>CM077027.1:115531186-116783686 GCA_039090855.1 Macrothele yani | reverse complement strand
CAAGAAGTCCTTTAAAATTCTAAATCAATACGGAACGATAAAAAATGTCTTCACAGGTGACTCAAAAACTATTCAAAATGAATTAATTGAATGTATTTCTGAATATATAAATGATCACATCAAAAATGAAATAAATTAAGTCCAAGGTTTTTATACTCAAGTAGATGGGAAGACATAACCAGACTTCCGAGTGCTCTTTAATAATAAGATCTGTTGATTCAGAAGGTGTATTGGTTGAGCGATTTTTGGGTTTCCATGGTGTGAGTGAAGATAGAACATCAGAAGCTTTATACAAAATGCTAGACAAAATTTTGGAACAGTTTGATTATCAACACAAGTCAATAGGACAATGTTACGATGGGGCAAGCATAATGTCTGGACACTTGACTGGGCTCCAGAAAAAATGAAGCATAAAGCTTCTCAATCTGTTTTTTGTTATTGCTTAGTACATCGTTTGAACCTTGTATTACAGCAGAGTTTTTCTAAAATTTCTAAGTGTCGAATATTTTTTGCAAGCCTCAGTGTAATTCCTTTGTTTTTCACCACTCAGCGAAGCGATCGCTTCGCTGAGTGGTGAAAAAACAATACACTCACATCAATAACCGCAAGAGGCATGCCAACCATAACAGAAACTCGATGGTCCTTCACTTCGAAGTTAGTAAGTGTAATAGTTGAAGATTGGGATAAATTGAAGTATTCGAATTTCTCACAAATAGTGACCAATCAGACAAAAAATCAATTCAACTTGCCCAAGAGTTTTTAAATGATATGAACACTTTTGAATTTACATTTTTGGGAATAGTATTTGATGAAATATTTGGTTCACTGATCTATTATTTGAAATTTTGCAGAAAAAATCACTAGACATATACTGTGCTGCTCAAATAAAAAGAAAATATGAAATTTTGAGCCATAAAAGGAACGATGAGATATTTGGAACACTGTTTGGAAAAAGTAGCAAAATCACAGAAATAAGCAGATCTAAATGGGAATATGCTGCTCTTACACAAGAAACAATTTTTAAAAAATTATAAACAATTGTATTTTGAAATTTTGTACCACATTTTTATGGAAATGGATATAATAGGACAGTGAGAAACTTAAACTTCAATTTCCCTGTCTTGCTGACACAACCAAATTCGACCAATTTATTGCATGTTCCCTCTCACACTTTTGAAAATCTACAACATTTTTACGGAAAAATATTTACTAAACAACAGAGCCTTAAAAATGAACTGAGTCTTGTATATGCTGATGAAAAATTAAGGAATATATTGACTCACGAACTTTTTCGAGTGCTTCATGGAGATAAAGGCATTTTTACAGAAGCTTATAAATTGGTTTTCCGGATTTTAACAATTGCATCTGCAAGTGTTTCAGTGGAAAGAAGTTTTTCTTGCCTTAAAAGAATACAAACTTACTCAAGAAACACTATTTCTCCAGATAAACTTGCTTCTTTGGCAAATATTTCTATTCAGAAAGACATTTTCTTGATGTCACGAAAAAACAGCCGTTTTATGACGACATAATCGACAAATTTCCACTTTAAAGGGAAGAAGAATTGATCTAATATATAAAAAAATAGGTACGTTCTCATTAACTGATTTTCATTGAAGACAGTAGATATCTTTTCATATTGCTCTTGTAGCTCTTCACCTATTTTTTCTACCACGAGCCGCCACTGATAGAGAGTTGCATACCTTCCAGGTTATACGGTTTAATTGTAAAATTTACAGAAATGTGACTTGTTTTACGGTTTTACGGGCAAAATGTTAATTTTACAGTTTTGGTGATTCTCCGAGATGCTTTTCTTTTTCTGATGATTTTGCACCCACTATTAAAACTTTTTTTTTTTAACTTAATCCGTTCAAAGTAAAGTGCTGATGTAAGTTACAAATAAGTTTTCAGTTACATGTGTTTATTTGGGAACATTTTGCTGTAGTTTTCCCTCGTTTTAGGTTATTGTTTTGCCTTTTTTCAAACACTAGAACACCAACCAGCTGGGCTTGTTTAACCTTGGGCTTGGTTCTCCCACTTTCTCGCGTGCACTGTTTCCCATCTTCTTTTCAGATAATGCATTGTTTGTCTCCCGAGTCGCAACTTCTCAGCAGGCCAGCATGAGGTGGGTTTTGCATTGGAGCAAGTGTCTTTATTCCTCCTAGTTTGAAATGCTCTCAGAACGTAGTTATCGTAGAAAAAAAAATTTAAACGGATTTTAAATCTGTGAAATTTTTAAGCCCAGATCGATACCCAACATGATGAAATTAAGCAAAAACTGCCAGTTTTGTGAAATTAAAAATGCATTGGGGCATGGTTTCGTGACTTCTTCTCTGGTAATAAATTTGACCTAACAAAAGAATGCTACTATAAGAGGAAGTTAAAAAAAAAAAAGTAAGTCCAATGTTCATTTGAGCCAGTGCTGCTCCAGCAGTGATTTATTTTGCTGGTCCATTAGTCAGTAAGTTTTCTACGCTTTCCAACCGTGCTTTGTTCATCGCTCGATAACGTTCATAAAAATGTCTTGGCTTGATTCAACGAAATTAATATGTTTGGGGTACATACTAATTCGTTAAATCCCTATTGAAAATGGTCAAAGGTAAGGTCAAGACATTATTTTCAGTTGCTCTCTGCTTTCCTATTCATTCTTTGGCGCTTTTGCCTGATGACTTGCGTAAAATCAAAGCATGATTGTGATTAAGTTTGGGTATGTTGTTCAGCACCCATAGTGGACCTATCCTATTGAAAATGGTTGCTAACAGCATTCACAGGGACAGTGCAGTAGTACATACGCGATATTTGTTTGCTCATGTTTTAGAATTTCAGCACAATATCTTCTGTGGAAATTGACCGATTTGGATAGCATTTTTAACTATAAAACGACACGTTTGTGGTAGCTTTTTAATTTAGAAATTAACAGGCACAAAAATGTTCTATAATAAAGCAAAAAACACACGCAAAAATATGCGATATCAATTAATTCATACCAAGAGATTCATAAAGAAAACAGTAAAGTATCGTGAAGAACACTGTTGCTTTTGCAAACCCACTCTTTTTTGTAGGTATGAAATTTTGGGCTTTTAGAAAACAACTCTGAATTTTAAAATATTTGGATTTTGACAGCACGAGTTTAATCTAGGGAGGGAGTAGACTTTTTTTCTTTTTCTTTTTATCTGTTTGAAAAAAAAACGCCATTGGCTTTGCAATTTCTATCAAACCGAATTGTGTGATATTTAGAGATTTTCATTTTTTAAAACAGAATACGTGTATTCTGCATTTTGTCATGTTAAGCCATATTTTTTTTTTTTTTTGCAGAGATATAAGATCGGAATTAAAATCCTGGTTCAAACATTTTCTGCCATGGCTACACCACAAAGGGAGCAGGGGACAAGATGGGGAGAATGTCACCGACGAAGTAGATGTATCATTTCTCGTGATGCCTGATGTAAAAGACTATTGGTTTTGTTCCGGCAAAACACATTATGTTAGTTTTACTGCAGGAGAGGGGGTAGTTCAGACATTGATGGGCCCAGATTGTTTTTTGTAAAGGAATAACTAGACTAGAGAAGCTCTATTCAGTAAGATGAGGGGGGAGGACATTTGGAAATATAAAGGATGCCGCTAAAGGGGCCGGATTTGGTAAAAGACAAGGCATCGATCCGCCTGTGAGGAATGATGGGAGGGAGGGGAGGACCCCAGAGGATGACATTCGTAACTAAAACCTAAACCTTTGTTTCTAGATGAAAGAGCCTTTCAGTTGCTCTCTTCTTTCCTAGCTGACCAGCTCGAATCGGATAACTCTGCAATCAGTATTTTTTTCCTCTTCAAATTGCAACTCTTTAAGCTGCTACTATTTTACTTTAGCAGTTTTTATTTGCATTTTTTTTCAAAGTAGTAATAAATTTTGTATTAGTGATTCGCTATGAGCAGCAATATAAAAGGAAAAAAAGTACTATCAAACATTCCGCGATGGGTGTTCTGCGGAATTCCCGTGCATTACGAAATCTTCAAAATTGGAAAATATTCATTTAGTGCTGTGTCGATGCAATTTCAGCATTTCGCATGGTGGAACAAATGATATTATAAATCATATTTCTAGTGACAAGCATAAATATGACGTTGACTGCATGGAAAAAAAATAACGAAATTGACTTTCCTTTGTTAAACGTTATAATGAACTCGATGCGATTCGTACAAAATGTTTGTTCACTTCATTTTCAGTTGAACATAATTTACCAGTTAGTGTCTCTCAGTCACTCTTACTTATTTCATTTTTTTTATTTGACTGTATCATCGTCTGTGTCTCCGTAAGATAAAAGCCTAACATGAAAATGGTTCATTTTTGAAAACATTTTATTATGTTTCATGACGGCGTGGGACACGATCCCATTGAAAGGGTAGAACATCCTTCTCTTTAGATGCAAACTTCTGTAAAAGTAAATTTTTATCACTTTATAGATCATAATGATAGCATAGTAATGAGAAATTATGTATAGAATCTATTTTAATCGATATAAATGTGCCGATAAATTCAAACAACTGTAGTCACTTCAATTACAAGTTTATACTTGATTTGGGTAACATCGTTTTTTAAATCGATATGTTCGGTACATTTAATCAATATATCGATTAAAATTTTCCTCGGATATATTGATTTTTTTTTTTTTACGGGTTTCTGTTTCTGAAAGTTGTCAGGTATGGACTTGCTATTTGTTCATCTTCTTTGAGCTCTGAGCTCCTTCATAATGACAGAGACCCAAGAACACCACTTTCTTCTCTGGGAGTATATGAAATTCCTCTCAAGACAAACAATGGATTAACAGTGTATGTAGGAAGTTCATTCCAGAAAATTCTTTCAAGACTTCAGGAACTCAAATCTGACGTTAAATTTGGAAAACCTTTCTCTTCCCTGTCACAACTTACCATGGCTGACACTTCTGCTGTTCCACTTTGATCTGATACAAAAAAGTTGGCTCCTTTCCAAATTTGTTTTGCTCTGAGGCTTAGAGAAAGTTTGGAAATTTTGCTTTCCAAAAATTGTAATTCTGATCTTCCCATTTATGTTCCATACATCTGGAAATCACTCATTGCTTCACATCACCTCAAGTTACCATTAAAAAACCCCATCTTTACAATCTGGCAATGTAACAAATCATAGTTGCATTGCTAAAGGCCATAGCAATGGCTGAACTATATTTGCTGTAAAAACCATTATACATTCATCGTCAAAAAAATAGTTGCCTCAAGAAGGACATGTCAGATTGCAATGCTATTAGGGAGGAAAGTAAAGGTTGCCAGGAACAATAAATGATTAAACATTGAGACTGATATGGGCAATATTTATTGAGCTACATGCCAATAAGTAGTGTCTCTTAGTATGGCATCAGTTCCTAATGGTGTCCTGCGATAAGCCATCCCATGCACTTTGAATCTTATCACGCAGTTCCTGTAGATTGTGCAGTATGGGTGGAGTGTGGATAGCATGTCCAATAGCATCCCACACATTTTCAATCTGCGATAGGTCTGGCGATGTGGCTTGCCATGGCAGAGTGTCAATGCCTTGAAGGCAAGCTCTTGCCACAGCAGCAGTATGAGGACAAGCGTTGTCCTGTTAGAAAATTTTACCAGAGTGAGCGTTCAGAAAAGGTAGGGCCACTGGTTGCAGGACCTCATTAATGTAACATTGGGCTGTCAAAGTGCTTGTAATGAACACCAAAGGTGATCTGGCATCATAGGCAATTGCACCCCACATCGTGACACCAGGCCTTCTGGACGTGTGATGCTCGACAACAAACTTTTCATCTTGGTGCTGACCATGGTGCCTCCACACAGGAATTCGTTGGTCATCTCCTCCAAGAAAAACGTGGGATTCATCACTGAAGATCACCTGCTGCCATTCTGAGTGGCTCCTTGACATTCTGGGACGACACCATTGTAGTCTTTGGCGACGATGCAATGGTGTTAAGGGAAGTCGTCGTAACGGTCTGTGTGTGTGTAGTCCTATGTCGTGCAGCCATCTGCCAATGGTGCTGGCACTAATTGGATGATGCATGGAAGGCACCACTGCTCACTGAATATTCGCAATCATGGCTGTCGGGTCACTCCGGGCATGCAGGACAACCCGTCGGTTCTCTCTCTTCGTGGTTCATCTGGGTCTTCCAGACCCTTCCTGTCACTGCTGCATGCCTTGTTCTATCCACTTCCACCAACAGCATGCTATGGTGCTACTGTATGGCTAGTATGACACACAACACGGTGATAAGGTTATCCCACTTCCCAGAGCCTGATGATGCTGCTCCCCTCAAACTCCTCCAACTGCTCAAATTGCTTTCGAACTTTTCTCTGAGGCATACTTCACTTGCAAAGGATGCAACCAACACAACAGCATAAGTCAGAATGGTAAGAATGTGCAACTGGACGACCTTCTTATATAACTGGTCAGGCATAGCACTACGACCCCTCCTTACTTGCATCACATGTACGGGGAGCGTGATGCTTGAATCATTTACGTGTCTCAAGATGTCAGACCTACCCACCAAGTTTCATTCCTGTCGGTTGCTTCCTTCTGCGTGCAACTGTTTTTTTTACGGTGAGTGTACGTAACTTTAAGTATCCTTCCGACTACCATAAAAACCTACCTGGTAAAATAGTACATGATATCCATGCTTAGTTTTAATATTAATGACATCAAAGCTGTTAATTTCTTCTTTCATAGTAGGCAGTGCATAACAGTGGGGACTTTTCAGGTGAAGTAGGTGAAGTTCCTCTTCACCTATTTTATTTGAAATAAGGTTTTATTTAATAATTTCATATAATATATATATTTCTTTTGCCTTTATTGAGTGCCAAAATACCCAAAATTTTGATTAGATATCAATTCACAATGCGCGTTCAATACGGAAAACAAGTCCTTATACACAAAACAGTTCAAGTGAAGAGCTGAAATGAGAATGCTTGGAAGTCTGCAGTTTTCATCTGAGTTGACATGGTAACTGTGACGTCACCCTCCCCTATCTGCTGGGCAAGTGAAGTGTTTTAGGTTGAGACGCCAAGGCTCTGCACCTGGAGTTGTGACCTTCCGAAGAGATCGCAGTGGAACGGGACGGATTGCCAAGGGTTCTTTGCAATTCACTAGGGCTTTTTCTTTGCAGTGTTTCGGTACATACTTTCCAAAAGAGATTTGCTTTTTCGTGTTTTGTGATTGTTTGTTAAAAACTTCATTAGTTACTTTAGTTTCATGTACAGTTTAACTGATAGTGAAAGTTTTCAGTATGTACCCTGTGAACGACATTGTCTGTAATTTATTGCAAACTCCGTTCAATCGGTGGAAAGATGAAAATAAAAGAGACATTTTACTTCAAGGACGACCGACGGATTCACTGACAATTTCGCCAAGAAAGAAATCAAGAAGAGCGGTAAATCTTACAATATTAATTTTAAAATTTGTTGGTTTACTGAATATAAATGGCTTTGTAGCCCTTCTGTGTTAACAAAAATTATTTTGTTGGCCCTGCTTAATTTTTAGTAATAAAATTCGGCGTGGAATAAAGACAATTTTCAGATTTCTTAAATATAAAACGGTCACTTTACAAATGTGGTGATTCTAGCGAACACCTGAAATGCGAATTAATGCTAAATAAATTTTAAAAGGAATCAGAACACCATTGCTGATGTCCTGAGGGAGAATGCTAGGCTTTTGAAAATGCATTTCAACGAAAGTGTTCGTTTAAATAGACTTTTCCTGCAGACAATGATTGATGCAGTACTGTATTTGAGTAAACAAGAACTAGCATTCCGTGATCATGATGAAGGCATTGACTCGATAAATCATAGTAATTCCAGGAATTGCTTTCACTGTTGATATCAAGAAGTCCTTTAAAAATTCAAAATCAATACGAAACGATAAAAAATGTCTTCACAGGTGATTCAAAAACTATTCAAAACGAATTAATTGAATGTATTACTAAATATATAAACAATCACGTCAAAAATGAAATAAATGAAGTCCAAGGTTTTTATACTCAAGTAGATGGGAAGACATAACCAGACTTCCGAGTGCTCTTTAATAATAAGATCTGTTGATTCGGAAGGTGTATTGGTTGAGCGATTTTTGGGTTTCCATGGTGTGAGTGAAGATAGAATGTCAGAAGCTTTATACAAAATGCTAAACAAAATTTTGGAACAGTTTGATTATCAACACAAGTCAATAGGACAATGTTACGATGGGGCAAGCGTAATGTCTGGAGACTTGACTGGGCTCCAGAAAAAATGAAGCATAAAGTTTCTCAAGCTGTTTTTGCTATTGCTTTAGTACATCGTTTGAACCTTGTATTACAGCAGAGTTTTTCTAAAATTTATAAGTGTCGAATATTTTTTGCAAGCCTCAGTGTAATTCCTTTTCCTTTGTTTTTTTCACCACTCAACGAAGCGATTGCTTCGCTGAGTGGTGAAAAAACAATACACTCACATCAATAACCGCAAGAGGCATGCCAACCATAACAGAAACTCTATGGTCCTCCACTTCAAAGTTAGTAAGTGTAATAGTTGAAGATTGGGATAAATTGAAGTATTCGAATTTCTCACAAATAGTGACTAATCAGACAAAAAATCAATTCAACTTGCCCAAGGGTTTTTAAATGATATGAACACTTTTGAATTTACATTTTTGGGAATAGTATTTAATAAAATATTTGGCTTCACGAATCTATTATTCGAAATTTTGCAGAAAACGTCACTAGACATAAACTACTATGTTACTCAAATTAAAAAAAACTTATGAAATTTTGAGCCATAAAAAGGAACGATGAGATATTTGGAACACTGTTTGGAAAAGCTAGCAAAATCAGAGAAATATGCAGATCTAAACGTGAATATGCTGCTCTTACACAAGAAACAATTTTTAAAAATTATAAACAATTGTATTTTGAAATTTTTTACCACATTCTTATGGAAATGGATATAAGATTTCAAGACTGTGAGAAACTTAAACTTCAATTTACTTGTCTTGCTGACACAACCAAATTCGACCAATTTAATTCATGCTTTCCCTCTCACGCTTTTGAAAATCTACAACATTTTTACGGAAATTTTTTTACTAAACACTAGCGCCTTAAAAATTAACTGAGTCTTGTATATGCTGATGAAAAATTAAGGAATATATCGACTCATGAACTTCTTCGAGTGCTTCATGGAGATGCATTTTTACAGAAGCTTATAAATTGGTTTCCCAGATTTTAACATTTGCATCTGCAAGTTTTTCAGTGGAAAGAAGTTTTTCTTGCCTTAAAAGAATACAAACTTACTCAAGAAACACTATTTCTCCAGATAAACTTGCTTCTTTTGCAATGATTTCTTTTCAGAAAGACATTTTCTTGATGTCACGAAAAAACAGCCATTTTATGACGACATAATCGACAAATTTCCAGCTTTAAAGGGAAGAAGAATTGATCTAATATATATATAAAAAAGTAAGTTCTCATTAACTGATTTTCATTGAAGACAGTAGATATCTTTTCATATTGCTCTTGTAGCTGTTCTATTTTTCCTACCACGAGCTGCCACTGGTGCATAAGAGGGCAAGACATGAAAAATATATGTATCTTCTTCTAGCAAGCATACATGCTTTAATGAACATTCATCTTATGGTTGTTGGTAAAAGTTTTTCTTTCAGGTGTTGTTTCCTTACACATTTACTAATAAGGAACAAACCAAGGTGTTTACTTTTATGTATAAATTCTTGGATGTGATAAAAAAAGATCCACATGAATAATTTGGTCTGGATAACTCTTTAACTTTCCTGCTGTTGTTCACCCATTTCATATCTTACAAAACTTTATTTTAGTAAAAGACCTGTTTGAACACATTAGGTTTAGTTTTAAATTAACATCTGTTTCAAAAACAGTTCAGTGTAATGGATAAGAGGACATATTTTTTTCTAATTCTGTTTATGGTTTAATCAAGCTTTTTACCTTAAACCGAATAATAACTGAAAAAACATCATGTTGTGACTTCTGAGGCAGAATAACAATTCCATTTTTTTTACACAGCCGGAAAGTAAAAAATACACCCAAAAGTGTGGGCACTTTACCCTTTAGCCTGGCCTTCACTCACAAAATTTGCTCCATTTTCAAGTCTTTTGGCTACAGGATTGCTGCCAAACCACCTCCACATCTTCTTAACCTTATCCTTAAAGACAGATATCCGAATAAACCCCTAGAGTTACAAGGGGTCTACTTTATCCCTGTCAATACTTCCACAGGGCATTACCCACTATTTGGTAGTACTTACCGAAGCATCAACCGGCGATTGGTGGAACATATCGCTAATATTAAGAAAGGCAACCCTTCCAGCTCCCTTTCAATTTTAACCATCTGCAATTCCCGGTTGGCAAAATGTTAAACGTATCGCTCTGTTCAGCAATCGGAAAGCCCTCAGATGCCGTGAAACATTGAAATCTTTCCTTACTCCTAACACATGTAATACTGATGCACCTTTTAACATACCTATGAATTGGAAAGCTATTGTGAAATCTGGCAACAACTGATGCTAATACCATGTGTTTCATTCCATGACTGATGAAGGTAGAAGTTGCTACCGGAACGTCCCACCACTTGTAATTTTTATGTAACTTAAACGTGATATGTCAACATCAGTTATTTCGAATTATTCTAATGTTTTGTGTGTTACGTGTTTCACTGTCAGTTATTCTCACTAAGTATAGCAGAATTGGTATATATTGAAAAAATAAAGAAAGAGTGTGTAATAATAATAATAATCCTAATATACTGCCCCAACCTCAAAAAGGATTAATAAGAATTGAACAGGCAAGTCAAAAAAAGAAAATAACAAATGATAGTTTCCTCATTTATATAATAGACAGCACCACAATAAATTAGGTTGTACATTGTTATTGCAAGAACATGGAGGACACACTCACTTCAGTTATCTTTCAGACGATGACAGGAGCTGGTCTCTTGCCAAAGATGCCCATGATATTGGAAGAAAAGCTTTCAAGCCAACGTCTTAGGAACTAACTGAAGCCAGGCCAGCTGCCCCGGTGGCGCAGTGGTCTAAGTGATGGCCTCTGATCATTCGTCCGAACGGGGTCCGGGTTCGAATCCCGGTGAGGCATGGATGTTGTGTTTGTCTTACGGCACTGGCTCTCTCCCTTCCCTGGAACCAGTGACCCTAAATTAGGGATGGGCGACTGCTTATAGCCCATTGAGTTGCTCACGGTGGTCGTTAAACCTCCAATCAAAAAAAAAAAAAAAAAAAAAAAGAAGCCAGGCCATATTCTGTTTGTAAAATAGTGTTTGCAGTCTTTCATAACTCAATTGTAAATTATTGCTCTTTTGTTAAATGTAAAAATTGCATATCAAAACATGTGGTCTGTAACATAGGTGTCAAATAAATTACGAAAGACTTCAAACTACACTGCCGGAAAATGAAAAAAGAACATAATTAAAAATTGCCGCTGCATCTATTAGATTCATGTCATAGCAAACAACTTGTTAAGAAAGGAAAGTGATCACACATATGAAGTGATTCAATGTTTATTTTACCTTTTAATGCATATTATAGTGTACAGAAGGTACATTTTAATAAGATGTTGCACCTCCTTCAACAGAAATACAAATTTCCAATCTGGCATGCAATCGGTTGTACAAATGTTGGATAACATGCTGTGGGATAGCATTCCATGCACTTTAAACGTGGACTCGTAATTCAGAAATGGTTGCTGCCTGCCGGAGGCCATGGAAGAGTATTTTTCTAATCTATACCTAGACATGCTCAATTCAAGACAAGTCTGGAGAGTGTGCTGGTCAAGAGAGTTGATGCACAGCATGAAAAGCATGTTGAGTTGCTCAGGCGGAGTGTGGACGGGCATTATTCTACTGGAATATCGCATCAGAAATCGTGCTCAAAAATGGCAGGATGACCAACTGCACGATGTCACTGACATATGCACTGTTACTCAGTGTACCCAATACAAATACCAGACTCGTATGAGAGCAGTAGCTAATTGCTCTTTACACTATGATGCCTGGCGTGGGGCCTGTGTGTTGTTGGCAGAAGTTGCTCACCTTGTCACCTTCAGATGTGTACACGACCATCAGATGCACCCGAGCAGAATCAGATTTCATCACTGAAGACCACTGACCACCATTCTTTCCTCCAATGAACTTGTTCTTGACACCACCACAAACATGCTTGACGGTGACCAGGGGTCAGTAGTAACCGTGCCAGTGGAACTTGTGCCCATAGTCCTGCTTCCAGCAAATGATTCCGTATCGTTCTGGTAGACACCCTTGGTATGACTAAGGATCAAATTTGTGATGTCGTATCCTTCAGCTCTGCTGACAACGCCCTCCAGGTATGCTGATTCTCTCGTGCGTCTGTAACTCTGTGTTGCCTGGAACCATATCTGTGAGTGTGTGAATGCTCCTCTGACCACTGACACCACCATTTTTCCATGGCCAATACCTCTCATCCCATTTGGTCTGTAACTTGATGTAAGGACCAACCTCTTTCCCGCAGATCCACTATATGGTCTCGCTCAAACTCTGGTAACTGAACAAATGTTGTGTGCCTGTGTCATGCAGGCATGGCAGCTTCTTCAACTAGCACTGAACAACACTACACCAGATGAATGACTTTGTTCTGCATGCCCTAGTCCTTAAATATGTGCTGCATACATTTGCATGTTGTCTTCCACAGTGACATCATTATTTCATCCAATGACATTTCAACTTGGATCACGGTTTCTGCTACCCTTAACAATTAACATACTATAACATGACATTCCTACCAGCATTCCTTCTGGCTGTTCTTTTTTCACTTTCTGGCAGTGCATATATGTAAAATCATTAAAATAATTAAGAGGGAGAATAAGAGTACTGCCTGGCTTCAGTCAGCTTCTAAGACTTTGACTTTAAGGCTTTTCACCCGATATCGTGGATGTCCTTGGCAAGAGACCAGCTCTTGTCCTAATCTAACGTATAACTGAAATGAGTGAGTCCTACATGTTCTTGCAGTAGTGAGGTACAATCTAATTCAACATGGCACCATCTATTGTATAAATGAGGAAACTGAAATTTGTTAGTTTCTTTTTAGTCAGTGTAAAGTTAAGTGCTCAACAGACTATATAATTTTTTTAGCATGAATGAATATTGCATACATTTTTAAGGCTTTTAAATGCTTTTAATTTTTGGAAAATACCATAATTAAGGGTAGTGGAAGTGTGACCTTGAACAAAGTCAGCTAAATAGAAACTTCTTTGACCATTCTGATTCTTTAATATGTTGCCTTACTATCCTAGTCAAAACAGTGAAAGTACTGTGAAGTTGTGAAAACTTGTGATACAGTAGATTTTGTGTCTTTCATAGTCATACCTTTTTTTCTTCATTTTAATTTTGAAATATATATATATATATATGAATTTTTTTTTCAGATCAAATATTTTGTGAAGCTTCAAATAAATGCTTGAACAATACATTCGTATGTGATGGAATAGAAGACTGCCCTGGTGGACTTGATGAAAATGACTGTAAGTAAATCATAGCCGTATAATTGGCAAAAATCATAAGTGGAAATGTAAAGAAGTGTTGTATAAATTTCTTAATGTTTATTGGGTACGAAAACAATTATTCAGCAATTGAGTACTGGCATCTAGAGGTTTTTCATGCTGCTGTGCCTGGGTTTAAATCCTGGATAAGACATAAGAGAATCTGACCCCCCCCGTACCTCCCCTAAGTTAGGGACATACTCGTAAAGATAAATAAATAAATAAATAAATAAATAATATATTTATATATACCTAGTATGAAAGTCCTTATGCAGGTCGGTTACTCAAAAACAAGTAATCCAACCAATGTGGAAGTCAGGAGATAGTCCTTATGCAGGTCCATTACCCAAAAACAAGTAATCCAACCAATGAACTGATGTGGAAGTATAGGAAAGTAGGTATTTACTTTCCAGCATGCATAATTGTAGCTCCTCTTGTGGCAAAATGCAGAACATCCAAACATCAATTGTGAAATGTCATAGACAGCTGAAATGCTTCAACTACTGAGTTTTTGAGTGGTACAGAAATATTTAAACTAGAGTGGTACAAAAACTGCATAACAAAACATCTGAATTTGGACAATGAATGGTATAAAATTGCCTGAAAGAGACAAATGACAGGGCAAGACAAAAGACGAAGTCTTATCATTTGATCAAGTATTTTATTTTAATGCATACTTAACATATTTATCATTCATTAACCAAAATACAGTACTGTGACATGTAACTGTGCTCCAGGCAATAACATACAGTACAGCTCCAATGATAGTGCCACAAGAATTGTATATGCATTGCTTTAAGTTTTCCAAATAAACCAGGTTTGTGGTGAACACCTTCGGTTCCTCATATCCCTAAGAAAGAAGTCCAGAGGTGTCAGATCAGGCAAATATGTCTGCCAGAGCACAGGGCTTCCTGAACCAATCCATTGATTTCTAAGTGTAGATATCATCCACATACAAACAAACACTGTGCAACGAGCTGGATTTAGTGCTCTATCCAGTTGGTTCCACATGTTTTGCAAATGGTGTGGTAGTACATTTCCTAACCAGTAAGCCAACTGATTTTTCAGGAGATCCATAAAGCGGCAGCTGGTCAAAGTTTGTTCTTAAAAATGGCTCAGTAATGGTGTTCTGTTAAATGCTGCACCATAGATCTTTAGACTACTGAACTTTATGAGAAGCACCGAGTCAATCGTGGGTTCTACATAGCCCAGCAATGCTTGTCCAAACTTATTACAGCATCATTGTTGAATTGCATCTCATATGTTGACAAGGTAACGTAATGGAAACTAGGTGACTGTTCCACGACACTCAGGATGTAATTGCTGTAGTTGAGTCTCTGTTTTGCATCATCTTGTGAAGGACTAGGTACAGTCAAATGCAGTGCCAATGAAAGATATAGAGGACTTGCTCATGACTCAGCTCACATGCAATAGCTTTTGAGTACCAATGTGAGGATACGCTAGCACATAGGCAAAGCTATCTGCATCTTCACAGCATGGTCTACCTGATCTTGGACAATCTGCTTTGTTTCTCATAGCTCAAACTCAGGTGACAATGTTTGAGGATGGTCATATGCATGGGATAACAACTCTGGAAAATTCTTTTGGTGCAAAGCTTTCTAGCCGCCCAGACATTCTACTTAACATTCACCATAATGAACTGTGTGCTGTGACCACTGTTGTAGTAGCAGGTGATTTGTTACACTGTGGCCCTGTGGTCACTGTGAACAATGCGTGAGAATCCCCTGTGGCATCAGTGAACTGAGGCCCACACACGGCTGCACAATGGTTTGTCGTTTGGCTATCTGTGCACCACTTTTTATACATACTCAACTACAGCGGCTCATGAACAACCCACAAGCTGCGCCATTTCCGAGATCGTAGTTCTAAGGCACTGTGCCATCATCATTTGTCCTTTATGAAACTCCGCTAAATTGGCAGCTTTTCCCATTCTGACTCCAAACACTTTACTAACCAAAAGCCAGTCCTCGGGCTATATATTTAGGGTATACAAAAGTTGTAGGAGTTTAACTGGCTGGTCACTTCATACATGAAGCGAAGTGTGGCAGTTGATAAAGTTCATTTGTGGCACTGTTTTTTATTCATGTTTATTTAAGGAACAGTGCGAGTAAAGCATATGGTTTAATATGTCATGCATATGGTGAAACGGATATGGGTGAGCGGACGTGTCGAGAATGTTTTCCCAGGTTTAAGAAAGATAATCTAAGCTTGGAAGACAAGCCACATGCAGGTAGACTGCAGAAACTGGCAGACGAGGAGCTGGAATCGCTGTTGCAAGAGGATGACACACAATCGACCATGCAACTGGTGAAACTTTTGAAAGTGGCTCAATCGATGGTGGTATGACATCTACAGGTCTTGGGAAAGATCCAGAAGATTGGTAAGTGGGTTCTGCATACTTTAATAGATTGTAATATTGGTCAATGATTGGGCATCTGCATGTCGTTGCTGAAGAGGTTTCAAGGAAAAATTTCTTGTGGAAGGTTGTTACCGGGGTGAAAAATGGGTCGATTGCGACAACCCCGTATGTTGATGGTTGTCCTTGGTCAACCCAGGCCAGCCATCAACATCCACTGAAAAACAGGATATCCACTGGAAAAAGGTGTTGTTATGTGTGTGCGTGTGGTGGGATATGCATAGAGTGCTGTACTTTGAACTGTTGAAATCGGGCAAAAACAATCACTTCACAATGATATAGTGATCAGTTGATGAAACTGAACACTGCAATCAAGCAAAAATGCCCATGGACAGGTAAAGGGCACCACCCAGTCATCCTGTTACATGATAATGCCAGACCACATGTCAGTGCCACTACAAAATCAACCCCTGAACAGTTACACTGGGAGGTTTTACCACACCCGGCTTACTCCCCAGACATTTCACCCTCAGACTTTCATCTGTTTTTGCTCTGTGCATCATGTCCTAGCCCAACAATGATTCACCACAGTTCCAGAGGTAAAAATCTCATCACTGCATTCTTCAGCTTAAACTCCGAGTCCTTCTACTACAGGGACATTCATTTGTTGCTTGAAAATGGCAAAAGGTCATTGATGCTAACGGCTAATATTTCATTGAATAAATGTGTACTGGTTTCCTGATTGTTCCTGTCTCCTTTCCCTTTAAAATGGCAGAAACTTTTGCATACCCCAAATATATATACTGCTCTGTGAACTTCACCTGCGCCACTGTTCAGTCTCCACGCATGCTCATTTCTCTAGGCTGAGGATGGCCATAATGTAATATCTCATTGGTGTATATTAGTAAGTTTTACACTGCTCAAGAAATCTCAAAAGGCACTTTAATTGCAATAACATTAACGAGAGTCAACATCTAAATTTCCTGCAGAATTAAAGAAAAAAAAACAGTTTAAAGGAAAAGATTGTCTACTTAAGTAAGTTTTCATCACTGTGAAAGCTGTCCTTTGTTTGGAAACACATATTCAATTGTATTTTCATCATTAAAGATGAGAAAAAAGAAGAATTTAAAGTCTTACTAAAGAAGCAGCTAAAGACGATTCAAGGCTTCTCATGCCTTGGAAGACCAAGGTGGAGACTGTGCTTACATGTCAAGCCCTAAATGTTCAAGTTAATTATTATTACCAAAGAATTTGTCACACAACAATATTCTTAGCAATATTATGACACCATATATCATTCAGTTATTCTTAAGAAATAAGCAAACTACAGGATATACAGGTTTGTTTACCTGTTACTTCATGCTCATCTTAAAAATGACTGCCTAAATTTTTATATTCGTAAAGGAAAGATCAAGAATTTTCAATTTATGGAGTCATTTTACTAAAGTGTGGGTAACTTACTGCAGGTGCGTGTGTGTGTGTGTGTGTGTGTGTGTGTGTGCGCGCGTGCGTTCGTTATGAAGTTGTGATGTGCCTGCACCACAGAACACACATGAGATAAAGGCAGATAGCAGCGAGAGTATACGTCCGTGTAGCTCAGTTAGGAGAGCGATTTATTCCGGAACGAGGGGACCCGGGTTCGATGCCTGGCATGGACAAAAATGACGGAGAAATATCCTTCGATACAAAGTTTTTTCTAACTGAATGAAAAAAATATAAAGTGTGAGGAAGAATTGTTTGCTGAAGAAATTACCTGGTGAATTGCCTAATTTAGTAGATGAAATTGGAGGTGTTTTAAAGAACATAATTTTTAGCATAAAAGTTCCTATGAAATCCATTCACAACATGCCAGCTCTGAATACACACATTAACAAAAACTGAACATTTAATTCTTGAGAACTTTAAAAGTTACAGCAAGATACCACTTATAAAAATGATCAAACAGAAAAGTAGCTTTAACATTCAAAAACTAATAGTATAAATATCTGTTTTCATGGTAGATTAGATATCACTTCTTATTTGGAAGTATGGAAGAAGTTTTTTGTCAAATTTTCAAAAAGTTTGGCAAAAATAATTTTTGAAGGTTTTTTTAATCATGTATGTTTATTGCAAATGTCACTTTTTTTTTTGATATTCAAAAATTTCAGTAGCATGGATTTTAATACTTTTTAGTGAAAATATTTTATCTTTTTGTTCGATTGAATTTTCATTTTGCTTGTATTTTTCATATGGGTATTTTGTGTGTGCCTGATCTATTTGCTGGATGTGAGTCTCAAATTTATATTATGATGTGCGTTGTACTATATGTCATTTTTAAATACATCTAGGTGAAGAAACCTGTAATCTAAATTTCCAGTGTGAAAATACCACCCAATGTATCATGAGCGAAGCAAAGTGTGATGGAATTTGGGATTGTGACAATGGCAGTGATGAAGAAAACTGCAGTAAGTGTTCATAATACTATCTTTAGCTATAAATTTAACATATCTGAGGTGTAAAATTCAGCTTTTGAGATCTTCAGTTACTTTGTACCTTATTATTACATTGAATATTGGCAAAAGAAAAGAAAGGAATGTATGTTTGAATTCCAGGTGATAGCTGTTTATTATGTTTCTCTAGTTCTGCCCCTTCAGTATAGTTAGTCACTAAATAAAGGAGGTGCAATGATTAAATATTACTCACATTCTTTAGTACCAAAAAATGTAAATCAACAACTGTGGATGAGCGTGATGTGTGGGAGGAATAACATTAATGGGGTCTTTGTTGTTTCACTTTATCATACTAGCAAGGCACCTGGATATTCCTTTAGAAGTATAATATTGTAGCCATTTTGAAGGTGATTACATTTCCTTCAGTTGTAATTATATTTAGAGTTAGACATCCATATTTTTACTACAAGCATGTCTTTGTTGATCAATTAAGAAGATCTGGGTATGATTTCTTGTGGAATTGAAAAAAAACGTGAGAGATTGTAAACATGCAACCTTGAATAGCAGCTGTTACACTGATAACAGCAGGTGTAGTGACTTTATGTTTGCTTAAAAAATTCTTGACTATTCAAAAAACAGTAATTGAAATGGTTGAGTGTATGTTTATAGTTATCTTTGAAAAATATTCTTAGCCAATAAAATTGTTACCTGGCCTCAGTCATATTGTGGGGTGTCTGGAAAAACATTCTTCTTACATTTGGTTATTTTGTTTCACGAATTCATATAGTTTCAACAAGATATGTTTCTGATGTTGCAGATTATATAAAAGCTCACCCCATGGGAAACCTGTTTGTGTAAGCTGCGCATGTTTTGATACATGCATTGAATGTACATTGCACTGTACAAAATCACCATGAAGTTTGAAATCTTGGTTCTGTTATGCCTTTACAGGAAGCAAGGATTTAAAGTGGCTGAAGCAATCCAAAACATAAGTGAAGGTAAAGGTGTTACAGTCACTTGTACAACATGAATATGGTTCAAGAAGTTTATAGATGGCGACATGAGTTTGAGAGAAAGAAAGGTCCAGGAAGTTCCTTGGTGGTTGATTTAGACCACTTGCTCGCAGCTGAACAAACTCCCACAAATTATTGGTAAAACTGGGTGTTTTTAAATCCACCATTGCTAACCTTCTGCACAAGCTACAAAATGTCTACAGGTGATGACACATGGTGACTCCAGTTGAGGCTCACAGACATGTTAACATCTTCAAGAAACCACTTCAGAATCTGCATGACACTAAGCTTATCAATAAAGATAGTTAATACGGGTGATAAGTGGATCTATTTGAATATTCCAAACACCTCCAACCATAGTTGAACTTAGTAGAACTAGCTTTACTTTTCCCATATGCTAATGTTGTTTATGTGTGTGAGGGAAGGGGGTGGGGGAGGCTTAAAAATTTGTTTTTATGTGGGGTGGTGGGTTAAAAATAAATGGTCCCAAATTTGTTTACAGCACAGTCATGTTGGTTTATATGAACCAACATGTCTGTGCATTTGAACTTTGACTAGGTGTGAGAAGGTTTACATTGTATGACTTTTCATTATTAGAAGTCTGAAGCTGGCTTTGAGCTAACTTTCTCAAGAATATGTTTTGTGCAACCATTGATGTTTGGTTTGTTCTATTCAAAATGAAAGCCAAAGGAAAAGACCTCTGAGTTAGCTTTTTGTTCCATGATATTCACAGAATTCACTTCAGTTGTGATTTAAAAAGTTTTTTTTTTTTTTTTATTGGAGGTTTAACAACCACCGTGAGCAACTCAGTGGGCTATAAGCAGTTGTCCATCCCTAATTTAGGGCCACTGGTTCCAGGGAAGGGAGAGAGCCAGCACCATAAGACAAACAGAACATCCATGCCTCACTGGGATTTAAACCCGGACCCATCATGGACGAATGATCAGAAGCCATCGCTTAGACCACTGTGCCACTGGAGTAGCAAAAGTTTAATAATGGGTATTCATAAGGTTATAATACAGGTTGCTCCTGTAGCAGGCCTAGGCAGGGAAGACTGGGGTGATTATCCTCCCCCTAAAACAGACTTTTTTGTTTTTAAACGTGCAAGATCATAAATAATTAATGTATTTATCTTTTTAAAATTATTGTGATTAACATATTTTTGTAAAAGTTTTTATAACAATTAAAATTTGCTCTGAGTTTAAAGATCAAATGTCCTGTTCTAGCTTCAGAGAAAAAAGAGAGAGAGAAAGGAAAGAACAGAAAGAAAACAGCAACAACTAGAGTTTCAGAAACAGAGGAAGTTGAGAGCATAAGAGAAAAGAGATTTTGACTGATTATAAAAATCAGTGGGTGTGCTTTGTTTATGTAATATTTTCCAAACTGCTTTGTTTAATGTAATATTTTCAACTTCTGAGAGGAAATTGCCAGTAAGAAAGTGAATGGCATAAGAATAACTGGATGAAGTGAAGTAAATGGAAGTTCCTTTCAAAAGAAGTGTCAATCATGCATTGATGAAAGAATAAAGGTATATTTTAAAGAGGAATTACCAGTTATATTGCTTAGGAATGATCCAAGCTGAAAATTTTTTTTATTAAATTAAGCCGTCTGAGTCAAAGGACTCAAATTTATTTTGAAAGATTCTATCTGAACTTGATATTGAAAAAGCATACAGATTGTTTCCTCACAAAACAGGCAATGGAACATCAGGAAAATAATGTCGATTTCTCCATTGTTTTTCCAACTTCATGATTTAAAAATTTAGCACATTTTTTTTGTATGTAAAAAGTTTTTAAAAAGCTGTGCAATGCGAGGGAGGGGCAACTCTTCCAGTTGTGTGTGTGTGTGTGTGTGTGTGTGTGTGTGTGTGTGTGACCCTTCCGAAAGTACTCTATCAAACTTTTTTTTTTGTAATCAGAGAAACCACCTACCTCCCTCACGCTCCAAGGTAAACTTCTGGATTCACTCCTAGATTGCTCACCCCAATTTTAGGATCACAAGTTCCAGGGACAAAATCAAAGCAGTATCTTCAGTAAGAGATGGAAGTGTAGGCAGATTTAACTTTACAATGCCAGTGTCAGCAACCATTCTTTTCCCAATAGAATAATGGATAGGGTGGTCAGGCTTTTATTTGAACAAGTATGAAACAAAACATGCTGCTGAGTGCGACAGATGCATATAGCTATTTATGGGCATAAGAGGTATTCCCATTTGCATCATTGCCAATAATTTATATTAATATTAAGAGTTTTTAGTGTTTTTTCAACATCTGTCTGTAATATAATAATAATAACAACGTTTTGCACAATAAAATGTTTATTATACATCGACTATAGTTTCGCAGAGCGATTGGCTCGGCTTCCTCAGGACGAGTGAATCCTGAGGAAGCCGAGCCAATCGCTCTGCGAAACTATAGTCGATGTATAATAAACATTTTATTGTGCGAAACGTTGTTATTATTATTATATCTTAACACCGCAAGCTTCGTAGTCATAAATTATATCTGTCTGTATGTATAACACAATGGGTAAAGTGGTTCTGTCTATTTTCTTGGAACTGGGAAATGCATTTTACCCACTGTTCACTCCCTTATTTAGTAAACTGCCCTTAGTGTTGAGAATTTTATGAGAATATGTACACAATTGCAAGTCGGCAGTTCATAAGTTTTCTCTGGATCACTATGTGCCCTCACCTAAAGCCATAATTTGGCATTGAAGCACATTGAGAAATTGAACTCAACATCTTAGCATTCATTCTTTGTCTTTATCATAAATTTATTGTATTTCATGTTATCATAAATTTATTGTATTTCATGTTATCATAAATTTATTGTATATTCATGTTATCATAAATTTATTGTATATTCATGCACATTTCAATATGACATTTCTTTCTTTTGTTTCATTATTACTTCTTTTGTGTTGTACTTACCTGTAGCTCCAACTGAATGTGCAAAGCATGAAGTGATGTGTTTAGATGGGAGTACCTGTATAAAACCAGGTGACATTTGTGACTGGAAGTACAATTGCAAAGACAGAAGTGATGAAATAGGGTGTGGTAAGTTGCACTTTTTTCTGAGTGAAATGAATGGATTTAAATGTATTGTTAGAAGTTTAAAAATTTTTAATTCAAGAATTTTAAAAATAAAAACTGCACTAATTATATGAAATACTTTGCATTTTGTTGAGAATAGTTATTGCTATGCTTATGAAAATATGTACTTCTCATAAGGAAGAAATGCAAATATTATAATTTTCTTTTTATAATTTACTCTTAACATTTACTATTTTCTTCACATTATACATAAATGTCAACTATTCAGTTGTTGCATTATTTACTGTTTTTCTCATGTTGTTGTTGAAGTGCTTTCGGAAAACGTCTTTGTTTGACCAAAGGTTATAATCATTTAACATGCTTTAAAGTTTATAATATATAATCGATAATAGGAGGTTAAGAATGTTACTCACATTTGGTCATGGAGCATTCCAGGATATTGAAGGGTCCTTTGTAGTCCTATTGTGACAAAATCCTGTTCATCATGTTTCAAATCTGAGAGATGTTGACAGCCCAGCGTTATGTACAGGAGATTTTGTGGCACCATGTGCTGCCTTTCCTGGCGGGGTGGCCTGGAGCCATTTTTCCAGGACTGTCTATGACATGCTTTGACGCTTCCATGGCCTGCCAGATCACCTGATCTCTCACCTATCGATCACGTCTGGGGCCAGATGGGATGCCAGTTTTCTCCATGTCCTAGTGTTCATGATTTAGAGGGTCAGTTGCAAGAAGTGTGAGCCAATCTATCCCAGGATAACATATGGCATCTCTTTGACTCCATGCCAGACTGTATCGCCACATGTATCTGAGCACAAGGCGGTCCAACATGGTACTAACATTGACCGTAATGTGTATCATATGTCCACAGGAAATCGTCCTGCTGCTGTGATATTGTAATCACTTCTGTCCTTGGTATGTACCATCTCACTACTAAAATACCATTTCAATCCAACATCTCCTTCTTGATGCACAAATTTTTATGACTATGAGTGTATTTGAAATTTCGGGGAAGTTTGTTCTGTTGTCTCGACAATGTGCAGTGTCCATCGACCAGTTACATCATTGTACACTGCATGAAGAAAATATAGTTGCAACTATGTTTTGAGAACCACAATGACCCATGAAAGACAAAGTGCTCTGTGCCTACTGGATGTAGAGAGTAGTGTTCTAAAGATGAGACAGTTTGAGAAATTCATTAAAGATTTTTCAGATATCAAGTGCAAAAAGAAATAATTTCTGTAGGTATTGTACTGTTCCTATGTATGTATAACTTCTTAGTTCCAATTACATGGAGTAAAATGACCGTGATGTGTAAATTTGGTGAGTGATCCTTTTTGCTGTGTATTTTAATTTCTGAGTTCGAGGAACCCACTGAACCTGAAGTGCCCTGGAACCCCTAAGATCTAAATTTGTCCCTGATGGTAGGTCCCCTGTGTTCTGGCATTGCTTCATAAGCAGCAGTTAATGCCCTCTACTGCATACATGTTGCTACTTTACCATGGAAACAAGAATAATTTCCTCAGTTGCCAGGTCACAGTGGGTAATATTGGGAAATGTGCAGCTTCACTGCTGACAAAGAAGGTAAGAACATGGCCATCATCACAGAAAGTGCTGTTTTGTGTTTTCTGAGACTTCTGAGCTATTATAATGACTGGTTACTTCTCAAAGAGTCATAACCGTTATCAAAAAATATCTGACTCTTTTGAACACTACAGGTTTTTTTTTGGTTTTTTTTTTTTTTCATTTCAGGGTTTAACAACCACCATGAGAAACTCTAAGCCACTGGTTTCTGGGAAGGGAAAGAGCCAGTGCTATAAGACAAATACATTACCCATGCTCATTGGGTATTTGAACCCAGGCCCATTGTGATGAATGGTCAGAAGCCAGCACTTGGACCACTGCACCATCGGGGCAGCAACTACAGATTCAGAAAAGGTAGAGGGGACATGGCATGTTCAACAAAGACATTCATGTTCTTAACACAAATGCTTTCACACTGGCCATTCAAGAGACAGTGATGATATCTGCTAAATGTACTGGGTATTAAATTCTCCTGTATCCAGTGTACCCACTCAACTTGGTTAATGATTGACTTAGTCCTCTTTAAACACGCAAACTCTTCACTTCAAGGTAGGATATTCCACAGCAACAATGATGTGGAATATCCTACCTTGAAGTGGGTGGAAAAGTACCCTAAGGTGGAAAAGTAGTTTCGGAACTGGTCTGCAGATTTCAACAATGGAGCCCTCGAATTGTGTAACATAGGTGGGAAAAGTGTGCCCTTTTGCAGTAAGAATATGTGTAGAAAGTCTAAAGTCACACTGCAATAAATCATTGGTTTATATTCGTTCCTTATGTGTCCAGCTATGAACTTCTTGATATCCTTCTTGTATTGGTAGTAGAAGAATGTGTTGCCACAAAATAACTGCTATAGACAACGCCTTTGGTGCATAACTGAACGAAAACTATCTGCCGTGGAGTTAAAGATATGGTACATAAAGCTGAAGTACCCACATTCTTTTAAACAAAGTGAATCTGCAAAAATTATGGGTTTCTATTCAAAAATATATTGGAAGTTTTGTCAGCTAATTATTTAAATATTTCAGTCATAAAACTGATAAAAACATACTACTGTAGTAATTTAAGTATTAGATTTTATCTTACCATTGCTATGTAGTAGAGATAAAAAATGTGGAGTTGGTAGCTTTCCTATCAACATTTTCTTTATCTGAAATGAAAACTCAAAGAAAGGGATATGTGAGAATCGTCAGTATAGAAGCATTGCTTTATGCAGTAAGAGTAAACCAAATGTTAGTTCATATTACAATGTATTAAAAAGAAATATACTATAAAACACATACTAAGAATATGAAATCATTATTTTTAGCACAGAAACGTCATGATCAACTTTAATCAATGTTAGTTCATTAAAAATGTTGAAAACTTATCATTAAGGAATAGAAATCAAATCCACAGTCTTTCTTTCTATTTCAGTATATTACCATTGCATTTTTCAGGATAGTGCATACATGTCTTTTTAATTGAGTTACTGAGCAAGGCCCCAGGAATGGCTGGATATGAGCATCATGAAATGGTGTAACTATAGCATCCTTATTCAGGAGTTGAAAGAGGTAGATTCAGTTCCCACCACTGGATGATAAGATTTCCAATATCTGTTTCCCTCCCTCACTGTCTGTTTATTTTTTCCCCTCAGGAGTTGGTTACATGGATTAAAGTTAATCACAGCATCCCCAGACCAAAAATAATCATCCCAGGTCAAAAGCAATCATTCCTAGGCAAAAAAAAAAAAAAATAATAATCTAACAATGAATTCCTATAGGTTATTTACACCAAATTTGGTTTGGATGTGCATATGAATACATTTATTACAAGTAATCTCTATACATGTTTTTTTTTTTTTTTTTTTGCAATTGTCTATCACATCTGCTGTTTTCAGGACAGATAATAATTTGCTGGCAGTGTTAGTGTAATGCAGGCAAGTACAATTTCCCTTACAGAACAGTAGCACCTATGTTAAAATGCATTTTAGTTCTCAGAACAGTCACAAATAAATTGTTCAATGTAACAGCCACATTTTAGGGCATTTGAATTGTTACTCAAAATCACCAGAAATCATAAACTTCTTTGTTACTCTGTTACTCTAAATCTCCAGAAACATTGAACTTCTTTGAATTTATTTTTTTAAGCCCGTGAGTAGCATTGTTCCTGTGTTGTACATGAGCAATTTTACTTGGTCCCAGAGATGAATACACTGAGCAAAAAACACCTACTAAGGACACAGCACAGAATAGTTTCACAGTTATGGCAGCAATTCAGAAACGCCGATGGGGTTTCATGAAGGCCTTGGTAAGGTAATCCAAGTTATTTGACTCTGTATGAGGACTGTTATGTCGTTTAATTGCAATGTACTGGGTATTAAATTCTGCTGTATCCAGTGTACGCACTCAACTTGGTTCCTGATTGAGTCCAGGGAAGTGGGCCAGTGTTCTTTTACAGACAAGTCGAGATTCAATCTAAAAATGGATTCTCATTGGCATTTCATCTGGAGGGAAATCATAGTAACTCTGTGAATGTCTGTGAATGAAACTCCTTTGGAGGCAGTGGTCTACTCATGTGGGGTGGTGTTATGTTAAACAGATGTACACCACTCCATGTGTTTGCAGGAAGCAATATGAATGCTGTGCACTATAGGGACAAGATCCTAGAGCCCTATGTCAGACATTTTCGGGAAGCTGCTGGTCTTCTGTTCCTTTTAATGCATGATAACGCTGGTCAGCTCAGGGGCTCAGATTGTCAATGATTTTCTGCAGAGCAAAGATATTCAGTGTATGGACTGGCCAGCCAGGTCTCTGGACCTGAACTCTGGGATGGCACGTTGCAACTCATCAGTCCCCTCCTAGAACCTGTTCCAAGCTATGCACTGCCTTCATCAAGGAATGGAATTCTTTGGCTCCAGTGTTCATCAGTAACATAGTGTTGGGTATGTATCATCGTTGTGAGAGTTGTGTGTTTGTACAACATGATCACATTCCTCATTAAGACATTTTAGGTTACATTCTTACATATCACCTTGGTCACATTTGTGGATGTCACCTTGTATATACAAAATACGTACATGCTTGTCTGTTGTTATAAAATTTTTATTACCCCTATGATTGTGACTTTTAGCATGCCAAATGTCTCTTCCTACTGTTTTCCTTCTTATACCTGGAAATAATTATGTATTATTGGCTTCATGAATATTTCTGGAAATAATGATTATTGGCTTCATGAATGTGATTACCACATTGGACCACTTTTGGCAGATTCTGTCCCAATTGGAATTGAAACTGGTCTGGTATTTGAAATTTAGTAGTTTGTTTGTTTTTTAATTTCACTGGAGCATTTTTCTTTCTTAGCAATGGTCTCTTACTTTTGTTTTATCCAAACATAAAATTCTTACTCTTGGTTATGAGAAAGGTGGAACATTCAGAATTTTTTGTACAAACTTAATAGTGTGTAGGTAGAATAAGTTGCGATTTAGAATGCACCTGGCATATTTGACTAGTTAATAATTTTGGACCGGATTGTCTTTTGGACCTGTGAAAATTATGCAATGATAATTATGATGAATGATCATATTCAATTTTCATGCCATACAGTGTGAGTGTAGCCATACCCTTGAGAATGTATGTTGCAAATATACCACCACATGCATGATCAAATGGATTCTTACTTCCTCCTCCCAAAGTGTAAGTGTGACCAGACTTCTCATTTCTTCAGCATGTTAAGTAAATTTGTGTAACTAACTCTGTAAGAGTTTTACTTTCTATACCTTTTATCCTTGCTAAGTCACATTTTGCATAATTTATTTTTGTTTCTCATTGACTTTGCAGGGCACTAGCTTTAAGTATGGGATTACATCTGAGGTTATACATGGATGTTCTGCTTTCTTTATGATTATTGTCCCCATTTCCTGGAGCTAGTTTTTTTTTTTTAAACTCGGAATTAATCCCTTATGAATGTATGCCAAGAGATTCTTACAGAGATTGCAGATTGTGGTTGCTCGTTTTGGTCATAAATTAGCGATAGATATCTAATCTATCCCTAGTTATCACCAGATGGATGCTTATTAAGGTTGTAAATTTACATGAAAAAAGAACTTGGTAATTAAATATGCATACTTCATGCATATTGCATGGACGTTGACAAAAATTTCTTCATGAGAGAGGGTACAAATTATCAGGATGCAGGAATACTGACTTATTTTGTTTCCTAGTACATTTTCTTGCATTTTAGTGTATACTTCATTAATACAATGGGACATGTATGGGCATAAGCTTGGGAAGTATTTCTAACTGAACCCTGCCCCTTCCCCTATCTTGATGTATTTGTTTGTTGGGGTATCTTCAACCAAGAAAACGTGCACAAGAGACTGAAACACAGAATCTTTTCTGTGTTTCAGTCTCTTGTGTAATGCTATACAATTTTTATTCGCCAATCTTTAAAGATGCTGGATTTTGTGTATGATTTTTGTCAATAAATTTGATCTTATGTTGTTCATTATATCAATTTTACACTGTGTGAGTTTTTCCAATGTAAATGAGTAAATTTGTGCAAAACTTTGCAGTGGAAAGAACAACTTGTGAAACTGGAGAAAGATTCTTTTGTAATGATGGCTTGTGCATCCCACTGTCACTTAAATGTGATGGAAATCCTGACTGCAAAGAAAAAGAAGATGAAGGAAACTGCAGTAAGATAATTTCAAACTTCAAATTTTAAACTTGGTAATAATAGATGGCATGGCTATTCCTACACTTAATAAACTACATCTTAAAATTATGGGTTTCTAGTGAGGAATAAAAGAATATTTAGAAGTAAGATTTTTGGGTAGTAACCCTACCCTTCCTCAGTACAGTTACATTAGGTGTTGCCATTCATGAGGTAAATTCCAATCTTTCAAATTATTTAATGTTTTACCTCTTCTCTCTATTTCTAGTCCTGCCAGTTTTCTTTTGAAAAAGTGCTGTTGATGTGTCAGAATTTCTAGTGCTCCAAAGCACTTTGATGTGTGTAGAAATTCTGATGCATCAACAGCACTTTTTCAAAGAAAACTAGCAGGAAATAGAGAGAAGAATAGAACAATATTAAATGATTTGAAGGGTTGGAATTTACCTCATGAATGACAATACCTACTGAAGCTGTAGTCCTGAGGAAGGTAGCATTATTACCTGAAAATGTGGCTTGTAAATATTATTTTATTCCTTAGTATAAAACCCATAATTTTAAGATATATGTAGTTCAAATTTTATTAAACTTTATCATTTTAATTCTCAGTGATAGTATTTGGAACTCACAAAGCATGTCAATGTATCCTGTATCAAATATTTACCTTTTTATTGCCATTTTGTGAAAAAATCTATAGGACTTTACAAGGAGTAATTGCAAGATTCATGTTGTTGTTTTTATCTTTTTTTTCACTTTTTTACTCATTGACTTACCAATCGGTCTCTCATTCACTAACTTACCAATCTGAAATCTTCCAATTGTCTTTTCTTCATCAAAGGACCAGGATCACTGTGGGACTGATACATGGTAAAGGTATAGAAATTAATGGCAAACGAATAACATCATCATGTATGGTAAACTGTGAAAGGAAAAAAGAAACAAGTAGGTAACTAGCAAAACGTTTTGTCATGGCAGTACTGCCAACTATACTTCACTATTTCCACCATGCATGAGTCCATTAACATGTATAGTTTTTGCATTGCACAATGCCCATCATTAGTGTACTGTCATTGAAAATAAGAGTTATCAGAGCAACAGATCATTATACAGTCATTGTGTACCCCTTTTGGTCAAAATTATCATTGTGAGACCAATAAACCATTTTCTAGTCACTGTCCCATTTTGGTGCTCCTTGTTGCATGGAAGCCATAGCTGTTAATGAAGTTATGCAAGTGTGTCATTTGAATTGACAGTTATTTCCAGTAGTATAAATGGGAATTATTCACTGCCAGAAAACGTATAAGTGAATGCCTTAAAATTTTAATATGCACAAACCCATTTTCAGTAGATATAAAACCATATATGGAAATTTCCTTATTAAACTTTAAAATGAAATACTTACATATAGCTGAAGTCTGAGCTGGTTTCTTTATTCAGAAGTATGTTTCTTATTGAAAAGACCATTCGAATACCAGTGCAATTAAAAGTGTCCACTGTTAATAAACACTGGAGAAAAAAAAAGTCAAGTCGTATTTGAGGTGGAGATATGCAATTGTCTTGGGAAGCAAAATAAAAAGAAATTGGCTCTGTCTGAAATATCTGTTTGTTTTAATTGAAATATCTATTATAACTTTGATTTGAAAACATAAAAATTATCTCATAAAATAATTTCCAAAGTCTTCCAACCATCTGGCAGACAATGGAGGAGGTCCACCGAACAGTCGACAATCAGCTCCTGTTGCAAACTTCGTCCTCACCAAACACCTTATTAGAGCTTTATTAGAGCTAAGATAAAAAATTTATTTTTGAAACAACAAAAAATTCATACAAGATGGTGTCATTAATCAAAATGTATAATGCATCACAAAATGTTTTATTCAAATTAAATGCTCCCTTTTTTTGGTATCACATCACTCCCAGAATGGGGCTGGGCAGCATTCCTGCCCATTTCCACCTCTGGTTATTTCTTTCTACCTAGCGCATCTTTTAGGCATACATATACCTGCCCAAAGTTTGTAGTTGGCCCCTGAGAAAAGTTCATGCATTTTAAATAATATTTATTGAGGATGGAGATTTGGATTTCACCTCCTTCCCCAGAGGAAATGTTCTGCAACAAGTAGCCTGTTTGTACTCCATGCTGTGTACTGTCCTTTTGCAAACATAATAGCCATCCCCACATTTGCCCATTGACATGCTCAGAGTGTTGCATTCTTTGCTGACCACAGTGTCTGTTGCTTATCTGGGTCCAAAACCTGGTCTACTTCATTCCTTCCTTCTTGGGCAAGTATTATTATTTTTCAATAGCAATGATTTTGAGTTACTAAATAATGGAAAATTTCTAGGCTGCTAAAGTGATGGAAGTGTTTTAGGTATGTGCATTCTTTTAGTTGATGCTTGATTGAATATATAGTTTATGTTGGGTAATAATGATATTTTAAGTGCTAGTTTTATTCCAAGTCCCTACCTCAATGGGAAAAAAGCAAGCATGCCAACAATACACTTTATTTCAATCACTCAATCTACTTAACACTAAGTATTATTTTGGTAATAAGTTACATTGTAAAGCAGCATGCGATGGATCTTTTCCTTTTGTTTAGTTTTAAGTTCCAGAAGTGTTGGCTGAAGCCTTCCACTGCAGTTTGTCTTTATGTAAAATCCAAGAAAGTGGTGTCTTTTGAGAAATTCATTAAGAGTATGACTTAGTTACATTCAGTGCATACTTGTTGCATCAAGCACACAAAATATCACCCAGTTTAATTCAGTAACTCATAAAAGTTGCACTAAGCACATAACTAAAACAGCTGATGCAGAGCAGCATGGAAATCTAGCTTTTCACTTATCAAAGCTGTAACACACACACACACACACACACACACACACACATCCAGGAGGTCTTTCATACTGTTCGGGATCATTGTCATGGAAATGCAATTGTGGGCTTGCCAGCAATTCTTCAACAGCAAGTGAAGACATAGCATACAGCAGACCCACTACTAGTGATGTTTGCAGCCATTGTTTGCAAGACAATTCTAGTCAAAGCAAATGAATTCACATGTTTTTTGGCACATTGTACGTATAAGTGTTTGAACTCTGTACGTGTATACATATATATATATATATATATACGACCCTAGTTGCCAATGTATGCAAATATTTAGCCTGGTAACAATCCATGACAAATGAGGCCTCTATGATAAGCACCACCCATATTTTGTTTCCAACTGTCATTCCTCTTTGAGCGTCTGTCAAATTACACTGCCATCACTTGCTTCTTGCTGGGTATCTTCCACATGAACTTCACACATAATAAAATAAAAAAAAACTTGTTTTTGTTTCATAACCTGCTTCTCATTCATTGGGACCATCATACATTCTAATTCTAATTTCAAAAAATAGGCATGATGATCATAACTCAATGGCTACCAAATGTGTATGTATTTGTATACATTCTATAAAGAAGATACCTAAGCAAAAAAATACATATATAATTTTGACTCACACCTAATACAACATAGAAAAGGTTATGTATCTACCTGTGTGAGTAAAAGGAGAAAAGATAAAAAAAAATAAAATAAAACAACTGAATGCAGAGTTTTTGCTGGTCCTTGATAAAGCCAAGGCTCAGTATTCTCGACACCTTCTACATTCAGTTGTTTTATTTTATTTTTTTATCTTTTCTCCTTTTACTCACACAGGTAGATACATAACCTTTTCTATGTTGTATTAGGTGTGAGTCAAAATTATATATGTATTTTTTTGCTTAGGTATCTTCTTTATAGAATGTGTATTCTGAATTTTCAAAACTGCTGCGTTGCGCGTTTTGATTTTCAGGTTATTTTGCACCCTTCGTTTTAAATTCTAAAATTTTTTCCTTAGTCTTCAGTTTTGCTCTTAAGTATTTGTATACAGTTATATGCGTATGTTTAGAAATTTATATGTTTATGTACTTGTATGTCCTGGTGTTTATTATGTACAGTTTAATTAAATCTTTGTAAATAATATTTTTTTATTACTGCAGCATGCTCAGAAGAAGATTTTAAATGCTATGGTGGTAAGTGCTTAAAAAGCACAAGTCGATGTGATGGGCATCAAGACTGTCGTGATGCTGAAGATGAAATGGGGTGTGGTAAGTGTTCAAGATGGAACTATTACTTTTGATTTTATTCTTTGTCATAATTTTAGTAATATTATTGCAAATAATATAATATCTTAAGTTGCTTCTATTTAACTTAGTACATGAATCTTATCCATTTGGTAACAGATTGTCTTGAATGATATACATATGTATATGTAAATTGTATTAGTCATTTTAAAGAACTACCCTAAAGTCAGACCATGTGATATTTAGCAGCTTGTGTAACTCATTAAAGTATTGTAGCTCAGAATTTATAAGAGTCTAAAGTTTTCAGTAAATGACTTGTACGCAAACACTCAATATTCCCCTGGCTTTTGCGCTTCACTGGGGGCTTTTTCTGGATATGTTTTTCAGAACTTACATGCAATTTCAGACTCTTGCAAGTCTTGTGCTATAAAAATAATTTGATCATGGTAATTCTATTAAACATAGGTATAGTGTCCTGGGATGTAGAAAGGGCACATAACATGTAGAGAACTTATTTATGTATCAGCAAAATAAAATTTTATACAGTATAACCTGTCAAAGACGAAACCATAGGGACTGAAAACACTTTCTGTTTTATACAGGTGTATCCATGGGAGCCATTGAAATGTAAACTTTTGAATTTTTGTCATGCTAATAAGAGATTCTACATAATGAGTGATTATTTAAGAAGATGTATTGTAGTACCTAATCAACTAAAAATCACAAAGTTCTATTGTAGTTTTTCTGTCATGCTAACAAGAGATTGTACATAATTAGTGATTACTTAGGAGAATGTATTATTGATACCAGGAGTGTATATAGAAATTTTTTGGGGAGTGAGGTACTGATGAAAAATAGAAGTTTCTGAAATTCACCAGATCAAAATTAAAGTTAATGAAAAATAGAAGAAGAAATTAAGGCATATTTTTTCTAATGTAAGTTGATGCATTTTTATTAAATTAAGACATTTTTTTCTATTGTAAGTCACATTTTAACCAAAAACATAAGAAATTAAACACTTTGGAAGAGCGCAAGGCCCCCTGCTTCCCCTAAATACACCCCTGGTTCGTATGTACCATAATAAACTAAAAATTATCAAAGTTCCTTTTTCTTTTGTGATGCTAATAAAACATTCTACATAATTAGTGTCCATACATACTGTAATTGTTTAAAAATAGGAAACTTCTATTTTTTGAAATAATCCAACATTGATTTCTGTACAATAAGTGAAAGCATGTGTGCTACTTATTAACCAAAATAATTCAGTGCCATCTTGGAGAAGTACTACATCTCGAATTTCCTGAATATTTTAAATGCTTGATAATATGATTTTATCCTAGATGTGGTTTCTTTATTTACCTCCTTTATCTCATCATCATCATTGCTGTTGTTTGTTTCTTCAATTTCATGTAGCTCAATAATTTCTTCAAGATCTCCATTACAAGGCTTAGTTGCAAAGTCGCTTTCAAACTTTTACCTTTATGCCACTCATCTGTTATCTCACCTTTTCACTTTAAAAAGTAATAAACTTATGTCTTTAAAAACACTTAACTTCTCTGCCAAATGCTTCACACTCACATTTTATTTTCCGTGCATTTCAATAACGGGAACTTTTGAATCCAAATCGAGAATGTTCTTCTTTGGCACCATGGCAAGAGGCAAATGAACAAATGTGATTCACAACAAGCAAAAGCTGTGAATGATCATCTCAGTGAATAAATGTTGGAGAATTAAATTGGAGCCTCTTATCATAATCTATACAAAACAGCTAGCTGTGAAAACTTTGAGCATTGCATCCAGCAAAGGGAGCAACACTAGTTACATGGCCTGAACCTAAGTCAGGCTATGTGCTTAAGGAGAAGCCAAACAATAGATGTGCTACAGTGTGTGCTTGTGTAAACAACACAAAAATAATCTCTTTCTCTCTCTCTCTCTCTAAATGATGTTATTGTCAACCTCAAGGAAATTTGTTCTGTGTGAATTCATCATTACACTTTATCATGTAATGTTTTATATTTAATTAAAATATTTGATAGCATGTGAACATCTTTCCATTGTTACAAGATTCATTTACTGTATTTCCATTTCCATGTTCGGCAGGTTTTGTTTTAGATAGGCTAAATAATGCATAATTTTCTATCTTTCATCTTGGGACTAAAAAAAAAACGTTTCATTTTTGGAGCAGGTTTTTGTTTTATGCAGATTCCGTCTCAAACTAGTTTTACTGTATTTAAAATAATTTGTAAAAAAGAGAGGACTTTATTTTTAGAAAACTTAGCATCTTGTCCAAATTATGCTGGATTGTTCATCATTGTTCATTATCAGCAATTATTGAAGAGTAATGCATAACAACAAATATTTGTTATGCACCTAAAAGACCCAAATTTTGTTACATTTGTGGCAAAATTGTTTCCCAGAATGTCTTCTCCCAAACGGAAAACATCAGTTTGCACTTTTTCGTGTCACCCACCAAAAGAAAACATCAGTTTAGATTTATTTGTATGCCTCCCCAAGGAAAGCATCCATTTACACTTATTTGTATGTCCCAAAGGAAAACATCAATTTACATGTGTTTGCCCCCCCCCCAACACACACACACACACACACACACACAATTTTTCGGTCACACAGATCTATGCCATTAAATTATGTTTTATGATCATCAAACAGAAGTCATCGCTCTTTCCATGTTTATAAGTGAGTCACGGAAAAATTCTCATTGGCCACCACCGGGAATCAAACCCAGGGTCTTCCAGTTACGCGCCGGACATGCTTCCACTGCACCACAGCGGCCACTTATTCCCCCAGACTCACAGGCTTGGCAGTTAGTTGTATGTGAGTCTGGGGAATTCGAGGCCACTGTGGTGCAGTGGAAGCATATCTGGCGCATAACTGGAAGACCCTGGGTTCGATTCCCGGTGGTGGCCAAAGAGAATTTTTCCGTGACTCACTTATAAACGTGGAGAGAGCAATGACTTCTGTTCGATGTTCTAGTCCACATCAAATGTCTGTATTAATATGTTTTATGAACTGTAGACACTTCGTAATGACCGTTGTAAAGTTATTCATGTTAGATACATTACGGGATAAATTAATTTCTTACTAATGTTTCATACAATGGCTTGCTTTGAAATTTAATTAAATCATTTTGGAGGAGAGTTTCCCAAGTCTATGTTAGCTTGTAAATGTTTTCAGAGAAATTTTTTTTTTTGTATTAAAATAGTGCATTTTCATGATTAAGTCTGGGATTTCAAAGAGCTCTTAATGAAGACCAAAACTTATTATTTATATTTTTCAAAGGCTTGAAGCAATTAATTTAGCTATAGTAATGATACAATTTTAATTCTAAAGCTGTATGGTAATTCTGGTAAGGATGTTTTGCTGATGCATCACTGTGATATGCAACAGTGTACAAACTGAGATGTATCTGAAAATTTTTAGTACTGTATTCATATAAATAGAAATTTCAAAGAAAAATGCATTACTAGTATTTAACCTTCAAAAGTACATCCTCCCCAGCTTGACACATATATTTACATGGTCATACAGCTTTGGCATGGCTCTATGGAACTAAGATTGTGGAAGCCTGTTTAGCTCTCTTGTCACTTTCTTTTGGATTTCTGAAATGCTGTAAAACTTGTGCTCCTTCAGATGGGATATCACTTTGGGAAACAGAAAATTATCAGCAGGTATGCCAAATCTTGTGAATGTGGGTTGATGGTGAAGCAATATAATGCCTTACCATGCAAGAAACATTTATCATAGTTGCTTTGAGTGGAGCCTTATTGTATTGAAGCAACAACCAATCACCTGGCGTGGCTGTATGGTGTAATGTGTAGAATTCTTTTCAACAGTCTGTCCACCACTCCTCTACAAAATTCAGATGACTTAACTGTCTATCAGTGCAGTAGAAATTCTTAATGCACAGCTTCTTTGAAAAAAACAAAACAAAAAACATCATGGCTATTTTTTTCTTTGTTCAAGACTTTTAGAACCAGTAGGTGGTTTGAGACTTTTAGAACTGAAGTTTCTTCAAGTTTGGCCCTAACTTATGTAGACTGCTACCTTTTTGTTTCAGGGTCATTTATAAAGCAACAGGACATCACCAGATGCAGTACATTTTCGGTCTGTATCACTGTCTACTATTTCAATCAAATCCTCAACTCTTCCCTCCTTCTGTTGTGTCATCAAAGCAATGCTATGAAGCATAACCACTCTTTTGTTTTGTTTTTCAGGTCTTTGATAATTGAGTGTACAGTATCTTTGCTGATGTAAAAATTATTTGCCATCATTTGGAGGCACAGACACAATTTCCATTAAGGGCTGCCAAATTTTATTGATGTTGCACTCCATATGGGACTGGGAGAGCTGACCACTCTGGACATTGTCTTGCCCTTCACAGAATCCCCCATACCAGCAAAAGGGTGCATTATTATCATACTGCATCCCCATAAGTAGCACACTTCATTGCAACTGTTTCAGTTATTCCTTTTCCAGCTGTAAAGCAAAATTTTATTGCCAGTCTTTGTTCAGTACTTAAATCCATGATAAGATATTACTGCACAACCTTACACCTAAGTTTCCAGTAGAACCATTTTGTGCACACTGCTGAAATTTGGCAGCCAGCCAGTTCATATTTGATAGTGAATAGCTCAAACAGTGGCCAATGGATGGCACAAGTAGTATCATTTAAATAAAATCAGCCCTAAAAACTTTCCAAACACACCTTGTAAGTATCTTACTAAGAGAAGGGGTTACGACTCACATACACAGCTATACAGGTCTTGCAACATGCTACATTCTGAGAATGAAAACAGGCTGAAGTTTTAAGGATAATTAATACCCACTTCATGCAAATGTCATTAGCAACATCAGCTATTCTGTGTCTTGCGGCACAACAAAGATTTCCTATTTTAAACTTACCTGTGGATAAAAATTTAGAATTTTTTATCTAGTCATGTCTTCTTCTAAAACAGCAAGTAGGAAGGCCAATTCAATTTAAATGATTGCAAAGATAATCATGCCCATAAGTAGTCTAAAATAAGACATAAAGAGTATATGAGGTAAGGATGCAGGGATGTGGCCATCCCAGTTGAAGAGCACCACTGACTATTTAACATTCACTAGTCACTCATGATTCTGTCAAAGAAAATTCTGGAAGGAGATTCTTAGCACTTGTTTTTAAGATTGAACTACTGTACAATCAAGTTAATCCTTCAGCTCACCACTCTTGGCCAGTCTATTAATTTACCTATTAATGCCACAATGTCTGGGATTCACTGAAGTACAACTCTGTTCAAAACTCTCATTTTTTTTTAAAGTTTATTTATCAGTTAGTAGTTGTAATTCAAGTATGTCATCAGAATCAGTGGTCTTGGCACTAGGTAATATGAAGATAGCTACCACCTGGTAGCTGATAAAGACATGGGAAGATGCATATTAATTTTATTCTACATAAGGGTTCCCATCTCACCATCAGAGTTGGTGGCCTATTTCTAATCAGTGCCAAAAGATGAAAATCAGTTGAATGCAAACTGAAAAATAAGAATAGTGAGGTTATTTGAACAACAAAACCATGTAAAAACATTGTCTATTTATTTGCACACAGTAGTATCAAATAAAAGTTGTATAAAATGGGCAACATGTTTTAGAATATTTAAAAATAGAGTCCTTATCGTGGGTACATATTTTTTAGTTTATTGAGACAAAATAGGATTTATAAGTGCAATTATAAATCATTTTGATGTCTACTATGATTTTGTATTCAGCTAATAGCTATTGAAGATGTGTTGGTACTTCTATCAGTCATTGTATGTTTACATTCAAAGAGCTGGAAAAATATCTGAAAAGTTATATACCCAGCTAGGCATGTGCAGAAATTATTTACCTACCCATGTAGTAAAAGCTGGATGCCCAGAGAAATTTGTCTTTTAAGATAACAAATCAAAACTCTCATTTTTTTTTAAAGTTAAAAAATATGATTAACTTTTTTTTACACGTGTTTTGCATTTCCTTTTTAAGGGTCTGTATTAAAAATGTTCAATGCATAAAAGTGCATATCTCAAATTTTAAGATGATGACACTGAAATTGGTATGAAATGATGTAATGATAAAATTGGTATTTGAGAAATTTAGTAATTCTGCCATGATCCTTTGGTCAAAGTTTTTGCCCTTTGTCTTAAAACACCAGAGGCTAGTTTCATCAGAGGCATGCACCCTGTCAATGACTATAAACAACATTTGGAGCAAAACTACACATGGTTCCAACTTCTGGACTTAGAGCATAATATAATTAAAGAAATTATATTCTTCTGTCCTTGGCACTCTATAACAATAATACAAGGTGTCCATAAAGTCTTTCCAACATTACAAAAATTAGTATAAAAATGTATTGCAGAAAGGGATTGCATGACAATGATGGTGTACAAGTAAAGTTTATTTCCATTGTCAGTACACCTCCACATGGGCACTATTTAGGGCCTGGAAGACATCTAAGCAATATTCAATTTCATGCCACATTTTGTTTAACATCTCAGCAGAGACAGAACCAGTGGCATCCATTATTCTGCTCTTCAACATCTCAGCATCCGGAACACTGTTAGAGTAAACTTGGTCTTTAAGGAAAAGTGTTAGAGGGATTATGTTGGGTGATCAAGGTGATCATGTCATGGAACTATCGTGGACAATCCATCTGTTTGGAAATGGGGCATTCAGGAACTCACTCACGAACCATTATTGACCAATGTTGGTGGGGCACCTTCTTGTTGGAAAATAATAAAAGGTTGGAGTGCATGCAACTGAGGTTCTGCAAAAGTTCCAGCATGTTCAGGTACACATTACATGTTACTGTGGGCTCTGTAAAAAGGAAGGCTTCAATGATTCTGTCATGCATCAGACCGCACGTATGTTCACTTTCAGGCTAGCCCACCATTGTTTGATAACATAATGGGGATTTTCTGATCCCCAGATTTGCACATTGTGCCTATTTACTGTACCAGAGACGTGGAATGTGGCTTCATCTTGAAAACAGACCGCAGTGCAGATAATCACTATCATGAGCTATTCACTGCAACATCTCCGTCGCAAATACAGCATGGCAAGGCAGATCATCAGGCTGAACAGCTTAAACAGTCTGTACTTTATAAGCATACAGATGAAAATGTTTGTGTAAAATTTTGTGAGTCGTGGCACGGGGAATTCCAGTTTCCAGTGAAGAACGACGAACAGATTTCCTGGGGCTTCGCAGAAATGTCTCCTGAGAAGCTGCAGCTATCTCTTGTGTAACCACTGGTTGGCTTGCTCAGGAGAGATCACCAACAGTACCCGTCACTTTAAACTTTTCATATCAAGCTTTTATGCTTTTCTGGTCCAGTGGTGATCATCTATTCTTTTCTGAAATGATGCTGGACAATAACCGCCAATTTGGTCTCATGGAACCACAACATGCATGCCGCTTTTTCTTGCATGGAAGCCATTATCAATGAAATGCTCCTCTTATTCAGCAGTAGTGCTCAACTGAAGAACAGAAATAATACTTTATGAATGCTGCTATATTATGTTGCCAACCATTTTATTTTAACTTACATAGATTTTTTATATTAACTTTTGTAATGTGGGTAAGACTTTACGGATATCCTGTACAATTTCTGGTGATTAACAGTGAAATGAAACACGACATGTGATGACCGTCTTTTTTTTTTTTTTTTTTTTTTTTGTAGTTAAAATTCTATTTCAAACTTTTTTATTTTTAAATTTAGTTACCCAAACCAGACAGCTAGGTTCTCTATTTACCTGCCTAGATCAATAATTTACATGCTCCGGGGTTCTCTATTTACCTGCCTAGATCAATAATTTACATGCTCTGGGTATCTTGGGCATGGTATTTTTCAAGCCCTGATTTGTTAACATAAATATCTAATCTTCTGTGTGTGTTTCATCAATATAGGCTTTTCACAGCTTCCTAGTATTATTGTTTTCATACATATTTACAGCTATACCATCTGTCTAATACAGTATTGAAGACTCAGACAAAAGGAGGAGAGGGGGAGGAGTTGGGTTGGTCTGGAGTTTTCTGATGTTTTACAAACAGCTCTTTATTTCACAGATTTAGAGAACATTGTGCATATTTTTGCTGAGGCAACTGAATCATGTAAGGGATTTTAAAAAAGTGACTGGATTAGAAATTATTTTGTGTACTTTGGTGATGGTATGCTCACAAAACTGATATTTTAAGATTAGGCAATGTCACAGAAGTTTCACAAGATTATTTTTTAAACTGTGTTTCCCGCAAAAGTGGGTGGACTTTTGGTTTTGTTTTAATACAGACTTGACCAATGTTCATATGTTCTTTAAAATATAAATTCATGCTTGTTTAAAGCTAATAAATAAAAAAAAATAATTTAAAGGCAACCTTTTTGTGAGCATATTTCTCTTGTCTTAAAAATGCACTGATAATACATTGCAGTGAATGTTGACGAACAGGAAGTAGTGAGTGTTTATGAGCCTTACGCTGGAACTTGGACACTTTTGTGTGCTGATGACTGGGATCTGGAAGATGGTCGCCATTTGTGTCAAGAACTTGGATACGGGTAAGTTCAATTTTTTTTTCATGCATATTAGTTCTGCATAGTACTGCATAAATCTATGTTCTCATAAACTATATGTGTGTAAGGTTGTTTTCCATTGTTTATACTAGCATACAGGTTGGTAAAAATAACAAGGCTTACTGGTAAATATGAGTGTAATGAAATAGTTTGATGGGTCATTAAAAGTTTATTAAGTAATAAAAAATAAGGGTGATGAGATATCAGAAATTGATTTACTAGTACACACTGCATACACACATGTGTACATGCAGAAGTATTCACGTACAGACACACACTGATTACAAAAGAAAATTTGTGGAAAGCCAGTATGTTTTCTTTGTTAAGGACTTAAAATGATAGGTTTGAACTTACCTGTTATAAAAACATATCTTGCATGTTTGACTCTGAAGTCAACCTCTCTCTCAATAAATATTTAACTTTATATCTACTACTGAAAAGTGATATTTACAAGTTAAAACTAAATAAAAATACTATCAAAGCACAACTTTTAATAGCTTACATAAGAAGCATTAAAACACTTTGAAAGATTAAAAACCCCAACGCCATCAATTTTGAACAATAAAAAGTTTGAAGCTAAGCAGAAGACTAACCTCAAACCTGATAGCAACTTGTATTCTGTGAGTATTTTTGTCACCATGAGTTGTCATCCTCAGGCAGAAGCAGCCCCATGCTTAGTTAGTAGAAAATATTCTGATTCTTCATTTGAAGTGAGTTGTTTTCAACTAAGTGAAAAAGAGTGTGGTCTTGATCTCTATTATGCATGTATGTAATAATAATAATAATGATAATAATAATAATAATAATAATAATATAATTTGAAGTGAGCTGTGTTTGATTAAGTGAAGAAGAGTGTGTGTGGTCTTCATCCCTATTATGCATTCTATGATAATACCAGAGTTGTTCCAAAACAACTGAGAATGTTTTTATAAGTAAAATATGCGTAACTTAATTATCAAGGAAGTTGTCATCTTTTTTTAAATACTGTTCATTGCATCGAATACAGGTGTCCCAACATTCCTCCCACTTTTGGAATGTCTTCTAGAATTCTTCTTCTGAAATGCTGTTGAAGCACCCCAGCATAGCTGTAATAAGTTGTTCATCAGTCTCAAATTGTCGTCCCGATAATGTCTTTTTTAAAATGGGGAACAACCAGAAGTCATATGGTGACAAGTCTGGACTAAATATATGCAAGTTGGGGCATCAACTTAATATTCATTTTCTCCAAATAATAAACGACAGAAGTGGCCATGTGTGGCCTTGCATTGGGCCACACATGAAAAGAAATGGGAAACCCAAGTTTAACAAACAAACTTGTTTAATGCCCAAATGTTCAGTTAAAATTCTGTGAATTTCAATTCAATTCAATTATTTTGCTGAGCAAAAAAGAAAATAACCTTATCTTCAGTATCTTTAATTAATCTTCAATATCTCTAAAAAATAATATGTGAACCTTATCTTCAATATCTCTAATTGATAAGTGTATGTCTTCCCATATAACAAAGCCTATTGTATTGATGTTTACCTCTGTAACACTCATTGAAGGTCTTCCTCCATGCACGATTAAAGCTGCCGACTCACAACTGTCCATAAATTCTTTATACCATTTGTAAATTGTTAATTTTCCTAGACATTCATCTTTATAAGTCTCTTGTATAAGATGGAAAGTCTCTCCAACAGACTTCTTAAGTTGACAGCAAAATTTAATGGCACATCTTTGTTCCTCTTTCACTTCCATTTTTTTGAAAAATCTCAGCGCGGAAACACTTGTTACAGGTTTATGAAACAGCACTTATTAATACTAATATCAGTTCAAAATGTTATATTTAACTATTGAACGTTACTATGGGGCATATTATATTGAGTTCTTGGCAGGATATCATAGAAGTCCTGTCATTTTTTCTGTTCTTCACGTTTTTTTACACAAGTTCGCTGAAAACTACGACACCTGGACTCCTTAACTTCTTATTCAATCTGGTGGTGTCATATTGAGGGTGAATGGTATATTTATTTAAAATGTGAACAAAAACACATTAATTATTTCTTAAAAGGAGAAAAGAATAAGAGGGTTAAAATAATAACATTATTACCTCTTGGTCTGCAGTCTCCTTCTGATTAGTTGCTCCCAGTATACATTCAAGAACAAAAAACTGCGTATTCAAAGTTCCATAAAATTAAAATTCCCCATAGGCAACAATGAAGTATTTATGATAGCTAAAACCCATAAAAGTCTTTTGTCGAAAACACAAAAAACCCTGTCTTCAAAATAGAACTTGAACGAAAATTAATCCATTGAAAAAATAAAATCGAAAAATAAAATCCATTATTCCAACCTCAAATTCGACTGAGAACGATATGCAAAACAGTTTTCACCGAGGAATCCAGATCCCGAATTTCCGACGCGCGTTTCGGCACACTTTTTCGTGGCCATTCTCAAGGACATCTCGTGCTGTACTGCTCCTTGCGTGTTAACTATTAATTAAGTCGATGGTGCTGCCATCTCCATCATCTGCGTCATCCTCATGTTCATCACGTAGAACGTCGTTGGCGCCATCTAGTGTCGTCCTGTTTTTTAATCTTTGTTGTATTTGTCGACTTGATCTTCTTATTTGGACAATTCGTTGTTTTTCTTGTTTTATCATGTTCAACCATGTTGGTGATAATTCGACCGGGACATTTAAATTGCAATTATATGCCCTGGTCTTCTCTATCATAATGGCCTCTACAGTCAGAATCTTTTTATTTGTGTTGTGAGAAGTAACTAAACTTATATTCTCCCAATCGGGTATGGCTTCATTATTATAACAATATTGTATAAGCGAAGTTCGAATTTCACCCTTATTTCAGTTATTTAAATGTTCACATAATCTGATATCTATATTTCACTTTGTGCTACCAATGTAAACTGTTTTATTATCTAGGTTCTTATTTATATTAATAATTGGTATACTGTATATACCTGCTTTATGTAAAATAGGACTTTTTTCATTACTTCATTGTAATAGTCTGCTATTATCAAGTACAGTATCTGCAATAAGTAACCCTGCTTTATGGCATTCATTTTTTAAAGGAGCAGATATAGGTGGACAATATGGTAGTTTTCCACAAAATCTGTATGTATCAGTCATATTCTGGCCTCGTTTATTTTGGTTATTCTGAATTTGTTTGTAAAGATCGTCAATCAATCTCTCCTTATAGCCGAAGTCTCCAGCCAGGGTTTTAATCCATTTCAACTCTTTTTGTCTTGCAGTATTATTAGATGAAAGTATAATTGCTCTTTTTAAGTGATATCGGAATGCTGCTGTTTTAAATTTCCACAGATGATTTGAGTTATTAGGTATTTATTATATTTGGTATAAATGTTGTTTTTCTATATACCTCGTAGTCAATTCTTGAATAATTATTGATGATATTAATATCTAAAAAAGGTATTTGTTTATTTTTTTCCCATTCAGTGGTAAGATTGATAGTTGTATATATCTTGTTGTATGTATTAACAAATTCTTCCAGATCTTCTTCAGTATGCTTCCAAAATATCAAGATATCATCTACATATCGAACAAATAGTTCTGGATTTTTATTTGTAAATTTGTTGTCAGTAAGTATCTTTTTCTCGATGTCCTGGAGTATAACTTCAGCAAAGAGTCCAGACAAAGGTGATCCCATAGGTGCTCCTGATATCTGTTTATAAATTATATTATTATATGTAAAAAAGTTGTTGTCATTAATTAGGTTTAATGCTGATATAATGCTAGCTATTTGGGTAGTTGGTGTTTTATTTGCTATTAACTTTTCTTCTATTAAATTGATAGCTTGATTAGTAGGGGTATTTGGGTAAAGTGAGACAATGTCAAGGCTCACCATCATTATCTCTCTGGGTCCCCGATAGGCCTCAATAGCTCTAGTGACATCATTTGAATTTTTAATTGTGTATGCGTGGTCTTCATAATATCTTTTAATAAAGTGAAATAATGATCGTTCTAAGTTAATGGTTGGAGCAACTTTCTTTGAAACAATAGGTCGCATTGGGTGTCCGTCCTTATGTACTTTTATTTTTCCAAAAATTCTTGGGATAGTGGCACCTACTGGTGGGTATGCTTTATTTTTAATCTCTTCAGGTAAATTGCTGTGGTTTTTTAATTTAGCCATTTTTCTAATAATATTTTCTGTGGGATCTTGTTGAATGATTATTGTATCAAGTGTTTCAATTGCTGTCATCATTTTTTCTCGTAGACAATCTTGATTAATCAAAATAATTTGTTTTGATTTATCGGCCATTACACTTGCTATCTTAGGGTTGTTACGTAATTCAATTAATGTCTGTCGTTCATAACTAATCCTTTTTTGGGTTAAGTCTTTCTCTATCTTATTGATATTGTTAATAGCATTTGCCATTTTAATCCTTGTAGGTTCTTGTCTTTCTTTTGGCAGTTGTTGGATTATATTTTCCAGTTGTGGTATCGTAGTTTTCAGCGAACTTGTGTAAAAAAAATGTGAAGAACAGAAAAAATGACAGGACTTCTATGATATCCTGCTAAGAACTCAACCAGCACTTATTAAACTGTGCACTACCGATGATACATGCATAATAAACAGGTGTGGCTGGCTGCTATGGTTTCTACAATGGCTACCGTTTTTTCGAAACTGGTGCCAAGGTTGAATGCAGTACTGCACATTTTTTATAAAAACATTTTCAGTTGTTTTGGGACAAGCTACAAAATAATAATAATAATAATAATAATAATAATAATGAGATGAAAAGCACTCCCTTCTTCACTTAGTTGAAAAGAGTTCACTTCAAGTGAAGAGACACAGCAGTCACTACCAACTAAGCACCAAGATGCTGCTGCTCAAGATTGATGACTAGTGTTGACGAAAGTACTCACAGAAGACAAGTTGTAATCAGGTTGGAGGTCAGCCTTTCCTTTAGCTTTAAACTTTTTATTATTCAAAGTTGATAGCAGTAGAGTTTTGAATCTATCAAAGTGTTTTAACATTTTTTAAGTATGCTATTAGAAGATGGGATTTGATAGTATTTTTATTTAATTTTAACTTGTAAATATCGTTTTTTAGTCGTTGGTGTAAAATTCAAGATTTACTGGGGGAGGAGTTGACTTTCAAGTTCAATTAAACAAGATAGATTTTTACAACACATATCATTTTCAGTCCTTAATAATGTAAAGTTATACATTATTAGCGATGGAAATCTAGTTCATTTTGATTATAGCTTATCTTTTAAAGTTTTTTTTTTTTTTTTTTTTTTGTCATTTTTAACTATGCTGTATATTGCAGCCACTTCATCATCATGAGCTAAACAGGCCATTTAGGCCCATTGCTGCTATTTTGAAGCCTCTCTGTTGCTCCTGATCATATATCATATCAGGTCTTGTATTCCATTCTTCTTAGATATGTTCATCCACCTAGTCCTCTGTCTTTGCCTCAGTCCTGTCTTCTTTATTTTATTAACCAGCATCTCCTTCATAATTTATCCATCCACTTTCCACACATATTCTAACCATTCCAGTCTTTTACGTTGGACAAATGAGCGGTTGCTTGGCCTTTTATACAGCTATTGAAGTTCCTCGTTGTGTTATCTCTCTTATCTTGTGATATACGTATTGTATAGAGTACCATATTTCTTTCTCAGTACTATTCCTTCTAACGTCATAAGATGTCTGTCATCAGCTTATGTAAATGACCAAGTTTCATAACCATGTGTATACACAGGCTGTGTATAGCTTATGCTTGGTGGAGGAAATTCTATGATTGGAAAAATTTAGAAACAGGAAAATCTTGACTATTCTTAGCTAAAAATCTTATTCAAAATAAGGACTATTATAGTCCACTTCTCAGAAACAGTAGATTTATTGTGATGGAAAAGTGGGATATACAAAAAATTTTGATGATAGTTACCTCTGTGTGTCTTTAATGAAATTTTCCAGTTCATCTTCCATAAACAAACTGCTAAACATCAGTGTGCAAGTATGAATTTAAACCACATAGTGAGAAAAGTGTACACCAGAAAAAATTAGAAAAGACACGTGGATTCTTGAATATTTAACATATAAAATATTTGAAGACATAGTGTTCAAATTAAGTTAACATCTGTTCATATATCCAACACATACATCTCCTGGAAACAAAGATAATGTAAAAAATTACCAACTCAGAAAGTTGTCTTCAGAAAAACTTATAAAGAATTTTGGCATGCTTTGCATAAGAAAAATACAGTCCTCCATCTAGAAGAAGGACTGGAGTTTTATTTATTTTTTTTTTTTGAGATAATCATAAAGCTGAAAACATGTATTTAAGAGGATTGGTCATCAAGCAAGCATTGTGACAAATCCTCTTATATACATGTATTCATGACTAAAGCAGAAAACTTGTACCACAGGAGAATAAAAAATACATATAGAAAATAGATCCAATATTCTTTAGGGAGATTTAAATTTTTTTTTACTCCTATATATAGAGAAAATTCTTCTACACATTATACTTATATGTATAACCCTATCTTTTAGGAAAGCAATTTTTAGAATCTGACTTCTAATATATATATATATATATATATATATGATGTAAGGTCCTGTGATGCGTAACATCACAGCCTCTCCTTGATAAATGTCAACCACGCCTTCTCGTGGTACATCCTGTTCCCACTAAAGGGGCTCTGATGACCGCCAATAGCGGTATAACTATACCATCGGGATTAGAGGAAATGCTATCCCACACTCACCAACCTGCTTGGCCAGCGTGGTGAGTTATGGTCAAACCCCTCCAAAATGACTCCACAACTTAAATCTTGGCCCTCAGTCTCCGGCAGCTGGACTGTACCTGGCCAAGGCAACGGCCAGCGCGACATGAAGGCAGAGGGTGCTAAGAATCCCCGGAGGACCGGATTAGGCTGCCATCTGATGCTGACCTTGGCTACGTATAATGGACACTCCCTATCTTCTGATTCAAGGCTTCTTGAATTGGAAGAGGAACTACAAAGGATCCAGTGGAACATCATCGGGCTAAGTGAGGTAAGGAGAAAAGGAGAAGATCTCATTGAACTGAAAAGTGGACATCTCTTCTACTATCGTGGGACAGATACTGGCAGAACTAGTGGTGTTGGATTTATAATAAACAAGAAACTGAAGGATAAAGTTGTAGAAGTTGAAAATTCCTCTGACAGAGCTGCATGACTCGTTATCCAACTCTCGAGAAGATACCAGGCTCAGATTATTCAAACTTATGCACCCACCACAAGTCATGCTGAAGAAGAAATTGAAGAATTTTATGGGGAAATTCGTCATCTAAATAATAAAGGTAAGCAGCACTTAAAGATAATTATGGGAGATTTCAAGGCAAAAATAGGGCAACGGCAACAGAATGAAACTTCAGTAGGTAAATTCGGTCACGGCAACAGAAATCAGCGTGGAAATACTCTCGTAGAGTTTGCAGAGGCAGAAGGGTTTTTCATCTTGAACTCCTTTTTCAAGAAAAAGCCACACAGGAAATGGACATGGAGAAATCCAAATGGGACGACAAGTGAAATTGATTTTATTATGTGTAACAAAAAATTTGTCATAGAAGACTGCAGTGTGCTAAACAAGTTCAACACAGGTAGTGACCATAGATTGGTGAGATGAAAGATGCACCTCAACACTAAACTTGAACGTAGCAAGCTCATAAGACAAACAAAATGTATTGATATAACCAACCTTAAAAAACACCATAATACCTTCAAGTTGGAACTGAAGAACAGATTCTCTGCTTTAGAAGGCCTAACATCGGAAGAAGTGGATATTTCTGAAGTTAACAGAAAAGTAACCAAAGCTCTTATGGAAACAGCAACAAAATTAGCTGGGTCTAAGAACAAGTTGCTTGTGAACAAATTATCAGGAAAAACCAAAATGTTGATGCAAAAAAGAAGAGAGATGAGGACAACTAAAGAAGATGTGACTTCCAAAGTGGAATATATAGAGCTATGTAAGACAGTACGAAAAAGTATCACTGAAGACGTAAGGAAATTCAAGTGTGAACTAGTAAGGAAAGCAATTGAAAACAACCAAAGCCTAAAGATAGCAAACGGACATCTCAGTAAGGGAAGAAAACAGATTATGGCACTGAGAAAAGAAGATGATTCTGTAACAAGAAATAGAGGCGAAATTTTGACAAGAGTGAAAGATTTCTACTCCAAATTATATGAAAGGGATGATACATGTACTCCAGACATCATGAAAGGTACCAGAGTTCTTCCAGTCCTCCCAGCAGAAGTTGCTCATGCAATCAAGAACATGAAGCGGGGAAAGCTTCAGGAAAAGATGGAATTACTGTAGACATCATACAAGAAGCAAGTGGAGAAATCAAAACAGTACTCGCCCAAATTTTCACTTGAAGCCTTAATGAAGGGAAAATTCCTGAGGATTTGAACAACGCTACAATGATCTTGCTACATAAAAAAAGGTGACATTGAGGATCTCAGGAACTACAGACCTATCAGCCTCCTATCAGTGGTTTATAAAATCTTCACTAAAGTTCTTTCACACCGCTTGAAGGTGACACTGGACATGGCTCAACCAAGAGAACAAGCTGGATTCAGGAGTGGCTACAGCACAATAGATCATATCCACGTACTGAGAGAACTGATTGAGAGAGCGAGGGAATATGAACTTCCATTGTGCGTGGCTTTTGTCGATTATGAAAAAGCCTTTGATTCGGTGAAACCATCAGCAGTTACAATGGCTCTGAAATCCTGCCGTATTGAAGATGCATTCATTAATATTATTAATAACATCTATGAAAATTCAAGTGCAAAGATTCGGCTGTTTGAAAATACAACACACATAAAAATTGGAAAAGGAGTGAGATAAGGTGACACCATATCTCCGAAGCTCTTTAATGCCTCATTGGAAAATGTCTTTCAATCACTGAACTGGGAAAACAAAGGGATAAAGATTAATGGAGATTATCTAACCCACCTTCGTTTTGCTGATGACATAGTCATTTTTGCAACTACCCCATCAGAGCTACAGAGTATGATCCAGGAACTTGCTGACAAGAGTAAAGAAGTGGGATTAAAAATGAATTTTCAGAAGACAAAAGTGATGTTCAATGCTTTTACAAGAAATGAAGATTTATCGATTGATGGAGAAAAGCTGGAGATAACAGACACATACGTTTATCTTGGACAGCAGATATCAAGTGAGGGTCACATTGATGAAGAAATTAATCGGCGTACAAAACTTGCCTGGAGAGCTTTTGGAAGAAACAGCATAATTTTCAAGAGCAATATGCCATTATGTCTTAAAAGAAAAGTGTTTGATCAATGCATCCTTCCAGTGCTTACGTATGGCGCAGAGACTTGGACCTTAACTAAGAGAGACATACAAAGGCTGCAGACAACTCAAAGCAGCATGGAGAGGTGCATGCTTGGTGTAACCAGGAGAGATAAGAAGAGGAACTCGTTAATCTGAAAAATGACAAGAGTGGAAGACATCATGATCAGAGTTAAATCCCTGAAATGGCAAAGGGCTGGACATACTGCCAGAAGAACAGACCATCAATGGACAGCCGAAATTTTAAATTGGATTCCAAGGGACAGGAAAAGACCCAGAAGAAGACCACATGGGAGATGGGTGGATGAAATTCGAAAGTATGCAGGGGTGACATGGAGGAGACTGGCACAAGACAGACCGTTGTGGAGGAAACTTGGGCAGACCTTCGTCCAGCAGTGGATTGATAATGGTTGACAATGAGGATGATGATATATATATATATATATATATATACATACACTGAAGAGCAATTGAATTAGAGATACCTGTCTAGTAAAGTGTAGCACCACCTTTCACCCTGATGACGGCGGCGATTCGTCTCGTCATGGACTGGACAAGACACCGGAAGCTTTCGGAAGCCATACAGATCCACGACCCCTGAACAAGCTCCCACAGTTCATGAAGATTTGATGGAGGGGGTCAGAGATTCGAACATCTCTCTCGATGGCATCCAAGATGTGCTCGATGGGATTCAGATCAGGTGACCTAGATGGTCAAGGAAGCGAGGTCACGTCGATGGAGTGTTCATCCAACCATTTGGATACAATTCGGGAGCGATGGCACGGTGCATTGTCTTGCTGCAGGATAAGGTTCCCAGTGGGATGTTGAAGACGCACAAACGGGAGCAAATGGTTGTCCAGGATATCCCGGTAACGTTGACCTGTGAGGGACGATGTAACACATACCAGGGGTCCTATTTCAGTCCACGTAAACAGTCCTCAGACTGGAATGCCACCCCCACAAGCTTGAAGAGTACCCTGCTGACAAGACGGATCTATCGCCTCATGTGGTTTGCGTTGTACTCGTATCCTGCCATCCACATGTACAAACGTGAATCTCGACTCATCAGTGCAGGCAACATTTTTCCACATGTCTAGGGTCCAGTGGCGATGTTCCCACACCCATACTAATCTTTGCACCCTGTGATGTGTGGTCAGCAGCGGTACCCTCGTGGGATGATGGCTTCTGTACCCCATAGTGAGGAGATGGTTCTGGATGGTGTGGCTACTTACATGTTTTTGTGCACCAGCATTAAATTACCAAGTGATTTCTTGCACTGTGGCCAATCTATCCACTGTTGAAATGCAAGCTAGCTGAAGATGACCCTGCTCGTTATTACGCTGTTGTCCATGGCAGTTGGCCCTTGTGGTGATGGTTTTACCGGATTCGATGTACTCACAGGATGTACCCGTGACACAGTGGCTCGGGAAAATCCTAGTGCCTACACGACTTCCAAGATGGAGTGACCCATTTGTCGGGCCCCGACAATTTGCCCATGATAAAATGCGCTTAGGTCCTTCGTCTTACCCATACTGCATCCAACTCTTACTGATTCCCTTGCATTACTCCTTATATTGTCGGATCGCTGCATATGTCATGTCGTTTCCGTTTACAGGGCCGCCCACAGCGCCACATTTGCATAATGCCAGCTGTCTCTAATTTAATTGCTCTTCAGTGTATATCCACTGCTGGATAGTCTCTCCAAGTTTTTTCCACAGTGGTCTGTTTTTGAGCCAGTCTCCTCCATGTCCCTCCAGATTGTTTTCAAACTTCATCCACCCATCTCCCACGTGGTCTTCTGGGTCTTTTCCTATCTTTTGGTATCCAGCCTAAAATTTTGGTTGTTCATTGGTGGTCTATTCTTCTGGCAATATGTACAGCCCATTGCCATTTCATGGATTTTACTCTGAACATGATGTCCTCCGCTCTTGTCATTTTCAGATCCTCGTGTTTATCTTCTTATCTTTTCTGGTTACACCAAGCATGCATCTCTCCATGCTTCTGTCAGTTGCAGCAGGCTTTGTATGTGTTTTTTAGTTAAGGTCCATGTCTCTGCTCCATACATAAGAACTGGAAGGATGCATTGATTAAACAATTTTCTTTTAAGATGACATAATGGCATATTGCTCTTGAATTTCGTACTGTTTCTTCAGAATGCTCTTCAACCAAGTTTTATACAGTGATTAATTTCCTTATCAGTAACACTTGCTTGATATCTGTTGCCTAAAGTAAAGGTAATTATTGGTTACCTACAGATTTTCTCCATCAACTGATAAATCTTCTTGTAAAAGCACTATACCTCAGTTTTTTTAAAGTTTCTTGTAAAAGCACTATACCTCAGTTTTGTTTTCTGAAAGTTTATTTTAAATGAAGATGATATATATATATATATATTATATACAGCAGTTGCTCTGCCTTTTTTAAAGTTTTCACCAACCCATTTGCCAAATTAATTTTTTTTTATTGGATTGGTGTGAATGAAATATCCAGCAAAGGACCAGGCACACATGGATGGCGAGAACGGAAAAGTAGGACAACTTACCTTGGCAAAATAATAAAATAATCCCCTTCAACATCTACACATAGCCGCCATCTGTCCAGAAAGGTCATTATCCTGGAACGAAAAAAGTCTTGTGGCTAGGACCCGAAGAAGTCATCAACTGCATGTTGAACCTCGTTGTCTGCCATGGACTGTTTCCCAGACAGGAAGTGATCCAGGTGACAAAATGGATGATATTCTGTCAGAGAGAAGTCCAGGAAATAGGCAGGATGAGGTAGTGCTTCATAACCCAAAGCACTTAGTGGGATATACAAAAATGTTGATGATAGTTACCTCTGTATGTTTTTAAATTGTTACCTCTCTGTATGTGTGTTCATTGTGCAACATGAGGGCGAGTGTTGCCCTGGAACAGAAGAACACCATGTCTGTTGAACAAAACCGGTTGTTTCTGCAGCAATTTCTGATGCATCTGGTGTAATTCAGCACAATAGTGTTCTGTAGTGATGGTTTGGCCTCTTGCCAAGAAAATCTGATTAATTATCCCGGCTGTGGACCACCAGACAAGGAGCATCATCTTCTTGGTGTGTAGGGGTGGCTTAGGATGCCATCCAGCAGGCTGTGCCTTGCTTAACAATTGTGCAGATCATTTCCAATTATCATAAAGAACCAACTTCTCGTCGCAGGTGACGATTCGATGCAGTAGAGGTTCCTGTTTATTCTTGGCAAGCACCGACGTGCGGACTTCCAAACGCATAGTCTTGTTGGCAGTTGTCAATTCATGCAGCAGTCACATGTCCAGCTTTTTTACCTTACCCAGCACAGCCAGACGCTGAACAACTGTTGTGTGTTGGACACCTACCTATGATGATATCTCACAACACGTTTTTCAGGGGTCCGCTTAAAACATACATAATAGAACATCGTCAGAAACAGCAACAGGTTGGTGGCTATGTGCTTTGTTTTGCAGGCCCGTGTCTCCACTTTGAAACTTTACAAACCATCACCGAATGGTTCCTTTGTTGGCTGTATTCTCCCCAAATGCTTTGTTAATGTTTTGAGCAGAAATTCCTGCGGAATGGCCCCGTTTAAATTCATACAGGAAGATGACTCTCAAATCTGACGTCTGGATGCTTCCTTTGCAAGCCATATTACATCCAAACAAACCACGCCTGAACCTTGTTCTTCACCTTCACACATGTGCTAGCTATTTATAGTAACTGTGACGTAATACCTGCAACACCTGTGAGTGGTTCCATTCTGCTGTGGTGGGGGTCTGTATCCACTGCTCGTTTGAGCCAGACATTTCATTCCCACCAACCCAATACATCAAATGTAACATGAAGTTTCCAATTTTTTTCCACTCTCCATTGGAAATTGGAAATGTAAAAACCATAAAAACATTAAGTATTATAAAGTAGTACAAAAACAACAGGTTGTAGATTCTTTACTAATTTAAGCAGCAAAATATTATGTTATAAATCTTGAATCCTAATAGAAAGAAATATAGGCACTTATTTTCAATTTTGGATTTATTACTACTTACAGAATTTTTAAACAAAGAATTATTGACAGGATAAATTTCAAATTAATTGAAAAATTGGATATTTTGTTTATTCTGTAGCTTGGTTCTAAAAGGGCCAGTGTAAAAAAAATACAGATGTTGTAGAAATGTTGCACTTTATTATGTACAGAACTTTTATCTAACAACTGTTTTCATATAAGTTGTACGCTATTGGTTGATGGTTTACGTCAAAAGATAAGAAATTTACAAATATGATCGCATGTAAAAGATTCTATATTAATTTTTAAATATCTGCGACATTGCCGAATCAAAATTTGACATGACGTCCAATCAACTATCTTAAAAGATTGTTCTTGTTCGTACGTCATTAAGAAAGGCAATTGCCATTATTTTCGCCAAAACTTTTTACCCATCACCAAAACTTTTTTTATGCAAATTGTGAAGCATGACCCTGTTTATGTATATGTACAATATATATATGACACATATTTGACAAAATATATGATGAAAAGCTGGTATTGAATGGTAAAATAAATATCCCAGTTCCTCAAGCTAGCATATTCCATACACTGAAGAGCAAGTGAATTAGAGATACCTGTCTAGTAATGTGTAGCACCACCTTTCACCCTGATGATGGCGGCAATTCGTCTCAGCACAGACTCAACAAGACACCAGAAGTGTTGGGAAGCCATACGGATCCACGACCCCTGAACAAGCTCCCACAGTTCACGAAGATTTGATGGAGGGGGTCAGAGCCTTCGAACATCTCTCTGGATGGCATCCCAGGTGTGCTTGATGGGATTGAGGTCAGGTGACCTGGCCAAGGAAGCGAGGTCACGTCGGTGGAGTGTTCATCCAACCATTCGGATACACTTCGGGAGCGATGGCGATGTGCATTGTCTTGTTGCAGGATGAGGTCCCCAGTGGGATGTTGAAGACACACAAATGGGAGCAAATGGTCGTCCAGGATATCCCGGTAATGTTGGCCTGTGAGGGACGATGTCACATGTACCAGGGGTCCCATTTCAGTCCACGTAAACAGTCCCCAGACGAGAATGCCACCCCCACAAGCTTGAAGAGTACCCTGCTGGCAAGAAGGATCCATCGCTTCATGTGGTTTGTGCCGTACTTGTATCCTGCCATCCGCATGTCCCAATGTGAATCTTGACTCATCAGTCCAGGCAACATTTTTCCACATGTCTAGGGTCCAGTGGTGATGTTCCCGCACCCATGCTAATCTTTGCACCCTGTCTGTGATGTGCAGTCAGCAGCGGTACCCTCATGGGACGATGGCTCCTGTTCCCCATAGCAAAGAGATGGTTCTGGATGGTGTGGCTGCTTACACGTTTTTGTGCACCAGCGTTAAATTGCCAAGTGATTTTTTGCACTGTGGCCCGTCTATCCACTGTTACAATGTAAGCTAGCCGATGATGACCCCACTCATCCACACACTGTTGTCCATGGCAGTTGGCCCTTGCAGGGATGGTTTTACCGAATTCGATGTACTCACGGTGCACCCGTGACACAGTGGCTCATGAAAATCCCAGTGCCTGCACAATTTCCGAGATGGAGTGACCCATTTGTCGGGCCCTGACAATATGCCCACGATCAAATGCGCTTAGATTCTCCATCTTACCCATACTGCATCCGACTCTTACTGATTTCCGTCGCATCACTCCTTATATTGTAGGATCATTGCATACGTCATGTTGTTTCCGTTTAGAGGGCCGCCCACAGCGCCACATTTGCATAATGCCAGCTGTCTCTAATTCAATTGCTCTTCAGTGTATATTCCATTGCAAAATATTGAAGCCTTTTACATGACTGTAATGTCATCCATGAACAGCATGCATGAATATTGAAAGTTTGGGGAAATTAACCATTCCTAACTTTAAGTAAGTGACTACAGAAACAAGAAAGAACTGAAAGTGAAAACATGCAGCATAGTTACATGAAAATCATAAAGCTATAAACAAAGCAGTTTGACATCATTTTTATTAAATTCTTGAAAATGACTTAAGCAAGCAGGATCAAGTACTGGATAATATAGCAATTGTAATGGTACTTAATACAGATATTTAACGTGGACTAGGAACATCAAACAAAGATCTTTGCTCTTTCCACGTTTATAAGTGAGTCACGGAAAAATTTTCATTGGCCGCCACCGGGAGTCCAACCCAGGGTCTTCCAGTTAATTGGCCGCCACTTGGAGTCATGTAAAAGGCTTCAATATTTACGGAGTCAAACCCAGGGTCTTCCAGTTAACTGGAAGACCCTGGGTTTGACTCCCGGTGGCGGCCAATGAGAATTTTTCCGTGACTCACTTATAAACGAGGAAAGAGCGAAGACCTTTGTTTGATGTTCCTGGTCCACATTAAATGTCTGTATTAATTATTCATTCACCTTCTAATTATTTCTTCAGTTGCTGCTTACCATCTTTGGCGAATCCCCAGCATTGTGCGGGGCTCCAAGAAGCAACCTGCCAAATTGGCTTGGCAGTTAGTGTGTGTGAGTCTGGAGGAATTCGAGGCCGCTGTGGTGTAGCAGAAGCATATCCGGCGCATAACTAGAAGACCCTGGGTTCGACTCCCAGTGGCGGCCAATAAGAATTTTTCAGTGATTCACTTATAAACGTGGAAAGAGCGAAGATCTTTGTTTGATATAATGGTACTACAGGTGACTCCAATGAGTTATAATGTATATCCTTAGTTTAAAGTACCCAGTAGAAAATCTACTGAACTATTAATTTTATTTATGCTACCTCTGCTTTCAGAACCAAATCAGGATATGGCTGACACCTGGTGGGCCAAATATTAAGAAGTAAGATACAGAGTATGTTCTCCCAGATGTTGGAAGTTTGTATGGAATTCAAACATAATATAAATAAGGGAAAACCCGAAGTTATGGTTTTTAAGCCATAAATTGTTAGTACTAAATGCAACATCAGTGTAAAAGTACAAAGTTAGATGAAGCAATATGCTTGTGTATTTGGAAAGCATGTTTGATGGAGAAAATAGATTAGGTGGTGAAATTAATAAGGTGAGTGAATTCAGTTTTGAAAGTCATAGCTGCCTTAGGGTGATACTGATGGGTTCTCTAAAAGTTTCCAAATGGCTGTGTATGAAAGTGTAATTGTTTCTACTCTGATGTATGGCAGCAAAGCTTAGATTCTGCATAAGAGACATAAGCATCATTTTGCGTGATAGAGAGTTGTGTTACTTACAGGGGGAGGGAGATGTTTTGCAGATGCGTAATGTGAAGATATATATTGTTGGTTATGTGGAGATAAATATTCTGCAGTGGTTTGGCTGTGTTGAAAGAATGCATGGTGAGATGCTAACTAAGAGAATTTATTCAGCCTAAATGGCAAGAAAAAAGGTAGAGGAAGGCCAAGGAAATCATGGGAGGACCAGATTCAGGAATGTCTGCATGAGAAAAAGTAATGAGTGTGAAGTACAAAAGCTCTTGTGTGAGATGTGTGGTGAGTATCAGTGAATCTTGAGCTGTGTGCTGAGATAGATGTAAACGTGGATGTTTGATATATCAACAATAAGTAAAATATAGCATTGTCAGTTTTAAACTTTGATTTGGCGATGAGGGGCTAACTTCTGAATCACATAGAACATCTCAGTGATGTGTACATATGTATGTATGCATATTGCACCAGTCTAGGGCGGTCTCAGAATTTATTTTTTTTAATTTACATTTGCTGTGCTGTACTCAAGGAGTTTCTTCAGATAAAGCAAATTTTCAAAGCATGTCTACCTTATATATCATTTTTGTATGTATAATGTTATATTATTTTTCTCTGCCATTAACTTTGTGATTAATGTTGATGACTCATGTACTGCTGTAGCTTTGATATATGGTCAGCAAGCTTCATTGTTTTAAAGTAATTAGCTTTTTTGTTGTTGTTGTTCAAAATATAATGCTTTTATTCTGTTTTGGTACCTTTATCTTCTTCTACAACTTGTATGTTAATTTATTTATTTTTTGTCACAGTCATCATCTGCCCAAATTTTGTTGCGAGACTTCCTTTCTTTTTTATTTCTTTTGGTATTTTATTTGTTTTTGGTCATAATGCAGAATTATTGAATTGATATTTTATTTAAGTAGTGTTTTCATTGGTTTAAGTGAAATTTTAATTAAATTTCGTTACATGCTCTTAGTTTTAATTATATCTTAACTACTATTGCAGCCATGTTTTATCTACAAGCAGTCACCATGTCTCCTTCAACGGTACATGGATGACAATGAAAAGAGAAAATGTTACAGCTAAATCTCTTTGGACTGAAAGGGTTACTTTTAAAACTGACACCTGTTTAAGCAGCTCTGCTGCCACTGTGACTTGTCAAAAGTTTGGTAAGTGCTCTTCTCATTGTTGTTCTTGCATTTTGGATTTTCTGTATGTTTTGCTGTCTTAAAGTGGGCACAATTAGCTGACCTCATGACATGACATTTCTGTTACCATGTAGATTTGTGTGTGTGTGTGTGTGTGTGTGTGTGTGTGTGTGTGTGTGAGAGAGAGAGAGAGAGAGAGAGAGAGAGAGAGAGAGAGAGAGAGAGAGAGAGAGAGAGAGAGAGAGAGAGAGAGAGAGAGAGAGAGAGAGAGAGAGAGAGAGAGAGAGAGAGAGAGAGAGAGAGAGAGAGAGAGAGAGAGAGAGAGAGAGAGAGAGAGAGAGAGAGAGAGAGAGAGAGAGAGAGAGAGAGAGAGAGAGAGAGAGAGAGAGAGAGAGAGAGAGAGAGAGAGAGAGAGAGAGAGAGAGAGAGAGAGAGAGAGAGAGAGAGAGAGAGAGAGAGAGAGAGAGAGAGAGAGAGAGAGAGAGAGAGAGAGAGAGAGAGAGAGAGAGAGAGAGAGAGAGAGAGAGAGAGAGAGAGAGAGAGAGAGAGAGAGAGAGAGAGAGAGAGAGAGAGAGAGAGAGAGAGAGAGAGAGAGAGAGAGAGAGAGAGAGAGTAAAAGAACCTAAATTGCAGCACTAAATTTTATTGTGTAAATTGTAAGCATGTTAAGTAAAACAGCAGTTTACCATTAGTTGGAGTGAAAATACAGTCCATGAGTGATGATTGATTTGATATTTTTAGTAGATTTTGGAATACCCCAAATCTTTAGTTGAGCAAACATTTGTAATCCCTTCCCATTTTTTTAAACGAAATTGAATTCCAAAATCATTATGTAATCTGTCCGCAGTGGAATCTGCGTCTTTTCCCAGTAAAACTTTTTTCTTATGGTCAAGTGACCAATGTAGTACCAGTTTGTCATATTTAATTTCATTTAAAATGCATATTTCCCATTTGTGAGTTGCTTCTTGTTATATCTAACAACAGAGTAAACATGTTTTGCTTTTGTTTAAAGCAAAATTAAAATTTGAAACGCTACTGCTCACTCATTCTATAGAGAAAACGACTTCACTGAGAACAAAACATGGCATCGAATGATTGAAGTTCTGTTTTTGAACTTTATTTTCTTTTTAAACAAAAGGAAAAATACTTGCTCTTTTTGTTAAAAGTGCTGAAGTAATGGGAAACTATACATTTTTGGTGAAATTAAAGTTTAAAAATTGGTAATATCCACTCCTGGCTGCTGGAAGTACTCTATGGCTCATGGAAATGGAGCAATTTCTAGTTTATCTACAAGAAGTACTTGTAATGTATGTCTCCTTCAGTGGTACATATGTACTGTTATGAATTGGAATAAATTTACACTGTTGTAGTACACACAATTTGTTTATTACTTGTTTTTTATTACAACTCAAAAACCACTATTATAGGAATTCTTACTAGGAAATTTTTTTATTTTAATTGCAAATTTTCGGAGAAAACTTCTCCTTCTTCAGGCTGTCTTTTGTTGTCACTTATTCCTGTCACTATCGCAGGTACGGTTAACCTTGATGGTTACGGTTATTTTTCATCAAATCCTGCCAGATGTTAGGCAGGGAAAATCCTCTGTAGTCATTGATGATGGAATTTTGATTTTTCTGAATCTCTATTCCTTCTTTTAGCTTTCTTTTTTGAAAATTGCTTTGGAAACTGATGATTTTAAGGGAATTCCAATCCAGGCTGTGACTAGTTTCTCTAACATGCCTATCTAAACCAGTCTTGTTGGAGCAATTTTTTTATAGCAGCTTTATGCTCTGCTGTACGAGTTTCTAGTCTACGACCTGTTTCCCCTATGTAAGATAGTCCACAACTACATTTTACTTCATAGACTACACCTTGCATTTTTAAAATATCTTCTTCTCTCTGAACTATTTTAGGGAAAAATTTCTTAACCTTGTTCTCTAAACTTGGAGCTAGCCTAATATTGTACTTCTTACTAATTCTCTTTAAGGACTCAAATAAACCTTTGTGATAAGAAATTTTTTTAGTGAATTTTACTTGTTGCTTTTGCGGGTTTTTCATACCATTAAAATTCAGAAGCTTCTCAGTTTCTCCTTTAGAATAGTTATTTTCTGCAAGTATAACTTTAAGTTGTTCTTTATGGGCTTCTTTCTTATCTGCTATAGAAACTATTTTATTACTTTTTTCTAAAAACTGACTTGCCAATTTCATAATAGAAACTGGATGATAGGAATTGAAATCCAATAGTTTATTAATATTCATTGTTTTTTTATACCAACTAGTGAGGGATTTTCCATCTTCATAATAGATAGTAATATCTAAGAAGTTAATTCTTCTTTCTTTTTGAAGTTCAATAGTGAACTTTAGGGAATCATCTAATTCATTGAATGAGTCTAGAATTCTTTCTGGAACAATTTCTGAGCTATTTATTATAAATAAGATGTCATCCATATATCTGCTATATGAGCAGAAGTGTGTGGGTTGTACTAGTATCTTCTCTTCTAGTTTTTTATTTTGTTGCAGCAATTTTGTTCATTAATAATGGAAAAAGGTATGAACTACAAATTTTTCCAGTGTTTACAACTGAAAATTTACAGTGAGGTTTGAAATCTCTGAGTCTCAGAAAAAAACTTGGAAAAATAATTCCTGTGTATGCATGCCTTCAGCATGTATTAATAGTGATATACTACTTCCACAGTCTTGGTGTTATAACACTGATGCAGAAAAATGCAAGTGCTTCTGTTGCTTTTTAAATGTGAGAAATTTGTGCTTATGTAATAACTGTTTTGTATTTGATTTCAGACTGTGGCAATTACAGTGGTCTGTTACACCGACGAAGACGTCAAGCAGTAAACCCTTCTTCTCCTACCAGCCAGTGGCCATTCATTGCTTATGTTTCAACCTGTCAATCACCAAAAGGATGTTTATCTGAAATTCTTTCACCAATATGGCTGATTACTTCTGCAGAGTGTCTCCTTTCTCTCGGGTGAGTTCATTTTTACTTAACAGCCAGACACATCAATTTAAGGAAAACTTGCATTTATATTCTAGTTATTAAATACAGTTGTGTAGGGTGACCTAAAATTTATCCAGGGTTAAATATTTTTAAAATTGCTCTCAACATTTTTTCATACTTTGAAATATAATTCCAGTGGATTGTAGTGTGGTCTCCAATTGCCAATTGCTGAAATCATACTTAACCATATAGAATGAAGTAAAAAAAAATATGTAAATGCAATGCTGTATAACATAAGAAAAGTAGAAACAAAAAATCAGTAAACAGTAGAAACAAAAAATCAGTAAACAGTAGAAACAAAATAATGTTTGCTTCATTTCTACTTAACCAGGATATTTTGCAATACAACTCCACATTAAAAATTCTAGACTGATTCTTAAGTATGTTTTTGCACCAAGCAAATATTTGGTCGATGTGGGTCCAAGTCTATAACCCTTGTTTTTCTTTTCTTCATCCCTTAATAAACTAAAAGGATGTTCCAAAAAAAATCCACTTTGTTCATTTTACTTGCACAAGCAACACTTACAGCTTAAATACACAAATGGAAATCAGCTGCTCACTGGCTGATGACGTGAAAGTGACCAGCCCCGACAGTTTTATGCATGCGCAGTTCAGTGCAGATGGGCTCATTCATTACTGTTCTCTGAAGCTATATGCAAAGGCAACAAGTTGATGAGAGTCGCCTTTCACAGGGTGCGCTCTAGTAAACGGATGTGGAAGGCTGTAATGTGGTAGCCAGTTCTTCTACTATTGTAGTGGCTCACATTGCATTCAGAAAATCTGGGGACTGGTTACTTACTAACACTGATTTTCATTCCAGATTTTTCTAATTAAAGGAAAAAAAAAAACGTTTTTTTTTCTCATTTTCATGCGGGGCTTGGCCCCGGATGCCCATAATGACCAACCACTGATAAAAATACATTGCTGTCTCTATAGTGATATTTCAGTGGTAATTTTCACAATTTGTATAAGTTTTTGATGCCTGTATCACAAAGTACAGATAAACCTATGTGTATGTGTGTGAGAAAAGATGATTTATCTGATTCTCAGGAGAACCGTACATTTGGAATTTAGCAGTGTGGCCTTGAATAGATAACTGAACATTGTGATAACAATGAATTGCAGTAATAATAGCCTGATAAAGTGGGAAGGCTCCCTTGAAAATTTGTGAGTAAAAACATGTACTGTTAAAAAACTACAACCACATTTTGGAAATCATCACTATGTCTTTATGTTTCAGTTTTGTTTTACTCGTGAATAGCATTTATTTTCAAATTTTATCTCATGTTCATATCCTTAGCACAACAGCCTTAGCAAAATGGTTAAATTTTTGATTGCATCTAGAAATTAATATGAAAAACAAGGAATCAGGAAAAATTTGCATAGTTCATCTATGCAATGTATCTTGATAAGCAGCTGTAGCGAAAAAGTCTTTTCGACTTCTACACTGTTTTAACACATCAATATACTAAGAAATAGTTCCAAAATGAAAGAAAACCTTAACGAACAGACGAAACAACAGAAGTCAACTTACGGAAAAGCTTTATTTAGTAGTAAATAGTAACGCTGTACTGGTGATCCGATTTATTGGTGTAGGAAATAAACACATAAGCATTTCCAAGCTTTCGCACATCAACCAGATGGCTTTTTCAAGGAAGTTAGACAGAAACTGCAAACTGAAAAATAGAACGCTTAACAATTTGAACGCGGGAACTTTACAATAAATAGATGCGACGTTATATTCATTTAAAGATACGAGGCATCACGTTGGTTGCACGCAGGATCCTGGTAGAGAAAAGGTGTTACTTGAAGAATTGGTTCCAAATTCGTGGCAACTCGAGCGAGACACAATCATTGCAAGCATCGCTGTTGGTAATGATCTCCAAGGTTTCCCGAATGGCTATACATTTAGGGGTAGAGTAGCTAGCTAATTTCTTTATATCATCCCACATAGGAGTAGCTGACTTGAATTTTACTTCTCTGGATAGTGCCGTGGCTACTTTACCGTATTTTGCGTCCCTTTTATGTTCGTTGACTCTGATTCCAAACGAACACTTGGGCATTCCAATGTAGTATCGTTTAGAGCCGTTCGCATACTGTAGGGGGATCGCATAAACGCCTGCTTCGCAGAAGAGAGGTGGTTTTTCACTATTTCTCTTTAGTATAGTATGTAAAGATGCAGGGGACCTTATGCCGACGCCGTAGTTCATCTTCTTGAGGGCGTTTTTGAGTTTGTAAGACACACTTGGAATGTAGGGAATTGAGCCTAAATAATGTAGCTGCGGCACAGGAAGACTGGAATGTTTGGCTCTGGCTTTTTGGATAAAGCTACATATCTGGTTCAATGAATATCCGGCATCAGTGGCTAGCTTGATGACGCTTTCAATTTCGTGTTGTCTAGAATGGGTATCAGAAGAAACGGCGAATGCTCTTTGAATTTGAGAACGGAAGATAGCTGCTTTGTATTCTGCGAGACAGAAAGAGCTGCGGAGCATCAGGTTGGGGACGGACGTGGGTTTATAGTAGACTTGCGTACCGAGGCGGTTGTCAGACAATTTCCTCAATAAAACATCCAGATAAGGTAAAGCATTGTTGCTTTCCAGCTCCATCGTGAAATTGATCGTAGGATGTATATCATTGATTTTATCAAGGGAAAATTGGAAGAGTCTCTTTTCCGTGGGGCCATACAAAAAATATGTCGTCAGCATAACGCAGCCAAGTGGTAGGCTGTGGGGTGATGCTGGAGAATATATTCCGCTCAATTGGGCAAAGTATTGCTTCTGCAAGGACGGGTGAAAGTGAGGATCCCATCGGAGCGCCATTATTCTGTTTATATACTTGTCCTTGGAAACTGTAGAAGCTAGTATTTGAGACCAAGTCTATTAATTTGAAGATGCTGAAGCATGACTCCTGCGTATAAAATGTTGAATTAGATATGGCCTCCTTTAATGTTCTGATGGCTTCTGGAATGAGAATTGAGGGGAAAAGGGAAACCACGTTGAAGCTGCCGATAATGATAATGTCGCTTGGGAGGACAGTGAGTTTCTTGACTTTCGTTATAAAATCCAGAGTGGAATTTATTACTAAGTCCAATTCAGGAAGAAAACTACATAGGAATTTGGGTAGTGCTTTCTCTAAATGGTACGTTGGTGCAGACTTCCTGGATACGATGGGTCTCAATGGGTTTCCGGGCTTATGGTGCTTAAGTCTTCCGAACAGCTTTGGGATCTGAGGTCCTGGTGGTAATCTGGAGGCTTTCCTAAGATCGTCTGGAATAGCGGGTAACCGGGCTGCTCTTTGTACCTGCACTATCCAAGAATTTAGAGGGTTCCTTTGAAGGTCTATAGAACCGGAGTCAGTGATAAAATCTTCAATTTTCATATTGTAGTCTTCTGCGTCCATAATCGCTATCTGGCCAGATTTGTCCGTTAGAGTCAATATTATGGACGGATCATTTCTAAGGATCGAAACTGACCTCGGAATTATAAATGTATTAGGTATTTTAGTAGGATCATACCAAGATCGTAATTTAGAAGAACAGAGCCGGCGTAGTTCATCTTTTGAGTCGTTTGGAACTCGCGACATTACACTTTCAAATTCGGAAAAAACGCTTTTTAGGTTCGATCTGGTTCGGAAGCAGAATTTTGGCCCAAGCTCCAAAACTTTTGTTTCATCTTCGGAAAGCGTCCGGTTGGAAATATTGACGAATGGAATTGTGAAATCTTTAGCCTTTGGAGTCTGGGAAGATCTCAGTTAATCCAGCTTTTTCTTATGCTTGGAGGATAAGGAACGTTTAATTTTATCAACTAACATATCTACACGGAGGGTCAAGATGTTGAAGGTGACATGAAATTGCATGAAATTGCACGGATTGTGCGACCTGATCATTTTCACCTTCAACATCTTGACCCTCCGTGTAGATATGTTAGTTGATAAAATTAAACGTTCCTTATCCTCCACGCATAACAAAAAGCTGGATTACCTGAGATCTTCCCAGACTCCAAAGGCTAAAGATTTCACAATTCCATTCGTCAATATTTCCAACCGGACGCTTTCCGAAGATGAAACAAAAGTTTTGGAGCTTGGGCCAAAATTCTGCTTCCGAACCAGTTCGAACCTAAAAAGCGTCGTTTCTGAATTTGAAAGTGTAATATCGCGAGTTCCAAACGACTCAAAAGATGAACTACGCCAGCTCTGTTCTTCTAAATTACGATCTTGGTATGTACTAAAATACTTAATACATTTATAATTCCGAGGCCAGTTTCGATCCTTAGAAATGATCCGTCCATAATATTAACTCTAACGGACAAATCTGGCCAGATAGCGATTATGGACGCAGAAGACTACAATATGAAAATTGAAGATTTTATCACTGACTCCGGTTCTATAGACCTTCAAAGGAACCCTCTAAATTCTTGGATTGGACTTAGTAATAAATTCCACTCTGGATTTTATAACGAAAGTCAAGAAACTCACTGTCCTCCCAAGCGACATTATCATTATCGGCAGCTTCAACGTGGTTTCCCTTTTCCCCTCAATTCCCATTCCAGAAGCCATCAGAACATTAAAGGAGGCCATATCTAATTCAACATTTTATACGCAGGAGTCATGCTTCAGCATCTTCAAATTAATAGACTTGGTCTCAAATACTAGCTTCTACAGTTTCCAAGGACAAGTATATAAACAGAATAATGGCGCTCCGATGGGATCCTCACTTTCACCCGTCCTTGCAGAAGCAATACTTTGCCCAATTGAGCGGAATATATTCTCCAGCATCACCCCACAGCCTACCACTTGGCTGCGTTATGCTGACGACATATTTTTTGTATGGCCCCACGGAAAGGAGACTCTTCCAATTTTCCTTGATAAAATCAATGATATACATCCTACGATCAATTTCACGATGGAGCTGGAAAGCAACAATGCTTTACCTTATCTGGATGTTTTATTGAGGAAATCGTCTGACAACCGCCTCGGCACACAAGTCTACTATAAACCCACGTCCGTCCCCAACCTGATGCTCCGCAGCTCTTTCTGTCTCGCAGAATACAAAGCAGCTATCATCCGTTCTCGAATTCAAAAAGCATTCGCCGTTTCTTCTGATACCCATTCTAGACAACACGAAATTGAAAGCGTCATCAAGCTAGCCACTGATGCCGGATATTCATTGAATCAGATACGTAGCTTTATCCAAAAAGCCAGAGCCAAACATTCCAGTCTTCCTGTGCCGCAGCTACGTTATTTAGGCTCAATTCCCTACATTCCAAGTGTGTCTTACAAACTCAAAAACGCCCTCAAGAAGATGAACTACGGCGTCGGCATAAGGTCCCCTGCATCTTTACATACTATACTAAAGAGAAATAGTGAAAAACCACCTCTCTCCTGCGAAACAGGCGTTTATGCGATCCCCCTACAGTATCCGAACGGCTCTAAACGATACTACATTGGAATGACCAAGCGTTCGTTTGGAATCAGAGTCAACAAACATAAAAGGGACACAAAATACAGTAAAGTAGCCACGGCACTATCCAGAGAAGTAAAATTCAAGTCAGCTACTCCCATGTGGGATGATATAAAGAAATTAACTAGCTACTCTACCCCTAAATGTACAGCCATTCGGGAAACCTCGAAGATCATTACCAACAGCGGCGATGCTTGCAATGATTGTGTCGCTCGAGTTGCCACGAATTTGGAACCAATTCTTCAAATAACACCTTTTCTCTACCAGGATCCCGCGTGCAACTAACATGATGCCTTGTATCTTTAAATGAATATAACGTCGCATCTATTTATTGTCAAGTTCCCGCGTTCAAATTGTTAAGCGTTCTATTTTTCAGTTTGCAGTTTCTGTCTAACTTCCTTGAAAAAGCCATCTGGTTGATGTGCGAAAGCTTGGAAACACTTATGTGTTTATTTCCTACACCAATAAATCGGATTACTAGTACAGCGTTGCTATTTACTACTTAATTGGTGTACTGTTCCTCGTTATAAATTAGCTTTATTCAGGCTGTAGAAAACACATCGTAATATGGCATACTGCTGTAAACGCTCCACACATTATCACAACACTCCTATCAATAATCAGTTTACAACCCAACGCTCGTAATAATCGCTCTCTTACAACGCTCTCTCTTACAATGCTCCCTTGCAATAGATCAGTCGTCAGTTTTATCTCTTGCTCTTATCAAGATCAGGCATACTTCACGTGCATTCAACCTCAATTGTGTTGCCAAACGTATTCGTCTAAGAGAAAAGATATTTCGTTAAGCGTGAAGAATACTGAGAATAAACTCAAGATTTACATAGGGAAAGAAACTAAAAAAGGAAAGTTAATCTAGAATATACGTCACATAACATATTACTATAAGCATCTACTTTAAATATCACTACATTTTTTTGCTGTTTTTAAATAAATTTCGATAGGGTCTGAGCGTGAGTGGGAGTCATATTTTTTTCACTGTGCAAATAACTATTTTACGGGTCTTATAGAGGTAATTATTTGAAAGAATTGGTGGTAAAATTTTCAAACTAGAGCCTAGTTCATCATCAGGACTACTACGCAGTAGCATAGCCAGACAAATTTCTTAAGTGGTGGTGGTGGTGGGTGTCGATGGGGTTGGTCCATTGGGGAAAGCCTCGTAGCCTCGTATACACATATATATTGCTCTAAATTCGTGCTCCGTCTCCCCTGGGGGTCAAACCCCGAAACCCCCTTGCATATGCCACTGGAACTATGTCACTGGAGCAGTTGCTGCCACTCAGTCGGAAGTGCTGAACCGCAATTATCGTTAATTGTAGTACTTCTTGCTATTTTCATCTCTTCTTCTAGCTTCCTCTGTGCAGTAAAAGACCCATAAGATAGTTATTTACACAGAGAACTATGAATAGAGAAGCCATAAATTCATTCACATATTTTTTTCTTAAGTAGAGTAATCACTTGCACTTCTTTCTGTTTTGTTCCACCACACTGTGATCTGTAAAACTGACCACCTAATGAGTAAAACCTGAAACCCATACAGTACTGAAGCCTCATACAAATGGTATTGGTGGTACTTTAGTCTAAAATACGAAGAGAGTGTTCTAAGCTGTGTTGACATTCAATTCGCATTTCCATAATTCTTCATCAAATTTTAGTTGTATTACCTATGAAAGTCATACTTTTTTATACCAAATTGAATCCCTTAAAGCACAGTAAGTTGCTGTGTTGTGCGAAACATTTTTTCAGGCCATTAAGAAAGACCGGGACCTGGCACACAAGAACGATAAATTTGGCATCTACAGCATTCCACTTACAACAACTGATCCCGATGGCACGGATCAGGAGTACATCAGTTCTAGTTCACAAACTTTAAATATCAGAGTTAAAGAGCACATGTACAATGTTGGAGTAAGTGCTCTGAACACAGTCTTCTCCCGACTAGTTGGTTCTGGAACACACCTTCCCATCTAGTCAGAAACAGAGATCTTTGCCACCCCAGGTAAGAGGTCGCTCTTGACTTTTACAGAAAGCTTGTTTATTTTACGGAAGGGGCCTATATGCTTTAATGATTGTCCCACATGTAATTCCCAGACCATGGACTTTTATTTTTATGGACAATACCAATTACAACTGTCCCAGTGATTTAGTTATACCTTAATTATTTAATTGTATCATAATTGAATGTTGGCTTGCCACCAGATGGCAGCTTACAAGTGCATTATGTACAATATTGCATATATGTCTGTATTCCAGCCCATGTCCCTCTTTTAACATATCTGATGATGAACCTCATTGCGGGCATTCGAAAGCTCTTATACTTCTATTAACTTTGCTGGTTTTAATAAACAGACCTGAGTTTCCATGCTGGACCCAGTTGTATATCGTGTACAGACAGCGTTTTATTACTGTCAAATCCAATGCATTTGTTTCTTTCTTTTGAAAGCCATTCTGGAGCAAAATCCAGGTTTGTAAATTTTTCCTTCAGTATCTGGTATGTACTTTTCATACCATACCTTGCTTTTCTAAATTTCTGTTCTTTTGGCTATTTATTATTTTATAATGACTTGTACCACCAATTTGGGGTCAATCCTCCTGCCTTATTCCACTTTCTTTTACATAATATTTTATTTTGTCATCCTACTATTTTCCCCCAAAATGTATCTCTTTTAACAACAGAGGGTTTTAGTGAATTCTTTCACAAAATATCACAGCTGAAATTTTCAGTTGTTTGCCAGGTAGTCACACAACACCAGTAAAATACAACAAAGACTCAAATAAGAATTCTGTTTCTGATTGACCAACCACATGCTAAAGTGAAAAGGAATGTATCAAGGGTAAGCAAAAAATTTTGGAAAGGCATTTTTATACTCTTCACATGTTTTTAGACATAATCTATAGGGATTGCATACCCTCTAGAATCCTGGAATTAGATTTGCCTTTTTTTCCCAAGCCTGGAACATTCTTGATTTTTCATATTTCTGTGAAAGGTCCTGAAATAGTCCTAATTTTTTTTTTTTTTTTTTTTTTTTGTAACAAAAAAAAAAAAAAAAAAAAAAAAAAGTCAGAATATTTGGACTGATTGTGTCACTTTGTTCTAGCTCCTTGCTGCTTCTGTTCTTGATGACCTTACTTCCATGGAGTGCGAAGAAATGATGTTATCTTATGTTGCACTGCAGTGAAAAGTTGTTTGAGTGCCATATTTCCAGTGACCTTGGTTTGTGGTATAGCAGTTGTATACAGTTATTTCACAACAGCATGTGGAAACTTTCCTGCAAGATGGCCGTTCCTTCTAGCCCAAGCTTCCTCACTAAAGGACATTGACATCTAGCCTTCCTGCCACCCATGTACAATGGAAAAAAGTGACTATGGTATTGAGAATATTCAGTGCCATGGCAAAATTGTTTTGTATTATCAATGTGAAAAGTTCCACATTGCTTCATATAAATTTTACACAGGGAAGTTTTGCGACTTCATTGACGATGCAACACACACTGAAAAACACTATGTAATAGTGGAACTCATAGGATTTCATAAGAATTCTAAATGCATAGTAAATTTTAATCCAATTTGTAAAATATAAAACTAAGTACTGATTCCAGCAAAAATTTTAGCTCCTAGAATTTTTTGATGAACTCCTTGAAAACCTCTGGGAAAGTCCTGGAATTTATTTTCTCTAAATGTATATGAACCCTGAATCTATTATATATAACTGGTGTGTGAAGCTTTTTCTTAAACAGTTTTTCAGCACATAATCTACAAAAACATAGTAAACTGAATATTTTTGAACAAAAATCAAAACCTTTTTCGGAAACATGCCTTAATAAGATACTGTCTTCAGGCTGTCTTTCTATTAAACAAAACATTTTGAGAATTTTTGTGTGTTGATGTGCTTGATGTATCTGCGATTTCCTTTCGGGTTTCTCCACAAGTTCAAGGTGCAAAGATGTTCGTTATCCTGGGACCTTCATCTCCAAATTCTTTCTATAGATTTCACCAAAGGATCTTCCTATTGCACTGGAGGTCTTGCAGGTTTTCTTTTTATTTGTTTTAGGTAGCAGTCAATGATTCTGCAATTCTGTCTGTTGTCCCTCAGTTTCACCACCTGGGCTTTAGCTACTAGGAGGCCAGAGAAGGTGGTTGCCCTCCCAGAATGATCATACAAGAGGCACAAATTCATGCTCTGAGGAGGGAAAATGAAAATGCATAACATGTGAATAAATTCACTGAAAATTGTTAACTCAGAAAGTTATACTGTACCTCAGTATTTTTTTTTTGAAGATTTTAGTTATCCTTACACAGTATACCATGTAGTTAAGAGTACACAATAACCTAAACTATGAGGTGTGGACCCCTCATTTACATGAAAGTAATTGTCCAAACAAGGAATGTAGGAATATGAAACAATATGTGGATATGCTTAATCTCTGTGACCTTTTTGAATACGCCGTTGCGATCAAGAGCTAATCAGCATTCAGTCCTAGGTCACAGAAAAGCCCCTCTGAGTGTTTGTTTAACTTGCACTAAATTTTTCAAAGGCTTACACCAAAAGCATCTTCCTGTTGTTTCCTTCACTATTGATACTCATTCGTTCTGGGTTCGTTCATTCTTCTTTTGCATTTCTGCTGAATGCTTTTTTAATGTTCAGATAACTTTTACATTTTATTTCATATTTACAGCCATTGGCTCTTGAGTATCTACCTAGTTTTTTACATTTTTAGTAAAGTTATGTCAAAAACCGAAGGTGAGATTTTTGAATGATCATGATACTTTCCTAAAAAGACTACTTACTTTTTGGGTGGAGATGGGGAACTTCTGAACTCTGAGTGGTGTAATTTCAAGTCTTGCCCTTCCAGGTAAGGAAAGCTTTCTCCAGCCATGCTCACCACATGGCCATCATCTTAGTTTACTCTCATACATCTGCTCCACTACATCTGTTATACCTGTCTTTTCACATATGTGTTTTTAATGTGGTCTATTTTACTGATGTTGCATAGCCTGTGTCCAATTGCTCACTGGGTTACTCCAAGGCTTTCCTCCTCTCTTGCTATTGTGTTCCACGTTTCATAGTTGTCTGTCTGTGATAGTAAAATATTGCTATTAAACAGATCAACCTTTATTTTGACTTCCAGGTTTAGATCCATGATTGTAGTCTTAGATGTTTGTAGGAGTACCAGGCTTCCCTTATTCTTCTTACAAACTTTGCTGCTATGTCAATGTTCACTTTGATGTTCTATCCTAAATATCAGTAAGATTCATTTTGCTCAGTCATGGTGTTATTAAGGTTAGTTATGCAGCTTTTGGGTGAAGTTGTTTTTCATCCATTCTGTTTTCTTAAGTTAATGTCCAATTAAATACTGTAGCAGTTTGTTTGAATTTGTTGTACAATTGTTTTGAGTTCACAAAAATGATTTTGGTTTACTGATAAAACTTGAATAATGATTTTTTAATGTGGCTACAATGTTATATAACACATTGGCTTCCTTGGGACTTGTCCCAGTTATGGTAATAATATACTAAACCTGTAAACCCACATTTCAAAGCAGTTGCTTAGCTGGTATCTACCTTCACTCCTGCAGATACTTAAAGATGCTCATGACAAAGGCCCTTAAGTAATTCACTTAATTTTACTTGCACTGAAAGTTACTTATCAACATAGGCCTGTAATTAAAAAAATTAAGTATCATAAAGTTTATATAATTGATGTTCATAAAATTGTTTAATTATATTAAAGATTAAACATATATTGTCAAATGTCTATAATTGAAGTGCACTGAAAGTTAATGCAGAAATCCTACTTTATTTTAAAAATGAATACATTTTAAATGAAAAATTCTTCATTTTTTGCTTTTTCTTCAGAAATACAAATGTGGTAATTCATAACTGTGTTTTTATTATTTATTCTAGGAAAGAACCCCACAATGGCTCTGATTGGTATGTGAGAACAAGTGTTGCTAAGGGACTTGATAGTGACTTGACTCAGGACCATGAGGTGCTGAAGATAATTCTTCATCCACATTCCTCCAAGTTCCGATCATTAACTCTACGAGACTATGATGTTGCACTTATCAGACTGAAGCTTCCATTGGTCTTCAGTGATAAAATTGGTGCCATATGCCTTCCTGAAGAGCAAGTTCCTTCAGGGATTACATGCTTCTCTGGTGTCCTAGGAACAGAGAAACCAAGAGGTACAACCATGTTTTATATATCATCATCATCATCATCATCATTGTCAACCATTATCAATCCACTGCTGGACGAAGGTCTCCCCAAGTTTCCTCCACAACGGTCTGTCTTGTGCCAGTCTCCTCCATGTCACCCCTGCATACTTTCGAATTTCATCCACCCATCTCCCATGTGGTCTACTTCTGGGTCTTTTCCTGTCCCTTGGAATCCAATCTAAAATTTCGGCTGTCCATCGATGATCTGTCCTTCTGGCAGTATGTCCAGCCCATTGCCATTTCAGGGATTTAACTCTGATCATGATGTCTTCCACTCTTGTCATTTTTCGGATCCACGAGTTCCTCTTCTTATCTCTCCTGGTTACACCAAGCATGCACCTCTCCATGCTGCTTTGAGTTGTCTGCAGCCTTTGTATGTCTCTTTTAGTTAAGGTCCACGTCTCTGCACCATACGTAAGCACTGGAAGGATGCATTGATCAAACACTTTTCTTTTAAGACATAATGGCATATTGCTCTTGAAAATTATGCTGTTTCTTCCAAAAGCTCTCCAGGCAAGTTTTGTACGCCGATTAATTTCTTCATCAATGTGACCCTCACTTGATATCTGCTGTCCAAGATAAACGTACTTATCTGTTATCTCCAGCTTTTCTCCATCAATCGATAAATCTTCATTTCTTGTAAAAGCATTGAACATCACTTTTGTCTTCTGAAAGTTCATTTTTAATCCCACTTCTTTACTCTTGTCAGCAAGTTCCTGGATCATACTCTGCAGCTCTGATGGGCTAGTTGCAAAAATGACTACGTCATCAGCAAAAGGAAGGTGGGTTAGATAATCTCCATTAATCTTTATCCCCTTGTTTTCCCAGCTCAGTGACTGAAAAACACCCTCCAATGTGGCATTAAAGAGCTTCGGAGATATGGTGTCACCTTGTCTCACTCCCTTTCCAATTTTTATGTGTGTTGTATTTTCAAACAGCCTAATCTTTGCACTTGCATTTTCATAGATGTTATTAATAATATTAATGTATGCATCTTCAATACCGCAGGTTTTCAGAGCCATTGTAACTGCTGATGGTTTCACCGAATCAAAGGCTTTTTCATAATCGATAAAAGCCATGCACAATGGAAGTTCATATTCCCTCGCTCTTTCAATTAGTTCTCTCAGCACATGGATATGATCTATTGTGCTGTAGCCACTTCTGAATCCAGCTTGTTCTCTCGGTTGAGCCATGTCCAGTGTTACCTTCAAGCGGTGTGAAAGAACTTTAGTGAAGATTTTATAAACTACTGATAGGAGGCTGATAGGTCTGTAGTTTCCGAGATCCTCAATGTCACCTTTCTTATGTAGCAGGATCATTGTAGCGGTGTTCCAATCCTCAGGAATCTTTCCTTCATTAAGGCATCGAGTGAAAATTTGGGCGAGTACTGTTTCGATTTCTCCACTTGCTTCTTGTATGATGTCTACAGTAATTCCATCTTCTCCTGGAGCTTTTCCCCGCTTCATGTTCTTGATTGCATGTGCAACTTCTGCTGGAAGGACTGGAGGAACTCTGGTACTGGTATCTTTCATGATGTCTGGAGTGCATGTATCATCCCTTTCATGTAATTTGAAGTAGAAATCTTTCACTCTTGTCAAAATTTCGCCTCTATTTCTTGTTACAGAACCATCTTCTTTCTCAGTGCCATAATCTGTTTTCTTCCCTTACTGAGATGTCCCTTTGCTATCTTTAGGCTTTGGTTGTTTTCAATTGCTTTCCTCACTAGTTCACAGTTGAATTTTCTTACGTCTTCAGTGATACTTTTTCGTATTGTCTTGCATAGCTCTATATATTCCACTTTGGAAGTCACATCTTCTTTAGTCCTCCTCATCTCTCTTCTTTTTTGCATCAACATTTTCGTTTTTCCTGATAATTTATTTACATGCAACTTGTTCTTAGACCCAGCTAATTTTGTTGCTGTTTCCATAAGAGCTTTGGTTACTTTTCTGTTAACTTCAGAGATGTCCACTTCTTCCGATGTTAGGCCTTCTAAAGCAGAGAACCTGTTCTTCAGTTCCAACTTGAAGGTATTATGGTGTTTTTTAAGGTTGGTTATGTCAATAGATTTTGTTTGTCTTATGAGCTTGCCACGTTCAAGTTTAGTGTTGAGGTGCATCTTACATCTCACCAATCTATGGTCACTACCTGTGTTGAACTTGTTTAGCACACTGCAGTCTTCTATGACGAATTTTTTGTTACACATAATAAAATCAATTTCACTTGTCGTCCCATTTGGATGTCTCCATGTCCATTTCCTGTGTGGCTTTTTCTTGAAGAAGGAGTTCAAGATGAAAAACCCTTCTGCCTCTGCAAACTCAACGAGAGTATTTCCACGCTGGTTTCTGTTGCCGTGACCGAATTTACCTACTGAAGTTTCATTCTGTTCCAATTGCCCTATTTTTGCATTGAAATCTCCCATAATTATTTTCAAGTGCTGCTTACCTTTATTATTTAGATCACGAATTTCCTCATAAAATTCTTCAATTTCTTCTTCAGGATGACTTGTGGTGGGTGCATAAGTTTGAATAATCTGAGCCTGGTATCTTCTCGATAGTTGGATAACGAGTCGTGCAGCTCTGTCAGAGGAACTTTCAACTTCTACCACTTTATCCTTCAGTTTCTTGTTTATTATAAATCCAACACCACTAGTTCTGCCAGTATCTGTCCCACGATAGTAGAAGAGATGTCCACTTTTCAGTTCGATGAGATCTTCTCCTTTTCTCCTTACCTCACTTAGCCCGACGATGTCCCTCTTGATCCTTTGTAGTTCCTCTTCCAATTCAAGAAGCCTTGAATCAGAAGATAGGGAGCGTCCATTGTACGTTGCCAAGGTCAGCATCAGATGGCAGCCTAGTCCGGTCCTCCGGGGATTCTTAGCACCCTCTGCCTTCATGTCGCACTGGCCGCTGCCTTGGCCAGGTACATTCCAGCTGCCGGAGACTGAGGGCCAAGATTTAAGTTGTGGAGTCATTTTGGAGGGGTTTGGCCATAACTCACCACGCTGGCCAAGCGGGTTGGTGAGTGTGGGATAGAATTTCCTCTGATCCCGATGGTATAGTTATACCGCTATTAGCGATCGTCAGAGCCCCTTTAGTGGGAACAGGATGCACCACGAGAAGGCGGGGTTGACATTTGTCAAGGAGAGGCTGTGATGTTACGCATCACCTGACCTTACATATATATATATATATATGTCTTAAAAAAAGTGTTTAATCAATGCATCCTTCCCATGCTTACTTATGGAGCAGAGACATGGACCTTAACTAAAAAAGATCTACAAAGACTGCAGACAACTGAAAGCAGCATGGAGAGATGCAAGCTTGGTATAAACAGGAGAGATAAGAAGAGGAACTCATGGGTAAGGAAAATGACAAGAGTGGAAGACATCATGTGCAGAGTAAAATCCCTGAAATGGCAATGGGCTGGACATCACCGATGGACAGCAAAAATTCTAGACTGGATTCCAAGGGACCAGAAAATACCTAGAAGAAGACCATATGGAAGATAGGTGGATGAAGACAGTTATGGAAAAAACCTGAGGAGACCTTCATCCAACAGCAGACTGATAATGGTTGACAATGCTGATGATGATGACTCTGTACTGCACCCTAGATAAAGACCTGTTGCAGAAAGAACAGTATTAATTACTATTTTGAAGTTTAATAACACTGAGACCCAAATGTGAGAAAAAATAATATTTTAAAATTTTGCTACTGAAAATCATGCCATTTTTTTTGGAACACAGAAATTTTAATCTGAATTATATATAATATTTTTAATATTCTTTAAAAGTAATAAAATATGTACACTTCTAAGATTGTGCATATCTGCTATTTATAAAATATTCTTCATAAAAACTGAGTATTAGGTCCCTCCAGCGAGAATTTCTAGAAAACTGCAAGCATTCAACTCACATGTTCAGTTTTTGGAATCGGAGTTTGCACACTCAAGGCATATTTTTTGGCAGCACTTAGGGTATGTCGGTCTTTTGCAGGAAGAACACAAATAGGCAGTTTGCATTTCTTTGCTGCTGGACATAGAAAGCATGTTTTTCTATTTTTCTCTTGCTAACTTTTCATTCCTTTTTTTCCTTTCCAATCTGCTCCTCTTTCCTGATTCCAAGGATGTGTTTCATGGACAAATACAATTCCCTTGAAAGTCTCATGTTATCCAATCTCTCTTTTAGAAATAGATCGGTAAGATCCTTAACTAGAGATTTCATGAAATCTGACCATGATAAAGAATCTGGAGTATTCTGAGCCTGATACAAAATATACGTATTCACTGTACTCATATCTAATATTAAAAAAATACAGCCATCAGCAGATGTTTTCTGCGATGACTAGAGCTATAAATACTACATTTTTCATTAAATGCATCTACTCCTCCTTTTGTGCAGTCATAAAAAATAATTATTTCCAGTTTCCTAATCTTTTCATCAATTTCTTTTGAGTGATGCATTGAGGACACAAGAAAGACAGCTTTTTTTTAGGAATGTAAGAAACAATCACAGAGTAACCTAACAATTATCATTTCAAAGTGTCACATGTTTTTTCCTAAACCCAACCACTAGAACTTGAAAGGAAGTGAAGATTCTTTCTACACATTAGTGACATTATAACCTTTATTGGACCACATGATGCAACTTACGGGACAGCTTTGAACGAAACATTTTGTGATATGTAACTTGTGTTGTGCAGTCCATGGTACCGCTGCATCAATAAAAAATATACTACCAATGGTGATTCCAACAAAGCATGCCTGCAGATTGCTTAATTAATAAGATATCAGAAGGTACTAGCAAGTACAAGTCATTAGGCCTATTGCATATGTGAATAAAACACATTGTTACGAAGTCGATTGGTTAGGGTATTAACTCTGAGTTGTACAAAATCCGTTTAGTATTTGTTGGAATCGCTTAGAGCTGAAACTCCCCTCAAACAAAAATGCCTCTGTAAGTCGCGCTACTCCTTGTTAAAAGGACATTGAACTGTTTTGTTTACAGCAAGCGAGAAGAAGGAATGCGTGCGACTGAGAGAGATTCCTGCCACCCTCAAAAGAGCATCGGGGGTGGGGGGGGGGGGCAAGAGGTCACTGGAGAAACGAAGCCAAGATCAGTATGCAACTGGAATCTGGCAAAGAAGGTCTGTTCCGTGAACGAAATGAATTGATGACGGATCTCTTAGAGCTGATTAGGAATGCAGATCATGAATGCCCAGCGATCTTTCTGGCCAAAGAGGGAAAGAGAAAATTAAGCTCCCTCTAGATCTTTCAGCGGCTCTGTCTCCTCTGTCCGACGGCTGGACCCGTGTCTAGTTGCAGGAACCTACAGCTTACCGCCTTGTCAGCAAACTGGTGCGTACACTACGAAAGCAGTGTGTGTGCGCCATCTTAAGGCTGGTTATTGCTGGCCAGTTCCATCACGGATTAATGAAGCGTACGAAGGATACCTATCTGTAAGTACCGTAAACCTTATTACTTTCGCATGCACATAGCAGAACTGTGCCTAAGTAGAGCGGACCGCCATTTAAGGAGCGCAGATCTAAACTTGTGAACTGCTATTGCATTTATTGGGGCGCGTTCTCACCCTCTTCACTCCCAGAACTAGATGAGTGATGTAAATAATTTGTAGATAATTTGTAAATAGTTGTAAATAATTAAATGTGCCTGTGTTGTCCTAAGTCCTGAGATTGTCAGTTCTAGTCCCTTGATATCTCTCAGGGATCCAAGGCTTGGAGCTATCCCTCTGACCAGTTCTTGTTTTATTTAAAGAGGGATGCGTATCCCAGGAGCTCCAAAATAAAGGGCCCACGTAGCAATATGTTGATAACTGTACCTCCCGATACCACTTAAGGGTTAACTCACTTGAAGCTAAAAATTATTGAGAATATACAAGAAAATACAATGCTGCTTAATAATAATAACAAAAAAGTCTTTGAGAATGGGACCCTCCTATTTCGCTATTTATGGACAAATTTCCCGTCATTGCACACAAACAAACAGAGAAACCAAGGTCAACTGTATATCTTTGATTTGTGTGGAGAAACAAATGTTTGGATTGTAAACAAAGGCTGTTCACAAATTGTAATGGAGAGATTAGATTTAATGGTATAAAACATGAAGCCATCGCTGAGTGCATGATACACTATCTGAAGTAGCTGAGACATGAATGCGAAGTTACATGTTAATGTTACTCATGAAGATTCCTGGATTTAGAGAACCAGAAAATGTTTAATCAAACATCTAATACAGTTTTTTTTTTCTTCTAGGAAATATTTTAATTAAAATTTTCAATTTACTTCCGATATTGGAGGTTATATTATTTAACGTGCATTAAATGCATTTGCATTTTTGAACTTCACTTTTAGTTGGTAAAGTTCGATGAACACTTACCGCACGTGGGGCTTGGCTTTCAATTCATATTTCCGTTATGTGGATGCGGCACAGGGGTTTATCATTTGGCCAAGGGTCCGCTTCTTTTTTTCCGTTGGAATTTATTTTGCCTCATCACCAAATGAGTTTTTTTCCTTTGCTGCATCCTCATTTACTTCAATATTTATTCATAACCCGAGTACTTTCGGTAATACTCCTTTACCGTCTTCGAGGGGACGTTTTGCTCCGACTAGCATGGACCGTGTCAGCTGGGCATTTCGGTGGTTCTCGCGGGCTGCTTCTGTCATCGGCTATCGCTTCTTCTTGGGCGTTGTGGCGCCATCTCTTGTTGGTCATTAAAAACTCGAATTTTCGGAGAAAACTCTTCTCCTTCTTCAGGAAGTCTTTTGTTGTCACTTTCTCCATCACTACAACATGAGCTTTATTCACAGAAAATGTTTCCAAACTTTGGGTTGAATATAACAATGTAATGTGTGAATATTTTGTACATAGGTGTTCTGAACTTGTAACATGGATGGGCCATAATATCTGTTTGCAGAAATTGATAAATTACTTGAAGCTTATGGTTTGAATCTGAGGGAACATAAGTTTGCCAGTTGTAAATCTACCATCAGATATTCTGAATTTATTCTCTTTCTCAACATTTTAGAAGAGCAAGTCATTGCCTTGTGGAAATAAAGAAAAACCTTCAGAATGAGCAATGAATGGCTGCCGAAATAGTACTTGGTGCAACATATGGAAATCTAAAAAAGAGCCTAAATGTTTCTTTTCATATGGACTTGCAGGTGCAAGAAAAATATTCTCTTAGTCAACACGACTATTTAAAATCAGCAGAACGGGACATCAGTCACTCCTGTCTGTTGTTTCAACTGGAATAGCAGCTATGTTACCTAGAGGTAGAATTTCTTACCCTATTTTCAAAATACCTCCACTTATCCTGAATGCTACTTCAACTTGCAATTTTAAGCCAAACACACCCAATGTAAAAACACTCACAGATCCAAAATTAATATTGTGGGATGAAGTTTCAGTATTGTATGTGCATGCCTTCCGGGCTGTTGATAGACTTCTCAAAGACCTAACAAAATTCGCTGAGATATTAATTGGAAAAATCGTTTTACTGGGACAGAATTTTCATCAACTCCTACCTGTAATCTTGAAAGGTTTGAACTTCATGTAAAGAAACTCGTCCAAAACTATGCATGCTCTTGATACTGAGAGAGATGTTGCCGAATGACTTTTAGTAGTAGCAAAGGCAAGAATGAAGAAATAATTACATTTCCACAAAAATGCTACCTACAGACCCAAGATTAGTAGCATATCTGAATCTCATCTTGGGGAGGGTTACTGTGGTCTAAAAAAATGGACTCTGCGGAGCGGATACACAATCTCTCTCACTCTTTCTAACTTTCTCTCTTCTTAAACTTGCAACGAGGTATGTACTGCGTTCATAAAGCCATTTGAGGTGTGTACTTCATTCTGTCACCCATGCTATCTCCCCCACATGTCCAAGTCCACTCCACATGGTGACTTTTCCTCCCCCAGTTACTAATGATGCCACACAATAATAAAAGAAAAATGGAACAAAGATAACCCATTGCTTTTCATGATCAGTCAAAATCTTTTTTCACTTCTGCTCTCGTGTAGGTCTGTTTCAGAACCTCTAGTTTTTTTGTTGTTTTCTTCTGCTAAAGCTAGAACAGAACATTTTACCTCTAAATTTAATTTTAATTGTTATGAAAACTTTTAGGAAAACTCACAGATTTATTACTATAATTTTACTAAAGTAAAAGTAATAAATATTTAGGCATTGGCCATTTAAAAAGAAAAAAAAACTGCTTTTGGGGGAGGGGGTGATCACCCCAGTCATCCCCATTGCATCTGCAACTGCACAAGATCCAGGAATTAACAGTCTTGTTACTTTTCTTCTGGACTCAGAAACACTTTGTGAGAAAAGTAGTTTTTCTCTTAAAATGATTTACTTTTAAGTTTTGGAGGAGTGGATGTTCAATTAGTGTTGTGCATGATGCAATGACCACTCACACCAGCTATCCCTAGATAAAGAAATTGAGTGCAAAATGTGAGTTGCTATCCAAGAGGGATGGCATAAAGGAAAACAGATGAATTATTTCTCCCTCTACTTTTTTTTCTTTTTTGGATAAAATATGTGTTTTTTCCCTCCGAAATTGTTTGCAGTTTGTGGAGAGTTACCTTTCTTCCCTCCACTGTGCTCAATGCCTTCCTGTGATTGTGTTTAGCTATTATCAAATAATATATATGTGCAACAAAGTAAAAAAAAAAATATTTTAACCTCAAAAGAAATTTTACCAAACTTTGGAAACCAAAATGCATTAGTAGCCACAGAATAGAACATTCAAAAGGAATACGAGCAAAACGCAAACAAATCATCTCTAAAAAAGCAATTTATAATTTTTTTAGAGGTGATTTGTTTATGAATATATGTATATATATATATATATCATCTAAAGTTCTTTCACACCGCTTAAAGGTAACACTGGACATGGCTCAACCGAGAGAACAAGTTGGATTCAGGAGTGGCTACAGCACAATAGATCATATCCACGTACTGAGAGAACTAATTGAAAGAGCGAGGGAATATGAACTTCCATTGTGCATGGCTTTTATCGATTATGAAAAAGCCTTTGATTCGGTGAAACCATCAGCAGTTACAATGGCTCTGAAATCCTGCGGTATTGAAGATGCATTCATTAATATTATTAATAACATCTATGAAAATGCAAGTGCAAAGATTCGGCTGTTTGAAAATACAACACACATAAAAATTGGAAAGGGAGTGAGACAAGGTGACACCATATCTCCGAAGCTCTTTAATGCCTCATTGGAAAATGTCTTTCAATCACTGAACTGGCAAAACAAAGGGATAAAGATTAATGGAGATTATCTAACCCACCTTTGTTTTGCTGATGACGTAGTCATTTTTGCAACTACCCCACCAGAGGTGCAGAGTATGATCCAGGAACTTGCTGACAAGAGTAAAGAAGTGGGATTAAAAATGAACTTTCAGAAGACAAAAGTGATGTTCAATGCTTTTACAAGAAATGAAGATTTATCGATTGATGGAGAAAAGCTTGAGATAACAGACACATACGTTTATCTTGGACAGCAGATATCAAGTGAGGGTCACATTGATGAAGAAATTAATCGGCGTACAAAACTTGCCTGGAGAGCTTTTGGAAGAAACAGCATAATTTTCAAGAGCAATATGCCATTATGTCTTAAAAGAAAAGTGTTTGATCAATGCATCCTTCCAGTGCTTACGTATGGTGCAGAGACGTGGACCTTAACTAAAAGAGACATACAAAGGCTGCAGACAACTCAAAGCAGCATGGACAGGTGCATGCTTGGTATAACCAGGAGAGATAAGAAGAGGAACTTGTGGATCCGAAAAATGACGAGAGTGGAAGACATCATGATCAGAGTTAAATCCCTGAAATGGCAATGGGCTGGACTTACTGTCAGAAGGACAGACCATCGATGGACAGCCGAAATTTTAGATTGGATTCCAAGGGACAGGAAAAGACCCAGAAGAAGACCACATGGGAGATGGGTGGATGAAATTCGAAAATATGTGGGAGTGACATGGAGGAGACTGGCACAAGACAGACCGTTGTGGAGGAAACTTGGGGAGACCTTCGTCCAGCAGTGGATTGATAATGGTTGATAATGATGATGATATATCATCATCATCATCACTCTCAACCATTATCAATCCACTACTGGATGAAAGTCTCCCCAAGTTTCTTCCACAACTGTCTGTCTTGAGCCTGTCTCCTCCATGTTACTTCAGCATGCTTTCGAATTTCATCCATTAATCTCACATGTAGTCTTCTTCTGGGTCTTTTTCTGTCCCTTGGAATCCAGTCTAAAACTTCAGTTGTCCATCGGTGGTTGGTTCTTCTGGCAACTCATCCAGCCCATTGCCATTTCAGGGATTTTACTCTGATCAATCATGTTGTCTTCCACTCTTGTCATTTTCCTTATCCACGAGTTCCTCTTCTTATCTTTGGTATATATATATATATACATACCAAATCTCTTTCATACAAAATTTGGCTTTAGTTATCTTTCATAGTTTATTTATGTTGTGGGCTAGGTCTTCGCCTCACCAACATTTTACCCCATGAGTCGCCACTACTATAATGCACAGTATTGTGTGCATATCTAGACATTAGAATTGATTTTCAAGTAATATTAATTTTAAACTCTTAAAAAATATTAATGAGAAATACTAATTAGATTTCATTTGTTAAGTTATGTATCTGCAATAGGTCTTCATATTACACTGCCGGACAATTGCTAAGGACGGATGACAATAGCAACGATAGCAACCATAAAATGGAAGGCAGGAAAATGTGGAAATTAGCATAAGTGTGGGATACAGTAAGACGTGTTGTGCGTATGCAAATTTTGGATTGCCGAACTTGTTCGTGATGTCATAGCGCTGATAAGAGATATAAAGGATTTGACGCGTATTGACCGCTGTTGTTCAAACGCAAAGTTGAAAGGGAAAGAATCAATTGACGAACTTTCAAGTTTCAGTATGTTTTCCCAACATCACCTTGATGATTTTACGCGTGGCCATATTATTGGCAAGACTGAAGAAGGGCAAAAAATAACAGATGTTGCCAGGAAGTTGGACGTCAGCCACAGCGTTGTTTCAAGGCTTTGGAAATCACTTCAAACAAATGGAGAGTGTAGCAAACATCACGGGGGAGGTCGTGTTCACAGTACGACACCTGCAGAAGATCGGTACATAGTGCTATCAACAAAAAGACACCGGCGCAGCACAGCTAGTGAAGTAGCAAATCAGTTTATGGCTGCTACTGGCAAGCGGATCTCCCGAAAAATTGTCGCCAGACGTTTGCATGAAGGAGGACTATACGCCCGCTGTCCTGTTGTGTGCATCCTATTGTCCAGACGTCACCGTACCATCTGTTTGCAATGGTGCCATCAACATCGCAATTGGACCGATAACGACTGGTCTGCTGTCCTCTTCTCAGATGAGAGTAGATACAGTCTATCATCTGATTGTCGACGACAACTGTTCTGGCGTGATAGTGGTACTGCATATTGTCCAGCAAACATACAGGAAAGGGACCGATATCTGACATTTAGTGTCATGGTATGGGCTGGCATCATGATCAATGGCCGTACGTCCCTCTATGTGCTTCCAACTGGGACTATGACTGGCCAACGATACATTAATGATGATCTGCTACCTCATGTTCGCATGTTCCGTGGTGCTGTCGGTGATAGATTCATTTTCATGGACGACAACGCAACATGTCATCGAACAGTCGCTGTCCAGGAGTGTCTTGAGAGCGAGGATATTAAACGCCCCGTATGGCCAGCATGTTCTCCAGATCTGAATCCCATTGAAAATGTGTGGGATGCTTTGGGGAGGAGTCTTGCTGGTCGCCAATGCCCTCCAATAAACAAGGACACCCTCATCCGTGCACTGACAGAGGAATGGGATAAATTACCCCAACAGCTGCTTGATAATGTTGTGCAAAGCATGACACGACGTGTGGAATCTTGCATCGCCCTCCATGGTGGCCATATCTCGTATTGACATCTTACGCCGGAACGCCTGCGGACGGTAATTGCATTTTTTTCACGTTTACGTATTCTGCACAAAATGGCCTGTTTGTCCCTTGAACACGTTCCAAAGCCTTCTGGATTTCAGAGCACAATAAATTGTCTTTCTTGTAATGTCCTGGCATTCTGACATTATTTTATTTCACTTGGCATCCAACCACGCTTACTTTTTTATGCGCTATATAGACGTTTATGATCCGTCCTTAGCAATTGTCCAGCAGTGTATTATTTTTTTCTTTTACTGTATAGTGCATTCTTGTTATTCTTCCATGAACTGACTGTAAGAGAGTTTTAATTTGAGTGTTTTATCAAAATTGTTCAGTAAGCGAAAGATATTTGTTAGAAAGCAAGATTTGTTTGTATATTCAAAAAGTAAGTCTATCAGCAAGAGTCACTCTGCTCTGGTACAATTTGGATTTGTATTTAAAATTTAAGGCAGAGATTGGAATCCAGACAATCTACATATAATGAAGATATTAGGGTCACATGAGATAAAGAGGTACACAGCAATTTTTTTACATTACTAAAATTCGTGGTTCAATGGACTACCAATATTTAATATTCATGGTTCAATGGACTACCAATATTTAATATTCATGGTTCAATGGACTACCAATATTTAATATTCATGGTTCAATGGACTACCAATATTTAATATTCATGTTCATGGTTCAATGGACTACCAATATTTAATATTCATGTTCATGGTTCAATGGACTACCAATATTTAATATTCATGGTTCAATGGACTACCAATATTTAATATTCATGATTCAATGGACTACTACTTTAATATGTAATGCAATTGTCAGTTCATGTGAATTTACATTTCTGTGCTGATATTTTTTAGCACCTTGAACATAGCTTGATCTTACTTCCTAATTCCTTTTCTTTTTCTACCCAGTTCATATGATTAGTGTTTCCTATTTACTTACCTTCTTTGTTCTTTTACTTTAAAGAATTTGCTGATAAAGTGAGAAAAAGTTCAGATAAAAAAATAAGCTCTTTGTCCTTTATGGTACGACTGCAAGTTTGGGGCAACAAAGAACAATAAAGTTTTAACAAACTGAAAAAAATAATTCAGTGTTGGAACATCTATAGCACATGCCATAACTGTTTGTAATTTATGTGCATATAATTATTATCATAATAGGTTGCTTACCTTTTGTACACATTTCCTTGCACATTTTATTATTTCGGTTGTCTAGCTTGGTTCAAGCCTCTGGTGCGGTGGTCCTTTTCATCTTCAGGTTCATTCAATGCCTGGTGAATGTATAAGTCCTTGAAGCGTACTGCATTAATGGCTTTAGGTTCCAACAGCATCCACTTCCCCTCCAACCACTCTTACCAACATGTAAAACCCAACTTTCGTTGGTTGTTTGTTTTTATAAATGTAATAAATGTCAAACAACCAATGAAAGTTGGGTTTTACACATTGGTAAGAGTGGTTGGAGGGGCAGTGGATGCTGTTGGAACCTAAAGTCATTAATGCAGTACACTTCAAGGACTTATACATTCACCAGGCATTGAATGAACCTGAAGACGAAAAACGACCACCACACCGGAGGCTTGAACCAAGCTAGACAACCAAAAGAATAAAACGTGCAAGGAAATGTGTACAAAAGGTAAGCAACCTATTATGGTGAAAAAAATAATAATATATGCATTCCGTAGCTGTAGCCTTGACTAAGCAGGTGCATAAATTATTGTCTACAAAGTGAATTAGGTGTGTTGCAAGAATTTATATTGGCTGTAAAACAAGGTCCTATAATATTGCTTCTCAAATTATGAAAATTGTTAGCAAAATATGAAACTATAATTTAACATAGCTGTGGCTAATCTGACAGCTATTTGCATTAGGCACATGTCTCAGCATTTGGATTTAATGTGCACTGCATTATGCTTTTAAATACTTTTTGAATTAAATATCCATAAGCAAAAACTAAAATTTCTACTGTAATATTATGAATTTAACATGAGTTATATTCTCATAAAATAATGTAAAAAAATGCTTGTGCCTGATTTGCACCTATACTTTGAATACAACAACAAAAAACATTGTGCAGTAAATACAGTAATTTCAATGAATGTGTAATTTAACTGTATAATCAGAATTGATGAAATCTCAAAATTTTAACCTACAATCAGAACTGAAGAAATATCAAAATCTTAATCTGCAATTAGAATTGATGAAATCTCAAAATTTGATCACTCTGTGTGCTGTATTTTGTTCATGTGATTTGGGACTCTGTGGAAGTTTTGACACACCAATTGTGCTTTAAAAAAAAAAAAAAAAAAAAAAAAAAAGAACTTGAAATAGAGAGAAGAGGAACTACATTCAATGATCAGAAGGATAGTATTTTATCATGGTAGTGGCAATATCTAGATGGGTAGCCTTACTGGCCCGAAATCTGTGAAAAAAATAAGTGAAATAATATATTCCCTCGAAAACCCATTCAATACTTAAAATTTATGAGTAATAACTTCTAGGTTCAGCCTTTTCACTAAAAGTTTTGTTTGCAATGATTGTTGACGATGATGGGAAAAACACGTAAAAAGAATAACAAACAAAGGTATGTCAATCATGCTAGTAATGTTAAGAGATTAGAACTTTTACGAGAAAGTTCATAAGCTGGGAGCTTTTGACCTTGTCTTAGGTCTTCATCATGCCAATGGAGGACTAAGATTGTTTCCAGATTCTACATTTGAATTTTTGTTGCCAGATCTTAGAATCGATCTCCAGATCATCAGGATGTAGAGAGGAGATTTGGAATTTCAAGTCTTTGGGTTGAAAAGAATTTTCAAGCTTTCACGGTAACAGAGGGCAAATCGATTGTCAAAAGAAGCAATACGTTTTGCTTCATTCCAGCAGGGAATTGCAGAAGTGTCTTCCATTGTCAAAATAGATAAGGCTGTATTTGGGTTGGCTTTCATGACATCTTTCTTATGTTCCAAAATTCTGTGGTTAATGCTTCTGTATGTACTTCCAATGTATAAGTTATCACCTGTTGAAGAAGATAGAAATGCAGTAAACTCCTGGGCAATCCAGATTTTCAACTTTGTCCCTATCACTTTGTAGAAGTTTCAAGATGCTTGGGGGGGGGGGGATTTTATGGCAAAATGGTAACCAAAATTTATGAAAAGGGTTTGTAACTTATAAGCATAGGAAGGATGGTAAGGAATAGAACAAGAATTTCAGGTTTTCTTTCTTTTGAGGATGGAGAGAGGCATTCAATTTTCAACTTGTTTTCATATTTATTTATGAGGGTGTTGGCTGTAAGAGCAGGGAAACCATGAGAGAGGGCTATTGTAGAAATTCTGGAGAATTCTTCTTGAAGCAAAAGTTGGTTGTTGAAAATAATAAATGAGCTCTGTGGATGTAAGACTTCAATGCTGTGAGCTTCTACAGATGCAAAGTGAATGATTCGAAGGGAATGATGTTGGTGGTGACAGAAGGTTTACGATAGATGGAATAAGTGATGGAAAGATCAGAGTTTCTGCAGATGGAGACGTCCAGGAAATCAATTTTGTTGTTTACTTCCTTAGATTTAGTGAGTTTAATAGATGGAAATTTTTCCATAATGGAGTTGATCAGGATCTCTAATTCAGACTCGGTCTAATGAAAATGTCATCTACATATCTTAACCACAGAAAAGATTGAAACGGGTGGTGAGGAATGACGGAAACTTCAATTTGTTACATGTAGATCTCCGCAAGAAGAGGGGATACAGGTGAGCCCATGGTGAGATCAGCAACAATCTGGTCTTATGAACTTTCTTGTAAAAGTTCTAATATCTTAACGTAACTAGCGTGATCGACATACTTTTATTTGCAATGATTGAAGTATTTCTATTAAAAATGCAATTCATAACAATAAATTTGCTAAATTTCCTTCTTAGTTTCAGTAATAGCTTGTTTTTTCCTTCTGTCTTTGTAGTAGTTTACATTATTAGTAAGTGCATAAACCAATATGCTTTCTTTTTACAGCTCCACCTCCTCAGTCTCTCTCTATCAGCAGCTTGGCTTTGATAGTTCAGGACAGAGAATCATGTAATGGCATTGACCATTATGGTGACCAAGTGAACCAAAGAATGTTGTGTACCAAGAGTAGTGAGGATGCACAGAGAATATGTGATGTCAGTATATAAATATTTTTTCTCAATCACCATAGTTTTATGTTATTCTTGTATTTGACTTAACATTGAATAATCAGTGACTTTTATTCTACTTCTGTTTCATACAGTAACATGAATGCTCCCATCTTATAATTTTTTATATGGTTATTAGTTAAATTATATCATTAAAATGATCACATCTATTCTTAATTAAAATCAGTGCATTAAATTTAAGTTTAATTAGCTGGAAAATTGCAGTACAATAAAATGATCATACAGTGTGTTTTTTCAGCTATATTTTCAGTGACACTTTTAATTTTTCACCTTTCACATTCATCTGTGTTAGTTTGTTGGAATGTCTGTAGAAGTACCATTTTTTATTAGAATTTATTGAGTGTGTGATCAGTTTTTTTGGTTTGTGTATTAACATGAATATTTCATAAAGTAGATAAGTTCAGAGGTGTGATGATGGGGGAGGGCTACAGAGAGGGACAGTTGACCCCAGGCACTAGTCTATTTATGTATCAGAAAGGTTGGAATGATGTTGCTAAAGTTGGAGAGGTGCCATGGCAAAATATTTTATACTTTGGATGCATACATTTTTTTCACATATGAAAAATGTCTGTGCAATTGAATGTTGACTTGCTTGCTTTTTTCGTTTTTCTTTTTTTTTTTTTTTTGAATTTAATGTCCACCCTGAAACTCAAAGGGCTATAACCAGTTGCCTGTCCCTAATTTAAGGGCCATTGGTTCCAGGGAAAGGAAAGAGATAGCACCATCAGACAAATGCACCACCCATGCCTGGTCCCAGGTCTTTAAACCTAGCTCATCTTGGATGAATGGTCAGAAGCCAGTACCTCAGACCACTCTGGCATCTGGGATGGCAATAAACTTTTTTTGTGTGTTTTCAATATTTCATTTTCCTGGGTGTCATTTCCTATTCAGCCCAATGCTAATTCACAACATATACTCTTTTTTTCCTGTCTAAGCTAAGTTAAAGTTAACCTTTTTTGAGCATATTATATGAAATTAAATTTGCTTTTGATAAACTCTTAGAATACACTGCCGGAAAGTGAAAAAAGAACACCAAGAAGGTAATTGGCGGACGATCATGAAATTTACATATGTTAATAGGGTCAAGTTTACGTAGGTGTGATGTTAATTTCAGGACCAACCGGTGAGCGCTTACATCACAGTATGGCATAATATGCAAATTATCGTCGGTGGTATTTAAGGAGTACGACGAAGTGAATGTAATCAGTCGTCAACGTACGGACACGGGCAAAGACCCTGAAGAAGCTGCAGTGCCTGGACCTGGAAGACGTGTACGATTTCAGCAGTTATCGGACTTTGAGCGAGGTCGTCTAGTCGGACTCCGCAAGACTAGGTGGTTGTATCGTCGTATTGCGGAGCGAATTGGACGGGAAGTATCGGTGGTGGTACGATCGTGGCATAGATGGTCCTAGGAACATTTCCCACACGAGAAGACATGGAAACCGGGAGTCACAGACAGACTGATGAGCAGACCGATCGACGCATAAGAAGAACAACATTGTCAAGCAGAACATCCACTGCAACGCAAATCCGAGCTGCCGTTGCACCTGAGGGGACAGTGTAAACAATCCGCAACTGTCTACTGGATGCAGGACTACGTGCGCATGTGCCTCTGGCATGTGTACCTCTGACTTCAGTCCACCGTCAGGAATGGCTGCAGTGGTGTCGCCAACGTCTGCACTGGAGAACGCAATGGCGATCTGTCATGTTCAGCAATGAAAGCAGATTCTGCTTGGGAGCCTCCGCTTGCCGTATGCATGTTCGCAGATGCACAGGGGAGTGTCTCCACCCTTCTTGCATCCGCCAGTGACACACAGGGCCTACACCTGGTCTCCTGGTGTGGGGAGCAATCAGCTATCACTCCCGTACACAACTAGTGTTTGTACCGGGTACGTTAAACAGCACCTCCTACATCAACAACATCATTCAGCCCGTTGTTGTGCCATTTGTAAGGTCGGTCCATCGTGGTGTTTTCCAGCAAGATAACGCACGCCCACACACGGCACGTGCAACGCAACATGCACTTCAGGGTGTGAGATAACTTCCAAGGCCTGCACGTTCACCGGATTTGTCCCCCATTGAGCACGTGTGGGATTTTATGGGACAACGACTTATCCGGTCTCCACGGCCAGCCACGACCATCCCTGATTTACGCGTCCAGGTTGAGGATGCTTGGAACTCAATACTCCAAACTTACATCCAACATATGTACGACAGACTCCATGCCAGAATTGCACAGTGTGATGCAGTTCATGGCGGTTCAACCTCGTACTAACCATGTTACATGGAAATGTTATTTTTCAGTTTACCAGCAAATACAGCTGTTTTTTGCTATAATGTTTTGATCACATTATCCTCTGTATTCCATTATTATGCTGTATAATTTTCATTGGTATTAGACATCTCCTTCTTGGTGTTCTTTTTTCACTTTCTGCCAGTGTATATTCTATACCAAAACAGAAATATTTTTTCACGGGAATGTGCTTACCTATACTCGTTACTAAAACCACTTTCTCAGTCATCTTCCCAGACAGTGGCATGCCCAGAAAAAAATGTTTGGGGTGGGGGTGGGGGTGGGGGTGGGGGTGAGAGAAAGGGTGGATTACAAATATTATTTTTGTTACACAACTAAAAGTGTTATTAATGCATTTTTAAAATGTATGCAAAATCCATGCAAAAACATTCAAATAAATGTTGCTGGAATTATTATTTTAATATTCTTATTATCTATATTCTTATCACCACATAATGGTTGATCACTAATATTTTGTTATTTATCTGTGTATAACAACAGGAATCCTACACTACTTACTGTTAAATGGTTAAAAGATACAAGTAATTCTAGAATGAAAAAAAAAATTACCTTCTAGTGAAACATTCTTCATTCATACACATGTATAATGGTGCTTTTTTCATTCTACAGTGAGACTAACAATCCCTGATGCTGAGGACACTCATTTTGACAAATATTTATTGATTTGATTCAACTGTCATGTTACTTTTACTTACTATATTACTTGAGTTGTAATTTCAAACTTCTGGATTTTTTTTTTTCTAGTTCATCTAAAACTTGTTCACCTTTTGGTGTGTATTCTTGATGAATGTGAAGTAATGCTAACCTATTGGGCCTCAGTTCTGAAATGGTATAACATAGATATGATTTTAAGAGATGCAGTGTTGAAACCAAATGTTCACCTTCTGAAGTTGTCACTGGTAGAGTACCTAGTATGGGAAACAATGATTTTATATTGTGTAACACCTCACTGTAGCACAGTTTTAAAGCACTTAATGTATCTTTTGGCCAGTGCTCCTTTTCTTTGCTGGCAATCCTACAGAACCACAGTTTCAATTTGGTGATTAGTTCTTCTTGCAAGCTCTTCAAATCACCTGTATAAAATTCAGTTACAAAGTTTTGAAACCATCAATATCTTTAGAAGATGGTGGCACATTGGCATTTGTTGGGCAAAGTGACTGGGATCCTGATAAGAAAGATTTGTGTACGAGAAATCTATTTTCCAAAGCTCTAATAAGCATGTCTGAAAATGGTAGATACATTAAAATCCTGTAATAGTCTTCTGGGTTTTCTGGGTTTATGTTACAGCCTTGGTTTTGTTTTGATATGATTCTTGGTATTTCAATAAAAACTCCTAGCTTTTCAGTGTGCTTTAAAGTAATCTGAAATAAGTCACAGAACTCAAATTTGGTATTGCCTTGTCACCACAGAAACTTTCAGTATACCCATTTATTGGCTTTTCATTGCAATGGAACATCCTGGTCTTTGGCTCCTTGCCACTTCCTCATCTTCGTGGAGAAAAGACATTCAATTGTTGCCACGAGACAAAAACAATTTCAAATACTAACAAAACTTTGCCTTTTGAAATTGTATTTTTGAAATATCAAAAGGTTCCAAATTTTTTTGGAGGGAGGTTACCCCCCCCCCCCCCCCGGGCATGCCACTGCTCTCCAGAGGTGTAAATTATGTACCATACTTTTCAGAATATAAGATGCACAGGCATATACAATACCTCCTCATATTTTGAGAAAATTTCAGAAAAAAATAAAATAAAATGGCATTTTAAAGATTTTTATTAAGAAAAAAATTAAACTATATGTGTAATAGCAGCAGCTTATGAAACATGAAATCCTTGCGATTTGCAAAATTAGCAATGTGTGATACTGCTGATGAAAGCAATTTTCCATTAGCCAATGGCATGTATGCATTGCATGATTTGCCTATGATGCCACACCTTCATATGGCCAATGGTCTTCGTTATTGTTTCAGATGGTCATCCTCAACGCATGACTCATATGTCAAAGTAAGACAGCCTTGGTCGAAGTTTGTCAGCATCATGTGACACATAAACAATTCCAGGGAATGGGAATTGTTGTTTTTAATCCACAGCTTTGCGAAGAACCGTTCAAATAAAACTTGAGTCAAAGAGGTGAATGTACAAACCTCTGCACATTGTAGATGAACAGCAAGGAAATGAGAAACAGGAAAGATAATCAAATATCTTCTTTAAGTGCTGCAACATGATCTGTCAGATGTGGTAGCATTGTTCATCATAAACTGCAAATAAAAGTATATTCCTGCCAGTTAAAATTCAAGCAAAATTTGCATGTTTCACGAATGGCTCTTTCCAAAAACTATGACTCCACAATATTTATGTTACTGTGAATGAATAAGATTCTTGCATTTTGTCTACCAGATTTCTGTATAAACTGAAGAATTTGCAGCAGCAATAATGCATTTGCACCTCCAGATTGCTAATGAATGGTTGGTTGGTTGGTTGATTTTATTGGCGCAAGGGCCAGGTTTGGCCAAAGAGCGCCAGACAAAGAACTATTAGCTACAGATTTTTAAAAACGTGGATAATGATTAAGAGCAGACAGGCTTGGTAAAAGTTGGAAAAGAGGATGATGAAAGCTGTGAAGACAAGTTAGTTAATTAGGTTTATATAAAAATTTATTTATTTATTAATTAACTATTATAATTATTATCAGTTAACACAACTACACAAAGGATGATTCACCAGGAGGGGGGACGAACTGTCACTCTCCTCCCCCCATGTTCCTCTGCAATGTTGGTTGAGGCTGAGGTAGAACTGTCACTCTCCTGCCCCCTATGTTCCTCTATAATGTTGGTGGAGGGTGGGGACCTCACTGAGGCCGAGACAGTTGTAATGTTGGTCAGGTGGACCGCGACAGTTGGATGGACACTGCACACCTTTGCGGATTGAGGGCCGGGTCTGCCGCACGTGCAGGCTTTCGGCTGGAAACTGGAAGAGACGGTCGGCTGCAAAAGAGAAGGCCCAGAATCAGGTATTCGAAAAATCTGGAGCTCGGGGAAAAACACCTGTGTCGCTTGGTCAGCTGTAGATCGCTTGGCAAGGGCGGCGAGAGCTACAGGGCGCGGAACAAAGGGCTGCACGGGTTGTGGCCGAGACTGAACTACTGCGGCAAAAGTACGCTGTCGGGGTGGTGGGTATACCCAACTTGGCCTTGGCAGCAGGGTACGAGAGGCCTTCCAGGGTCTTGAGGCGCTGGATCGCCATCTCGTCCTTCCATTTCATACAGTTGCGGGAGTAAGCTGCATGGGCCTCACCGCAGTTAACACAGCAGGCCGCAGAAGTGCAACCATCCCCGACATGTTCACAGGAGCCACAATTTGCGCAACGAGCGGAACTCTTACAGAAACGTTGGGAATGCCCGTACCTCTGGCACCTGAAACAGCGCAGAGGACTGGGAATGTACGGGCGAACTCCACAGACCAAGTAGCCAGCCTTGATTTCGGTCGGAACTTTCGGGGAGTTAAAAGTCAAGATTACATTTTTAGACTTAATCAAGGAACCATCGCGCTCAGAACATCATACGACGAGCAGCAATAACACCTTGATCAGCAAGTTCAGTCACCAATTCGTCTTCACTGCATGGCAAGAGATCAAACTCCGAAATAACACCCCGAGAGGTGTTAAGAAACGGGTGAGGTGTCACTTTTACAGGAATGCCTTGAAGACTAGTGAGGTGCAGAAAAGTGTTACTCTGAGAAACACTGCAAGTTTGGACAAGCAGGTCCCCAGAGCGAAGCTTCCTCACAGACTTCAAGGGGCCAACCGCAGCGTCCAAAGCTTTAGAAATGAAAAGGGAGATCTGGTGACAGTCTCTCATTCGGATCGATGGATTCCACAAGTAAGTGTGTAGCATGCGTAGTCACAGCAATCGAGGGTAGACGACGCTTCGGAGCTACTGGTACAGCTGCCGAAGAAGAGGTACCACATTCTTGGTCCAGGTCAAGGTCTAAAGACCGTTTAAGGTTATGAGACTTGGTAGGTTGAGAAGACGAAGGAGACTCGTTGTCAACAATCATTTCCTCAGGTGACTTAAATTTGGAGTTTTTCTTTTTTGTTTTTACCCATGGAAAAAAGGAGGAAGATTCGTCTGCAAACTACTCCACCCACCACCGAGCTCCCACAAGGGAGAACTGGAGGTCCGCAAGCCGAGAAAATGACGCGGGACACAGTTCTGGAGCTTATACGTTGCAGATATAGTCCGTTGGCTGTGATCACACGCACTCGGCGGACACTTCGGCCTCCTGGTACTGTCATGCCAACGCCTTTGGCATGATCCCACAGCCCCCGGGCTCACCCTGCCGTGCCATACGACAAAAGCCGCTAAAGCCCTCTACACAACTTGGTACAAGACTTCTGACTAGAGGTGGGTTAGTCTCTAGCCTCCCGTTTACAGCGAAGCCGGGGTCGAAGAGGAGTGTTGGTACACAGGAGGCACTTATCCGGTCTCCTGCGACCTCAGCCGCCAGACATCCCATTTCCGCTCACGGGTCTCTCGCACGCGGCAAACATGCAGGTAGGTCTAGCACCCAAACCAGCTAAAAGGAAAAAAGAAATCCAAAGAAGTCAAATCCTGGAAGGGGACCTAAACGGAATCTCAGCAACCTATGAACTGAGCGGTTAATATAATACAGTTAGTGGTGGAGGGTAACAAAACCACAAGACCGGGGTGTTAGTACATAACGTGGTAGCAATTAGGTAGAGTATACAACACGGGCAACTAGCCAGTGGAGAAAATAAATAAAAACAAAAAAGCGAGACACAAGACCAGCTAGGGATCGTGGGGCCGCAACTCCCCAACAGCTGGATGAACAGCCGTCCCTGCAAACACCAACAGCACCAAAATAAAAAACAAGCTGTGGCATGACATCAGATGTTGACCAGTCACAAGGTCAGCTCGGGCCGTGGGGGCGTTGCTCCCCAAATAACTGGAAAACCAGTTATCCCCGTGCGGGGGCTAATGAATGTCTTAAGCATCAGTTGTGATGTTGCATCCAGAAATGAAGTCTTTTTCCTTCTTTTTGTGTTATTTTGCATTTAAAGGAATTGTGATAGTCCTATGTCTGTTTCAGATAGCCAAAGGCACCCATAAGGGGGGGAGGAATTGCTCGAGCCCCCTCCCCAGCCGTTGGTATAGCCAAATTTCTGATAAATTTAAAACATTAAAGTAGATGAGAAACCTTTTTTTAAAGCATTTTTAAAAATAATAAGATATTAATGATTGATTGTATAAATTATTTTTGATGTATTTTAGTATCTTGTACATTTACTAAAATGTTTGACAGCCTTGAAGGAGGTAAGGATTTTCCTTAGCCCCCCCCCCCCTAAAATTACTCATATGAGTGCCACTGCAGATAGCTATGTACAACATCTAAAACTGCACTTTAAATTATAAACTCATGGATGTACAGGCATAGGTTCAAATACACTGAAGAGCAATTGAATTAGAGATACCTGTCTAGTAATGTGTAGCACCACCTTTTGGCCTGATGGCGGCGGCGATTCGTCTCGGCATGGACTCGACAAGACACCGGAAGCGTTGGGAAGTCATACGGATCCACGACCCCTGAACAAGCTCCCACAGTTCATGAAGATTTGATGGAGGGGGGGGTCAGAGCCTCGAGCATCTCTCTCAATGGCATCCCAGATGTGCTCAATAGGATTGAGGTCAGGTGACCTAGCTGGCCAAGGAAGCGAGGTCACGTCGGTTGAGTGTTCATCCAACTATTCGGATACAATTCGGGAGCGATGGCATGGTGCATTGTCTTGCTGCAGGATGAGGTCTTCAGTGGGATGTTGAAGATGCACAAATGGTAGCAAATGGTCATCCAGAATATCCTGGTAACGTTGACCTGTGAGGGACGATGTCACACATACCAGGGGTCCCATTTTAGTCCATGTAAATAGTCTCCAGACGAGAATGCCACCCCCACCAGCTTGAAGAGTATCCTGCTGCCAAGAGGGATCCATCGCTTCACATGGTTTGTGCCATACTCATATCCTGCCATCCGCATGCACCAACATGAATCTTGACTCATCAGTCCAGGCAACATTTTCCCACATGTCTAGGGTCCAGTGGCGATGTTCCCACTCCCATGCTAATCTTTGCACCCTGTGATGTGCGGTCAGCAGCAGTACCCTCGTGGGACGATGGCTTATGTACCCCATAGCGAGGAGATGGTTCTGGATGGTGTCACTGCTTACATGTTTTTGTGCACCAGCATTAAATTGCCGAGTGATTTCTTGCACTGTGGCCGGTCTATCCGCTGTTACAATGCGAGCAAGCCAACAATGACCCCGCTCATCCACACGCTGTTGTCCACGGCAGTTGGCCCTTGCAGGGATGGTTTTACCGGATTGGATGTACTCATGGTGCACCCGTGAAACAGTGGCTTCGTGAAAATCCCAGTGCCTGCCTGACTTCCGAGATGGAGTGACCCATTCGTCGGGCCCTGACAATTTTACCATGATCAAATGCGCTTAGATCCTTCGTCTTACCCATACTGCGTCCGACTCTTACTGATTCCTGTTGCATCACTCCTTATATTGTTAGATTGCTGCATACGTCATGTCGTTTCTGTTTACAGGGCCGCCTACAGCACCACATGTGCATAATGCCAACTGTCTCTAATTCAATTGCTCTTCAGTGTACACATGTCTAGCATGATAGCAAGCCTGGCTTATAAAAAAAAGCATGTGTAGTTAACAATGGATAAACGTCAAATTATAGTGTATACCAGTGGCATATCTTGGGTCCAAGACCTGGGCTATCACCCCCCCCCCCCATAGTACTGTTTTTTTTAATTACAAAGCTTAATTTTTTATTGTTAAGTAATAGAAGTAACTTTTCTTCTAAATTTTAGGTACATGCTATTGCTTAACATGATACCAAATAATTATGAGGATTAGGATTGGAATACTTATTTGTACATCATGAACTCCATTCTTCTTTCCTTTTGTGCGAACTTGAGTTTTACATTTTCCCAAAAAGTTTCTTCCAAGTACTTTTTTTCATATTTAAAGAGAATGTTTTTCTCTATTGACAAAACAACAAAGTTGCTCGAATGTACATGTCCTTGTGTGGCTCTAAGATATATCTTGATTCTTTTTAATGCAGAAGAACTTCTTTTGGCAGTTGCTGATAGAAACTTTAATATTAGGTCTGCTAATTTGTACACTTCACTAAACACCACGTCCAATTTGTTGAACTTTCTGTAATTCATTTACACTTCACACAAACTGAAACAACTCGTGAAACACTTGTTACGAGTGGAAGCATGCGAGTGACTGAGGTAGTTTAAGTCTTCTCTTTTCTGAGTGAACCGTTGCCCAAAGCAATGGCCCATTCCCCTCCACCTGCTCATTCATGTTGTCATGGAAGTGTAACAGGCGATCATATGGTAGGTCTTCGAATCAGAACAGCAAAGACTCTGAAAGAGCTGGTTGCGTTACACCGTTGATCCGCATGTGTTTTTTTGCAGCAAAAGCATCAACATATCTTAATACCATTGATGATTGACTTCTATTTGCGTACATTTAATTGACTTTTATTCATGCATTCTCTGGGCTTGGCAGCAAGCCTCAAATTTATGTTACTGGTATATACAATATTTTTCAGGTAGAACCAACCATTTAATAGTGGTTTTAACTGCTGTAACTTTTTACATGCTATATTTTCTTTGGGTAAAAAGCAATTTCTCAGTTAGAAGTTATTAATATTCGCAGCAAATATTAATAACTTCCAACTGAGAAATTGCTTTTTACTCCAAGGAAATATAACATGTAAAAAGTTACAGCAGTTAAAACCACCATTAAATGGTTCTACCTGAAAAATAACGTATGGAAAACATGTTTTTTTAAATCTTGATACATCGAGAAATACGTGCGTGGTATATACAAGAGTGCACATATGATGACATTATAGAAAAAGTACAGAAGAATATCAATTAGTGTAACTAAGATAAAGTAATAACCTTTTAAACTCATTTAGCAGTCTTTATATCAGCATACATATATACATGTATTCATGGTGATAATAATGACCTTCAGTATATAAGACACAGGAAGATTTTGACACAATTTTTTTGGAAAAAAAGTGTGTCTTATATTCTAAGAAAATATGGTATCTTGTTACCAGAAGCCAGTCAGTTCTGCTGCACCACTGGTTAAATTAGTTATTCTTGATGCATAGTGTGTTAGACAAGCCACTGAATTTTATCTGAATATGCTCTATGAATAATATTGGTGAGATTTTAATTTGGGAGACAGGTTTTGTTTGTCTTTTCAGTGAAGGCAGAATTCAGAATGTTGTTTACATTGGTATGTTATTTTTTTTTTAGGCAAAACATCACTGTCTTCTTGACATGTCACTAGAGCTATAGCTGCTGATGCATTTTGCATACTTATATCATGTTATAAAGTTTAACTCATACAGTGTATCACAAAGAAATACTGAAATAGAAAAAAATATTTATGATAGGAAGTATGTGAAGTACTTGTATTTTTAATTGTCCATTGATAAGATGAAAAATATATATTGCTTTACTTGTATGTTTATATACTGGTCACCATTCTAGCACATAAATTCTTTAAGCCAGACACATACTTATGATAATACAGCACCACCATCTACACGAATATCTAGAAGTGTATGAAAGAAACATCAATGAATTTCCAGTGTTTCTTTTTTTCATTCTTTCTCGCTTCCTAATTTTTTTTTCAGATACAGTATCCCCCATGTATCATTTTTATTTAGAGAAAGAAAAATGTATACTAAATCTAATAGCATGATATAATAAAGGAACTTGATAAATAAGAAGAAAAAATAAAATAAAAACCAAGTCAAATTTAAAAATTGTCTGTAAATTTTTCTTAATATTCAACCAAATTTCATGATTACATTACTATGACACTGTTTCTAGTTTTATCAAGCAATTAATTTGTACATACACATTGTACATCACAATCATACACTGTATGACCTTATTGTGATGAAAACACAGATTTTTTTTGTACTATACCAAATTTTTGGCAAAGGATCTAAACCTTGGTTTAAATTTTTTGTGCAGAATGTAAGGAAGAATTTCACTTTGCTTCTTTTTTTTAACACAGAATTTCAATGCACACACACAAAAAAAATCTTAAACAAGAGATTCTTTCATACCAGCAGTTTTACTAAAATGCATCCACTCATCATAATATTAGATTGAGTTCTATCAAATGGAGTGAAAAAAGCAATCCAAAACTGATCATTTCTTTTTCTTTTCTTCTTCATGGCTTGGAGGCCATTGGAAACTAAAGCACAAAAAATGCACTATTTGCATCTCAGGTATACAACTTTAGTTGTAAGATTCACATGCTGTGTAGGCCATCTCTAACATTTCAGCAGCTTTCTTCATACTGTAGGTTTCACTCCTGCAAGCTGCGGATGCCCTCTGTCACCACTTTCTCAATTGGCTCATGTCTCGCCTCCGTTACGAATACATACTTGCTCGTTCCCGTGACCGTGTGGACGTCTTTCTCCAACTCTGGTCTCCTCACCCAGTGTGGTTCTCCGGGCCAACTGCTGACCTTCGCCCCCTGTTCTAACCCTCGCCTGGTACAGTTCCTGTGTTGCGTCCCTGTTTGAGTTACTTGGACTCCTCCACCTGTCGTTGCTGGTGGACTATTACCTGCTACTAATTGTCTTTATATGACTCTGTTGTACATATTTACAGCATTGTAGATACCTAATTTTTTTTCATCTGTACATAATGCTCAACTTTGTGTTCTTTTTGTTATGTTGCAATCTTGCACATCCCCATGTATCCCTTGTACTTATTAAAGTGATGTTTGAAATCCTTCATAGGTATGACTGCAGATGAGGGTGTTTCAAGTTCTTAATTGATGCTTTTAGTATTCATGTTTTACCAGTCCTATAGTTGCTGTAATGTCATTGTCAGAAACTGCTTTCATGTATTGTCAATAAGGACCCATTCCTGAAGTTCATTTTCAGTAGAACCCATTCCTAGGGCAATGGATGGTCTGACTAAGACTTGTATGGGATCAACATTATCTTTGTTAGATTCAATTTTTTCACCTGGAACTTTTAGCTAACATTTAGCTATTGGTGATGATTTTAACTCCACCTATGCTTTATGAGCTATGCACATCATGTTTTTTAAGCTAACGTTACTCAATGCTTTTAGCAATAGGTTGTACTAACACATTACTAGCAGTTCCTGTACTTAATTCGTTTAAAATTAAATAATTATTCCCTGATCCATGAGTTCATTAAGACATGTTGTGTTCTTTGGGAGATAGATAACTTTGATTTTTTGTCAGATCATACGAGTCCATTTTCTTCTGGGTGATCTGGACACTCATTGGTTAAAAGAAAAGCCATTTCCTTTAAACCAATGTTTCATAAATGCATGCAAATTATTGGACTAACTTTGTCTGGGAACCATCTCTTGAATGCAAATTTGGTCATCCAAGAATTTCTCAAATTCTCATTAGTGATAGATGAGTTCTTCCTGTTGATAATTTTTTAAACTCCTCGGTTGAGGCGCTTTTCCACTAGAAGGAATTTTAATTCACGAGTCTCAGTTTTATTTGCAGTGAAAAGAAGAGTAAATCATTCTTTTTGCTTCTTGTATCTTACATTGCTTTTATTCTTCTTAAAATCTTGCATTTTATTAGGAAGGAGTTTCCAATAAAGAACAGCTCGTCAGTGTTGTAGATTTGTTTATTTTCAAACCATTTCTTCAGTTAATCGATCTTTTAATTTGATTGGAAATGCCACTGCTGCCTCATGATCAGCAGATCATTTTTCTCCATAAATTTGTATCTGCCATATGGTATACCTCTTCTACCAGCACCAAAACTATCCATTGCTTGTTTCAAATTCTGTTTTTACATCAGGTTTCTTTTTTTTTTTTTCAGTAAAAGTTTTGCTATATTTTTTTAATAAATGGGCCTGGTGGTAATGTTCTCTACTCACATTTTTCAAAAAACTATGGGAACAGTGCTTCGTGTAATTCGATCTTCATTTGTTAATCTTGCCATTTTTCTTTCTGAACCTTCAGTTTCATCAGTTTTATGCAACTTTTCTCTTTTCTTAGTACCTTGTATCTGATCCATCAAAAAAAAAAAAAAAAAAAAAAAGGGCGGCACAAAATCCAAATTTCTTTGCCAGACTACCTGTTTTACTTCTGTTGTTTTTACTTTCCCTGTAGTTCCCAGTGTTAATATTACAGAGACATTCATTTGCTTTGATGACATTTTTACTAATAAGGTATCACAGAGAAACAGGAAGTTCTGAAATCCTATGCACCCCACTGCCTGCATAATCACTGAACTCAGAATAGAGCCCACGTTATTTCACTCCCTCTGGATACTATTATATAGCTTTACATGAACACTCTCACCATGTTTGGAGTTTGAAATGCATGCATGTTTAATTCTGATTTGAACAGCTAGTGCCGAGATGATGGAGGCATGTGAAAACCACCAGTTGACTATTTGAGAGAGTTAGGTTGATGTACTCATTTTTTTCTTTGCATGTTTACTGGTAAAGACTATGTCACCTTTATTGAGGGTAAAGTGTAGGTGCAACATTTCGACAAAGAGATTCTCAACTGTTGGTGAGTTTTTCTTGTTGTTGTCCCACAAGAAGGCCAATGAAGACAATGTTGATGAAGTTTGTGATGATTTGAACAGCTTTCCTAAGGACATGTTTCACTTGAAACAAGAAAAAGTACAGCATAACTAGGGGTAACTGTATTTCCCCCTCTTTACACTTACACCCAACTGCATATGTTTGAAATTAGAAGTATGCTGTTACCTAAACTGAACATAGTTGTGGCATTTAGGATAATGTAATTTCTTTTATTATGGAAAAGTCTGAGCTCCATATTTACCATATGTGGCCTTTTTCCATTGTCAACAATTTATCTGGGCTATGTTGAGCTGCACACTGAAATGCTATGAAATTCCTAGGGATTCAAAGCCTGCTGCAGTGAGGTAGTTTCATTAAAAGCACTAAACTTATTTACATATTCTCAGTTCCTTCTATTAAAGAAATGCCCACTTCAGTTCAGATTTCTGTAGACAATAATAATAATAATAATAATAATTTCTGCAAAATTTCACTGAAATGATGTTGTTTCCAAATATATACTCGTACTAAAGTAAACTGGAGTCAGTTTTTTTGTCTTTCATGTTTGAAAGAACAGAATGCAGAGCATATTATTAATATCTGAATCTGTAACTGTCATTTCATAGAAGTAAGATCTCATGAAAGAAATACAGGATTACACCATATAATACAAATTTTGAAGATGATAATCCGATTTTTTGGTGTAAATGTGACAAGGATGTTAAGTCAGATAACATCCAAAAACTTGAAAATTTCATCGTCCTGCAGCGGGACTCGAACCCGCGTCTCCCAGATAGCGCTTGGGTATGCTAACCACTACACCACCCAGAACGACCAATTCTCAAGTTTCTGATTAATTTGAATATAACCATCACAGGATTTGATAGTCAAAGAAAATAACATGAATGCCGGTTGCTTCATATAAAATCACAGGATTCGCTATAACCATCACGAATATAACTATCACAAGATTCACTAGTCAAAGCAAATAACATGAATGCTAGTTGCTTTGACTAGCGAATCCTGTGATGGTTTTATTCAAATTAATCAGAAACTTGAGACTTGGTCATTCTGGGTGGTGTAGTGGTTAGCATACCCGGGCGCTATCTGGAAGATGCGAGTTCGAGTCCCGCTCCAGGACGATGAAAAATTTTCAAGTTTTCGGATATTATCTGACTTACCATCCTTGTCATATTTACACCAAAAAATCAGATTGTCATCTTCAAAATTTGAAGTAAGATCTCATTTGGTGATTTCTTCTGTCATTCTTCCTTTAATCATTTGATTATTCCTTAGTGGATAACAGTTGTAGCAATTGTCATGTGAAAGTTACTAATAGTTGTTTTATATTGTTATTGGAATTTCAGAATCTGAAATTTGCTATAATTAATATTTTTGGTACTTTCTGTTTAACTGGACCCTCCTAACATTATGAGACTCACTTGCAAAAGTGGCCCACAGGAAGCAGCACACCAAATATGATGTCATAAAAAACAGAAAATAAAGATATGGTTCCTTTTTTTTCAAGTTTTGGGATTTAATTACCACCACAAACAACTTGGGGAGCTGTAAGCAGATCCCTGTCTTAATTTAGGGTCACTGGTTCCAGGAAAAGTGAGAGTATGTTCTCCATTTATTCAGACAGCTGATGAGCTTGTGTCTATAGTTTTTATAGAACTTCAGAATACAGGATTTCAGCACTTCACTGTGAATCATAAGTACAATGTTGTAGATTAGAGAACCGGAGCTAATTAATATTCAAAGAATTGAAAGATTGTGAAGGTCTGAAAAATGGCAAAATAAGAAACAAAGGACAACAGAGTATTACCATTTACAATCTTACTTAGATAGACAAATTCATGTGGTAGTAGAAGGCTAAGAATGATAAGGAAAAACCTTTTGAAGCATTCATAATTTCTGGCCTGCAAAAATATGAATATTTGTAAATATTGCTTATATTTTAGTAAGGAACTTATAGTGTAATAAAAATGAAAGTCATTGTCAGTGTGCTGCCATCTATGGGGTGAGATGTGTGACTAAGGCTAGGAAAGTTCCGTTAAACAGAAAGTACCATTTTTTTTCATACAGTTTGAATGTGGTACTCTTAACATAGTATGGTGGTCATAACTAGAGATACATAATTTTCGTATTTACGAAATAGATGCGAATAAATGCAAAATTTGCCAATATAAGCGAGTAAATGAGAAAATTTCATGTCAACTAATTTTCCGTGCCATCTTGATAATGAGCTTTTTAAAGCGAAAATAGGATGTAATTTTGTGCAGCACTTACGCCGTGCATGTCCTAGTCAGCTTGCATTATTCAGGAAACTCCAGGGCACACCTCTTTACCTCTCGGCGGGTCAGCCAGCGCCGCTCATCGCACTGGCTGGCTGGCCTTGAAAGAATACAAATGAGCACATGTTTGCTTTTGACTTTCGCTAGTAGACTACAAGCTACAATGCACGCAATCCGTTTGATAGCCTTATATCAATATGGGCTGCCCTAAGAAGGAATTACACCAGAGAAAGAGTTTGACCACGCGGGATTGTATTTAAGCGATAACATATCGTGATGTGCAAACTTTGTGATGTTTGTCTAGAAGTGCAGAAAAGGGATACTTTAATGAAACATACGACCTCTGCTACTCACTTAAAGAAGAAAAATGTAGCTCAGCCAGACCCATCTGGAGCTAAACGGCAGACTATAATTATTGGTGGTTTGCAAGTGCAAAAACGTGCCAAAAAGGAAAGAGATGATTTTGCAGAAGACATGGTAAGAATGTGTTTAAATGACAATATTCCCATGCATAAACTAGATCACACTACTGTTCGCGATTATTCCTTCTGGAGATACTTTGAGACGTAAATACATACCACTTTGCAGAATTTTGGAGAAACAGGCAATAAAAGACCAGCTGAAAAATAAATCAGTAATTGTAGTGACCGATGAAACATCCGATAAACAAGGAGGCGTTTTTTCAGTCCTATTGAAAACTATTAATTGAAAACTATTAACTCAGAACCAGAGCCATTATGTTTCCTGGCAAGTGCATATTTTCTAAACGTTGCTAATTCTTCCACTTGCTCTCAAGCAATAATTGACACCTTGAAAGAATACAAAATTGAATACTCTCAAGTAAATGGCCTAGTATCAGACTTTGCACGTTACATGACTGTGTGCTGCAACTTATTAAAAATACTTCTTGGAGACCATATTTTGCACTACCAATGTTGGGCGCATAAGGTGAATCTTGTGGGTGACATTTTTATAAAAGAGTTCAAAGAATTGAATTCCATTGTAGCCAAGACGAAGACAGCTTTTTTGCACTCCAGAAAAATGAAAAGGGCTTAATTAAGCTATCTGAAAGGCACCTCAACTGCCAGCAAAACTCTACCCCACACCTGTTGTAACCAGGTGGAATTCTTAGTTCAAAGCTGTCATTTATTTTAGCGAATATAGGGAGCATATTGTTGCTTTTCTCAATGAATATGAGGAAGATAACTTGAGTACCAGTTTCCTAAAAGAAAGTCTTGAAAATAAAATTCTAGCTCGTAAAATACGCGTTCAATTGACTTTTGTTTTTGTATTCTGTCCGAAAATTATGAAATTAATTGACAATTTAGAAAGGATCAAACTATCCATTCGCACACTTTTTGTGGAGTAATATTAGTAGATTTACAGCCTTCTCTTCAGCGCCAAAGTCAAGGGTCTTTTAGCAAAAAGACAGAAAGCATTTTGACAAATGAAAATGGTGAAATTGACCAGGAGCACAATATTATGCTGAAGACAGCAGTAGATAAGAGTTTAAATAAATTGACCCTCCACATAACATCCAATGCAACATATGAAGCCTACCAGCATGTTGGCAGACTATTTTGTCCATATGTAGCCATGACCACACCCACATCATCTTTGAGCACAAATTTATTATTGGAAAGCTTCTCTAAAATACCATTTTTAAAGACATACCACGGATGAGCTCATCGATGGATACAATCATTTTCACAGACAGCTACTTATTACAGTGGTCAACCAATAAACTCCTGTTGATGTCATACAGATTTTAAAAGCAACAAAATGCTGCTACCTAAACTTTGCAAAAGCAGCTACTTCAAAGCCTCCATAGTCCCATTAACAGCGTGGATGCTGAGAGATATTTCAGTATGTACAACATTGTTATTACTAACAGAAGGCAAAGGCTAAAGGAAGGTAATATAGAGACTACTATAATGTTAGCTTTTAACTAAATGTTTTGGTACTTAGCCTATCGGTACATAAATTTTGAAAATCATTCTTAGTAAACTTTGAAAAACAGTAAACTAAGTAAACTTTGAAAAACAATTGTTTTGTGTCTTTAGTTTTTGCGAATAAATGCGAAATTTTTTATTTTAAATTTCTTTTTTTTTGCGAAATTTCTATTTTTTTCTGCAAAATTTACATATCCCTAGTCATAACAAGTGTTAAAGGCACCAACGCTGACCACATTGTTCATTGTTGCTGACTATTCATCATGTTAAGGAATATGTGTGAAATGTGGATATTTATTAATAGCATGCTTAATTGTACTTTTAATTTACCAGTGAAGAAAATAAACTATTGTCATAGTATTAATACTCTCTCATCCAAAGAGGGTGTCAGAGGATTGCAATAAAAAAGGCTTGATGGTTTGCTGAAATCCATATCATAGCTTCATCACATCATTTGTTACTGCCAGTCTCCTATTTACCTTTCACAATAAAATAAATAATTCTTTAGTACCTTTTGACAGGATTGTTGTTAGCCCTCCAAATTCTCAACTTCTACCAAACTTCTGGTTTGAAAACAATTTATTTAGTTCTTAAAGATACTGCGCAGAAAAGCACATGAACTTTGTAAGTTCAACAAGAAGAATGAGAGGTATGCTTCTGTGATTCAGCTTAAGGGACTAATTTGTATCCTCGTGTAAGCATAACAGATGCAATTTGTGAAATTCTAAAACCATATTTTCCCCCTATTTTATAATGTACAGCAGAAATATTTTTATTCATCTTTCATTTATTTTCATATTTTCAATTCACTTTTCAGTTTCTTTTCATAGTTATTGCATTTTTATTTGTTTTTGTTCTTCACAAAGTTAATATCTAAATTAAATTTCACTTCCCCCTTTTTTGTCTTTACAGAATGATGAAGGAACACCTCTTATGTGCCTCTCTGGTCCAAATAAGTGGTACTTGGCTGGTATGTTGACTTACCAACGCTGGTGTGGTGTTTACAACCCACATCCTGCTGTGTTTTCCAACCTATTTGCCATGAGGCAATTTATTGACCAAGTCATGGGCCAGAAACAGTACAAAGTACCATATGATAGCAGCTTATATGTGATCATGCCTCCTACCACCACAGGCCCTACAGAAGCCATAACGACAAGCACTATCTATGTGGAAACAATTACTGAAGTAACAACAGAAACTTCTTTAACAACAGGTGAAGATAATTTCACCGAAACAGTCACTGAGCCTATATCACTTAGAACTGAAAATGAAACTCTGCTCCATGAGCAAAATACTACTTACCTGATATCTACTGAGGAGAAAAATATTTCTGCAATGAACTTCGAAGTAGAGCCAATAAATGGAACAGAGATGACTTTGACTGAGTTACCAATCAATGATACTGTTACTATTGCATATTATAATGAAGAAAATAACTTGACTGATGTTTCTGATGTGTACTTGAATGAAACAGAAAGAGCATCTTTCTTTAACCTTACCCATAACATTTCTTCTCCTATTTATTCTGATGAAGGAGATTTACCAAGGTTAACTGAATATAACAATTCAACTGATGAACTATATGGTGCAATCATCAATGCATTAAATATCAGTTCATTTAACCTATCCGATGAGAATGTTACCACTGATAGCAATTCCTCTGATTCTGAATCATCTTTGATACATCCAAATGACAGAAATATTTCTGATATTTCTCACTTTGGTGCTAGAAATCAACCTTTAATAGCTTTTGATAACTCCACTGAGGAAACAACAACAACTGTGTATGGTCACTTATCAACTGAAACCACTGAGCCAGAGAAAGCCTTCCGCTCTAAAGACACTTTGCGTTTTGATGACATGATGCTTTCAGATTCTGCCTTTGCTCGACCAGCAGTGCCATTCAGATTCATCATGAATGAAACTTCCACTGGGAATGTTGATCATATTACTCCCCTTGTTAATGAAAGTGAATCAGTTATCACCGAGTCTGGAGGACTGGTTATCACTACACCCGTAGGGACAGATTCTACATTAAGCTTTGGTAACAGCTCAAACATTCAGGAACCTCCTGCAGATTCAGGTCTGGTAATGAAAAATGAAAACCAGACTGAAAATATGACTACAGAATCCACAACATTAAGTACCCCAGAAAGCTACATTACTACATCTAATGCTCATCAGGCTGAAGGTGTTCATTCTGAACTAAATCCCGAGTATTTACTGGAAACCACGTCTATTGCCATGAAAGAAGAAAATTTGTCGAAGAAAGATGTGATGGAAAATGAGCCAGAGTACTTGCCACTGGTAATGAACAGCACTGATGTTGACCTTAAAAATGATACATATAAATTAGGTGAGAATAATTTGACCACACTTGAAATCCCTGTGAACGATGAAGAAGTATCTGACAGCACCAGAGCAACAGTAGAAGACAGCCTTGCAGTATCTATGGATGCTGGAAATCTTTATCTTGGCATGGAAAACAAAATGAAGATGGCTAAAATGATTGATGATACCTCAACTGAAGTGCCTACTTTTAGCCTATTTAATGCAGGTAGTGAAACCACCTCTCTTCCCACACCAACTGTTTATGAAGCTCCTGAAGTTCTGATAAATGACACAACACATTTTCAACCTGTACCGACAGAGACTACCTTTGTGCCATCAGATGTATCACCCATGACGACACACACAGAACCAACTATCATAACCTCAGAAGCTGTCACTGAAAACCCAGTCCCAACTACAAGCAAGACTGATGGTCTGTTTAGTCATGATGCTAAAATTATGGATGATTATTCATCTACATCAACAGACATGACTAGCAAAATTATGGACTTCACAGTAGGAAGTGGTAAGTATGGTCAAAATTTTAGTTTTGGTAAAAGGAAGTATAGTTTGTAATAAAATTTTGATTAAAAGCATAAAGACTAAAAAAGATTGCTATTGGGGACCTACAGGTTTTTATGATAGCATGAAATAAAAAAGGTTCCCAATCTCTGTCCCCTCTAAAGCAAAATAAAAATAGAAAATGTCATTATAACATCACAAAGTTGCTATATTTTTACTGTTTTTCAGGTAGCCTTCTCTTTAGAAAACTTGGAAATTGCATCTTCTTGGTGATGCAATTTCCAAGTTTTCTGAAAAGACATCTGAGTGGGAAACAGTGAAAATACAGCAACTTATTGTACTGATAATGACATTTTTATATGCCTTCCATGTATTTTGGAAGAATCATTTCCTCTGGAGGACTTGTTTCTCATTGATATCTTCAATAAAAAGAAACAAACAAAATGTCACGGTGAATAACCAACAAAAATATTGTTTTGTAAATTTATGACCTATGCAGTAAGACAGAAATAATTACTAAACATCAAGTTTCAGTTTAATTGTTAGTTTCATTTACTTCACAAACCAAATTCTGAATAGTTAAATAAAGTAAAAATTAATAGTTTTGTGCTCTAGTATTCCAATAAACTGTTATTTTTTTCATGTTATTACATTTTGCAAACTTTGAAGTCCTATCAATCACAATGCATGGCTTGGGATTTGAGCAATTTTCTCTTTCTGAAAAATAAGAGCTCTATAAATATGTGCTTATAAATTGCTTCAAGAATTTTACTTACCACTAAATAACGGTTTAGATCGATGGAAAGTTTGTAAAGGTGTCATTTACCCATTTCTTCATTAACATTTCTAGCATGATAGATTGGCAGTTCTTAATAATTGTTCTTCATCGTGTGCTTAATGAAAGACAGTTACAGAAATGAAAGGAAACATTACAAAAATATTAAAACTCTTTCTCTAAAAAGTATAAAAACCTTAAAAACACTAACTGTCCAAGCTCTGGTAAGAAAATTTGAAATTGGAATTCAACCCAAAGTCCAATTAAAAATACCTCTGAGTGGAAACGAAGGAAAGCTGATGAAGAACTCACATGATTAAAAGAACAACATGTGACTCTGCCCAAATATATTGCTTGAGAAAATAAATCTGCACTGTAGTTCCACTGTTTATACAGGCTGAGGATGGTATATAGTCATACAAAAAGACTTCATGCATTGATGTTTTTTTATATTTGTTCTGCATCTGCTTTCCTTCATTTTTATTCAGAAGTTTTTTTTTCAATTAAATCTTTGCATTGAATTGCAGTTTCAAATTTGCCAACCAGAGTTCTAATGGTTGTTTTTTAGGAATTTTAAGCTATTTATGAAAATAATTTTAATAATTTTTTATTGTTTCCTTTCATTTTTGCGATTGTTTTCCATTAAGCACAAGGTGGGAGTAATCATTAAGAATTGCCAAGCTGTAATGCTAGAAATGTTAACAAAGAAATGGGTGACTTGTTTAAAAAACTACTCATTAATATAAAATGTTCTCTTTTTGTTTAAGGTGAATTTTTTTTTATTCTTTCTCATTAACCCTTTAAGCAGCCTATGTACCTGAACAAAGCAGTACCTAAATTTTTTCTGCTCTTCAAACAGAAATATTCACATAGGCGCAGAAGTTTTATGAATGTTAAGGCAAAACAACTCCCTTCCCTCTCTCATTTCAACAGTATCAACCATAAACCTGTAACTATTGGTTATTGTTCCCTTATAGTCCTCTCTTCTCCATGACCCAAGGCATCACGGGGAAGGTCTAGTACCCCTAACATCACCACCATGCCACTGTGTAGAAACAAGTGACCCAAACTTTTCTTTCGTAGGTTTGTCACCATTGTTGTAGTCTTTTTAACTTTTTTAACTAGTAAACAGTCAGAAAGGATTAATGTCAGTCATTCCCCTAAATGATCACTTTAAATGACAAAGCTAAAGGGAAAGCAATGATTTTTGATGTGCAGATCCACTCTGCATTCAGTCTGCTTCTTAGACAGTGAATATATTCGTTTGAGTGGATTTCAACCCATTTTGCTAATCTCAAGTTCATTTGTTCCATCCAGTAAAAGGATTAATGACTTCAAAGAAATTTTCCAGTTCATGTATCATTTTCACGTACAAGATTTCCCTTACTTTCAGTATTAAAAATTGATAGCTTAGATTTCAAAATCTGATTAATGCTGTTGATATTTCCTACCACCAGAAAATAAACCAATGACATCATTTCTTTTTCATGTGAATGAATCTTTGTAATACAAATGTGCAAGAAAATATCAGCATTTTTGTGACTCAACCAATAGATCATATTTGCCTAGAGTATAACATGCAAGAACCTAATAAACTTCCAATTACAGTTCAATGGTGCCCCACACACAAATATACACAGTTATTGAAATGCATCTTGGATGTACTCACAGGAGGCCTTATTGGACATGGTTTGGCATGGATGATGGCCAACACTTATATTGGATGTCCTCTACAATCATAAAATAAATCAGAGTTCCTGTTTCAGTAGAGGGTACAGCAAGAAATTGCTGGGTGAAGTTCTGGTGAATGTGGTGGCTCTCATGTTACTGCAATCCAGGGTTCAAAATTTATATTGCCTGACATTCCTGGGGCATGTAAACATTCTGTCTGGATATGTAGGGTTTTATCTCTATGTGCCTGTTTGGGTATGTAAAAATCCTTCCTCTTTGCAAGATAAAAAGTAAAAAAATAAGTTTTTATTTCCGTGTCAATTTTTGTACTACACCAAAAACTTTCACCTTCTGTTTTATTTAATAAAGTGAACAGGATGTATTTTGAGAAATTAAAGGTCAAAACTGATGACCTTAAAAATTAAATTGCCCATAATATAATTGTGCTCAATAGGAGCTCTGTTGACCAATTAGGTCTACAGTTATTGTTATATGTGATAGGCATGGTAGACACAAAAAGGCTTTTTTTTATAAATTTCAAAATCCTATAACTATAGAAGTATGTAGGAAGCTGAAATTTTGCACTGATTAATTTCTGTTTGAAGCCTGCAAATTCACTACATTTAATGAAATTCAAAAGGTTTCAGATGAAAAATGTTACTTTTTTTTGTGATGATTTGATGAATTTATATTTCACTGTGCAATTCATGAAATGCAGTGAAACATGATGATGGGCAAAACACGTAACAATATTAACAAATAAAGGTAACTTGATCACGCTAGTTACATGATCAAGTTACCTTTATTTGTTAGTTACCTTTATTTGTTAATATATATATATATATATATATTAACAAATAAAGGTAACTTGATCACACTAGTTACGTGATCAAGTTACCTTTAAATGCAGTGAAATATAGGTGAGTTCAAATTTTGGTGCTAGAGAGCAGTTTATGAAATGCAGTGAAAATACCTTGTTTCTTATATTGTCTCTGAAATGTTTAGAAAAAATAATACAGCATGTGCATTAATATCTGTATGTATTTTCTGGCACCTAAAATTTTGGATTGGGCACATAATTTTTTGAACAACATGCCCGACTAGTCATTCACAATTTTAAAAATTTGCTGGCCCTTCTGCAACTTTATTCTCTGTCAAGAATTCCTACACAGTTGTTGCCATGTACGGAGGGTGAGTCAAAAGTTTTGCAATATTTGCATAAATACATGTGCTGCGGCAGGTATGTCATGTGTTTAAACTAGTTCAGGTCACACACTGCAGTCAGTTGAAAGGGATATAAAGTGGTAGTTGTTGCTGTGAACAGCATTGCATGTTGTCGTTCTGTCTGTGTACCGGCTAATTAGGGAACTTTTTGCTTTACGAATCTGAACTCAGCTGTAATCCTGCTCAAGCAACTCTAAAAATTTGTCATGTGAAAGGAGAAAGTTCCATAGACCACAGCACCACAATCAGATGGTTCAAGAAATTTTGCTCAGGTGACAGAAACCTCAATGATCAGCCAAGGTCAAATAGGGTGTGAACCATGGATTCGAAGGCTGTGCACGAGGCCCTAGAAGCAAATCTGACAACCAGCACTCGGAGATTATCAGGTGAGCTGGGCATATCACAGACCACTGTGGTTCATCAACTTCAGAACCTTGGCAAGGTCTACAGGAGCTGCCGCATTGTCCCACATGAACTGACACAAGCTGAAGCAAATCGCCAAGTGAAAGTGTGCACGAAACTCCTGGAAAACCCATGTGATGCATGTTTCATCAAGAGAATTGTTATGTGCGATGAAAAGTGGATCTGTTTCCATAATCCTAACACACAACGGCAGTGGTTGAGCCCGGGCCAGCTTCCTGAACTTGTTGCCACTCATTGGCGCTTTGAGCACAAGGTAATGCTTTACATCTGGTGGAATTTCAAGAGGATAATCCATTACGAATTAGTTCTGGATGGTCAGACCATCAACACCAACCTCTACTCTGAACAGTTGGAGTGGATGCTGATGACACAACCATCAGCATCCACTCCAACTGTTCAGAGATTATTGATGATTTCTTTCCATAGCAGATGGTGGAAATATACTACAATTTTTTTTTTTTTTTTCAATTTGTTCATCAAATGAATTTGTTATACATGTCTAAATGAACCACATTTAAATCATTAACCATCTATCATCATAAAAAAAAGCATTCTCATACAAAAAAAAGTGCATAAAACAAATGCGTTGAACTCTAAACAATTACCAAAAATTTAAATGAATTCCTGCTTTCACTTTGCCTTCTTTTTAGTAATGCAATTACCCAGTCTTAGCGTAAATACTGTTACAAACGTTCGACAGATGGTGCACAACCAGTGTGCAATGTCACCGACCAGCCAGAAGGCATGAAGCAGCTAGTGAATCATTGTGCATTCAGTCACAGAAGACATAACGTGCTTGGTGAAGTACTTGCCATGGAGTGGGGTGATTATGAGAATGGTGTTGCTGTAATAGCACTACACGAAGTAGGAAAATCAGCTTCCGAGATTTTCAGCATGCTGAAGAAGCTGAAAATCAGCCGAATTTTTGTCTACCAGACTATAAAAAGGTTCCTTAAGACTGGGACCGGCACTGACCACCCCAGAAAGGCTCGGTTACATACCCTGAGGGCTGCTCACATTGTGAAAGCAGTAGCAGCCTGTATTCAATGAAATCCTGTCAGAAAACAATCAGTGGTGGCTCATGAGCTGAACATTTCAAGAATGTCGATTTCACATGTCTAAGGAGTGACCTAAGGGTGAGAGCTTGCCGGCAGCATGCAGGGCACTTTCTCACCCCACAAATGGAGCAGCAAAGGGTGCTAAAAGTGAAAGTTTGCTGCAGTGTTACGCATACAATCGCCTCAAGCAGATCCTTTTCTCTGATGAAAAAAATTTCGCTATTGAAGAGGCTTTCAACTGCCAAAATGACAGGGTGCATGCATCAACTTCACAAGAAGCCCAGGAGAAATCTCCAAGGATCATGAGGGGCCATCATCCTGCTTCTGTCAGGGTTTGGTGGGAAGTCTCCTACTAGGGTACCACGGAGCTCTATTTCTGTGAGAAAAGAGTGAAAACATCCTGTAACGTACCAGGAGATGTGACGTACCTGCCAGAAGGACGCACACGACATAAAGGCAGATAGAAATCAGAATAAAATGTCCGCGTAGCTCAACTGGTAGAGCAACTTATTCCGGAATGAGTGGACCCGGGTTCGAATCCTGGCGCGGATAAAAATGACGGAGAAATTTACTTTGTTATAATCAGCTAAAGTCTACCAGGACAGGATTTTGGAGCCAGTGGTAAAAAATGTGAGTCACACCCTCTTCCAAAACCGACAGTGGAGCTTCCAGCAGGATTCCACACCTGTCCACAAAACAAAGTCAACCCAATAGTGGCTTCAGGGGAATTTGCCAGACTTCATTTCTCTAGCTGATTGGCCTTCCAGCAGCCCAGACCTCAATCCATTGGACTACAAGTTGTGGGCCGCACTGGAGAACATGGCATACAGAAAGAAATACCCCAGTATTGACAGTCTCAAACGCTCTTTGGTACAGGCAGTAGCAGCTTTCCTTGTGGAGACCCTGAGTAAAGCTATTGATGAGTGGACACAGAGACTGAAGGACTGTGTGAAGGCAAAAGGATGCCATTTTGAAAAGTGATTGGTGCCATGTATTCACAAGTGTACTACTTACGTCATAACACAGGTATATTAAAATATCTTTAAATTTCTTTTGTTATTTCATTGCATACTTTGTAACAGTATTTATGACAAGGCTAAGTACTGTTCAGTTATGGGAATGGTTCCCTCTCTGAGTTTGTTAAATACTTTCTTAATCTCACTGAGGTTTTTGTATCTAAGAAACTCAAATATGAAGATTCAGAATAGGGCTGCTTCATTCAAAAGTTTTGAAAGTGCAGTATGCAAAATAATTTTTTTCTGTGAAATACATGTAGACATGTTCATAACAAAAAACCTCGACTGTGGGACTAATTGCTTAACATGATTTCCAAACCACAGTATACTCCTAGTCAACCTAAGAGTGTACAGGCGAGCTCGATTGCATTGCCACCATGAGGTGATATAAGAATGGTATCAATCCACTTATCACACCCACACTGACCTTCTCCTCTTCTTTAAGGCTTTATGATGTAATCAAAATTCACTCCTGTTTTCTCTTCGCACCCCCCACAGCTGCCCAACTTGCATTTTCCTGATTGTAAATTTGTCTGTGTTAGGAATGTTGGGAGATCTTTTGCTTCCATATGCTGCTTCTCCCCCCCCCTTCTCACCCAAGACGCACATTTTCCATCGGGGCAGGCAGAGGCCTAAAAGCCAGGGCACTCTTGATTAACTTCTCATATCAAATCTATTTCTAAAACACTCTCTGCCATTTTGAAAATATGTCATAAATAGAAATTGTCCAATAAACAGTTGAGCACGCAAAAATTTTCTGAGCAACAATTCTGCTGCTTTTCCCTCTAAATGCCAGGGACTACTTTTCATAGCAGAAGTAGCTCTTCCATACCTTTCAGAGTAGTACACTCTTAAGTTGATTTGGAGTGTAGGAATTTGGCAGCAGCAAGACACCAATTTGGGAACCTTTGGTTCTAGTCATAAGTGCTTCTTACTATACCACTCACAGACCTGAAAATGTGGTTTTTTGATCCTGCTCAAACATATTTGGTGCTTAAAGGGAAGAGAAAGGCTTTACTGTTTTCCAACAGAAAAGGAATGCAAAGCTGGATCACCTCCCAAAGGTTTATGGCAAGTAAAGCATCTGACTTGAGCTATTTGCATTTGGTTGCTATTTCAAGTTCATATTTCACTTCACAATGAGAACAGATTCAAATAATATATGGCAATATAATTGCTTGCTATTATACATACATATCATTAAGCTTTTATCTGAGATTCAGAGGTTAGCTCCACAAAGAAATACAAACTACCAGACAAATTTTTAACTGATTATTTACTTGTTGCTGCCATATCAAACCTCTTCATTTACAGCAATCTTGACACACAACTTAGGCTTCACTGACATCCATCACATGACATACACAAGACCTTTTGTACTTCATACTCAATCTTTTTCTCATGCAGACACTCCTGAATCTGATCCTCCCATGACTTCCTTGGTCTTCCTCTACCTTTCCTTCCTGCCAATTGAGCTAAAAGAAAAAAATTCTTAGTGAGCACCTCATCACTCATTCTTTCAACATGTCCAAACCACCAAAGTATATTAGTCTCCACCTTGCCAACAACATTTTGCTTTTTGCTTCACATTACACAAATGCAACACATCTTCATTCCTCACATGAGCAAAACGGATCTTTCTACAACCCCCCCCCCCCCAAGTAACACATTTCTCCAGCACACAAGCAACTCCTATTTTTCTTCTGTAGCACCCATGTTTCACTGCCATACATCAAAGTAGGGTAGGAACAATTACACTTTCATACACAGCCATGCACAACTCTCTTGAGAACCCGTCATTCCTGTGAAAACCTCCCAAATCAGCTATGACTTTCAATGAAGAATTCACTTGCCTACTAATTTCACCATCCAATTTGTTCTCTCTGTCAAAAATGCTTCCTAAATACACAAACTCATTCACCTGGTCAATCCCTGTGCCATTTAGACTTATATTACATTCAGTGCTAACAGTTCCTTGCTCAAAAACCATAAATTTGGTTTTTCCCATATCTATACTCAGTTTGAATTTCATGCAAACTTCATACATCCGGGACATCATATTCTGCAACTCATTTTTGCTCTCTGCCAAAAGGGTTGTGTCATCAGCATACAGCAATCTGCTCACACAGATGTTACCAAGACAGAAACCAGTATTTTCCATCTTGGTATGCTGATGCATGCATGCATCCATAAATACATTAAACAGCCATGGTGACATTACACAACCTTGTCTGACTCCTGCACCAATAGAAAACCATTTTGATAAAACACCATTCACTCGTACACAAGCTCTGTCAACATACATGGCTTTTACACTGTGAAGTAGATTCCGAGTAACACCATATTCATTCAATACCTTCCACAAAAGTGTCCTATTTACTCGGTCCTAAGCTTTCTCTAAATCTATAAAGGCAGCAAAAACTTCCTTACCAACAGCCAGATACTTTTCAATCATCATGCATAATGTAAAAATGTTGTTAGTGCAGCCTTTTTTACCAGGCATAATAACCACACTGAATGTCCCACACTTTCTCTAATGTTTAAAACCTTGCTATCAAGGAACAAAATTTTGCTTATGAGAATGTTTAGTACCAGCAAATTCTGTTAGTAAGAAGGAAAAAAATGAATTCCTCACCCTGATTATAACAAAATGCAGTTTCATGAATGGTTGTAAAAAAATTCACTAAATTACTTCATGTGTATGATAGGTTGAGCCTAGGACTAGTCCAATATATCACTCTCATGTCCAAGCAGTCTGAGATGCTGGCTTTTGACAATTCCTCTAAAATGGGTCCAGGTTCAAATCCTGGACAGGGCTTGAGTGATGTGTTTGTCTGATGGTGCTGGCTCTGTCCATCCTCTGGAACCAGTGGCCTTAAACTTGATATGGACAACTGCTTATAGTCCTTATAGTTGCTATAGTGGTTGTTAAACCCTGAAATAACAACAGTCCAATACACTGTGGCTAAATACCATGTATTAGCATTGATTTTTATGTCCTTGTTATAAAGAAGGTATACTATAAACATGACATTTAACAAAATATTTTTTTTCTCTTTATTATTGTGTGCAGTGAACTGTGGAGACTGGGATCAAGCTGCAGAAAAACCAGATCTTAATAACAATGGTACTATGGGAAAGTGGCCAGCATTAGGTGTTTTAAGAATGGTTTCGGAACCTGGATTTTGTGCTGCCAGTATTGTTTCTTCTCACTCGGTACTCACATCTCTCAGTTGTCTTATCACTCGGTAAGAATGCTTCTAAAAATATTTGTTTTTAATTTTCATTAGGGTTTTTTTAATAAAGCATTTTATATGAGATGCCAGCAGTAAAAATTCTGAAATTTTGCTATATATCTGTGTGCAAAAAATATAAATACTTCCTTGTTAGCCTTTTTTGAAATTATAAATGTATTCTGTAAATCACATCTCACAACATAAAGTAAATCTCAAGATACCCAAACAAGATCAACTTCCAAATGTATTTGAACTGTTTGCCTTTCAAAAAAGCAATTTATGTTGTTTTATTTATACCTAATTATTTTGATCATTAGATGAAGTCTAAATAGCAAATCTAAGAGAGCATGGTAAAAATCTTGCTGAAAATTTTGTTCATTTAAACTCTCTCTTGCCTTTATGTCTTGCTTTTTGAATCTTTGCAAAATTTGATAAGGTTAGTCATTCTGAGCATGTACACTGTGACGTACCTGCCAGCAGGACACACACGACATAAAGGCAGATAGCAATCAGAATGATCGTCTGCATAGCTCAGTTGGTAGAGCGACTTGTTCCGGAATAAGCGGACTGGGGTTCGATTCCCGGCGCAGACCAAAAATGACGGAGAAATTTACTTCGTTATAATGGCGCCCGAAGTATCCGGATGACCCGGCCGTTCAAAATCTCGCAATGGTGTGATGTTATTTCCACACCGCGAGATAGGAAAAATAAGAGAATCCCTTCTCCAGCGCTTCGAAAAATAAAAATGTGCGACGTTGCATTCCACACACCAGATTGACTGGGAGTTCTCAAGTGCACGTTCTACAGTGGATGGCTGCCTGCAACAATTCATGGTCACGGCTGACCCGTGGGCCATGCCCCCAGCCCTCTTTTTTTTGGGGGGGGGGAGATGTGAGGTACCTGCCAGCAGGACTCACACGACATAAAGGCAGATAGCAATCAGAATGAACGTCTGCGTAGCTCAGTTGGTAGAGCGACTTGTTCCGGAATAAGCGGACTCTGGTTCAAATCCCGGCGTAGACTAGAAATGACGGAGAAATTTACTTCGTTATAACACTGAAATCTTTTAAAATGGATAATTTTGCTGAAACATATCTGCTCAAAAGGTGAGACATATCACCATATACTAAACTGTTTAAAAGAAAGAATGTTTAATTCACCATATGCTAAACTGTTTAGCAGATGAATCTGTTTAAAAGAAAGCATGTTTAAATGTTTGAAAGACACTCAGATGTTTTCAAGCTACAAATTCAGGTGAATTTGTAGCTTGGAAGAGCTACTTCTACTTCTGCTATGTAGTGTTTTCCAATGGAAAGATTTGCAAAATTATCACATTGATAAGGGTCTAGGCCAACATTAATGTGACTTACATTGATGCTGCAATAAATTTTACAGTGAACCTAGGTGGCCTGTATGGTTTGGGTTTCCAGTCTATATAAACAGTCTGGTTAAAAAATGTATTGCAAAATTCATGGGCCTGTGTGACGTATACTAATTTATTGATGAAAATTTAGAATGGTGGGTAGAGAAGAGGTACTTATATAATTATTTATTTTTCAATCAGTGCCTTCTTATACTCTTTATGCCAGAATCACCACTCTCTTACAATGTGATCTCTTTTGATGCTGACCATGGTCTCTCTAAGGATTTATGTAATAGCCATGACCATAAACATCTTCCATAGCGCTCAACAATGAAACAGACATTGAAAAGGAAAGCTTTTTCACTTGTTTTCGGAATTCCAACAGAAAACTTGTCATATTTCATTGGCAACAAGCCTTATTGCAATGTATCACATTGTGATGAACACAGTGATATGAAAGAGGTGGGAGGTAAGGCTGAAATTTGGATTACAAAGCAGGATCTTTCTCTTACATACAAGATTGCATATAATTGGGTGTTCTAATCCTAGACCAGCAGATACAATAAAATGACACAGAAAATTATAACAACTTTATTCTAGAAAATAGATTTTTCTTGTCTTCATTTCAGCAAAATCATTAATTATGTTGTTGTAGTCTCGATTTTCACATAATGTATGCTCTATTGACAGTAATACCCAAACTAGATAACTATACTTGAGTCATTTTAGTTCTAAGAGAATGTTTTATTAATTTCAATGTTGAGAAACTTTGCTGAGCTGTGGCAGCAGTAAATGAATCGTCTATAAAATTCTTAAAGGAATACTGAGATTTGCAAATGAATCAATACATAAAGTATGTACGGGGATCCAAGACTATCCTGTCTAATCCAGGGCAGTTGGCTAGCTTAATTTCGGTGTATTCAGATGTTCCCTTATCCCAAACAATTATCCCATACAAATAGACATTCTCTTGGTTGCACAGGTTATTCATAATTATTTTGTTTTGTGCTACGTATTTCAACTTTATCTTAATGATTTTTGTGCCTGTAATGTTTGGGACACTTCACAACACAGGGCCCCTGAGGTGTGGGGCAGGTGCCCTGTCTGCCTGGCTCTAAGGGCAGTCATTTAATGAATAAATATCACTTGACCAGTGTATTTGGCCCAAAATTTGGTTAAGAAACAGCCAAAACAGTGGCACCCTTTGCCTTGAGCAACATTGAAACTCTAAGCCAGAGATGGCCAACTGATGGCCTACAAGCCATTTGCAGCTCCTGGTGTTAATTTGTGCTTCCCCATAAGGCATCTCAGGAGGATTGTTAATTCAACAACAATAGATAAAAGAACTGAACAGTTTGAAATTTTACACATTTTGTAGAAAATCAGAACCTCAAAAGTCTTTCAGATTGTTATTTGAAGCAGCAGGAAATGATTCACCTGGAGTTATTAAATCTGCAAAATGATTCTTCCCAGGTAGCTCAGCCTTGCAATTTAACATTGGTGGCTCAGTGTTGGGCCTACATTAAATTGCAAGGCTGTGCTGCCTGGGTTTCTTCCAGTTGCGCCATAAAGTAGGAACTAAATTCTGAAAACTGATTCCAAGTGATTAATTCACAGGACTGAGTGACTTTCATAAAAGAACTGTTTCCATTTAGGCAGCACAACAAATACGTTTACGGGCATAAATAAAGAAAAAAATATGTAGATGCCAAGCTTTCACCTACAAATGTGTGGCTTCTCCAAGGCAGGAAATACAACACTGGACAATGTAAAATGCCATTAAATCATATCAGGATTCAAGCATTTGATTTCAAATATGACTGGATTCAACTTGAGTTAAAAAAAAATGCCAGCTAATAGCAATTTCTGATAGCAAATAGCAGCATTCAAATAGTACACAAAAAAGAGATCATAAAGGTCTTTATTCAGAAATATGTACATGACGACTCTTAGGTGGTAAATAATAATAAGGTAAAAAATATGATGTGATATATATAAGCACTGGTAGCTCAGCCAACCAGAAATAAAGAGGCATAATGATAAAACAACAGCATCCGCCAAGGGCGGGAGCAGAGGAGCGCACACAGGCAGCATCTGACAAAGATCACAAGGGCAGTGATGCATAAACACCATGACATACTCAAGGCACTCAAAATATCAAGGGGGAATCATACAGAAAATATATACATGCATGGGTGGCAACACCAGCCATAAAATAGAGCAAGGTGACGTGTAAAGTAAAGCTACTAGAGGTAATAAGCACAAGAATACACAAAGTACAATGACACATACAGAATACAATTAGTACACAAAGAAGAGTTAAACAATAAAAATAAATTCACTAAAATAGCAAAAATAAAGTAACAAATAAAGTTATATAATAAAGCATAGTTCAAAGCAGCTGGGATAGAATCCTTAAGAGATCCCTCCAAATTGAGGACAACCTTAAAAATTTTAAGTTGTTGCATGAATTTTATGTTAACAGGATTTCCGTAGTTTCTCTAGTTGCATTTGCTTTATTAATGCGGTGTAAACGGCAATATGTCTAAATAGACTGTAAAAGTGGGCCCTGTCTTTGTATTTTTTTTTTTTTTGTGTTCTGCAATCCTAGAGCCCCAGTTCATCTTTCTGACATTCCTACATAAAATTCTAGAAAACTTTGAAGAACTTGTGAACTCATACGAGCACCCACAGTGTTCCCATAGAGCTCATCATGTTTGTTATCAATGCTCGTCAATTTGTTTTCTCTTTAACAGCACACTTTGACATTTACCTTCAAGTTACAAATAGTTTACTGGCATGCAATGTGCATGCAGTTTTGTTCAGATAATAATAAGTATCAGCTACCACTCAATGCTTATATTCTACGTTACCCAATAATAAATATCAGGCTCCCCTGTTCTACATTGACCACAAATATACATGTGCCCCTTGAGATACCTAAAAATATTTAATCTTGGCCTTCAAGGATATTGAAGTTGGCCATCCTTGTTATAAGCATTCACATGATTAGTAACAATTGCCTTCTACAGTAACAAGCATGTACTCAGGACCCATGTGTAGTAATGCAAAACAGCCATCTTTTTGAAATATTTTAAGCAATATTTTAATGTCATACACTTGACACATGAAGGCTTCTTTCATATGTTCTTCATTATTATCAATGAGTAAAGAGATTCATGATTTACAGTATTATGCTATGGATTGATTCACTCAGGACTTTACCCAAAAAAGCGCTATAATTTTGAAAGGGGAAAACCTTTGATGCTGAAATTTCAAAACGAAGTGCCTTACCTTTTCACAATCACATCAATATCAGAGAAGATGTTGAAAATATCCACCATTTTGCATCCAAACAGAGATCAACTCATTGCTGCATACTGTCAAATGTATGCAGCAGCATGTTGGTATTTGTTTCTTCAATTTCGTGTGTGATGTTGTTTTTTAGCTGCCCAATAGCCTTAGGCTTATTGTTGTATACAGTACCTTTCAGATGACCCCATAAGATGTAATCAGGTGGAGTTAAATCTGGAGACCTGGGTGGCCTCAAACCATTGGAGATATCCCAATTGCCAAAGAAACTTTGAATCTCAACTATGTTGGCATTGAAAGTGTGACAAGTCACACTATCCTGTTGGAAGAAACCATTCTGCAGTTCAATATCATCCAGTTGGTTCACGAACTGCACTTCTGTGTTGACAGTCTGTTCAAAGAAAATGGGAACGATTATCCTGTTTCGTAAAATGGTGCACCATACGCCAATCTTTATGGGATGCATTCTTTTCTCGTGAATGACATGGAGATTCTCACTTGCCTATACCAGTGTATTCTGCGAGTTCACATAGCCTGAAAGGTGGAACCAGGCTTTGTCCGTGAACCACGTAATGTTTAATATGCCTGGATTTTGACTGAAAAATTCCTTAAACCACCAGCAGTAAGGCGAAAAACCACCAGCAGTAAGGCTTCCGCTTTGGCATGTCAATTGGTAATAATAGCTCATGAACAACTTTAATACAATATGGCTTCAGTTTACACATTTTTGCAGCCCTCTGGCAGGTGGAATATGACAGTCCTGTTTCTTACAACAGCCTGCATAATGATTTCTTTAGAGACTTTAACCTTTTTTTCACACACCGCACAGTGTTTTCTGACATTGCGTGTCACTCTCTGGAATGCATGTCAACAAGGCTTCCTTCTATCTCAAGTTTCTTTTCAAGATTTGAAATCGTTAGCTTTGTAAGTGGTTCCCGACCAAGAAATTTATTCTTAAACTCTTTCTGACACTCCTTGAAAGTGCCGAATTTCCAAAAACTTCAAACGATAAACACATGCTCGGCAATCATGAGCACCATCATACTCAATGATAGCCGACAGACAAAGACAATGGTGCAAAACCATTCCCACCAGATGCTGTGTGTTGTGGCGCCATCTGGGCATACAAGCCAAACGGGGCAGATATGGATGCAAATGTCAGAACATACAGCACTTTGTCTTCAAATTTCAGCGTAAAATGTTTTCCCTTTTCAAAATTATAGCGCTTTGGGGGGGGGGGGGGGGGGGGGGGGGGTAAAGTCTCGAGTGAATCACTGTATAATATCAGCATTTTTTTTTTTTTACATATTTTTCTGTGCCTGTGCCAAACACTGGATGGAAAGAAATATCTATTATTAATGAATTAAAACATGGCTATTCTGAGAAATTATTACTCATAAATTTTTATTGTAATATTGGGGTCCATAGCAACATATTATTTTTCACTTTTTGGGGGCCAGTAAACTTACCCATCATCAGAACTGAGTAATTGTTGCCACTTCTTTGATAAAATCCAACCCTTCTTATCATTTAATGTAGTTCAACTTCTCTGTACTTCTAGACCTTCTGTTATTTTTATTTTTAAAAGGTGTGCTAATGTACCAGAACTTCCACAGAACCCCACATATCCTGTAATTTGCACATGATTCTGTGGAAGTGCTGCCATACCAACAGCATTTTTTAAAAAGATAAATGGCAGATGGTGTAGAAACAGAAGTAGAGGAACTACTTTGGATGATCACAGAAGGTTTGAATTTTACTATGCCTTTCTGATCACTCACCAACAGAGTTCTTGTCAACACCCATAGAGTTCTAATAATGGGTGGGTTTACACTCTAAAAAACTGACAAGTGGAAAATAATATATTCCAATGAAACCTCATGTTATGCTTAAATTTATGGGTGAATATTTGTCATCACATATTGTGGGACTTTTCTTGTCTGGAAAGGTTTGGTTGGTATTTATAGATTGTTTCCTGTGCCAGTGTAAGCTTTAACTAAAGGTAATTACAGACTCCTGGAATAATATTTCAAATTATTATTTTTCAATCTTAGCCCAATGTAAATTTTGTTCCTGCAAAATCTTGGTAAGTTAATGTACTCTTCTGTTGGTGACTTCTTTGCTTTAAATAGAACCTGTATTTGTTATAAAATTTCAGGCAATTGAAAATTAATTTTATGTGCCCTTATATTTTCTGTCCTGATTCTAACTTTGTGGTGGTAACTGTCTTTGGTTGAGTTGGGTGCTGTAAGTCTGTAGGTGGAATTAATATATATGTCTTGCCTGAAACACAAATGCTCCACCTCACTAATGAGTTGAAAAACTTGTGTTGCTCAAAAAACGTATGTTATTATATGAATACAAAGATGCCCAAATGATGAAAATTTCAAACACTAAGAATTGATCTGTGTACTAATCCTAGTCTTATGTGTATGTCAGTCATTGTCTTATTCATATAAGGATGCATAAACTTACCATTGTCCTGACCAGCACCTAAATGAATGAAACAAAATGTAGTTGTCATCATCATCATTGTCAACCATTATCAATCCACTGCTGGACGAAGGTCTCTCCAAGCCTCTTCCACAACGGTCTGTCTTGTGCCAGTCTCCTCCATCTTACACCCGCATACTTTCGAATTTAATCCACCCATCTCCCATGTGATCTTCTTCTGGGTCTTTTCCTGTCCCTTGGAATCCAATCTAAAATTTCGACTGTCCATCGATGGTCTGTTCTTCTTTCTGTATGTCCAGTCCATTGCCATTTCAGGGATTTTATTCTGATCATGATGTCTTCCACTCTTGTCATTTTTCGGATCCACGAGTTCCTCTTTCTTATCTCTCCTGGTTACACCAAGCATGCACCTCTCCATGCTTCTTTGAGTTGTCTGCAGCCTTTGTATGTCTCTTTTAGTTAAGTTCCACGTCTCTGCACCATACGTAAGCACTGGAAGGATGCATTGATCAAACACTTTTCTTTTAAGACATAATGGCATATTGCTCTTGAAAATTATGCTGTTTCTTCCAAAAGCTCTCCAGGCAAGTTTTATATGCCAATTAATTTCTTCATCAATGTGACCCTCACTTGATATCTGCTATCCAAGATAAACGTACGCATCTGTTATCTACAGCTTTTCTCCATCAATCGATAAATCTTCATTTCTTGTAAAAGCATTGTACATCACTTTTGTCTTCTGAAAGTTCATTTTTAATCCCACTTCTTTACTCTTGTTAGCAAGTTCCTGGATCATACTCTGCAGCTCTGATGGGGTAGTTGCAAAAACGACTACGTCATCAGCAAAACTAAGGTGAGTTGATAACCTCCATTAATCTTTATCCATTGTCCCAGTTCAGTGATTGAAAGACATTTTCCAATGTGGCATTAAAGAGCTTAGGAGATATGGTGTCACCTTGTCTCACCCCTTTCCAACTTTTACGTGTGCTGTATTCTCAAACAGCCGAATCTTTGCATTTGCATTGATGTTATTAATAATATTTATGTATGCATTTTCAATACCGCAGGATTTCAAAGCCATTGTAACTGCTGATGGTTTCACCGAGTCAAAGGCCTTTTCATAATCAATAAAAGCCATGCATAATGGAAGTTCATATTCCCTCACTCATTCAATTAGTTCTCTCAGTACGTGGATATGATCTATAGTGCTGTAGCCACTCCTGAATCCAGCTTGTTCTCTTGGTTGAGCCATGTCCATTGTCACCTTCAAGCGACGTGAAAGAACTTTAGTGAAGATTTTATAAACCACTGATAGGTCTATAGTTCCTGAGATCCCCAATGTCATCTTTTTTATGTAGCAGGATCATTGTAGTGTTGTTCCAATCCTAAGGAATATTCCCTTCATTAAGGCATCGAGTAAAAACTTGGGCAAGTACTGTTTCAATTTCACCACTTGCTTCTTGTACGATGTCTACAGTAATTCCATCTTCTCCTGGAGCTTCTGCCCACTTCATGTTCTTGATTGCATGTGCAACTTCTGCTGGGAGGACTGGAAGAACTCTGGTACTGGTACCTTTCGTGATGTCTACTCTATGTACATAGTACTAATTACACTATTATCTGAGCAGATCCAGCAGGGGATGACTGGGGTTATTGCCCTCCCTAAAGTTTTTGTTTTTTAAATGACCAATGTCTAAATAATTAGTGCATTTATGTTTGTAAAATTATAGTAATAAATTCACAAGTTTTCATAGCAGCTAAAATTTGCTGTAAATTTGGAGATAAAATGTTCTGTTCTAGCTTCAGCAGAAAACAAAAAACGAGAAAAAAAAATTAGAAGCTCAGAAACAGAGAAAGATGAGAACAAGAGTGACAAGACATTTTGACTGATCACGAAAAGCAATGGGTGAGCTTTGTTCTATATATTTAGTATTGTCTGGCATCATTAGCTATTGTGAGCCACAAAAGTCACTGTATGGAGTAGACTTTGAAGTGTGTGAGAGATAGTGTAGGTGACAGAGCAAACCACAATTGAGCCATAAACAAAAACTAACAAATTTCCAAACTGGAAATTTTTCTGTATAGAAGAGTTCAAACTATCTGAATAGAAAAGTTCAAACTTTATTTTGAATGATTTTATCCAAACATGAGATTTAAAAAGCATCAAACTGGTTTCATTGAAAAGTGGTCAAGTGAACACTATGAAAATAGTGCTAATTTTTCAGTTGTCATTCCCTGTTTGAGATTTTAAAATTTTAGAAAGCCTTTCGATGACAGGAAAGGGTAGCTCTTCAAGTATTTAGTGTGCACCCACCACAAAGTATCTCTTTGTCCTTTTTTTTTTTAGACCACAGCAACACCCCCCTTCCCTCTTGCACCAGGATGAGCTTCTAAATTTGACACTGTATGTAAGTCTTCTTTTAGCAGTTCCACTTTACTGCCCATGTGCTCAGTACTTATTTTTACCTTATACTGCTGAAAGAAATATTCTCTTGTTGATGTTTGAAGGCATTTTATTGACGCTATTCTTATATAAGAGCAGTTATTTTTGTTCATTATTGCATGTTCAATGTAAAGTAGATCATTAATTTAAAAGAAATTAAGAAAAAAACTTATCTTTTTTACTGCAGTGACAACTTGCTGAATTCTCGAAACTGGGTTTTTACGGGGAGTGGCCTAAGTGTGTCATCTGCCCATTCATATCACCGGGTAAAAGAGATTATTCCTTGCCCTTATGCTAACTTAGAACCAGAATCATTGGCTGGAAATGATTTGGCACTTGTTATTTTAAGAGATGAAATGCACTTTAACCAGAATTTGATGTCTGCATGTCTACCACAAGAGCCCTTAAATTCAAATCAGACATGTTTTACAGTAGGGTGGATCACAAATACCTCAGGTAAGAAGTCATGAAGAAATTGTGTCTGTTATTTATAATGTGCTTAATTTGAAGCTGGTTCACCAGTTATTTGTAGTAGTTTCTATAACGTACTTGTTAATTAGTTGTCTTATCACTGAATCTTTCCTTCATTATTCTGTGCTTCATATTTGACACAGCGTGTATAGGTTATTCAGGCTTCTTTGTACTGCAAATTCTTATTTAATAATATATAAATTATTATTAAGTAATAAATTATTATTGCTAATTAATAATTAAATCATTTATATTAATGATTATATCATGATTAAGAATGTTTAAATTCTTATTAACTATTTGCAAAAGTACCATTTCAGTCTTACATTTTTTTTTTTTTTTTTTTGCTTTGGATTTGCAGCAGTTCAGTTTAACAAAATATGTTGTATCAGAAACTTTAATGCACATTGATCATTGTATATCTTTATTGATGCTATTCTATTATCAGCATAGATGCATGAGATCCCCAGTGTAATGTATAGGATAACATACTTTTTGGCAGCAGGTTTTATATGAAATTTGTGTTGTGTAATCATATAAAGCTTAATATGACAAAAATATAAATGGATAATTTATTGAATGTACAGTTAGTTCAGTTCTGTTATCCGTTAACATTCAGTGATAACATTAACATGTGAAATCCAGTATCTCATTGCTGTCATATATGAACAGTATCATTGTATAAGAATATCTTTCTTCTAATAGTATTATATGTTTTCTGTTGGGAAAAGATTACCTTCTGCTTTACTGAATAGAGGAGCATATGACAAGGTATATTTTTCATGAAGATTGCAGAATGTTTCTGCAAATAAGACAGTTCAATGAAATAAAAGACGGCTGCATCAACATGAAGAAGTATTCAGTGTGTGGTCGATTCCCATGAAAAAATGCATACATTCTCATGGGAAAGAACATGCATTTTCATGGGAAAGAACATGCATTTTCATGGGTAGTATGTACAAAAATGATGTTAGAGTAAAAGAGAAAGAGATGGTGATCTGAAATGTTGAATAGTTGGGGCAAGACATCACTGAATATTTTTAAAATAAAATTATTGCTGCTATTATTAGATCTTATACTCCTGTTACTTAAAAATTTATTGTGCTGACAATTGTATATAATGGTGACTTATCAAGATAGAAACTGGGGTTGCACATTTAATTTTTATCCCAGAATGATTCAGTTTTCTAGTTTTGGATTTTGTAAATAAGCAGTAGTAAATAATAGCATTCCAATGCCAAAAATAATGAAAAAAAAAAAAAAAAGAGTTAGAAAGACTAAATTTGGAAAGAATGTATTTATTGACTGCACTGTTAATCTTTGATTCATCAACTTCAAAAACTCTTCATATACTTTTCTAGACTTGGTTCTCATAGCAGAGCAGTATTAATTTCCTGGGTAGTATATCATAACTCATGTCTATGAGCTATGGTTGACAAAGTAGCCTTGCAATGTGTTTTAGCAAAACTGTAATATTCCTCTGTATAAAGACTTTGAAGAATGCATGTGTGTAATACAAAAGCCAGCAATTTTACCAATTGCTCAATATCAATGTGTAAGTGTTCTTTTGCTTACAAGAGCAATAGTTGCTGCTGACATTCTAGATGTAACGTTTTTTGAAAGTTCACTTTGTGCTATTTTTGTCTTCCTTTCCAAATTTAGTAAAACTTTAAAAATCTGTATTTTCTGTCAGTCAAAATTAGTAGAAGTTTGCCTGTAATTATAAATTGTCTTAATTTTATTCTCTGTAATCTAACAGCTAGGGAAAATTTTACATTTGATCTAGATAAGAATTTTTTGTGTTACATAGAAAAATGACCAATGTTACTCTGAATTTTTAAGTGCTTTCACCTGTTAATGTAAAATTCTAGAAAATTTTCATAGTGTCAAAATTTTGGAAATCACTTCATAATGTGCTCTTTTTCAGTTGTTAAAATCAATGCATAAAAAATGTATAAGTGCTATGCTATGTTACAGCAATCTCCACATGTTTCTAAGTCAGTATCAGAAATCATGAATGAAACTTGCTTAAATTTTGAATGTTGCTTGATATAATTCAGCAATTGCCAGGCCAAGAATCCCCAGATTTCTGAACTTATTTTGTGTAATTGGGTCATCTCATTTGTTTTCTAAAAAAAGGTTTACCATCACTATTAGTGACCAGATTTTTAACTTTGCATGTAATGCTGTACTGCTTTTCAAGAGTGTATCAATAATGTCTGGGGTCACAAAAAGGTCAATGATAACCACTGATCCAAGAATGCTGACAATATTAAGATACACCACTACCCAGCTAAAGGAGAAAAATGAATGTTTAGATAAGGTGTTTTAAGCTGTGAGGTGCAGATACAAAAAAATTATGTGCAACTGTAAACATACTAATAAAAGCTTTTTTTTTTAAAGGTGTAGCATGTTTATGAGAAACTGAATTTCATTCAATGATTTTTCAAAAAATAGTGGGAAATCTGTTAACTGTACTTCTCAGACAAGGTTATGTTGAACTGAGTGAAACTGCAGCATTTTATTCAGTGGAATTCAATACTGTGTATTCACATTTTGTGCTATAAATAGGGTTATCTAAACCATGGGTTGAAATTCACCATTCTCCATCGAGATTTGATTTTTTTTTTTTAATGTTAGTTGCAACTTTGACTTTTTACTGCATTATGGGATTTTCATGTATGTGTCCAGTAGCATAGCCAGAAATTTCTAAAGGGAGGGGGAGTTGGTTCATCGGTGAAAACCCCCAGAAAAAAATACTCCAAGTAGGAATAAGTCCAAAATCTTTAAAAGTCGAAAAAAAAAAAATTCTGAGAAAGAACTTTTATAACACACACATACACACATAGCCCATTATCAATCCACTGCTGGATGGTCTCCCCAAGTTTTTTGAAACTTGCTTAAATTTTCCACAATGATCTGTCTTGTGCCAGTCTCTTCCATGTCACTCCTGCATGCTTTCGAATGTCTTCCGTCCATCTCCCATGTGGTCTTCTTGTAGGTCTTTTCCTATTTCTTGGAATCCAGTCTAGAATTTTGGTTGTCTATCTGTGATCCGTTCTCCTGGCAACATGTCTAGCCCATTGCCATTCCAGGGATTTTATTCTGATCATGATGTCTTCCATTCTTGTCATTTTCCTTATCCATGAGTTCCTCTTCTTTTCTCTCCTGGTTACACCAAGCCTGCATTTCTCCATGCTTTTTAGTTAAGATCCATGTCTCTGCTTCGTACATAAGCACTGGAAGGATGCACTGATTAAATACTTGTCTTTTAAGACATAATGGCATATTGCTCTTAAAAATTGTACTGTTTCTTCCAAAAGCTCTCCAACCAAGTTTTATACATCAATTAATTTCTTCAGCAATGTGGCTTTTGCTTGATATCTGCTGCCTAAGGTAAACTCTGGTATCAGTTATCTGCAGCTTTTCTCTATGTTGATAAATCTTCAGTTTTGCCTTCTGAGAGTTCATTTTTAATCCCACTTCTTTACCTTTGTCAGCAAGTTCCTGGATCATACCATGGGCACCCATATAGGAGGCAAGAGAGGGCATTTGCTCTCCCATGGAAATCAGATTATGCCCTTTCTGTTCTTGGAAGATACTACACAGATTTTTGCAATAACACTTATTCTGATTCGTAATTTTTCTGTGGCACTTCTGGATGCATGTGTTGCAGCAAAAATAGGAAAGTTAGAAAAATTCCAGCAGAAAAAGCAGAAATTTTCAGTAGAAAGTAATAATGAAATTTTCCACTGCATGTTGGAGAATAACATACATAACATACAGTGTAGAAAAATATGAAGAGCAAAGAAATGAAAAATATATCATCCTCTGCAGCAGCTATACCCTGCATAAAAAAAGGTATCTTGAAATTTGTCTTTAGGGTATTTTTTTATTCTTGGTGACTACGAGTGATCTTTAGGGTTTGGTGGCTCATTTGGCCAAAAGAATGAAGAAGAAATATCTTTATATTAATCCTGAAACCTAAAATTTTGTCAAATTTTATTTATTCATCTTCTTTTATGTAGCTTTTGAGTCTTTTGGTTTCCAATTAAATATGTGTTGATAGCATGTGTGAAAATAAGCCCTATTCACTGGTGATGGAATTCGACCCCATAGATCTACTATTCTACCAATTGAACTACGACAGAGACTTTTCTCTGCAACTTTGATGTCTTAACATGTGCTCCACCTCTGAGGTAGGTATATCACATGTGGAAAAAGCAGTTAGATAACAAGAAGACCTAATGGAAATTTGCATATGGGGTTTGTATATATTATTCATAGTTACAATTTCTGTTTGCCCATTCCTGAGAACTAAACTATGGGCATCCTTGGATCATACTCTGCAGCTCTGAAGGGGCAGTTGAAATAATAACTATGTCATCAGTTATGGCCAAATCCCCTAAAATATGATTTCATATACAGGGTGATTCATAAAGAAGTATACAGTTTCAATGCACTATAAAACAAGAACAATGTAAGATATTTTATGTTACCTGTAACAGAATTGTAGGGGTTTTTTCAAGGTTTTTTAGAGACAGTCACAGGTGTTCTATGTGTGCACCCTTAGTCACATGACATACATCAAGCCGGTAATCCGTTTCCGCCCAAATGCGAGGTAAGTCATCTGAATCAAGTGCAGTGATAGTGGCTGTGATACGCTGTTTCAGCTCCGCTAGATCAACAGGAAGGGGAGGGGCAAATGCCTTGTCCTTTACGTACCCCCACAGGAAAAAGTCACAAGGTGTTAAGTCAGCATATCACAGCCATTATCACTGCACTTGATTCAGATATCTTACCTCGCATTTGGGCGGAAATGAATTACCGGCTCTTTGTGTGTCATGTGACTAAGGGTGCACACATAGAACATCTGTGACTGTCTCTAAAAAAAACTTGAAACATTCCCCTACAATTCTGTTACAGGTAACATAAAATATCTTACATTGCTCGTTTTATAGTGCGTTGAAACTGTATACTTCTTTATGAATCACCCTGTGTATATATATATATATATATTGCTTTAAAGTACTCAGTCTCCCTCAAGGGGATGGGGTCCAGACCTAAGGAACCTCCCCTTGGCTACATCTATGCATGTTCCATCAAATCATACAATTCCTTTTTTGTAAAGAGGTCATACACAATGTCTACCTACTTTTAATTGTTTCTTTTTCATTCTGCTTTTTTTAAATATTGGTAATACTTGGAGGAAAAGTGTTTTGTTCATTAAAAAAATTCAAAATAAAAATGCCATGCCCATTACTTCTGTGAAGTTTATTGTTGCAGTGAACTTCAGAACTTTGTAAAAGGAGGAAGGAGTTTGATTTCATAATGAAGTCAACCTCTTTGACAAAGTTCTGGGTACAACATTATCTGGGTATGTTAAAATTGTTTGAAAAATCATATTCTTTATACGTACAATCTATAAAAGCGTGTAAAAGAAGTCATGTTTTTTTGTTGTTTTTTTTGTCCCACAGTTAATTTTTGTGTATTGTCTATTTTTACACAGAATTATGCATTAAAGATAGAACTTTTTACATTATTTCAAGTAAAAAAATAAATACAATTGAACTTCAAATATGAGTGTAAGTATCCTTGTGGTTGTAAATTAGCAGGAGAGAACATCACTGTTTTCACACAACTGGACATTGTCACAATAGAATTAAGTAATAACGCATATAGTAATACAATTCTTTTAAGTAGAAACTTTTAACCATTCTAAGATCTTGATCACCCGTGATTAACTGAATCAAAGGTTTGGTTGCCAGAACTACAATGCGAATTATAGGTGCAAAAATTGTTGTACGATTTTAGGAGAAAGATCCAAATGAATGGAATTTGGTAAGAGATATCTGAATTGCAGTTCTTGGTTAGCAAAATTTCAATACTTTGTTGAAAACATAGAGAGAGGCAATTTAAAAGAGGCAATATTTTTTTTTTTTTTTTTTGTTTTGTATCCAAAGAGGAATTGCAGAAGTGTCTTCAAGGATTAGTGCTGAAAATACTGTTTTTATAAGGCCATTTAACACATCATGTTTATGTTCATGTACTCTTATGTTGATGTTTCTGTATGTATTTTAAGTATATACTGAGAGTCCAAAAGAGGTTGGAATAGGAATGGTATAAACTCCAAGGGTGGGACAGAATCTCTGTCTTTTAGCAGGCAGGATGATTAGGTCTGACAGTGAGAGTGTAGCCCATAGTTCTGAAAAGTTTACAAATCTTACAAGAAGAGGATCTATGGAAAGGAATAAAACCAATGAACAGGGATTTCTCTTTCAATATTGGTGTGAGAGCTGTCAGATTTTTCATATGGTAATCGTAGAGAATTTAATTTATTGTACAAGAGTCGCCAAAATGAAAGTGAAACTCTTGTAATAGCGTCATTGCATAATTACACAGAGCCATGCATTTGCACCAGTAGATGGCATGTCATATCAGGAAGCACGCTGTTATCGGCGGCACGCGTCAGTGTGCTGTTTGCACATGCAGTGGCAAGTTGACTATGTAGGGTCGTGACATGGATTCATCCAAACAGGTCCAGTGGGTAGTTACACAACAGAAGGTGTTAGTGGAGCTGAAATTTATCATTGTATGAAGGATGTGTATGGGAATGAGTGTCAGTCACTGTGTACAGTGTTGTAGTGAATTTCATACAGGACATGTGAGCATGGAGGACATGCCGAGACCTGGGAAAGCACACGTGTCCATTACCATGGATTCGATTGCTGCCACGGACAACCTTGTGAAGGAGAATCGCCAAATCTCCACCCACAAACTTGCGGCAACATCATCCATGAGTAAGGGAACTGTTAACACCATTCTCCATGACCGACTGGGATACAGCAAGGTTTGCACACAATGGGTCCCCAAACATTTCCAGGAGGAGAAGACAACTCGGCAAATAGGTACTTGCCTGGAGCATCTGCATCGTTACCATGTAGAGAGGGACAGTTTCTTTCTAAGATTGTGGCAGCAAGTGAAACTTGGTGCCACCACTTCGACCTGGACACAAAACAGATGAGTATGGAATAGCAGCATCCCAACTCTCCACACTCAGTCCTCCTTAAGAGCTGGAAAAGTGATGCTCGCAGTTTTCTTCGATAAGAATGGCTCATTGCTGTTGGATTGGCTGAATGCAGACAGTACGATCAAAGCAACCACATACTGCAATATGTTATGCAACCTGAAAACAGCCATCAAGTGTAAGCGACGCAATGTGTTCTCAAATGGGGTTATTCTGTTGCACAACAATGCATGCCCGCATCTCACGACGGTGTACCAAGGTTTTCTGTGGAGGTTCCGCTGGGAGATCCTCGAACATCTCTGCTATAGCCCTGATGTGTTACCCTGCGACAATCACATCTTTCGGGCCACTGACAAAAGCCCTCAAGGGCCGCCAGTTTGCTAAAAATGCTGAGCTATCATTTACATTTCATAAAATTTACCTCACAATAAGGTCAACATATGAAAGTACATATATACGTGGTGACTTATTGAAAGCTTTAACAGCATATGTCGTGCAATAACACTGTTACTCACGTGGATTCATGTCTGTGTTGATAATGACCAGCTGACTAAGTATCATATTATTTCATTATTTATTCCTGATATTCCAATGTATAGTATCATTTATATCGATTCTATTTACTATATTATAAAAATGCTGACTAGGTTTGATTCAGAAAATGAATATTGTATTATAAGGCATTTTAAAGTGTACATAGCCGCCCCAGTGGCACAGTGGTCTAAACAATGGTCTCTGATCATTCGTCCGAAAGGGGTCTGGGTTTGAATCCCTGTGAGGCATGGATGTTGTGTTTCTCTTACGGCACTGACTCTCTCCCTTCCCTGGAACCAGTGACCCTAAATTAGGGACGGGTGACTGCTTATAGCCCATTGATCTGCTCACGGTGGTCGTTGTTAAACCTCCAATCAAAAAAAAAAAAAAAGTGTACATATTTCTTTTAGCCCTTTGAACTGTTCTAATGTTTGGAATCCGTTTTTTGTGAAATACTACTTGCATTGTGTCTACATCTCAACTTATTATTGGGAAGTGAAATTGTGAATGCAAACTACGGTTGAACCATTAATTGATAATGAACAATTAATGACTATATATGCAGCGGTATTGAAGATGCATACATTAATATTATTAATAACATCTATGAAAATGCAAGTGCAAAGATTCGGCTATTTGAAAATACAACACACATAAAAATTGGAAAGGGAGTGAGACAAGGTGACACCATATCTCCGAAGCTCTTTAATGCCACATTGGAAAATGTCTTTCAATCACTGAACTGGGAAAACAAAGGGATAAAGATTAATGGAGATTATCTAACTCACCTTCATTTTGCTGATGTCGTAGTCATTTTTGCAACTACCCCATCAGAGCTGCAGATCCAGGAATTTGCTGACAAGAGTAAAGAAGTGGGATTAAAAATGAACTTTCAGAAGACAAAAGTGATGTTCAATGATTTTACAAGAAATGAAGATTTATCGATTGATGGAGAAAAGCTGGAGATAACAGACACGTACGTTTATCTTGGACAGCAGATATCAAGTGAGGGTCACATTGAGGAAGAAATTAATCAGTGTATAAAACTTGCTTGGAGAGCTTTTGGAAGAAACAACATAATTTTCAAGAGCAATATGCCATTATGTCTTAAAAGAAAAGTGTTTGACCAATGCATCCTTCCAGTGCTTACGTATGGAGCAGAGACGTGGACCTTAACTAAAAGAGACATACAAAGACTGCAGACAACTCAAAGTAGCATGGAGAGCTGCATGCTTGGTGTAACCAGGAGAGATAAGAAGAGGAACCAGTGGATCCGAAAAATGACAAGAGTGGAAGACATCATGATCACAGTTAAATCCCTGAAATGGCAATGGGCTTGACATACTGCCAGAAGGACAGACCATCGATGGACAGCCGAAATTTTAGATTGGATTCCAAGGGACAGGAAAAGACCCAGAAGAAGGCCACATGGGTGGATGAAATTCGAAAGTATGTTGGAGTAACATGTAGGAGACTGGCGCAAAACAGACTGTTGTGGAAGAGGCTTGGAGAGACTTTCGTCCAGCAGTGAATTGATAATGGTTGACAATGATGATGCAGTATAATAACTTTGAAACATTGCTTCAGTCAGACTTTAATGTAATAGTTTGACCGTCTTTAAAGATATTGGGTCTTAGTGTTGTCATACACTATGTTTGCTATAGACAATTTCTAATATCAATGCAGAACTGTTGTAATGGATTATAGGGACTTTTAATACAGCATTTTCATTATATATTAAATAGAATCAATATAAATGCTATTATACATTGGAATATCAGGAATAAATAATGAAATAATATGATACTTAGTTGGCTGGTCATTATCGACACAGGCATAAATCAACGTGAGTAAGTGTTATTGCACGGCATACGCCATTGAAGCTTTGAACAATGCTGAGGTCTCAGACGCTGTTGAAGACAGGTTTCATACCCAACCTCGGATGTTCTTCTCTCAGGATATCCACAACCTCATGCAGCACTGGGACACTTGCTTGAACCAACAAGGTGACTATGTGTCCAGTATGTTCATGTATTCCAACCTATAAACCATTATAGATGGTTTATAGGTAGGAATATGTTATATATATATATATTTTAACCTATAAATTTGGGTGACTCTTATAGACAGTGAAAACTGATGGGTTCCAGGAATTTTCTTATTTGAAGGGCGATTCACTGTTGCAGATAATTGTGTCACATTTCATATAAGTTTTTGAAGCAGCACATTTTTGAATAGTGGGACAGAAGGATGAAAATGGGATTATGTTTGTTATTGCAGTGGGTTTCCTGCATCCTGTCTTGTCAAATGGACTTCCAGGAAGTGAATGCTTTGCTGTGACTTTTCATTAATGGTAAATTTTATTGACAGAAACTTCAATGAAATCTTTTAAATTAGGGATTCTAGCAAAATGAAAAGCTGTAGATTGTGTTTCATGGCATTGGCTTTCTCAATATGTTGCTTGAAAACTTCTACTAAAAACGGTGAGGTGAAGCCATTGGATGTCCATCTTGTTAAAAATAATATTAGTTGTGGTGGAAACAATTTAGATATCTCAGATTTCGAAGGCAGTCATACAGCTCTTTTGTTAGAGGGCCAGAATGTATTTGGTTTTCTTTTAACAACTGTACTAACCGCATATGTGAATGGAAAAGAGAAACTGAAGGGGAGGGGGGGAGAGAGAGAGAGAGAGAGAGAGAGAGAGAGAGAGAGAGAGAGACACACACACACAATCTAAAGTGAACATTTTTTCAGAATATTCAATACTAGGTAGAAGTTTCTCAATGATCTCTTTAGTGGGGGTAATTTACATAGGATAACTAGAAGTGACATGTTTGTATTTTTCAACAATCTTCTTTTCTAGATGGTAGGTGGGTAAAGTGTATTCTATGAATGGTTGAAGAAGAAACCCATCTTTATTTAGTTTAATTTGGAAGAATAAACATGGTATTAAAAATATGCTAGTGGTGGAAAAACCTTAAAGCTTTTATAGTAGGCTTCTTGTTTAGTCTGTCAACTGTTGTTTTTAGTTTAGAGGTTGTATCAGATTTCAGAACTTTGCAATTCAAAGTGAAATTGAAGGTTTCTGCTTTTTCATTAAGAATAGTTTTGAGGATTATGACAGGGCAACCAGTTTCATCTGCTTTGCAAATTTCTAGATCTGGGCACTCAATATATATTGGAAATATGTACCAAAACATCAACACAAGACTACATGAACACAAAGAGGGTGTGTCAAATGGTCTTCCAAAAACAGCATTATCAGCACTAGCCCTTGAAGACACTTCTACAGTTCCCCTTTGGAAACAAAAAAACTTGCCTCTTTTACAAACAAAGCATCTCTATGTTTTCAAAAAAGTATTGAAATTTTTCTTACCAAGAACTTCAATTTAGATATCCCTCACCAAATCCAATTTATTTGGATCTCCCTACTAAAGTCTGGTAACATTTTCTGCACCTCCAATTCACATTGTAGTTCTGGTAACCATTTCTCTGATTTAGTTGATCATGGGTGATCAAGATCATAGAATAGTCGAAAGTTTCCACTTAAAAGAATTTTTATTACTATAGGTAACTGTGTGTGTTCTCACTTAATTTTATTGTGGCTATTGTCATATTGTTGCATAAAGCCTGCTATTCTCAACCACAAATAGTGTCCCTAATTCTGTGTCATAGGTTGTATAAACAATGATCTCTATGAAATATGTGGTTGCATTCAAATATGTCAGTTGACCTAGAAAAACACTGCTTCTGATGATGTTACTCATTGAGAACATTTGCAGTTACATGCAATAGCATTAAGGTTATTATATATGCTATACACACTTTTCATCATGGTATAATGCAATAATCACAAAAAACCTTAAGCCTTACAAATTTGGAAGATGTGAATCCGTTTATTGGTGTAAATATGACATGGATATTAAGTCAGATAAAATCCGAAAATTTTGTCGTCCTGCAACAGGAATTGAACCCGCTGCAGGACAACAAAATTTTCAAGTTTTTGGATATTATCTGACTTAACATCTATGTCATATTTACACCAATAAGCGGATTCACATCTTCCAAATTTGTATTGTATAGTGGTGTAATCTTGTATTTCATTCATTGACCTTAAGCATTAGTTTATACACTGAAGAGCAATTGAATTAGAGATACCTGTCTGGTAACGTGTAGCACCACCTTTCGCCCTGATGACGGCGGGGATTCATCTCGGCATGGACTCGACAAGACACAGGAAGCGTTGGAAAGCCATACGGATCCATGACCCCTGAACAAGCTCCCACAGTTCACGAAGATTTGATGGAGGGGGTCAGAGCCTCAAACATCTCTCTCAATGGAATCCCAGATGTGCTCGATGGGATTGAGGTCAGGTGACCTAGCTGGTCAAGGAAGCGAGGTAACGTCTGTGGAGTTTTCATCCAACCATTCGGATACACTTCGGGAGCGATGGCACGGTGCATTGTCTTGTTGCAGGATGAGGTCCCCAGTGGGATGTTGAAGACGCACAAACGGGAGCAAATGGTCGTCCAGGATATCCCGGTAACATTGACCTGTGAGGGACGATGTCACACGTACCAGGGGTCCCATTTCAGTCCACGTAAACAGTCCCCAGACGAGAATGCCACCCCCACCAGCTTGAAGAGTACCCTCCTGGCAAGAAGAATCCATCGCTTCATGTGGTTTGCGCGGTACTCGTATCCTGCCATCCGCATGTACCAACGTGAATCTCGACTCATCAGTCCAGGCAACATTTTCCCACATGTCTAGGGTCCAGTGGCGATGTTCCCGTGCCCATGCTAATCTTTGTATCCTGTGATGTGCGGTCAGCAGTGGTACCCTCGTGGGATGATGGCTTCTGTACCCCATAGCAAAGAGATGGTTCTGGATGGTGTGGCTGCTTACGCGTTTTTGTGCACCAGCGTTAAATTGCCGAGTGATTTCTTGCACTGTGGCCCGTCTATCCGCTGTTACAATTCGAGCTAGCGGACAATGACCCCGCTCATCCACACGCTGTTGTCCAAGGCAGTTGGCTTTTGCAGGGATGGTTTTACCGGATTCGATGTACTCACGGTGCACCCGTGACACAGTGGCTTGTGAAAATCCCAGTGCCTGCACGACTTCCAAGATGGAGTGACCCATTTGTGGGGCCCCAACAATTTGCCCACGTTCAAATGCGCTTAGATCCTTCATCTTACCCATACTGCGCCCAACTCTTACTGATTCTTGTTGCATCACTCCTTATATTGTCAGATCACTGCATACGTCATGTCATTTCCGTTTACAGGGCCGCCCACAGCACCACATTTGCATAACGCCAGCTGTCTCTAATTCAATTGCTCTTTAGTGTACCTCAAAGAAACACTTGTTTACTGCCATGTGATTATTGAGTTATGATTAGATGGAAATAATCAATCATCGTGTCTGTCTGTCTTTTTCTTCCTTTAAAAATTACATAAAATCTGTTATACATTAATCCATCACCATCAGTAAATGTAGAGTATATGCCAGATGTTTAGCATAAATGTATGTGTAAGCTACACCAAACCATGATCATCTCACACCTGCATACCATGACAGTGTTCAAGCTGAAGTCATGCAAATGCTAATGGAGAATGAAAATTTAATGCTGGTTTTCTGCAAACTTTCTTTATATCACATGGTATCAGATGCTGGTAGTGAAAGTGTATAAGCTTGAACCAAATGATGAGTAAAAGTTTCATATTTTCAACTAGCTTTTGCTCTGCAAAAGATAGAAAGTGGATATACAGTTTGTTGTTGATGCTGTTACAATACTTGTTACTTTTATAGAATATGGATTTTTTCATGAGAACTAAAGCTATTAGTTTTATAAAATTAGCTTGGTATTGTCATTGTTGCTTCCATTTTGTTATGCATACTTTGCACCCACATACCTGTTGTGCTTTAGCATAGTTATATTCTTCTTGTAGGATTGCAAATCTAAATGTGTATTAGAAGTTGTTATTGTGTATGATATAATTTGTTAAAGTAATGCATCATTGTTATAGATTCAGAAGACACTCCAGAATTTATTTCAGTGCTTGTGGCTATTGCATCACATGACCAATGCAATGACACAGATGGTTACAATGGCACCTTGCTGCAGTCTCTCATATGTGTCAAGAATTCCCACCACAATTCTAGCCTTAGTGAGGTATGCACATTTACATAATTCACGACTTTATACTGAAATTCACTATTCTACTTGTACCTGTAATTTCTGCTATTTTTTCACCTGTAATCTTTTATTTTCATGCTTGTGCTAATATTTACTGTATTCACACAGTTTTTTTAAGTTCTTTCTCGCAAACTTTAAGTAGCATTTTGATAAAAAATTGCTTAATTAGCTGTTTGCACTGGTGATTGACATGCTTAACCTGACCTGAAGGTAAACCACTTTCATGGCCAGATTCATATAAGTTTCTATCAAACTTTGGATGCTTATTGGCTACACAGTGATCCAATCAAAACAACATATCTCCTTCTTCAATTTACTTCCTTGTGTGGATTTATCTCAGAAGCAGATGTAGAGTGTAATAACTGATGGCTCAGTTTCTGTTCTCATTCTCTAGTGATGAGTCAGTTTCAGGTAATAAAGACCTGTACAAGTCTAATTTGCACTATTTGAAAAGCCTGTAGTATTTGAAATCTGCAATAACTCATACTGGCAGTACAGGGTGTCTGAATAATGACTGTGCACTGAATGTACAAATTGCAGTAATGTAATAATAATGAAATTTTGTATGGAATTACAGTAGAAGTGACCCGCCACGTGGAAGTGTTCTGTGTCTGGAAATCTTCATGTCTTCCCCACCCCAAGGGGCTCACAGCTGTCATTCCCGAGCGCTTGGTCAATAGAAGCAGACATGTCGATTGATCACTCATCTCGGCACAAGGACAATGGTGTTGACAGTTGAACGGAGAGTGTTTCTGGTGGAATATGTGTTTTGCCATAATGTCAAGTACACGAATGAAGTGCATAAACAGTTCGCTAGGCTAGTTAGTTAATTGATTTTAGTGGCGCAAGGACCAGGCTTGGCCGAAGAGCGCCAGACACAGAACTATCAGCTACAGATTTTTAAAAGCGGGGTGAAATGATTAAGAGCAAACAGGCTTGGTAAAAGTTAGAAAGGAGAATGATGAAAGTTGTGAAGACTAGTTAGTTAATTAGGTTTATATATACATTTATTAATTTACTATTATAATTATTATATAACTTTTTTTTGTTTAAATAAGTTTTAAAACAATCTGTTTTAAAAAGGAAAATACTGCGAAAGTGTCGCAGTGGTCGCCCAAAAGCTTTTGAAGCGTAGCGGCGCCTTCGTCCAGCAGATGAGACTGAAAATAGTGAAACCGATGATAACGGAAACAACTACATAAAACACGAGAGACGGTGAGTAAACAGTCGCACGTCTCACACACCGGGGCAGTGTTGCTACACAGCAAATATCTATGCGTGAAGCGACAATGCCCAATGCGGAGATGCGCAAGAACAACTTCTTCCCTACGGTTCCGGCGACACGATGATTTCCAGTCTCCAAGGATAGGTTTAACACAGTGCAGTTTATTCTCCACCTGTTGGTCCCACAGACCCCACCACGTTCGTCTGATATGATCGTGAACAAGAAAGCGAAAATCACGGTGGAACAGTGGCAAGGGTGTGACGACCAAAGAAGAGGCAGATCTAGCAGCAGCATCGGCAGACTCGTTCCCTGGGATCCCAACATGCCCAGGAATCCAGCAGAACCGAATCTGGACATCAGCCTCGAGCAAAGAACGAAGAAGTCTCCGAACGGTAAAAAGAAGTGGGTGGCCAGTGAAATCCAAAGATGACAATGATTGCACAACACTCAACGAATCAGTGTACACAATAGCACGCTGATGAGAGCTCGACTGCACGTGAACAAGTGCAAGATACACAGCATGCATCTCCGCCGAAAACACCGTGTCCTCAGTAGGAATGCAGGCAACAGAAACTTCGTCAACGTAGACGGCGGCGGATCCAACAACACCAGCCGCCTTAGATCCATCGGTGAAAACAGGAATAAAGTCTGCATTGACGTAACGGTGTTTAGCGAAAAGCTGCTGGTACACTGACGCAGGGGTTGAGGACTTGTCAAAAGATGTAAAGCTGGTATCAACCATGACACCAAGAGGGTGCCATGGGGGATCCTCAAAGACCCTGGTCTCTCCAACGAGTGACAAGTCGAGCGCTGCATCACGAGCTATGGCCGCCATACGAAGACCGAAGGTTCGAATGCACGAGGGACGGATCTCGAACAAACGAGCATGCTGGGGATGAAAAACTGCATCGTGTAAAGGATGGTCTGAGAGAGATTTAAGTTTCAGGTAAAATTGAAGAGACAGCTGCAGACAGCGTAAATGAAGCGACGGTTCGTTCGCGTCGGCATAAAGGCTGGGAATGGGTGACGTGCGAAATGCTCCCGTACAAAGATGCAGCGCTTGATGGTGGATGGTATCCAATGGCCGGAGAACGGAAGGACGCACAGAGCCATACACCATACAGCCATAATCCAGCTTAGACCGAATGAGAGAATGGTAAATACGGAACAAGGAAGTCCTGTCTGCACCCCAGGAGACTGAGGCAAGGATCTTAAGGATTGACAAGGCTCTCAGACAGGAAGTCCTTAGCCGTCGAACGTGCAAGCAAAAGGTGAGAGCACGGTCAACGGTCAAACCAAGGAACTTGGTTTCCGGCAAAACTGGAATGGCTGCACGGTCCAAATAGAGCTCTGGATCAGGATGTAGGCCACGCTTCCGGCAGAAATGGACACAGGCTGTCTTGTTGGGAGAAAGAACAAACCCATTATTGTTAGCCGCTTTGACAATCTGGGTAATTGCAGACTGCAGCTGCCTTTCGACAAAATGTATGCTGGATAACGAACAGAAGACGTGAAGGTTGTCAACATAAATGGTAGCCGAAACCGCTGGAGGAAGATTTTTGAGCAGACAGTTTATGCGGAGGATGAACAGAGTCACCGAAAGAATGCTGCCTTGAGGGACACCTTGTTCTTGATAGAAAAGGGCAGAGAGCGTCTCGTACCCAGGCGCACCTGGAACATGCGGTTACGAAGGAAGCTGGCAATGAATGTTGGGAGGTTTCCACGCAACCCATTTTCGTGGAGGTCACGGAGGATACCGTGACGCCACGCTCCATCGTAAGCTTTTTCGATGTCAAAAAATACAGACACCAGGTGCTGCCTACGTACGAACGCCTCACGAACAGACGTCTCAAGGAGCAGGAGATGGCCAGGAGCTGAACGATGACGGCGGAAGCCGCTTTGCGATGGAGACAGTATTCGATGTTCTTCTAGAAAATAAATTAGCCGGGAATTAACCATTCGTTCAAGGATTTTGCACAGACAGCTAGTGAGGGCAATTGGCCGATAACTAGAGGGAGACTTGGGGTCTTTGCCAGGCTTGGGAAAAGGTAAAACAAAAGCTCTTTGCCAAGAGTCCGGGAAACTGTGCTCCAACCAAATGCGGTTGAAAAGCACTAACAGATTCTCGAGAGACGACTGCGAGAGATGATGGATCATGTCATAGTGGATGCCGTCGGGACCGACAGATGTTGCACCGGACCGATGCAGAGCCACCCGAAGTTCAACCATGCTGAACTGGGAGTTATACTCAGTGTTATAAAAAGGCGCAAAGGAGATTTTCTGGCGTTCCGCGGTTGTTTTAACCCTCTGAAAAGACAGGAGATACGCCTGAGAACTAGAAACTGAGGCAAACGCTTCGCCCAAGCAATCCACAATCTCTCCAACTTCAGCATACGTGCAGCCGTTATTCTCAAGAATTGAAATTTGGCGAGAACTATAGTTTCCCCGGATCTTACGAATTTTTTTCCCAAACAGTTTTTGAACTGGCATGTGAATTGATAGATGAAACGTACTTCATCCAAGACTCCCTCTTGCTTCGTCGACGCACCAACCGAGCGTAAGATTTTGCTCTTTTAAATTTAACAAGATTAGCATCGGTTGGATAACGCTGAAAAGTACACCAGGCCTTATGTTGAGCTCTCCTAGCAGCTGCGCAATCAGGGTTCCACCAAGGCTTCGGATGTCTTGGGAGCGTCATTGATGTTTTTGGGATAGAGAGATCTGCTGCCTGAATGATACATGTTGTGACATCAGTAACAGCTGCGTCAATTGACCCCCGGGTCACCATGGTAAAAAATATCACTGCGGACGATGTGAAGACCTCCCACTTGGCACGATCCTTCCTCCAACGAGAAGGGCGGGAGGCAGAAGATGGCACGCTCTCATTATACCTAAGTACAATTGGGAAGTGGTCGCTTCCATGGAGGTCGTCACACACCGTCCATGACCAGTCGGCCATAACCGATGGTTGACCCAAAGATAAATCGATTGCACTGAAACTTCGTGTAGGCTCGTGGAAGTAAGTGTCAGCATCGGTGTTAAACAGGCACAAAGAGGTCGAGGAAAGAAGAGATTCAATCCTACGGCCTTGTGTGTGTATTCTGACACTACCCCACAATGGATTATGAGCATTGAAGTCACCCAGAAGAAGAGCAGGTGGCGGCAGCTGCTCAACTAAGCTCTCAAGAACGGACACGCTCACGTCCTCATCCGGCAGCAGATAGACGCTGCAAACAGTTAGAGGCACAGGCATGGAGATACGCACCGCAACGGCTTGTAAAGATGTTGAGGCTGCAACGGGAGAAACTGGAACACTGTGGGGGAAGGATGGCAACTCCCCCGCAAGCTATATCTCCTGAAACATTATCTTTCCGAAATGCACTGTAGCCTTGAACTGAAAGGAGGTCTGATGGTTTAAGTTTTGTCTCCTGGAGGCAAAGGCACACCGGAGAGTATGACGAAAGCAGATGTTTCACGTCGTCATGTCTTGTCCGAAAGCCTCGACAGTTCCACTGAATGATTTGACCCATGGTTTGAAGTGTAGTGAATGACAAAAAGAAAAAACGAAAAACAAAACCCGAGAAAGACTGGGACAACTAATAGTTGTCCGATTCCATCATTTCGTCAGCAATGTCCATTTGCGCTTGGGACTGTTTTGTCCGACGCCCTGTAGTCTCTGGTGGTAAAATGGGGCGGTATTTTGGTTCCTGTGTCGCAGATGATCTTGCCCGATCCTGGTTCTTATGATGAGAGTTTGGAGATTTCTTCTCTTTTTCCTTTCCCCCGGGGTTATTGAAGTCCCGGTGGTGCTGGTGTTAGTTGCAGCAGGTTTAGGCACAGTGGTTGTTGGAGCTTTCGCGTCCCTAGCTCGGGATTGCAAGGCTGCCAGACCAGCAGCTATGATGTCGTCTAGCTTGTAGGGACAATTCACTGGGATTTGGCTATCAGTCTGTGTACCGACTGTAGTCCTTGCAACAACCGCTGATGCATAGGATTGCCGATTTGATTGATTTGGAGCGACCTTTCTTCTGGCCTCTGGGTAGGAGATTCCCTCAACGGTCTTAATGCGTTGGATCTCTTTTCCTCTTTTCCACTTTGGACAGTCTCTTGATGATGCTGCATGAGATCCCTTGCAGTTGAAGCACAGCTCGGCTTCGGCATGGCAGTCTTGCAAAGTATGGTCTGTTGCTGTACAACGCCCACACCGAGCAGTGATTCTGCAAGACTGCTGGAAGTGACCATATGCTTGGCATTTGAAGCATCGTAGAGGACTTGGTATGAAGGGGCGCACTTCAAGGTGTAGATACCCTGCCTTGATTGATGTTGGCAGGGATGTGGTGTTAAAGGTCAGTATGATGTTTCGAGATGGGACAGATTGGCCATTTCGCCGAAATAGGATGCGCCGGACTCCACTCACTTGTTGGTCTTTCAGTTCCTCCAGAAGTTCCTGGTCACTGCACTCCAGAAGGTCTTGAGAAGAGATAACACCTCGTGAGGAATTGAGGTAGCCGTGAGGGGTAACTTTTACTGGACAATCTAAAAAAGAGGTAGTGTTTAAAAGCACTGTAGCATATCTGGGACTCGACATCTCGACAAGATCTCCAGATTGGAGCTTCTTAACGCTCTTAGGAGAGCTGGCAGTTGATTGCAATGCTTTATTTATCCAGAAGGGGCTTCTGGTGTTTAATGGGTTTGAAGCGTCCAAGGAGTGGATGCAAAAGAACCGAACATTGGCAGAATCAGGTGTAGGTTTCTTGTTGGGAGGGGGTGACCCTTCCTCAATGGGCCGCTTTGTTTGAAGTTCTTGGGAAATTTTTTGGTTAGCCATGAATAGAAGTGAAAAGTTCGTCCGCCGATTTCCCTGCCCACAACCGAGCCCAACAGGGGAGAGCCAGAGGTCCGCAAGCCCAATTGGACGCAGGACACGACTCTAGGGTTAAGCAACGGATATAGCATGTTGATAGTGCAGACATGCACTCGGCGAGTACTGAGACTTTCCCAGGTCTTGGTAACACCCCTTTGGCATGCCCGCACTATCCCCAAACTCACCCTGTTGTATGAAACAACAAGCCGATTGACTAGGAGTGGGTTAGTTCCTAGCCGCCCGTTTAGGGTGAAGTAGGGGGCAAAGAGGAGTGTTGGAGACTGGTGACAACAACAACCTGGCCACCAGAAACCTCAGCCTCCAGCATCCCCTTTTCCACCTTACGGGTCACCGCACACGGCAAACGTGCAGGTAGGTCTAGCAAACCAGCCCGGAAAAACAAGAGAGGAACAGAAAATGGAGAAGCAAGTCGAGTAGAAAATGGAGAAGAAAAGAAGAACAAGTAGTGGAGAAGAAAGTAAAAAACAGGAAAGGGAGAGGAAAGCAAGAGGAAAGGAAAGGGCTGGCGCATAATCACAACCTACAACTGAGGCGGGTGCTGTCAAGGAGGTGGCAACACAAAGTTGTAATGAGAAGAACCAAACATAACATGTCGGCTGGGGCCGTGGGGTCGCTACTCCTCATCAGCTGGATAAACAGCTGTCCCTGCGGTAACGTGAAAGTACAAATACAAGAAAGCAAAAAACCGTCACAAGGTCAGCTCGGGCCATGGGGGCGCCGCTCCCCAAATAACTGGAAAACCAGTTATTCCCGTGCGGGGGAGTTCGCTAGGAAATTTCATGATGCTGACATCCTTCCTCCACTGTAATGTGGTACGTCAGTTCATAATGAAGTTTCGGGAAATTGGCAATTGGATGCTCCCCGCCCTGGTAAGCCATCCACAACAGACAAGACTGCACAGCATATCCAGGACAGGATTCCGAGGAGTCCATGAGGTGGCTGTCACAACAAGCTAATGTGCCAAAAGAGATACTTCATGTATATCTTCCATATAAGGAAGTCACAAGTTATATGTGGTTAAAATACATAATACATGGAGATTCAATACCTCTTTTAGAATGGCTATTACACACGTTAAAATACGGACATGTGATTATGGTGGTGCAGTTAATTATGACGTTTATTATTTAAAAAATAAAGAGTAAAAGAAAGCAAGAGCAATTACTCACATATATTCGTCCAGAGGTTGTTTTTGTTCGCATACCACCGTAGTTTTGCAAGTTGTTTGGTCTCAGGTGTTCAGCGGCTATGCATTGCAAAAAGTCCAATGGTGACTATAATATGGTGTTTAGCAATGTCAAAGTAGTAGTCAACTACTACTGTGGTGTTTAGCAATGTCAACTACTACTGTGGTGTTTAGCAATGTCAAAGTGTGTTTAGCAATGTTAACTACTACTGTGGTGTTTAGCAATGTCAAAGTAGTAGTTGACTACTACTTTGACATTGCTAAACACTATATTATAGTTACCATCGGACTTTTTGCAATGCATAGCCACTGAACACTTGAGACCAAACAACTTGCAGAACTACGGTGATATGCAAACAAAAATGACCTCTAGAGGAATATATGTGAGTAATTGCTCTTGCTTTCTTTTTGTCTTTATTTTTAAAATAATAAATGTCATAATTAACTGCACCACCATAATCACATGTCCGTATTTTAACGTGCGTAATAGCAATTCTAAAAGAGGTACTGAATTTCTATGTATTGTGCCAAAAGAGTACATACAGCCTATGGTATTCTGAAAAGGAAGTTGCATTTCCACCAGTACAAAGTGTTTGTCGTGCATCAGCTGAAACAGATATGAGGCCTGTGTTCAGTACTGCAGATGGTTCTAAGAGTTCCTGTCTGAAGAAGGTGAGGACATTCTGGATGTGACTTTCTTTACAGATGAGGCATGGTTCCACCTGTCCAGGTACATCAACAGCCAAAACACTTGTCTGTGTTGCATACATTTCAAGAGCTACAAGATGCAATAGCAACCTACATCCAACAAATCACACCACATACCCCGAGAAAGGTTTTAATCAACATGCAAAAGCATGTGCAGACATGTCTGGATGTCGGTGGGGCCCATTTCCAACACTTCCTGTAGGAACCAGTTTGACATGGTAAGTGTAACTTTCAGTGCACAGTTATTTTTTGGGCACCCTGTATAAAAACAGCTTAGGTAGTTTTCAGACTAAAACGAACTATGACAAATGCATCAACTGTAGGCAAAATGAAAAAAAAACGTTTTTATCTGTGCAAGATAAAAGTAAAAAAATGCCTTATATATTTTTGAGAAAAAAATGAATTACATAGATTGTGATATGTAAAGCAGTACTTACATATTCAGAGCTCTGGTTTGTCCCCTATGGTGTAATATACCATTTTGTCACTAGGTGGTGCATAGACAGAGATGTTAACTTTAAGTTCCTGTACTAGCTATGTGTAATCTATGTTAGACATCAAGTGCATTCTGCTTTCATTAGGTCATAAAATGCTTAAGCGTAGCAGCTTACATGGACTTCCATAAAGAATGAAACCTAATTGAGGTAAACTGGCTATTTTTTTTTTCAAACAGAAGGGTGCATGTGCACTGTAGGAGCCAAACAGTATAACCACTTACCTAGTATTGTGTTGTAGGTCCTACATGAGCGGCCACCATTACAGCTATGCAGTGAAGCATAGACTCCACAGGACCCTGAAAGGTGTCCAGTCCACTAGAATACTATACCATATATGTATAAGTGCTGCCTATAGGTCATCCAGTGTCTGTGGTGAAAAGGACATAGGCAACCATGGGAGAACATGGAAGTCATCTGTGTGTTCCTGCATATACAGGCTTTATGACATAATATTTTGTCCTGTTGGAACACCCGATTTCAGGCTGGGAATACTGTCAACATAAATAGATGAAATTGGTCTGCAATGATGGACATGTATGCTGATGCATTCAGAGGATTGAGAGTATCCCAAGAAAGCATTCACCAGAGCATTACACCCCTGCCACATACTTGTACTTATGTATGGACTCACTTCATCTTGCACCATTTTCCCCACAGCTATTCACCTTACCCACCACTGTCCATCTGGTTGATGCAGTAGAAAACATGATTCATCAGAGAACCAGTCCTAGGTGTATGCTGGCTTTATGGCACAGTGCTGTTGTAACACCCCATTTCTGGCTCGAATAAATGGATGAACTTAGCCAGCAATGATAGGCAAGTATGCCATGATGTTCAGGGTGTCCTACAAAAACATCCCCAGAGCATTTCACCCCTGCCACCTGCTTATACCTGTGGGGTTACCACATCTTGTACTATCTTCTGTGCAGCTGTTCACCTCACCTGCTACCATCCATTAACTCAATCCATTAAGAAATATGATTCATCATAGAAGGCAACTTTATTCCACAGGGTGTCTACTGATTTCCAATGAACCAAATTCATGACTTTTCCATGACATCTTCAGTTAAATTCATGACTTCTCAACAATGCGTGGCACAATGACAACCATTCTAGACACATAATCTAGTACCCGTGGCTTGAGATCCCAGGTAATTTTTTATTTTTATAAACACTGAAATTAATTCCATGCGCTAATATCAATAATTTAGGTAAAACTGATGTGTCTGTAATATCATTGCTGCTAAAATGGCTATACAGTGGTGGTGGTGGGGGGGGGGGGGGGATGCACTTTTTTATGAACCCCTACCTGAAAGCCAGTTGAGATGAAAGCTGAATGTAATTCTTATGTCACTAAAATTGCTTAACATGAATAATGTAATTATGTATGACTTGCACTATGCCATTCACCAAATTCTATGTGTTTGAGGAAATAAAAACATTCAACTCTCCTCTAGGATGGGGTATGGCTATTTTCAGAAATATTTATCATTACATCTATTAATACACAAATTCTTTTAACATGGTAATGCTGTAAAAACTTACAAGTTTTTATTAAGGCAATATAAAAACTATGAATGTACAAAATGTATGGAGACTGAAATTTCACACTGAAAGACTCAGTGTTTAAGTATCTTAGCTAAACTTGTTATCTCAGAATCTAGAACTTCAGCTTCTTCTTGTGCCTTTTCTATAAGCTTTCTTTTCGTATCTTTGAGTTTTTTAGTTCTTGGACTGCTCTCCTTTTATGATTGGCCACTTCATCTTTGTCAGCTAATATAATTGATTTTGTGATGTCCACATTCAGTTCTTTTTCACTATTAGCTAAACCACCTAACGATTGCATTGCACTGTAAACACTTCTTTCTGCAACAACTGCATCTTCTTCTAAGTTTTCAATTAAAAGTTTTTTGTTAACAGAAAAACATCTTTTAACTGCAGCATTGCCGTGAATAGCAGCTTCTGTAAGAATTTGATAAAGTCATGGTTCACACTTTGTAGTAAATTCATCAGGAAGTGATCAAGTTTGTCCTCCTTAGGATTGAACTGTTTCAGTTGTTTTTTAGAAGATTCACAAAATTGCAAATATTCCCTCTTCACAACATCAGCTTTTGATGAAGTCATATGTTTTTTTATATATATGTCATGGGGCATCGACTACATGCCGATTTATAAGTGTGCTGATTCATGTTTTCTTCTAGATGCCCAAACTTGTCTTCATTCAGGTGCTGATAAAAAAAAAAAAGAAAAAGAGAAAACAATTCATGACCACCCACTCAATTTCATTACGTTTTCATTACTTACTGACCACCTGCTCAATTTCATTACTTTTTCATGACCTCCATGACCGCCTGCTCAATTTCATTACTTTTTCATGACTTTCATGAAAAGTAGACACCCTGTTCTATTGTCTATTCCTGATGTTAACACGACACCACAGCTTTTCAGATTGTTTTCAATATTTGTCCATTAGATGTACAAACTCAGGTTTCTGGAAAACTCAAGTTGTTGTCCCTGATGATGTTCTGTGGTCATGTGTTTACAGCATAATTTCATGCAGTGCAGGGATCATTGCACTGCAGCTGTGAATGTGCTCCTCTGTGATCCATGGTTGAAGACCATGGTCAGCTGTACCAAGGTAGCATGTCTATTATTCCAGGCAATATGGTCAAGCCACCTTTCCTCCTGAACATTATGGAGACATGGCCATCCAACACCCACCCACCAGTTATGCATTTTACCTCTTCGCCATTACGCACAAATGCAGAATGAAAACTGAACCAGCACAGAACAAATTAGTACCAGATAGTGAACTTAACAATAGGAAGATGCTTTCAAAGTGGGTCTTGGAAAAATTCCGTTCAAAGTTAAATGTTCAGAGGGTCATTCTACAATGGATCATAGATGACTAATTAGCTATTCATCGGTATGACATATTTGGGAAAGTTACAGAGGATGGGTATATACACATATTTGTTCTATATGCCCTCTCTGCAATTCCTTTTGTACATATGAGGAGTTCACACATATGAGGTTACTCTGCACTGTGGTTAGCTGCATGGAATACTGTATGCTGCTAACTAAAATCTTCAAAAAGGAAAATACTGAAGTATATAAAATTCTTTCTTTATTGCAACTTTTAGTAAATTCATGCGCATTTCTATTATTATGCCCTCAAAGCATGGATTTAGGTTCCTAGTATGACCATTCTGGGTGGGTAACCGCCCTTCCTGCCCTCCTGGTTGCTACAGCCCAGTTGGGGAGTTTTAATAGCAACTGTTGGTGTTAACATGTAGTAAATCCAATGTTGCCAGATTTAACAAGAAAGATGACACCGAATTTTCGGGTGTAATAAGCATGTCTTTTGAATCCGTTCTGACGCAAATTAAATTTATCAAAGCTATTCAAAGTCAATGGAACCGGTTTGGAAAACAATAGTACTGACGGAAGAAAGAAGTTTTTCAATCGGGTCTTTAATCCCTCAGATATTGCTGTAAACGGAATCGTGAGCTTATGAATTATGAACTCTTACAAACAGAGTTATCGACAAAAATAAGATGTAACTTTACGTCCCTTGGTGGGAAAACCATGCATTATTTTAGGAAGAAAGTACCGTATATACTCGTGTATAAGTTGCCCCCCCACACTTTCAAAGGAAAAATCGTAAGAAATCGGAAACTCTCGTATAAATCGATCCCGAAATAAGAAAAAAAAAAAAAATTCAATGAATTTATTCAAAAACATTTGAAAACGAAAAAAAAAAAAAAATATATATATATATAATAATAAATTTAATTTGCATACCCAAAAACTTCATCGGAACCCTTCAAAATTCGATTCCGAGTCAGACTCGCCAAACAGTTCAAAAAAGTCTTTCTCCGTCATCGGCGCGTCATCATAAACATCAGTATTCCCATCTATGCCTGTGTCATCAGAATCACTGTCATCATCACTCATAAAAATCTCATCATCCTCTGTGTCATTAAGTTTGTTACTAATGCAACATTTCTTGAATGATTTCATGACCATTTCCACAGGTATCACATCCCAAGCATCCTTGACCCATCGCGCAATCAAAACGATATCCGGCTTCTTTAGATTTCCGCCCTTGGTTTCAGTCGGCAAATCGGAACTTATCCAATCTGCCCAATACCTCCGCACATTGTCCTTGAAGGGCTTATTAAGGCAGACATCTAGTGGTTGAAGAACAGATGTCAACCCACCTGGGATGACAGCAAGAGTTGTTTTTCAATTTTCTGCAGTTTTTTTTCACTTCTGCACAACGGTGTGCAACAAACATATCCCACACCAAAAGAGAAGGTTTCCTCAAAAGTGCACTTGGCCTTTTGTTCCACACATTATTTAACCAGTCAATTGTTCCGGATTCGTTCATCCATCCTTTTTCATGGGCACGAACGAGCACACCAGACGGAAAGACAACGCTTTTCGGCAGAGTTTTGCGTTTGAAAATAATTACCGGAGGTAGCTTACTGCCGTCGGCCAAACAGGAAAGAACAACCTTGAAACTGGATTTTTCGTGGCCAGTCGTTTTGATCAAGATATTTTTTTCGCCCTTTTGGTTCACCGTCTTATTTCCAGGAAGGTCGAAACACATGGCGGTTTCATCCATGTTCCCTATTTGGAAAAGTTCAAAAGCAGTCTCTTTTCTCTTTTGAATTACATATTTTTGAAATTCCATTATCTTTGCTTCGAGGTCACGAGGTAACTTTTGTGCAATTTTGGTGCGCTGGCGTAGACACAACCCATAGCGGTTCATGAACCTTGTGCACCAACCTGGTGAGGCACGAAAAGTGTTATTTGCGACTGCAAACTTTTCATCTTTTGCAAGCTTCATTGCTCGCAAACATATACCAGTTTGTGTTACAATGTAACCATTTTGTCTGCAGCCCACAATACAATCATTCAAGACACTTTCCAGCTCTGGGAAAGATGTCGTTCCACGGCGCAGCGCCTTTTGCGATTTTGGGATTTTCACCAAGTCCGTTTTTTTTTTTTTTACGCCAATCTCGAATCAGTTTTTCATTAATGCCAAATTGACTTGAAGCAGCACAGTTGTTAGTATTTTCTGCAAAAGAAACCACTTTCAACTTGAATCCTGCGTTATAGGACATCCGTTTCTTTACACAATCCGTGTCACCCATAATAGGAGAAGCGAGACACGTGCGATTAAGAACAAGAAAAACATGTGCGATTAAGAACAACCAACACCTAACACTGGCTGTCGCATGGCTCTGTTACGTCGAAGATAAGTGCAATCAACTGGTAGTCGGAAGGGCGGAGCTTTCTATGCGCGGCTGTGACTGCGCTGTGGATACGCAAAGCCAGGAGAGAGACTTCTCAAAGCGCGGAGAAATTCGGAGGTTCGCGATTTCGTAATTCTACCACATCAGCGTTTCTTTCTTTCTTTTTTTCTTTCGTAATTAATACTGCATCGGCATTTTTATTTCTTTTGGGATGGATTGCCTTTTGCCTCACGGGAAGAACTTTTGGACTTACGTTTTTTTTAGACCCCGCGTATAAGTCGACCCCATTACTTTGAAGCTCTCATTTTGTCCCAAATTTCTCGACTTATACGCGAGTATATACGGTATTCACAAAAGCTTTATCCATATGAGCGGTATCGGTCCAAGAAAAACATTTTAGTCGAGTTTTCAGGAGCCCAGATTTTGCTACAAATGCATCAGAAGTAGAAATGAACACTTGTGACCCCTGGTGGCCAAACCATTCTTTACTAAACATTAGAAATTACGTGAAAAATATTTTCTGTCATGTCTTGTATGCGATACAGGAAGAATTTTTCAAATCAGAGTTTTAGGAGCAGAAAATGCAATTTACCATGGTGCGCCCTAGCGGAAAGTCTATGATTTACTTGAAAATTTTTGAATTTATAGGAAAAACATTTCGCATCGGAAACACTATCCAACAAAGAAGGAATTTTTCAAATCGGACTTTTAGAAGTAGAGATATTGACAAAAATAAGATATACATCTACGCCTCTGGCGTAGAAACCATGCATTATTTCAAGAAGAAAATGTTTCTAAAATGTTTGTCGACATGAGTAGAAAAAATACTTTTTTCTACTCCACAAAAAACTTTTTTTCAATCGAGATTTTAGAAGCTCATATTTTGCTGCAAATACACAAGAAGCGGAAATTAAGACTTACGCCACCTGGTGGCCAAACAATATTTTACAAAAATTTGAAATTATGTGCAAACGATTTCCCATCAGGAGCTGTATCCGGTGCAGAAAGAATTTTTCAGATCGGAGATTTAGAAGCAGAGATATAGGGGGAAACACAATTTACCTTTACGCCCCTAGCGGAAAGTCTATGAATTACGTGAAAATTTTGAATTTATAGGAAAAACATGTCACACTTCAACAAAGAAGGAATTTTTAAATCGGACTCTTAGAAGGCGAGGTATTGACAAAAATAAGATATACATCTACGCCCCCTGGTGTAGAAACCATGCACTATTTTAAGAATAAAATGTTTCTAAAAGGTTTGTCGACATGAGTAGTATCGGTCTACAGACGACGTTATTTTCAATCGGGAATTGAGAAGCTCATATTTTGCTGCAAATACATCAGAAGCGGAAATTAAGGTTTACGCCTCCTGGTGGCCAAACCATTTTTTTACAAAAATTAGAAAATATGTGCAAACGATTTCCCACCAGAAGCTGTATCCGGTGCAGAAAGAATTTTTCAGATTGGAGATTTAGAAGCAGAGATATAGGGGGAAACACAATTTACCTTTACGCCCCTAGCGGAAAGTCTATGAATTATGTGAAAATTTTGAAATTATATGAAAAACATGTGACACAGAAAACACTATCCAACAAAGAAGGAATTTTTCAAATCGGACTCCTATAAGTCGAGATATTGACAAAAATAAGATATACATCTACGCCCCCCTGGCGTAGAAACCGTGCATTATTATAAGAAGAAAATGTTTCTAAAAAGTTTGTCGGCATGAGTAGTATCGGTCTACAAACGACGTTATTTTCAATCAAGAATTTAGAAGCTCATATTTTGCTGCAAATACATCAGAAGCGGAAATTACGGGTTACGCCCCCTGGTGGCCAAACCATTTTTTTACAAAAATTAGAAAATATGTGCAAACGATTTCCCACCAGGGGCTGTATCCGGTGCAGAAAGAATTTTTCAGATCGGAGATTTAGAAGCAGAGATATAGGGGAAAACACAATTTACCTTTACGCCCCCTAGCGGAAAGTCTATGAATTACTTGAAAATTTTGAAATTATATGAAAAACATGTCACACGGAAAACACTATCCAACAAAGAAGGACTTTTTCAAATCAGACTCCTAGAAGTCGAGATACTGACAAAAAATAAGATATACATCAACGCCCCTTGGCGGAGAAACTGTGGAATATTTTAGGAAGAAAATATTCTGAAAAGGTTTATCGATGTGAGTGGCATCAGTCCATGAAAGAATTTTTTCAATCAATATTTTAGAAGCTCAGATTTTATGGCAAATACATCAGAAGCGAAAATTAACACTTACGCTCCCTGGTGGCCAAAGTATTCTTTAGCAAAAATTCGAAATTATATGCAAAAGATTGTGCATCAGGAGATGAAAGCGCTGAATTTTTTTTTTTTTTTAAATCGGAATTTTAGAAGCAGAGTTATCGAAAAAAAAAAAAGCAATTTACCTTTACGCCCCCTAGCGGAAAATCTATGCTTAATTTGAAAATGAAACTATATCTAAAACACTCTTCGATATAAATGGAATCGAAAGATAAAAGAATTTTTTCAATCGGATGTTTAGAAGCAAATATGTCGATTAAAACTTAATTTTGAATTTGACATCATCTGCATTTACGCCCTCTAGCGGCGAAATTGTATATCGTAAAAAAAAAAAAAACGAAATGAAGGATCATCATTTGCATATTTCAAGCTTTCGAATGCAAAAAGAATTTTTAAAATTGGACTAATAGTGGCAGAGATACCGTGGGTACAAACGGACAAACCGATAACATAAGCACGATCTTTTTTTACAAAAGACCTGCTAAAAATGGATTTCCTGATAATAAGGTGAGTCCATATTATGGGGAAGACAAATTTCTGTACTTTCACAATATAAATTTCCTATAAATGAATAGAGAAACATGTTTTGCATTTTTCCAATCAGGAGCAGTAAAAATATCTCTCACGGTTAAAAAAAGTAAAAGAGAAATAGATAGGCTACCTCTCTTAACATCAGACATATGCTCTGCCAGATGATGATCGATACTACTGTAAGTACTCCTCCCTCCCCAACATAGTATTTAACACTTGCTGGTGTGTTGATTGGAATAGAATAAACATCAGGTAAGTCAAGAAATTTATTTGGATCTTTTAAGAATAAGGTTAATAACTTTTAGAGGAGGAGCTCTGTAAACATAGGATTTGAAGATTGAGCAAAGCTTGTATGAAAAGGAAAGATTAAAAGGAATAGAGACAGCAAATTGATGGGCAGGTGAAAGTTTTGAGAGTAAACAAGTTATAATTTTTTTTGTCTTGTGACTCAAATTTATTGATTAAATTGCAGAGCAAGGAGTGTGAGAAGTTATGTGATATTCAAATGTGTACATTATTATTGTCTCCTTCTTGTAATGAAAGAGATAGTGCAAATAAGATTAGCTCCATGTGTGTGTAAAATTTGAAGGTTGAAAATTTGTACAGTTAAACCTCCAAATTACAGTCACTGCTTGGGGCAGAAAAAAAGTGACCACTTCTGGAAGGTGGCCATTGTTTGGAGGTTAGGCCTCAGTTAACATTACTAGTCCATTGTGTTTCTACAAAAGCAAAATAAATGAATGAAGCTTATGTGCAAAGAAAACAATTGCAGTGCTTTTGCCAAATGCTGAATATTGAATAAAACTTGGTATAATAATTAAACCATGGCATAGAGAATTTTAGGAAAGTAGTTCCTGACTTGAACAACCCTCAGAAATAGCAAGCTAGCAGATTAAGTTAGCATATGCTATAAGAAAAATGTTAGATAGTGATGTGTAACTGCACAGTTAGCTGGCTATATGCTGGAAAAAATAATAGAACTTACATGGACCACACCAAGAGATACTACTGACAATAGGCAACCAGGGGTAGCCGGTCAGAGGAGGCAAGGGAGGACAGGCCTCCCCATTGATTCTCTCAGTAAAGTATTTTTATAAAGCAGAAGAATAAATTACAATTAAGCAGAAAAACAAAACTGTAGTGCTATAAAATACAGCATTATTCAGTTACATACAGCAGCTATCCACACAAGCACTTTCTTGGACTTTCATAGCTAACTATACGATAAAGCTTCAGAGAGAGAGGCCGGTTTCTCCAGGGCTGCCGGCACTACCATAGTCACAGTGCAGGAGCCAATCAGTGAATGGCATCCAATGCAAGCTTACATAATGCTTCTATTAACAGTTCACAGGAGGCACATGCAATATTCTTTGTTCATATCTTGCCAAAGTGCCTAAGGGACTGCGTAAAATTTTATGGAAAAAGTGTCCATTAAATCTTCTTCATGACTGACTGGGGTGTATGTTAACCACTGTTAAGTGGTTTCATTGTTCAGAGGTTATCATGAATGTTAATCTTGCCGCAGCTGTTCTGTACCAACCCAAACTTGCCATTTTTGGGGGTGAAGGTTCCCTCAAAGACTCCCCTGACCAGAGAGGTATCCGTTAATGGAGATTTCACTGTATTTCGTAAAGGCATATTAATTGTAAGGTGTGATATTATGAGTGGTAGTAGGTTTCTTTTACTCGTAGGTGGGTTCCCAGTAGGTGTTCCACTACTGTTGCCGGTATCATACCTCAAGATTCATATACCTTTGAGAAATACCGTAATTTTCGTCATATAATCCGTGGATTATCTACTAAAATTTTTTTAAATATAGGTTCTGCAGATTATGCCAATACAGATAATATGGTGATTTAAACAAAATTATGGCCTTTTGATTTAAAAAAAACTCGCAGGGTAATTGTGCAGGAGAGGGGGTATAATTGGAAAAAACTCCCTCGAAAAATTCTCCTTTTTTTCCGAGTGTCAGAGTCTGTAGATTATACAAAGGAAAGAAATATGATGCGTGGATTATATGGGGATTTTTTTTGTGAGTGTCACAGAGCTGAGAAAGGAGGGGGAGGATTGTAAGGAAAGATCTTGGAAGTTGTGGGAAGGGACAGTGCGAGTCATTTTGTATTGCTGAGAGGACAACTCTGACTGTTGTACCGTCTCAGTTTTTTTGTCAATAAACCAATGAAAACATACGCACAGTGCTTGCTGCATGAACCTATGCATTCCTCCTTTTGCATCTCGTGTGTGCTGTGCCTTGTGTTTAGTTCATTCTTCGCCATTATGAACCAACACCTTTGCTTCTGATGTTTTCCTTCATTGCTCTTCATGATGTCTTTGAAAAGGAAATGTCTCAGTTACACTGCCAAATTTAAACTTAAAATGGGGGGGGAGATCACAGGTGAGGACATGATTGTGTCACTGCATGATAGTTTTGAGAAGGTAAGAAAATAGTCGAGCAGTAACATGCGGAAACCACCGTGCCGTCGTCTAAAACAAAAATAAATCTGTCACTAAATTCCATGGGAGAATTCAGGGAAGTCTAGCCCTATTTTTTATTGGCCCATGTATAAATCGATCTCCCAACTCTGAATGTGAAATTTCTTCCAAAAACTTGCAACTTATACAGTATGTGAGTACATACGATATTTCTATGACTTGTTCTGTATCAGCATTTTGCCATTGGCAAGGTGTAATGCAATACTCTGGAGCTGCATTGGCTTGATCTATGGATGCCACGCCACTGAGCTTTATCTGTCTAGAAATAAAAATATAAAAAAGTAACCTTTAAAAATGAATTTCTTCATTTTATAAGATCATTTTTTCATTACTTCTTTGGACTCCTGGGTCATTATGTGACCAACTTTTCTGTCGGAAATTCCACTTCCAGTTCAACATCTATGATGTGTAGATTATATGGTGATTTTTTTTTTCTGAGTGTTACAGTCTGTGGATTACACAAAGGAAAAAAAAATATGTGAATTTCATGGTCTGCAAATTATATGTTGGTGTAGATATGGTGAAAATTACTGTACAAATTTGCACCCTTCAAATTTTACACACACAGAGATGTTGGTTTCTGACTAGTCATTCAAGCTGAGCCTGGGGTTAAGGTGGATCCACCTGAAATCAAAAAGTTACCTTTTCCCAATATATGGTGCCAAAATTCATGGCTGTTTGATGATGTCAGTGGACAACAAATTTCCTTTACTTCAGTGACAACTTCCCTCACAGATGGTGCTGATATTCACGGCTGTTTTGTGAAGTCAGTGGTCAGGCAAAGTCAGTGGTCAAGCTCTCTGCGTATGGTGTCATAGCTAGTCTTGCAGCACTGGCTGTCTTCCTTTCCTGGAACAAGTATCCACAAATAACGAATAGTTGATTGCTATGTAGCCCTTGGAGTTGCTTGTGGTGGCTGTTAGACCACAAGAACAGTAGCAGCACTTTGAAACCACTTATTGCTTTCTTTGGCAATATTTTCAAAATCCTCTAAATCATTCATTAAATCCATTATCTCAGACATTTTGGTTGCTTCTTTTTTGTTAGAACCAAGGAAATATTTTTTTTTTTTTTTTTTTTAAAGGAATTTTCTTCTTGATTAAGCAAAGGTTATTGGTTTTACATTGTATCATGCCTGAGACAACACACAGTATATAACATTTCTTAACATAACTATATTGTATTTTCCTCACAACCTACATTTATCTGTCACATACGCTTTGCAAGATGAAATTTACGGGTATTGCATCACATTTTGTGATGCAATAACATGGAGTCGTAATATGATTTGAGATTGTATGCAATATTTTTGAGAAATAAGTTTTTCCCCCATATAATGAGCCTTTTAGGGCATACATTTGACCGCCAATTAAAGCGAGAGCACATATTCTTGTAATCTATCTTTCAGTCGTGTGATGACAGATTCCAAACAGGCATGAACAATGCCAGTGGTGCAATTTCTCAAAGTGAATCAACTGCACGAGTGCTGGACAAGGTCTATGAAATTCTTTTCTCATCCTTTTATGTTCTTGGTCTAAAAAAAACTACAGCTGAAGTATAATGGTGACAAAGACTAGATTATCTTTTTTGAATTGCTTTAGAGAATTCAAAACTCAAGTACTTAACCCACAGTCAGCTTGCAATTTATTTTTAGGCAAGAACCAGAAGGATCATAATGTATGGTCACATGGCAGCAAATGTCAATGTTAATCGGAGAGCAATTCTGAATTATGTTACCTTTTCCCAATATCCTCTGCCCAGGATTATTTTTCCTTTGTAAGTGCACGATTTCCATGCAATTTTTTAAAGTGCTTCTTTTGGAAGAGGAACTTGGTGGTTAGAAATTAAGATGAAAAATATATTCAAGCCCTCATGGGGTAATAACATTGGTTTTAGTACTGTTATATATATACACTATCTACCAACAAGTAATTGGACACCTGTGATAGCAAAGGAAAACAAAGTTTACTCACCTTCAATAGTTGGTGGAGCCTCCACGAGCGGCGATTGCAGCTGCGACGCTCTGGGGCATACTCTCAACCAGGCGTTGTACGACGGCTAGCAGTATTTTCTTCTACTCGACTTGGAAGAAGACAGGTCAGTTCCTTCACCGATTTCGGATGGTGGGGGCACCCCTTAAGTCGACGCTCCAACTCGTCCCAGAGGTGCTCAATAGGGTTAAGTTCCGGACTCTGCGCAGGCCAGTCCATTCAATTAACCCCATTGTCACCATACCAAGCCATGGTGGACCTCGCAACATGACAGGTGGCATTGTCATCCTGAAAGAAAATGGGTCCACCCCGTAAAACTGCCACAATGTAGGAAGCGCATGGTTATCCAAAATGGTGCAGTAGGTTTCGGCGTTGAGTCTACCAGAAATTGCGACCAAGGGTCCTGTGCCATACCAGGAGAAACACCCCCATAGCATAATTCCACCACCGTCGAACTTCACAGTTGGCACAATACATTCCGGCAGGAGGCGTTCTCCAGGCAGATGCCAATACCAGACCCTGCCATCCGAACGGTAGAGGGTGAACCTTGATTCGTCGCTCCAGAGAACCTGTTTCGTTAGCCGAGCAGCGCTATTGAACTTGGTGATCAAAGGCGTGTGGGTGGCAGCACGTCCATGATAACCAAGCAGATGGGCTTCCTTACAGATGGTATTCATCGAAAGAACACTCCCGGATGCCTGTTGAAACTCCTCGTGGATGTGGCCCATCGATTTGGCATGGTTCTTCCGAATTTCTCTGGCCAGCACCCGTCGGTCTCTAACTCCCAGTTTTGTGGGTCTTCCGGGTCGGGGCACATTCCGACAGTCACCTCTCATCTTCCACTTGCAAATCACGTAGGCCACTGTCGATTTTGGGTACTTCAACTCGCTGGATATGTCATGTATGGATTGGCCATTTCTGTGATATCTGACGATTACACCTTTCTCGAAATCAGAGAGCTCCGAACTGCGTGGCATCTTGCATGCGACTGGTTGCGTTGCTGTTTCCCACACGATATTTAACGGCGGCGGCCGTGACGTGTATCAGGACCACAGATATCGTCGATTGCAGGGGTGTCCAATTACTTGTTGGTAGATAGTGTATATATATATATATATACACTGCTGGACAATTGCTAAGGACGGATCATAAATGGCTATATAGCACATAAAAAGTAAGTGTGGTTGGATGCCAAGTGAAATAAAATAATGTCAGAATGCCAGAACATTACAAGAAAGACAATTTATTGTGCTCTGAAATCCAGAAGGCTTTGGAACGTGTTCAAGGGAAAAACAGGCCATTTTGTGCAGAATACGTAAACGTGAAAAAAATGCAATTACCGTCCGCAGGCGTTCCGGCGTAAGATGTCAATACGGGATATGGCCACCATGGTGGGTGATGAAAGATTCCACACGTCGTGTCATGCTTTGCACAACATTATCAAGCAGCTGTTGGGGTAATTTATCGCATTCCTCTGTCAGTGCACGGATGAGGGTGTCCTTGTTTATTGGAGGGCATTGGCAACCAGCAAGACTCCTCCCCAAAGTATGCCACACATTTTCAATTGGATTCAGATCTGGAGAACGTGCTGGCCATACCGGGCGTTGAATATCCTCGCTCAAAAGACACTCCTGGACAGCGACTGTTCGATGACATGTTGCGTTGTCGTCCATGAAAATGAATCTATCACCGACAGCACCACGGAACATGCGAACATGAGGTAGCAGAACATCAATAATGTATCGTTGGCCAGTCATAGTCCCAGTTGGAAGTACATAGAGGGACGTACGGCCATTGATCATGATGCCAGCCCATACCATGACACTACATGTCGGATATCGGTCCCTTTCCCTGTATGTTTGCTGGACAATATGCAGTATCACTATCACGCCAGATCAGTTGTCGTCGACAATCAGACGATAGACTGTATGTACTCTCATCTGAGAAGAGGACAGCAGACCAGTCGTTATCAGTCCAATTGCGATGTTGATGGCACCATTGCAAACGGGCGGTACTGTGACGTCTGGACAATGGGATGCATGCAACAGGACGGCGGGCGTATAGTCCTCCTTTATGCAAACGTCTGGCGACAGTTTTTCGGGAGATCCGCTTGCCAATAGCAGCCATAAACTGATTTGCTACCTCACTAGCTGTGCTGCGCCGCCGGTGTCTTTTTGTTGATAGCACTATGTACCGATCTTCTGCAGGTGTCGTACTGCGAACACGACCTCCCCCGTGACGTTTGATACACTCTCCATTTGTTTGAAATGATTTCCGAAGCCTTGAAACAACACTGTGGCTGACGTTGAACGCTAATTTACATACGCACAACACGTCTTACTGTATCCCGCACTTATGCTAATTTCCACATTTTCCTGCCTTCCATTTTATGGTTGCTATCGTTGCTATTGTCATCCGTCCTTAGCAATTGTCCGGCAGTGTATATATATTACCACGTTAAAAAGTTCTGGAACTTTTTATATTAAAAAAGAGTGAGTACAGATAATACCTGTTTATGTGGTGTTTCCTTCGAAGTAGTTACCCTGTGCAACTATGCATTTTTGCCAGCACTCATACAAGGATTTAAATGCATATTGCTAGCCTTCTTTTGCCACATCCTCCAGTGCCTCCATTGCAGCTCTTTGCACTTCTTCGGAACTTGAGAAGCGTCACCCCTTAAGCAAATTCTTCATCCGGGGAAAAAGTAACACAGAGGCAAGATCAGGAAATAAGCTGGTTGTGGAAGAACAAGAATGTGATGTTTGGACAGGTAATCGGACACCAGGAGGGATCTGTGAGCCAGTGCATTATTGTAATGGAGCACCCACGAGTTGGTCTTCCAAAGATCGGGTCACTTGCGTCTCGCTGATTCTCTGAGATGTTTCAGGACGTTGACGTACTCTTCTTTAGTGACTGTACGACCATGTTGAAGGAATTTCTTATGTGTATGACCCCCTTGCAATCGAAGAAAACTGTTAACAAGACCTTTCCTTTGGAATGGTAAGCCTTGAACTTTTTTGGTCATGGTGACGACGGTGATTTCCACACTTCTTGGTCGGATTGGGGGTCATACAGAAAGCACCAAGTCTCATCGCCAGTGATCAATCAATTCAAGATATCGGGATCTGAATCCATTGCATCAATGTTATCCCCGCAAACTTGCATGCGCTCATCCATTTTTTCTTGTGTCAGGTTTTTGGGAACAATTTGTTGGCACATGTGATGCATGCCCAGTTTCTCTTTTAAAATGGCATGGAAACTTCCAACTGAGATGCAGGCAACTTCTGCAATTGTTTTTCGATGGTCATTTTTCACAGTTTCCTTGACAATGGCGATTTGTTCATCCGTTGTAGTTGTTGAAGGTCGTCCTGACCTCTCATCATCTTTCGATACTCTGTCTCTGTCTCCCATTTTCGAATCATCCATGCCACTCATAAACTCTAGTTCGGCTCATTGCACTCTCACCGTACGCTAACTTAATCATTGGAAAAGTCTCAGCAAAAGATTTTCTGAGCAGAACACAAAATTTTACACTTAAACGCTGTTCAAAATTTGACATCGTTGTCCTCACAATGCAGAGCCTCGAATGCCTGTAATCACAAACTATGCACATACGCTGTACGTGTTGGATCTGGATCAAACCTGTTCTGGGTGGTCGGTCACATGATGCTCTTTGCTTGCTCAGCGGCAAATGACGTAATTCACTGACATTTGGAAAATATTAAAAAGTTCTGGAACTTTTTGAACGTAGTAGTAGTGTGTGTGTGTGTGTGTGTGTGTGTGGTAAATCTGAAATTTCTTAAAATATTTACTACCCAAAATCAAGAAATTGCTATTTAAAAAAATTATTGCATAGCAGTTTTCTATACAAAATTTTTGGAACAAATTTCACCCTGGTGTGTCACATTCTTTTTATGTAGCATCCAATGCACAAAGAGGTGGATCGAGCGATGCCAGGTGTCCAAGAAAATGTGATCACTCTGAGAGGGCATATCACTTTTGTATTTATAGTTTGATTTTACCTATCAGCTAAAGGAAAAGTCATGCACAGATAATCTACAGATGAGTTGACATAATAGCATAAGCACATTCTTTGTGAAATGACAACAATCTACATTTTTATTTACTGTACAGAGCATTGCTATTCTTGAAATGCACTTAATGCTACACTTAATATAATACAGCCCTATAATCTCACTACATTATTTACATATTTGTTTAACTTGTGTACTTGTTTGTGTTTTCATCCTTCCTTATTATTCTTTCCTTAGCTTGATACTGGAGCACCTTTACTGTGTATGGGGCGCAGCAATCACTGGGAATTGCATGGCATACGAACCATATCTGTTGACAGCCTTTCTTCTCAGAATCCTGCCACCTATAGCAGCATTTATTCAGATAAGCAGTGGATTTTGGATACTTTAGAAAAGTTTAGAAACTACTGAAGCAGACTTGTAAAGCCTTTTCTTACACTGTTTAGAAAAAGAATAATAATGCCACTTTTGCCGATGACCTAGATTTACATTTTGTGAGATGTGTATTATAAAACTAATACCAACAAAAAGGATTACGATAAACCAGTGATATTCAAAGTAGAACTGCAGCCAGTTTCACGCATTCCAAGAACTTTTACAAGCGAATGCACTTCTGGCATTTATGTTAATCAGTTTTAGCTCTGGTAGCTCTCATGTAATACAACTTCAATGAATTTTTGTTGATAGCATTTTCCTGCATATATATGGTGCACTATTAATTATTGTCCAGAATTGACTCAACAACTCTAGATCTGATGTCTGAAAGAAAAAATGTTTGTGTGTTGTTTAGACATTCACAATGAATTATCACATATAAAACGTGACTATAAGGTCTTTCTTCAGCTGACGTCAGATTTCATCTTGTTAAAACATAATGTGAATAATTGATTCGTGTGTGGCATTTTGTGCATCTTTAATCCGTGATGTGTGTACGTGTGTGTGTTCAGTGCATCTTGGATTATGTGATCTAATAGATGCATCACCTGGTGACGCAGAAGTCAATAACATTTTAAAGGCCATGTTCTCTTCATCACTGTGATTTAGCTTGAACAGAGAGTCACTGCAACTTCGTGTATTTATATACTATCAATGGACTGCTTAGGAACTAAAAAAATTTTGTTATTATTATTATTATTATTAGTAGTAGTAGTAGTAGTGTGTGAATTGTCACTGAACAGTGATTTACTTCATCTTTTTATTCAAACTCCAAAAATAATCAGTTATTTTTTCCTTAACACTGTGATGCATGCTTAGAAAATGCAGGGATGTAAGAAAATAGTTGCTTCGCAAAATTCCTGTAAATTTTAATCAAATGACAACTAGTTTTATTTAATTTTGAAGAGTAAAATAGCTTTGAACTTACATTTTACACGCAAAAATTAACCCTAGTTATTAAACCATTTGTGTCAGTGCCTTTTATTGCAACTTAGTGTGTCAAATGACCTTTGTTAATGTTCTTATTTCCTCATTCTTCAGTGAAGTGTCCATATGCCTACTGTACTGTCTATTCTATACTGTTGTTCTTTAAAGCAAGTGACCTTATATGTAAAAGAAGTCTCATTGGTAATCATCACAAAAAAAAAAAAAAAAAAAAAAAACAGCATTTTTGTGCAATTTTTATGTATATATATCAGAATATAAATTTTGAATATGAGATCAGCATTCTGATACTGATACATATATGTCATTTTAGGGTGAAATATTTCTATTTTTGATACATTTTTAAAACTACAAAAAACTGTTTTTAAATTGTTCTTTTATCTTTATGTTGCATGTTTGCATGATATACACCAAAACGTTTGTATTGTAATAACAGTATCACACTACCATGTTGCTTTTCAAGGGGACTAAATGGTAGAAAATGCAATTTTAAAATGTACTTTTATATTATTTTGGGTGTGACATAAAATTTTAGCAGGTTAACAGATCCAGTCAAGCATTCATTTTTAAAGTAATTATTGCCAAGGAATTCTGTAAGGAAGCAGTAAAAATAATGAGGTTTTGCAAGTGCATGATGTTTCGAAGTTACCTGACCTGCAAAAATTAATTAGTATGCAAGATTGTTGCTTCATCATGTTATTATTTTTTTTTTCAGGTATGTTTATAAAGCATTATATAATTATTGTAGAGAATAAGTTATTGTAGAAATTAAATAAAGAAATGTATGATGAGTGAAGAACTCCACTGTGATAGTTAACCTTTTGAGTCCATCCAACATCTGACCTCTTAGTAACCAGCTTAGCTCTACCTAGTATCACAGGTGCTTACCACAGGTTTAAAAAATTAATAGTAATAGACAAAAAAATACCGTTTGTACATAGATTTATAAACTAATGTTATGTCTCCACATTCACATTGTGGATATTCAGTTGTTAAGTATTAAGAACTGAAGATGAATGTAAAAATAGTTTTTGCTGATGATTTCAGTATTAGAATGTTGGAATTCTCAGAAAATGCCTTTTAATTCATCACACTGTATTTGTTTAACACTAATTGGTTAATGTAACATGTATGTACTAAAAATAAACTGCCAGTAAATCAGCTGTCATAAAGTAAAACACACGTAAACTGTTAATTTTTGTGCAACAGAAATATGCTGTGAATTAATATTTTCCATGTGTACTGTCCCTGCACTTCAACAAAATGTGTTGAAATATTTCAAAATCTATTTTCAAAATTTCCTCAGAAATCTTGAATATATGTATGTACCCAGGTATGTGTGTCAAACTGAAGCAGGAATAAAACTTGAGTTTCCAGTCTGCTAGCCAGTGCACCATCCAAGAGATGAAAAAATATTTTAAACCGGTTTTATCAGCCAGAATGTGTTGTTTTGCCTCAGTGGCAGATGATAACCATCGTAACTATCAGTGTGAGGCTTATGAAATCATCTGTTCTGATAGATAATAAAGCATTTTGCAAATTAATTATGTTTAATTTTGTAGGTACTTGGCAATTTATAATAAAGGAGTACATTTGGCATAACATCTTTACAGCTACCACTAATGGTTCTAGCATTTACATTGGGGGTGGGCTTAGCAGAGTAAAAGTTAACTACAAAAAAGTTATCCCATGACAAAATATGGTGAGCGAATAATACATACATACATACCTACCTTCTTAGATTTATGAAATAAAATGTTTCCTTTTCCTGAAACACATACGAAAAATTATCTTATGGAATTAATTATAAGAAGGAAAATATTTACATTAAAGTGAAATGTTGCCAATTCTCAACTCAAAGGTTTTTGTGAATTACTTAAATGTATTAAAAAAGTTTTGTGAGGGATGTACAGACCCCATCAGCATTCTTTCCCTGGATCTGTTAGTGACTGGAACTCTAGTCCATGTGAAGGTGTTCAGAAAAATCTTAGAAATCCATCATACGTATGAGTGGGAAACAGATCTCCCTGAAAAATATAGCATGCTTGAATGGAAATCGGGCAATGCAGGTTCGATTCCCATCCCAGGGCAATGTAATTTGCAAGTTTTCTGAAGGAGTTGCTACATGGAAGTAGTGAAAATACAGCACATTTGTGCCAACAATTACATTAGAAATCCACGCTGTCTGAAAATTGGAATTAAGCTTGCAACTAAATTTTTTATTGTGTGTTTTTTTATGTGTGTGTGGGCAAAACTTGAATGGAAAGCTAGTTTAATTTCAATTTTAGCAAGCTACCATTTTTCAAGTTTCTTGAAGTAATCTTGATATGTATTTGCGTTACTCTAGAAGTGCTGTGTCACATATACTACTTGAATAGTTGCCTTGTATGTGAGAAATAAAATAAATTTTATTTCCATTGTATTTCTCATAATAATAATAATAAAAATAATAATAATAACAACAACCACAATCAACAAATAACTGAAGAAGACACAATTGATAGATATAGTGGTCCCACTTACAGAAAACATCCAAAGAACAGTATCTGCAAAAATCTTAAAGTATGAGAACCTGTGAATGGAAATCTAAAGGATCTGGAAACAAAGCATAACACAGATTATACCAGTTCATTTTCGTGAGATAAAATTTATTTCAAATTTTATTTTATTTTATTATCTTGCAGTGGTACAAAATAACTTTCTGAAAAATCTCGAGAAATTAGGACTGCCACACAGACTGCTTCACCCAGTCCAAAAAGCAGTCATTCTACAAACCTGTCATGTCACTAGAAAATTCCTGAATTTCCAGGCTTGATATGAATATTTCCACCTTTTGCTCAATGGCTATGGTTGAGAAAGTCAATTGCTTGGATTGAATTAATTATATGATTTGGGTTTTGTGCCTGAAGTAACAATAAAGTCAAGGATCCTTTTCCACCATAATTCTTATGAAGTCATGGTAGATCCTGGTGACCAACTATTATAAAATTTAACTTTAGTTTTAGAGGATTACTAGAATCTAACTTTTTTCCCCTGTAGTTGTCAAATTTTTAGTTGCACACCAACCCATTGTCAGGAATGACTGAAAGGAATAAGTATTGCCACTTATGTGGTAATACCCTGCATTTCTGTTGTTCTCTCATTGTGGCTTCCCTGCTTTCAATTAGTGCACCTTCTTTTTCACAAAGTGCTGTTTACTTATCTGTCACATTCAATTTCTATCACATTAACAGCACTTCAAGGAAAGAAAGTTGGAAGGTGTACAGATTGAAAGAGGAGCTACAATGAATGAACAGAAAGGCTGGATATTATTACATGAGTGGCAACACTTACTCTCTTGAGTCAGTCTTGATGACAGGCTGGTGTGAAACCTAAAAATTTATGATGAAGATAATGTTTCATCCTAGTAATTCCTGTAAAACTAAGGTTGAATTTTACAAAAGTAAATGTAAATTTGAGTATGTGCCTATGACATACCCATACCAAGAAAAAAGACTTTGCTCTTGCCAAGATATCATTTCACTTCCTTGTTTCTCATCTTCTGGCATTGCCTATAATTCGTTTCAGATGACAAAAAGAATGTAATGCAATATTTTTCACTTATCATTCTGTAATTGGACGTGGTATTATTTGTACGTAAAAAAAAGGAAGTAGAAAAAAAGAAACAGTAATCTGCCTTATTGGTTTAAGATTGTGAACTGAGACTATCTAACAAAAAGAAAGCACATAGTGTTTCAAAATATATAATACTGTGGACGGCTCTTAAATCCAAGGTTTAAAATGAAAGTATAAGGCAAAAACCAGGCAAATGCAAGATTTGTGTGCATATATCAATACTACAATTTCTTAGTTGTGTATTTTACTTAATAATTTTATCATCATTTTGTTCATGTCAGATAAGGCAGAAGGAAGACGATCATCCATTTCAAAAATTAGAATCTGGATAAAATTTGATATACAGTGATAAGCAGAAACATATCCAATGTAAATTGATAGTCTTCAATAATAATAAAAAAAAACCCCTAGGCAATCTTCATATTGTTAATCATGCCCTTGGTTTGTATTGAATATTCTGTTCTCACTTTGGAGTAAATTGAATCCTTTTGTGCCAAACATGTGTAAAGTTCTTGGCTTCTTTCTTTATCAATAAATCTTAAAAGAAACACAACTGTGTAATGTTTAGAACTTATCTTTAAAAATCACTTGCAGATATGCAGTCATTGGAAAGCTACTTTTTAAAAGTAGATTGCTGCAACTACATTCTAGGAAAAAGTAGCTTGCTACACTACTTTATTTGAAAAGTATCAACTTTTGCTACTTTTCATCAATTTTTTTTCGTTTAGATTTAAATAAAAAGTGCAAATTTTGAGGAGGATCTTTATATCTACAATCTTGCATATGGTATTCAGAATTAAAAGCGAAGGTAAATTACACAAGTAATTTACCTCAGATCCAATCATCATATGTAACACAGTCGCCCTGGTGGCACAATGGTCTAAGCGTTGACTTCTGACTATTCATTCGAGATAAGTCTGGGTTCGAATACCCAGTGAGACATGAATGTTGTTTGTGGTAATTACACCTTCTCCAATCAACCAACCAACCAACCAAAAAAAAAAAAAAAAAATGCAACTGCTAGTGTGATTGCCTCATACAAGTTAAGTCAGTAATGTTGTTTTAGGGAGGGCACAGTTGGACACCCTATTACGACCAATTATGATTCAGGAAGTCTGGAAATGTCACCTGATTTGAAGAATATCTTTTTAACCACTTTTGAAAACTAGCAGAATTTGTAGTGCAAACTTCAGCTACAAGCTACTTTATTTTGTAGCATACCACTGCTACATGCCACACTACTCTAAAAGCAGCAGCAGCATTACTTCCAATCACTGCATATATACACTGCTGGACAATTGCTAAGGACGGATCATAAACGGCTATATAGCGCATAAAAAAGTAAGTGTGGTTGGATGCCAAGTGAAATAAAATAATGTCAGAATGCCAGGACATTACAAGAAAGACAATTTATTGTGCTCTGAAATCCAGAAGGCTTTGGAACGTGTTAAAGGGACAAACAGGCCATTTTGTGCAGAATACGTAAACGTGAAAAAAAATGCAATTACCGTCCGCAGGCGTTCCGGCGTAAGATGTCAATACGGGATATGGCCACCATGGAGGGCGATGCAAGATTCCACACGTCGTGTCATGCTTTGCACAACATTATCAAGCAGCTGTTGGGGTAATTTATCCCATTCCTCTGTCAGTGCACGGATGAGGGTGTCCTTGTTTATTGGAGGGCATTGGCGACCAGCAAGACTCCTCCCCAAAGCATCCCACACATTTTCAATGGGATTCAGATCTGGAGAACGTGCTGGCCATACGAGGCGTTGAATATCCTCGCTCTCAAGACATTCCTGGACAGCGACTGTTCGATGACATGTTGCGTTGCCGTCCATGAAAATGAATCTATCACCGACAGCACCACGGAACATGCGAACATGAGGTAGCAGAACATCATTAATGTATGGTTGGCCAGTCATAGTCCCAGTCGGAAGCACATAGAGGGGCGTACGGCCATTGATCATGATGCCAGCCCATACCATGACACTACATGTCGGATATCGGTCCCTTTCCTGTATGTTTGCTGGACAATATGCAGTACCACTATCACGCCAGATCAGTTGTCGTCGACAATCAGACGATAGACTGTATCTACTCTCATCTGAGAAGAGGACAGCAGACCAGTCGTTATCAGTCCAATTGCGATGTTGATGGCACCATTGCAAACGGGCGGTACGGTGACGTCTGGACAATGGGATGCACACAACAGGACGACGGGCGTATAGTCCTCCTTCATGCAAACGTTTGGCGACAGTTTTTCGGGAGATCCGATTGCCAGTAGCAGCCATAAACTGATTTGCTACCTCACTAGCTGTGCTGCGCCGGTGTCTTTTTGTTGATAGCACTATGTACCGATCTTCTGCAGGTGTCGTACTGCGAACACAACCTCCCCCGTGACGTTTGCTACACTCTCCATTTGTTTGAAATGATTTCCAAAGCCTTGAAACAACACTGTGGCTGACGTCGAACTCCCTGGCAACATCTGTTATTTTTCGCCCTTCTTCAATCTTGCCAATAATACGGCCACGCGTAAAATCATCTAGGTGATGTCGGGAAGACATACTGAAAATTGCAAGTTCGTCAATTGATTCTTTCCCTTTCAACTTTGCGTTTGAACAACAACGGTCAATACGCGTCAACTCCTATATATCTCTTATCAGCGCTATGACGTCACGAACAAGTTCGGCAATCCAAAATTTGCATACGCACAACACGTCTTACTGTATCTCGCACTCATGCTAATTTCCACATTTTCCTGCCTTCCATTTTATGGTTGCTATCGTTGCTATTGTCATCCGTCCTTAGCAATTGTCCGGCAGTGTATTACTAGATGAAGAACTGTTCACAAATCCAGTTTTCTCCATTTGCAGAATGCATGACAGGGATTTATGTTCATATTACTTGAAAGCTGCACTTCTTTAAGTAACTGTACTTTTGAAACTTACTGTCAGGTGTCTGTTTTCTGTAAATAGCAGCTGCTAAACAGTTTAGTTCTGTGATAAATTTCACATGAATGTTCTCTGTTGCACACATCAGTTGCAGAATTCATCATTTATTTTGACATCTTTTACAGAATGTTTTATGTCTCATTCTTTTTAACACACTTTAACTCACATTTGCACACATTTTCTAAAGGAAGAAGTCACAGAACTTTGTTTATAACTATCACTTTTGGCAGTACCAGAAACAGAGAAACTTCAGAAAATAAATTCATGTGGTGAAGAAATGCATTTTCATTAATGAAGAAGTTGTTTTTATTTAACATAAGTAATGTGAAAAATCTAATTAATAACAAGGAACTGTACATCAACTGTACTTAAAGTAGTAAAACTATACTAGTAATCTAAATTTATTGGCATAAAATAGAATTCAAAGTTTCCAAGCTTTTGCACATCAACCAGATGGCTCTTTCAATTCCTTGAAAGAGCCAAACTGCTGTCTATCTTTCAGTTTGCTGTCTACCTTTCTTAAAAAAGCCATCTGGTTGATGGCTCATTTAAAGAATGTAGACATCTTTCAATTTCCTGTCTACTTTCTTTGAAAAATCCATCTGGTTGATGTGTGAAAGCTTGGGAACTTTAAATTGTATTTTATGCCAATAAATTTGATTACTAGTATAGTTTTATTATTTTAAAAATGAAAAATCTGTTTTGTTTAGTTTTCAAGTTATATTTTATGAAACATTATGTGGTCAGGCTGTCATATATTTAAATGGTCCTAAATCTGGTTCTGGAATAACTGTATTTAAGTGCGTGGTTTGCAAAGTTTTCTGCCACATCCAAAATTTTTTTTCAAAATGACCAAAGGATTTTAGTGGGTTCATTATGCAGCCATGATGTTTACACACACTGTACAAACATAACCAATCCACGAATTCTGTCTAGGAAAGAAATTAGGATAACAAATTTTTTTTGAAGCCAGTTAGGGTTGTTTATATTCATCAGTGATAACGGAATGATAAATGAGCTCTTTACTGTGGTAACCAAACCCTGTCCAGATGGAAACTGGTTTCTGATGTTCTGCATTGTATTGGATGGCATGGGCACTGATGGGGACGGGGGGGGGGGGTGTCACTTGACCCTGTAGAATTATTTTTCCCTTCACTTTATTTTATTTTATTTATTACTTCTTTTTTTACACTCACAGAACTGGACCACAAAGATGGAGTTTGGGGCATTTAATTTAATGTCCCAATTTTATTGGAAAACAATAACGTGAAAGCGGTAAACCTAGCAAACCGTAAGCTAGTATGCCCAAACAAGTTCCGCTCAGGGTGGTGTGTGCTGAACTTAAAAAGCTTGCTGTGGTGCTGCTCGACACTATTCATTATTTTGAAAACAGTTACCAATGTACATGATAATACATGACTATTACTAACATACACTTTCTTCAAGAGCAGCATCAATTAATAATAATAATAGTAATGTTCTAGTGTAGTAAGTAAGTAAGAAGTAGTAACAGTAATAGTATTAATCTTTCATTTTCACAAATTACTGTTTTCTACAAAGTAGCCAAACCTTAATTAATTACACTTGACCCCCCTTGAAAAAATTTCCTGCACTGGATGGTAATGCCTGCCTGTCAGCCCACACATTCATTCAGCCTCTCACTCTAAACATTTCCTTTAACTGTTCGTGTGTTACTCTTTCAGCTCTTCCACTCTGTGAACATTTTATTACTGCAGTGTATGCACAACCATCCAGACACGCTACCATTGAAATCAAGACACCCCAAACTCTGGTTATCAGGATTTATTCAGCTTTTAAATTCTGTCAAACTCTACTTCATCACCATCTTCACCATGATTCTGTCAAACTCTACTTCTTATGAGCATGCTACACTGCCACAACCAATCCCATTCTGTGTACTGCAGGCCAGCTGCATGGTTTTATCATCCTTGTATAGTGGGCTCTGGTTTAGCAGGGTAGCATTCATACCATTTTCTCTGAGACTCAGTATAAATGGAATTACATAGAAGCATATTAGCAATGTTATAAGCATTGCAGATCTCAGGCTGTCCCTGTGATCCAAATACAGGCTTAAGGCTATTTGTCCAGGATGGGTCTAGGTTCGAATACCAGTGAGGCATGGATGTTGTGTTTGTCTTACGGCACTGGCTTTCTCCCTTCCCTAGAATTAGTGTCCCTAAATTAGGGACAGGAAACTGCCTATAGCCTATCAAGTTGCTCACAGTGGTCGTTAAACCCTCGATCAAAAAAGAAAAAAAAGGCACATCTCAAAATGCTCTATATTTTGGCTTTTGTTTTCAAGAAAACTGAAACTTCTTTGCCACCATTAATTCGTTGAAATGTATCAGCAGTGTGATTTTTCAATGAAATGGGCCAAGTTTATTTCAGTTGGTAAATGCCCTGAAATAAACAAATGCTATACTAAGTTACTCTAGAGATGATTGATTTTCGATTGTATTGAAGTCATGTGACTTCCTAAACTAATGCCTTGTAAAGAAAGTCATTGTTAAAGTGACTCAGATTTTATTCTGAGATAAGCCTGATGGTGGAGAGAATATAGATCACTTATTATAGTTTCATTAAATATCTATTTCTATAAAAGAACACTTGTGTACTTAATCTTATGAGGAAAAGGTCATGTTCAGTAGGCCATGCATAACACAAGGGCAGTTTTACTCATGGTTTGTTACATTAAATGTGAATTATATCAAACATTTCCTGGGCAGACATGAACAGATAAACAATATTCCCACAGTATTTATACTTACAAAAAACCTGAGTGGTTTGATTTAAATGTATATATTTCTATGGTTATATAACATGAAGTAACTTTCAAGTATTGAAAAATATGCCATTTACATATTACATTAAATTCACATAAAAATGTATTAGATTTGACAGGTCGACTAAATTCTGAAATAGAATGTGAAAAACTAATCTGCTGTTTCAAAATGAAATAAAAAAAAGGATAGAGCCTTCATTATGTTTCAGACTTTCTTAAAATAATAGCTGTATATTCAGGCTGATAAATAATTTGTGATTTTTTTAACTGATGTGGTTCATTATCCTTTGCATTAAAAGAAATGCTATATTTTGTGGGGTGAAAAATCTGAAACAATATTTTAGAAGCTAATTTAATTTTTCTTTTAGAATTTTACAGTTACATGTAGCCATTTCTATAAAACCCATTGCTTTGTAAATTTCATTAATTCACATGTTAAGTTGCTAAATTTGTTTAACTCTTGGTGCATATGCAGCGAATAGTTATAAAATAATTATAGCTAAAAAAGTTATATCATAGTATGAAAATGATTTTGTCTACTCAAATTATGATATGTAACTCTTAATTAAAAATTATCAGTCTGTGTAAAAACAAATTAGACTTTTCTTGCATATAATGGTATTTATGTGTTTGTGCCTGTTTCATCTGATTTTTCAGTGTCATAAATTTTATGTTTGAATTTTATGTTGTTCTAAGTACAGAACTTTTTGGCATTGGAACACTCTAGATATTAATCACATCACATTGTGGAGATACTGTGTAAAGACGTCTCTCATTCATTGTTTTCAATGAAGCAATTGCATTTTTAGTCATGAAAAATAGGTGATCCAAACTTCATTGTTTGGAAGAGCTGGTGCAGATTTTGAAATTACTGAAAGCCTTTAGCAAATCGAGGTTAATTTTCTGTTTCATTTAAGATTCATGTGCCATTGCTAGAATTTTAGTTAAGTCGTATATTTAATAAAATACTGCTACTGTTGTTGTGAATGGGTATTGTTGAAAACATTTGCTGTAATTCAACTGAAGTCAATAAATTCTAATTTGTCGCCTAGTCAAATGAAGTGTGGTGCTTTTTCGTTGATTTATTGGATTGTTTGGGGGAAGCTGTCAAAAGTACTTACAAATTAAGTTTGATAAACTTACTTTAAACAGTAACTCATGTTACAAAGTTTTGTATTTGAAACCTAACACAAACAAGAAATTTTTGCTTCAAGGTTACAGTTTTGCTATGTCATTATTTGCTTTTGAGTAATTTCTCCTCTGTATCCAAGAAATTTTGCTGATATTAGTGTAATTGTATGTTTACAAAGGTTGGCATGTCTTAAATAAAGTTTAAGAAACACTATTCTAATTGAGGGGCTGTCTGCATTTGCTCCTTGCCGTATAGACTGAGGCTTTCAGAAGTAGCTGCCTATTTCACTTGCATTATATCCAGTTAATACATTGAAACAATTCATTCCCTCTTTTGTAATATGCATCATGTCTTGGTGTTTAACCTTTTTGAGAGCATGTGCCTGAATTGGCAATAACCTAAAAAATTATCTCACATGTCCATGGTAATTTTGAGCAACAGATTATCATTTATTATTTATCCACTGTTTACTCACAGACAGTAGAAGAAAAATATGAGCAGAGAAGCAAATGCCAACCATTTACTTCTATTTTATTACCCAAATAGTGATGTGTATGCTGCTTCTATGAGAATTTCAAAATGCGTCACAAAGTCTCATGCTTTCATGACTGTCCCAGATGATGCCAAGCTGGAGTGAGTCTTCTGTGAACACTATTTCACTGCTCTCATTGACAATCATAAAAAGTGGCGGTAAAACAACAAGTCATCCTATCTTCTCATCCGAAAAGATAGGTGATTGGGCATGCTACCTTGGTCTTTGACCCGCTGCTCTTCACTTGTTCACTAATGACTCTTCGTGTTCTGACCAGGGAGAATAATTTTGAACTCCTTAGATGAACCCAGTGAACTGTCATCTTCCTGTCTGGCTGGTGTCCCTCTTTTGGGGTACTTCCCTCTGAAGACACATTATGCTGAAACATCATTTCCTTCAGTCCTCACTAAAATGTTCTAATTAATCCCCAACATTCAAAACTTAAAAAGATATCCCTTAGTAACAGCTCCTTTATTTGAAAGTAATGGTACTCCTTACAAATTTATTTATCGTATTTTTTGACTTTTAAGTTGAATGGTTAAATTTCTCATTTTCCTTATCTTCTTCGTAGATAAAGTCAATTCTGAGTATAAGATGACTCAAGAACTGCAGTTAGTGTTCCAAAATACTGTTAACAATATTTGTAACATTTCACTAAATATTAAAAGGAGAAAGTGAGGTAACTTTGGCATTTTTCGTTTTGGCAACAAGTTGAATTTCGTAAGTTTATTTTTTTCTTATGAACTGATGCTCCATATTTATTCCCTCCTAAATGCAAAGGTGAAAAGAAAAAAAAACCCTCACGCAAGTGTGCCAAATCATTCTGATGCTTGCAGCATGCAATGAGGTTTGCTGCTTTCTCACAAAGTCTGATTGAAATAAAAAATCAGAAGAGTTTATGATCAAAAACCAAAGGAGTTTTTGATCAAAAACCAAACGAGATTTTGATTTCAGTTGGAAACATGAAATAAATTCACATAAGCATGATAAATGGAAGAAATAGTTTATTTTAATTTAATTGAAAGATTGACTGAGTGAAAAAAGGTTGTCTTTGCTAGCAGCTGGTAATTGCCATTCTTAAAATGCATGTGCTTTTCTGCGGGAAACAGATAAATTAAAGATGAAATCAACTTTATACTGCATAATATCAACTTTATACAGCATAATATCAACTTTATACTGCATAAATAAAGTGTATAAAGATATTGTAATGCAGCAATATAGCAGACTTAATATGTATTAAACTTCTGAGGAAATTTCAAATTACAAGGCTTTCGAGAAGTATCAGTACCATATTTAAAATAAATTTGCATTACATGTTGTTCATGTAAAAAAAAAAAAAAAACAACTGTAGACAACAGGTGCAAACCATCTCACTAAAGTCGAATGCATGCACAAGGGCTGAAAATTTATCCAGTTTAAGTAAATGGATACAGTTGTCCTTTGTCTGAGCAAAGATCCAGAGGTACACAATCCCCACAGAAGTGTAACGCAAATCATTACATAAATGTACTCTGTATTTCGCCAACAGTTATGCAAGCTCTAACAGTCCATAATCTGGGCCGCACCAAGGGGTTTCATCGCCCGGGTGCAAACTTTGATTTGCCGCCCCTCGATAATTAGAATTATTATATTAGTACCGTATATACTCGTGTATAGCCCCCCCCCGATTTTTATCTGAATATTTGGCAGTTTTTGTATATTTTGTGTATAGTATAAGTCGATCCCCCGATTTTTATGTGAAAATCTGCATTTTTTGTATACCTACCTACCTTGTGTATAAATAAAAAAAAAAAATTCTTTTCCGAGGATGCGCCCGCATGCGGAAATGTGAACCTACTATTTATTGTTGTAGCTGGCTCTCACAATGTTGTTCGCAGCACTTTCCGCAAAATGTGGGTGGAATTGAGGCACAATTCCCCCTCCTTCTTCCACTTTCTGTGAGCGAGTTTTCTGCAGTTACTTCATTCATGAAGAGTAAAGCATTTGTTCCCACAGCGAATGAATCGTGATGCATTTACCAAACGTCCTAAGGCGGGCACATTGTTATTTAAAAAGAAAAAAAAACTTTCTGAAGCATATTTGGAAAGTGTAAATAGGTCTTGATGTCAATTAGATAGTTTTTTTAACTCATAAAGAATATGTTATGCCGTAAAAAATAAATGTGTAACTTTTGAAGTTTTCAATGGATTTCTTCAAAATTTAAAATGAATCTTTATTTTGATGTATTGCGGACAGTGTAAAATTTGCACGCAACTATTTAAAAATTGAAGAAAATTTGTTCTATAAAATTTTCTCCCACTACCCTGTGCAGCGTAGCAGCTGTCGGTCAACTGCTGAGTTGTACGAGTGTGTGATTGACAGAGAGGTCGTTTATCTACTCCCGAGTTTCATCCCCCTCTCCACCGTGTTTGTGACAAACAATCGGCTTTAGTGACAAAACCAAACATTGCCCCATTCAGTAAAGATGCAATTCTTTTTGCTCGCTCTTAGTTTTCAGAAAAGGTTACTGTTTGTTTGATTTTTAGAACCGGGCGCCCACTCAATTCAATTACAAACATAAGCAGGTTGTTAAACTAATGCACTTTTTTACTATCAGTGGCAGTGTTATTCTGAGCGATCGGCCAAGTTTAAACACTTTCGTTTTTGGGATGCATTGATCAAGTTACCGCTGTTCTGTAGTAGATTGTCACACCTCTCTCTTCGCCGTCGTTAAGCAGGGGCAGCAGTCTCCTTTTGCAATAATCTGCCCACCCCTCTCCCCCGTCAAGAATTAAGCACGGTTGTAGGTCACGGCACGGCACGGTGCAACTTAAACTACTGGCTGACTCTTTCCTCTGGGTGATTTACCAGCGGGGTAGTCAAGACCATATTGACAGATCTAAAACGGACTTTGAGATATCCTTGCGAAATGAGTTTTCTATTAGTGAATAAAAAAAATCCCATATATATAAAATCAAGAAAATTCTTAGCAATAATTTTCTTCTGTACCACTAATACCCGGGAAATGACTAAATATACAACTGCAAATGAACTGATGGCACAAAGGGCTAAGTATGCGCATTTCCATAAGGCATCAAAATTTAGGTTTTCAACCTATCAGAAATATTTTCCGTGTATAGTTGACCCCCTAATTTCGACCTAAATATTTCATTAAAAAAGTCGACCTATACAAGAGTATATACGGTATACATATTTTTCGGCAATACCTCACACCAATACACAATTGATTTCATCAATTGTGTATTTTGGCAAATACACACGAAATCAAACATATGATAATCAAATCGAACATGATTCGAGACATTTTTTTACAAAAAACTGCATATACGGAAAGTAATGGAAATTTTCATATATATATATCAAAAAATGTATCGAGTTGACAATTCATTTTAAGAATTAATAAATTATGTTTTAGTAAACAGAATGCTGTGTGCAATTTATATATATAGTATTATTTTTCTCAAATGAAGTCGAATTTACGTTTAGATACTTCTTTAACAGACCGTATATTTCATTAATACACACAATGTGCAAAATAATAATGAAAATGAGTACCTTACCTTGATAGAGTGTAGCTACAATCGCTGCATTGTAGTGGTACCTTTGAACCTATTAGGATTGGGGGCCTCATCGTTGAGCATCAAAAAGTAAAGGCTAAAATATCTCATGGTTTTTTTTTTTTTTGAAGTTTTTACGACTACCATGAACAATGCAATGGGCTATAAGCAGTCACCCGTTCCTAATTTAGGGTCACTGGTTCCAGGGAAGGGAGAGAGCCAGTACCGCAAGACAAACACAACATCCATGCCTCACCAGGATTTGAACCCGGACCCCTTTTGGACGAATGATCAGAGGCCATCGCTTAGACCATTGCGCCACCGGGGCGGCAAGAAGATATTTGCGTGGGGGACTCTAGTCCTAGTTTTCTTCTTGGACCAGTGTATCTTGATCTTACTAGTTGTTGTGTAAAACTTTATGAGTTCTATAGAGATCAATCAGATCATCAATATATCACCTATTTCATCCATATTATAGATTGCAAGAAACATTTGAAGTGTTTAACATTTACAGCATCACATGATACTTTTTGTAATTTGTTGAAATGTTGATTCAGCTGAAAATTAATTACTCGTTCTTGAGGTGTGTTTGACTTACTCGCAGCTTAGAAAAGTTTTTTTTTTTTTTATTGGAGGTTTAACGACCACCGTGAGCAACTCAATGGGCTATAAGCAGTCGCCCGTCCCTAATTTAGGGTAACTGGTTCCAGGGAAGGGAGAGAGCCAGTGCCGTAAGACAAACACAACATCCATGCCTCACCAGGATTCAAACCCGGACCCCTTTTGGATGAATGATCAGAGATCATCGCTTAGACCACTGCGCCACCGGGGCGGCAGAAAAGTTTCAAGTGTATTCTGCTGTTAATAAACATATTTAGATGTTCATATTCATTTGTTGACATAGTACAACAAACTTCCAGTTGAATAAAAAATAAATCAAATATGAAATAACATAATCTGCAGAATGCAGTCCATCTCGTCTGTCGTTTAAATTTTCATATGCTTAAAATCCACAGATACGTACATTGCTGAAGTTACAATACCTTTTTTATTTACGTGCAGCCTAAGTGACAAATGTGAAAAATTGTACAAGTATTACTACAAAGTTAAATATGAAAATAATATTTCAAACTGTAAAATTTATTTTTCTTGATTTTCTCCTTGAAAATTTATCGACAATATCTTGCATGTCCAAATTTTCACAAATTTCATTCTTAATTGATAACAAACTCAGATTTGTTAATCTCTCTTGAGACATGGTTGTTCTTAAATATTCTTTTATTATTTTTAATTTTGAAAATGCTCTTTCCCCAGATGCTACACTAATGGGAAGAGTTAACAATATTCTTAATGTGATAAAGAGATTGGGAAAATTTTCTATTAAGTAATTTTTTATAATCTAATTTAATATTCCTTCGGGATTTGTGTCACTTGTTATGAATTATTTTATTGTTTTTATTTCCTTGCAAAGATCTTTTCTGTTAACGTCTTTATCTTTAAGTTTCATTTCTAAATTTTTACATCTTTTAAGGATGTCCTGTTCATTCAAGTTACCTATTTTTTTCATGTCGTATAGAAACATAAAGTCATCAGTATGGAATTGCAACAAATCATATCTTTCTCTCACAGAAATAAGAGCTTGATCTAATATTAAATAAAAAAAGTTAACTTTATAGTCATCCTTAGGATCAAGAATAGTATATTTTCCTTCGTAATCAAATTGTTGTTTTCCGCATTTATCTCATTGGCTACTTCTTTGGCATCAGTAATTGTGCTGTATTGCTGTAAATACTTTTTTAGAGGATTGAGACCTGTATTGCTGTAAATACTTTTTTAGATTATCCAAATGTTCCATTACTTCTTTCAGATTTATATCTTTTTTCTGTAATATCTTACTATATTCACTCTTGATAATACATTATACCAAACAACAATGGAACATAAAAACTTAAAAGACTTAATTTTATTTAACAGCACAGTTGCTTGATGAATAGTTTTGGCATCGTAGGTTTCAACATTAGTCAATTCAAATAACGAATCATACAATGAGCCAATGTCATAACAAAGAGGCTTTATCGCCTCTATCTTGCTCTCCCATCTAGTTCCTGAAAGTTGTTTAACAGTCAATAATGGGGTATGCTTCTTTAAAATTATCCACCTGTGTGTGGAAGAGGAAAAAAAAAAAATTCTTCAACGATTGTTGTTTTCCTCTCATGCTTGAAATGGGAATAGCATAAACTCCAGGGTTGTCCAAGAGTGAGACAGGATCCCTGTCTTTAAGCAGGCACATTATTGCAGAAGGGTTTGGTTTCACTGCGAGAGTGTAGCCCACAGTTTTGAAAAGTTTACACGTCTTATAAGAGAAGGATCCATGGAAAGGGATGGAACCAATGAATGGTGGGTTTTCCATTATTATTGGTGAGAGAGCAGACAGATTTTTCAGGTGGTAATTTTGGAGGAATTTTTGAATTGTAGAAGGTGGGAACTGATGGGCTTTGGCAATTTTCTTTATGGTGTCAATTTCTTCATTGAAGGAAGATTCAGTGTTGCAGACAATCCTGGCATGATTGACATAAGTTTTAAAGGCTGCAAATTTGTGAGCAGTTGGGGAGTGGGATGAAAATGGGATTATGTTTGCTATTGCAGAGGGTTTTCTGTAGACAGATTTGTTGAGATGATTCCCTTGCCTTGCCAGCTGGATATCTAAAAAGTCAATGCCCTGCTGTGATTCCTGTCGCACCCTTGGACACCCCTGGAGTTTATGCTATTCCCATTTCAACTTCCTCTGGTCTCTCAGTGTATATTGGAAGCACATACCGAAGCATCAAAACAAGACTTGGTGAACACAATAAAGATGTTTCCAATGGTCTTCCAAAGACAGCTTTATCTGCACTAACCCTTGAAGACACCTCTGCAGTTCCCATTTGGAAAGAAACCAAAAAAGTTGCCCCATTCATCAACAAGGCATCTCTGCATTTCCAAGAGAGCATTGAAATTTTGTTCACCAAAAACTGCAATTCAGAGAACCCTCACCAAATCCCATTTATTTGGATCTCTCTTCTGAAATCTGGCAACATTTCCAACACCCCAACTTCAAATTGTAGTTCTGGCAACGAGCCCATCCAGTCGATCGCGGGTGATCAAGGTCGTAGGATGACCGAAAGCTACCGCTAAACGAACCTTTTACCATACGTGACTATGTGTGTTTCGCTCGTTTTATATGTTATTGTCACGTGAAGCCTGAGTTTTAAACCATGTTATCTCTACTTTTTTTTCTAATTTTTTAATGTCTGCAAATCTTAAAATAATCAAAATTTGTTCTTTGTGGCTCAAACTGGAGTACAATCCATTATAACTGAATAATATTTTGATTCCCTTAAGCAATTTAGGATATTCTTTTTTCTTTTATCTGCTAAAATGGCAATGATTTCATTCTGAATTTTACCACCCAAATGTGTGGGCATATTCTGATTCTGAGTATTATTTTTAAAATTCGAACATGCTAATTTAATATTGGATCAAATTTTGCAACCGTCTCTGCTAACTGAAGAAAGTTTTCATTATTCTTTACTCTGAGAACGGAAGCTGACCCTCTAAAAGATAGATTTTGTTTCGCCAAATACAATATAAGGTAAATTATACGTTTGATGATAGCTGCCCAAAGTTTCTTTCCTTCATTGATAATTTTCTGATTAACAGAATCAATGGTTGTTTCAGTTTTTAAAGACTTTTTTAAGTCCATCCACGTCTTATAGGACACGATATGAGTTGAACTTTTTGTGCCTTACAAGCCCTCTGGATAAGTGAATCCAACCACAGAAATCAGTCTCATTGTGAAAAGATGTTTCTTGATCAGAAAATAATATACAACAAAAGCAAAATGCAGAATTTTTGCTCTTTGAATAACAAAGCCAATTTCTCTGCAAAGTTTTACCATTTTCTAATTTCTTTTCATAATGGTTTTAAAAGCTCCTACCAGATTTATCTTTGGGATATACAACGTATTTTTGCTGAATATTTCCGGTTTCTATTAAAGACAATCTTTCGTTATCTGAAATACTTTTAGGCCAAAGTCCACAATCTATTCTTTGAGAAAAAATTGTATTGTTTTGCTAACCTACTTGTACTTCCTTTACATTTTCTTCTCAGCTCTCACACATGATTGCCTCTTCTTCAAAATTAGATTTTCTCTCTTGAAAGCTCTATTTTTTCTCGCTCTCACAGCTCTCCAACCCCCCCCCCAACTTGCCGAGAGAAATGTTTTCTAAGCTGGTGATAGCAAAGGGGCTGACCTTATCCTATTCACAATTACATGTGCCTCTCAAGAACAAATAACAAATAAAAAAAGGGGGTGGGTGCAAACCTGTTTCCCTGTCTGTGGAATATGTTGACTCATGCCTCTTAGGAACTTACCTCTCTCTTGCGTATATGAACATTTCAACAGATAGCGTCCAAAACAGAGGAGTAGGTGTAGCCAGCCCAGGACTTTCGAAAGGGGAGGGTTTCTGCTGTATAACTGTTACTGTATCGGTAATTTTGTATATGTCAAGTTCAGATCAGGTGTATTTATAAAAAAAAAAGAAAAATGAAGGGGAGGGGTGCAGGAGAGGATGGCATTCTGAAAAATATTTTTTCATTGGTACTTATGCACTACTTGAACAGTAATAGAAAACGAAGCATGAAATGATGAATACTGCAAATAATTGTAGTTGTTTTAAATAAAATTAATGAAGCAACAAGCAACTTCTTTGGCACTTTGCTTTACTTTTTCTTGTATTATTCAGAAATAATATTGCTTTCCGCGCGAGTTATATCAAAATAAAAAAAAAAAACAATAAAGTTTCAGAATCAATTTCAGTGATATACCACGGCAACGGTCAGTAGGAAATAGTCTACAATAATGGCCTCACCATTTTTTATTTATTTATTTATTTTTTGCAGGTAAGCTGATACCTGAAATCTTTACATACGAAACAGTAACTGTAAAGATTGTCCATCTTGCGAGATACAGAGCACTGAGCACAACGTTATCATTATGCCTATGAGAAAATCAATTTTTCATGTTGTACGAAAAGATACCCTCCACCCTAAAATTTCTATCATGAGAACGATAGTATCAGACTCAGAGCCTCGGTTTGTCCTTCAAAATGCACTAATATTTTGCATCACACTTGGGAAGAAAATTTGCAATTTAAAACAGGAAAATTATTTATAAAATGAACTTAGAAAAAGCTAAGTGTGTCACCTACTAAGGAGAGAGTTCAAACCCCGAAAACCCTCCCACTTTCTATGCCACTGGTCCAAAATATTAAATAGTAAAAATGGCACCACCAATAAAAGTGGCGCCTGGGTGCAATGCACCCCCTGCATGAAAATCATATGAAAATCACAGAAGCAAAGCAATACCATGTATAAAAATATTGAAAATTCAACTTCTACAGTTTACATTACTTGTTAAATAAAATAATAAGCAGAAGATTACAAGAATTCTCAGATGTCATCTTCCTGCAATTTAGAAAAATATCATATTATGTACAGAAATGGAGTGTGTAAGGGAAGAAACTGTTCCTTAAGTAAAAAAAAAAAAAAAAAAAAAAAAAAGCCTTTGTACGAGGAAATAAGGTGTATTCAAAGCATAAGAAATTCTAAATACATCATGACAGCAGACTTGTGTGTTAAGGTAGAATAAAAATGGTGCTAAAATTGGGTAACAGCTCTGATTCCTGATATACAATATGTTATATCTTCACTTTTTTTAATGGTTTATTTCTTCAAGTATACAAGAACACATCTTAATAATAGCAATGCTATGGTAATCATAGTATAGATAGTAGACAGATTGTTCAAATATAAAAAATTTAAATGAGTGAATGTTTTGTTACAGAACAGCTTTCCTTCATATACTTTACTATATATAGTTGAATATAAAATGGCACCTGAAAAGAGAAAAAATGTATTCATGTTACTACTTGATTACTATTTAAACTGTACGTCACTTTAAAGCTTAGATAATAAAAAAAAATGGCATGAATTTGGAAATACCTAAATTAATACAACTTATCAATTAATTTGTTCCTATATACAGAGTGTCCGAGAATGATTGGACACATTACAAAATTATATAAAACAAAACATTAAACACATAGAAAAAAACTGACTGTACTAACTTACAATGTAACTACACAAGTTAATAAATTTCGATGTGACATCCCTTAGTTGCTCGTAGTACGTCCAAGTGATACTCGATTTCATGTCATGTATTGGTAAGCACCTGAAAAGTTATGGAATTAATAGCAGCTGTGATACGCTGCTTCAGTTCCTGCAAATTAGTACAATGCGTCTGATAAACACGATCCTTCACATAACCCCACATGAAATAATCCAATGGAGTTAGATCTGGAGAGCAAGGAGGCCACGGAATGGGACCACCATGCCCAATCCATCTGTTGGGGAAATGCTCTTTAGGAACTTACGTACACACATTGACCAATGCGGAGGCGATCGTCTTGTTGGAAAACAATGTCATATCTTTTGATCTGGGGTATAGCAAAATTTTCTAGCATATCCAAGTAAATGTCCCCATTTATGTTTTTTTTTGCAGAAGAAGAAAAGGGCCAATCACCTCTCTTTTTGATAGGGCACACCACACATTAACTTTTGGAGAATCACGTTCCAGTTCAATTGCAGCATGAGGCAGTTCACTGCCCCATATCCTACAGTTGTGATTATTCACAATACCTGATACATGAAATGTGGATTCATCACTAAAAATTACAGTACTGAGAAAGTTTTCGTCGTTTTCCACTCGATTCAGCATATCCACAGCGAAATCGTATCGCAGAGTGTGATCATTTACATGCATCTTTTGCACTATTTGAATATTATAAGCATGAAACTTTAGTTTCTTGTGCGAGATATCATGAACTGTCTATTTCGGAATGCACAGTTCTCTGCTTGCTTTACGAATGGATTTCCTGGGGCTTCGTTGGAAACTTTCATTAACTTGGTCAACCGTCTCACCGCTGACGCTAGGCCTACTGGCTCCTCCATGATGTTTCACATTGCCCGTTTCTTTAAACTGTTTCATCTATCGCTTAATTGAATTCGATGACGTAGGATTACAACCATACTCTAAACTGTACCAGCTTTTAACTTTAATGACAGATTTTGATTCTGCAAGCCATAACACACACATCACCTTCTGTTGTACCGATGATATGACTACTGATTGCACATTTCTCATACATTCCTCATTAGGCCACACCTAGCGCCATCTATTGGATTCTGGAAATAACAATTCTGCAAAACAAAAATATAGAAACAGTATTAGTAATACGTGACATAGAAAAACAGACAATACTCAGTTTTTTTTTGTACATAATTTTGTAATGTGTCCAGTAATTCTTGGACACCCTGTACAATTCAGAAGTGAGATGTAAAATAATGGCTGTTTACTATTCTATGACAGAGGCATAGCGAAGGGAGGGGTCATAGGGTCCAGATCTCCCTCCCGAGGGGAGATTGGGTGCAAATTTAAAGTGATCTACAGTATATGGAGGGGGCCATGGATTTGGTTCATTGGCTTTCACCAATGAACTAAAACCATGGCCCCTCCCTTAAGAAATTTCTGGCTACGCCACTGTTCCTTGATGTCATTGTGTCACATTCTGAAAGGGTCACTAAGTCAGTGGATAAAGTAGGTAAAAAGGAATGATGAAAACGTTTATGAACAAAAACAACAACAAATAGATATTATATGAACGATGGTCAGAGGTACATCACACGTCCCACACATAGGGGCAGGGTCACCACACAGCAAATAGCGGTGAGTCAAATGACAATGCCCAATGCAAAGACGTGCTAATGCAACTTCCTCCGTACGGTTCCAGCAACACCATGAAGTTTATTTTGCACCTGTTGGTCCCACAGACCCTGCCACTTTTGCGTGATATGTTCATGAACAATAAAGCATAAATCACAATGAAAGAGTGGCAAGCGTGTGACGACCAAAGAGGAAGCAGATCTAGCAGCCGCACAGCACTCTTGTTTCCTGGAATTCCAACATGCCCAGGAATCCAGCAGAATTGTATCTGGGCACAGGCCTCAGGCAAAGAACAAAGTACCCTTCATACATTAAAAAGAAAAAGGTGGTCATGGCAATCCAATGATGACACAGACAGCACAACACTTAAAGAATCAGTGTACACCATGGCACAATGATGAAAGGCCGAATGAACATGAAGGAGGGGTCATTCCATGTCACCAACTGACTCGTATTTTAATGAAACTTGGTAGGTAGATATACCTGATAAAGATATGGGAAAATCCTAAGTTTCAGTTTTTAAACATTATAGTTTTTTTAAAACACAGTGCTCCAAAATTTAGCCAAACATCCCCTTTTGCAGCTGTGCAGTAGTATGCCACTTTTTACATAACAAGCTGTAGTTGTGCTACTAAAAATACTTTTCATTGTATTTGAAACACCAGTTAAATGAGTGCCACCTAGTGGTGAAGTGAAAAATTACAGCAAAATTTAGATATTTTATGGGAAGCTCTGTAGAATATTGCTGTGGCATGAGGGAATTTTTTATATATTGGTATTTAACACATCCTATAACACACTGAAAAAAATGGTGGTTATCAGCATATTTTTCAGATAAGATTATCTGAAATGCATAGAAGGGCCTCCTTTGGCACTTCAGTCATTTTCTCTACAAACCTGACTCACTGTTTAGGCTGTTGCTGAAAATTAGCATGTAGGTTTATCTAACAAAGCTGCAAATTTTTTCAGTCCACATTCCATAGTTTCTGAGATGCAGCACTTGAAAGTTAGGCCTAACCACTCTTTCAACAGAAAACTGATCCTGCTTCAAATGAAGCATATCATGTGGCAGCGTTTCTACTGAAATCTTTGTGTGTGTGTGTGTGTGCATGTGCTTGCATGTATGCCCAGGTGCATGTGTGAGAGAGAGACAGAGAGAGAAAGTATGCATGTTTACAAGATAGTTATTCACACATGCTAAGGGGTGAGAACCTCTGCAAAAATGAAAATAAATGTTTGCTTATTTTTTACATAAAATTTCAACTTTCCAAATTGTGACCCTGCAGCATACCTTGAGAATAATCAAACATGAAATTTTATTAATAAATAGCTAGCTAGTTAGCAACAAGATCCAAAAAAAGTATTTTCTGTGTACCATGATTACAAGGATTTTTCCAGTTTTGGTAAATTTCCAAATCAAATTTGGAGGTTAACTATTTTTAAATGTTTTCTTTATAGTTGAAAAAATAAATTCATATATTCTTCATAACTACTAATTTGGACTTAATCTGCAGATTTTTTGTTCTTTTTTTTTCAGATTAGAAAGTGAAACAAAATCAAATAGAAATTTTTAAGCACTGACTAATTGTCAACTACTTTTGAAACAATGAAATAAAATTTTCTGCTATCAGTGTGACAAAGCATCAACAGGAGTAACTATTTTTAGCATTGCATAGAACACATTTCAACATATCAGAAGTTTGCTGTATCAGCTGATTTAGTATCACAAGGGGGTGTTGGGTATAGAAAATGTTGATAGATAAGAACTTTTTGAAATATGTTTCAGTGAATGAACTTTTACTTTGGGTTTCAAACTTCCAGTCAGTGACATTATGGTTTCCAACTGACAGCTGCTGTTTAGTTTTGGTTTGGTTTTTAACTGCCACCCAATTTTTAGTTTTGGTTTGATTTCCAACTGCTAGTCAATGTTTAGTTTTTGGTTTGGGTTTCAGCTAAGAAACCAATGAGATTTTAGTTTGATTTCCAGTCTCACAACTTCTTTTGTTTTAGTTTGCCTCACTACCCTCCCTTTGGTTTGGCTTTCAGTTAAGAGTTTTAGTTTGCTTTGGTTTTGGCTTTCAGTTAAGAGTTTTAGTTTGCTTTGGTTTGGCTTTCAGTTAAGAGTTTTAGTTTGCTGAGAGAAATATTTCAGTTCTGTTACTGTTTTTTTGCTGAGAGGAGAAGTTTTCTTAGTTGGTACATTTTATCTTACTGCTTATTTCCTTACTAATAGATCAACAAAACCTCTGCAGTGTTGAATAGTTGACCCAAACACCATGTCACAAAACATGCTATGTGTCACAAAGGGGAATGAAAAGAGTTTAGGAGATAAGGGAAGTTGATAAGGAAATACTGTGTTTCAGAGCTCAAATAGCACACTGTGGATGTATTGTGACATTATGTTTTCATCATGAATACTATTATATAACAAAATATTATGAAACAACAAAAATCATGCTGCAATCCATTTCAAGTTCATAAAAAAACAAAAACAAAAAAAACTGTTAGATCTCAAAAGATGGTCAGTCTAGGCTTAGCAAAGAAATTTATGCAAAAACATGCTAATGTCAAACCTGGGCACAAGATTTGTTGTAACTGTCGAAATAGGACTATGAGACTTGAGGTAGCAAGAAGCATTACAGCTGCACAGTATGAAAGTGAAAGCGTGAGAACGATTTAATGCTGTTTCAAGAATCAGTAGCAAAAGAACAAAAACTGGATGAAATCAATATTGGAATAAGTAATATTAGCTATTCTCCTTTGAAACTGCATTTCCTACCACAGCACACAAGATTGTATTTGTTTTATTTTCCTTTTTCCCTACGGCAATCAAGTGTTAAACTAAAAGTTGCACGTGTACTATAACATGATTTTTCAAACTCTGAAAGTGAAGATACTCAGGCCAGTGCAACAAAGCAAAAGGCGAAAGATTTAGATAAGCTTGTGGCTCTAATGAAAGAGAAACTTCCGACACTAAACAAGCAAAAAAATAAAATAAAAAAAAAATCCAAATGTTAACAATGGCACCTCCACCCGGGTCCCAAAAGATTATTAAAATATTTCATGTGTCAGAAAATCTAGTGCAACAATCTAAAAAACTGATTAAGGAAAAAGGAATTATGTCACTACCAGAACCAAGGATAATGAAAAAACTGAGCGATGAAATATTGCAATTAATTGAGGGTTTTTATGACAATGACACTTCTTCTTGGCAGATGTCAGGAAAGGATTTTGTAAGCATCAGAAGAAATCAGTATGTGCAGAAGGGGCTAATTTTGTGCAATCTTAAAGAACTGTATAGCTCTTTTAAACAGCAATATCCTGACAAAAAGGTTGGATTTTCAAAATTTTGCAGTGTAAGACCAAAATGGTGTGTTTCAGCTGGTGCTGCTGGTACTCATTCTGTATGTGTTTGCACTATTCATCAAAATGTTATATTACTTCTGAATGCTGCTCAGATTAAGGTTTATGACTTGAAAGAGTGTAACTGCATGCTTCGACACTGCCCATCTACAGATAACTTAGCAAATTTTTTAAAAACAAAATTTGAAGACTATGATGAAAATGATACCATTGAATTCAGTCAGTGGGTATCAAGTGAAAGGACAGAATTAATTAAACAAGATTCAACAATGGAAGATTTTATGTAAATGCTAGTGTTGAAGATGGAAAAACTTATCCCACATGCACACATTGTGAAAGAACAATCCAGGTTTTTAAAAGGAACTCAAAGAAATGCTTATTCCAGACATAGCAGTTGTTCTCATGGACTTCAGTGAGAACTACTCATTTCTCATACAAGATGAGGCACAAGGGTATCACTTGACATCAGAGACATGCACAGTTCACCCAGTTATTATGTACACCAGAGGTGAGACACAGTTGCTTGAAATCTCAAATCACTGCTTTTTTCTGACGATCTGGAGCACAATGTTTGTATGGTGTACAAAATTCAACAAACAACAATGCAGCACACGAAGAATAAATATTCAGAAGTTGTGAAGATTCACTATTTTACAGATGGGTGTGCAGCACAATACAAAAATTGCAAGAATTTTTTTAATTTGTGCAAGCATAAAAATGATTTTGCAATATCTGCATCATGGTCATTTTTTGCCACTAGTCATGGAAAATCACCTTGCGATGGTATTGTGGCACAGTGAAAGCAAATCGTAAGCAGAGCAAGCCTGCTATCACAAATCAAAATACAAAACCAATAGATGCCTTTAAATTTTGTGTGGCAAACATAAAAAACATTCAGTTCCACTTTATATCAAATCCTGATATTGAAATTGTAAATTGTGTGAAACAACCTACGGAACGTTTTTTTAGAAATCTATATATTAATTCTATAAGTTTTTTTACTGTAAGACTAGTTGTGAGAGAACGGCTGAATGTAAGCATATGGCTGCGGTATCAAAATAAAGGTCTTACCATGTAGATGTGCCAGTCGAAAAGAAAAATGAGATTGGGGCAGTGGTTCGGACGTTGTGGGGTGGCAAAGTTCCCATGTAAAGTCAATGGGAGAAGCGCGCAGTTGACATCTGATCGCCTGCGGTCGACTCGCACGCTGTTGAAGGTGGAAGTACTCATAGTCTGAAGTCTCTCTTTTCACCGAACCGTTGTGCAAAACAATGCTAGCAGGAATTTATTTGAAAGTTCTTATTGGAACAACGAACACTCGAAGACCTGTTTGCACTGTGCGATGTATATATTACGATTTAACATTCATTCCATCCAGCTTATTCACGTGGGTAAAACGTCTCCCATTATGCAAAGATGTTAATAAATGTTTCATATGAGTTTATTCTTTTAAAAAAAAACCCCATCTTATCATCGATTCCGAAGGGGCTTGTCTACCGGGTTCGAATCCCAGTGATGAATAATTCAATCTAGTTTATTCATGTAGGTAAGACGTTTCCCATTATCATCATCATCATCATCAACAACCACTATCAATCCACTGCTAGATGAAGGTCTCCCCAAATTTCTTCCACAACGGTCTGTCTTGTGCCAGTCTCCTCCATGTCACTCCAGCATACTTTTGAATTTCCTCCTTCCATCTCCATGCGGTCTTCTTTTGGGTCTTTTCCTGTCCCTCAGAATCTAGTCTAAAATTTTGGTTGTCCATCGGTGGTCCGTTCTTCTGGCAACATGTCCAGCCCATTGCCATTTCAGTGATTTCACTCTGGTCATGATGTTGTCCACTTCTGTCATTTTCCTTATCCACAAGTTCCTCTTCTTATCTTTTCGGGTTACACCAAGCACGCATCTCTTTATGCCTCTTTGAGTTGTCTGCAGTCTTTGTATGTCTTTTTTAGTTAAGGTCCATGTCTCGGCTCCATACGTAAGCACTGGCAGGATGCATTGATTAAACACTTTTCTTTTGAGACATACTGGCATACTGCTCTTAAAATTTGCACTGTTTCTTCCAAAAGCTCTCCATCCAAGTTTTAGACACCGATTAATTTCTTCATCAATGTGACCCTCATTTGATATCTGCTGCCCAAGATAAATGTAGGAATCGGTTGTCTCAAGCTTTTCTCCATCAATCGCTAAATCTTCGTTTCTTGTAAAATCATTGTACATCCCTTTTGTCTTCTGAAAGTTCATTTCTAATCCCACTTCTTTACTCTTGTCAGCAAGTTCTTGTATCATAATCTGCAGCTCTGAAGGGGTAGTTACAAAGTGACTACATCATCAGCAAAACGAAGGTGAGTTAAGTAATCTTCATTAATCTTTATCCCTTTGTTTTCCCAGTTTAATGATTGAGAGACATTTTGCAATGTTTCGTTAAAGAGCTTGGGAGATGGTGTCACCTTGTCTCACTCCCTTTCCAATTCTTATTTGGGCTGTATCCTCAAATATCCGAACCTTTGCACTTGAATTTTCATAGATGTTATTAATAATGCTAATGTATGCATCTTCAATACTGCAGGATTTCAAATCCATTGTTAATGCTGATGGTTTCATGGAATTGAAGGCCTTTTCATAGTCAATTAAAGCCATGCATAATGGGAGTTCATATTCTCTTGTTCTTTCAATTAGTTCTCTCAGTACATCGATATGATCTATAAGTTCTGTAGCCACTCCTGAATCCAGCTTGTTCTCTTGGTTGGTCCATGTCCAGTGTTACCTTCAAGCGATGTGAAAGAACCTTAGTGAAGATTTTATAAACCACTGAAAGAAGGCTGATGGGCCTGTAGTTCCTGAAATCCCCAATGTCACCTTTTTTATGGAGCAAGATCATTATAGCATTGTTCCAATCCTCAGGAATCTTCCCTTCATTAAGACATCTGGTGAAAACTTGGGCAAGTGTAGTTTCAATTTCCCCACTTGCTTCTTGTATAATGTCCAAGGTAATTCCATCTTCTCCTGGAGCTCTTCCCCGTTTCATGTTCTTAATTGCATATGTAACTTCTGCAGGGAGGATTGGAGGGACTTTGGCACTGGTACCTGTCGTAATGTCTGGAATAGATGTATCATCCCTTTCATATATTTTGGATATAATTCTTTCACCCTTGTCAACAACTCGCTTCTATTTCTTGTTACAAATTTTTTTTTTCATTGATTTTGACGGGTTTCATCAACCGGGAAAACAAAACAAAACAAACTATTTGTCGATTCCGATGGGTTTAATCTACCGGGTTCGAATTCCGGTGAGGCATGGATGTTGTGTTTGTCTCATGGCGCTGGCTCTCTCCCTTTCCTGAAACCACTGACCCTAAATTAGGAATGGACGATTACTTATAGCCCACGCGTTGGCTTATGATAATTCGTTTGTGAATGGTCCAGGTTCGAATCCCGGTGGGGCATGGATGTTGTGTTTATCTTACGCCACCGGCTCTCTCCCTTCCCCGGAACCACTGATCCTAAATTAGGGACGGGCGACTGCTTATAGCCCATTGAGTTGCTCACGGTGGTCGTTAAATCTTCAGTCACCAAAAGAAAAAAAGAAGAAAAAAATCACGAACTTGGACTATTGTTTTTACTGAAGTGGTTGAATGAATTTGTCAATCAAATAATGTTTACATTTGTTGTTTCATATCAGTTTATTATAAAAAAAAAAAAAAAAAAAAAACACGCACCGCCGATTTCGAGGGGTTTTGCCTAGTTGATGTTATTCCAGAAATCAAGAGTTTTCACTATTTTTGTCCACTTTCATCAAATACCATAGGAATGAAGAGGACAAGTAGAGATGACAAATATTGTTTGATATTTAACTTCAAAAGTAACACTGCATTTATAAATCGGCCACAGTTGCGGACTTAATGCTATGTAGCATGCATATATGATAATAACTGTTTTTTTGGTATGATCACTGATATTGAAAAGGATGAAGACATGAAAATTAAGTCCATGCACCCCCATGGTCCTGCATCGTCATTTTACTAGCCACTTCATTATGATATATGCTATGCGCCTATGCAGAATATATTGTGTACAGTGCAACCCCCAATGATGACAAGCATGGGCTGAACATATTACTTTTGTGAAGAAGATGCAAAAGCTGTTCAGCTTAAGTGGTTTGTAGCACAGAAAAGTTCCCTGTAGAAAAACTCCCATTGAAGCATGCATCGGAATAAACTGTAGAACAACATCTGTTATACGTGTAACTGAACATTCTCACATTCAAGCAAGGAATTAATAATAGCTTAATATTAATATGCAGGTAATTATAACTTACAACCATCATTGATTTAGGATGATGCCACATAGTAGTATTTTTAAAAAACAATTTATTTTTGCAGTTTTCTTACAGCTACTTGAAAAATGGTGCCACTTATTTTAAACACATGATTTTAAATTTAATTAACTGTTATTAACACAGCATTAATTCATACTGTTGTGGTTACAGGACCGAGTTCCTTATGAATTTTATGCTTAAATAAAAAGTATTTAAAAATGTTTGGATTTCTAAACCAGCACTGAACTCAGCAACTGTACATGTACACCTATTTTCAACTTAAAAGTTGCCATGTAACAGACTCCACAAGTTGAAACAGGATCAGTTTGCTGTTGAAAGAGTAGTTAGGCTTAACTTTCGAGTGCTGTATCTTGAAAAGTATGGAATGTGGAAGAAAAAAAAAAATTTCGGTGTTTTGCAGCTTTTTTAGGTAAACCTACATGCTAAGTTTCAGCTACAGCCTAAAGAGTGGGCCAGGTTTGTAGTAAAAAATAGCTTAACTGTTGAAGGAGACCCCTCTGTGCATTTCAGATAATTTTTACTATCTGAGAAAATATGCTGATAACCACCATTTTTTTTTTCAAATATGTTATAGGATGTGTTAAACATTAATATAAAAAATATATATCTTTCATGCCAGAGCAATATTCTACAGAGCCTCCCATAAAATATCTAAATTTTGCTGTAATTTTTCACTTCACCACTAGGTGCCACTTATTTAACTAGTGTTTCAAGTAAAATGAAAAGTATTTTCCATATCTAGGGACCCTTTTCCATGTGATTCCAGTTTCATTGTCCTAAATTCAGTAGCATATATACTACAGCATGTTATGTAAAAAGTGGCATGCTACTGCATAGCTGCAAAAGTGGTTGTTTGGTTAAATTTTGGAGCACTACATTTTAAAAACTATGAGGCTTAAAAAACTGAAACTTAGGATTTCCCCATATCTTCATCAGGTTGGTATATCTGCCTGCCAAGTTTCATTAAAATCCGAATTGATGGGTGACATTTTGCATAAAAATTCGTTGATCTGACATGGAATGACCCAGAAGTGCAAGAACACAGCTTGCATCTTCACGGAAAACACTGTGGCCTCGACAGGAATATCAGCAACAGAAACTTCATTAATGCAGATGGCAGAGAATCCTCCAACACAAGGCATCTTTGATCCATCAATGAAAATAGGAATATAGTCTGCATTGACATAACGGAGCTCAGCAAAGAACTGCTGGTACACTGACGCAGGGGTTAAAGATTTATCAAAAGATGTAAATTTGGTATCAACATGACACCAAGAGGGTGCCATGGAGGATCGCCAAAGCCCCAACAATAGACAATTCGAGCCCTGCATCATGAGCGACAGTTGCCATATGAAGAATGAATGTTGGAAAGCAGGAACATTGAACATTGTTCTAAAAAATGAAGTAATCAGGAATTAACCATGCATTCAAGAACTTTGCACAGACAGCTAGTGAGAGCTATTGGACGATAACTTTAGAGAGACTTAGGATCTTTCCCACGCTTAGGAAAAGGTAGAACTAAAGCTTTTTGCCAAGATTTTGGGAACCTGTGCTCCAACCAAATGAGATTGAAGAGGATTAAAAGGTCTGTGAGAGATGACGGATCATATCATAGCAGATGCCATCGGGACCTACATGTAACACAGGATCGATGCAGAGCCACCCTTAGTTCAACTATGCTGAAGGGAGAGTTATAGTATTTGTTATGAAATGGCACAAATGAGATTCTGTGGTGTTCTGCTTGTGACTTGACTTAATCCTCTGAAAAGAGGAAGGATACACCACATCACTGGACACAGAGGTAAACACTTTACCTAAACAATTTGTAATCTTCCCGACTTCAGCATAAGTGCAGACGTTACTTTCGAGAATTGAAATCTGGTGAGAACTATAGTTACCCCTGATCTTACACATCTGTTTCCACACAGTTTTGAAACTGGCACGTGAATTGATAGATGAAACATACTGAATTCAAGACTTTCTCTTGCTTCATCAACGCACCAACTGAGCGTAGGATTTTGCTCGTTTAAATGCAATGAAATTAGTATCGGTTGGATAATGCCGAAATTTACATTTCACCTTATGTTGAGCTCTCCTAGCTGCTGTGCATTCAGGGGTTCACCAAGGCTTTGGACATCTTGGGAGCGTCATTAATGTCTGCAGTATTGAAAAATCTGCTTCCTGAATGATACACGTTGTAACGTCAGTAACAGCTGCATTGATTGACTCCTGAGTAATCATGGCAGAAGATATCACTGCAGGCAATGTGAAGATCTCTCATCTGGTACAATCCATCGTCCATTGAGGAGGGTGGGAGGCAGAAGATGGCAAGTTTGCATTAAAAGAAAGTAGAATTGGGAAGTGGTCGACCCATGGAGGTCGTTACACACTGTCCACGACCAGTCGGAAATAACTGATGGTGATCTCAAGGCCAAACTAATCACACTGAAACTTCATGCAGGCTCATGGAAGTAAGAGTCAGCACCAGTGTTAAAAAGGCACGAAGAGGTCGAGGACAGAAGGGACTTGTCCCTACAGCCAAATGAGCTGATAGTGACACTACCCCACAAAGGATTACAAGCATTGAAGTCACCCATAAGAAGAACAGGTGAAGGCAGCTGATTAACTAAGCTCTCCAGAACAGAGACACTCATCCGGCGGCATTTAGACACTGCGGACAGTTAAAAGCATAGGCACAGAAAACATACTGCCATGGCTAGTAAAGTTATTGAGACCGTAACAGGAGAAACCGGAATACTGTGAGGGACAAGAATAGCAACTCCCCCACAGGCTAATCTCCTGATGCATTATCTTTTGGAAATACACTCTAGCCCCAAGCTGAAAGCAGGTCTAATGGTTTAAGTATTGCTTCCTGTACACAAACACACACCAGACAGTACAATGAAAGCAGATGTTTCACATCATCATGTCTTGTCTGAAAACCATGGCAGTGCCACTGAGCGATTGAACTAATGGTTAGAAGAAATGAGATGAGAGTGAAAGGAAAAAAAATTAACTAAACTGACTGCTCAAACGGCGTCAGTGTCCATCTCCTTGGATGATTGCTCCCCCAGATGTGGCGGTGTTTTACCGGGGAGCAATATGGGAGGATACTTTGTCCCATGGGTCTTTACAGGATTTCCCCAAGCTCGAGTTTTAGTCTGAGATTTTGGAAAAGAAAGGCTCTGCTTTTCTTTGTGTTTGGTTTTCTTACCAGAAGAAGGGCCCGAGTTCCAGCACTGGTTAGCGCGCTTCGGTGAAGTGGTGGGGGTGCCGCTTTCAAATCCCTAGTATGAGACTGGAGGGTTTCGAGTCCAGCAGGTAGGGACATTAAGGGGGACCTAACTTTCCATTTGAGCAGCAACAGTAGACTTCGCAACCACCACTGATGCATAACAGGGTCGATTTAACTGTAAAGGAAATTCGACTGGCTTCGGGATAGGAGATGCACTAAATGGGCCTTAGGCATTGAATTTCCTTCTGTTGTGCCCATTGCGGACAGTCCTTGAAAGATGCTGCATGTGCTCCTTTACAATTGACACAGCACTCGGAGGCGGCATCACAAGCTTACAAAGTATGGTCAGGAGCCCCACAACACCCACACCTAGCAGTGCTCCTGCAGAACTTCTGAGAGTGACCATAGTGTTGACACTTAAAACATCTCAGAGGATCAGGCAGAGGTGTAACTAGGCATTTCAGCGCCAGGGGCAAACCACAAAGTATTGCACCCTCTTATTTCTTATACACACATTCAACGAATCAAAATTAACACCATACCTCAATATTCTCTCTATGCGGAAGGCGGAATCAAAATGTGACTTTTGTACAGCTTTTTACAAGCGCTTACAAGTTCAGACCACCGATACCACATTAAACGTACAGAATGAAGCTTGTAATAATCAAGTAGCCCCAGGGAGTCTTCAACAATGTGAACAATATTTTCATCTTGCAAAGACCATCTCGCTGGAAAACCACAGTCCTGAATGTTTTCGACAAAGACCATGGTTCTTCTTTAGTAAGATGAACTATACCATGCTGAATGCGAGCAATTAACCCAGAAGCACAGCCATGCACTTTAACATAGGACCAAAATCGAGCCACTGTATTTTAGGAATTGAGGATGATGACTCAGAGTTAAGGCTACTTTAAATTGCAAGGCTGAGCTATCTGGGAACATATCCTCAACATTTTGAAATGCAATGCCTTGGTAAGACGCTCTCGGCACCGTTTTATCAAGAACAAGGTGTTCCTCAAGGTTGCATTTTATCTGTCACATTGTTCCTCCTCCGCATTAACAGTCTTCTCACAAATCTTCCTTCTGCGGTTTCGGCTACTGTTTATGTCGATGACTTGCAGATTTTCTGCTCGTCATCAAGCATGAATTTTATTGAAAGGCAGTTGCAGTCTACGATTAACCAGATTGTTAAAACAGTGCACAGCAACGGTTTCATTCTTTTTCCCAACAAGACAGTGTGTGCCCATTTCTGAAGGAGGCGTGGTCTCCATTCGAAGCCAGAGCTTCATTTGGAATGAACAGCCATACCAGTTTTGCCGGAGACCAAGTTCCTTGGACTGACCGTTGACCATGCGCACGTTTGGCGGCTCAAGATTTCCTGTCTGAAGGCTCTGCCCATTCTTAAGATTGTTTCGAGCGTCTCGTGGGGTGCAGACAGGATGTCTTTGTTTTGCATTTACCATTCATTAATATGGTCGAAATTGGATTATGGTTGTATCCTGTATGGCTATGCACATCTTTCCGTTCTCCGGCCTTTGGATAGCATTCACCATCAAATCAAGCGCTGCGTCTTTGTACAGAAGCATTTCGAACATCTCCGATTCCCAGTCTTTATGCTGATGCGAATGAACCATCGCTTGAATTTCGCCATCTGCAGCTGTCTGTTCAATTTTATTTGAAACTTCGATCTCTTCGAGACCATCCTTTGTACGATGCAGTTTTCTATCCCCAGCATGCTCATTTATTTGAGAACCGGCCCTGATGCATTCCAACCTTCGATCTTCGTATGGCAATCGTAGCTCATGATGCAGGGCTCAACTTGTCACTTGTTGAAGCAACCAGGGGCTTTGGGGATCCTCCATGGCACCCACTTGGTGTCATGGTTAATACTACCTTTACACCGTTTGATAAATCCTCAACCCCTGTGTCAGTGTACCAGCAACTCTTTGCTGAGCACCGTTCCCTCCATTCTGACTGCACTTGCATTTTCACCGATGGCTTCAAGATGTGTGGAGTCATTGGATCCGCGGCTGTCTGTGTTGATGACGTCTCTGTAGCACAGATTCCAAATGAGGCCACAGTGTTTTCGGCGGAGATGCATGCTGTCTATCTCGCCCTTTGTCATCTACAGTTGAGCACTCATCATCGAACTATCATATATCTAGATTCTTTGAGCATACTGCAGGCTTTCTCTTCTGCCGAAATATCTGACTATCCTTTCCTTTTTGACGTGAAGCGGTTACTGCGTCCCTTGCTTCAGGCCAGTTTCCAGATAACATTTTGCTGGATTCCCAGCCATGTTGGAATTTCAGGTAATGGGTGTGCTGATGCGGCTGCTAGATCTGCTGCCCCTTTGGTCGTCACACCCTTGCCACTGTTTCACTGGATTTCCGCTTTCCTGTTCACGATCATATCAAGCAAGTGTGGCAGGGTCTGTGAGACCAACAGGTGGAAAATAAACTGCATCGTAACAAACCAATTCTTGGAATCTGGAAATCCTCATATCGTCGGAACCGTAGGGAGGAAGTTGTGTGTGCACATCTCCATATTGGGCATTGTCGTGTTACTCACCGCTTTTTGCTGTGTGGCGACACTGCGCCTATGTGTGCAATTGCCAACTCAATGTCACTCATCCTCTGTGTAGCTGTGTTCGTTTTCGTGATGTACGTTTTCACTTCTTTCATTCTCATTTGTAGACTGAGGATGCCGCTATGCTGCAGCGGCTCCTAGATGACCACTGCAATACTGTACTTTACATCAGTGTTCCTTCAGTGGACTCATGCTTCCGATTTATTAACTGCATTTAATGATGTTACACGGTCTTTAGATATAAAACAAAAGATTTTACAGCTATCGATGGATGGTCCTAATGCCAACAAAAAAATTTATAAAGACCACCAGGATGACTTAAAAGATGGAAATGACCCAGATGGACCAGAACTTCTTAACACTGGATGTTGTGGGTTGCATGTGGTAAGTGGTGCCTTTAAAATGGGAACTGTGGCTACTGGATGGAAAATTCTAGAATTCCATAGGGCATTGTACTATTTGTTTAAAGATTCACCAGCAAGAAGGGCACAATGTATATGTTGTACTCAAACTCTACTTTATTTCCCCGAAAATTTTGCTCAGTTAGGTGGCTGGAGAACTCTGAAGTTGCCCAAAGAGCAATGGATATAATTCCTTACCTGAAGAGTTTCATTGATGGAGTTGAGGATAATAGTCAAGCCCCTACCAGCAAAAGCTACCAGGTCGTGAAAGAGGTAATGCAGGATAAAGTATTTCCAGCAAAGCTGTCTTTCTTCAGGACCAATAGCTAGCGAATTTTTTTTTTTTTTTTTTTTGCGTGAGTATCAAACTAATGCCTTAATGATACCCTTTCTATATACTGATCTCTCCATTCTGATGTGAGGGCTTATGGAGATGTTTGTAGAAGACGAGAAATTATCAAACACTGACATCATGGGTATTGATTTAAATGATGCTGCAAACATATGTCCAGCAAAGCGAATTGATGTCGGAATAGCCACACAGTGTTCTTTCAGAAAATCAAATGTGTCAGAGAAGGATATTGCCTTATTCAAAAATGAGTGTAGAAAATTCTTACTGAAATGTGTTTCCAAGATGAAAGAGCGCTCACCATTAGCTTATACTTTGACGAAGTCAGTGTCTTGTTTTGACCCAGCAGTTGTGTTAAAGGAGAAAGTATTTACAAAATGTCTCACACAACTGCTTCTTATTTTATCTCAGAAAAATTGGATTGGAGGCTTGGCAGCAGATAAAGCCAAAAAACAGATGACAGACATCTGTAGCAGGCCTCATGTAATAAAGTGCTTCCAACAACATAAAAGATCTAAAAGGATTGATAAATTCTGGTCTGCTGTTTTTGATGCAGTAAAAGTGATGAAGATGGTTATGATCCTGTTGCACGGCAATGCCAATCTTGAACGCGAGTTTTCTCTAAACAGTTTGCAACAGGCACACAGAGAGAGAGAGAGAGAGAGAGAGAGAGAGAGAGAGAGAGAGAGAGAGAGAGAGAAAGAGAGAGAGAGAGAGAAGGATATTACAGAACAACAGATGAGAGCTCTTCAGATGCAGCAAAAAAGTTACTGAAATGTTTGCAGCAGTAAGAAATCTAGATACGTAAGTTCATTTCTTTTTTAATTAATTATGCTCATTAAAATGTATTAAACATTTTTCACTTTAATTCTAAATTAAATGCATCATTTAAACTTATCTGAAACTTCATTTCAAATCATATCAAACTCTTTGTGAAGTTATGGTGCTTAAATTTTAACCACAGAAGGGAGTCTCCCATTTATGGACAAAAGTTTGTGGCCCATGAACGTCCATAACCGAGCAGAGGTTTCACTGTACCAAGGTTCGTACTCTTCCACGCAAAATAAATTCAAGCACTTTTCAAACCCAAATTATCATATGTGTGTACTGTCTGTCAGTCAGTCGGTAGGTATTTTAGTTAAGTTCAGACCATTAATCTTAGCTGGGACGGGCATACCTTCAATGACCGGCTTGTTACCCCTTGCCCCCAGTTGGTTTATTTTATTAACTTTGGATTACCCCTGTGTTTTAGTGTTTTTCTGAAATTTTATTTTGTGGAATATTTTGAAAAGGTACATTATTTTCGTATTCATATGCTGGTATGATATTTATTGTTTGCTTTAACTTTTTATTTTTGATGCATGACTTTGATGCAGCCAAGAGACTAAGGGTTCACACTTGAAGCACAAGCAATTTCTGGAAGTTCCATCCTCTGGCAAGAAAGTGTCCCTAACCCCAGTAAATAAAAGCCCATCATAATTTGCGCATACATCATTCCACTTATTTTGCTCACATGGCTGATGCTTTATTCTTTAGTGATATCATAGCCAAGGCACCAGCTGTCCATACACTCCCTGAGTTGAACACAAGTTCTGCCCTATTTGATCAGCTTGGTGTTTTTTATCAGAACTACACAGTAATCTCTTATACATCTTTTTAGCACAAACACAGATTTAACACATGCTCTTTCATATCATCGAAATGACGAGTAAAAAAAAAAAAAAAAATTCAAGTATTGTTTACACAGCCTTAAACATTTTCAAGTACTTTCAAAAACTTGAAAATTAACCTTTTCTATTCAAGGATTTTTCAAGGTTTTCAAAGAGCGTACGAACCATGTGTACTTTTTACCTCTTTGAAACATTTATTAGTCTAAATGCTTAGTCATTCTAGTGTAAAGTTTGACATTCTGGTTGGAAAATTCTACTGGGAATGAATATCGATGATCAGGAAAATTTCATGATATATGCTCTAGAAATCAGGGAAAACTCAGGGAATTTTTTTCACTACTTTCTGTAGCTGCCCTGCTTATAAAAGATGCAATATTTTTGTGTAAATTTGATGGGCATGACAGATATCAATGTCCCATATAAAATTGGAACTGGGGTGAAAACTCCATCGAAATAAATAAGTTACTGCTGTACTAATGGAAAAGTCCCTTTGTTGAACAGCGTTAGCGGGCCGTGTAAAAATTGTACTTTCATCTGGGGACAGAAATTGTTGTGACTTTACAGATTTCCCAAAGTGAAACAGAAACATAGCATGACTGATGCATACATACATACATACATATCACCAAGCTGTTCTCTGAGATTCATAGGTTAACTCCACTAAGAAATACAAACTACCAGATAATTTTTACATACTGTTGCCATATCAAACTTCTCCATTTACAGCGATCTTGACATACAACTTGGGCTTCACTGACATTCATCACATGCAGTACATAAGATCTTCTATAATTCATACTCATAATCTTTTTCTCATGCAAACACTCCTGAATCTGATCCTCCCACAACTTTATTGGCATTCCTCTGCCTTTCCTTCCTGCCACTTGGGCTAAAAATATTTTCTTAGTAAGCATCTCATCACTCATTCTTTCAGCATGGCCAAACCACTTAAGAATGCTAGTATACACCTGGCTAACAACAGTTTGCTTCACATTATACAATTGCAACACATCTTCGTTCCTCACACAATCAGAATGTGTTTTGCCATGATAAGTAATGAATTTATCAGCACACAAATTACTGCTATGTTTTTTCTGTAGTACCCATGTTTCACTGCCACATATCAGAGTAGGAACAATTGCACTTTCACACACAGCACGATTTTCAACGAAAAATTCACTCACTTACTAATATCATCATCCAATTTATTCCCTTTGTCAAACATGCTTCCCAAATACACAAACTCATTCACCTAGTCAATCACAGTGCCATTTAGACTTATATAACATCCAGTACTTCTCTCAAGAACCCTAAATTTGGTTTTTCCCTTATTCATACTCAGTTTGAATTTCATGCAAACTTCATACATCCGAGAAAACATATTCTGCAACTCACTTTTGCTCTCTGCCAACAGGACAGTGTCATCAGCATACAGCAATCTGCCCACACGGATATCCCCAAGACATAAACCAGTATTATCTATTTAGGCAACACACATGCATACATCCATAAATACATTAAACAGCCAGGGTGATATCACACAACCTTGTCTGACTCCTGCTCCAATAGAAAACTATTTTGATAAAACACCATTAACTCGTACACAAGTTCTACCTCCAGCATACATGGCTTTTACACTATTAAGTAGATTCCCAGCAACACTATATTCATTTAATACCATCCATAAAATTGTCCTATTTACTCGGCCATAAGCTTTCTCTAAATCTATGAAGGCAGCAAAAACTTTCTTACCAACCTACAGAACTTTTCAACCATCATGCATAATGCAAAAATTTGGTTAGTGCAGCCTTTACCAGGCATATAACCACTGAACATCCCACACTTTCTCTGATGTAAGAAGACCCTGTACTTTTTCAATAACGACCTTACAAAACACTTTCCCTGGCACACTAGTAGGCTAACACCACGATAGTTCTTGCAGTCAGTCTGATAACCTTTTCCCTTATTCAAGGGAACAATGATAGCATCCCTCCAATCCTGAGGCACCATTCCCAACTTCCAGCACAACTGGCAAATTTCTGTTAACCAGTCAATTACAGAGTCACCATTATATTTCAACATCTCAGCAGTTTTGCCATGAACTCCCAGAGCCTTACCATTCTTAAGAGATTTCAGAGCTTTACACACCTCTTCCTTTGAGATCCCTCCTGTGTTTCCATTATTCACTGTGACATCATCTGCCTCAGAATCACTTTTGCTTTCTTAATCTAATAACTCAGAAGTATTCACCCCATCTTTCACTTAACTCATTGGGCTACCATATCATTTTCCTGATCCAATTCTTCACACAACTTACAACTTTGTTTCCCCTATTTTTCTTGAGTCTCATGTACTTCCAGAAAGTCTTCCTATCTTTCCCAAAAGCCAATTCATGCCTTTCCACCTTCTACTTCCTATCTTTTGCCTTACTCTGGCAAACCAGCATAGTGGCTTCAAGCTTCTTACAGCGATATTCATACACAGAGACTCTACCTTGCAACATCTCCAAATAGGCTTCCTTCTTTCTCTTTACTGTCTCTTTAATCTCACTATTCCCCCAAACATCACCTCTATTGTTAACCACTATTGTGGTGCCACAGAACTCTTCAGCAGCAGTGACAACACAGTTCTTAAAACATTCCCACTTCTTTTCTACATTCTTCTCACAAGACTTCAGCTCCTTCAGTCATTTTCTGAGTATGTCAAAATAACACTGATGACCTTCAGGGAGCATTTCAAGCTTTATTCTTTCCATCCTGGGCCTCTTCCTATTCCTTTTCCTCCAACTAACATCCATTTTCACTCGTGACACTACCAAGTAACGATCAGAACCAACATCAGCACCTCTCACCACACGAGTGTCAACAACTAAGTGTTTCAGACAGTGATCGTAGACAACAAAAGCTGTCACACTCTTTTGACCATTTAGATATCGGATTTAGCTTAGCCATCTATTTCATGCCACACAGGCAAAACTGCAGCAGCAAAGCTGGTTTTTACACACGGCCATGCCAATATATTTTTTAGACCTGACTGCTGGATTTCGGTCGGCCATTTTGTCCGTGAGGAGATAAAGGTTCACTGCATTGTTGGTAGGCTCTTTCACTCTTTCATTTGTTCATATGAAGGATCAGTGTATACTTCTTGTTGTTTCTGTGACTGCTAAAAAAATTATTTTTTCTTGCTTGGCTCTGGTTGAGCTTGAATTTTTTTACTAAACATTTTTTTCTTTCACATTTTTCGGCCATGCGCCTGTTTTTGTGCTCCTTTTAGGGGTGATTACTGGTCTCTCGACCTTGTGGTTGTTCGTCGTACTTTCGTTGTTGGGCGGAATATTTTTAGTAGCTGTACTCAACTTAAAGCATTCCTAGAATACTGTGTAAATATTGCAACTTTTATTTTTAATTTTTAAGTACATTTACCAATGTTTTATATTACGTTTGTCTTATGGCATTCCGTGTTTCGTGGGAACTCTCCGTAAAGCGTTCTTATTTGCTCCCGTCGTCTCTGTTTCTTTGTTTTTATTTAATTTTTTGGAGTTCTTTTTCACAGGGAATGACACTTTTTAAGTGCATTTTTTTTTTGGTTCCTGGTTGGAAACTTCACTCGGGTGGTAAGGTTGCTTACCACGTGTCAGAATTGTATTGCTGTGGGTAGTGAGTGGTTTTATAGTTAATCTATTCATTATTGTAGTCTTACAAGTTTTTTTGATTTTTATCTAGTTGTTCCTTCATTACATATAAAAAAAATTTTGCAGTTGGTTTTACCACGTTTCCTGGGTCTAACGTTCTAAGTTTTTTCACAATATTTGTGAGCTCTGTGCTAATGTGTTTCTGGTTTTTGTGGAAGATGATGAGTATGGGTTGGGCCAGGCAGGGTTCGTACACTTTTAAAGAAAATAAATTCCAGGACTTTTAGGAGTAAGTATAAAAATTCCAGGAGCCCAAACTTTTGCTAGAATCACAGTGCGTTGTTGCCTATATTGCAAATTATGGTGAAGTTTACTACCATATATACTCGCGTATAAGTCGACCCCCCACTTTCAGAGAAAAAAATCGTAAGAGATCGGAAACTCAGGTATAAGTCGATCCCGGAATGAGAAAAAAAAAATTCAATGAATTTATTCAAAAACATTATATATATAATACTAAATTTAATTTGCATACCCAAAAACTTCATTGGAACCCTTCAAAATCCGATTCCGAGTCAGACTCGCCAAACAGTTCAAAAAAGTCTTTCTCCGTCATCGGCGCGTCATCATAAACATCAGTATTCCCATCTATGCCTGTGTCATCAGAATCACTGTCATCATCACTCATAAAAATCTCATCATCCTCTGTGCCATCAAGTTTGTTACTAATGCAACATTTCTTGAATGATTTCACAACCATTTCCGCAGGTATCGCTTCCCAAGCATCCTTGACCCATCGCGCAATCAAAACGATATCCGGCTTCTTTAGCTTTCTGCCCTTGGTTTCAGTCGGCAAATCGGAACTTATCCAATCAGCCCAATGCCTCCGCGCATTGTCCTTGAAAGGGCTTATTAAGGCAGACATCTAGTGGTTGAAGAACAGATGTCAACCCACCTGGGATGACAGCAAGAGTTGTTTTTGAATTTTCTGCAGTTTTTTTCACTTCTGCACAACGGTGTGCAACAAACATATCCCACACCAAAAAAAAAAGGTTTCCTCAAAAGTACACCTGGCCTTTTGTTCCACACATTCTTTAACCAGTCAATTGTTCCGGATTCGTTCATCCATCCTTTTTCATGGGCACGAACGAGCACACCAGACGGAAAGACAACGCTTTTCGGCAGAGTTTTGCATTTGAAAATAATTACCGGAGGTAGCTTACTGCCGTCGGCCAAACAGGAAAGAACAACCGTGAAACTGGATTTTTCGTGGCCAGTCGTTTTGATCAAGATATTTTTTTCGCCCTTTTGGTTCACCGTCTTATTTCCAGGAAGGTCGAAACACATGGCGGTTTCACCTATGTTCCCTATTTGGGAAAGTTCAAAAGCAGTCTCTTTTCTCTTTTGAATTACCGTAATTTTCGGACTAAGAGCCGCAGGTGAGAATTTTTGCAATCTTGGAAGCAAAAGTTGCCGTAAGGGCCGCACCTGTGAAGTCGTGGTGCTGCTCAGAAAGCTAAATTATCTTCCTTATTTTCATGAAATAACTCACGCCCAACGTGATTATATGTATACTTCAAAGGCTAATTCTGCAACTCAGTGTCGATCTGCTTTACACACTTATTTTTTCATACTGGCGAACATTTTTATTTATACATTTTTTATTAATCATGCTAATGATGTTATTTGTTTGCCTTTATTAAATGCTCAGAACCATTTATATAATCAATATGAATCACAGTTAATCTTAAGACTCCCGTTAGAATATCGCATTGCTTGTAAAACCGCACAATTGTCTAAATTCCATTCAATGTGGATGTCTGCTATAGGATGGTTCTCTGTTCACCACAATAGAATCCGTCTTAGAAGTAATTAACTTATAAATTATCGCTTGTTATGCTTTCAATTAATGTTTTCTTTAATAATATGTTCCTTCTATGCTATGCTTTTTTTCTCATGTAGAGACGTTTCCTTTTACCAGCTGCTTCGCACGTGCTTGCAGCTGATCTGCCGCTAACATTTCGAAACGGCGGTGCGTTTTCTCTCTTTCAAGTGGTTTGACCTACTTTCATTTACTGCGCACTGAGCCGTTACCACTGGGCACGCTATCCACAGAAGCCTCGGATGGCCCCATTCCATCCCCCATGCAAAGGGCGTTTGAGTCAGGCATTCCTGTTCTCCCCCACTTTCCCTCCTAAACCAACATCAGGACAGCGGAGTTATTGTCTAACGTATGAGTAGAAAGGGGGGAGGGGGCATTATCACAGTCGAGTTCGTGAACAAAAAAAGACGTGGTTTGAAAAAATTTACTAAGCATCTGCACCTCAACACTAAACTTGAATGTGGCAAGCTCATAAGACAAACAAAATCTATTGACATAACCAACCTTAAAAAACACCATAATACCTTCAAGTTAGAACTGAAGAACAGGTTCTCTGCTTTAGAAGGCCTAACATCGGAAGAAGTGGACATCTCTGAAGTTAACAGAAAAGTAACCAAAGCTCTTATGGAAACAGCAACAAAATTAGCTGGGTCTAAGAACAAGTTGCATGTGAACAAATTATCAGGAAAAACCAAAATGTTGATGCAAAAAAGAAGAGAGATGAGGACAACTAAAGAAGATGTGACTTCCAAAGTGGAATATATAGAGCTATGCAAGACAGTAAGAAAAAGTATCACTGAAGACGTAAGGAAATTCAACTGTGAACTAGTGAGGAAAGCAATTGAAAACAACCAAAGCCTAAAGATAGCAAAGGGACATCTCAGTAAGGGAAGAAAACAGATTATGGCACTGAGAAAAGAAGATGGTTCTGTAACAAGAAATAGAGGCGAAATTTTGACAAGAGTGAAAGATTTCTACTCCAAATTATATGAAAGGGATGATATATGCACTCCAGACATCATGAAAGATACCAGTACCAGAGTTCCTCCAGTCCTTCCAGCAGAAGTTGCACATGCAATCAAGAACATGAAGCGAGGAAAAGCTCCAGGAGAAGATGGAATTACTGTAGACATCATACAAGAAGCAAGTGGAGAAATCGAAACAGTACTCGCCCAAATTTTCACTCGATGCCTTAATGAAGGAAAGATTCCTGAGGATTGGAACACCGCTACAATGATCCTGCTACATAAGAAAGGTGACATTGAGGATCTCGGAAACTACAGACCTATCAGCCTCCTATCAGCAGTTTATAAAATCTTCACTAAAGTTCTTTCACACCGCTTGAAGGTAACACTGGACATGGCTCAACCGAGAGAACAAGCTGGATTCAGGAGTGGCTACAGCACAATAGATCATATCCACGTGCTGAGAGAACTAATTGAAAGAGCGAGGGAATATGAACTTCCATTGTGCATGGCTTTTATCGATTATGAAAAAGCCTTTGATTCGGTGAAACCATCAGCAGTTACAATGGCTCTGAAAACCTGCGGTATTGAAGATGCATACATTAATATTATTAATAACATCTATGAAAATGCAAGTGCAAAGATTAGGCTGTTTGAAAATACAACACACATAAAAATTGGAAAGGGAGTGAGACAAGGTGACACCATATCTCCGAAGCTCTTCAATGCCACATTGGAGGGTGTTTTTCAGTCGCTGAGCTGGGAAAACAAGGGGATAAAGATTAATGGAGATTATCTAACCCACCTTTGTTTTGCTGATGAGGTAGTCATTTTTGCAACTACCCCATCAAAGCTGCAGAGTATGATCCAGGAACTTGCTGACAAGAGTAAAGAAGTGGGATTAAAAATGAACTTTCAGAAGACAAAAGTGATGTTCAATGCTTTTACAAGAAATGAAGATTTATCGATTGATGGAGAAAAGCTGGAGATAACAGACACGTACGTTTATCTTGGACAGCAGATATCAAGTGAGGGTCACATTGATGAAGAAATTAATCGAGCGTACAAAACTTGCCTGGAGAGCTTTTGGAAGAAACAGCATAATTTTCAAGAGCAATATGCCATTATGTCTTAAAAGAAAAGTGTTTGATCAATGCATCCTTCCAGTGCTTACGTATGGTGCAGAGACGTGGACCTTAACTAAAAGAGACATACAAAGGCTGCAGACAACTCAAAGCAGCATGGAGAGGTGCATGCTTGGTGTAACCAGGAGAGATAAGAAGAGGAACTCGTGGATCCGAAAAATGACAAGAGTGGAAGACATCATGATCAGAGTTAAATCCCTGAAATGGCAATGGGCTGGACATACTGCCAGAAGGACAGATCATCGATGGACAGCCGAAATTTTAGATTGGATTCCAAGGGACAGGAAAAGACCCAGAAGAAGACCACATGGGAGATGGGTGGATGAAATTCGAAAGTATGCAGGGGTGACATGGAGGAGACTGGCATAAGACAGACCGTTGTGGAGGAAACTTGGGGAGACCTTTGTCCAGCAGTGGATTGATAATGGTTGACAATGATGATGATGATGATATACGGTACTTATTTTTTTCTTCTTGTGTTTCAAGGTTTATTGACCATCATGTGCAACTCTGAGTGCTATAAGCAGCCGCACATCTTTAATTTAGGGCCACTTGTTGCAGAGAAGGGATAAAGCCAATGGCATCAGACAAATATACCACCCATACCTCATATGGGACTCAAAACCACACTCACCTCGGGTGAATGGTTAGGCCATTTGGCCACCGGGGCAGCACTACACATTTACAATACATCGACTGAAAGCAGAAAAGATATTTACACATCAGTAAAGATGGGAAATTCTGATTCATTAAAACCTTAAACATGCTTCCTTGCATTTCTGAAATGAACAAAATAGAATACATGCATGATACTGATAATTTTCTTTCCTGTAACACAATATTTTTTTTACAGTGCCTAAATATCAGAAAGCAGGCACTGAGCTAAAGTAAGAGACCCCAAATCATTCACAGAGCATGAATCATGTAAACCTCAATAATGACAATGTGCATCACCAAGCTTCACAGGATTAAATTTTTTTATCCACTTTGATACAAACGTAAAAGACAGGATATTCCATGCTCTAGAATTCAAGAAACTAGATAGAAACAAGAACCTGAGAACCCGAAAAGCTGAAATGCCAACCCATTGGAGAACCAAAAAAAAAAAAAAAACAAATTCTGTTTTTACTTGTATAAAATATATAAAAATACTCCGAACTTCTTAACTTTCTATTTACAATATGCAACTTGCCTTCATTGGATGGCAGACAGTGAAATACTGATGCTTCTTATGCCTACTTAGTATGAGGGAAACATTTAAATAAATGCATATTTTTGAAATGTGTACTTTACCTTCTCTACCTGGATTTATTGTTTCTATTTATATTTTTGAAAAATGGCTACTGGTTAAAATTTTTAGGTAATTTAATACATGAAAATGTTTGACCAACTTTTTGAACGCACCCTGTATATGTCTAACTATTTTGAAAGCTGAGAAAAAGCAATGCTCGGAGTGCCTAAAAATGTTTTTTGATTACGTGCTTTTCCTGGAAATTTGTCATTTTATTCTGGAAATTTTCATCTGGTTTCAGTATGTTCATTGAAACTTAATGCATGATAATACACATACAAAAGCCTTCAATTCCGTCAAAATTTTAGTTTGTTCTTAGGGACCCTGAGGAGGGGATCTTTTACTTAAAAACTAGATGGGGGAAAATGGTGTATTCGAAGGAATGTGTTGAAAATAGCTGAAATCTGATTAATACGCAGTGTGCATGAGCTTGATCAATTCTTCCACATATTTGCATGCCACTAACTGCTATGAAAGAAGCCAGGTGAATTCCTTTTAAAAGGTATTCTTCTCTTTTCTAGCAGGTAAAGTTTCCCCCGTTTTATGGACGCAATATAAAGCCATATGGGAATAAAGTTCGATTGGGAATTGCTGTTGACTTACATTTCCTCTCCCCATTTCACAGCCACTAATGACCACAATATAAACGAGAGGGGAAATAAAGCAGAATGGGAAGACACAGAGTTTTGTTATCTAAAAAGTTCATTAAGAAAAAGGTACATTCAGGTAGACATATAACTTCAAGAGATAGGATGTTCCCTACCCCTTTACAATTCTTATGTTGCATGAGTTTTTCATGAAATTCATCAGCAACAAGCAACAGTGCCTTTTCTTTTTCTTTGACACTGTGTCACAGGGCATTTGATTTTGCAAGCAATGTTAGTGAGCTTTTTGATTCCACCTGATCAGCATACATTTCAGAGGATTTTTTAGATTCAGAAATGTCTGTTTCAAGTCTTTCCTTCTTCAATTTAAGACATGATATGTCTTCCATAAGCAGCATTCTTTTTTTCATACATTTCTTTTGCTGGGTTTTCTTCTGTTCATCCAGGTAAGCTACATACTTTTGACGAGCACAGGCAACACTCAGTAATAGCTCTTTTGACAATTCAACATCTTCTATTTTCCCAACTGTATTTACAAGGTCAACAATAATCCTTCTTGCTACAACAGATTCTTCTCTCAAGTTCTCCACCATGATTTGTTTATTTGTAGAAAATCCTCTTTCAACAGTGGCTTGCCCATGGGATAGAAGCAGAAGTATCTTCATGACTTCCCAAAAGTGTCTATACTTATTAGCAACAGTAGCATGGTAAAACTTGTCAAGTCTGTGTTCTTGGATCAAAATTTGTGAGCTCAGCCTTCCTTTTATTGACAAGTTCCTGTACTAAATCACTATACTCCTTTATGATATTATCACAATTTGCTTCCAAAACTTTCTTTGCATCGACAAGGATGAGTAATATCCTGCTGAACTTCTGAACCATATCTTTTGAATTTCCCTAAAACTTTCTTGGGTCTAAACATGTCATTGACCTAACCAACGGATACTATAAAGGGGATTTTTCGAGTAACTTCTTAGTAACTTGGATCAAAAAATGCCTAAATTGTACAGGGTGATCCATTTAAACCAGTACCTTGAAAAACCTTACATTTTTGCAAGGGATCCACACAAGGAACTTCTTTCTTTTTTTTTTTTCAATAGAAGCAGCAACTCCTGGAGAATGAAAACCACCGCCGTGAAGAAGATTGTTAACCGTAACTGTAACTCAGCTCGTAATTTGTTTGTTGTTGCATTGTCATTCAGTTGCGTGCATTCAGAAACATGCAGTACTCTGTTCCAGAGAATGTTTTTTTAGTGAAATCGAATTGGGTAACCAATTCTGTCATCAAAACGCAACAAGCATTTCAAGAGAGATTGGAGTTCGAAAAGTGCCAAGCAAGCCAACAATTCTGTCGATGGCAAAAAAACTGGAGCAAACCGGTTCTCTTCTCAGCGGTAGCGGTAGACATCACCCCCGATGCCCCAAACGCGTGTCGACGATGTTCGGCAACATTTACTTCAATCTCCGACGAAATCGTTGCGCAGATTAAGCCAACAGACAGGATATTCATGCGGAACTTGTCAAAGGTCAGAAAAAAAAGCGAATATTCGACCATTTAAAGTGCATGTAATCCATCAGCTGCAGGAACCGGACAAGGGAAAGAGAGTAAGTTACTGCAAATGGTTTCAAGATTTTCTTAATTTGCGATCTGATATTCTCTTTATCACATGGTTTACGGATAAAGCCTGGTTTTATCTGTCAGGCTACGTCAATTCGCAAAACAGCAGATACTGGGCTGCCGAAAACCCACACGTTATGTGTGAAACACTGATGCATTCACAAAAGGTTGGTGTATGGTGTGCGGTTTCGTCTACGAAAATTATTGGCCCCATTTGTTTCTCTGAGACTGTCAACACTAACGTTTATTGCCGCATATTCAATGAATTTGTGGAACAACTTGATGACATTGAATTGACAGAGGGCTACTTTTAGCAGGATGGCGCTACGTGTCACACATCGAAAGTCTCAATGGAACTCATAGCCAGCTTCTTTGATGACAGATTAATTTCAAAAAACATATGGCCTCCCCGATCTCCGGACCTAACTTCCCCTGACTTTATTTTCATGGGGCTACTTAAAGGATAGTGTTTACAAAACCCATCCAAAAACATTGGATGCATTGTGTGAAACAATCACGACTGAAATTGGCAATGTTACTGCTCGTACTCTACATGAGACATCACTGAATATGGTGCGGCGTGTTCAACTGTGTTTACAAGAAAATGGAGGACAATTCCAACATTTGCTTTGATAAAATGATTCTCCAATACCACATGTATAATTCTCAACTTACTGTATGATTTTGTTGTTATTTATAAAAAAAGTTATAAGTAAATCACATGGTACTGGTTTAAATGGATCACCATGTAACTTAAATTCCATAATCTGTTTGTCACTGACATTTTGGCTTTTTTTTAGTTCCGTTATTAATTCGCTTGCAACAAAACCAATCATGATTTTACTCGTATCTTTGTAATTTGTTTCATTTATTTCAATTTTCAGCAGTTTAAGAGGACTATTTACACTGTTCATTATGTTATCCTTTATGAATCTTTGCATCATTTCTTTTAACAAACTATATAAGTCATGAGCTAAAAACGGAAGCATTGGTTGGTCAGTCTGAAAAACAGTCAAAAAATATTCAACACTTTTAGCCACACTAACAAAAAATTACATTTGACAAGAAAAAGTGGGTCTTTAACATGTTTCTTCACCACATCAAATGACTTGTTTTGAGGGTCAGGTAATATCTTTTGCTGAACCTTGCTGACATATAATGAAATACTTGGCAAAATTTCAATAGCTCTTTCAACAACACTCACAATTTCAAGCCAACGGTGTTTGCAAAACTTTAGCGGAAAGACGTTGCAGTTTGTCACTTTTGAAAAGTCTTCACGTCTAGCTGGCGAGTCCTTGAATATGTAATACAATGATTGAATAGTCTCACCAAGTTCTTGCATTATTTTGCAGCCACTGTTGAAGGCATTATGAACAATATGCAATCCACAACTGCCAACATTCAACAAACAGGCATGGCCCTCTAATTTTAATGCATTCAGCATCATATCATAAACTTTCCAATTGACATGGGGTCCGTCCATGGACAGCTGATGAAAGTTACCAGAACCTAAGCTGGAACATTTTTCTTGAATTTTACTACACAATACATCAGCAGTAGCATGTCCTAAAAAGTCAGAGCCTAAGTATCTTGTACAAATTTGCCCGCCATCCCAAAACCTAACATGAGAATCCAACTGTTTTTTGCTAGTTTCCTTGTTCAGGGTCTCGTCAAACAGTAACACATATCTATCTTGAGATTTGACTCTTCCCTTTAAAAGTGACATAAAAAATGGTGCAATACCAAAAACAGAATAATATGCACATTTTTTTTACCACAAGTAAACTTTTTTGCAATGCTACTGTCAGGAAACATTAAGGTCAGTACAGATTGGATGTTTTCACATGACTTATATGAATAATGTGAAGTAATGACTTTCAACATCCATAGAATTCCTGCTTTTAGCACATTGTTTTGGGAAAACGAATTTTCAAGACTTGTGTCAGATACTGCAGGTTTTTTAATAGGAACAGCACCATGTGACTTCTGGTAAATGTCTTAGATACCTACTGTTTGCTTTTGTTTAGCTGCCAATAAAGAAATATGCTTTTTACTAGCCACATGACTAGTAATGGCAGACTCAACTATATTTGAAATATCGAAGCAACGATCACATACTTTGCACTTTGCTTTAAACTTAGAAGTATCTTTCTGTTTCAGCAAAAAATCCTTATACTTAGCCAAGCTGGATTAAATATAAACTTACTACCTGGCATAACTACATAACAATAATTTTTATTCTGACTAATAAAACAGACCAATGTTCTTGTTACCAATTTACAAGGAAGACAGCCAAATGCCTCTGCAATCAGCATTACGTATAAGGTCACTATACTCTTGAGTTAATGTAAGACTGTAACACTGTTTAAAATAGAACAGCCTGATTAAAAAGTCTGGGGAACACACAAGAGCGGTATCAGTCCATCTGCATCTCACTTCCACGATTACCCCATTTATAGCTTTATAACCTAACATTTATGTAACCATAAGAATACTGTAAATTAAAATCAAGGTTTGGAGGATCTTCTCCATTTCATCTCATTCAGCCCCTCCCACCTGCTACTCTCATACCTGCCAACTAAATTTAATGAACATGCAGAAGATTTCTTTGAAAAATTTAGAAGATTGTATAAAAATTCAGAAGATTTTTTTACGTCAATTTGTCACACGATAAAGTGATTTAGAACTCATACTGCTTAAACAAAAAAAGAATAAAGGACACTTAAATTTATTTCTTTGTGTGTTTTTATGAAGGGAACTTTTATTTATAGTAATTTAACAGTTAGCTAAACTTTTTACAGTGGCCTTTTTGGCTTTTTTTTTTAATTCTTTGGAGTACCCTTTTTGAAAACAAAGTAAATTTTCTTTGCATTTAATTAACAGAAGACTCTCAAGCGATTCACCAGACATTAATGATCGAAACATTGTGTGATTTTTTTAACCAAAGAAAAATTCTTTTGCATTATTAATTAAATGGCAAATACACCCTATAATTATTATTTCACTTTGGTGTTCTTTCAAATGACGAGCCACACCATTTTTCTCTCCTATCATTACTGGAGAATTGTCTGCTCCAAAAGCAATGCAATTTTTGAAAGGTATCCTGTGCTTACTAAAAACATCAACTGTAGCTGAGAACCATGAATTCAGATATCAGAGCTTTCATTATTTTAGATAAATGGTATAATTTTCAGAGAATGAATACTTTTTTTTTTTAACACCATGCATCAATTCTTACAAATTTCCAAACTTCGTCACTTCCGTTTTTGGAAATTTCCTCCACCCTTATCAAGCTAAAATGCACACACATTTGTGAGGGTAATGACATTTAACAACTACATAGGAGTGGGAATCACATCGTGGTGGTGGTGGTGGGGATACAATTACTGAAGAAATCTTCACTCTGTCTGACTTCCGTTTTCGGAAATTTATCCAACATTTTCAAGCTGAAATACACATATTTATGGAATAAAATTATATCTAACAATACTCGGTAGAGGAAACATCGCGCAAGAAAAAAATTACGATTACGAGAGAAATCTTACCTCCATCTCTACTTTCCGTTTTCGAAGGATGAAATTCCGTTCCCTGACGGAGAAAACGATACCCTTTCCCAACCACCAATCCTCTCAAAATTTCAGTTCAGTTGTGCATCGATCTCGTAAATGGTCCAATTAAATGATAACAAAAATGACGGAATTCCTCGAATCATGGTAAGAATCTCGTGGCCGAAGATTACGGGGAAATTTTCGGGCGGCCTAACTTCCGTTTTTGGAAATCGTTGCCTACATTTTCGAGCTGAAATTATGCAATGAAATTATATTTAACAACAATACTGAACAGAAGCAACTTCGCGCGAGAAATAAAAATACGATTACGGGAAAACTCTGCACTCCGTTTAGCTTCCGTTTCCGAACGTTTCAAAAGACAAAACAATGTCTCCAGACGGAATACGACCTACCCCCCCACTAATACCCCGAAAATTTCTTCACTTTTGCATCGATCTCGAAAATGACAGAAAAAAAAGGAGGGGGGGGGGGACTCCACGAACCCACAGAAGAACCTCACGTACGAATTAACCGCTGAATCGATTTCGAATCGTGTAAGATTACACTAAAATATTGATGACCGGTAAATTTTAACTTTTGGCGCAAAATCAGCGCAGATTTTGTCGCCAAAATCGCAATTCTTTTTGGCAGAATGGTGCAAGAACAACTTTTTGGCGCGGGCTGGAGCAATTGGCTCAGGTTTGGTAGCCGAGATTAAGACTACCAAGTAATTGCTGCGCTTTTCAATTTTTTTTTTTTTTTTTTTTTTTTGGTTTACAAAAATTAATAGAAAGCGAGTTTGGTCGGAAGATCGGAAGAATGTATAAAAATCGGGACTTCTGCCAAAATCGGAAGAGTTGGCAGGTATGTACTCTAATTTCCAACCTAAGGAAAAATCTTCCGAAAAATTTATTTTCTGAATTTTCAATTAAAAGATCTCAATTTTTCACAGATGTTGTAACTGGGTCATATAAGGTTAGCCTGCAAATTTCACTACAATCAAACGAAAACTTTTGGAATCGCGCAAATTTATTTTATTATGACGTTAGAGCGGGAAAACGGCCGTCGAACATGGTTAAAAATTTTATTGGATAGTTTTTATCCAATTCACACGAAATTTGGTGGGTTTGTTCCTTTTGGCAATTTATTAAGTGCATTAAATTTTCAGCGAGTTTTGTAGAAATTACGCGAAGAAAGAAAATCATATTTTTATCCTAGTAAGGTGCAGGAGCAGTCAACAGGCCCCGCCCTGCCCACCCGATCAGGCAAGGAAGTTTATGCAATTCCCTTCCCCATACACACACTCTCTCTCCCTCCCTCCCTCCCTCCCTCCCTCCCTCCAGTTCACAGCTGGAGAGGAGCTAACTTTTACAGTGAAACATGCTGAAAACCACCAAACTAGTTCAGCATAAAAATAAATACAAACTTTAACCAAACTAGGTCAGCATCAAAAGAAATACAAAAATTCCAGGAGTCATTAAAAAATTGTCTTTTTTCCAGGAGTTTTCCAGGGCCCTGGAAAATAAAAATTTAATTCCAGGAGGCGTACGAACCCTGGCCAGGAAAGTGATAGATGTATGCTAAAAAATTTTGCTTAATTATTATGTTTCTGCACCTTTGAGGGCAGTTATGTTAATTTGGATTTTATAGGGACTTATACATGCATCTATGGCTTTGCAGAAACCCATTTTCAACTAGGTCTTTGTGGAAGTGAGAAAATGCAGAGTTTTGCTGGTCCTTGAAAAAGCCAAGGCTTGGCATTATCGACACTTTTTTGCATTCCGGTTTATTTTTATTTAATTTTTGCTTGTTGGCTTTTGAGTTTTAAAATTTTATTTTATATTCTTATTATTCTTATTTTGTTGTTGTAGCTTCTTCTTTGTAGGTTATATATATATATATATATATATATATATATATATATACAGGGGTTTTTCATCTTGAACTCCTTCTTCAAGAAAAAGCCACACAGGAAATGGACATGGAGACATCCAAATGGGACGACAAGTGAAATTGATTTTATTATGTGTAACAAAAAATTCGTCATAGAAGACTGCAGTGTGCTAAACAAGTTCAACACAGGTAGTGACCATAGATTGGTGAGATGTAAGATGCACCTCAACACTAAACTTGAACGTGGCAAGCTCATAAGACAAACAAAATCTATTGACATAACCAACCTTAAAAAACACCATAATACCTTCAAGTTAGAACTGAAGAACAGGTTCTCTGCTTTAGAAGGCCTAACATCGGAAGAAGTGGACATCTCTGAAGTTAACAGAAAAGTAACCAAAGCTCTTATAGAAACAGCAACAAAATTAGCTGGGTCTAAGAACAAGTTGCATGTGTACAAATTATCAGGAAAAACCAAAATGTTAATGCAAAAAAAGAAGAGAGATGAGGACAACTAAAGAAGATGTGACTTCCAAAGTGGAATATATAGAGCTATGCAAGACAGTAAGAAAAAGTATCACTGAAGACGTAAGGAAATTCAACTGTGAACTAGTGAGGAAAGCAATTGAAAACAACCAAAGCCTAAAGATAGCAAAGGGACATCTCAGTAAGGGAAGAAAACAGATTATGGCACTGAGAAAAGAAGATGGTTCTGTAACAAGAAATAGAGGCGAAATTTTGACAAGAGTGAAAGATTTCTACTCCAAATTATATGAAAGGGATGATATATGCACTCCAGACATCATGAAAGATACCAGTACCAGAGTTCCTCCAGTCCTTCCAGCAGAAGTTGCACATGCAATCAAGAACATGAAGCGAGGAAAAGCTCCAGGAGAAGATGGAATTACTGTAGACATCATACAAGAAGCAAGTGGAGAAATCGAAACAGTACTCGCCCAAATTTTCACTCGATGCCTTAATGAAGGAAAGATTCCTGAGGATTGGAACACCGCTACAATGATCCTGCTACATAAGAAAGGTGACATTGAGGATCTCGGAAACTACAGACCTATCAGCCTCCTATCAGCAGTTTATAAAATCTTCACTAAAGTTCTTTCACATCGCTTGAAGGTAACACTGGACATGGCTCAACCGAGAGAACAAGCTGGATTTAGGAGTGGCTACAGCACAATAGATCATATCCACGTGCTGAGAGAACTAATTGAAAGAGCGAGGGAATATGAACTTCCATTGTGCATGGCTTTTATCGATTATGAAAAAGCCTTTGATTCGGTGAAACCAACAGCAGTTACAATGGCTCTGAAAACCTGCGGTATTGAAGATGCATACATTAATATTATTAATAACATCTATGAAAATGCAAGTGCAAAGATTAGGCTGTTTGAAAATACAACACACATAAAAATTGGAAAGGGAGTGAGACAAGGTGACACCATATCTCCGAAGCTCTTCAATGCCACATTGGAGGGTGTTTTTCAGTCGCTGAGCTGGGAAAACAAGGGGATAAAGATTAATGGAGATTATCTAACCCACCTTCGTTTTGCTGATGACGTAGTCATTTTTGCAACTACCCCATCAGAGCTGCAGAGTATGATCCAGGAACTTGCTGACAAGAGTAAAGAAGTGGGATTAAAAATGAACTTTCAGAAGACAAAAGTGATGTTCAATGCTTTTACAAGAAATGAAGATTTATCGATTGATGGAGAAAAGCTGGAGATAACAGACACGTACGTTTATCTTGGACAGCAGATATCAAGTGAGGGTCACATTGATGAAGAAATTAATCGGCGTACAAAACTTGCCTGGAGAGCTTTTGGAAGAAACAGCATAATTTTCAAGAGCAATATGCCATTATGTCTTAAAAGAAAAGTGTTTGATCAATGCATCCTTCCAGTGCTTACGTATGGTGCAGAGACGTGGACCTTAACTAAAAGAGACATACAAAGGCTGCAGACAACTCAAAGCAGCATGGAGAGGTGCATGCTTGGTGTAACCAGAAGAGATAAGAAGAGGAACTCGTGGATCCGAAAAATGACAAGAGTGGAAGACATCATGATCAGAGTTAAATCCCTGAAATGGCAATGGGCTGGACATACTGCCAGAAGGACAGATCATCGATGGACAGCCGAAATTTTAGATTGGATTCCAAGGGACAGGAAAAGACCCAGAAGAAGACCACATGGGAGATGGGTGGATGAAATTCGAAAGTATGCAGGGGTGACATGGAGGAGACTGGCACAAGACAGACCGTTGTGGAGGAAACTTGGGGAGACCTTTGTCCAGCAGTGGATTGATAATGGTTGACAATGATGATGATGATGATATACAGGGGTGGGGAATTTCAAGAAAATCTTACCAGCCAGGGATTTTTACCACAAGCCAAGAAGACGCGATATATGCACATAACGACAACAGTGTGCAGAGATGGGATGACACAAATTTTGAATTCCTGCCCTTATGTAAAACAAATACATATATACGCTATACCAGATTAAAAAAAAATTCTCCATAAAACCTTTGATTTATAACAGAGATGTGTGACACCAATTTATTATTTTATAATTAAATATTTCATACCTAATTAATAGTGATTGTTAAGCTTTGTTTCTTTTCAATTTTTACATCAATTATTCAGCATCACAATTTTTTTTTGTCTTTGTACATGCTTTGTTGCTTTATTCCCCCTCCAAAGTAACACTTATCTATAGAGTATGCTGGATCAAAACTTTCTAATGATGTCCCATTAACGTGTATATTTAGGAGACTGTTCATACTTCAGTTGATTAATGAGGTCCTCAAAAGGTTTTTGATAAGATTCATCTGGCTGAAGCCACATTCACAGGTTGATGTTGATGCTGGCAGTGACGGCGGAACCACCCGGGCCACCAGGGCCCTGGCCCGGTCAATAATTTCAGCCAAGATTTTAATTTTTATTATTCTTTTTATATGACATATATGTGATTGTTGTGATGTGCCTTAGAAAGTTCCTCTAAGTAAGTGGTTGGGTGGTCCTAATTCCCAACAAAGCTTCTTGGGCACAGTAGCGCACCCAGAAATTTCCCAAGGGGAGGAGCCCGTGCAACCAGGCACACAGAATTTTCCCAAGGTGGGGGTGACCCCCCACTAAATTTATTGGGAAAAGTAGTCAGGAGCTGTAACAATTAAGGGTGTTGACTTTTGTGCATTTAATTCTTATCCAGTTACTACTGATGTTACAGTACAAGAAAGTTAAAAGATTAGAAAAAGCAGTCAAATTGTTTTCCTTGTTAGATTTTTCTAAATTTATTTAACAGAACTACTCCCTTATAATTATCATATTTTATAATTATACGGTACATGATTAAGAGGTATATGTAGATCGCGTATTGTGACTTTTTGTTTCAAACTTCGACATAATTTCCCACTCTATCAGCTGGGGCGGGAAGCGGGAGGCTTGGCCACTCCTGTGGGTGCGCCACTGCTTAGACATTGTTTTTCTTCTGTTTGTTCCGGGAAGGTAGAGGGCGCACCACGATTCGAAATTTCGGGCCCGGTCAACGAATTTCACTTTCCGCCACCCCTGGATGCTGGTATTACACAAAGATGTGAAAACAACTGGCTTATGTTCAGTAATCTTTAAAAGTAGTTCATCAACTTTCAAGTTCTGGCTACTTATTTTAAAGTTAAACCATTCGTCTACCACACTTTTTTCGATACCTTTCTCATTGTTTTTATGTTTGATTACTTCCTTAGAATGATGCAAGATAATTTTGATTTCATTATCTCCAAAGTCACTCAAATATTTTCCAGTGGGCCAAGTGAATGTGTCAAAAACATATGTTGAAGTCATTACAGGGGAATTAATGTCACAAAATCTTTCCAATAAATATTTTTTTGCAAAGTCTATCATAGTATTTCTGTCAGATTTGAAGAACTTCTTCCCATTTGCAACATTTGTCAGAACTACATCTTTGTAAGTTTTGTAGGATCTAAAAAATTGTTCTTCATATTTTCCTCTTTCTTTCTGCAAATTTTCTAATTTCTTTTTTGCTTTTAAAAGTTTGTTGTTGACTTGACATAAAAGCAAATGCTGTTTTTGAAAAACAAGGGACAAGCAGACGTGCCAATCTTCAAAATCTAAAAATCAGGAGATTTTTTACAGCTCATAAAATCACGAGTGCTATTTTTTATCGACATTTTTCAGATGCAGGAGCAATTTTCCAAAAGTAGTATTATTGGTACATAGCATTTTTAATGTTTAAAAAGTTATTCTAAATGCAGACTGTATGTTTATATGCAAAATAAAAAGCATAGTGAAAATAGTTGTCAACCAGATACAATTAATAGCATTAATAATTAATACAAGATATGTACTTAATTTTTGATACATTATTTAATCATAATTAATCTTTATCCTTATTTAGTGAATGTACAGTAGCCAATTTAGCTCTCTTTATAACAAAGATCTACAAAAGTTTTGTTCAAAGCATTTTTCTTTCATTCTGGACTTAACTGTCAGCAGTTTTTCCAGTGTTGGAATAGAGAGACACAGAGGTATCTGTCAAAATAAATGTAGAAGTGTCAAGCTTTCTTCTTGGTTGGAGGCTTATAAAGACCACAGTGAACACCTCTGTGGGCTATAAGCAGTTGCCCATCCTTAATTTAGGGCCACTGGTTTCAGGGAAGGGAGAGAGCCAGTGCTGTAAGACAAATACATCAGTACTTGCCAACTTTGGTGGAAAATGTGCATCAGCAAAACTTTTGCGCGAACGCCATTTACCACAAAACAAAATATAATTATATTAATAAATATGCAGTAAAAATCTCTGCATATGCCACAATAACTAAACTAGTATTATCTGTGTTTAAAATAATAATTTAAAAAACCATAAAATAAAATCTTAATTTTGTTCAATGTTAGCTTTGCAAACCTGTGGCGTTTCAATACTAAACTAAAATTTTCATTTGCTGATATCTTTGTTTCCCTTCCCATTTCTTTATTATCATTTTTTTTAATGCCTTTGGATGACAATTTTATCCATCATGAATGCATGACAGCTTTCACTATTTTAGACAAAAGATGAACAGTGTAACTTTGAAAATATAAATACTTTTGAACACCAAAAATGCATCAATTTTTACAAATTTTTCAGCTTCGTCACTTTCGTTTTCTGACCCCCTCCCTCCGTTTATCAAACCGAAATGCAAAACTTTTTGGAGGGGAATATTTGAGAATACAGGATACAGTTCTGATCATCGTTGGAGGAAAAAAATTATAGTTACGGGGAAATCTTTGCTACGTCTGATTTCCGTATTCGGACATTTCCCCTCCATTTTCAAGTTGAAATACAAATGTTTATGAAATAAAATGATATTTAACAACAATACTAGGCAGAGGAAACATCAAGTGAAAAATCAAATTATGATTACGGGAGAAATCTTCACTGCGTCTAACTTCCATTTCCGAAAGTTTTGTAAGACGAAACTTCCTCTTTCGAAAGTTTCAGGCGGAAAACATCCTCCACCACAACTAATTGCCCCCAAAATTTCTATTCAATTATGCATCGATCTCGTGAATAACCGAAATTATGACGGAAAAGGAGAAATTCCTCGAAGCCGTCGCACTCTCATGCCTAAAGATTACAGCTAAATTTTTTCGCCCTCGAATTTCCGTTTTCGGAAAATTTTCCTCCATTTTCAAACTGAAATACAAATATTTACGGAATAAAATGATATATAACAACAATACTGGACAGAGGCAACATCACAGGAAAAAGAAATTACAATTACAGAAAAAATCTTTATTTCGTTTACTTCCGTCTTTGAAAGATGAAATACCATCCTGATGCATATTTTACGATTTGGTAAAATTCTTCGATGAGTAGTTTTACGCTCCGAGAAAAATTCCTGATGCGTATTTTTACACATCGAGAAAAATTCTCGATGCATATTTTTATGCGCCGTGAAAAATTCGAGACGCATACTTTTACGTGACGCGAAAAATTCCAGATGCATATTTTTATGCGTTGGTAAAATTTTGATGCGCACTAGACGCATAATTAGATTACTCATTTTTTGGAGAACTCTGGTCGGCACATCATTTGAGCACTCTGTTACAGTGCCTATCTAAGTGGATGGTTGCAGGGGATTGAAATATTTCGATTGAGCAATCGAAATATCAAAAAATCCGTAAAAAAAAAAAGACTTCTATCTGTAAATCAGTAAAATTAAGCAGAAATCCGTAAATTTTACGGATAATCTGTAAAAGTTGGCAAGTATGCAACATCCATGCCCCACTGCGACTCGAACCCGGACCCAGGGCCGACTGGACCATAGGGATAACCGGGGTGGGCGCCCCGGGCCCCGCAGTGTAGGAAATAAAAACAAAATCATTTTGGGTAGTTTTTGTACTTATTATTATTTTAAATTTTGGGGATCGAGGCTCTTGAAAAGATATTTTTATAACGTTTTTTTGGGTCTTAGTTTCCGATTCCCCTACTTTTAAATAGGTTACCACCCTTTGTTGTATAGACGCTGAGATTTGCAGATTTCAAGTTAATATAATGACCACCTTAAACTTTCTCTGCATTCATGAAGTAGCAAATTAAGTTTCATCATGTTTTGGTTGTTCCCTACTTTTATATGTTGAACAATTTGTGCGTAAACCAGATACTTAAGTTTAAAAAAATTAAATAAAAAGAACAATGTGAAGCTTGTTTTTAGATTATAAATGGAAGCCAAATGTTCAGTGACTTTTGAAACAGTATTGGATTTTATTTTTTTTTAAAAGGCAGTTTTTACATGCGCTCGCATACAAAAGTTAAAAAGGTCACTAATTTGTCAGTTACTCCACCTCGCATCAAAAATCGATCACTAAAGCATAAAAAAATATTTAAACAAATTATTCAGGGAAAAAATATTTAAACAATCATGAGGATGTTTTTGCAAGTATCACAATAAAACCACAACTCCTTCCCCCGGAAAGATAATTCCCAGATTCTGACACTTTTCACTCTCTCTGTCTCTGCAATTTCAATCTTTTTCTTAAGTTTAAGGTGGTTCCACCTAAAATCCCTGCCTTATGTTTCCAATGGTAAAACTTCTTTACATATTTTCTCCACAATCAACGTATTTCCAAGGATGAAAATTTGCACATCGATAAAACTAACTTTAAGTTATAGAATGGGACACTTAATACTTGCTAAAACATAACCATAATTATATTAAAAATCAATCCTTTTCCTTTACGTAATGTTCAGACTTGTTAATAGGTGACGCGATCTGTACATTGATGACGTCAGTAGACAAACAAATGTTGAATTGCTTAACTATGGTTATGTTTTAGCAAGTATTAAGTATCCCATGCTAAAACTTAAAGTTAGTTTTATCGATGTGCAAATTTTCATGCTTGGGAATACAATAATTGCGAAGAAAACATGTAAAGAAGTTTTACCATTGCAAACATAAGGCACAGATTTTAGGTGGAATCAAATTAATGCAAACACTTTTCTTTATGACAGTTTTAACTTTTTCTTTATGACAGTTTTCGTGTGTGTTCTTTATGGACGATACTTTTTATGTAAGGACTTTACTAAAGTATGAGAGGTGTTATCTAAGGCCCGCAGTAAAATTTTGCTCAGGGCCGCGCTATGAAATTTTGCCCTGGGCCCTGCAAAAGTTCCATCTGGTCCTGCCCGGACCCATCTCGGACAATTTGTCGGAAGCCGGCGCTCAGTTTCACAACTTTATTATGCAGCAAAGACAATAACAGCTAATATGTAAAGAAGAAAAAAATTACCAAAGATATGACATAAAATAAAACATTAAAAACTGCGAAAGTGGCATAATGAAAAAGGAAAATCTCCAACAAAAAGTAAGCGAAAGGAATGAGAAAAAAAAAATTCGCAAACTAAGTGTACACAAAATGCTACAATAGAAGATAAAACAATTAAAGCTGACAATAACAGATTCATAATTAGAGATGAACAAAGGAGCACGTTAATCTTCTACAAAATGCGATGAAGAAGGGAAAAGAGACAAAAATGGTGCAAAACAAGAAATAAAAATCACAGTAAAGCAAAACTGAAAAGCAGTCCGCAAAACTCAAGAAAACATAAACAGAGCTGGCAGCTAAGAGCGGGGAGACGTGAAAAGACAGGTCACAGCTGGCGCACGAGTGTGTTTGTATAACCAACATAAAACACCACTGCGCCACCAGGGGTGGCATTCTTTTGCAGATGAGGAGAGGAAAAGTACGATACTAAGCGAAAGGAATGAGAAAAAAAAAAAATTCGCAAACTAAGTGTACACAAAATGCTACAATAGAAGATAAAACAATTAAAGCTGACAATAACAGATTCATAATTAGACATGAACAAAGGAGCACGTTAATCTTCTACAAAATGCGATGAAGAAGGGAAAAGAGACAAAAATGGTGCAAAACAAGAAATAAAAATCACAGTAAAGCAAAACTGAAAAGCAGTCCGCAAAACTCAAGAAAACATAAACAGAGCTGGCAGCTAAGAGCGGGGAGACGTGAAAAGACAGGTCACAGCTGGCGCACGAGTGTGTTTGTATAACCAACATAAAACACCACTGCGCCACCAGGGGTGGCATTCTTTTTACAGATGAGGAGAGGAAAAGTACGATACTGCCGACTGTAAATGCCGTCTTATATCAACGCAGAAAGAAAAAGATTTCACAAGCGGTTCGAAATCTTTTCTTCTGCATCAATCATTTCGACCATCGTAAAGGCTAATTATCGGGAGAATTTGACATTTATCCGGAGGGCAGGAGGAATGGCTGAAAATCTGGAGTCTCCCGCCGAAATCCGGAGAGTTGGCACGTCTGGACAAGTCTTTAAAGATTTGAAGAAAATCTAGGAGAAAACTGAGGGTTGCCAGAAATCGGAAATCTTTTATTTTCTTTACTATGCCTTCTGCATTTTTGCTACCTTGCTTTTCATTAGCTTCATTTTCTAAATGCAACACAACTGGTTGGTAGTCATGAAAAATTGCTCACAAAACTCCTACCTTACATGTCACCCATCTAATTTGGTTCAATTTCTGAATTTTTTGTGCTAATAAGTTGGCTATTTTTTCCAGGTGCTTGATTTCTTTAGTGGAATGTCCATAAAATTTATAAATTAAAATAAGAATAGAGTCAAACGTTACTAAATACGATACATTCTTCAGAGTATAAAATATGCTGAACTGCAATCGGTGAGCAACACAATGCACAGACAATATATGTGGTAAAAATTCTTTAAATTTGGCACATAAACCAGATATTTCACCAACCATGTTGGCTGCCCCATCTGTTGCTATACCAACAATCCAAGAATTTTTCTTCAAATCTAAACCAAGAGAAGCAAACTGTTTCTCAATAGCAGAAAAATAGGACTCAGATGTGTCATTTTCTAATTCTAAAACCCCAAAAAAACATTCTTCAATTTTACCACTTTTCAAATAACTTGCATACATCATCAATTCCTCTATTGTGCCCTTGTCTGTAGAGGCATCTAAAATAATGCTAATGAACTGAGACTGCTTTAGTTCTTTTAATACCGACTCTGTTATAACCTCTGATACACAAGAAATAAATTCCCTGCAAGCATTTCTGTTTGCATACTGGTTTTGTACATCAACCTCTAACTTTCTGGATAACATGACTAGTGATTCAATGTCAGAAAATGTCTTATTGTTTTTTGCAATATAGTAGCTCAGATTGAATAATACTTTGAGCTGCTTAAATATTTTTTCATCCATCTTTTTAACACATTTGGCCAATGGGGTGCTAACAAGAAGCTGTGATGAATTTTCAATAAAATCAACATTTTTTCTATTGCTGCACAGATTTATTATGGAATTTAAAAGTTTCATGTTTGAAAGGACCACTAAATCCCTGTGAAAACTTATGTGATGTATTGACTTTCACATCTGCTCTGCAGCAAAATCCACATTTTGCAAGACCGTTTTCATAAACAATTCAGGGAAAATCTTCTATCCATTTCTCCTGAAATTTCCTGTTCTGTGGCTTTTCGCAAATTTTTTGCATCATTTCTATCTTTAAGGAAAACATTTTTAGAACCAGGATCAGGTTATATCACACTGCTATCAACCAAAACACGTGGCATAGAGGATGAATCACATGGCACTGCTACCGGACGATTTATGTTGGAAAAATGTAAGTAAAGTTGATTGTTTGGAATTAAACATATTGAGATCACACGCTGATTTTCAATGATACTGCAATTTTTTATGCTGCAGAAGCCCTTTGTCCACCAAAACTTTGCTGTTTACGTTTCCATCGCTCATTCAGGCAAAATGACAATTTAGTCGGCGCTCCTAGAAGAGAGCCGTAGGTACCAAGTGATCGAACATGCGGGACATCAGCAATGCTTCTCACGCGCGCTTCCCGGCGGTTACACACAGGGCTTTAGTTACACAGTGTTCTCCGCTGGGTAAACCGGTTTATTCCACCAGCAGCAGGAGCGACTGCTAAGCATCCGTGATGTCAGCGCCGCTCTTTCGTGCGAATGAACACCGGGTCGGTCTAAAAAAAAATTGAATGCTTCTCTGCCTAGCGAGGTATGACTTCAAAGTTCGGGAGTTCAGGTTTCGGATTAGAATATACTTGCCCGTCTTATAAATGAAGAAGCTTAAGGTGTAAAAAAAAATATTGAAAGCCTACAATATTATTATTTTATATATTTTATAAGCTGCAATTTTTAAGAGGTCTAAAATTCAGAAAATCCACTTGCTGTTGGCGAGTATGCGAGCGTAATTCCCGACCCCTGTGTATATACACTTTCTTTCCATTTAATGAATTAAAAGAAATATGAAATTGCTGAAATTTTTTTAAATTTAAAAAGTTACTGCTACAATAACCCACAACTTTCAAATGGTTGTGATGTATATTTTTAATTTCTGTGGTAATCGGGCTGTAACTCTGAGTAATGCTTAAATTACATCAACTGAAACACTGGATTTCAGGCTGTAAATAATTTGTGATGAAGAAATGAAAACATCCTAAAAAGGTTTAGAGTTCACACACCGTTCAGCACCTATTGGAGGGAGGAAAAAAAGAAAAGAAATATAATTTATTCTCCTTCAGTCTTGGAGTTGTAGCTGAAGTGCTAAAGGCATTCTCTTTGAAGTAAAGCAAAATAAACAAGTGGGAGTGAGATTGGTAGCTCGGGGAGAATGGGAAGGGGAGTGATGTTATGGAGATCACGGGTCAGAGCAGCATGAAACAATCCAATGTTCTATGGAATGGAAACGGTGCTGTTTAGCAACAGCTTCACAACATTGTAATACAGAAGAGAATGTACATTGCTGCTTCTTGTGCCATGGTGAATAGAATAAATCATTCCTTCTCCTCTTCTGTTTGCTTTTCTAGTAAAAATATTCCATTATGCCTATAAACTTTTTGATTTTAATTTTCATTCTACATAAAGAATTCACACATTTATCTACTCGCTACAAAATCCGCAGTCTAAAAAATATTGTAAAATATTACAAAGCCAAAACAAAACAGGGAGGAGTATTAAGGTCCGAATGAAAGAACACCAAGCAGCTATTAGGAACATTAGTAACAAAACAGGGCTAGACAGACATATACAAGCAATTGGACACTCCATAAATTGGAACTCAGTAAAAATAATCGCCCACCAGTCAAACTTAGTGAAGAGGAAACTAGAAGAAGGGATCGAAATAGCAAGAAGAAGAAGTACCACAATTAATGATAATTGCGGTTGGACTCTTCCACTAATTGCGGTTGGAAACTAGAAGAAGGGATCGAAATAGCAAGAAGAAGAAGTACCACAATTAATGATAATTGCGGTTGGACTACTCCAGTGACGTAGTCCTGATGACGAACTAGGCTTTAGTTCGAAAATTTGACAACCAACTTTCATGAAAAATAACCTCTATAAGACTCGTAAAAAAGTTATTCCACAATACACTATAAATAGAGGTGCCATAAATTCATTTACAACAAAAATTTTGTTTTCAGAACTGTCCTGTACCATAAGAGCCATGGCTCTTACGTTAATAAAAGTGAGATTTTTTGGCTGTGCAGCTGTTATGCCGAATTTGTTTTTGATAAGACTTCGTTTCCTTTTTCTCTTCTTTTTTTTCATGCAGATGCTTAGTCATTTTTTTTTCTCACAAACTGGACTGTGATAATTCCAAGCTCCCCCCCCCTTTCTATTCATACGTTATTTATATATTTTTAAATGAACACAGATGGGAAACTCGGTCAGGATAAATTCGTAAAATCAATTTTGTTTCGTTTTAACTGGCCGCTCTGCGATGCTCAAAAGCCCACATGTGCTCCTGAATGTCACATGGGAGATGGCAGAAAGAGAGAGTATATGGACAATGCAGGTTTTCAGTGAACATTCATTAAAAATAATAAACAGAAACTGCCTAACGTCTAAACTTTCCATTAGGTTTTGACAAAATTTCACATGGGAGTTTCTTTTGATGTGTCTTGGTTACTGAAAAATTTGCATTCAGTTATTTAAAATTGGAGAAATTTTTATGCATAAAAATTTCTCCCAGTACAACTTCCCAAGAGTCGAGAAAGGTCATGTGTTGCGACTTTCACCACAGCCGACGCTTTGTCGCTGGCTGGCGCCGTTGAACTTCTGTGTCCGCTCAGTGACAGTTCTGCCATAAACCGTAGCAGCGCTTTCATGTCTTTTGGTGTTTCCCATACTTTCGTTTTTTCTCCATCAGGGAGGGGGGAAAGGGTGATTGGATCTCGCTTTTGCTGGTTTGACAAAGATGACTGGTCCCTTCCTTCTGCTGTAGATCAGATTTAAAAAGTGGGCGTTTCCTCCACACTGTACCTGTATCGTAACTACCTTTGTCAGCACTAGAGCACGTTGCGTTTCTCACAAGAGCATGTTGCGTTTCTCACTAGAGCATGTTGCATTTCTTTTTCTTTGCACTACGCATTCATCAGACACTTATTCATTTTTCTGAGTGGCGAAAAATCCTTGTTTTACTGGATTTCTTTCTTTAGTTATTGTAATTACTTATGCAATACAAAGATGTCCCATTTTAAGTGCTCATTTCAGACTGATTGGAAGACAAAGTACTCGTGGATTTCTGAAGTGCCAACTATGCCAGTCGAAGTTCAGTTTCAGTAATATGGGTTTACGTGCAGTGACAAGTCATCGACATGGAAAAAACATGTAGTAAAAGAAAAAACTGCTTTAACATCAAGAAGTGTTGGGAGTTTTTTCTTCATCGTCTAAAAAATCGACTTCATCTGATTCTACGGATATAGTGGGAAACTGCACAAAAAAGTCCCAGGTTGTGGGTAGTGAACCCGCAATTGCTCTATCAACTTCACTTGAGTCTCAACAGAATAAGAAGCTGTGCAGCATGACCAAATTTCTTTTAAAAGAAAGGTGGTGCACCATCCAATTGGAGAATAAAGTTGTCACCGTCGTCCTGCAACTGTGGCATCAACCAAAGACTTAACATATCCAGAAAAGAGCCTCCTGTGACAGTTTTCTTGTGAAAAAAGAAGGGGCAGCACACTTTCTTTTTGGATGAGGCACAGAACACATTTATCTTAGGGGAATATCGCATGTGTTGCATGGTAAATCCAGGATTCTCTATTCCCCAAAAGCAAACATTGTGCCTGTTTACCGGACCACTCACGCGCAACGTAGCTTCATCGGTGAAAACTAAAGTGATCAGCAAAATCGTCATTTTCAAAACGGTGCTGCATTTCGGCACAAAATTAAAAGCGCTTTGTCTTGTCAAGGTCAGTGAGATTTTGCAACATCTGCGCTTTGCATGGAATCATTTTCAGCTTCTTTCTCAAAAATTTCCAGATAGTGGGCTGTAAAATCTGCACTTCACAACTCACCTTCTGCGTTGGTTTTCCAGGGCTTCATTGAATGGCAGTGCAAACACTATTGATGACTTCTTCCGAAACACGCGGTCATCCAGGACTTTTAAGTTTGCACAAACAGCCTGTAGTTTCAAATTTTTTATGCCAATCGTAGATAGATTTTCTGGTTGGAGGTTCTTTTCCGAATCGCGATCAAAAATGCTGTTGCACAACAGTTACAGATTCTGTTTTGCTCAATTCAAGAACATAAAATGCCTTCTCCACTGCCATTTTGACTGACTAGTCACGTGACATGTGCGCTATCGCCTACGTCACTTGCCTCAGTAGCGGGACACAAACTTTATGAGTACACCTACCTAACGGTACACAGTTGTGGTCCGTGTCTTCAACTGTTACTGCTTTACAGCATCTGGAAACTGTATACTTATGAATCACCCTGTATTATAATCCTGCTTGTTGCATGAGTTTTTAGGATAGTAAAATTGATATTGTCTGTTGATTACAGACAAATCTGCATTATTTAGTACCCACAAACATATGCAGTTTTTCAAAAAGAACTAACACTGGCCACAGGAAATTGCTTCTGCCATTGCGCTTCACAATGAATTCTATACTTTTTTTTTTATCATAGTATATTGCAGTTAATTGATAACTAATAATCACCAACGGTTGTGCAATAGATTTTAAAAATGGGCTAGTTGTTTGGCGGACCAGAGAAAGACCTTGGCGAAGTTATTGCCATTTTAATTTTGCTTAACAACCTAACTTTTAAATATTTTTATTGAGGTACAACACTGCAAATAGGGTATTAGGGAAGTAGGTGTCATTTCTTGTCCCAAATAGAAAAGGCATTTTACTCGCATTAATTGCATCCGAAATGGGGGACAGCACTCAGCAGAAGGATTTCGTGCATTTCCATAACATCACTCCCCTTCCCACTCTCCCCAAGCTACCAACCTTACTCCCACTTGTTTATTTTGCTTTACTTCAAAGAGAATGCCTCTAGCACTTCAGCTATAACTCCAAGACTGAAGGGGAATAAATTATATATATATATATTTTCCTCCCTCCAAAAGGTGCTGACAGTGCGTGAACTCTAAATCTTTTTAGGATGTCGTCATTCGTTCATCACAAATTATTTACGGCCTGAGATCCAGTGTTTCAGTTGATGTAATTTAAGTATTACTCAGAGTTACAGCCTGATTGTTACAGAAATTAAAAATATACATCACAACCGTTTGAAAGTTGTAAGTTATTGTAACTAACTTTTTTAAATTTCAAAAAATATCAAAGCAATTTCATATTTTTAAAAATTCATTTAATGGAAAGAAAGTGTATATACAAATACTTGAATATGTAATTATACAACTTATTGTAAAAATATGTAAGTTTAATCAACGACATTATTCGTTGAAAGTTATGGCTAAACTTGTAAAAGGGCTACTGAAGATGTCACTATAATCTCCGTATATTAAAGCATTTCCCAAGCGAGAACAACAGAAAAGCGTCAAAATTTTCGTCTCTCTCTTTCACACACACACACACACACAGAGAGAAAAACCTAAATTTAACTGAAAATTTTAGACCAAGTAGAAATTTTTAATTCGAAATTAAATATTTGAATAATAAATAATAACAATAAGTGTCTAAACATCTGGGCCCTAAGAGGCCACGGGCGCGATTTTTATGTCTTTACATCCTTGGACAGCCTAGAGACAATGGAAGAAATTAGTTGAAAGAATAAGTGAAGCGAAAATCCAAATCTCAATTATAATATATGCAGAGTTTTCACACGAATATGCATAAAAATTAACGAAAAGCAAAAATTTATGGAATACAATTGTCTTTGATCTTTGGAGTAAATGACCGTCTTGGGGGCGTACATTACTTTCCTTTTCAGTGATGAATGTTGCAACACGTGACTTTTCAGAAGAGGGAGGGAAAAAAAAAAAAAAAACAGCAATGGCTGCGCCAGAGGGAGAGGATGACATCAACAACTGCCAATAGAATAGGCCTGCAGGTGAGGGAAATGCTCTGCCTGACAACCCATTTGGGAGTTCATATTACGTGGTGCCATGACCTGCGATTGGTCTCCCTATCACTCAAGATGTAAGCAATGGTTGTGTTGAAGCTGCAGGGTGCGCTTTGCTGCTGCAGTTTTGCCTGTGATGCACAAAGTAGATGGCTAAGCTAAATCCAACATCTAAATGCGGTTTTTCATTGAATAAATTCCCGCACTGGTTTTTGCAAACGGTTATTACCAGAACAATTACATTTTCCTGAATTTTACTCTTCTTAGAAACGAATTCCCTGAGATTTCCAGAAAATCAGTTTTCAAACGTTACTGAAATCCCTGATTTCCCGGTTTTGTCGCCACCCTGAAGAAACTCAGAATTACAAAAAAACTTTGAGGCACTTACCTGTTATAAACACTAAAAAGTCCACAAACATTACAAAAAGAAATATCCCCAAAAGGACTTTCTGGGCTCTGGAGCTGATGCACGTGACACAGGACTGGTAACGTAGTAGAAAATAGCATATATCACAGATTGTAAGGGTCAGTCCTCTGAAAGCAGTGACTGAGCAAACGCTCGATATATCTCGGCACATAACAGCTGTGACAATACCTGTAAAATATAGTTAAATAGACAGAAAAAATCACTGAGCTGAAAGAAAATTAAATTAAAAATACTGCCAAAAAAACTGAAATGTTTTTGGTTAGTAAAATATATTGATGAGTAACAATGAAATTATTATTACACAATAACGTCACAAAGTCAATTATGATTGAGCAAGGCGGGAACAATGCATTGCAGTCAAAAGACAAGAAGTTAACCACTACAATGCCGAACATGCCAGAAAAAAAGGAACAAAAATGCAGGGCAGTTGAAAGAAATGCTGATCTTCGACGTTTGAGTGATAGTTAATCTCAGCGTATGAGAAATGTTCATATTGCAGATGCACAGAATATGACCCCCGAACAAAGGAAAGAATGCTGTGCTCGAGAGGTTTAGGGGTGATTAACGAACCGACAACAACGAAGAAATGCTACACGCCATGTTACTTTAAACGTTATAGATGATGAAAAAACTGTAGTGAGACACTCATGAGCAAATTTGTGAATTTTGTAAAGCCAAACACTTTCCAATAGAGAGACCTTCAGATGGTAAATTTTCTAAATGTTGCTCAAAAGTAGTAGTGAAATTAAATCCCATTCACACTTCGAATATAAAGATTAATTCTTAAATATAAAGATATAAATCATCAATGAGCTAAAACTAATAGCTTGTTAAAGCCCATGGTGTTTTGTATCCATGGTTCCCAATACTACATACACTGAATGAATACTACGTACACCTAAAACTTATTTTACTGGAAATTACACCATCAGCATTAAGTAAAATCTATGTACATGAACTTAATTTTTTGGCTAAATTTTTACCAAGTTATTCAACATTTTTGCCTAGCCCTCCCACTTTTGACCTGTTTGGCCTTGCCACTATTTGTGAGGTTTCTCCTAAAATTTGAATAAGCCAAAAAATAAACCTAATCAAGAACCCAAATATTGAATTTCAGCTGCTTTTTTTTTACTATCATCCTCACCCAGCTTAGAAAACGGCTCTTTGCCATGGTAGCACCCAAATATAAAATTAAATCTTGTAACCATGAGGTTCGAAACAAATGTGTGATGCTTCTTCCACACATCACCTGGAATTAATCACAGGTCGGAAAAAATGTGTGACGGTTCTTTCAAACATTGTCTGTAATGAATAAGAATTCCTTCTTTGGCAATTACAGCTCCTTCAAGCAGGGTTTACCGGTGGATCTTAAACCTGTGATTTTGTGCTCTTGCCTTTCTCTAGGGCTAGGGAGATATACAGTAGTGGCCAAAATTGTGGAAACCTTTTGGTAATAGTGCATTTTTGAGGTTTGATGGCTCCTAACACCACTTTTTTTGGAGTAATATCATAAAATTATATATCAATGGAAAGATAATTCCACCAAGAATGTTATGCAATAACTTTTATGATGGATTTTGTATTAGAACAGCAGTTACAAAGAAGAAAAATGAAACACATAGAAAAAATGAGATGTACAAAAATTCTCACCATGTCAGTTAATTCTTAGTTGGTTAACCTTTAGCGTTAATTACAGCATTACAATGCCTTCCGATGGAGTGAACCAAATTTTTAGTTCTGCAGCTGTTATAATGTGAAACCAAGCTTGAACTATTATATCACTAAGCTGTTCTCTGAGATTCAGAGGTTAGCTCCAAAAAGAAATACAAACTTCCAGATATTTTTACTTATTGTTGTTGTATCAAACTTCTCCATTTACAGCTATCTTGACATACAACTCGTGCTTCACTGATATCCATTACACGCCGTACACAAGATCTGTTATACTTCATACTCATAATCTTTTTCTCATGCAGACACTCCTGAATCTGATCCACACGTTTTCCTTGGCCTTCCTTCCTGCCACTTGGGCTAAAAGATTTTCTTAGCAAGCATTTCATCACTCATTCTTTCAACATGGCCAAACCACCGAAGCATATTGGTCTACACCTTGCTAACAACATTTTGCTTTACATCACACAACTGCAATACATCTTCATTCCTCACACAATCGGACCATGTTTTGCCATAAACCCCCGTAAGTATCGCATTTCTCCAGCACACAAACGACTCCTATGTTTCTTCTGAAGTACCCAGGTTTCACTGCCATACATCAGCGTAGGAATAATTACTCTTTCTTACACAGCCATACGGGACTCTCTAGAGAACCCATCATTCCTGTGAAAACCTCCCAGAGCAGCTGTGACTTTCAATGAAGAATTCACTTTCCTACTAATTTCACTATCCAATTTGTTCTCTCTGTCAAACATGCTTCCAAAATACACAAACTCACTCACCTGGTCAATCACAGTGCCATTTATACTTACATTACATTCGGTGCTACCCGTTCCTCTCTCAAAAACCATAACTTTGGTTTTTTCCTTATTTATACTCAGATTGAATTTTATGCAAACTTCGTACATCCCAGACAACATACTCTGCAAATCACTTTTGCTCTCTGCCAACAGGACAGTGTCATCAGCATACAGCAAACTGCACACACGGATATCACCAAGACATAAACCATTATCATCTATTTTGGCATCACACATGCATGCGTCCATAAATATATTAAACAGCCATGGTGACATTACACAACCTTGTCTAACTCCTGCACAAATAGAAAACCATTACGATAAAACACCATTCACTCGTACACAAGCTCTACTACCAGCATACATGGCTTTTACACTACTAAGTATATTCCCAGTAACACCATATTCATCCAATACTTCCACAAAAGTGTCCTATTTACTCTGTCGTAAGATTTCTCTAAATCTATGAAGGCAGCAATAACTTTCTTACCAACAGCCAGATACTTTTCAATCATAATGCGTAATGAAAAAATCTGGTTAGTGCAGCTTTTTACCAGGCATAAAACCACTCTGAACATCCCACACTTTTTCTGATGCAAGACTCCGTACTTTTTCAATAACAACCTTACCAAACACTTTCCCTGGCACACTCAGTAGGCTAATACCACAATAGTTCTTGCATTCAGTCTGATCACCTTTTTCCTTATACAAGGACACAATAATAGCATCCTTCCAATCCCAAGGGACCATTCCTAACTCCCAGCACAACTGGCAAATTTCAGTTAACCAGTCAATTACAGAGTCACCACCATATTTCAACATCTTGGCAGTTATGCCATCAACTCCCGGAGCCTTACCATTCTGAAGAGATTTTAGAGCTTTACACACGTCTTCTCTTGAGATCCCTCCTGTGCTTTCATACCTCATTGTGACTTCATCTGTGCCTGTCTCAAAATCATCTTTGCTTTCCTGATCTAATAACTCACAGAAGTATTCACCCCATCTGTCACTTAACTCATTGGGCTCCCATATCATTTCCCCAATCTCATTTTTCACACAACTTACAACTTTGTTTTCCCTATTTTTCCTGAGTCTCATGTACTTCCAGAAGGACTTCCTATTTTTCCAAAAAGCCAGTTCATGCCTTTCCACTATCTCCTTCCTATCTTTTGCCTTACTGTGGCGAAACAGCTTAGCAGCTTCACGCTTCTTACAGCGATATTCATCCACAGAGACTCTACCTTGCAACATCCCCAAATAGGCTTCCTTCTTTCTCTTTACTGCCTCTTAAATCTCACTATTCCACCAAGCACCACCAAGCATCACCTCTATTGTTACCCACTATTGTGGTGCCACAGACCTCTTTAGCAGCAGTGACACCACAGTTCTTAAAACATTCCCACTTCTTTTCTACATCCCTCTCACCAGACTTCAGATTCTTCAGTCATTCTCTGAGTAAGTCAGAATACTGCTGATGATCTTCAAGGAGCCTATTAACCTTTATTCTTTCTATCCTGGGTCTCTTCCTATTCCTTTGCCTCCAACCAACATTAAGTTTCACTCGTGACACTACCAAGTAATGATCAGAACCAACATACGCACCTCTCATCACACGGGTGCCAACAACTAAGTGTTTCAAACGCTGATCGTAGACAACAAAATCTATCACACTCTTTTGACCAAGAGTACGATTTTCCGAAGTATATGTGTGGATATACTTGTGGTTGAAAAATGTATTAGATACACACAATGCACACCTACTCTAGCATTGAAATCTGCTACTATTATAACTTTTTCTGTAGCACCAAACTGGCTCAAAGCAGCTTTTAGCTCATTCCAGAAATCTTCTTTCTTATCAGAAGGTTCCGAGTTACAAGGAGCATACACTACAACAATTATAATTCTCTGAAGTTTCACTTTCAAACGAATCCAGAGAATTCTCTCACTTACGCAACTATAGTGAATCAAGTTGTTCTTCATTTTTTCACTTAAAATCACACCTACACCAGCCTGTCCTCTCATGTTATCCAATACTCCAGACCACACACTCACCATGCCATTCACTTCTTCTACCCTAATTTCCTTCTTTTTGGTTTCACTTACACACAGCACATCCAGTCTATACTTATTCATCTCCTCAATCACCTCACTCATCTTGCCATTTATACCTCTAGTATTCCATACACGAATCTTACATTCACTCAGCCGAGATCTCTTTCTCATACGCTGTTTTAAAAGTCCAGGTCGATTCCGTGGTGGACCGTCCTTCTCAAGTGTGGTAGGTCCACCATATCCCACACTCGAGTCATTCTTAATTATTCTTTTTGTATTTTTAATCAGGTAAGTACATCAGTGTGGGGGATTAACCCACAGCTGACAGTTCCAGTTGGACATTCAACCTAAGGATTCTGGAACAAAGCCCAGCGAGTTAATGTCTGTTTGCCAATGCCACACAGAACTAGCTTGCACCTCTCCAAGATTCACAGAGGCCCTAGTTGCTGTTGTGTGCGCCATCTATTAATTGGGTTTTATTGCTGGATTACTTCTGACTAACAAGTTTCTTTAGTCGGCTCATAAAATTTTTGATGGGGTTAAGGTCTGGGCTATTCCCAGTTCATTCTAGCAGTGGAATATGATTATCTTGACACCATTTTTGCACACAGCAGCAACCTGACATGGAGCTGAATCCTGTTGAAATATAAATGCTTCATTATCTTGGAAAAGATCACGTGCGGAAGGCTTCAGTTTGGGCTCAAGTATTTCATTAATGTATTTTTGGCCATTTATATTCCCATTAATCACACAAATTCTGCCCACACCTTTTGATGTCATACAACTCCAGATCATAACAATAACTGGGTGTTTTATGGTACATATAATGCAATCAGGATGCAAATCTTCTCCGATTCTTCTCCTTACGTATTTTATGTCATCACTACCAAACAGGGAGATTTTGGTCTCATCACTCCAAAGTCCCATTGTTCAGCTGTCCAGTTAACATGGGTTTTAGCCCAGTTTAATATTTTCAACCTTTGTTTGAGAGATAAAAATGGCTTTTTTCGTGGAATTCTAGCTTTTAGACCAAATTCCTGTAGTCTGCGCCAAAAGTCCTTGCACTCAACTTCACATTGAATTGCACCATTTCATCTTGTATACACCCAGATGATTTTCTTTTGTCACCTAGGCACAGTCTCTTAATTCTTCTATCATCACTTGCTGTTGTGCACTTTTTTTCTGCCTTTACCAGTCTTGGTTTGTAGTGACTGAGTCTCCTTATACCTCTTCAAAAATTTAGAAATGCCCCCTTTGGTTAAGTTTCCACCAATTTTTCTTCTAATTTTTTCATAACTGAAGCAGTGTTCACTTAATAGCACTATTTTGCATCGCTTTCTGGGTGACCAGTCAACTCTTTGCATTATTTCTTTAATTTTATTACATTTTACAAGCTCACTAAATGAAAGAACACAACAATACCAACCAACTTGATAGCAATCACATAACATACTTACAAATGTCCTCCTCTCAGCTCCAATACATGACATCAATAGCTGAATCCTATTGTGACCTGATTGGCTCTCTAAACACTCATGCTCACTGGCTACATTCAAATGAAGGAAAGCTACTTCATATCAACCTAAGCAAGCCGTGCTTCCTTTTTTCTGGTTATTTGACTATAACTTTTCATAGAATACAGATAATTGAACAAACTTTATTGCATTACATTCTTGATGAAATTATCTTTCCGTTGATGTATAAGTTTATGGTATTACTGCAAAAATAAATAAATAAATAAATAAAAAGTGGTGTTATGAGCCATCAAACCTCAAAAGTGCACTTTTCCCAAAAGGTTTCCACAATTTTGGCCACTACCATATACATGTATGTGACATACTACTGAGGTGATGATGTAAGCTCAGATGGCAAGTTGCAGCAATAAACCTTCCCAGCATAGTTTAACATAGTTCCCACTCTTTTTCCACCAAAAAAGCAAGGACTTTCCAGGACTTTTAAAGGACACAAAAATTTTCAAGACCATATTTGTGTCAAATAAGAACTATCATGAAACACTAAATAAATTGTAACAAACAGTCAAAAAGTTCAATTAAAATTTTAGTTACATACATATCTAAGCTGTTTTCTGATATTCAGAGGTTAGCTCCTAACAGAAAGAACTCATTGTTGCTGTATCAAGCATCTCCAATCACAGCGATCTCCGCACACAGCTCAAGCTTCATTGACATCCATCACACGCCGCACACAAGTCCTTTTGTACTTCATATTCATTATCTTTTTCTCATGCAGACATTCCTGAATCTGATCCTCCCATAATTTCCTTGGCTTTCCTCTACAGTTCTTTCCTGCCATTTGGGCTGAATAAATTCTCTTAGTAAGCATCTCGTCACTCATTCTTTTAACATGGCCAAACCACCTAAGAATGCTAGTCTTCACCAGGCTAACAACATTTTGCTTCACATTACACAACTGCAACACATCTTCATTCCTCACGCGATCACAGTGAGTCTTGCCACAACGACTCCATAAGTAATGTGTCTCTCCAGCACACAAACAATTTCTATGTCTTTTCTGCAGTACCCAGGTTTGAATGCCGTGCATCAGTCGGAGTAGTTATACTTTCCTACACAGCCATTCAGGACTTCCTTGAGAATCCATCACTCCTGTGAAATTCTAAAAAAGCAGCTACAACTTTCAAAGAAGAGTTCAGTTGCTTATTAATTTTTCATTTAATTTGTTCTCTCTGTCAAACATGCTTCCCAAATGTACAAACTTGTTTACCTAACCAATAACTGTGCCATTTAAACTTATCCTGCATTCAGTACTAACAGTTTCTCGATCAAAAACCATAACTTTGGGTTTACCCTTATTTACACTTAGTTTGAAATTCATACAAACTTTGTACATTCAGGCCAGACCAGTCTCCATTTTAGTATGCACACATCCATAAATATATTAAACAGCCAGGGTGACATTACACAACCCTGTCTGACTTCTGTCCAGTAGAAAACCGTATTTATATATATATATATATATATATATCTGCTGTCCAAGATAAACGTACATATCCGTTATCTCCAGCTTTTCTCCATCAATCGATAAATCTTCATTTCTTGTAAAAGCATTGAACATCACTTTTGTCTTCTGAAAGTTCATTTTTAATCCCACTTCTTTACTCTTGTCAGCAAGTTCCTGGATCATACTCTGCAGCTCTGATGGGCTAGTTGCAAAAATGACTACGTCATCAGCAAAACGAAGGTGGGTTAGATAATCTCCATTAATCTTTATCCCCTTGTTTTCCCAGCTCAGTGACTGAAAAACACCCTCCAATGTGGTATTAAAGAGCTTCGGAGATATGGTGTCACCTTGTCTCACTCCCTTTCCAATTTTTATGTGTGTTGTATTTTCAAACAGCCTAATCTTTGCACTTGCATTTTCATAGATGTTATTAATAATATTAATGTATGCACTTCAATACCGCAGGTTTTCAGAGTCATTGCAACTGCTGATGGTTTCACCGAATCAAAGGCTTTTTCATAATCGATAAAAGCCATGCACAATGGAAGTTCATATTCCCTCGCTCTTTCAATTAGTTCTCTCAGCACATGGATATGATCTATTGTGCTGCAGCCACTCCTGAATCCAGCTTGTTCTCTCGGTTGAGCCATGTCCAGTGTTACCTTCAAGCGGTGTGAAAGAACTTTAGTGAAGATTTTATAAACTACTGATAGGAGGCTGATAGGTCTGTAGTTTCCGAGATCCTCAATGTCACCTTTCTTATGTAGCAGGATCATTGTAGCGGTGTTCCAATCCTCAGGAATCTTTCCTTCATTAAGGCATCGAGTGAAAATTTGGGCGAGTACTGTTTCAATTTCTCCACTTGCTTCTTGTATGATGTCTACAGTAATCCCATCTTCTCCTGGAGCTTTTCCCCGCTTCATGTTCTTGATTGCATGTGCAACTTCTGCTGGAAGGACTGGAGGAACTCTGGTACTGGTATCTTTCATGATGTCTGGAGTGCATGTATCATCCCTTTCATATAATTTGGAGTAGAAATCTTTCACTCTTGTCAAAATTTCGCCTCTATTTCTTGTTACAGAACCATCTTCTTTTCTCAGTGCCATAATCTGTTTTCTTCCCTTACTGAGATGTCCCTTTGCTATCTTTAGGCTTTGGTTGTTTTCAATTGCTTTTCTCACTAGTTCACAGTTGAATTTTCTTACGTCTTCAGTGATACTTTTTCGTACTGTCTTGCATAGCTCTATATATTCCACTTTGGAAGTCACATCTTCTTTAGTTGTCCTCATCTCTCTTCTTTTTTGCATCAACATTTTGGTTTTTCCTGATAATTTATTTACATGCAACTTGTTCTTAGACCCAGCTAATTTTGTTGCTGTTTCCATAAGAGCTTTGGTTACTTTTCTGTTAACTTCAGAGATGTCCACTTCTTCCGATGTTAGGCCTTCTAAAGCAGAGAACCTGTTCTTCAGTTCAAACTTGAAGGTATTATGGTGTTTTTTAAGGTTGGTTATGTCAATAGATTTTGTTTGTCTTATGAGCTTGCCACGTTCACATTGATGAAGAAATTAATCGGCGTACAAAACTTGCCTGGAGAGCTTTTGGAAGAAACAGCATAATTTTCAAGAGCAATATGCCATTATGTCTTAAAAGAAAAGTGTTTGATCAATGCATCCTTCCAGTGCTTACGTATGGTGCAGAGACGTGGACCTTAACTAAAAGAGACATACAAAGGCTGCAGACAACTCAAAGTAGCATGGAGAGGTGCATACTTGGTGTAACCAGGAGAGATAAGAAGAGGAACTCGTGGATCCGAAAAATGACAAGAGTGGAAGACATCATGATCAGAGTTAAATCCCTGAAATGGCAATGGGCTGGACATACTGCCAGAAGGACAGATCATCGATGGACAGCCGAAATTTTAGATTGGATTCCGAGGGACAGGAAAAGACCCAGAAGAAGACCACATGGGAGATGGGTGGATGAAATTCGAAAGTATGCAGGGGGGACATGGAGGAGACTGGCACAAGACAGACCGTTGTGGAGGAAACTTGGGGAGACCTTCGTCCAGCAGTGGATTGATAATGGTTGTCAATGATGATGATGATGATATATATATATATATATATCACCATGACCTTTCCCACAAAATGTTGGGCTTTGCACTTCTTCCTGGTTGAAAAGGAGGCACGCTTCCATTCCATTGGATGATTGTTTGGTATCAGGAGTCAAACCACATTTCGTCACGTGATGATTCGACACAAAAAACTGTGACCTTCAGCAGAATACCATTGCAGAAGAGCCAAAGACAACAGGAAACATTAGTTTCTGTGCTAGTCAGTGCGTAAACTTGCCACCCATCTCACACACAATTTCCGAAATCCTAGCTGCTCATGAATGATGGAATGCACAGTTGCCTAACACAGAATAATAGGCATATCAGAATCAAGGGATACAGGATAATAGGCATATCAAAATAAAAAAAAATTGCCTAATGTGCTGGCAATTTCCTTGATTTTGATATGCCTATTATCCCATATCATGTTGCCAACATGCTCCGGAGTGCTGGATATTTATGGTCTGTCCTCGAGGTATTCGTCCATCAAATTTGTACGACCCTTTTCAAAATGTTGGCATCACATTACAATGGCTGGGTGAGACCTGGCATTTCCCTGTATACAGCATAGATTTCAAAATGGATGTCAGTGCAATTCAGGTGCTTAGCCTACAAGAATTGAATGGTTCCTCACACTTCTAATTTGGAGTAAGAATCCAGCTGACACACCATTACGAACTGTCTTCTGCACATGCCTTACGCAGTTACTGAACTAAAACACATCTTGTCGGCAGCTCTGACATACTGTCTACTTCTCTCTTAAGTACACACAGTCTAATTGCAATCCCATTCCAGATGGCACTAAGTGTAACTTACTTTTTGATTCACCTACCAACAATCATTTGGGCAATGTAAAACTTTTCCTGCAGATATTTCATATCTAATTTGCTGTTGACAGAAAAACTTTATACAGACGCTTGGCTATGAGACATTAAGATCATCTTAATCACTCCCCATATTTTTTCATATTTCTGCTCAGAGTTGTATGAAAATAAAATGTGTCTGCACACACAATCATTGAAACAGAAAACTTGCTGCAAACCCGCAAAGCGCTAACTATGGTAGCTATAGAATAATTAAAAAAATAAATAAAAAATATTAGAGCACTACAGCTTCCAATGAGGACAAAATAAATACATTACAACTGAATGTGCAGCAATGTGTGTGAACCTCATAAAATTATAAGTATTTCAACAACTTAATTAAGAAATAATAGACTTACAAAATATATAAGGAAAAGATTTTAATTCAGTAAATGGCAACTACAAGAGGAATCTGGGAATAAATTTTTAATGGCCCAAGTGGCAGGAAGGCCAAGGAAGTCATGGTAGGATCAAATTCAGGAGTGTCTGCATGAGAAAAAGATTATGAGTATCAAGTATAGAAGATCTTGTGTACGGAGTGTAATGGATGTCAGTGAAGCCTGAGTTGTAAGTCAAGATCACTGTAAATGGAGAAGTTTTATACAGCAACAGTAACTAAAAATTATCTGGCAGTATGTATTTCTTTTTGGAGCTAACCTCTGAATCTCAGAGAACAGCTTAGTGATATGTATGGTGTATGGGTACGAAAGTTTTGACACAGTTCCTGTACATTGAGAACAGGCCTTTATAAAATCTAGAGGCCGGAAATGCCTGTAAAAACCAAAGAACTCAGATAATGTGAAAATTAATTGAAAGTTCTTCAAGTTAAAATATAATTAAGTATATTAATCTCAGTAAAGCCTTAAGTAAGTGTTTTAATTGCTGTAAATAACATTTTTTAATCTGCAAGCAGGAATTATTAGTAATAATATCTAGAAAATCCGCTAATAATTTGGAAATCATCTGCATACAGCTTACTTTTACATTCTGTTACTGCTTCCCATTTAGCTTAGCAGCATAGAAACCGATAAAGGCATGAAACACTTGGATCAAAGTCACCAAACAGAACATCAGTAGAAGTACTGTTGAGGAAATCATTGAACCAGTCCAATACTATTTTTTTAAATATCTTTAGCTAATAATGGCAACAATGGAGAGTTACTTTGGTAGTGAACTAGGAAGGGTGGCAAATCTTGGAAACTGAAAGGAAAAAATTCAGCTTTACTTTCATCAGGACATCTTTGCATGCCTGTGAAGATATGATTTGCAGATTTCCATTTGCCAGTAAAGGGAAACATAATTTTGTACATTGTCCCACATCTCAATGGCTTTTTCAGCAGCAGGACAATTTTCCAGCCACCGAAGGACATTTTTCCAAATTTTTGTTGAATTCATTTTGTTGAATTGTAACATTCATTTTGTTGAAATTTTGTTGAATTGTAACAATCTTCAAAAAGTTGAAAAAGGCTCATCAGAAAACTAGCTACATTCCATGAAGAAACTGTACATCCATGTTTAAAACAATTGTTCAGTGTATGAATACCACAACTACCTATGTTAACCATTTGGCAACCAAATTCTTTTAATTTCTGTTTGCAGAAGGCTAGAAAACTTCCAGTTAACTGCTGTACCATCCATTGGTAGGTTTAACACCTTGTACAAAGTAAGTTTTTGTGTAGCATCATGCAGAGATGCCAATGTTAATGCAGCAATAGAGTGACCTGTGAAAACAGAGATAAAGTATCTGCTAAGAACTAGGTTCTTTTCTGCACTCTAGAAGTGAACATGAAGCTCCGTCTGCTTTAACTGTGTAGCATGGTCCGAACTCTCATCAAATAATAATGTGTAGAAGTCTAGTTCATTAACACACCTAAAACAGCTTTAGTAAAATGAGGTGCTATTCTAAAACAGATTAGATAAGCACACTTTACAACACCACACACAAACCACCACAGGACTTTTATTCCTTGCCGTTAAGATCTGCATCTTTAGATTAGCTGACTGCTGTTTCATCACATGCTTAGAATCAACAGCCACACAAAAAATAAACATTATACCATGGAGAAAACTACAGAGCAGGGGCCATAAGCGAGTAACACATTTTAACATTTCACCATGCATGCGCTAGGCTACAAGTATTCAGCACATTGCACGCCTAGTCTGAGATGCTAGTACTTAACACCCCCTTGCATTCACTTATCGTAGTCCAGAATCAAACCATGTGAAAACCGGAAATCTCACACCCGCATGCTTCTGCTTCCAAGAGAGCATTCCACAGTTTGGCACAGCCACTTGCAACATTTTGCTGATAGCTTCTCAACTAACATGGCTATTCTAAAATTTGGTGAAAGGGAGAGAGAGGAAAAAAAAAAAAAAAAAAAAAAAAAATCAAGTACTTTCACAGACTTACAAAATTCAAGGATTTTAAAGGGACATGAAAAAGAGAAATTAAATTCATGGAGTTTTCAAGGACTGTAGGAACCTTGTTCCATCAGTGGAACAGCCACGCTGGAGTAGGAAGACGTGGAATCAAAAATCCACTACTGTATAGTAGTCCCAAATGTGAATCTAGCATGACAAAAGTAATTTTGGTCATTCTTGAAAAATAAGTAAACATAGTTTAGTAATATTGTAAACATATTGCCCTATCATGATTCAACCTTTAAACAAGAGAAATCTAAACTATAACGGCATAGCAGAGCTTCGAAGTTGAATGTTGAGACTGCTGACCTTGTGTCTGGCATCGGACGATTCATGTCTCTGTAAGATTAGTTAACTTCGACATCTAGTGTTTTTGCTCCTTATACTTCTAATAGAAAATTTTTTGACCCTATTTCTTTAGCATAGAAAGATTTTTCATACATCAAAATTGGCCCACTGATAAAAAAAACAACCTAACTTAGATAGTACAATCAGTGTTTTTTGCAAGAAACTTTCCTGAACTATTTTAAAAATCAATAACTTTACTGCAATGTAGTGGTAAGGAAGAGTGGCACCATGCGTAAGCAAGTATAATAACTACGTCAAAGTTAGTGATTTTTAATATAGTTCAGCAGGTGTGACGGTATGGGTGGGCTTCAGCCCATTCAACTTTTTTTTTTAACCCAGCTTTTAGCTCCACCTCCCCCCCCAAAAAAATATTTAAGCAGCTGGAACATATGCAGACTTGCCAACCTTAAGAAGAGAAAAATTCTGCAATTTTCTATGAAAATCCTGCAAGCATACTTTTGTATGTTTGAAATATTAATGGACATAATTTGAAGCACTAATGTTACATTAAAGCATATAAAAAATGCAAACATTTTTTTGTTAAAAATTTTTTTTGTTCAGTTATGCATTGATCTCGAGGATAATCCAAATTATGATGGAAAAGGAGAAATTCCTTGAAGCCTCACGCTTAAAGAATACAACGAAATTTTTTCGACGTTGAATTTCCGTTTTCGGACATTTTCCCTCTATTTTCAAACTGAAATGCAAATATTTCAGGAATAAAATGATATATAACAATACTGGACAGAGGCTACATCACAGGAAAAAGAAATTACGATTACGGAATAAATCTATTTCATTTACTTCCGTTTCTGAAAGACGAAGTACCGTCCTGATGTATATTTTTATGAATTGGTAATATTATTCGATGCATAGTTTTACACGCGGAGAAAAATTCCTGATGCATATTTTTGCATGTGGAGAAAAATTCTCGATGCATATTTTTACGCAACGAGAAAAATTCCTGATGTGTATTTTTACGTGGTGGTAAAATTTCGATACATACAGTATTAGATGCGTAATTATGCATTTTTGCGAACTCTGGACTCGGCACATCACTTGAGCACCCCCGTGGAATGAGAGCTACCGCACGGCGCCACAAAGCCAGCGAGTCAAAGATGACATCATCGCGTGACACAGCGTTCGTAAGGTCTGGTAGAAAATCTACGGTTCCCGTCAACACCAAACCTTTTCCTGCAGCGCCAGAAATCATTAGCGGACAGAAGAGTTAACATCACTGCCAACGGCAGAGCAGAACTGCTGACTCAGAGGGGAAAGGTTACTTCTCCGCTAATGAACCCATGCCTTGGAGAACTTCGAATTTTCCCCTTCGTTACTTTTTAATTTACGCTATGGTAATCATTGAAGTTCTCCAATGCTTCGAAACTTTTCTCCTCGTTACTTTTTAATTTACGATACGGAAATCATGATGGAATCCGGCAATATTAATTTATAATCCAGAATTCCAAGAAATGTAATGAAATCTGGCATTGCCGGCCTAAACCCGGAGGGTTGGCAGGCCTGCATATGGCAGGTGCAACCATCTAAGATTCTAGGGAACTTGGATAAATGTATGTGAATTTCTCAAATTCTTGAAAATTTTGTTATACAAAATGAATTCTTTGTTACATTTAGTGTTTGTATTTATGGGAAATGAAGGGAGTTCCCAGATTGAATTTCTAAGACAGTAGTAGAAATATACAATGTTTGTAATTATAGTTTTGAATGCCATGAGTGAGTGAGTGAGAGACCGAGATAGAGATTCAATGTCAGGTACATACACATCATTACGTTGTTCTCTGAGATTCAGAGGTTAGCTCCTTAAAGAAAGACCATCTGCCAAGTAAAGGTTTAAATGATGGAACTAGAATTTACTTTCTGTCAGTGTATCAAATGTCTCCATTTACAACCATCTTGGCATACAGCTCGAGCTTAATATCCATCACATGCCATGCACAAGACCTTTCATACTTCATACGCATAACTTTTTCTCAAGCAGACATTCCTGAATCTGGTCTTCCCATCATTTCCTTGTCAAGTTACAAACTAAAATTCATAAAAAAAGCAAAATAAATAAATAAACAAATAAATAAATAAATAAAAATAAATAAATAAAAAAGACCTAAGCTAAAATTACGAAGAAATAGTAACTTCCCATACAGATTCATATCCATGGTTCCCATAAATACTATGTGCAATATTCACTTGAAAAAAAAAAAAACACCAGTTGTAAATTCTCAGCTAGGATGTTTTTTCATCATTAGGCCAACTTTGATCTATGGAAAATCTTTCTTCGTTAAGGAAATAGGGTTGAAGTTTTTTCCATTGGACATATAAGGAAGCAAAATCACTAGATGTCTGCCTTAACAAGCAAGTGTGGAAAAGTGGAAGCTGTTATTACTACTGGATATTTTAATTAAAGGTATGTGTAACATTTCGGTATAATAATTATACAAATACTGAGAACTGTGCCTCCATACTATTAATTAGCATTCTTTATGGAGAAAATGTTTAATTATTAATTTTTTCAAAAACTTTACACATTAAAAAAAAAAACCATGTCTGAACATATCTGCAAATAATAAGTGTATTATAGAGAAACTTTTGGGCTGAAACTTCCAGGGCTTTTAGGAAGTTACTATTTCTTTTGTAGCAATTTCAGTTCACTTACATCATTTTTTGTTTGTTTTTGTTAAATCGTTTTTTGTTTTTTTTTGTATTTGTTGTCATAAGGCTGTTTATGAAATTTAGTTTGTAACCAGACAAGGAATATCTCTTTCTCATCTTTTTAATTACAAATTGGTATCTTTCTGCTACTCTCTTAGACACTCACTTAGATGACACCCTCCATTTCCCAGAAGTACAAAGACTAAAATATAACAAAATATTCATTTATGTAAAAACATTTTTGTGAATTCAAACAATTCATGTATTTTTATCTGAGTTCCCTAAAATCTTGTAAGTTATTATCACCATGTGTTCTAACTGCTTAAATATTTTGGGGGCCTAAAGGGTAAGCTCAAAGAAAAGTCGGGTGGGCTGAAGTATACCCATAGCATCACACTGGACAGCACTGGTAGACATTGTGCATACTTACGTATGTTATCTTTTTAATTTAACAGATATCATTACACGTTATTCAGCAAACAACCTGCCTGAGTAATTTCCTAGCAGGAGATGGAAAATTGTATCATCACAAAGAATTAGAAAACCAAGAGCCCCTTTATGATGCCTGCCTGGGCTAAGCTATTATGTGTTACTTGAAGATTTCGATATAAAGAAATATTTCTTAGCGTCTTTCAATTCACCAAGCAGCGTATCTGACAAGATTATGTTGTTGTTAATCAGGAGTTTAATGACCACCATGAGCAACTCGGTTGGCTATAAGCAGTCGCTCATTCCAAATTTGGGGCTATTGATTACAGGGTGGGGAGAGAGCTAGTGGCGTAAGACAAATCTATTATCCATACCTCACCAAGAATTTGAGCCCAGACCCATTTCGGAAGAATAATTGGAAACCAGCAATTCATACCACTCGATCACTAGAGGGACAGTCTGGCAAAGTCGGATGTTAAACAGAAGAAGGTGTAACACAAATCAAAGTGAAAATATGTTGACATACAATGAAGTAGCATCTGTTTACTCTGTTAGCCAAAAAAAGCTATGTACTTAAAATTTTATACCTGAATAAGCATAAAATAAAATATCACTGATAATCAAATTCTACAAAAAAAAAAAAAAAGATAGAATAGAAGATGTGATAAAAAAAGTATCCAGACTGCATTTATTAAAAAAGAAGTACAAGGCTTACATATTTGAAACTTAATTACCTTTGAGGTATTCCCCTTCCAAAGCTACACACTTAGCCCAGTGCCGTTTCCACTTCTCGATACATTTTTTTAATTTTTTTAATAAAGCTCATGTTGAGAAATGGCTTCCTAGTTTAATTGAATTAATAATCTAAAGCAACTTTTATGGGAATTTTACTAGGAAATTTTTTCATTAATAGCAAATTTTCGGAGAAAACTCTTCTCCTTCTTCAGGCTGTCTTGTTGTTGACACTTTTTACTTGTCACTATCATGGTTTCGGTTTACCTTGACGGTTTAGGTTATTTTTCAACAAATCCTGCCAGATGTTAGGCAGGGAAAATCCTTTGCAGTCATTGATGATGGAATTTTGATTTTTCTCAATCTATATTCCTTCTTTCAGTTTTCTTTTTTGGAAATTGCTTTGGAAACTGATTACTCTAAGGGAATTCTAATCCATGTTGTGCCCAGTTTCTCTAACATGCCTATCTAATCCAGTCTTGTTGGAGCAATTTTTTATAGCTGCTTTATGCTCAGCTATACCAGTTTCTAGTCTGCGACCTGTTTCACCTATGTAAGATAGTCCACAACTACAATTTACTTCATAAACTACTCCTTGCATTTTTAAAATATCTTCTTCTCTTTGAACTATTTTAGGGAAAAATTTTTTAACTTTGTTCTCTAAACTTGGAGCTAGCCTAATATCGTATTTCTTAATAATTCTCTTTAAAGACTCAAATAAACCTTTGTGATAAGAAATTTTTCTAGTGAATTTTACTTGTTGCTTTTGTGGGTTCTTTGTACCATTAAAATTCAGAAGCTTCTCAATTTCTTCTTTAGGATAGTTATTCTCTGCAAGTATGACTTTAAGCTCTTCTTTATGGGCTTCTTTTTTATCTGCAGTAGTAACTATTTTATTAATTTTTTCTAAAAACTGACTTGCTACATTTTTCTTAATAGAAACTGGATGATAGGAATTGAAATCCAGTAGTCTTTTAGTATTCATTGGTTTTTTATACCAACTAGTGAGGAATTTTCCATCTTCATAATAGATAGTAATATCTAAGAAGTTTATTCTTCTTTCTTTTTGAAGTTCAATAGTGAACTTAAGGGAATCATCTAATTCATTGAATGAGTCTAGAATTCTTTCTGGAACAATTTCTGAGCTATCTATTATAAATAAGATGTCATCCATGTATCTGCTATATAAGCAGAAGTATGCGGGTTGTACTAGTATCTTTTCTTCTAGTTTTCCCACATAATAGTTAGCTAAGAGTGGGGAGAGTGGGGAGCCCATAGCTAGCCCCGATTTTTGAATGAAAAAAGTTTTCCCAAATTGAAAGTAGTTGTTCTGCAAAGAGAAAGTAAGCATTTCAAAAATTCCTACTAATATGTTTTTTTCTTTGTTGTGAAAAATTATTAGGTCTGCCAAATCTTCCGCTATAAAGTCTATAAGTTGATCTATATTAATGTGAGTATGCATAGACACTATATTTAAACTACCCATAATAGGATAATCTAATTTAGGAAGAAGTTCTAGTTTTTCTTTTAGCTGCATTTAGTTTTTAATCAAGTTAGGTGGCTCTTTTAAAAGATTCTGAAGGTGTGACTTTAAAAAATAGTTTAGATTTGAAAGAATAGAGTTTTTCGAGTCTATTATTGATCTAATTGGTTGGTGTTCTTTATGCAGTTTGACTATTCCATATATTTGAGGTAATCTGAACTGTAATTTTGAGAATTGTTTATAGTTTTCTGGAAGCTGGTTTTTCTTTTTTGAAGTGAAATAAGCTTAGAGACTTTTTAATCAAATCTGGTAGTGGGTTTTCTTTTACTTCTTCATACATAGGTTTTTTTAGTTCTTCTTCCATCTTTTTTAGATAATCTTTCTTATCCATAATAGTAATCAACTTACTTTTGTCTGTTTTCACAGCAACTACACTTTCACTTTTTCTGAAATCTTTAAGAACTTTTAATTGACTATTATAAATTTTTTTTTGAGGTTTCCTTACTTGCTTCTGGAATTTTGTAAGGCTATGGTAGTAATCTTTTCTGAGGAGGTCTGCTTTAATTTGGTCCTCTTTTTCTAAAGTGCTGCAGATGCTTTCCAATTCAATTACCATTTTTTCTGGATTTATTTTTTCTTTGGATAGATTGAAATTACTTCCTTTATTTATCACTTGTAATAATTCTTGGCTAACTCCAGTAGCAGTGTTGTCCTTTACATGACTAAGAACTGCGGTTTTTTTGTTTTTACTGGAATAATTTTTCTTCAAAAATTTCTCTTCTTTAAGGTTCAGCTTTTTAACAAATTTCTTATTTTTGTTTCTTACTCCAATTTTTAGCCAGTCTTCCAATTCTGCTTTTACTGTATCCCTTAAGATTCCAGAAATTTTCTTTTCATTTTCTACTTTTACTTTTTTATAATAAGCAACATTTTTATATTTTGCTTCAACACTTCTTTTTAACGTTTTTGCTCTATTTTTCTTACGAAGTTGGCTGAAAGTAAATCTTTAAACGGTTTTCTAAGTCTAAATGAATTTAGACCAATAATAGACTCAAAAAACTCTATTCTTTCAAACCTAAACTATTTTTTAAAGTCACACCTTCAGAATCTTTTAAAAGAGCCACCTAACTTGATTAAAAACTCAATGCAGCTAAAAGAAAAACTAGAACTTCTTCCTAAATTAGATTCTCCTATTATGGGTAGTTTAGATATAGTGTCTATGTATACTCACATTAATATAGATCAACTTATAGACTTTATAGCGGAAGACTTGGCAGACCTCATAGTTTTTCACAACAAAGAAAAAAACATATTAGTAGGAATTTTTGAAATGCTTACTTTCTCTTTGCAGAACAACTACTTTCAATTTGGGAAAACTTTTTTCATTCAAAAATCGGGGCTAGCTATGGGCTCCCCACTCTCCCCACTCTTAGCTAACTATTATGTGGGAAAACTAGAAGAAAAGATATTAGTACAACCCACATACTTCTGCTTATATAGCAGATACATGCATGACATCTTATTTATAATAGATAGCTCAGAAATTGTTCCAGAAAGAATTCTAGACTCATTCAATGAATTAGATGATTCCCTTAAGTTCACTATTGAACTTCAAAAAGAAAGAAGAATAAACTTCTTAGATATTACTATCTATTATGAAGATGAAAAATTCCTTACTAGTTGGTATAAAAAATCAATGAATACTAAAAGACTACTGGATTTCAATTCCTATCATCCAGTTTCTATTAAGAAAAATGTAGCAAGTCAGTTTTAGAAAAAAAATAATAAAATAGTTTCTACTGCAGATAAAAAAGAAGCCCATAAAGAAGAGCTTAAAGTCATACTTGCAGAGAATAACTATCCTAAAGAAGAAATTGAGAAGCTTCTGAATTTTAATGGTACGAAGAACCCACAAAAGCAACAAGTAAAATTCACTAGAAAAATTTCTTATCACAAAGGTTTATTTGAGTCTTTAAAGAGAATTAGTAAGAAATACGATATTAGGCTAGCTCCAAGTTTAGAGAACAAAGTTAAAAAATTTTTCCCTAAAATAGTTCAAAGAGAAGAAGATATTTTAAAAATGCAAGGAGTAGTTTATGAAGTAAATTGTAGTTGTGGACTATCTTACATAGGTGAAACAGGTCGCAGACTAGAAACTGGTATAGCTGAGCATAAAGCAGCTATAAAAAATTGCTCCAACAAGACTGGATTAGATAGGCATGTTAGAGAAACTGGGCACAACATGGAATGGAATTCCCTTAAAGTAATCAGTTTCCAAAGCAATTTCCAAAAAGAAAACTGAAAGAAGGAATAGAGATTGAGAAAAATCAAAATTCCATCATCAATGACTGCAAAGGATTTTCTCTGCCTAACATCTGGCAGGATTTGTTGAAAAATAACCTAAACCGTCAAGGTAAACCGAAACCGTGATAGTGACAAGTAAAAAGTGTCAACAACAAGACAGCCTGAAGAAGGAGAAGAGTTTTCTCCGAATGAAAAAATTTCCTAGTAAAATTCCCATAAAAGTTGCTTTACATTTTTTTAAGTCATCTGAGGGACTGAACAACTGCTTTTTTTGGATTCTGATGTATCTCCTCAATATCTTGCAATCTTTTTCCTTTCAAGTGGTATTTGATTTTTGGGAAGATAAAAAGTCACAGGGAGTGAGGTCTGAGGAATAGGGTGGCTGTTGGACCTGTGCAATGCAGTGCTAAGCGAGAAACCAGGGTTTGAAAAAACCTAGCCCACTTGGGGTTGGGTTTTATCTGGCTTTTTTGAGTACTGTTGTAAAAAAACAAAGAAGCGACAATCAATGAGTAAATTCTGTCTCAAAAGCACAAAAGGAATCTCTTGATAAAACAGTGTATATACATTTTTATGCTGCTAACATACCTATTCAATGCAGCAGAATTGGATCAGTTTAAAATTATGATTGAAACACTGAGACCTGGACATCCCCAGTGGCGCAGTGGTCTAAGGCACTGGCCTCTGATCATTCGTCCGTAAGGGGTCTGGGTTCGAATCCCGGTCAGGCATGGATGTTGTTGTTGTCTTACGGCACTGGCTCTCTCCCTTCCCTGGAACCAGTGACCCTAAATTAGGGACGGGTGACTGCTTATAGCCCATTGAGTTGCTCACGGTGGTCGTTAAACCTCCAATCAAAAAAAAAAAAAAAAAAAAAATAGACCTGGACATCAACCACCCTCAGCAAAAACGATTGGTGGAAAACTGTTTGGTTTGATACTGCAGCAGAAGAAATTGAATCTCAGCTTTCAGAAAAATAAAATTAAGCAGTTTGACTCTCACCATAGATGGTTGGTGCAGTGCGAAGAATGAGCCAGTCCAAGCTATTAGTGTCCATACCGTGGAAAGAGTGATGACTTCTGTTTGGTGGAACAGAAAGTTTTTTGCTGTATGCTGATGATACTGGATCAGAAAAGAAAACAGCAAAATATTGTGCTCCTAAATTAGAGGCAGCCATAAAGGAGGGCAAAGAAAAATTTGGAAAATCTGGTTTTGCTGTTATAACTGAAAGCAAAAACAAAATGATAAAATGTGGAAAATTTTAAATGAAAAATATCCAACTCTCATAACATATGGATGCTTAACATATCTGTTGAATTTGTTAAAAAAAGATGTTTCCCCAAAGACTGTGTTAAAGCAGCTTGGGGTGGTGCAAAAATATTTTCGTAACATAGGCCTACATCACCACACAGATGGTTCAAAGAAAAGCCTGGCTTAATGCCACAATTACATAATGCAGGCCTAGGAGTATTAGACCACCCCCTCCCAAAAAAAAGAGAAAAAGGAAACTGTAATGCCAGAAAAAGAGACTAAAAAGAGACTAAAAAGAGACAAAGTCGCCAAGTGCTCAATATGGTCAAATGTTTGATGCTCACGTTTTTGCACCAAAAATTTTGATTCATAAAATAGATATATATTTTTTAAATAATCCCCAACCAATAAAGGCCAGTTGAGACCAGAAAAAAATGAAAGTTAAGTAACCAGTATACACACTTTTTACATCAACAAAATGATGAAGAGTACAATTTTCCTCTGGAAACTTACGTAAGATGTAAAATTACCTCAAATAGTCACACTAATAAACTGGAAAAATTCTTTAGATTGATATTATGACTGATGAAAAATTATTTAGATTGATAGGAATATACCCCTGTATATTCATGAATGGTATATCATTTGGTGTTTTAGGCTTTTTAGTTTCATTTCTATTTGGTCCTGGATGGGGTATGGCCTGTTTATGTATTATTACAAAAAAAATTACATTAAAAAATTACATACAAAGTTTGAAACAATAACATACTGAAAAAGACAGGAAAGCTGAAAAACACATATATTATTACCAACTATCATAAAAAATAAAATAAATCAGGAATTCTTGGGTTTTTTGACCAAAAAAGCAGTGATCAAATTGTTTTTTCTTTTCTCTACAGTTTTTGAAGAGTCTCCACTTTAAGCTTTTGCTGTTCAGTTTCACGCATAGTTTTAACACCCTCCAATATACCATGTGCAACACTAACTTCTTGCAAATTCCTCTTCTGTATTGCTCTCTTCAATCGTTCATTGGCTTCTTTGAAGAGACGATCAGATGCTTCAGAAGTTGCTGTATGGTCCTTTTTTGTCTGTGATATATTACTTTCTATCTCGGTAATTGTTTTCCTAGACTCTTCAACTTGTTTTAACTTTTCTTCTGTCTCTTTAGCTAAACGTAATTCCTCCTCTTTCTTTTTTTTTTCCTCCTCTTTCAGTCTCTTTTGGACCTCTAGATACATTGTGTAATGCCTATGTGCACTTTTTCCCATAGCAATAAGTTTTGATGTCATGGGAACCAGATGGGGTCGGTTTCCAAAGGCTTTCAATGTATCTTTAATCACCAAAACTGCATTTAATGTTCGTTCACAAGTGGAAGCCTTGTCCCCAGTCAACGCCCATCTCGAAACAGAAAAACGTCTTTCAATGTCTGCATTTCCATGTGATAGAGACAATGCAGTCTTTATAGCTTTTGCCAATTCATGATATTTTTTTGCCCTGCTGTATTAGTTTTCTTTAAAATTTGCATCCAGCAACATAATGCTCTTTAGCACTATTCATAAACACCAAGAAATCTTTTTCTGGAAGATATGAAAGTTCATTTTTAACTTCCTGTGGAACAACAATGTCTTTTATGGGCAACATGTTTTTTGGATCAAATAACTCATTTACATCAAAGTTATCTTCAGAAATAGACTTGCAAACACGTCTAGCCAGTTTCCCTAATAAGTTGTTGTAGCTGAGGGTACATAAGATGAATTAAAGGTTCATTTCGTTGGAATCTTTCAGTGAAGCTTGTAAAAAGTTCTGCGAAAGATATAGTGAGATACAATTCTGCTTTGATTGTTGAACAACGTAAAAGGTCAGCGATCTTTTTGTATGAACTAGACTGTAACACAGTGTGATTCTTATTTAATGGAATGAATTTAAGAAAGTAATGATTTACTCCTTCCCACTGTTCAAGCAGTCTCTCAGCAGCAGAACAAAATGTAAGCCACCTTGACGGAGAATGTTTCAAGAATTTCTTTTTAGGTAACTTCAGATCTTCTTGAATCCTTTCAAATTCCTCCACCCTAGCTGGCCACCCATGAAAATAGTGGTAAACAGCAACAGCTAATTCAGAGGCATCTTCACCAAAGGTCTGCAAGGCTTTCAGGTATGCGTTGTGAACAATGTGAAGAGGGCAGGTTCCAATATCAACTAATCCGTGAGATTTCATTTCAATTAAATCTTCATTGAATAGTCTGTGAACTTTCTTGTTCACATTGGGGACATCTGAGTCAATCATCAGAAGTTTGTGAACAGGTAGGTTTGCATTACTGATGGCAGAGTCAATTTTTTCATGAAGAGTTTGTGCATCAGCTTTCCCAATGAAGAACATCTGCAAATGTCTTGAAACTACTTCACCTCTACCCTCTGACCAATATCTCACTGATATCTGGAGCTCTTTTCTGTCTTTGACATTGGTTGTTTCATCAAAACAAACTGAATAAAAGAAGGTTCCCACATCATCTGAGATCATCTGTTGAAAATATAGTCCCAGTGCATCAGTTATTAAATATTGCATCTTTTTAGGGCTTAAAGAAAAATCAGTTGGAACACACCCTGGAAACATTGCAACAAATGTATCCTTCATGCCACTACAAGATGATGCCGAAAAGTTGCAACACACCAACTTCATAACCCAAATGAGTTCAGCTGCTGTTGCCGCATTTTTGAACTATAGAGTTGTACAACAGGCATTGAAGAATTATGGCTAGACCCAGGCTCTTCACTTTGAATTGTGTTGGAAGAATTGCTAGGATTTGCTGCGACTAAAACCATCTGTTTAGGCCCTAGAGCATCAGAGGCTGATTTTTTATGTTTAGCATAGTCCAAGTGCTGAAGAAGAGCATGAAAACCCTTGTTCTGAAAATCTATTGCACAGACACAAATTTTGCAAAACACTTCAGTTTCACTGTGTCTTGATGCCCATGCTGACACTGAATGACCATTAGAGTCCTTCTTAAGTAGCCAATCGGTTCTAAGTTTGCATTTTCCCATCTTCTAACACTTTTTCACAGATCAGCAACCAGGAATTCTGATATGAATCCTGAAAGAAAAAAAAAAGTACAGTATTACAGTACAAATCTAATACAGCAAATCTAATTACAGTGCGGGAACTCTTTGCACAAAAGTTCTATTTTGAGCAATTTTTCGTTTGAATACTTTGTTGGAAAACTGTTTCACTATATACACTTTGCTACTAGTTTTACGCTTCACTGTTTAGTTATGGTGCTATGCAACAACAGATAGTTTGCATGGGGAAAAGATACAGGTTAGTTTCTTCAGAGCATCACGAATCACACAGAGAAAAATGTCTGTGATCATTATGAGCATGTTCTCATCATCAGAAACTTATGAAAAATAAATACAGATCAATACATTTAATAAGACAAATTACATACCTTTATTGTATTTGAAGAATTGCACATTCCACAATCTTGCTTCATTATTTTAATTTCTTGACCACTTGAAGGGTGGGGCAGATAAAAAATGAGAGAAAGGAGACTTATTCTAAAAAAAAAGAGGCTAAAAGAGACTAACCCCTAAAAAAAGAGACAAAAAGCTAAAAAAAAAGGGCGGCTCCTAGGCCTGCATAACGAAACAAGGTGCATCTTTCATCTTGATTGTGTTAAAATATTTGTGGCCAATTATCACAAATACAGAGAAATATCTTAAGAGCATATTGAGGAATTTGATCAATCTATTTAAAAAATCTTGGATAAAATGGCCATTTACTGTGAAGCTGGAACAGCAGTTATCCATTGTTGCTAGCACACTGGACACACTTCTGAGAGACACAATGTCTGTTTCAGTTGCTGTTGTAATATGGTCAGATTTACTAAAAAAGAAATCCTGCAGCCCTACCATCCAAAATTTAAAAAAAGGTTTGAACAAGCAATTCTTGCACTACATTTTCTGGCAAACCTCATGGATCCGAAATACAGATGTCAGAAACGTAACCAAGAACAGGAGAGTATTGCAGAAGAGTGGATATCCAAATTTCCTTCTGATTAGACAGTTGAATAGTGTGGCCACCGCTGGAATCACTATGTACTCACCCAGGCATGTCAGAGCGCATGTGACAATGTCAACTACATGGAGATATAAGCAGCTGGCCAGGACAGATGAGCCATAGTACATAATGTGAGCACAATGGGCAGATGTAGTGATTTGATGGATGTTCAAAAGAATGATCATGGGTTACCGTGCCAAGGGTGGAAGCATCTCAGAAACAGCAGACTTTGGGGGCTGTTCACGAGGTGCTGTAGTAAGGGTGTACCAAGAATGGACTGCTGGCACATTGAGTACCTCCCAATATCATACCATAAAATGATGGCAAGTCATGGCAAAGTCTGAAAAGGGTTCAAATTCAAAATTGCCTGCAGGATTTTGTAACTTTTCTGTATGCCTACATTCAGCACCAGCTTCATCTGCCTCCACTGAGAAAATTTTCTCTATGTTTCAACTATTTGGAATAAGTTACAAAATAGGCTTGGGATAGAGAAAGCCACAAAACTTGTTCAATTTATACCTTTTTGGATCAAAATTTCCTGTAGATTGGTAGTTTTGTTTCTGGCTAAAACCCCTGAGATTACATTAATTACCATAATTTTATCATATAATTCGCAGATTACCTGCTAAAAAAGTTTAGAATATAGGTTCTGCAGATTATACGCCAATTTAAAAAGAAAGAAAAGTTTTTATGGCACTTCAATTTGTCTACATACGGAATCTGTTGCTCGTCCTAACAAAGGCTGCAAATAAAAATCCTAAACAGAGAACCCACTACAGTACTGCTCATACTCTACACCAAAGCAAAGCAAGTGGGTGGCATCTCCATATTGACAAGAACCTACTGAAGATAGGGAAAAAGAAATTAAAATTTAAAAAACATTGAAGAAAGAAAACCATCATATCTCATGTGATTCTATCATAAAGTTCACATACCATTACATGACCACTAGGTTCTTCAGGAAGACGCTTTGACGTCTGTAAATTCTGTTGTTACACGTTCTGTAAAGTGGATACAGTCTGTGGTGGTGCATTAACTTATTCAATTAAAATATAAATCGGTTAATTTCGTCATAAGTTGTACCCTACTTCGGTTATGTCCAGATGTTAGGGTTAACTCCATTCTGGCTGTATTGTTCTCATATTTTTAGTTTTGTTAAGGCATATTAAACCAGCAGAATAATATGAGAACAATACAAGTAGCAGTATTAATAAATAAGACCAAACCATTTAACTGCAATAATAACAGTCCATACGGCCTTTCGTACGCTTGGAGGAACCTGATCAAAACTGAGAAGAAATTGAATAGGGAGAGGAGAGAAAAAGGAAGGGTGAGAATGGCATAGATGAAGATAAAGTTGATGTGACCTGACACTAGATGGCATTGGCAATGGGTTACACGAGGAACATGCGCACTGTGGACACGAGACTTTCAGATAGCAGACTTCGACAGAGGGTGTGAAGTCTTCGGTGAAAACGCCAGGGTAGAGCCTAGATGAAACACGCATCCGGCGATTGAGACTGTGGACGGTATGAGGTGGTGTATATAACGATTTTAACTGGAATCTTTTAAAGCTTTTTAAATTTTTTATGAACCTGACCTAACTTGAAGATTTCCTCAGCAATTCTACGAGAGTGCAGCATTGACGAGATAGCCCTAATGGCTAAGTACGACGTGGAACTTCAAGTGGTATGTAAATAGTAACTCTTAACTCAAGAATCTTTAATTATTATCTGGAAACCTTTACCCATTCAATATGATGTTGATACAGCCAGAACGGAGTTAACCCTAACATCTGGACATAACTGAAGCAGGGTACAACTTATGATGAAATGACTCTCGAGCTAATCCTAACAACTGACCATATTGAAGCAAGATACAACTTTGGACAAAGAAACTCTCAATAACTACTGACGTCGGACTGAACATGCACTTCCGTGAGTAACATTTTTAGGACTTTCAACCGATTTATATTTTAATTGAATAAGTTAAGGCACCACCACAGCCTGTATCCACTTTACAGAATGTGTAAAACAGAACTTACAGACATCAAAGCGTCTTCCTGAAGAAAAAAGAAAATTTTGAGAGTTAAAAAACATATTCAGCCTGACAACATGAAATTTTTCAACTTACTAGAAATAAATGTCGCTGGATGCAGTATAAAAGCCAAGGTCATAGATACTGAAAGGAAAGAAAATAACTGGCTGTAGTTTACATTTTAAACATTTGTAAGATAAAAACAATTAATTACAGCTGTACATTTCAATTTATATACATGAGATCAACTAAGGAACATAAAAAGATGAACATTTCAATCAGGTGAATTCAGCATAAGCAAGATGGAATTGTTTGCTGCAATTTATTTATGTAAATATTGAACTGGAGTCACAATACACAATCATTGAGTTCAAAACAAAGTATTATGGTTTTAAAAAACATTGCTTCAAACACAGTATTTCTTTTTGTTTTGTTGTCGTACTAGCTAGAATATCAGCTCAAGTTTCCTCTTCTGTTGCTTTCTTCACAGCAAGTTCTACAGCCATATTTGTCTTTTGTTGACTGCAGCTGCACAGCATTTATTGCTTAATTTTGTTCTATGTTGATATCATTCCCTTTCCATTTCTTCATTGTCCATTTTCTTTCTTTTTTTTTTATTGCCTCAGATAACAATAATTTTATCCAACATGCTGAAAGAACTTTCAGCCTGAGGATTCTAAATGCATGATACAGGGTGTCTACTGATTTCCAATTAACCAAATTCATGACTTTTTCATGACATCTTCAGTTAAATTCATGACCTCTCAACAATGCGTGGCACAATGGCAACCATTCTAGACTCATAATCTAGTATCCTTGGCTTGAGATCCCAGGTTATTTTTTATTTTTACAAACACTGAAATTAATTCCATGCGACAATAGTTTAGGAAAAACTGATGTGTTTATTATATCATTGCTGCTAAAATGGCTATACTGGGGGAGGGTGTGTGTGTGTGTGTTAATGAACCCCCACCTAAAAGCCAGTTGAAATGAAAGCTTAATATAGTTCTTATGTTATTAAAATTGTTTGTTAACATGAATAATGTAATTATGTATGACTTGCACTATGCTATTCACCAAATTCTACATGTTTAAGGAAATAAAAACATAAAGCTCTCATCTAGGATGGGATATGGCTATTTTCAGAAATATTTATCATTACATCTATTAATACACACGTTCTTTTAACATGGTAATGTTGTAAAAACTTAAAAGTTTTTTATTAAGGCAATATAAAAACTATGAATGCACAAAATTTATGCAAACTGAAATTTCACAGTGAAAGACTCAGTGTTTAAGTATCTTAGCTAAACTTGTTATCTCAGAATCTAGAACTTCAGCTTCTTCTTTTGCCTTTTCTATAAGCTTTCTTTTCTTATCTTTGAGTTCTTTTAGTTCTTGGATTGCTCTCCTTTTATGATTGGCCACTTCATCTTCATCAGATTTCTTCTTTTTTAAGGCTTCTACTCTTTTTGATGAAGCATTTTTGACAGCTAATATAATTGATTTTGTGATGTCCACATTCAGTTCTTTCTCACTGTTAGCTAAACCACCTAACAATTGCACTGCACTGTAAACAATTCTTTCTGCAACAACTGTATCTTCTTCTAAGTTTTCAATTAAAAGTTCTTTGCTAACAGAAAAGCCTCTTTCAACTGCAGCATTGCCATGAAACATGCATAGCAGCTTCTGTAAGAACTTGATAAAGTCATGGTTCGCACTTTGTAGTAAATTCACCAGGAATTGATCAAGTTTGTCCTCCTTAGGATTGAACTGTTTCAGTTGTTTTTTTAGAAGATTCACAAAATTGCAAACATTCCCTCTTCACAACATCAGCTTTTAATGAAGTCACATATTTTTATATATATATATATGTCATGGGGCATTGACTACACACTGGTTTATAAGGGTGCCGGTTCGTGTTTTCTTCTAGGTGCGCAAACTTGTCTTCATTCAGGTGCTTGCTGATACATCAACAAAAAAAAGAAAAAAAAATTCATGACCACCCACTCAATTTCATTACTTCAAGACAGCCTGCTCAATTTCATTACTTTCATGACCAGTAGACACCCTGATGATATCAAAACCTTCACTATTTTAGACAACTTTGAGAATATGAATACTTTGAAGACCATGCATCAATTCTTAAAGATTTTCCAACTTCATCACTTTCAATTTTGGAAAATTACCTCTCCTTATCAAGCTTAAATGCAATAATTTATGGGTAAAAGTAACATTTGACAACAACACCGGATAGTGAGAACATGTGCAGAGAAAAAAAATTATGATTATGGGAAAAATCTTCACTTCATCCGAGTTCCATTTTTGGAAACTTTTCCTCCAGTTTTAAGCTGAAATGCAACATTTTATGGAATAAAAGGTTATTTAACAACAATGCTGAGCAGAAGGAACATTGTTAAAAAAACCATTATGATTACTAGAGAAATCTTCATTCCATCTAACTTCTGTTTTCGAAGGGTAGGATTCCATCCTCAAATGGAAAACAAATCTTTCAATACCATCACCAGTTTCCCAAAATTTCTGTTAGTTGTGCATTAATCTCGAGAATGGCCCAAAAGATAATGGAAGTGGCGGAATTTCTCGAATCTACGGAAGAATCTTATGCCTAAAAACTATAGGGAATTCTTTGCGTCATTTTAATCCCCATTTTCAAAAATTGTTTCCTGCAGTTTCAGGCTGAAATAGAAACATTTATGCAATAAAATTATATTTAACAACAATACTGGACAGAGGCAACATTGCAAGAAAAACGGAAATTGCGATTACAGGAAAATCTTCACTCCGTTTAACTTTCGTTTTTGAACGTTTTGGAAGACACCATACTGTTTCTAGACAGAAACTGACCCCTCCATCCCACCATTATTGCCCCCCCAAAAAAAAAATGGAATTCTGAGAATTTGCAGAGGAATTTTATTATGGAATATACTTGTACATTGTTAAAAGTTCAAAATTTTGCTCTGATCATAATAACTTTTACATGTTTTTTCTTCTGTTTCTACTGGCACGAGAAAACATCACTTTGTGCAGTAGTTACTGTAAGGTATAACCGGGAAAAGTGAATTTGCTACTTATTTTGAAAATATGTGGTTTGAACAGCAGTAAAGTCAAACTCTTATGTGGTGTTGTGGTGAGAAATACAACCTAACACAGCAGAAAAATTAACACACATCAATTTTGCCCAAGGAATTCTACACAAGTATTCAGAGACTATTAAAAGTCCTGATCAATTTTCAATGATGATGATGATGAGGGTTAAATCCGCTGTAAGGAACAAAACCAGGCAGCAATGATGAATGATTTTACTCTTCTCTTTCAGGACATTCAGATGTTGTTTTAAATGCAGAGGAAGTCTCAAAAGCAATGCTTTTCCTCCCAACATGCCCCTTTTTGTCTCTAATAAAATATTTTTATAGTGATGAAATGTTTCCAAATAATAATTACTGAATGAAACATGAAATGCATACATGCCATGGAAAACACAATACACTGATAGAACTTCATTTACTTCTGATAAATGCAATTAAAAATACAGATACATACATTTTAATTGAACTTCAATACAGCATATTTTGATACTTTAACTACACTGGTGTCCAAAATTAACATGATAAATACAAATTCGAGAATATGTCCAAAATAAGACATTGTAAAGATTTTTCAGAGACATGTGCAAGAAGTAATGTTAAATTGACGTACCCCAGCAACACTGTGCTAGCTCCAATGAAAACATGCAAATGATGACCATACATCATCAAGCTGGCAGGCATGCAGAGCAGGGTGCAACAATTGAAATTTGAGTTGGACTGTTAGTAGAAGAATGGCTCTGCACCATCGGCAGCTTGGAAGCAGAGTGATAGCAAGCTGAGGTAGCAAAATGGCTGAATACAAGTGGTCTTCAATCTCTAGAGACAGTTCCAAGAAACCAGAACAATAACCAGAAGGCCAGGACAAGGATGCCCACGAGACACAAGTCAGTACGACCGGTATTTGTCTCTAACAACGTCACTGACCGAATGAGGAAGATTTTGAGTGTCATCGTGGTCTCTCTACTGTCATCATGCTCTAAATGTAACACTATTTTTTCTTATCACACTGAACTACTTGCAATGTAAACAAATAACTTCTTTTTTTATGCTTTCCAACCGTAGGTTGAAGAAACGTATATGGTACAGCTTTGTTCGTCTGACTGCCTGTCCACATGATAACTTGTGTAAAAATGGTTCGATTTCGATGAAATTTTAGTATGTGGTAGGGGACCACCTGGGGACAAACCCTATTGAAAATGGACGAAATGGGTTCACAGGACAGGGCAAAGGAGTGAGTTTCATTCCATTGCCCTTATGTGTCATAACTTGCATAAAAATGGTCCCATTTCGATGAAATTTTAGTATGTGGTAGGGGACCACCTAGGAAAGAACCTTTTTGAAAATGGGAGAAATGGAGTCAAAGGTCAGGACATAGGAGCAGGATCTATTCCATTGCCTTTATGCATCATATTTTACATAAAAATGCTTCTATTGCGGCAAAACTTTAGTATGCTGTTCCGGAGATATACTGACCCAATTCTGTTTAATATCATCAAAATGGGGTCAAAAGTCAGGGCACAGGAATGAAATTTATTACACAGCCATTATCCTCATAACTTGAGTAATGATTTCTGGTATGTTGGAAAACGTATCATAATCAATGCATTGCATGATTTTACTAACTTGTTTTAATTCTTCCTTTACACAACGCAATAAGACAATTTGTCGCAACATTTTAATGACCAGGAAACAGAAGTAGATTTTAGCCCAACAACAGCAGCAACAACAAAATGTCACAATGGCAATGTATAGTATTTTTAATGGCTGCTACAATAACTAAAACAAGAAAAATAACACCGAATTTTCGGTTGTAATGAGCACGTCTTTTGAATTTTTTTCTGACACAAATAAAATTTATAAAAGTTACTCAAAATCAATGGAAACATTTAGAAAAAAAAAATCAACCAGATTTTTACAATCAATAAAACATCCAGAAATATAAACAACAGCTTCCACCAGGGGCTAAAAAGTATGTTATGAAAATAAACAAATGGCACACCAAAAGTTAGTCATAGAAGAAGGAAGGTATCAGCCTGAGAACCATGATTGCATGACATGAAGTTTTATTTTCAAATCAAACAAAAGAGGAAATATAGAAGGAAACAAGATACAACTCTACACCTCCTAGCGGAATAATTTGGATAATGAAAAAGTTGAAAATAGGTGAAAAGTATTCTTCATGGCAAAAGCTATGCTAAGGAAAAATAACTTCTCAAATACAATCGTGGCCTAAAGTTCTGCACCAGTAGACCAAAAGTCAAATTTTTGATGTTTGAAGTCAACTTATATAGTGTAAAGTCAGGAATATATATTGTTACGTCCCACCTCCGCCATTAATTTAGTAATTAATGGGCGTGGTTGACGTGTGAAATTAATTCAGTATTAATTATGTTCGAGGCTTGATTGGAGTTTAAAAGTGTAAACAACAGAGAAAGTTTTATCTGGGGGTTTGGAAAGAAAAGAGGCGAAGAATTCTCTCTCTGGCTGGGTGGTCTCAGAATAGCTCTGTTAGGTCATAAATATCAGGGCGCAGCTGACGGGAAGCCTAAGCAACACGGAAAGGGAAAGTGGTACCTTTCGAAGAGGGGTCCACTTGAGTAAATGAATGAAGATGGGGACAAAAGGTTTAGCGAATAATCGTAAATTCGTCGATTGTTTGGGGCATTTTCGAGAACAATTGCTCTCTGTGTGGTCTGTGCAGAAAAATAAGATTTCGCACTTAGCGTGCAAATAAGGAAGAAAGATTAGTCGTCTGTACGCTCTCCGATGTGAAAGGCTGGATGCCTTGGATCTTCGATATGAATTGGGGAAAATGAAGCAGCGAACCTCCCCGCATTTGGTAAGAAATGGAGACAACTCGAGGCGGCTGATGGAGATGCCAGTTTGCCATAAAGACAGCGGAATGCCTAAATCCACGTGATAAAGCAGCAATTTCTAGGCTGGAGTGTAATGGAAATCAGCGACTGTTTGGCCCAATGAAAGCCAAGTTACAGGGGAATTAAGAAGTCTGCGAGTGGACAGTGGTAATTCCAATGAGAAGCGAAGCCAAGCAGAGTCGGGTTCGGATGCCAACCACTGCAGTGTGGAATCGTCACCCCCATTCATCCCCTACTGTGGAGGAAGTGAAGAGACGCGCTTGTCTTACGGGGCGAAGCGAGGCCCCATGTGTGTGTGTGTGGTCACGTAAGCAGCGAAGCCACTACGTGTAAGTGCGACGGGATAAAAACATGGCGAAAGAAAAATATGACCGTAAGAGCGGTGGCTTGGATACCTAATAAATTTACAGGTGAAAAGTTAAATCACAATTTGGATTTATTCTTAACAGCATCCATGTAAGTAGAAACATTTTGTTTTTGTTATAATTTCTGCTACGCAAGTTAGTTGAGGAACTGAACTATAATATTTCAAGAACTGAACTGAGAAATAGTGAGACTGAACTGTGAAGTTTAAGTTCGTTAAAACTATCTCGCAAGAACTGATTTAGGTCAAAGTTGACACAATACTCATGTTCAGAAGACAGCTAAATTTTATTCATATGTGTGCCATTGTTATGTTTTTATAGCCAATTAAATATTTGTTTAGGCAGTCAGCGCAGTCATAAAACACATTATTGATGTGTACGCAGGTGATTAGTTCAAATTGTTTAAGTGTATGCCCATATATTACAGTTTTTGCGTCAAGAACTCCGTCGAAGAAGATCAGTGAAAAAGTATACTTATACCACTCGGCCCGGTATCGTAACATTTGATTGACAGCGGTGGGATAATGCCCCACTGTCGTAACAATTGGTGGCAGCGGCAAAATTTCGTAACATTTGGTGGTCAACGGTGGGATAGCTAAACTACCCACTGCACGTTCGTAACATTTGGTGGCAGCTTATGGGATGGCGTATGGCAAGAAGATAACGGCAAGTTTAGCCAAGTATTTAATGCTGAAGAAGACTGGGGCACTTAAACATTAAAGTAAAAGAAGAACAAGAGGAAGACGCTCTTGACAGTGCAGATTGGAATTAAATCCTGCTGTATAACAATGGCACAAATTAAAGAATTTGTAGTGAATCAGAATGCTGAATTGATTGGTCTAATAGATGATATATTCTATCAGCTGACTGCAAGAGTGAAGTAACACCAGAAATGGAAGACGTAAAAGCAGATTTGGCTGATGACCAGCGAAGACTAGAGGCCCTCGCAGAAAAGGTTACGGCGCAAAGAGATGAAATAAGAGCCCTATTAGAACAGATAGAATTACGTAGACGGGAACAAGCCGAAGCAGAGAAATTAATTAAATTTGAAACAAGAGAGCCTGAAGCGAGCCGGACTCACACAAATATTGAGCAACCGCGTGACGTATTGAGTCAGGAGTTAACCAAACAATGTTTAGGGGTTAAAGATAATTTGTTAGGAGAGATTGTGGGGGTTAGGAATCAACAGGCAGGAGCGGGACGAGATAGAGAACATCCGTGTGGCCTGAGAACAAATGTGTTAGTACAAAATTCAGATCAAATAGCAGGAGAGGTAGTTGGTAACCAATGTGCTGGGGAATCTTCAGTGATTGAAGAAAATAGTGCATGTGACGTTGTATGGGATCCGCAGTTGAGACTTCGCGACGAGTCAGTGCTCAGAGTGAAATGCGGGAAAGAAAAGGAAAGGAATTTGCACATGAATGGGAATGAGAAAACTGGGAATTTGAAGGTTGTGGGAGAAAAAGAAATCAACCTTTTCCCGAGTGTGTCAAAGAAAGTGTTGCATGTAGGGTTACAAAGAAGTGTTCTGATGGGAGAGAACGTCGAGTTCAGTGAGAAGGGAAAATGCAAGAGTTGGGCATCTCTACTAGAACTCAGGAAACAGGAAAAATGGATTGTGTTTTGTTATGTTCTATGTGTATTTATGCTACAAGTGTTAAATGCAAAAGTGCTTGGGTTCTTTCAATTCTTGCTATGGAACTTGAAAGGTATCCGCAGAAGGGAGGCTTGCGCTTAGCAGTTGTGTGATAAGAATTGTTTTATCATGCGGCAAGAATTCAGGTTACGGACAGGAATGGAATATGGACATGATTTATAATTTTGGAATTGTAAATAGCATAAAAATGTGTTGCATGTGCTGTGTAGGCAAGTATCTCACGTCTGTCACGGAGCGTAGGCAAGAGGGTTAAATTCTGGAAAAGATGGCGCAGGGGCTGGGATAATAATTTTTGAGGATATAATCCGGATGCACTGAATAGCAGTGGTCAGCCTATTCAAGCAAAAGTACTGAGTAGCAGTGGTCAGTCTATTCGAGCAAATGTACTGAATAGCGGTGGTAAGCCTATTCGAGAAAATGTATGCGAGTTATGTTGAAAGAGAAAAGTTCTTCGTCTTGGCAGACGTCAGTCCGAGAGAGAACGTAGTTCCCAAACTGAATAGCAGTGGTAAGCCTGTTCTAGGAAAAACGAGAATCGGTATAGTTGCTAAGCGCAGTTGTTAGTCGTTCGACTTACCAGTTATGGATTGAAAGAATTTGTTGTGAAATGTATGAGGTCATTGCAGTTATGTGGTGAGAATTTATTTCGGTTTTGACACGTAACGAACAGTTATGCTCCCCGTGCCATAGTCACTGTTCGAGAGAAATTTTCACGCATTGGAAATTCGTGTCCCGTACGCAAAGACCACTGATTCGTTGCCTTGCTAATGCAAATGTGCTAGAGATTTTTCTTTTCGTTGGAATGTCTGGACGCCAATACCTGTAGCTACAAAAGTCCGGTCGGTATGGAAAGGAGATGGAAGCGAGGGCACTCGATTCGCAGTGGTCAGACGAACGAGGTGCTATAAAATTTTCTTCCTGAACATCTGACGGTGAGCTAAGGTGGAGATGAGCACGCATCTTCGGAGTTTCGGTTTCAGCATTCCGACGCGGGGTGAAATTAAAAGGACATTGGCGGCACGTCTGAGCGTACTACTAAATTTTCCTTCTCGCCTCAGAACTCAGTGTCTGAGTCATTCCTCAGCAAAAAGTTTTCTTTCTGGCGTTCACGTGCAAGGGATGCACGGAGGGCAATGTCGCCCTGTAATGTAATGAAATTTCAGATGATAAAATACCTGAGTATCAGGGATGGATTGATTCCCTGTAGTTTTTGGAACATTGGCTGAGTGAGAGCTAAAATGTTTGTGTATCTTTTCCTGGTGGCTGTGTAACAAATGAGGTTAAGGTTACGACAAAGGTAGGCGATGTGATTTGCCAGATGTTGGTAATGTAGCTGTCGCACCAGTGGTTCAGTGAGGGTGCTGTGGAAACCTGAATGTTTGAATTTTTCCCTGATTGCTCCGGGGGTGAGGGCGTTGAGATGCGGAAAACGCTTCCAATCAAATAGGAAAGCATTTCTTTTGCTGTGATGTGATATGAACTTGGCCTAGTGTGGTATTTGCTTTCAGTGTTTGTATAGTGCTGGTGTAGTGCTTGTAAAGTGTGTGTACAGGGCCTGTAAAGTGTTGGTGAAGTATTTGTGGATTGTGTATAGTAAGTAATGGTTTAGTGATAGTTTGCAGTGTAGTGCTTTGTACCATAGAATGGGTACTGAAGGGCAGATGTTGTTGAGGTAGGTCAGATGACCTTGGAAAGAATTCAGGTGGGGCGTGTGAAAATTACGGAAGGTATTTCGGGAGGAGCCGTAGGAGCCCGAATGTGAGCAAATGAGGTGATAGAGGAAACTACAACTTAAGGGTTGATTGGGATAATGGTGTTTGATTGAGTTGTGTCTACCTGTGGGAAAAGGTAGCACTCAATGGTTGCATCGGGAATTGTTAGGAGCAAAACGATAGGCCCAGAAGAGGACTCCTGGATTTCTTGAGGAGGGGCCGATGTTACGACCCACCCCGCCATTAATTTAGTAGTTAATGGGCGTGGTTGATGTGTGAAATTAATTAAGTATTAATTATGTTCGAGGCTTGATTGGAGTTTAAAAGTGTAAACAACAGAGAAAGTTTTATCTGGGGGTTTGGAAAGAAAAGAGGCGAAGAATTCTCTCTGGCTGGGTGGTCTCAGAATAGCTCTGTTAGGTCATAAATATCAGGGCGCAGCTGACGGGAAGCCTAAGCAACACGGAAAGGGAAAGTGGTACCTTTCGAAGAGGGGTCCACTTGAGTAAATGAATGAAGATGGCGACAAAAGGTTTAGCGAATAATCGTAAATTCGTCGATTGTTTGGGGCATTTTCGAGAACAATTGCTCTCTGTGCGGTCCGTGCAGAAAAATAAGATTTCGCACTTAGCATGCAAATAAGGAAGAAAGATTAGTTGTCTGTACGCTCTCCGATGTGAAAGGCTGGATGCCTTGGATCTTCGATATGAATTGGGGAAAATGAAGCAGCGAACCTCCCCGCATTTGGTAAGAAATGGAGACAACTCGAGGCGGCTGATGGAGATGCCAGTTTGCCATAAAGACAGCGGAATGCCTAAATCCACGTGATAAAGCAGCAATTTCTAGGCTGGAGTGTAATGGAAATCAGCGACTGTTTGGCCCAATGAAAGCCAAGTTACAGGGGAATTAAGAAGTCTGCGAGTGGACAGTGGTCATTCCAATGAGAAGCGAAGCCAAGCAGAGTCGGGTTCGGATGCCAACCACTGCAGTGTGGAATCGTCACCCCCATTCATCCCCTACTGTGGAGGAAGTGAAGAGACGCGCTTGTCTTACGGGGCGAAGCGAGGCCCCATGTGTGTGTGTGTGGTCACGTAAGCAGCGAAGCCACTACGTGTAAGTGTGATGGGATAAAAACATGGCGAAAGAAAAATATGACCGTAAGAGCGGTGGCTTGGATACCTAATTAAATTTACAGGTGAAAAGTTAAATCACAATTTGGATTTATTCTTAACAGCATCCATGTAAGTAGAAACATTTTGTTTTTGTTATAATTTCTGCTACGCAAGTTAGTTGAGGAACTGAACTAATATATTTCAAGAACTGAACTGAGAAATAGTGAGACTGAACTGTGAAGTTTAAGTTCGTTAAAACTATCTCGCAAGAACTGATTTAGGTCAAAGTTGACCCAATACTCATGTTCAGAAGACAGCTAAATTTTATTCATATGTGTGCCATTGTTATGTTTTTATAGCCAATTAAATATTTGTTTAGGCAGTCAGCGCAGTCATAAAACACATTATTGATGTGTACGCAGGTGATTAGTTCAAATTGTTTAAGTGTATGCCCATATATTACAGTTTTTGCGCCAAGAACTCCGTCGAAGAAGATCAGTGAAGAAGTATACTTATTCCACTCGGCCCGGTATCGTAACATTTGATTGACAGCGGTGGGATAATGACCCACTGTCGTAACAATTGGTGGCAGCGGCGAAATTTCGTAACATTTGGTGGTCAACGGTGGGATTGCTAAACTACCCACGGCACGTTCGTAACAATATTATACATCATTTTAAAGACCATTTTATGCTGAATTCAAATATTTTGACAGAATGTTATTTTCTGTAATAGAAGTGAAGTTACAAGCAAAAGTACAGCATCTAGTCATAAAAAAGCAACAAACAGTGGAATTTGTGAAATTAGTGTACATTGCATTTAATGTAAAATTACTGTACAGTACACTATTGACACTTGCAGGAAACTTGAAATAACTTACCAACAAGCAAAATATGCTTTAATATTTAATTGGATAACCAAAGTAACAAAATGCACCTTCTTGGCATGGAACTAATGAGCTTCTCCAGTTGTCCATTGGTGATAACATGGTGCCATATGGCTCTTATAAACTCAAAGTCTTTAATTTAGTAGTTCCATGCCACGAAGGTGCACCTTGTTACTAAGAAACTGTGGTTATCCAATTAAATATTAAAGCGCATTTTGCTTGTTGCCAAGTTATTTCAAGTGTCCTGCAAGTTTCAATAATGTACTGTACAGTAATTTTACATTAAATGCATTGTACACTAATTTCACAAATTCCACTATTTGTTGCTTTTTATGACTAGATGCTGTACTTTTGCTTGTAACTTCACTTCCATTAATGGTAATAACATTCTGTCAAAATATTTGAATTGAGCATTAAATTTTCTTTAAAATGATACAAAATATGTATTCCTGACTTTACAATTACACTGTATAAGTTGACTTCAAACATAAAAAATTTGACTTTGTCTACTGGTGCAGGACTTTTGGCCATGATTGAATATCTCCTGGAAACGGAGATAGCGAGAAAAAGGTTTTGACTTTTATGCCCCCTAGCAGGAAAGCTGTGCATTACTTAAAGAGGATAATGCTCCCCATCGTTATTATAGTGAATGACATACAGTAAAAAAAGAAATTTCTCAGTAGGGTTTTTGAAGCAGAGATACAGCTGCAAATGGGAGTACACAAACACCACCTAGCAACAGAACTGTGAACTACAAAGCTCCTCAAATACAAACCGAAAGTAGAAGGTAAATGGTGTCAAGTGTTAAAAGTATTTTTTAAGGCTCTATGAGACTTGACCCCAAAATCCTACCGTTCAGGACGACGAGCTGTAGAGAGACTCAATTGGGAGGAGCAGTGAAGTGTCAATCAAACAAGTCCAGAAGCTCAAAGCACTGGGAGAAAACCCCCTCTGGCCACATAACACAAAGCAGGAGAGGTATGTAGATACCTCACATATCCCCCACACCCCCGATACCCTTGGAGCTAAGGTGTCCGGCCAACAGCGAAGACGATTCACTGCCAAGTAATCTATGTCGTCCGTTGTTCCAGTGAAATAAAAACTGATTGGGGTGATTACTTGTTTTTATAAACATTTTTGCTGTAAGACTTTGACCTAACCCTTTTTCCACAGGATCAAAAAACATAATTAAGAATTTTTTTTTTTATGAATATGTCAAACTTTGTTAATTGTTTTTAATTCTTTTTGGAGTTTTGGGAATTATAGACAACAGATAATATATAAACTTGGGCGGCGGAAGGTCAGGGACGTGGGGGATCCGTATCCTCCATGGAATTTCATGGTCCTCTCACTAGAGTAGGGTCTTCATGCGAAATATCTTACAAAGTTATGGTTCATATGAAAATTTCCTGGAGACCATCACCACGTTCAGCAGTTTTCTGGAAAATGCTTCAAACAGAACTTTGAAAAATGATTTTACACAAAACAGTTGAAAAGTTAACTCACCTTTGTGTTTTCCAATTTAAAGAAGATTGTTCAAAAATTCTCAAATGGCAATAGGCTGGAGATGCAATGGCTGCTATATGAACTGACTGAACATTGTTAAACTGAGTTATTATTTAGATTGGAATTGACCAAGGATCAGGAAAAGACCCTTAAGCAGACCATCTGGGAGATGGGTGGTTGAAATTCGAAAGTATGCTGGAGTTACTATATATATATATATATATTTTTATTGTTTTATCTCTCAAAAAGTTGATCCTCCTCTGAAATTATCGAATTCTGCCACCCGTGTATATAATTAACACAAATTGAACAGTTAAAAACAAGTTTTGATAAACTTCAGCGTACTTGTAATCTTAACATTTACAAAAATTTCTGTCTTGACCCAATAATTTAAATATATGCTTCATTCGATTAAGCTAAGTACAAGCACTTTCGGATGACCCTACATTTGATGAAAAATGCATAATCATTTGATAGTGCTTGTATTTATTTTAATCAAATAAAGTATTTAATTTATTGTGTCTAGACAGAAGTTTTTAAAATGTTTAAATATATGAATACATTTATTCAACATACATCTGTATGCACTTGGGAATGATAGGAATGACCTCTTTGAATTTTTTTCAAAACAATAGTTAGGTATGCTTATTTTCCGAAATTACTGTACTTGTAATTCTCAAAATTTTACATCTGTGTTCCAGAAATTTTCCATAATATATTTCCTTTCTTCTTTTTTTTTCACTGGAATTTCATTTTTTGGTGTGCTTCAAACAGGTTCTTTGATCTCACCTTTTTGATGTTTAATTTTTCTTTTTTTGCTTGTGGGAGAAAATTAGCACTAATTAATAATGTTTATTAGTGCTAATTTGGTCTGCATAAAGTGGGAAAAATAATTTTGGCACAAAATTAGCACTAATTAATATTTATTAGTGCTAATTTGGTCTGCATAAAGTGAAAAAAAAACACACTTTGGGCACAAAAAATATTTTTTGTGACGATTATGGGCAAAACACGTAACAATATTAACAAATAAAGGTAACTTGATCACGCTAGTTACGTTAACTGAAACTTTTACAAAAAAGTTCGTACGTTGGAAGCTTTCGACCTTATCTTAGGAACCTTTTCATCACGCCAATGGAGGACTAAGATTGTTGCCAGATTCTACATTTGAATTTTTCTTATTTTTGTTGCCAAAACTTAGAATTGATCTCCAAATCAACGGAATGTAGAGGAGATTCGGAGTTGCAAGTCATTGAGTTGAACATAATTTCTATGCTTTCACGGTAACGGAGGGCAAAACGATTGTCAAAAGAAGCAATTCGTTTTGCTTCGTTCCAGTGGGGAACTGCAGATGTGTCTTCCATTGTCAAAATAGACAAGGCAGTATTGGGATTGGCTTTCGAAACATCTTTTCTATGTTCTAAAATTCTATGGCTAATGCTCCTGTATGTGCTTCCAATGTATAAGTTATCCCCAGTAGAAGAAAGAGATAGGAATGCAGTAAACTCCTGGGAGGTTCAGGCTTTCAACTTTGTCCCTATCCCTTTGTAGAAGTTTCAAGATGTTTGGGGTAGATTTAATAGCAAGATGGTAACCAAAACTTCTAAAAGAATCTGTAACTTATAAGCATAGGAAGGATGGTAAGGAACAGAACCACAGAATTTCAGGTCTTCTTTCTTGTGAGGAAGGAGGCATTCAATTTTCGAATGGTTTTCATATTTCTTTATGAGGGAGTTGACTATAACAGCAGGGAAACCATGAGAGAGGGCTATTGTAGGAATTTTGGAGAGTTCTTCTTGAAGAGAGAGTTGGTTGTTGCAAATGATATGAGCCCTGTGGATGTAGGACTTCAATGCTGCAAGTTTGTAGAGATGCAGGGTGCAAGGAAGTAAATCACAAAATTGATTCCCTGGATGTATCTATCTGCAGAAACGCTGATCTCTCCATTACTCGTTCCGTCTATCGAAAACCTTCTGCGGCCACTAACATCATTCCCTACAAATCTTGCACCCTGCATCTCTACAAACTTGCAGCATTGAAGTCCTACATCCACAGGGCTCATATCATTTGCAACAACCAACTCTCTCTTCAAGAAGAACTCTCCAAAATTCCTACAATAGCCCTCTCTCATGGTTTCCCTGCTGTTATAGTCAACTCCCTCATAAAGAAATATGAAAACCATTCGAAAATCGAATGCCTCCTTCCTCACAAGAAAGAAGACCTGAAATTCTGTGGTTCTGTTCCTTACCATCCTTCCTATGCTTATAAGTTACAGATTCTTTTTAGAAGTTTTGGTTACCATCTTGCTATTAAATCTACCCCAAACATCTTGAAACTTCTACAAAGGGATAGGGACAAAGTTGAAAGCCTGAACCTCCCAGGAGTTTACTGCATTCCTATCTCTTCTTCTACTGGGGATAACTTATACATTGGAAGCACATACAGGAGCATTAGCCATAGAATTTTAGAACATAGAAAAGATGTTTGAAAGCCAATCCCAATACTGCCTTGTCTATTTTGACAATGGAAGACACATCTGCAGTTCCCCACAGGAACGAAGCAAAACGAATTGCTTCTTTTGACAATCGTTTTGCCCTCCGTTACCGTGAAAGCATAGAAATTATGTTCAACTCAATGACTTGCAACTCCGAATCTCCTCTCTACATTCCGTTGATTTGGAGATCAATTCTAAGTTTTGGCAACAAAAATAAGAAAAATTCAAATGTAGAATCTGGCAACAATCTTAGTCCTCCATTGGCGTGATGAAGACCTAAGATAAGGTCGAAAGCTTCCAACTTACGAACTTTTTGTAAAAGTTTCAGTTAACGTAACTAGCGTGATCAAGTTACCTTTATTTGAAAAAATATTTGCTTGCATATAATGAAAAAACAAAACAAAACAAATGCTTGTTTTACTTTTACTTCCAAAAAGTTGAAAATTAGGAAGTTTTGGTGTTAGTTAAATTTCACAAAATTTGACTTTGAGCTGATTTCAGGAAATTTGCAGGTACACAGAAGCATCGATGACTTCTGTTTAATCTCACATTCCGTCATTGATTTTTCAGCTAATTTAAAACTTTTATTGAAGAAGCAAAAGTAATGAATTACTTCAGTCCACATTTATTTATCCAAAATTTTTGAAACAGCAGGGATCATAGCATACTTCTGGAAAATTTTAGGTAGGAATTTTAGGAATTTTTTGAAAAATTTTAGGAAAATTTTAGGAGTGTATTTCAATAAAAACTAGATGTATATTTGTATACATCTAGTAAAACAACTTCGTATACATTGTAAAGAGTTTGCTTCACACCCTTCAACCATGTATACTGATAGACTGCGCATGACATCAAAATTTCTGGCTCCAACATAAAATCACATGACATCAGTCAAAAAGATGGGTTACACCTGCTGTGCTTATGGTTGCTCTGACCGATATAGTAAAGGAAGTTCTATGATTTTTCATGGGTAAGAAACGAATTAAATACCTAAGTCAATAAAGTTCAATTACTTAACCAGAAACTTGCAGCTATTGATATAAAAATATAGTAACTTAAGAAAAAAAAATGGAATGCATGTTCCAAATTCTTTGCAAATGTTCATCACATTATAAATCACGAAATGTAAACAACCCGATCATGCATGTATATAGCTCATAAGTAAACTTACCTGAAGAGTTTTCATTATATATGAGGCGCATTCACATAATACACCGAAAACACTGAAGTTCTGCAGCGTAAATTAGTAATCATAACAGCATTTTTACACGAAATTTGGAGTCTGATGATGACGTGCCCAATGTTGGAGCCATGGCGGCTTTGATGCAGCTATTGCCAATGCTCAGTCCATTAGTATATATGGTCGAAGTTCACACCCAAATTTTTTTTGCATAACGTCTAATGTCTAAAGTTTAAGTATGATTTACTTCTAATGTTCAGTTCTTATCTTTTCACGTGTTATTATCATATTCAAGTATATTTACCACATTCAAGTTTCACTTTGAACATTAATATGCTGTTGAACCAGAAGCAATTCACGATTTTCACAGTAAAGTTTTCAGGTTTCACATTAAATTATAATATCCTAAAAAGGTAATTAAAAACCAAGAACTATGTACAATTGTTCACTGAATTACTTTTTTCATATTATTGTTTCAACCTTTTCCTGATAAGCCTATCTTTTTCTGCTTCCACCACAACTAATTTACTTTCAGTTTTCTTTATTTCAGCTGAACCTTGTATGATCAAGTTAGAGGCAACTGCTATTTCAACAGTATTTTGTTTTTCTACAGCTTTTCTCATTCTTTCTGTTCCCTCTTGAATTACTGCTAGGGAGGCTTCTTTATCTTTTTTAAGCCTATTTATTTCTGCATCATTTTCTTTTATTTTGTCATCAAACTCAGCTTTTCTTTTTTTCTCTAGCTGCTTTTCCTTATTTTCCCTCTCTTTCTGCTTCCTTTCTTTTACCTTTTTTGATTGTTCTTCCTTCAGCTTATCAACATACTCTTTATAAAATTTATGTGAATCACGAACACTATTTAACAAATTTCTTGTTATGGGAACTTTACTTACACATCCATAGTGTTTAATGGCCCCTTTAACTATTCTTAATGATGTTATAGTTGAGTCTTTTAAGTTAGCCTTGTCCTTCCTTAACAGAGCAGTGTTAACCGAAAATCCCCTTTCTGCATCAGCATTGGTTACCATGAGGTAAAACTAAAATTGACTTGATAAGTTTAGCAAGATTTGAGTATTTTTCTTTTCCGCTGGAGTCTTTAATACTAAATATATTACGCCAGTAATGATCAATCCGCACTGGAATATGCCCTTCCTCTGAAAATTTCACTAGTTCATCTAGAGTTGGCTTATCGCAATTTAAAAGTTTCCACTCTTCTCTTACTCTATCAATTTGTTCCTCAGAAAGATGCAAAACACTTGAAATTCTGGTTATTTCTGAAAGTCCTTCAGTGACTGAAAGTTGAGTTGACTCTTTCTTTGGTTCTTTTACCTTTAAAACTTCTATGTCTCTTAGCTTTTGATTGCAGACTGGCAAATTTGACTTTAAATATTTTGTGGTTGCAATTAGTGATGATCTTACATCTAAGAGAAATAATTTCTGCCTGGTCTCCTGAACATTCCAGAGGAGATTTTTTGTCTTCATACCAACTTCTAACTCCCCTAGTTTTTTCCATGAATTTTTGTTTTCAAAATCTACATTCTTTAGGTCTTCTCCAAATTTCTCTGCAATAACATCATCTTGGATAAACTGAGCCATAACATTCCTCATTAAAGTATTTAAATCAGAATATAAGTGGTGTATTTTTGGTTCTTCACTCTGATAACATAATGAAAACTTTTCTTCCAAAATTTTGGTGCGAAAATGAAATTAATGCTAAATAGCAAGGAGTTAGCTCATTTTTCAGGAAACAGTGAATTCTTTTTATACCTTGCTGAATTGCGTAGTTGTTTTTCAAATATTTTTTGAGATGGGAAGAAGTTTAAAAAATATTCTGTAATATTTAGCCATTGATCCAAGAGCCTCTGGGCTACAGAACCAACGGTTAACCATCTGTTGCTGACATGACGCAAAAGAAATTTGGCTGTGACCAATGTTATATCCTCGACAGATTTATAATCCTCTCATCTTGCAGCACTACTCTTTAAAAAGTAATGCATATCAGTAGCAAATTCGTCAAAATCTATATTTAAGCTTGTCAAAAAGTTTTTAAATGCATTACTAACAACACGCAGGTTGCAAAAACCTAGTTCCAAAGATTTCTGGCCTGTTTCTTGTTTTACAACTTCATTGAATTTGCGTAAAAAGCACTTATTTACATTTGGGCTGTCCATGGATACACAAATAATTCTGTTCAACGAAATATTGAAGGACGATAACACATCAAGAATTTCTTTTAGCAAAATATCTGCTGTTGCATGACCCAGAAAAACGCTTGTTAGGTATCGGCAAGAAACTGAATTTATTTCTGAAGACCAGTACCTGAGATACACATCCAACTGCCGTTTCACTTGCGCATTTGTAGTTTCATCAAATGCAATAGTAACCTTTCCTGGGCTACTAGATGCAATGTCTTTTTCAAATCCTCTTCAAAATATTTTGACAATCCATGTGATATCACATAAGCAACTTTTTCTTTAAGTTGCATTTTGGCTGCAATAGCAGAATCAGGAAACATTTCTTTGAAAAGTTCAACTGTTTCAGTGCATGAAACAAAAGACATATTGTCCTTAGCAACTTTCATGGCCCATAATGCTTCGGCTTTAGCCAACTGTAAATCATGACTCAGTACTTCACTAATATTTGTTTTGGGCTGAAGATCCTGTCCTCCAAAGGCTTTCAGGATGGACTTATTTTGAAATTTACTTTGAAATTTCTGCAAATGTTTTTTTCCTTTATGATGCGCTTTTACTTGTGAAAAGCCACTATTAGAAATATTGAAAATTTCTGAACACAATATACACTTAGCAGAAAATATTGTTTCAGTTGCAGAACACCATTCTTTCAACTTCACTCCATCCAATTCTTTGGCGAGCCACGCATCTTGGAATTTTGTTTTGGATTTAGGCATCTTAAACACTTGTATTACTAACCAGAAAATGAAAGGGAAGTACAAAAACACGTTCCAATATTGCAAAACCAGACAACTTCCCGAAGTTTGGTGCGAGGATGTCAGAAGATAGAAAAAAAAAAAAAAAAGCAAGTCACCACTAGAGAACTGAACCTGCACACAGTACAGAGAACACCATAAAAGACGGAAAACCAGAAACTATCATACGCATCTCACGCAAGTTCAGTCAAAGCGAGTCGGAGCCGAGATATATTGCGTATCAAAGGTCGCCGTCGCCGACGCACGATCGAAGGTTAATGATCACGTGCTCTACTGCCTGCCACGATAACACTCAGCTACCATCCCATCGTCATTACCGGAGGTTACGGAAGGAGACCATATGTTTCCTCTTTGCTTCCACCCACCTGCGGTTTACAATAACAAAACATCAGCAGAAAGAGGAGGTTCCACGAGGCATGTTCAAAAATAAAGTATGATCTTCTGCGTGCCACTGAGTTCGTCTGCAAAGCGCAAACCAGGGGTGAAATTGACCCCTCCCCTTTTCCCTTAGATCTCTTGTTACTCTCGAAAACTGTCCGAAGGCACAAAAGTGGAGCGCCCGCCCCGAAGCAAGTGCATCTCGATGACGTCATTTTCCCTCCCTTCAGCAGCACACCATATAGGCTGTGTTTCTACAATAACAGGTCTTCTTACCTTACTGTAATGGTAAATTTATTGGCGTTAATAACGGTTATATTTTTAATAAATAAGCTTACAAAAATTTTAGGAAGAATAGCAAATTTTAGTTATAATTTTAGGAATTTAAGGAGGGTCACAAAATATTAGGAATTTTAGGAATTTTAGGAGAAATGCGATCCCTGAAACAGGTGAAAATCCTCCAAATACGTGGCGTTAGTAAATAAATAAATACATCGCTCGAACGTGGAAAGAGCGATTTATTTATTTATTTCTGAAACAGCTGTGTGGCTAACATAAAACAACTGTGTTACATTAGCCACACAGTCTAGAAACAAAGTTTTTTTTTTTTTTTTTTAATTGGAGGTTTAACGACCACCGTGAGCAACTTAATGGGCTATAAGCAGTCGCCCGTCCCTAATTTAGGGTCACTGGTTCCAGGGAAGGGAGAGAGCCAGTGCCGTAAGACAAACACAACATCCATGCCTCACCGGGATCAGAACCCGGACCCCTTTCGGACAAATGATCAGAGGCCATTGCTTAGACCACTGCGCCACCGGGGCGGCGAAACAAAGTTGAGATGATGATTTTAGATTATATAAATTGGATTGATCTGATAACGTGAGATGGTGATTTGAAATAAGATTAAATGACTTGAAATGATGCGAAGAGATGGACCCTTGATAAAATATAAATTGGGTTGAACCGACGACTTGAGATGCTATAAATTGGGCGATCTGATGGTGTGAAATGGTTATTTGAGACAAAATGAGATGACTTGAAATGCCAAGAGATGAAGCATTCAGAGGACATAATTTGAGTTGATCCGATGATTTGAGGATATAAATTAGAGGTCTGCACGGGCCCGGGCCGGGCCTTCAATATTTAATGTAAAGCAGATACGGGCCGAGCAGTTTTTCTTTTTTTTATGAGCAAAACAATCGCTGTACGGTGCATTTCTTGTTTGGAAAACTCGCAACGTACAGCAGCAGGATAAGATTGAATAATTTCTGCTGATGGAAAAAATAGAAGTTTTATGACATCCTCTCCTCCTACAAAACAATTGGAGTGGGTCAGCTCCCTTAGTTTTTCAATGTGAATGTGGTCTCTTCTATAGATATCATCATCATCATCATCATTGTCAACCATTATCAATCCACTGCAGGACGAAGGTCTCCCCAAGTTTCCTCCACAACGGTCTGTCTTGTGCCAGTCTCCTCCATGTCACTCCCGCATATTTACGAATTTCATCCACCCATCTCCCATGTGGTCTTTTTCTGGGTCTTTTCCTGTCCCTTGGAATCCAATCTAAAATTTCGGCTGTCCATCTATGGTCTGTCCTTCTGGCAGTATGTCCAGCCCATTGCCATTTCAGGGATTTAACTCTGATCATGATGTCTTCCACTCTCGTCATTTTTCGGATCCACGAGGTCCTCTTCTTATCTCTCCTGGTTATACCAAGCATGCACCTCTCCATGCTTCTTTGAGTTGTCTGCAGCCTTTGTATGTCTCTTTTAGTTAAGGTCCACGTCTCTGCACCATACGTAAGCACTGGAAGGATGCATTGATCAAACACTTTTCTTTTAAGACATAATGGCATATTGCTCTTGAAAATTATGCTGTTTCTTCCAAAAGCTCTCCAGGCAAGTTTTGTACGCCGATTAATTTCTTCATCAATGTGACCCTCACTTGATATCTGCTGTCCAAGATAAACATATGTATCTGTTATCTCCAGTTTTTCTCCATCAATCGATAAATCTTCATTTCTTGTAAAAGCATTGAACATCACTTTTGTCTTCTGAAAGTTCATTTTTAATCCCACTTCTTTACTCTTGTCAGCAAGTTCCTGGATCATACTCTGCAGCTCTGATGGGGTAGTTGCAAAAATGACTACGTCATCAGCAAAACGAAGGTGGGTTAGATAATCTCCATTAATCTTTATCCCTTTGTTTTCCCAGTTCAGTGATTGAAAGACATTTTCCAATGTGGCATTAAAGAGCTTCGGAGATATGGTGTCACCTTGTCTCACTCCCTTTCCAATTTTTATGTGTGTTGTATTTTCAAACAGCCGAATCTTTGCACTTGCATTTTCATAGATGTTATTAATAATATTAATGTATGCATCTTCAATACCGCAGGATTTCAGAGCCGTGGTAACTGCTGATGGTTTCACCGAATCAAAGGCTTTTTCATAATCGATAAAAGCCATGCACAATGGAAGTTCATATTCCTCGCTCTTTCAATTAGTTCTCTCAGTACGTGGATATGATCTATTGTGCTGTAGCCACTCCTGAATCCAGCTTGTTCTCTCGGTTGAGCCATGTCCAGTGTTACCTTCAAGCGGTGTGAAAGAACTTTAGTGAAGATTTTATAAACTACTGATAGGAGGCTGATAGGTCTGTAGTTCCTGAGATCCTCAATGTCACCTTTTTTATGTAGCAGGATCATTGTAGCATTGTTCCAATCCCTCAGGAATCTTCCCTTCATTAAGGCATCAGAGTGAAAATTTGGGCGAGTACTGTTTCAATTTCTCCACTTGCTTCTTGTATGATGTCTATAGTAATTCCATCTTCTCCTGGAGCTTTCCCCGCTTCATGTTCTTGATTGCATGAGCAACTTCTGCTGGGAGGACTGGAAGAACTCTGGTACCTTTCATGATGTCTGGAGTACATGTATCATCCCTTTCATATAATTTGGAGTAGAAATCTTTCACTCTTGTCAAAATTTCGCCTCTATTTCTTGTTATAGAACCATCTTCTTTTCTCAGAGCCATAATCTGTTTTCTTCCCTTACTGAGATGTCCCTTTGCTATCTTTAGGCTTTGGTTGTTTTCAATTGCTTTCCTCACTAGCTCACAGTTGAATTTCCTTACGTCTTCAGTGATACTTTTTCGTGCTGTCTTGCATAGCTCTATATATTCCACTTTGGAAGTCACATCTTCTTTAGTTGTCCTCATCTCTCTTCTTTTTTGCATCAACATTTTGGTTTTTCCTGATAATTTGTTTACATGCAACTTGTTCTTAGACCCAGCTAATTTTGTTGCTGTTTCCATAAGAGCTTTGGTTACTTTTCTGTTAACTTCCGAAATATCCACTTCTTCCGATGTTAGGCCTTCTAAAGCAGAGAATCTGTTCTTCAGTTCCAACTTGAAAGTATTATGGTGTTTTTTAAGGTTGGTTATGTCAATACATTTTGTTTGTCTTATGAGCTTGCCACGTTCCAGTTTAGTGTTGAGGTGCATCTTACATCTCACCAATCTATGGTCACTACCTGTGTTGAACTTGTTCAGCACACTGCAGTCTTCGATGACGAATTTTTTGTTACACATAATAAAATCAATTTCACTTGTCGTCCCAATTGGATGTCTCCATGTCCATTTCCTGTGTGGCTTTTTTCTTGAAAAAGGAATTCAAGATGAAAAATCCTTCTGCCTCTGCAAACTCAACGAGAGTATTTCCACGCTGGTTTCTGTTGCCGTGACCGAATTTACCTACTGAAGTTTCATTCTGTTGCCGGTGCCCTATTTTTGCATTGAAATCTCCCATAATTATCTTCAAGTGCTGCTTACCTTTATTATTTAGATGACGAATTTCCTCATAAAATTCTTCAATTTCTTCTTCAGGATGACTTGTGGTGGGTGCATAAGTTTGAATAATCTGAGCCTGGTATCTTCTCGATAGTTGGATAACGAGTCGTGCAGCTCTGTCAGAGGAACTTTCAACTTCTAGCACTTTATCCTTCAGTTTCTTGTTTATTATAAATCCAATATATATATATATATCATCATCATCATCATTGTCAACCATTATCAATCCACTGCTGGACGAAGGTCTCCCCAAGTTTCCTCCACAACGGTCTGTCTTGTGCCAGTCTCCTCCATGTCACCCCTGCATACTTTCGAATTTCATCCACCCATCTCCCATGTGGTCTTCTTCTGGGTCTTTTCCTGTCCCTTGGAATCCAATCTAAAATTTCGGCAGTCCATCGATGATCTGTCCTTCTGGCAGTATGTCCAGCCCATTGCCATTTCAGGGATTTAACTCTGATCATGATGTCTTCCACTCTTGTCATTTTTCGGATCCACGAGTTCCTCTTCTTATCTCTCCTGGTTACACCAAGCATGCACCTCTCCACGCTTCTTTGAGTTGTCTGCAGCCTTTGTATGTCTCTATATATATACATATATATATATATATATATATATATATGTATATATCTCCCTAACTTTCACCCTCCTCTCATGCTTCAAGGCATGCTATTAACTGCAGCATTTCTAAAGTAAGCCCCCCTGCTTGCAGACCAGGGCTGTCGCAGATGATCTTTTTTTTTTTCTTTGTTCTGGTCAGCAGCACTTTGTTTTCTAGATGTGTGAAAAGCTTTTAAGTTGTCTTAAATGGCACGGAGAAATGGGCTGGGAGAAACTTACTTCTGTGTATAAATCTGTGCCGTATTTTCCTCATTTGTACTCTCAGGCAGTCGTTTTCAAAACTTCTGTGACACTGATTAGCTGGGCAGTCTGTCGTTGTTTTCCCTTAGCATATGCTCAGTTCAGTGTTGCTAATAAATACTCTTCCATAATTATGGAGTTTAAGAAAGCGAAAGATTTTCGCGAAAAAATTGCTTTTGAAGAATATGTGCTTGTAGACAATGTAAAGGGGAAACGCGATATTTGGAAATATTTTAAATTACTGTCCCGTTCTGAAACTAGTCGGCCGGTAAATGTTGTGCAGTGCACTAAATGCAAAAATGTTTTGAGTTACAATAGCACAAGGTCTGGAACATCGCATCTTAAGCGGCACAAATGTGCTCCCCACACACACATGAGAGACATATTGGGTTGCAGCGATATGTTATGTCAGTAGAGATAGGTGCAGTTTATAAACCCATAATATCTTCTCCCAGTAAAACGATCTGACTCAGAATTCTGCATATTTTGTATTTTTTGAATTAACCCCCCCCCCCCGTCGGACGTCACGTGACTTACACAAGTCTCAGAAATATTTGTAGCAGTTGTTGAAATTTAACGGGCCTGGTCTTGGAAACAGGAGAAATATACGGGCCAGGCCAGGCCAGGCCGGGCTTTAATTAAAAAAATTTAAACGGGCCAGGCTTTCCAAATTAAGGCCCGTGCAGAACTCTAATAAAAATTGGGTCGAACCGATGACTTGAGATGCTATAATTTGGGCTGATCCGATGGCGTGAGATGGTGATTTGAGATAAGATGAAATGACTTGAAATAATGCAAAGAGATGAAGCCTTTAGATTATACAGTGTAAAATAGCTTCAAATAGTATAACTATACTAAAAATCCGAATTTCTTGGCGCAGAATAGAAATAAAAATTTCCAAGCTTTCGCAGATCAACAAGATGGCTTTTCAAGAAAGGTAGACAGCTAACTGCAAACTCAATAATAGAACGTTTCAACAATTTGAACGTGGTGACTTGACTAGGCAATAAATGAATAGGCGCAATTGCAATAATTCGAAGAAACGAGGTCACGTTGGTTGGGCATGCAGTACCTTGGAAAAAAACGCAGCATTACTTGAAGAAATTGATTCCAAATACATGGTAACTCCAGAGAGACGCTATCATTGCAAGCCTCACAGCTGGTCAAGATTTCCAAGGTTTTGCGAATGGCAGTAGACTTGGGTGTGGAGTATGAAGCTAATTTCTTTACATCACTCCACATAGGATCAGCGGACTTGAACTTGACTTCTCTTGATAGAGCAGTGGTTATTTTTCCATCTTTTGTGTCCCTTTTATGTTATCCGATTCTAATTCCAAACAAACGTTTGGTCATTCCGATGTACTATATTGCCTGGAGCCATTCGGATATTGTAGTGGGATGGCATAAACACCTGCCTCATTGAGAAGAGGAGGGCTTGCCAATATTTTTTAAGCATCGTATATAAAGATGCCGGAGACCTTATGATGAGACCGAAGTTCATCCTCCTGAGCGCGTTTTTGAGTTGATAGGAAACATCTGGTATGTAGGGAATAGAGCCAGTCGGCGAAGTTGCGGCATAGAAATTTTAACTTTGTGCTGGTTCTGGCTTTTTCGATAATGTTATGCATCTGGTTCGACGTATATCTTACCTCAGTGGCCAATTCGGTGATGCTTTTTAGTTCGGATTGTCTAGAACGAACAACGGATGAGACAGCGATGGATCTTCTCATTTGAGAACGAAAGAAGGCCATCTTGTAATCATCAGGGCAGAAACGAACTGTGGAGCATCAGACAAAGAACGGAAGTGGGTTTATAACAGACTTCCGTATGAATGCAGTTGTCATTCTATTTGCTCACTGTGACGTCCAGATAAGGTAAGGTGACATTGTGTTCAAGCTCCATAGTGAAATTGATCTTAGGGTGTATATACACTTACGGACAATGACATTTGCACACCTAGAAGAAAACATGCTACAACCGCGAAACTTCGCAAATAGCTAGAGTGCGCACTGTTATGCAAGTGATCCATGTTTGGTGCAATTGCAAATGATCGCACACTCTGTTGTGGCGCTGCAAGCACGAAACGGCAGCCTTATAAACCATCGTGTAGTCGACGCCCCACGCAAGCGAAAAGCACCGGCCGACGCAAGCAAGGGTACAGAGTGACAAGAATGTCGGGTAGATGCCAGAGACCTCGATTTACGCAACTTATGGACTTTGAGAGAGGCCTGATCATCAGGCTGAAAACCACAGCGTGGTCGGCGCGCCATATAGCCCGCCACCATTAACACAGACCATACCGTCCAACTGTGGTCGGCGCGGCATATAGCCTGCTCCCAACAGTCTGACCATACTGTCCGACCTTGTTGGTAGCAGTGGACACGTGACGACACTGCCACACGGATTAGAGAGGATTAATGGATCGTGCGCCCGTCACAAATGGATCCCACGGGAACCTGGTCCACTATACATGTAGGGGCGAACGTACATAGCTAATTATGTGGGCACGCCCTAAATTATGTTTCACAGTCGTCCACGTTATAGGACTACCTCACAGCCAATAGAAGCACCAGGTTTGTTCCTAAGAACTTACCCCAAGATTAATATTGAGTGAAGGGATGCTCCTCCCCACTTTACTATAAAGAATATCTGTGAACCAGGAGGATAGATTGAGACTGCCGAAAAACTACAGATAAGAAACTACCAATGATTACAAAGTAATTGCTGAAAGACCTGATTGAAACGTAACAACATTTAATGAATAATATAGGAGGCTTTTGCAGGTAAGCTTGTCCGTAGAAAAGAAAACACTCTCCGTAGTGATAAATCACATGTCTTTCTTTCAGTGGAAAGAAAAAAGTTTGTAATCGGCCAACCTACTAATTGGCGCCTATCATCTACAGATACTCGTGAACTAGAGAGAGTCTTTCTCGATAACACCTAAGACTTGTATCTCTCCATGGTTTCTTATCTATCCAACAATCCACACAATCTGTGAGAGTCCCCGTCTCGGGGACCTGTTTCACCAGATTTCTAAGTTACACTCTCCGGCTAACGGAAAAGAAATTGCGAGAGTCTCTCTTCCTGAGACCTGTGGTCGCTGATTTTCCTTAACCTAGAAAATAATAGTTTCGTCACCATATATGGTATGACTGGACCATCTCGTACCCCTACTCTGGGTACACACGCACCCAAAAAACCTTCGAGTCACGCCATTAGCTGGAGCTTCCCCGCTCCTCTTCGTTTCGTGAACAACCAACAGACTACCCTTTTTGCTTGGCGCTCTCCCTCCGTTCGCCTCCTCACTGTGCGTACGTCACTGCCGCTTCCTTGGTCCGAGGGTATACTACTCCTCTCCCTGTTGGCAAGCGACATCATTGTTGCCAACGCATTCCCCCTTCGACAGCGTCACCACGCCTATCTGTTCGGCGGGCATTTGTTCTTTGCACTGGATAGCCGGACCGTTTGATGTACCGCATCGGCGGCGTTTCTTACACTGGCTGAACCTACCGCAAAAGATACAAGCATATATGAACACAATACATTTTCCTGCCCACATACAATGCTGATGTGCAGGCAGCCAGACTTATCGGTACCTGTCCTTCGTTAAACAATGTTTGCTGAATGTCGTTATCTTAATGGGTCGATCTTTATTGTACCCGAGAAAGGTGTCTCTTTTTCCTGAGCGTGAGAACTTCTGGCTTTCTTTGTAGCCTCGAAATATTTTACAAAATGTTCTGGAACTTTCGAAAGTTCTTTGTCTTCGTGGAATACATTCCAGATTCCATTAGAAAAAAGCATATATGAAGGTTTTTCGTCGCACGCTCATACAACATACATTAATTTTTTGTATTACATTATAAAACATGATGTCCTTGTTAGCAGTTCATTTAATGTGTGATTTTCTGATTACACAGGCATGATGTTCCATTAAATATGTGTCGTGCATCGCTAATGTTCCCGCTCTCACAATACAAGCAGATGTAGTGGATCCTGTGTGTCCACTAACCATTTCCCCGAGGCCTCGCGGAAGCAAATCTGCGATCCCAGCGCTCCTTATGTGTGCTGCCATTAACACCAGAACACTGCTGGCTCCGTATGCAGTGGTTCCAGGCCAGAGCAACGTGGAACGCCACACATTGGCGATATGTGGATGATCATCGTGTCCAGGTGTGGAGGTCCCCGGGTCAACGACACAATCACAAACTCGTTATCGAGTGCCACACCTTCCCTACTGTAAGCACGATGATCTAGGGAGCCTTAGCCTACGATAGCCTATCAGCTTTAGTAGTGGTATGTGGATGATTGACGGGGCCAGCGGTATGTGAATGAGATCCTACGGCCGCATGTGCTCCCATACGTGGCCGGGATTCCAGATGCGCTATACTAGCAGGATAATGCCCGCCCGAACATGGTTCGAGTTGCCCAGGACTACCTACGTAATGTCCAGACACTTCCATGGCCTCCCCACTCCCCGGACATGTCCCCTATCGAACATGAGTGAGACCAGTTGGAACACCAGTTGCCGCCATGTCGCCGTATCCGGGATTTGGAGTACGCCGTCCAACACGTGAGGGTCAGTTTGCCACAGGACATCAGACAACGGTGCCAAAATGTGAAGCAGTTTCAATGCTGTTTCCTCTTATGCGATAGATACTTCATCATGTTCTTTAGAAAATGCTTTTCTTGACATTGATGGGATATCCAAGACCGGAAAAAAATTCTAGCTGGGAGAAGCCGGATCCAATGCCCATAAACAGCTGTTACTGCAGCAGTATTTACGTTCCTTTTATCCATTTGTGAGTCTTCTGGGTAAACAATTTCTTGAAGGCGATATACATTTTGCATTTGAAAGTCAAACTAGGTTTGAGTCCTTTTCTTTGTTCAGAAATTATTTCCATGTCAGAAAGCGTGCATCCAAAATAACAACTATGGTTATTCAGCTCTGCGGCTGCTGTACAAAATATTTGAGCTCTACGATGCGCCTTCCGTTTTCTATTAAAATTTCCTGATTTTGTAATGCAAGCTCGCGCTCTGAAATTAGATGGTATTCTCGAAGTGCCGTTTCGTCTTGAGCTTTGAACAAGGTGTTCCTGAAAGTGATCAGTACAAAGTGAAAACGCAGAAAGCGATAAATAAATGAATAAATAAATAATACTGCATGCATTACAAACGATTCATTCCACTTCGTCGTGATCACAGAAATAAATCAAAATTTGTATTACATTTTTGTATACGATGGCACAGTAGGATTTGTTTGCTATCTGCCTTCAGTCATTAATTCTTTTTAGCTGCTGAGCAGCGAAAAAGACCACCAGATGTAGGACACCGAGCTACCTGGGTTCCTGTGGTGTCGGGCACAACAGCGATAGTGTCTAGTTTTCGTAAACGTAACTACAAAACCTGTTGTGGCCTCCACTGGACTTTTTCATACATAAACTGAGATGCGCAGCTGCATAGCAAAATCGAAAAACCGCTAAGGGAACTCCCACTTCCGGTTCCCTGATTTCTACCAAATTTAATCAGCACAAGAGAACATAGCACAATTCCTAAATATAAATTTTCTTGTCAACAGCTACAATAGTTTTTTCAGCTACATAGAAAAATAGCAAAACCGATGCGAGGACGAACGCCCAGTTCTGCTTCCTCCAATTCTACCAAAATTTTATCAACACATGAGGGTATCATGCAATTCCTACACACAAATTTTCTTGTTGATAGCTAGAACAGTTTTTCAACTGCATCGAAAAATTGCAAAAATGGTAATGGGAACGCCCACTTCCGGTTCTCCTGGATTTACCACAATTTTTATCACCACTTCAACTTATAACAAAGATCCTAAATATAAATTTTTGAGTTGATACCTATAATACTTTATGAGCTTCATAGAAAAATCATAAAATTGGTGTGGGGAATGCTAACTTCCTGTTTCCCGATTTCTACTAAAATCTAATCAGCACATGAAGGTACCACAAAACCCCCAAATATTAAATTTGGTGTTGAATGCCATAACAGTTTTTGAGTTATGGTGGACACAAACTACACACCGACACACAGATCACAGACACTATGGCGAAAATAGTGAAATGGTATTCCGGTGGCCATAAAACCTGTTTGCCATTGAAATCTCGAAAGTCGAATTTTTTCATGATTACAATACTTCGTCATACTACGTAATGTATGAGAAAGTAAAAACTCAAGTATAATAGTTTGGATAATTCTACAACGAGAAAAATTTTAGTGCCTCCACTGGACTTTTTCATACATAAACTAAGATGTGCAGCAGCATAGCAAAATAAAAAAAAAACAGCTAAGAAAATTCCCATTTCCGGTTACCCAATTTCTCCCAAAATTTAAGCAGCACAAGAAAGTATAACGTAATTCCTAAATATAAGTTTTCGTGTTGATAGCTACTATAGATTTTCAGCTACTCGAAAAATAACTACATTACCTGAGGAATCAATGGGTACCACTTGCCAAAGTGAACAGTAGAAGCGCAATTTGTTTTGAGGGAGTCAGTTATCCACGGTAAATGCTCTATAGGTCAGTTGTCTTGCGTAAATGCTGTATAGGTCAGTTATCAGTGCAGTTATGATGCGCATGCTTTGTCCAAAGGACCGCACATTTAGCCATATAACGTTTATCTGAAATAAAGTTACCACAGAAGTTTGTTTTTTATCGCACATGGTAGCAGTGAGGTTCATTTGTTTAATAACTCCAATGTTAGGATCATAATGCTGAGATGAGTAAGTAACACAGCGTCATTCTCATAACAGCAAAGGAAAAAAAAAGCGTATAAATATTATCAGGGGCAAACAAACGAAATGCAGATTTTCTGCTGGATTACAAGGATATAATGGAGAGTGATTTTTTTTCTTTTCAGTATTATTTTTCTGCTAAGTAAACTATTTATAGTGGATATAAATGAAAAATATAATGATTAAATATTTTGAAAACTACCATTTTCTGAAACTTTGTCCCTTGTTTCTTTTCCTGCTTTCAAACAAGAAGAGCTTGCCGTTCTTATTGTGCCTCATGGTGAACAAACAATGTATATAATAAGGAATATATGTTTTTTTTTCCCAGGTAGAACCATTTAATGGTGGTTTTAATTAATATTCGCAGCGAATATTAATGACTTCCAACCGAGAAATTGCTTTCCACTCAAAGGAAATATAACATGTAAAAAGTTACAGCAGTTAAAACCACCATTAAATGGTTCTACCTGAAAAAAATAACATATGGAAAACATGTTTTTTAAAATCTTGATACATCGAGAAATGCGTGCGTATTAAGGAATATATGGTGCGTAGAAATACCAAAAACAAAGAATGAAAGTAAAGCATACTAGAAACAAGAACAGTGTACATATCGGTAATTGGAAAAGTCCCCCACATTGGAAAATGTTCCCATAGGAAAAGTTTCCATCTTTTTCAGTAAGGGACCGTACACAAAATATCGAATATGGGGGAGATTTTCATGTCATTATTTCTATTTTCATCCACTTTAAAACAACATGCAGCCGTATAAGTAGCACAAATATTTTGGGGAAATTTCCAGGGTTGGCATTTCAAACTTTTATTGCAGTTCATAGTAAAACACTGTCTTGAAAGCAGCTGGATGGGGTTGGGGAAATTTTCGGGTTAGTATTTTGACTGCTATCGTGCTTTTTCGTGAAAAACTGTCTTACAATAAGCAGGCTGACACAAGGGGGGGGAGGACTCTGATGTCAGCATGTTGATTTTCACCGCAGTTTACAGTAAAAAACGATCTTACAAGTAACGGAATGGGGTGGCGTAAATTTCTGGGATTAGTATTTCCATATTCACTGTGATCCCGGGAGACTGGTACGTGACAAACTCGTGCACGGGATATTGGTACCTTTCTGTTGCCGAGACGTTATGGGGGCATATACAAATTGCATTAACGGAAGATCTTTCTTCTTTGGTGACTGTCGTTGTTGAATAGCTGTTCTCTTGGTGGAAAACTCGTATACTTTCTTCCACCGATAGGCAAATACCCGTGGAAAACTCCTACACCATCTCATATGAGGGAATGTACACAAATTGCATTTCATTTGAGATATGATCATGATCATATGTAGAAGATTTTAGGAAGGGAGTGTCTGACCCCAGGTCTTAAACAACCCTTAGAAATAGGAAGCTAGGAAATTTGGGCTAGAGTGCCCGATAGGAAAGTGACACGAAAGCGAAGTAGAAAGGAGGAGGAAGACACCCTTATTTATTACCGGGGGCCAGTACCCGGGTCTGACTGCTTAACATGCCCCTCCGATGCACGGCGGATATTTAGTGGATCGAGCGTTCGTACCGGAGGTCCTTTCCGTGGCAGTCACGAACGTTGTCCACTAGGCCACCCGTGGCCCTTATTTGAGGTATGTCAAAGTCTAGAAGTTTTTAGAATGGCATAAAATGATAATAGGAGTTTCCTAGTCCCATAAAACGGTATGCAAGGTCCAGTCCACTGTAAACCGCCACACCGGAAAACTACCACACAGGAAAAATGCCACATGTTTTTCATTAAGGGGCTGGGCGCAAGTTGCTCTTCTTCAGAGGAGTACTTCGAATGTGTGGCAATTTTCCTGTGTGGCAGTTTTCTTGTGGGAGACTTTCCGATTACTGTTTCCAGAAACTGTTAATCATGGGAAGTCAGTCGAATGGGAAATATGTTTCCGAAACATAAAGAAACAAGCGCGACGTTAGTGGTGGGCTGAGCTCCCCCCCGAATATTCCTCCACCCTGTCAACCTGCTTAAATCGTAACCATTATTTTTCATGAAAAAACGTGGTCAAAGTCAAAATACTAACCCGGAAATTTCTTCCACCTCATCCAGCTACTTACAGTACTATAAACTGCGATAAAGGTTTGAAATGCCGACCCTGGAAATTTCTTCATATATTTGTGTTATTTGTACAGCTGCATGTTGTTTTAAAGTGGATGAAAATATAAATGATGACACGGAAATTTCCCCATCACATCCTAAAAATCGAAATGACGACCCCAGAACCCCCACCCTATCAGCCTACTTATTGCAAGATCAAGTTTTTCACGGAAAAGCGCTGTGACAGTCAAAATACTAACCCGGAAATTTCCCACCTCATTCAACTACTTGCAAGACAAGTTTTTTACCATAAAACAGCGATAAATATTTGAAATGCTGACCCCGGAATTTCCCCCACCCTGTCAGCCTGTTGATTGTACATACATACATACATATCATTAAGCTGTTCTCTGAGATTCAGAGGTTAGCTCCAAAAAGAAATACAAACTACCAGATATTTTTACTTACTGTTATCCATTATACGTTGTACACAAGATCGTTTATACTTCATACTCATAATCTTTTTCTCATGCATACGCTCCTGAATCTGATCCACCCATGTCTTCCTTGGCCTTCCTCTGCCTTTCCTTCCTGCCACTTGGGCTGAAAATATTTTCTTAGTAAGCATTTCATCACTCATTCTTTCAACATGGCCAAATGACTGAAGCATATTGGTCTCCACCTTGCTAACAACATTTTGCTTTACATCACACAGCTGCAATACATCTTCATTTCTCACACAATCATATCATGTCTTGCCACAAACCCCACGTAAGTAACGCATTTCTCCAGCACACAAACGACTCCTATGTTTCTTCTGCAGTACCCAGGTTTCACTGCCATACATCAGAGTAGGAACAATTACTGTTTCATACACAGCCATGCGGGACTCTCTAGAGAACCCATCATTCCTGTGAAAACCTCCCAGAGCAGCTGTGACTTTCAAAGAAGAATTCACTCGCCTACTGATTTCACCATCCAACTTGTTCTCTCTGTCAAATATGCTTCCTAAATACACAAACTCACTCACCTGGTCAATCACAGTGCCATTTATACTTACATTACATTCAGTGCTACCTGTTTCTCTCTCAAAAACCATAACTTTGGTTTTTCCCATATTTATACTCAGTTTGAATTTCATACAAACTTCATACATCCGAGACGACATTCTTTGCAAATCACTTTTGCTCTCTGCCAACAGGACAGTGTCATCAGCATACAGCAAACTGCACACACGGATATCACCAAGACATAAACCACTATAATCTATTTTGGCATCACGCATGCACACATCCATAAATATATTAAACAACCATGGTGACATTACACAACCTTGTCTAACTCCTGCACCAACAGAAAACCATTTTGATAAAACACCATTCACTTGTACACAAGCTCTATTACCAGCATACATGGCTTTTACATTTACTAAGTAGATTCCCAGTAACACCATATTCATTCAATACCTTTCACAAAAGTGTCCTATTTACATGATCGTAAGCTTTCTCTAAATCTATGAAGGCAGCAAAACCTTTCTTACCAACAGCCAAATACTTTTCAATCATCGTGTGTAATGCAAAAATCTGGTTAGTGCAGCCTTTACAAGGCATAAAAGCACTCTGAACATCCCACACTTTCTCTGATGTAAGACCCCATACTTTTTCAATAACAACCTTACCAAACACTTTCCCTGGCACACTTAGTAGGCTAATACCACGATAGTTCTTGCATTCAGTCTGATCACCTTTTCCCTTATACAAGGACACAATAATAGCATCCTTCCAATCCCAAGGGACCATTCCTAACTCCCAGCACAACGGGCAAATTTCAGTTAACCAGTCAATTACAGAGTCACCACCATATTTCAACATCTCGGCATTTTTGCCATCAACTCCCGGAGCCTTATCATTCTGAAGAGATTTTAGAGCTTTACACACTTCTTCTCTTGAGATCCTCCAGTGCTTCCATTCCTCACTGTGACATCATCTGCATTTGTCTCAGACTCATCTTTTGCTTTCCTGATCTAATAATTCACAGAAGTATTCACCCATCTTTCACTTAACTCATTGTGCTCCCATATCATTTCCCCGATCTCATTCTTCACACAACTTACAACTTTGTTTCCCCTATTTTTCCTGAGTCTCATGTACCTCCAGAAAGACTTCCTATCTTTCCAAAAAAAAAAAAAAAAAAAAAAAAGCCAGTTCGTGCCTTTCCACCTTCTCCTTTCCATCTTTTGCCTTAGTGTGACGAACCAGCTTAGCAGCTTCACACTTCCTTGTGCGATATTCATCCACAGAGACTCTACCTTGCAACATCCCCAAATAGGCTTCCTTCTTTCTCTTTACTGCCTCTTCAATCTCACTATTACACCAAGCATCACCTCTATTGTTACCCACTATTGTGGTGCCACATACCACTTTAGCAGCAGTGGCAACACAGTTCTTAACATTCCCACTTCTTTTCTACATCCCTCTCACCAGACTTCAGCTCCTTCAGTCGTTCTCTGAACCCTTATTCTTTCTATCCTAGGTCTCTTCTTATTCTTTTGCCTCCAATCAACATTAAGTTTCACTTATGACACTACCAAGTAATGATCAGAACCAGCATCTGCCCCTCTCATCACACGGGTGTCAACAACTAAGTGTTTCAGATGCTGATCATAGACAACAAAATCTATCACACTCTTTTGACCAAGGGTACAATTTTCACAAGTATATGTGTGTATATACTTGTGGTTGAAAAACGTACTATTAGATACATGCAAACCATTCTCAGTGCAGAGTTCAATTAATCTTGCACCATTACCATTCACACAAGGATCATTAAACTTACCCAGAACATTGTCAGAAATTGCATTCTGCACACCTACTCGAGCATTGAAATCTGCTCCTATTATAACTTTTTCTTTAGCACCAAACTGGCTCAAAACAGCTTTTAGCTCATTCCAGAAATCTTTTTTCTTATCAGAAGGTTCAGAGTCACAAGGAGCATACACTACAACAATTACGATTCTCTGGAGTTTCACTTTCAAACGAATCCAGAGGATTCTCTCACTTACGCAACTATAGTGAATCAAGTTCTTCATCTTTTCACTTAAAATCACACCTACACCAGCCTGTCCTCTCACATTACCCAATACTCCAGACCACACACTCACTGTGCCATTCGCTTCTAATCCAATTTCCTTCTTTTTAGTTTCACTTACACACAACATCCAGTCTATACTTATTCATCTCTTCAATCACCTCATTCATCTTTCCATTTATACCTCTAGTATTCTATACACTAATCTTACATTCACTCAGCCGAGATATCTTTCTCATACGCTCGTTTAGAAAGTCCAGGTCGATTCCGTGGTGGACTGTCCTTCTCAAGTGTGGTAGGTCCACCATATCCCACACTTGAGTTCGGATATTGATTTCTTTTTGTCTTTTTAATCAGGTAAGTACATCAGTTTGGGGGATTAGCCCACAGCTGAGGGTTCCAGTTGGTCATTCAACCTAAGGATTCTGGAACAAAACCCAGTGAGTTGGGGCCTTTTTGCCAATGTCACACAGAACTAGCTGGCACCTCTCCAAGATTCACAGAGGCCCTAGTTGCTGTTGTGTGTACCATTATTACCACGGAGCGCCCCGAGGAGGCAAACCCATCGCTCACTACGACTGCCAGCTGTTAAAATTATAACACCGTTTTTTACTATAAACTGCGTAAAAGTAGAAATGCCGACAACAGAATTTCCCCCAAACCGTCGAGGTAACTGTAAGACTGATTTTTACTATAAACTGTGTAAAAGTTGAAATGACAACCCCGAAAATTTCCCCCACATATTTGTGCTCATTGAACGGCTGCATCTTGTTTTAAACAGTGTGAAAATGGAAATGGTGACATGGAAATCTCCCCTACATTCGAGATTTTGTGTAAACTGCAATTTGTGCACGGTCACTGGCTGAGGAAGAGGGGGACTTTTTCCTGTGGAGGAGTTTATCTATGGCATTGTCCAATGTAGGGGACTTTTCTGTTCACCGCACACATTACGTAGAAAGAATTAAAAAAAAAAAGAATAAAATAAGGAAAACAAAAATCAAATAAGAATAAGAAGGGAAATTTAAAAGAATGATAAAAAATAAAATTTGTTTAAAATGCAATAAAAAAAAAAAAAAAAGGAACGAAATGAGATTGAGGAATAAATTCAAAATTGTTGGAATAAAATAAAAGTGTGGAATATATATAATAATAAAAAATATAATCAGAACAAAGAATAAATAAGAACAGAAAAATTAACCGAAACCAGAACAAATTACCAAATACTAATAGAACACCAATGAAAAATAATAGAAATACGTATAAAAACCAAATTTGATGCATGAAAAGGCAGTGTTTGAATATTTTCAGCTGAACACAAATGCCTTGTGTGATGAATGTCGCTGACGCTTTTCTTGACAAAATAGCGTCTTTTGCCCCATTAGTTCCCCTGCAGGGTCAATTAAGAAACCCTGTGACTGCTGCCCATCACAGGAAGAGAATCGCAATCACCCGAGGGAGGACGGAAAGTGTCGGTGGGCGTGACCAATTGTTGAGATGTTTGAACCATCATTTTTTCAATACGTAGTGACTTTATTTCACAAATTGCAGCTAATATATTTTACCAATTAAGTAAATTTTAGTATTTTCTGAAAGTGAAGAATCGTAGAATTGGTTCCATGGTTTCAGAATTTTTATTGACCTTTCCCTTCATTTTTTATCTGCAGTGAAAGTTGTACCAGGGCATCTTCCATAGTTTTATTAATTAATAAAAATACTTAAAGGGTCCAAAATAAAAATCTGATACTAGGGAACTCTTTATTTACCATATATCTTGCATTAGCCACAAACTGCGCTCCAAAATATGCAAAATTGCCCAAGCAATTTGTGAAATACGCTTGCCTGTTGGTTAACTAGAGAAGGCAGCATTACAAGATTGCGGGTCTCATAGAGCCTTAAGCTGAACATTTAGAAGCAGACATACCCAAAAGAACAAATTAAATATTAGAAGCAAAAATAAGATTACATCTATGCCCTGAGTGGGAAAAAATATGCAATTTTTTCCTTCTCCTAAAGTCAAAGTTGTATTTCAACTATTCTAAGTGATATTTCTATGTTATAGTCACTACTTCAGAAAATATTTACCCTGAAGCAGTTTTTCCTTTCTGAGGAATTACTTCCAATAGAATAGGTCCTTGATTAAAACATTCATTATTAATATTCACAAAAGCTCTTGAGAAATGTAAAATTATCTTCCAATTAGTAATTGCAATAATATAATGTGTGAAGAAAACTTTAAAAATCTCTTAAAGTCAACATATAGTACAATTTTAAACCAACCTACTTCTCCTTGTAACTCTATATAACCACATACAGCACATCACATACGTAGTTTGTCTGACATTCATTCACACCTTCCCAAGTGAAGTATGAAAGCAAGTAGTATCAAGAACCATATTACAATTTCAAAAAAGCATTAATTACTTTTCATTACCACTAAAAATACTTCCATTCACAACCAGACGACAAAATTCAACGTAATTTCATTTAATTTCAAAACTTTATAACAAAAGAAGAAACGTATGTATTAGAGTGAGGTTTGCATGAAAAGCATCAGCCGGTAGAAAAGACTTTAATTAGAAAATGTGACGAAGTTGAGGTTTGCATGAAAAGTATTAGCCATTAAAAGCCTTTAATTAGAAAATGCGACAAGAGCACACTTACACCCATGCAAACCACAGAGGCTATGCAAATTGATGCCTTTAAAAACACTGAGTGATAAGCTGTGGCTATTAATTGTCTTCATTCCTTTTGTTGTTGGAAACAGTGTGAAGGGAAGTGTTGCTATGATGTTAACTTTGCAGGATAATGCCTTGTTAGTGGCAGCTTTGTTTCTTTTTATGTAAGTGGACAATTGGCAACCGAAGCTCTACAAATGTTCTGAACACTAAAAGGACTAAAGAAGAGCCAAGGCCTTGACAACTGTGCTGATTTACACAATAATTAAAACACTTACTCAGGTAAATGTACTTAATTCTATAATTGAAAACAGACTTTGACAAAAAAAAAAAAAAAAAAAACAACAAAAAACAACAACAACAAAAAAAAAAAAACAACTAGAGGCTAGAAACGTCTGTAAAACCTAAAGAGCTCAAGAAGAGAAGATCGATTCCCAGTGTCTGGTGAGATGATCTGAGGAAACTGGAAGTCCCAGATTTGGTTAAGGGAGTCCCATTTGAATGCTATGGCATTCTAAATGGATGAACTGGCATCTCAAATGACATGTGGAACAAATAGTGTCCATGAAGTGCCAAGGTACATACTGAAAGTATCAGTAAATTGTATACTGTGTCAAATATGTACCCATACAAACTGAAAACAGTACATGTGTTAGGTGTGCATGTGAGAGAAAAATTTGCCAAATGGACTCTGGCTAAGATCACTGAAAATACCCAGCGGTTGGTAAATGTGTTATGGACAGATGGACCTCATTTTTCATTACGAGTCTGCCAAGATGCCTAACTCAGGAATCATAGCATACTTCTGGAAAATTTTAGGTAGGAATTTTAGGAATTTTTAGAAAAATTTTAGGAAAATTTTAGAGTGTATTTCAATAAAAACTAGATGTATATTTGTATACATCTAGTAAAACAACTTTGTATACATTGTAAAGAGTTTGCTTCACACCCTTCAACCATATATACTGATTGACTGCGCATGACATCAAAATTTCTGGCTCCAACATAAAATCACATGACATCAGTCAAAAAGATGGGTTACACCTGCTGTGCTTATGGTTGCTCTGAGCGATATAGTAAAGGAAGTTCTATGATTTTTCATGGATAAGAAACGAATAAAATACCTAAGTCAATAAAGTTCAATTACTTAACCAGAAACTTGCAGCTATTGATATAAAAATATAGTAACTTAAGAAAAAAAAATAAAAAAATGGAATGCATGTTCCAAATTCTTCGCAAATGTTCATCACATTATAAATCACGAAATGTAAACAACCCGATCATGCATGTATATAGCTCATAAGTAAACTTACCTGAAGAGTTTTCATTATACACTGCTGGACAATTGCTAAGGACGGATCATAAACGGCTATATAGCGCATAAAAAAGGGAGTGTGGTTGGAAGCCAAGTGAACTAAAATAATGTCAGAATGCCAGGACATTACAAGAAAGACAATTTATTGTGCTCTGAAATCCAGAAGGATTTAGAACGTGTTCAAGGGACAAACAGGCCATTTTGTGCAGAATACGTAAACGTGAAAAAATGCAATTACCGTCCGCAGGCGTTCCGGCGTAAGATGTCAATACGGGATATGGCCACCATGGAGGGCAATGCAAGATTCCACACGTCGTGTCATGCTTTGCACAACATTATCAAGCAGCTGTTGGGGTAATTTATCCCATTCCTCTGTCAGTGCATGGATGAGGGTGTCCTTGTTTATTGGAGGGCATTGGCGACCAGCAACACTCCTCCCCAAAGGCATCCCACACATTTTCAATGGGATTCAGATCTGGAGAACGTGCTGGCCGTACGAGGCGTTGAATATGCTCGCTCTCAAGACACTCCTGGACAGCGATTGTTCGATGACATGTTGCGTTGTCGTCCATGAAAATAAATCTATCACCGACAGCACCACGGAACATGCGAACATGAGGTAGCAGAACATCATTAATGTATCGTTGGCCAGTCATAGTCCCAGTTGGAAGCACATAGAAGAACGTACGGCGATTGATCATGATGCCAGCCCATACCATGACAGTACATGTCGGATATCGGTCCCTATTCCTGTATGTTTGCTAGACAATATGCAGTACCACTATCACGCCAGATCAGTTGTCCTCGACAATCAGACGACAGACTATATCTACTCTCATCTGAGAAGAGGACAGCAGACCAGTCGTCATCAGTCCAATTGCGATGTTGATGGCACCATTGCAAACGGGCGATACGGTGACGTCTGGACAATGGGATGCACACAACAGGACGGCGGGCGTATAGTCCTCCTTCATGCAAACGTCTGGCGACAGTTTTTCGGGAGATCCGCTTGCCGGTAGCAGGCATAAACTGATTTGCTACCTCACTAGCTGTGTTGCGCCGGTGTCTTTTTGTTGATAGCACTATGTGCCGATCTTCTGCAGGTGTTGTACTGCGAACACGACCTCCCCCGTGACGTTTGCTACACTCTCCATTTGTTTGAAATGATTTCCAAAGCCTTGAAACAACACTGTGGCTGACGTCGAACTCCCTGGCAACATCTGTTATTTTTCGCCCTTCTTCAATCTTGTCAATAATACGGCCACGTGTAAAATCATCTAGGTGATGTCGGGAAGACATACTGAAAATTGCAAGTTCGTCAATTGATTATTTCCCTTTCAACTTTGCGTTTAAACAACAACGGTCAATACGCGTCAAATCCTTTATATCTCTTATCAGCGCTATGACGTCACGAAGAAGTTCGGCAATCCAAAATTTGCATACGCACAACACGTCTTACTGTATCCCGCACCTATGCTAATTTCCACATTTTCCTGCCTTCCATTTCATGGTTGCTATCGTTGCTACTGTTATCCGTCCTTAGCAATTGTCCGGCAGTGTATATGAGGCGCATTCACATAATACACCGAAAACACTGAAGTTCTGCAGCGTAAATTAGTAATCATAACAGCATTTTTACACGAAATTTGGAGTCTGATGATGACGTGCCCAATGTTGGAGCCATGGCAGCTTCGATGCAGCTATTGCCAATGCGCAGTCCATTAGTATATATGGTCGAAGTTCACACCCAAATTTTTTGCATAACGTCTAATGTCTAAAGTTTAAGTATGATTTACTTCTAATGTTCAGTTCTTATCTTTTCACGTGTTATTATCATATTCAAGTATATTTACCACATTCAAGTTTCACTTTGAACATTAATATGCTGTTGAACCAGAAGCAATTCACGATTGTCACAGTAAAGTTTTCAGGTTTCACATTAAATTATAATATCCTAAAAAGGTAATTGAAAACCAAGAACTATGTACAATTGTTCACTGAATTACTTTTTCATATTATTGTTTTAACCTTTTCCTGATAAGCCTATCTTTTTCTGCTTCCACCACAACTAATTTACTTTCAGTTTTCTTTATTTCAGCTGAACCTTGTATGATCAAGTTAGAGGCAACTGCTATTTCAACAGTATTTTGTTTTTCTACAGCTTTTCTCATTTTTTCTGTTCCCTCTTGAATTACTGCTAGGGAGGCTTCTTTATCTTTTTTAAGCCTATTTATTTCTGCATCATTTTCTTTTATTTTGTCATCAAACTCAGCTTTTCTTTTTTTCTCTAGCTGCTTTTCCTTATTTTCCCTCTCTTTCTGCTTCCTTTCTTTTACCTTTTTTATTCTTCTTCCTTCAGCTTATCAACATACTCTTTATAAAATTTATGTGAATTACGAACACTATTTAACAAATTTCTTGTTATGGGAACTTTACTTACACATCCATAGTGTTTAATGGCCCCTTTAACTATTCTTAATGATGTTATAGTTGAGTCTTTTAAGTTAGCCTTGTCCTTCCTTAACAGAGCAGTGTTAACCGAAAATCCCCTTTCTGCATCAGCATTACCATGAGGTAAAACTAAAATTGACTTGATGAGTTTAGCAAGATTTGAGTATTTTTCTTTTCCGCTAGAGTCTTTAATACTAAATATATTACGCCAGTAATGATCAATCCGCACTGGAATATGCCCTTCCTCTGAAAATTTCACTAGTTCATCTAGAGTTGGCTTATCGCAATTTAAAAGTTTCCACTCTTCTCTTACTCTATCAATTTGTTCCTCAGAAAGATGCAAAACACTTGAAATTCTGGTTATTTCTGAAAGTCCTTCAGTGACTGAAAGTTGAGTTGACTCTTTCTTTGGTTCTTTTACCTTTAAAACTTCTATGTCTCTTAGCTTTTGATTGCAGAATGGCAAATTTGACTTTAAATATTTTGTGGTTGCAATTAGTGATGATCTTACATCTAAGAGAAATAATTTCTGCCTGGTCTCCTGAACATTCCAGAGGAGATTTTTTGTCTTCATACCAACTTCTAACTCCCTAGTTTTTTCCATGAATTTTTGTTTTCAAAATCTACATTCTTTAGGTCTTCTCCAAATTTCCCTGCAATAACATCATCTTGGATAAACTGAGCCATAACATTTCTCATTAAAGTATTTAAATCAGAATATAACTGGTGTATTTTTGGTTCTTCACTCTGATAACATAATGAAAACTTTTCAAAATTTTGGTGTGAAAATGAAATTAATGCTAAATAGCAAGGAGTTAGCTCATTTTTCAGGAAACAGTGAATTCTTTTATACCTTGCCGAATTGCGTAGTTGTTTTTCAAATATTTTTTGAGATGGCAAGAAGTTTAAAAAATATTCTGTAATATTTAGCCATTGATCCAAGAGCCTCTGGGCTACAGAACCAACGGTTAACCATCTGTTGCTGACATGATGCAAAAGAAATTTGGCTGTGACCAATGTTATATCCTCGACAGATTTATAATCCTCTCGTCTTGCAGCACTACTCTTTAAAAAGTAATGCACATCAGTAGCAAATTCGTCAAAATCTATATTTAAGCTTGTCAAATTTTTTTAAATGCATTACTAACAACATGCAGGTTGCAAAAACCTAGTCCCAAAGATTTCTGGCCTGTTTCTTGTTTTACAACTTCATTGAATTTGCGTAAAAAGCACTTATTTACATTTGGGCTGTCCATGGATACACAAATAATTCTGTTCAACGAAATATTGAAGGATGATAACACATCAAGAATTTCTTTTAGCAAAATATCTGCTGTTGCATGACCCAGAAAAACGCTTGTTAGGTATCGGCAAGAAACTGAATTTATTTCTGAAGACCAGTACCTGAGATACACATCCAACTGCCGTTTCACTTGTGTATTTGTAGTTTCATCAAATGCTATAGTAACCTTTCCTGGGATACTAGATACAATGTCTTTTTTCAAATCCTCTTCAAAATATTTTGACAATCCATGTGATATCACATAAGCAACTTTTTTCTTTAAGTTGCATTTTGGCTGCAATAGCAGAATCAGGAAACATTTCTTTGAAAAGTTCAACTGTTTCAGTGCATTTAACAAAAGACATATTGTCCTTAGCAACTTTCATGGCCCATAATACTTCGGCTTTAGCCAACTGTAAATCATGACTCAGTACTTCACTAATATTTGCTTTGGGCTGAAGATCCCATCCTCCAAAGGCTTTCAGGATGGACTCATTTTGAAATTTACTTTGAAATTTCTGCAAATGTTTTTTTCCCTTTATGATGCGCTTTTACTTGTGAAGAGCCACTATTAGAAATATAGAAAATTTCTGAACACAATATACACTTAGCAGAAAATATTGTTTCAGTTGCAGAACACCATTCTTTCAACTTCACTCCGTCCAATTCTTTGGCGAGCCACGCATCTTGAAATTTTGTTTTGGATTTGGCATCTTAAACACTTGTATTACTAACCAGAAAATGAAAGGGAAGTACAAAAACACGTTCCAATATTGCAAAACCAGACAACTTCCCGAAGTTTGGCTGCGAGGATGTCAGAAGATAGGAAAAAAAAAGTAAGTCACCACTAGAGAACTGAACCTGCACACAGCACAGAGAACACCATAAAAGATGCAAAACCAGAAACTATCATATGCATCTCACGCAAGTTCAGTCAAAGCGAGTCGGAGCCGAGATATATTGCGCATCGAAGGTCAATGATCACGTGCTCTACTGCCTGCCACGATAACACTCAGCTACCATCCCATCGTCATTACCGGAGGTTACGGAAGGAGACCACATGTTTCCTCTTTGCTTCCACCCACCTGCAGTTTACAATAACAAAACATCAGCAGAAAGAGGAGGTTCCACGAGGCATGTCCAAAAATAAAGTATGATCTTCTGCATGCCACGGAGTTCGTCTGCAAAATGCAAACCAGGTGAAAATGACCCCTCCCCTTTTCCCTTAGATCTCTTGTTAGTCTCGAAAACTGTCCAAAGGCACAAAAGTGGAGCGCTCGCCCCGAAGCAAGTGCATCTCGATGGAGTCATTTTCCTCCCTTCAGCAGCACAGCATATAGGCTGTGTTTCTACAATAACAGGTCTTTTTACCTTACCGTAATGGTAAATTTATTGGCGTTAATAACGGTTGTATTTCTAATAAATAAGCTTACGAAAATTTTAGGAAGAATAGCAAATTTTAGGTATAATTTTAGGAATTTAAGGAGGGTCACAAAATATTAGGAATTTTAGGAGGAATGCGATCCCTGCTAACTACCAAATTTGGGCACAGGATAATCCACACGAGTATACAGAGGAATTACTGCATTCATCACAAGTTAAGGTGTGGTGTGGAACTGTGCCTCAGAAATGGCTGGAAGACTCGCTAAATAAATGCTGAATGCTACTTGAAACTGGTGCATGAAAATATGCCACATTTGCAAGAATAAAATCTGTTGAACACTGTCATGTTTATGCAAGATGGTGCACCAGCTGACATTACATATCTAGTAAAGAACTTTTTACTAGATATGTAATGTGAGATGGTGCATCATTACTAAACTCAACTCACTACATTTGGTTCAGAAAGACTAACCAGCAGGCACTGCAGCATTATGTGACCACTGCAGTCTCCAGACCTGACACCTGTGGATTACTAATTGTGGGTTATTTCAAGTCCAGGTTATACCAGACAAGACCTTCCACACTGCCACAACTGAAGGAACTAATTCACTATGAAGTCTGTAACATTCACCCAGACATGCTACATTCAGCAGTCACTAGAGTTGTCAGACACTTGAACTATTCCTTTTGAGATAGCGTTAACAGATTAATGCAATGTATGAACTTTTGCTGATTTTCATTGTACTTACAAACAAAATTTTGAGACATTTTAAAAATGTTAATATAATACACACAAATTACTGTGAATAAATCCTAAGTATTAGTAATATACACAAATCACTGAAAAAATCTTAAGTTATTAGTAATATACACAAATTACTGTGAATACATCTTAAGTTATTATACTTACCCCTTTCATACTGTTTAAAAACCTGTTCCACCTAGTGCTTTTAAAATCACTTGTTATTATATGACACACAAAGCTATGAAGAAAAGAAAAAAAAAAATGACAATATAGTCAAAGATAAATTGAAATTACAGATGATTTTAAATATTACTAGATGTTTGTATTTCATAAAAGGCATCACAAAAATATAGATTAACTAATGATAATAAATCAAATGGAACAGAATGAAAATATGACTAATGCCCATATATTGAATGAAAATTTTGTTGGCTATCTAGACTGGCATTTAAAGTGTACACATATCTTACTTGTTGTCCTCCTACAGCATTCCTGCCAACTACTACGGAATGTCCGTAGTTTCCATGGATTCAGTCGTCTGACTATGGAACTACAGAAACCATGGTTGAAACTACAGATGAGTCTACAAATTTTCCTTTTGTTTTTCAAAAATAGTGTTTCTGCTAATATTTCAGGATATATATAAATGCTCTTTGTCATAAACTGGAATTGGTGTAACAGTATGATCATGTGGTAAGTGGAGGTTCGCGCAATGCGTGTTCATATGCTGGAGTTCGCTCTGGTCAAGCGTTGGGGGATTCCAAACGCATCAGATTGATTGTTACTGGTGGTAGTTTTGAACTGAAATCTGGCTACGTTACCTGTTCTGCTCGCGTTGTCTCAGGACGTTAGACCCGCGTCAGCGAATCGACTCCAAGTTTTGCACATGCTAAGTTCGCTTCATTAGTGTGTATGTTTGTTGTAATGCGCATTTCTTTTTCATGAAGATGGATCGTTTGCTGAAAAAGTGTCAGAATGAAGAAGCAGCTTCAGTGCCGCCAAAAAAATTGAAGTATTGCAAGAAATTTAAAGGGGAATATTCCAAACAGTGGCCCTGTATTGTTGCATCATCAGAGAAAGACAGATATGCCTATTGTACGGTATGTACTTCGAATTTTTCTGTGGTTCACGGGGACGTGACGATTGTCGGCACCACATTGCAAGCAAAAAACATGTGGAATTTGTGAAAAGTAAAGCCTCAAATCACAGTATTTCATTATTTTGTACTAAAGATGATGATTTTAGTACTGTGCAATTGGAAAGTCTTTTTTGCAAGATTTCTAATCAAACATAATATTCAGATTTCGGTTGTAGATCATGCAGGCCCATTGTTCACAAAACTGTTTCCAGACTATATTATTGCTAAGAAATACAACAGAGGGCGCACAAACAGGTGCCACCATTCACACAATGGTGGATTCCAGCAAATCTAAGGTTTGTGATATACTTAAAAATAATTAATTTGCATTAGCGACAGATGGCAGCAATGATGACATCAAGGTCAAAAAGCTATACCCCCTAGTTATTAACTATTATGCTCGTGAAAAGGGTCAAATCATAACCACTTTACTTTCATTATTAGATTCTTCTGATAATACTGGAGAAGGAATATTTAAATTAATTGATTCTGAATTAACGAGACTGGGCATAGGGTGGAATAATGGTGTATCCTTTTGTTGTGATAATGCAAGCACTATGACTGGCTGTTTCAAAGGTATAGTAGCTTATATTAAAAGCAAACAGCCAGATATTAAAGTTCTTGGTTGTCCATGCCATTTGATACATCTTGCTGCTCAGAAAGCAGTAAAAGTGCAACCAGTTGATGCAGAAATGTTAGTTGTCCAAATATATTATTACTTGGAAAAAAGTAGCAAAAGAAAAATGAATTAAAAGTGTGCCAAAGTCTGCATGATGAAAATGCTCACAAGATATTGAAGCATGTGTCTACTTGTTGGCTTTCTCTTGAAAGTGCTCTGATAGGATTGTGGAACGATGGGAACCTTTGCAGGGTTTTTTTACTAGTGATATGGAAGTTTTAGAAAAGAAAAGTCATCAGTTTTGCAGAATTAAGAACTTACTTGAATCACCTGATACAAAAGTGTACTGTCTTTTTTGTGAAGACTGTCATAAACAACATTTACCAAAGTGAATGTTACCGTTCAAAAAGAACAGCCTTGTATTCATATTTTAAAGGATGAATTGCCTAAATTGTGTTTTGAACTATTTGTTCGATTCATAACACCTTCAGCCATTTTGAAGTCTGAATCTGTGTTTAGTGTTGATTTTATAAAGCTTAAAAACCAAAAAGATGACGAACTTGTTAATGGAGCATCGACAAGAGCATTTATAAAAGCTCTTGTCGATTATTTCCCTCGAATGCACGAATGCAATAAACTTGCTGTTTGTAAAGCTGACAATGCCGGATGTCCTGTTTTCATCCATAAGAATTCCTTGGACAACAAAGTAGCTGAGTTTCTGGAAAAATTTATTGCATAAGACTCATTACAGACAACACTGAAAAACTATGTAAAGCTGTTACTAAGCTTTCCAAAAAATCTTTTCTGAAATCTTTCTTACGAGACATCCCCCAAGCTTATTACCGTACTCCCAGGTTGTTTTTACAGATCAAGCTACATAAAGTTGGACATCCTATTAGGCCCTTAATTGAAAATACCTTTTCTCCAGCAGTCAATCTTCAAAAGCAATTGGCCAAATGTTGCAATATTCTAACTAAAAATCATCCTTATTCTGTTGTGTCAACCAAAGACTTCATCCATCAATTCTCAAGATTTCCTGTACACTTTTGAAAGGGATTGATTATTTACTTTTGTTCCTTTCTTTGATACCTACATGCTCATGGTCAAAAACCTAATGGAGAACCAAGAACTTACTGGGGAACTCATCAAAAATCTTTATGACTGCTTTGATTCATGGGATAAGTATTCCTGTTTTGTATACAATGGTATCTACTACCAACAAAAACAAAGTGCACCAAAGGGTTCTCCTCTTTCCCCCTTACTTGCTGAAATTTATTTGCAGAATATTGAAAAACTAATCGTTGCCCCATCCCCCTTAAAACCTTCCATTTGGTTACAGTATGTTGATGACATCTTCATCATTTCACCACACCAGAAACACTTTCTGTTTGAACTTATGTCCTATATAACTTCCAAATTCCCTCATATAAGATTTTCGTCTCAAGAACAAGAGGACAACAATATTAGTTTTCTGGAATATCAACATCAACCCAGACTTCTCACTTGGTCTCTCTGTTTACAAGAAACCTTCTGCCACCCATAATATCATCCCTTATCATTCCTGCACCTTTGGTAAATACAAATTGGCTGCTTTAAAGGCATACATCCACAGAGCTAACCTTATTTGCAACAGCCTTTCTGCTCTTCAAAACGAATATCAGAACATCATCAACATTGGGAAAATGCATGGCTTTACACCCATCTTAGTACATAGGCTAATTAAGAAATTTGAATCACAGAATAGATCTACCAGTTTACTGCCTGAACTTTCCACCACTCATCAGTTTGTGGGCACTTTGCCATTTAGCCTGGCCTTCACTCAAAAAGTTTGCTCCATTTTCAAGTCTTTTGGCTACAGGATTGCTGCTAAACCACCTCCACATCTTCTTAACTTTAAAGACAGAGATCCCAATAAACCCCTAGAGTTACAAGGGGTCTACTTTATCACTGTCAACACTTCCACAGGCATTACCCGCTATATTGGTAGTACTTACTGAAGCATCAACCAGCGATTGGTGGAACATATCGCTGATGTTAAGAAAGGCAACCCTTCCACCTCCCTTTCAATTTTAACCATCAGCAATACATCTGCAATTCCTGATTGGCAAAATGTTAAAACGCATTGCTCCGTTCAGCAATCGGAAAGCCCTCAGGTATTGCGAAACATTGAAATCTTCCTTACTCCTAACACCTGTAATACTGACGCATCTTTTAACATACCTATGATTTGGAAAGCTATTTTGAGATCTGGCAACAACTGATGCTAATACCACGTGCTTCATTCCATGACTGATGAAGGTAGAAGTCGCAACCGAAACATTCCACCACTTGTAATTTTTTTGTAACTTAAGCGTGATATGTCCACATCAAGAATTATTCTAATGTTTTGTGTGTTACATGTTTCACTGCCAATTATTCTCACTAAGTATAGCAGAATCGGTATATATTGAAAAAATAAAGAAAGAGTATGTAATAATAATGATTCTAATATACTGCCCCAACCTCAAAAAGGATTAATAAGAATTGAACAGGCAAGTCAAAAAAGGAAAATAACAAATTATAGTTTTCTCAATTATATAATAGATGGCGCCACAATGAATTACATTGTACATCGTTATTGCAAGAACATGGAGGACACACCCACTTCAGTTATCTTTCAGACGATGACAGGAGCTGGTCTCTTGCCAAAGATGCCCATTGGACGAAAAGCTTTCAAGCCAACATCTTAGGAACTGACTGAAGTCAGGCCATATTCTGTTTGTAAAATAGTTTGCAGTCTTTCATAATTCAATTGTAAAGTGCATATCAGAACATGTGGTCTGTAATATAGGTGTCAAATAAATTACGAAAGACTTCAAACTACACTGCCAGAAAATGAAAAAAGAACATCATTAAAAATTGTGGCTGCATCTATCAGATTCATGTCGTAGCAAACAACTTGTTAAGACAGGAAAGTGATCACACATATGAAGTAATTCAATGTTTATTTTACCTTTTAATAAATACTACAGTGTACAGAAGGTACATTTTAATAAGATGTTGCACCTCCTTCAGCAGAAATACAAATTTCCAATCTGGCATGCAATCAGTTGTACAAATGCTGGATATCATGCTGGAGGATAGCATTCCATGCACTTTTTTAAACTTGGACTCGTAATTCAGAGATGGTTGCTGCCTGCCGGAGTCCGTGGAAGAGTCTTCGTCTAATCTGGTCCTAGACATGCTCGATTCAAAACAAGTCTGGAGACTGTGCTGGCCAAAAGAGTTGATGCACAACCCAAAGAGCATGTTGAGTTGCCCGGGAGGAGTGTGGACGGGCATTATCCTACTGGAATATCGCACCGGAAATCGTGCTCAAAAATGGTAGGATGGCCACTGCACGATGTCACTGATATATGTACTGTTACTCAGTGTACCCCATACAAACACCAGACTCGTATGAGAGTGGTAGCTAATTGCTCCCCACACTATGATGCCTGGTGTGGGGACTGTGTGTCGTTGGCAGAAGCTGCTCACCTTGTCACCTTCAGATGTGTACATGACCATCAGACGCATAAAGTAAGGATTATAGAGTGGAAACATAGGAGCCTGTGGAAACTCCTCCGATAGAAAGTGGCACCCTCATCAACCTACAACAGAACTAAACTGTGACGTGAATCCATCCCGTCGGCACTGCTTGCTATGGCAACCCCAACCCTGTGCTGGGGTGGTGAGGAGCAGCTGCTTTGTGCCACTCTTCCATTGCCCCCTCACCACGGCGACAATAACGAAATATCCATAGAGATTGATGCCAGAAATGTAAATATCGTAACAGATGACAATGGAATTCAAATCAGAATTGAAAGTAAAGCTATATTGTGAAGAAAACAATGACAAAGTATGTGTGAATGAAATGTGCAACAAAAACACGTAGAAACCTAAGTAATGGAATTTACAAAGGAAAAGTTAATGATCAGTGAGGAATAAGCGAGAATAATGCCACTTATTAGAATGGTACAGGAAACTGGAAGCTGCAAACCAAAGAGAATCTGGAAAATGATAGGTATATGTTGTATACGTCGTCTTCCACTCTGCTGGGAGGTCAAAGCTCAAATGGACAAAGTCATGTGGTTCGTGGTGATTCCTGGGAAGCCCAGCTGCCAATCAATGGTAGTTCTATTGTAGGTCGATGGGGCGCGGCAGTCAACTTCATGACGCCATGAGTTTCAGCTCAATACTGATTCTGCTTGAGAATGTCTGATCATAAAGTATCCTTACTTTATTATCAGACGTTCCCAAGCAGAATCAGATTTCATCACTGAAGACCACTGACTACCATTCTTCCCTCCAATGAACTTGTTCTGGACACCATCACAAACGTGCTTGACGGTGACCAGGGGTCAGTAGTAACTGTGCCAGTGGAACTTGTGCCCATAGTCCTGCTTCCAGCAAATGATTCCGTATCATTCTGGTAGACACCCTTGGTATGACAGAGGATTAGATTTGTGATGTAGCCTTCCGCTGTGCAGACGACGCCCTCCAGGTATGCTGATTCTCTCGTGCGTTCGTAACTCTGTGTTGCCTAGAACCACATCTGCAAATGCTCCTCTGACCACTGACACCACCATTTTCCCACGGCCAATACCTTTCATCCCATTTGGTCCGCAATTTCATGGAAGGACCAACGTCCTTCCCGCAGATCCATCATATGGTCTCGCTCAAACTCTGGTAACTGAACAAATGTTGCGTGCCTGTGTCGTCCGCTCATGGTAGCTTCTTCAACTAGCATTGAACAACACTACACCAGATGAATGACTTCATTCTGCATGCCCTAGTCCTTAAATACATACTGCATACATTTGCATGTTGTCGTCTACAGTGACATCATTATTTCATTCCATGACATTTCAACTTGGATCACGGTTTCTGCTACCCTTAACAATTAACATATTATAACATGACGTTCCTACCAGCATTCCTTCTGGTTGTTCTTTTTTCACTTTCTGGCAGTGTGTGTACATAAAATAATTAAAATAATTAAGAGGGACAATAAGAGTACTGCCTCGCTTCAGACAGCTTCTAAGACTTTGACTTTAAGGCTTTTCACCCAATATCTTGGATGTCCTTTGCAAGAGACCAGCTCTTGTCATAATCTAACGTATAACTGAAATGAGTGAGTCCTACATGTTCTTGCAGTAGTGAGATACAATCTAATTCAACATGGCACCATCTATTAGATAAATGAGGAAACTGAAATTTGTTAGTTTCTTTTTAGTCAGTGTAAAGTTAAGTGCTCAACAGACTCTATATAATTTTCTTAGCATGAATGAATATTGCATACATTTTTAAGGCTTTTAAATGCTTTAAATTTTTGGAAAATACCATAATTATGGGTAGTGGAAAAGTGACCTTGAATAAAATCAGCTAAACAGAAACTTCTTTGACCATTCTGATTCTTTAATATGTTGCCTTACTATCCACAGTAGTCAAAACAGTGAAAGTACTATGAAGTTGTGAAAACTTGTGCTACAGTAGATTTTGTGTCTTTCATAGTCATGCCGTTTTTTCTTCATTGTAATTTTGAAATATATATATCATCATCATCATCATTGTCAACCATTATCAATCCACTGCTGGACGAAGGTCTCCCCAAGTTTCCTCCACAACGGTCTGTCTTGTGCCAGTCTCCTCCATGTCACCCCTGCATACTTTCGAATTTCATCCACCCATCTCCCATGTGGTCTTCTTCTGGGTCTTTTCCTGTCCCTTGGAATCCAATCTAAAATTTCGGCTGTCCATCGATGATCTGTCCTTCTGGCAGTATGTCCAGCCCATTGCCATTTCAGGGATTTAACTCTGATCATGATGTCTTCCACTCTTGTCATTTTTCGGATCCACGAGTTCCTCTTCTTATCTCTCCTGGTTACACCAAGCATGCACCTCTCCATGCTTCTTTGAGTTGTCTGCAGCCTTTGTATGTCTCTTTTAGTTAAGGTCCACGTCTCTGCACCATACGTAAGCACTGGAAGGATGCATTGATCAAACACTTTTCTTTTAAGACATAATGGCATATTGCTCTTGAAAATTATGCTGTTTCTTCCAAAAGCTCTCCAGGCAAGTTTTGTACGCCGATTAATTTCTTCATCAATGTGACCCTCACTTGATATCTGCTGTCCAAGATAAACGTACGTGTCTGTTATCTCCAGCTTTTCTCCATCAATCGATAAATCTTCATTTCTTGTAAAAGCATTGAACATCACTTTTGTCTTCTGAAAGTTCATTTTTAATCCCACTTCTTTACTCTTGTCAGCAAGTTCCTGGATCATACTCTGCAGCTCTGATGGGGTAGTTGCAAAAATGACTACGTCATCAGCAAAACGAAGGTGGGTTAGATAATCTCCATTAATCTTTATCCCCTTGTTTTCCCAGCTCAGCGACTGAAAAACACCCTCCAATGTGGCATTAAAGAGCTTCGGAGATATGGTGTCACCTTGTCTCACTCCCTTTCCAATTTTTATGTGTGTTGTATTTTCAAACAGCCTAATCTTTGCACTTGCATTTTCATAGATGTTATTAATAATATTAATGTATGCATCTTCAATACCGCAGGTTTTCAGAGCCATTGTAACTGCTGATGGTTTCACCGAATCAAAGGCTTTTTCATAATCGATAAAAGCCATGCACAATGGAAGTTCATATTCCCTCGCTCTTTCAATTAGTTCTCTCAGCACGTGGATATGATCTATTGTGCTGTAGCCACTCCTGAATCCAGCTTGTTCTCTCGGTTGAGCCATATATATATATATATATATGATTTTTTTTACAGATCAAATATGTTGTGAAGCTTCAAAAAATGCTTGAACAATACATCCGTATGTGATGGCATAGAAGACTGCCCTGGTGGATTTGATGAAAATGACTTAAGTAAATCATAGCCATATAATTGGCAAAAATCATAAGTGGAAATGTAAAGAAGTGTTGCATAAATTTCGTAACGTTTATTGGGTATGAAAACAGTTATTCAGCAATCGAGTACTGGCATCTAGAGGTTTTTCATGCTGCTGTGCCTGGGTTTAAATCCTGGATAAGACATAAGAGAATCTGATCCCTCCCTCCCCCTTACCCACCCTAAGTTAGGGACATATTCGTGAAGTTAAATAAATAAATAAATAAATAATATATTTATTTATACTAGTATTAAAGTCCTTATGCAGGTCGGTTACTCAAAAACAAGTAATTCAGCCATCGAACCAATGTGGAAGTATAAGAAAGTAGGTATTAACTTTCCAGCATGTATAATTGTAATTCCTCTTGTGGCAAAATGCAGGACATCCAAAAATCAATTGTGAAATGTCATAAACAGCTGAAATGCTTCAACTACTGAGTTGTTGAGTGGTACAGAAATATTTAAACTATTGAATTGTAGAGTGGTACAAAACCTGCATAACAAAACATCTGAATCTGGACAATGAATGGTATAAAATTGCCTTAAAGAGACAAATGACAGGGCAAGACAAAAGATGAAGTCTTACCATTTGATCAAGTATTTTATGTTAATACATACTTAACATATTCATCATTCATTAACCAAAATACAGTACTGTGACATGTAACTATGCTCCAGGCAATAACATACAGTACAGCTCCAATCATTGTGCCACAAGAATTATATATGCATTGCTTTAAGTCTTCCAAGTCAACCAGGTTTGTTGTGAACACCTTCGGTTCCTCATATCCCTAAGAAAGAAGTCCAGAGGTGTCAGATCAGGCAAATATGTCTGCCAGAGCACAGGGCTTCCTGAACCAATCCATTTTTTTCTAAGTGTAAATATCATTCACATACAAACAAACACTGTGCAATGAGTTAGATTTAGTGCTCTATCCAGTTGCCTCCACATGTTTTGCAAATGGTGTGGTGGTACATTTCCTAACCAGTAAACCAACTGATTTTGCAGGAGATCCATAAAGTGACAGTTGGTCAGAGTTTTTTCTTAAAAAATGGCCCTGTAATGGTGTTCTGTTAAATGCTGCACCGTAGATCTTTAGATTACTGGACTTTATGAGGAGCATTGAGTTAATCGTGGGTTCTACATAGCCCAGCAATGCATGCCCAAACTTATTATGGCACCATTGTTGAATTGCATCTCATATGTCGACAAGGTAATGTAATGGAAACTAGGTGACTGTTCCACGACACTTAAGAGGTAATTGCTCTAGTTGAGTCTCTGTTGTGCATCATCTTGCTGAAGGACTAGGTACAGTCAAATGCAGTGCCAATGAAAGATATAGAGAACTTGCTCATGACTCAGCTCACATGCAATAGCTTTCGAGTACCAATGAAAGATATAGAGAACTTGCTCATGACTCAGCTCACACGCAATAGCTTTCGAGTACCAATGTCAGGATATGCTAGCACATAGGCAAAGCTATCTGCATCCCCACAGCATGGTCTACCTGATCTTGGACACTCTGCTGTGTTTCTCATAGCTCAAACTCAGGTGACAATGTTTGAGGATGGTCATATGCATGGGATGACAACTCTGGAAAAATCTTTTGGTGTAAAGCCTTTCAGCAGCCCAGACATTCTACTTAACATTCACCATGATGAACTGTGTGCTGTGACACATTGCCCTGATCACCACTGTTGTAGCAGCAGGTGATTTGTCACACTGTGGCCATGTGGTCACTGTAAACAATGCGTGACAATCCCCTCTGGCATCAGTGAACTGAGGCCCACACACGGCTGCACAATGGTTTGGCCATCTGTACATAACTTTTAATACATCCTCACTACAGCGGCACATGAACAACCCACAAGCTGCGCCATTTCCGAGATTGTAGTTCTGAGGCGCTGTGCCATCATCATTTGTCCTTTATGAAGCTCCGTTAAATCAGCAGCTTTTCCCATTCTGACTCCAAACGCTTTACTAACTGAAAGACCGGCCGCTGTCAGAGGCTGGTTGAGTGAGTACTGTGTGATTGATTGCGAATCAAATCGACTGCTGTTCCAATAAGACTCTGTTAGCAGAGCGAGGGGAGTTGTTTCTCCCCTCAAAAACTTGATTTTTCTTCTCTTTCGTTTCTCAAAACGAAGGGAAGAAAAATGTTTTTTTCATTAATTTGAAAAAAGTGTTTCGGTGCAGTCAGTTCGGACTTAGAAAAACTGTCCTTGTAAGGGCAAAGTCCGGGCTGCGGTCAAAGCACGGTGCGCAACTCTGACACACGAGCGGGTACGTCGTCGTCGTGCCGGTCCCCCTGATCTACGGATCAGGCCAAATCCCGCACTCAACCAGGGTCAGGTGCAGATTACAGCGGAAAGAACCCCAGGGTACCGCTGAGCACCTGACTTTCGAACGTACTAAGTCTGACCGACCAGGGACACAGGTCCCAGGGCTTACACTCGGTTAGCAACCCGAGTAGAGAGATGGCAGAGGACGCGGGGCTTCAACCCCCGGTCCAAGTGAGCCCGTTGAGGCAGACTGCGACTTAGAAATTCCGTCGGAATTCGCAAGCGCAGTCAACTCCTTCTTCCAAGAGTTGGAGAGGATTCTAGAGAATCCTTCAAACAAGGTTCTGGTTAACACCAGAACCAAGATAAGGAAAGTAGCGAACTCGCTACAAGCAGCTTGCACCAAGCAAGTGATAGAGATGAGTCTCATCCAAGGGAGACTCCAGGAAAGAACTGAGCACGCTAGCGCGGCTCCAAAGACATATGCCGAAGCGGCTCGAGCGAAGCCCGGCAAGGGGAATACGGCCCCTAAGCAAAAAACGGCGAAGAAGGAGGTAGCCAAGAAGGTGGCACCCAAGAGGGTCGAGAAGAGGCACGTGCTTCTCGTTTACCCCGCAACAGACAAGGGTTCTCCCTCGTCAGAAGACGTCAAGGCGGTTCTGCAAACACAGATTTGCCCCGCCAAACTCCAGATTGGGGTTAAGGGAGTTAGAAAGGTGAATGGGGAGGAGTAATGGTGGAATGCTCCTCCGCCAAAGAAATAGAGAAACTGGATTCGGAGCTAAAGAGCAATGCAGTGACGAAGGAGAACCTTCGGTCCAGATTGCCAGCTAAGAGGAATTCAAGGTTTATCGTCTACGGGATAGACGGAAACCTGTCAAGGGAAGAGGTCGAGCAATGTCTCGCGGAACAGAACCCAGAGTTGGAGGAGAGCAGCCTCCAGCTCAAGTTCTCATTGAAGGTGAAGGGTGGGAAACGCCACTGGGTAGCAGAGGCGGACCCACTGACCTTCAAAAGAGTAATGAAGCGAGGCAAACTCGGAGTGGGATGGACTGTCCACTCAGTAAGGGAATATCTGAGGGAGGTCCGTTGCTACAGGTGTAACGGGTTCGGGCACTTTAGGTCAAGGTGCACCGAAGAGCAGGATAGATGTGCCCGGTGTGGGGAAACCGGGCACAAGCGCCAAGAGTGCAGCAATAGCCCGGTCTGCACTAACTGCTTGGCAAACAACAAGAGATTCAGACGTCGAGTGGATGTAGGCCACTCGAGTCTAGACAAGGAATGCCCAAGCTTTGTCAGAGAACTGGCTCTGCTAAAAGAACGCACTCATTATGGATAATAAACCAAAGAGAGGCGTTAAGGTGCTTCAAATCAATCTGCACCACGCACGGGCAGCAACAACACAGGCCCTGGTGACAGCCACTGAGCAAAAAGCTCATATTCTGCTATTGCAGGAACCATTCGAACAGGGGGAAGAGTGGTGGGCTTCCCTAACTCCTACCGGATCTACCACCCTAGGGTGGCAAAGCCCAGGGTGGCCACGGTCGTGAAAGACCCGTCCCTAGCGGTTCTCGAGATAAAATGCTCCGAGAACGTGGTCGCCCTCGGCGTGGAATGTGGTGATACAAAATTTTTAATGGTGAACGTATACAGTTCTCCGGCAGGCAATTTGAGAGAAACGCTGAATGAGCTAATGGCTCTATTAGGGAATTCCCCAGTCATGAGATAATAATAGCAGGCGACTTCAACGCGAAGAGTCCTCTCTGGGGCAATCAGAACGAGGACGAACGCGGCCAGCTACTAGTGGACTTTGCCAACGCGGCAGACCTGAGTTTCTTGAACGATCCAGAGAGCACCCCGACCTTCCAAGGGGCGAGGGGCTCCTCTTGGATCGACGTGACTCTCGTCAGAGTCTCAAAGCGCAGCCTTGTCCAGGATTGGCAAGTACTGGACGACGAGAGCTGCAGTGACCACCTAGCGCTATCTTTCGTTTTGGGATCGGAAAAGCCCATCCGACCCAAGCGCAAAAGATTCTTAATGAAGAATCTAGACTGGTGGGCTTTTAAAGCCAAGTTAACTACCTTGTTGGGAGGTAGGAGGGAAGAAGAGGCCGCAGAAGTGTCGGACCTCAACTCCCTCTTTGAAGAACTTACCAGTCAAATAACAACGCTATGCGAGAGTAGTAGGGGAAATAAAAGGGGAGCCAAGGACCCCCACCCCTGGTGGTCGGAGAAACTAAAAGCTCTAAGGGCGAGAGCTAGGCGGAGTAGGAAAGCTCTGCAAAGAGCAAAAGCTACTCCGCAAGACAGGGAGTGCACAGAAGTGCATAAAAAGGCTCGTTCAGCATACAGGAGAGAACTGAATCTCTCGAAAATCTCCTACTGGAGAAAACTGTGTGAGTTTCAAACTCCGGCTGACCCTTTCGGGATCCCCTATAAGATCTCGAGGGGATCCATAACCGAACCGCTAAAACTAGCAGCGGTAGAAAGGGCAGACGGTAGCCTATCAAAGACTCTTGATAGTACCGTAGAAAGTCTCTTGGATTACCACTTCCAAGGAGATGAGGGAGAAGGGGACTCCCCTCAACAAAAAGAAATAAGGGAAGAAAGTCGGATCCCGCCGGACACTGGTGAGGACCCCCTTCACGAGAGACGAAGTGGAGAATGCCCTCTCCAGTCTAAATACGGGCAAAGCACCAGGCAAGGATGGGTTCGACCTCAGCATAGTCAGAGAAATCTACTATGCAAATCCTGGGTATTTTGTGGCGCTCCTAAACGAATGCCTCGGGAGGGGAATCTTCCCAGACTTGTGGAAAACAGCGGTGCTAGTTCTTTTCAACAAGACCGGAAAGAACAAAAATGACCCCGCAGCCTATAGGCCCATCTGCCTCCTCTCGGCGTGGAGCAAGGTGCTGGACAAGCTCATAACGAACAGAGCGCTTGGCTTCCTCATGGAGCAGGGAAAGCTAAACAGGAACCAATTTGGTTTCCTTCCGGGCGTTGCGCAACGCAGGCAATTCGCAGCCTCCGAGAGAGGGCAGAGAGGAACAAAGCGGAGGGGCTCCATACCTGCTTCATCTCACTAGACGTGAGGGGGCATTCAACAGTGTCTGGTGGCCAATGGTTTTAACCAGACTTAAAGAACTTGGCTGTCCAAGGAACCTGTTCAAACTGATCAGCAGCTACCTGTCTGATAGAAGAGTCGAGTTCGAAGCGGGGAATGGGCAATCCTCGCGTTCGTACCATAGAGGGTGTCCGCAAGGATCCAACTCCGGGCCGCTCTGGTGGAATATAGTTGCTGATTCAGCACTGAACCTAGACCTGGGGCCCGCAGTGGAGATTCAAGCCTATGCGGACGATTTCGTTCTCGTGGTCTCCGCCTCAGGGAGACACGTGATCGAAAGAGAAGCACATAGGGCCTTGGATGTGCTAGAAAATTGGAGCAGAGAAAGCAAACTGTGCTTCGCTCCTGAGAAGACCACTCTGCTAGCAATAGCTAAGAGAGGAGTAATGAAAACACCACCCCAGTGCAGATTCCAAGGGTGCACTATCAAGGCGGTGCGTGAAATGAAATACTTGGGTGTGGTCCTGGATCAGAGTCTATCAGGGCTGCCACACCTGAGGCACCTTAGAACAAGGTGCACGATGATTCTCAATAGATTGAATGGCATGAGGTTAACGGGCAAAACCAAGAAGGCCATCTATCAGAGAGGAATTGAAAGAATTCTGACGTATGCAAGTGGGGCATGGTGGAATCCCACAGTCAGAATGAAGAAGGGGATAAACCAAATCCAAAGGTTGGCCCTACTGGGGATAACCGGTTGTTTTCGCACAACGTCAACCCTAGCACTCCAAGTGCTGGCGGGGTGCGAGCCGGCAGACCTAGTAGTGGAAAGGGGAGGCAGCAATGCACTGCCTAAGGTCAGGCGAGGACGCCTACCTTCTCGGTGCGCCGCATCGAGCCTCCGACATGGAGATGGAAAGTGTGGACTGGCAGATCCACCCTGCCGAGGAAATTTGCCCACCGTGGGACAAGGAGAAACCCACGGGAGTTGGGCATGAGCTGTTCACGGACGGCTCAAAGTTGAAGGGACAAGTGGGGGCAGGCTTCTGTGCGTTCTCGGACGGGAACGAAGCCACTGCAGGAAGCGTGAAATTATCGCAGAACGCTTCTGTCTTCCAGGCAGAACTTCTGGCGATAGAGATGGCACTCACCTGGGCACTCCCCAGGCGTAGTGAAGAAAGAATAAAACTCTACTCGGACAGTGAGGCAGCACTGCAGGCTCTGAGTAGATTCAGGGAAGAAACCCCATCGTCCAGAGGATCAAAACCCTCTTGAGGGCACAGGGAGATGGGGCAGTTAGTTTCCACTGGGTACGAAGCCATGTCGGAACCCTAGGAAACGAAAGGGCAGATCAGCTGGCGAAGGCAGCCACGCTGAAAGAGACGGTCGACGTGCAATGCAGAACGCCGCGAAGGTGTACTCGCGCCGCATTAGCACGTCGGACCATGACCGAATGGCAGGTCAGATGGGACACGGGAGAGACAGGGCGGAAGACACACAGAGTGTTTCCGAAAGTCTCGACCAAACGAGCACAGACAAATAAGTTCCTGAATCAAGTACTCAGTGGCCATGGCATCAGCCCTGAATACCTAGGCAGATTTGCCATCAGGAACTGCACTTGTCCCTGTGGAAAGAGAACGGCAAGCATAGAACACTGCGTACTTGAATGCAGTGGCTTCGCCGAATGGAGAAACACACTGATCCCAGGTGTGCAAAGAACGCGAAGATTGGATCTGCTCATCCAATCTTCCGTTAACAGGAGGGGGATAATAGCCTTCGTAGAAAGGCTAACCCTCCAGCAACATACCATCTTCCCCAATCAAACGGGGACCGAAACGCAGGAGGTGAACGTGCACACCGAAAGCGAATCGGAAGATGAATGAGGGTAGAAGTCTGTGGGAAAGCAGACAAAGAGACCACCAATGTAAATATTCTGTACATAAATTTTGCTATCTCTTGATGTTGTAAGTCCTAAGCATGAGGACAGTGTATACATGTGTGTAGGTGTTTGAAAATGAAAATAAAGGGAAATTATTCCCCAAAAAAAGTTCGAGGGCAAGGAATCTTCCAGTCAGCGAAAAAGTAAGAAACGACCTATCCCGCCAGACAGAGCGGGAACCCAGACAAGGTATTCTAGGTCGCCTGCCAGCACGTCACCACGGGCTGGTCTCTGGGCCATTGGGGTGGCCAGGGTCCGAACCGCGTCTCAAGGCAGGATAATTGTCGCAACATTTCAAAATAACATCCAAGGTGCTCAACAAGTCCCCGTGGAGCCAAGACAGATTGGCGGAACGGGTCAATGAAATCAGTATATATTACTAACTGAAAGCCAGTCCTCGGGTTATATGTATATTAGGGGTATACAAAAGTTGTAGGGGTTTAACTGGCTGGTCACTTCATACATGAAGCCAAGCATGGCAGTTGATAAAGTTCATTTGCGGACTGTTTTTTATTCCTGTTTATTTAGGGAACAGTGCGAGTGAAGCATACTGTTCAATATGTCATGCATATGGTGAAACGAATATGAGTGAGCGGACGTGTCGAGAATATTTTGCCAGCTTTAAGAAAGATAACCTAAGCTTGGAAGACAAGCCACATGCAGGCAGACCGTAGAAACTTGCAGAAGAGGAGCTGGAATCGCTGTTGCAAGAGAATGCCACACAATCGACCATGCAACTAGTGAAACTTTTGAAAGTGGCTCAACCGATGGTGGTACGGCGTCTACAGGCCTTGGGGAAGTTCCAGAAGATTGGTAAGTGGGTTCTGCATAGTTTAACAGATCATACTATTGGTCAATGATTGGGCATCTGCATGTCGTTGCTGAAGAGGTTTCACGGGAAAAATTTCTTGTGGAAGGTTGTTACCAGGGGTGATAAATGGGTCTATTGCGACAATCCCATACACAAGCAATCCTGGGTCAACCCAGGCCAGCCATCAACATCCACTGAAAAACAGGATATCCACGGGAAAAAGGTGCTGTTGTATGTGTGGTGGGATATGCATAGAGTGCTGTAATTCTGAACAGTTGAAATCGGGCAAAACAATCACTGCACAATGATATAGCGATCAGTTGATGAAACTGAACACTGCAATCAAGCAAAAATGCCCATGGACAGGTAAAGGGTGCCACCCAGTCATCCTGTTACATGACAATGCCAGACCAGATGTCGGTGCCACTACAAAATCAACCCTTGAACAGTTACACTGGAGGTTTTACCACACCAGTCTTACTCCCCAGACATTGCACCCTCAGACTTTTATCTGTTTTGCTCTGTGCATCATGCCCTAGCCCAACAGTGGTTCACCACAGTTCCAGAGGTAAAAAATCTCATCACTGCATTCTTCAGCTCAAACCCCCGAGTCCTTCTACCACAGGGGCATTCATGTGTTGCTTGAAAATGGCAAAAGGTCATTGATGCTAATGGCTAATATTTCATTGAATAAATGTGTACTGGTTTCCTGATTTTTTTCCTGTCTCCTTTCTCTTTAAAACGGCAGAAACTTTTGCATACCCCTAATATACATATACTGCTCTGTGAACTTCACCTGCGTCACTGTTCAGTCTCCATGCATGCTCATTTCTCTAGGCTGAGGATGGCCATAATGTAATATCTCATCGGTGTATATTAGTAAGTTTCACACTGCTCAAGAAATCTCAAAAGACACTTTAATTGCAATAACATTAACGAGAGTCAACATCTAAATTTCCTGCAGAATTAAAGAAATAAAAACAGTTTAAAGGAAAAGATTGTCTACTTAAGTAAGTTTTCATCACTGTGAAAGCTGTCCTTTGTTTGGAAACACATATTCAATTGCATTTTCATCATTAAAGATGGAAAAAAAGAAGAATTTAAAGTCTCACTAAAGAAGTAGTTAAAGACAATTCAAGGCTCCTCATGCCTTGTAAGACCAAGGTGAAGACTGTGCTTACATGTCAAGCCCTAAATGTTCAAGTTAATTATTACTACCAAAGAATTTGTCACACAACAATATTTTTAGCAATATTATGACACCATATATCATTCAGTTATTCTTAAGAAATGAGCAAACTACAGGATATACAGGTTTGTTTACCTGTTACTTCATGCTCATCTTGAAAATGACTCCCTAAATTTTCATATTCTTAAGGGAAAGATCAAGAATCTTCAATTTATGGAGAGTCATTTTACTAAAGTGTGGGTAACTTACTGCAGGTGTGTGTGTGTGTGTGCACACGTGCATTATGAAGTTGTGACGTACCTGCACCGCAGGACGCACACGAGATAAAGACAGATTACAGCGTAGCTCAGTTGGGAGAGCAACTTATTCCAGAATGAGGGAACCCGGGTTTGATGCCCAGCATGGACAAGAATGATGCAGAAATTTACTTTGTTATATTGCCACCTGAACTTCAAGAATGACCTGGCCGTTAAAGTTTTCGCAATGGTGTGATGTACTTTCCACACCATGAGACAGGAAAAATAACAGAATCCCTTCTTCAGCGCTTCAAAAACTAAATGTGTGTGATGTTACATTCCACACACCAAATTGACTGGGATATCTCTAATGTACGTTTTTCAGCGGATGACTGCCTACAGCGATACATAGTCCTGGCCCTCTTTCGGGCTGGGGGATGCGACTTGCCTGCATCGCAGGATGCACATCATGAGGATAAGGCAGATAGCAGAGATAGCACATGTCCGCATAGCTCAGTTGGGTGAGCGACTTATTCCGGAGTGAGGGGACCCAGTTCGATGCCCGGTGTGGACAAAAATGACGGAGAAGTTTACTTTGTTATAAAGTTTTTTTATTTTTTATTTACCTGGCTTACTTTTGGCCTGTGCTACTTTACGCATGTCCAGTCTGGTGTATGGCATCCAAAACATTGTGGAACAAACTGGAAGCCTTCTAAAGTATTTTTACGAGGGCAATTATGGTAATCTCCCTGCAATACACAGCTCTGAAATTTTTGAAAAATTATCTCTCACGAGGCTGAGAGAAAGGGCTTACTATCTTATGAACAAGTTCTACGAAAAACTGGATGTTTTCCCTAATGAGCTGGTTACACAAGCAATTTCATGTGATTTACACTGCGAGCAGCATTACAAACACCCTAGACATTTTCTACTTAATTGATTGCCCGTAAAAACAAGAGATAATGGTGCCTACCCCTAAACAGAAAAGAGCCTCAGTGTTGTTGTTTTTTAGTTATACACAAGCTTAACTGTCAATTTCGAGATATGTTAAAATGAGACAAAATAAGGCAAAAGTCTTGGCTGCTCTGTCTTCGTTCCAGAGTTGGCATACTGCCAGCAAACCCACAAAACAATCAACATGTAAAAAATTCCCCATTGGTGGGTGGGTTTCACCGACGCCAAACAAGAATCATCATTGGCTGCTGCAGTGGTTACCAAAACCTCGTAAAAGGATAACATCGCAGAGATGAAAACAAGTGGATTGTAACTCACTTTCCACGGACCTGTTAGAAAAAAAAATAAAAAAATTCTACTAGTTACTCAGTGTCTGAATGATGCAACGCTTGAAACACTTCAGAGACAACCACGCACAGAACATGAGCAATTTTTGCACAATCTTCCACTACAGCAAAGTGAAAATGCATATTTTTTGTGTATCGTATATACTCGCGTATAAGTCGACCCCCTCCCCCACTTTCAGAGGAAAAAATCGTAAGAAATCGGAAACTCGCGTATAAGTCGATCCCGGAATGAGAAAAAAAATTTCAGTGAATTTATTCAAAAACATTTGAAAATGAAAAACATTATATATATAATACTAAATTTAATTTGCATACCCAAAAACTTCATCAGAACCCTTCAAAATCCGATTCCGAGTCAGACTCGCCAAACAGTTCAAAAAGTCTTTCTCCGTCATCAGCGCGTCATCATAAACATCAGTATTCCCATCTATGCCTGTGTCATCAGAATCACTGTCATCATCACTCATAAAAATCTCATCATCCTCTGTGTCATTAAGTTTGTTACTAATGCAACATTTCTTGAATGATTTCATGACCATTTCCACAGGTATCACATCCCAAGCATCCTTGACCCATCGCACAATCAAAACGATATCCGGCTTCTTTAGATTTCCGCCCTTGGTTTCAGTCGGCAAATCGGAACTTATCCAATCTGCCCAATACCTCCGCACATTGTCCTTGAAGGGCTTATTAAGGCAGACATCTAGTGGTTGAAGAACAGATGTCAACCCACCTGGGATGACAGCAAGAGTTGTTTTTGAATTTTCTGCAGTTTTTTTCACTTCTGCACAACGGTGCGCAACAAACATATCCCACACCAAAAGAGAAGGTTTCCTCAAAAGTGCACCTGGCCTTTTGTTATACACATTATTTAACCAGTCAATTGTTCCGGATTCGTTCATTCATCCTTTTTCATGGGCACGAACGAGCACACCAGACGGAAAGACAACAGTTTTCGGCAGAGTTTTGTGTTTGAAAATAATTACCGGAGGTAGCTTACTGCCGTCGGCCAAACAGGAAAGAACAACCGTGAAACTGGATTTTTCGTGGCCAGTCGTTTTGATCAAGATATTTTTTTCGCCCTTTTGGTTCACCGTCTTATTTCCAGGAAGGTCGAAACACATGGCGGTTTCATCCATGTTCCCTATTTGGGAAAGTTCAAAAGCAGTCTCTTTTCTCTTTTGAATTATATACTTTTGAAATTCCATTATCTTTGCTTCGAGGTCACGAGGTAACTTTTGTGCAATTTTGGTGCGCTGGCGTAGACACAACCCATAGCGGTTCATGAACCTTGTGCACGCACCTGGTGAGGCACGAAAAGTGTTATTTGCGGCTGCAAACTTTTCATCTTTTGTGAGCTTCATTGCTCGCAAACGTATACCATTTCGCATTACAATGTAACCATTTTGTCTGCAGCCCACAATCCAATCATTCAAGACACTTTCCAGCTCTGGGAAAGATGTCGTTCTACGGCGCAGCGCCTTTTGTGATTTTGGGATTTTCACCAAGTCCGTTTTTTTTTTATGCCAATCTCGAATCAGTTTTTCGTTAAGGCCAAATTGACGTGAAGCAGCACAGTTGTTAGTATTTTCTGCAAAAGAAACCACTTTCAACTTGAATCCTGCGTTATAGGACATCCGTTTCTTTACAAAATCCGTGTCACCCATAATAGGAGAAGCGAGACACATGTGATTAAGAACAAGAAAAACATGTGCGATTAAGAACAAGCAACACCTAACACTGGCTGTCGCATGGCTCCGTTACGTCGAAGGTCAGCGCAATCAACTGGTAGTCGGAAGGGCAGAGCTTTCTATGCGCGGCTGTGACTGCGCTGTGGATACGCAAAGCCAGGAGAGAGGAGACTTTTCAAAGCGCGGAGAAATTCGGAGGGTCGTGATTTCGTAATTCTACCACATCAGTGTTTTTTCTTTCTTTCTTTTCTTTTTCTTCCTTTCAGAGGGTTGCGATTTCGTAATTAATACCGCATCAGCATTTTTATTTCTTTTGGGATGGATTGCCTTTTGCCTCACAGGAAGAACTTTTGGACTTACGATTTTTTTAGACCCCGCGTATAAGTTGACCCCATTACTTTGAAACTCTCATTTTGTCCCAAATTTCTCGACTTATACGCGAGTATATACGGTAAATAATAAATGAAGAAGCCTAAAAGGATTCTACAGACTAAAAGACACATATGCTTCTTACCACAGCCACTGCACACTCAGCCTTCTGGGGAGGGAAGACCTGTTAGGTTATTCCAATTTTTATTTCTTGTTGTTGTTGTTGTTGCGTTTTCTCTATTTTTAAACTTGACTACCCTTTTTTTCTTTTTTACATAGGCAGATTTTTATCATGTTACGGTAGGGCTTCAAACCTTTATTGATTTGAGACATACTGGGCTCACCCCTAATTTTAGCTTCCTCGCGCACAGAGTCCTATACTAGCCTGTTTTCGAACAGGGCACATGTTGTAGTTTCATTTTTTGTGGAAGGTATCACTTATTTTATTGAAATAATAAACAGACAAATATAAGATCAGTGATTAAAAACTATTAAATGGAGTGATTATTACCGAAACAATTTTTTCATTGTTGTGTAAATTTTTTTCATCGATTGTCTTCTTTTCCTGAGATGAAATGCTAACAACTACATCAGGAAAAAGAACTGTCTTGTCAAGGATCTGCAGAAAAAAAGAAAAAATAACAATAACATTACATATCAAAGAAAGGAAGCAAGCAAGTTGTTACAAAACACACAGGTTTAAGCACATTTTCAAAACCAGCCTTACCCACAATATGCCAGTTGAGGCCTTTGCTGAATGGAAAAGTAAAGCATTAAAAGACTTTCAGGTAAATTTAACTAACCAAACATTTTGCCATTCATTTGCACTTTCGTTTGTTCCGGTTGTACATGCCTTCCCTACCTCTCAGTTTAAAAATTTTGACTATCCTATTAATTTGTATTACGAAAAAAATTATTTTGTTTCTACAGGTACCAGTAAGATATTCAATTTGTAAAATGGGGCTTGACGAAATGACAGACCCTCATTTTTATATTTCAAAACTGCTCACAAATCAAACCTTTTTTAAGAATTAACACAAATTATGAATTATTGCTTTATAAGTTCTGTAAAATTCATTTTTGTTTGTTTGTTTTTAACAGGATTATTGCAACATTTTAAACTGGATTATTGTCCATTTTTTTCATCCAAAAGGAATGTTTTTTTTATTAAAAGCAAGAATTTTCAATCTATGTTGCAAGATTTTTATTTTCGTGTGTCATTCATTACTTTCAGTTAAGGTTAAGAATCCCCAAATACCGTATTTTAACATTTTTGCTGAGTTTATTTTAATAAAAGATGCAAAGTGCTTTTTCCTTTCCAGGAATTTTTATCCTTTTGTATGTGCTCGTAAACAGGGGCTTACCGAAGTGGGTATGGGGGGTTAGGGAATGAACCGCCCCAAATGACATACAAGTTCACGCTGTTTAACTAGGAAAAATATGCAGACAAGAAGAGAAAAAAATTGAAGAACACAGAAACAAAAGAAAAAGAAAAAAAAAAGGAACAGAAAGGGGATTTGTGTTTATGTGGCAATGTGCACACACAGAAGTGAATGATGGAATTTTTAGATCCTTGTTAAGGTTTCGAGTGGATTCGGGAGATATTTTTCTCCAGAACCATTTTGAAACAGCTGAGGAAAATTCTACGTACACCAGCCCAAATATACAGAATGAAATCATCGAAAAATGTAGCTAAGTGATACAAGAATACATTGTAAACAAAATTCAGGCACAGAAGAATTTGGCCATTCTTGCAGATGAAAACGATGGACATTTCTTGTATGGAACAAATGTCATTATGTGTTCGTTATGTAGACAGCGCGAACAAATCTGTGACAGCAGATTTCTTAGGACTTGTTCTGAAGATTTCTTAGATTTGTTGGAATAGCCGATTCAATTCTATCAATCATAAAAAAAATTGGCCTTGACTCTGAAAATATGATTTGCCAAGACTACGATAGCGCTGCAACAATGAGTGGCCGGTTGAATGATGTGCGCACTCTAAAAGACGCAAAATATCCACGCGTATTGTATGTTCACTGTAGTGCACACTCCATTTTCCCGAGTTTTCTGTTGCTGATAAATTATTATACCTATAAACACAAAAATCTATATTTAGGAGTTTTCTGATGAAATTTTGGCAGAAATCAGGGAACCAAAAATTTTCAAGGACATCACCTTCATTATTCTCATTAATTTTGTGATTAGATTTTAAATATTACATTTGCAATTTTGCAATAATTCAAATCACTAATTTCTGAAATGTGTTCTATTTTTCCCGTTTACATACATATACATACATATCACTAAGCTGTTCTCTGAGATTCAGAGGTTAGCTCCAAAAAGAAATACAAACTTCCAGATATTTTTACTTATTGTTGTCGTATCAAACTTCGCCATTTACAGCTATCTTGACATACAACTCATGCTTTACTGATATCCATTACACGCCGTACACAAGATCTTTTATACTTCATACTCATAATCTTTTTCTCATGCAGACACTCCTGAATCTGATCCACCCATGTCTTCCTTGGCCTTCCTCTGCCTTTCCTTCCTGCCACTTGGGCTGAAAAGATTTTCTTAGTAAGCATTTCATCACTCATTCTTTTCAACATGGCCAAACCACTGAAGCATATTGGTCTCCACCTTGCTAACAACATTTTGCTTTACATCACACAACTGCAATACATCTTCATTCCTCACACAATCAGATCGTGTCTTGCCACAAACCCCACGTAAGTAACGCATTTCTCCAGCACACAAACGACTCCTATGTTTCTTCTGCAGTACCCAGGTTTCACTGCCATACATCACAGTAGGAACAATTACTGTTTCATACACAGCCATGCGGGACTCTCTAGAGAACCCATCATTCCTGTGAAAACCTCCCAGAGCAGCTATGACTTTCAAAGAAGAATTCACTCGCCTACTGATTTCACCATCCAACTTGTTCTCTCTGTCAAACATGCTTCCAAAATACACAAACTCACTCACCTGGTCAATCACAGTGCCATTTATACTTACATTACATTCAGTGCTACCCCATTCCTCTCTCAAACACCATAACTTTGGTTTTTCCCATATTTATACTCAGTTTGAATTTCATGCAAACTTCGTGCATCTGAGTCAACATACTCTGCAACTCATTTTTGCTCTCTGCCAACAGAACAGTGTCATCAGCATACAGCAATCTGCACACACGGATATCACCAAGACATAAACCACTATTATCTATTTTGGCCTCACGCATGCATGCGTCCATAAATATATCAAACAGCCATGGTGACATTACACAACCTTGTCTAACTCCTGCACCAATGGAAACCCATTTTGATAAAACACCATTCCCTCGTGTACAGGCTCTACAGCCAGCATACATGGCTTTTACACTACTAAGTAGATTCCCAGTAACACGATATTCATTCAATACCTTCCACAAAAGTGTCCTATTGACTCGGTCGTAAGCTTTCTTCTCTAAATCTATGAAGGCAGTAAAAACTTTCTTCCCTACAGCCAGATACTTTTCAATCATCATGCGTAATGCAAAAATCTGGTTAGTGCAGCCATAAAACCACTCTGAACATCCCACACTTTCTCTGATGTAAGACCCCGTACTTTTTCAATAACAACCTTACCAAACACTTTCCCTGTCACACTCAGTAGGCTACTACCACAATAGTTCTTGCATTCAGACTGATCACCTTTTCCCTTATACAAGGGAACAATGATAGCATCCTTCCAATCCCGAGGGACCATTCCTAACTCCCAGCACAACTGGCAAATTTCAGTTAACCAGTCAATTACAGAGTCACCACCATATTTCAACATCTCAGCAGTTATGCCATCAACTCCGGAGCCTTACCATTCTGAAGAGATTTTAGAGCTTTACACACTTCTTCTCTTGAGATCCCTCCTGTGCTTTCATCACTCATTGTGACATCATCTGCATCTGTCTCAGAATCATTTTTGCTCTACTGATCTAATAACTCACAGAAGTATTCGCCCCATCTGTCACTTAACTCATTGGGCTCCCATATCATTTCCCCAATCTCATTCTTCACACAACTTACAACTTTGTTTCCCCTATTTTTCCTGAGTCTCATGTACTTCCAGAAGGACTTTCTATCTTTCCAAAAAGCCAGTTCACGCCTTTCCACTTTCTCTTTACTATCTTTTGCCTTACTGTGGCGAACCAGCTTAGCAGCTTCACGCTTCTTACAGCGATATTCATCCACAGAGACTCTACCTTGCAACATCCCCAAATAGGCTTCCTTCTTTTTCTTTACTGCCTCATCAATCTCACTATTCCACCAAGCATCACCTCTATTGTTACCCACTATTGTGGTGCCACAGACCTCTTTAGCAGCAGTAACAACACAGTTCTTAAAACATTCCCACTTCTTTTCTACATCCCTCTCACAAGATTTCAGATCCTTCAGTCGTTCTCTGAGTAAGTCAGAATAAAGCTGATGATCTTCAAGGAGCCTATCAACCTTTATTCTTTCTATCTTGGCTCTCTTCCTATTCCTTTTCCTCCTACCAACATTAAGTTTCACTCGTGACACTACCAAATAATGATCAGAACCAACATTCGCACCTCTCATCACACAGGTGTCAACAACTAAGTGTTTCAAACGCTGATCGTAAACAACAAAATCTATCACACACTTTTGACCAAGAGTACAATTTTCCCAAGTATATGTGTGTATATACTTGTGGTTGAAAAATGTATTAGATACACACAAACCATTCTCAATGCAGAGTTCAATTAATCTTTCACCATTATCATTCACACAAGGATCATTAAACTTGCCCAGAACATTGTCAGAAACTGCATTCTGCACACCTACTCTAGCATTGAAATCCCCTGCTATTATGACTTTTTCTTTAGCACCAAACTGGCTCAAAACAGCTTTTTGGCTCATTCCAGAAATCTTCCTTCCTACCAGATGGTTCAGAGTCACAAGGAGCATACACTACAACAACTACTCTCTGAAGTTTCACTTTCAAAGGAATCCAAAGAATTCTCTCACTTATGCAACTATAGTGAATCAAGTTGTTTTACATCTTTTCACTTAAAATCACACCTACACCAGCCCGTCCTCTTACATTATCCAATACTTCAGACCATACACTCACCATTTTATTCACTTCTTCTATACCAATTTCCTTCTTTTTGGTTTCACTTACCCACAGCACACCCAGTCTATACTTATTCATCTCCTCAATCATCTCACTCATCTTGCCATTTATACCTCTGGTATTCCATACACCAATCTTACATCCACTCAGCTGAGATCGCTTTCTCATACGCCGTTTAGAAAGTCCAGGTCGATTCCGTGGTGGACCGTCCTTCTCAAGTGTGGTAGGTCCACCATATCCCACACTTGAGTCATTCTTAATATTTCTTTTTGTCTTTTTAATCAGGTAAGTACATCAGTGTGGGGGATTAGCCCACAGCTGAGGGTTCCAGTTGGTCATTCAACCTAAGGATTCTGGAACAAAACCCAGTGAGTTGGGGTCTTTTTGCCAATGTCACACAGAACTAATTGGCACCTCTCCAAGATTCACAGAGGCCCTAGTTGCTGTTGTGTGTGCCATTGTTACCATGGAGCGCCCTGAGGAGGCAAACCCATCGCTCACTACGACCGCCCGCATTTTCTCATTTACATAAGTTATAAATAATAAAATAAAAATGTTTATATGAGTATCAGTACGATAAGTACATTTACCAAAGCAAGTGTTCCCACACTACACCCCCTGTCTCAAAAAATATCACCACGACCGTTGGTGAGAAATATTTCAGAACCAGTGATCTATATAAATGTATATTAGCCATGTTATGGACAATCACTTTCGGGGGGGGAGGGGGCATAACATATTAGATTATCGTTGCTGCCCGAGACAGTAATCTGCTATTTTCTCCCAAGAAATGTTATTATAAATTTTAGCTGCTTTTTACTTTCTCATTGAAATTGTAAGCACTAGAAAAGGGTAGTAAAAGTGTGACAGTTAAAATGAATATGGATTTCTAGTTTTCATGATACCCATGGGCTTTAAAAATTTGTAAAGTTTGGCACTTTTGATAACAAAAAGGTCTACTTTTTTTTTTTTTTTAATATAGTCACCGAAAAAAATGAACAGTGATTGATGAAAAATAATGATGAGGTCCCATTTGACTGCATCACTGTTCACTTGGAATCCTTCAGTTTTGTGATATTGTTGATTACAAAAGCAGGTATATCCAAAGACAGATGTGTGGATTAGAAATTCCTTTTCAGAGAAGTTGACTCAAAAAGGGAAGGATGGCTTAGCCCTTTAGCTTGTTTTCTAAACAGTCCTTCGTCGGCCCCCTGCTAAACACTTTACCAGCTTATCTGATTAAACATAAGTGGATTTCCTTTCATGGGACTACGGATGTCTCACCCATGACAGTTTTGCTTGATTGTCTTTGTGTCACCTTTTCTCATCTGGACAATTTCTAGGAATCCACTTTAGGCGGCATCACAGATAACTACCAAATTCCCTAACACTTCACATTTTCCTCATCCACGATTTCCTCTCTTCTTATCTTTCCTGGTTACCCCAAATATACATCTCTCCATGTTTCTTTCAGTTGTCTGCAGTATTTGCATGTCTTTTTAGTTAAGGTCCATGTGTCTGCTCCGTACGTAAGCACTGGAAGTATGCATTGATTAAACACTTTTCTTTTAAGACATAGTGGCATGTTGCTCTTAGAAAATGCAATATTTCTTCCAAAAGCTCTCCAAGCAAGTTTCATACGTCGATTAATTTCTACATAAATGTGACTTTTGGTTGATATCTGCTGTCCAAGGTAAATCTTATCACCCTCTGCCTTCATGTTACACTGGCCAAATGTATATATTATGTATTTGAATATACATATATTATATTTGAATAAGGTCCAATAACTGTGCATCATATTAGCACGAGACGAATAAAATTTTAATTAGCTTTAAAAACAGTTAAAAATGAAAGTTACATTAAAAGTCCATGATATCTTTCGGAACTCCGTGAGGTCCTTCATCAGATGGTATGATTACTACAATGATTGCCATGGGCGTCCTGGTATATACTGTATAGCTAACAAACAGAGACTTTTAGCTCATCTGCGCAGAGACAAGGGCATGCAAGAAAAAATAAGATACACACACAACACAAGAGACACAATATATACTTACATAATTACACAAAGCAAAACTTTCGACAAATGAACGAATGGTAACCCACTCCACCTCTTCTACAGGCTAACCTTCAGTAGCCTTCCACCCCCACCCCTCTCCCCAAAAGTAACAAATTCCCCTAAGACTGTGACAATATAAATGATAACCACAACACATCTTTAATTCCTCCCACTCCCATCACATCTTCACCCCTCACTTTCTCCGCCATCCCTCCCAAAATAAGACCAGTTCAAAATGAGTTAACCTTTTTTGACAAGGTTCAGCAGTATCTTCCAGGACAATGGGATCTGTACAGGTGTATCGTTGTTACAGCACTCACACCACAGAAAAATAGTTGTAGAGGAATGAAATGGCGGCAATACATTTGTATAGGTAACATATTTAATCGATTAAGGTTTCAAGATCACAGCAGAATGTAAGCGCGAGAAGAACCATTTTAAATGTGAAATGCTGGTACATTAATAACCGGTGTAACCGCCAGAATGTTGAATGCAAGCATGCAAACGTTCATGCATTGTGTCGTACAGGTGCTGGATGTCAGTTTGTGGGATGAAGTTCCATGCCTGTTGCACTTGGTCGGTCAATACAGGGATGGTTAATGCTGGTTGAGGGTGACGCTGGAGTTGTCGTCCAATGATGTCCCATACGTGCTCGATTGGTGAAAGATCTGGTGATCTAGCAGGCCACGGCAACATGTCGACACTCTGTAGAGCATGTTGGGTTACAACAGCGGTATGCGAACGAGCATTATCCTGTTGGAAAACACCCCTGGAATGCTGTTCATGAATGGCAGCACAACAGGTTGAATCACCAGACCGACGTACAACTGTGCCGTCAGGGTGCGTGGGATAACCATGAGAGTGCTCCTGCTGTCATAGGAAATTGCTCCCCAGACCATAACTCCAGGTGTAGGTCCAGCGTGTCTCGGCCGCAGACAGGTTGGTTGCAGGCGCTCACCTGGCCTCCTTCTAACCAACACACGGCCATCACTGGCACCAAGGCAGAACAGGCTTTCATCAGAAAACACAACAGATCTCCACTCCGTCCTCCAATGAGCTCTAGCTTGACACCACTGACGTCGCAAACGGCAGTGGTTTGGAGTAAGTGGAATGCACGCTACAGGGCATCTGGCTCGGAGCTGTCCTTCAAGTAACCGATTTGTAACAGTTCGTTGTGTCACTGTGGTGGCAACTGCAGCTTGAATTGCTGCCGCAGATGCGGTACGATGTGCCACGGCCATACGCCGTACACGGCGGTCTTCCCTCTCAGTAGTGCCACGTGGCCGGCCAGAACCCGGTCTTCTTGAGGCAGTACCTTCCCTTGACCACCGCTGCCAACAATCATGCCAAGTCATTCTGCAATATTGCGGAAAGAAAATCCACCTTCTCGTAGCCCTATTACACGACATCGTTCAAACTCCGTGAGATGTTGATAATGGCTTCTTCATCTTCTTAAAGGCATTCTTGACTAACATCAACACACTACGTCGAATCTCAACGATAACTAACGCTCACAAACATTACAGCGCGTATTTACAGCAAACCTGCTTTGCATGTTCCGAGGCGCTACTAGCGCCACATGTATGCGCCGAGCGCAAAATTTGCATAGACGTCATCTTACAGATGTACTCTCACCGCCTACTAACTGTTGTTTATCTAACACAACCCCTTCTTGGTGGTGGGATTTTTTTTCCCGTCAGTGTATATGGAGGTTTTTTTGCCATTAGAACTTTCAGTCCAAGTGTTGTGAGAGTCTAATAGCATAGTATCTTTCGTACTATGCTATTACTCTCACAACACGACTTAGACTCTCACTAGCACGCCAATAGCAATCATTGTAGTAATCATACCATTCGCTGAAGGAACTCCCAGAGTTTCAAAAGGTCTCATGGGTTATATAATTCAACAAATAATATATTCGTCAAATTTATTAAGTGGTTAAGAAATAATTTATCTATATGTCAACAAACTTGTCTTCACATTATTTACTGTTTCTTACGTTATCAGAAATTTGGGTACGGGAAACGTCAATATTACATTTTTTTTATTTATAACTTGTTATTCATATTCCTTCTCGAGGTTCTCGAAGATGTTTTAGAATTTAATTATTTGAAGTTTTCAAATCTATATGGAAGATATCTTTATATGGATATTCAGACGCAGCTTAAATTTGGCGAAGTCTTCCAATATGTAGAGAAAGTAGTTATTAAATGATTGACATTATTCCAGTTTTTCTTTTAACACATGATTTATGAAAATATTAAAAAGTTTAAAACTTTCGAACCTCTCGACGATGGTGAGCTGAATTAGTAATACGTCTTCTTTTTATCGATGATGGCACGCTTTCCGCTTCTCGTGGCATAAGCTTCCAAGTTGAAATTGTTAACATAATTCCTTATTACAGATGACGGCTGAATTTTCTGCTTCCCGTGGCTCAAGATCCCATACTAGTTTCAATTCCTTTTTTTGGAATCATCTTCAGTGGGTGTATTTATGAGTTACTTCTCATACGTGTTGTTTCCCGGCCACCTACATCAATTCTAATGGCAGAGTCTGACGTTCCACGGCAGCTGAACTCATGCACATTCTATATTTGGTGTTATTGCGCATTCTTAGTCGTGTTCTTATATAATTGGATCTTTTGAATTTCTGATTCTAAATCATTTTATGTTGCCATCCGATTGTTGATATATTAATAAGTTGTTCTTTTTATGTATTTTTTATTAATGTTATTTTCTTTTTCTTTTTCAATAAGATATTTCCAAGCGTATGGAAGATTCATTGGATCATTATTATTACAATTTACTTCCTTAGTTTTTTCAATTTTTACTGCTTCTGAGGTAAATATTTGATTTTTTGTTTTACGTGACGTTAATAATTTTGCTTCATACCAATCTGGAAAAGCTTCATTTTCAATACAATGTTGTATTAATGATGTTTTGTTCTCTCTTTTGTTCCAGTTGGATATATGTTCTAATCTGGTCTTAAATCTTCTTTTTGTATTTCCGATGTATATTTTATTTCTTTCATTTCTTTTTATTTCTGTAGAATATTTTGTTGGTATAGAATATACACTGGCTTCATCAAGCATTGATCTTCTTTCATTTCCTGATGTTAATATAGTTTCGTTATCTATAACAGTTTCTGCTAATATCATTTTTTCTTTAACACATTGTTTCTTTAGTATATTCGTTATTGGAGGAATGTATGGAAATTTACTTGCAAATTTTATTTCAGGTTTTTGTTTATTGTTATCTTTATTGAATTTTTTTTTTTTGTATTTTCAAGTATATCTTCAATAATTTTTTTCTTGTATCCAAATTTCATAGCAGTTCTTTTTATCCAGTTAATTTCAATCATTTCTCTGTTTTTATTACAGGAATGGGTTATTGCTCTTCTTAGATAGAATTGAAGTGCTGATCTTTTATATTTCCATGGATAATTTGAATCAATCGGAATGATCGCTGGAATAAATGTTGGTTTTCTATATATTTCGTATTCAACTATATTATTGTTTCTGAATAAAGAAATGTCTAAATAGTGTAGTTGTCTGTTAATTTCTTTTTCCATAGTAACTTGTATTGTTGGATAAAAACTATTGTATTTTTTTACAAATGCATCTAGTTCTTTTTCAGATTGCTTCCAGAAGATAAGGATATCAAAAAACAACTGATAATGTACGTAAGATACGTTGACTGTTTCGAATGCGAGTACTGTTTCGATTTCTCCACTTGCTTCTTGTATGATGTCTACACTAATTCCATCTTCTCCTGGAACTTTTCCCCACTTCATGTTCTTGATTGCATGTGCAACTTCTGCTGGGAGGACTGGAAGAACTCTGGTACCTTTCATGATGTCTGGAGTACATGTATCATCCCTTTCATATAATTTGGGGTAGAAATCTTTCACTCTTGTCAAAATTTCACCTCTATTTCTTGTCACATAACCATCTTCTTTTCTCAGTGCCATAATCTGTTTTCTTCCCTTATTGAGATGTCCCTTTGCTATCTTTAGGTTTTGATTGTTTTAAATTGCTTTCCTCACTAGTTCACAGTTGAATTTCCTTACGTCTTCAGTGATACTTTTTCGTACTGTCTTGCATAGCTCTATATATTTCACTTTGGAAGTCACATCTTCTTTAGTTGTCCTCATCTCTCTTCTTTTTGCATCAACATTTTGGTTTTTCCTGATAATTTGTTCACATGCAACTTGTTCTTAGATCCAGCTAATTTTGTTGTGTTTCCAAGAACTTTGGTTACTTTTCTGTTAACTTGTATGTATATATATATATATAGTACAATTCCGAAAATCCGCGCTCTTAAAATCCGCAATTGCCTAAAATCCGCGTGGATTCGAACATCGGTCACAGTTACCATTAACAGACGGGTAAAAAAAAAAAATGTTTAAGATATTTTTAAAGGTTTTTAAAATATTTCATGTGTTTTCCCTATTTGAAAAATATTACTAATGATATATGTAATAGTGTTCTCCCTAGAAGGTGCATTTCACCAGCCCCCCACCACGGAATTTTTAATTTTTCAGACACCATTCGTTTGTACCACGTATGAACCAGAATGAACTCGTTTTTTTTTGTTTGAACCGCAATAGTTTTGGAGATATTTAAAAAACAAAGTGGGGGCTGGTGAAACGATAGCCCCCCCCACCACGGAATTTTTAAATTTTTTTGCACCATTTATTTGTACCACGTATGAACCAGAATGAACTCAATTTTTTTCGTTTGAACCGCAATAGTTTTTGAGTTATTTAAAAAACAAGGGGGGGGGGAGGGGCTGGTGAAATGGTACCCCCAAAAAATGGAAATTTCAAATTTCAGCATAGCCATTCGTTAATAAATCGTATGAACCGGAATGAACTTCATTTTCATCATTTGAACCGCAATAGTTTTTGAGATATTTAACAAATAATATTGAGAATTTACATATAAATATAGGAGGCCGACCATTTCACCAGCTCCCCCACCATGGAAATTAAAAATTTTGAAATAGCCATTCGTTAGTAAATCGTATGAACCGGAATGAACTCCATTTTTATCGTTTGAACCGCAATAGTTTTTGAGATATTTAAAAAATAATATTGAGAATTTGCATATATACAGAGAGACCGACCATTTCACCAGCCTCCCCACCATGGAAATTCAAAATTTCAAAATAGCCATTCGTTAGCAAATCGTATGAACTGAAAAGAACTCCATTTTCATCGTTTGAACCGCAATAGTTTTTGAGATATTTAAAAAAATGTTACAGGCCTATCATTTCACCCCCCTCTCTCATCATGGAAATTCAAAATTCCGAAATAGCCATTCGTTAGTAAATCGTATGAAGAGGAATGAACTCCATTTTCATCTTTTGAACCGCAATAGTTTTTGTGATATTTAACAAATAATATTGAGAATTTACATAAAAATATAAGAGGCCACCATTTCACCAGCCCCCCACCACAGAAACTCAAAATTTCAAAATAGCCATTCGTTAGCTAATCGTATGAACTGAAAAGGACTCCATTTTCATCGTTTGAACCGCAATAGTTTTTGAGATATTTAAAAAATAATGTTACAGGCCTATCATTTCACCCCCCCCCCCAACATGGAAATTCAAAATTCCGAAATAGCCATTCGTTAGTAAATCGTATGAACAGGAATGAACTCCATTTTTATCGTTTGAACCGCAATAGTTTTTGAAATATTTAAAAAATAATATTGAGAATTTGCATATATACAGAGAGACCGACCATTTCACCAGCCCCCACCATGGAAATTCAAAATTTCAAAATAGCCATTCGTTAGTAAATCGTATGAACCGGAATAAACTCCATTTTTATCGTTTGAACCGCAACAACTTTTGAGATATTTAATAAATAAAATTGAGAATTTACATATACACACAGAGATTGACCATTTTACCCCCCCCCATGGAAATTCAAAATTTCAAAATAGCCATTCGTTAGTAAATCGTATGAACCGGAATGAACTCCATTTTTATCGTTTGAACCACAATAGTTCTTGAGATATTTAAATAAGGATGTTGTGGAACCCCCTCCCCCATGCCGATTCCCTGATTATGAATATTTCATATTTCAGGACAGCCATTTATTTGTAAATCGTATGAACCGGAACGAACGCCTTCTTCTTCGTTTGAACCACAGTAGTTTTTCTTTATTTTATGTACAAAAGGACGAAGTGCTGGAGGCAGTGCCTGCACGACTTCCGAGATGGAGTGACCCATTCGTCGGGCCCCGACAATTTTCCCACGATCAAATGCGGTTAGATCCTTTGTCTTACCCATACTGCGTGAGACTCTTACTGATTCCCGTCGCATCACTCCTTATATTGTCGGATCGCTGCATACGTCATGCCGTTTCCGTTTACAGGGCCGCCCACAGCGCCACATTTGCATAACGCCAGCTGTCTCTAATTCAATTGCTCTTCAGTGTATGTATGCAAAGCAGTATCATCTGAGGAATGCCCCACCGACTTGGCAGAGATCAGTCCCGGAACTTCTGTATCATGCACTATGGGTCACCACAGCCGACCGAATTTCGAGATTGGGCATTGGGACCAGAAGACCTTCTCAAAATCTCAAGATCTTGGCCACTTTCATCATGAAAATGTACGCTTCAATGTGATTTACCATCAAATGAAAACACACGGTGATTGACGCACTCAGAAAACTGTGGGAAACCTGCAACGCTATCAAGTACCTCTCTAAGAAGGAAGCCACTGTCGTTCATAAAGTTCTGCAGGATAATGGGTACTTTTCTCATCCAGAAAGCCTGCTACTGTCCATGTTCCATGATAATCACCCTGAAGTCCGCCAAGATGCTGCGCCGAAGATCCTTGCCACGAGGAAGAGCGAGTCGGAGGGGATCAGAATATTTTCACTTCTTAAACTAAATTTTAAGGCAGAGAGTTAAGTCGATTTGATGTTTTGGAATGTTGAAGTTATCACGGGGCCTCCAGTAACGATGGATATCTCAGAGAAAGAACTGCAAAATATCATCTCAGACCCTGCATCTCCCGTCTCTGATAATAGTCTCCTACTGTGCCATAGACAGGCAGTGGAACAAGCTGTTCAGGAGGTGACGCAAGCATCGCATAAAGTCTGTGGACTACTATTTCACGATGGGTATATACGTATGAGCAAGACTGCAGGACAGAGCAGAAATGCTCACTTTTGAAACGAAGGCGCACTTGAAACCATAGAAGCCAAAACGCCTAAAATAGGTGGAAGTTACCCCATGCTCACATATGGTTGGGTGGTTAGGCCAGCATTCTAAGGAATCCATTGCGGCCGCCTCCGCGTGGCGAGTCCTGGGTACTTTTAGTAGCGAGGAGCCGCAAATGAAATCGTTGCAATGCTAAGAATGCAGCAAGCGCCTGTCTGTCTGAAACATTCCCCGAATCAGACGCAAATTGACAGGTTTACCAACAATATGAACGTGACGCCCCTGTGCCTAGGGGTCTTCTATGACCAGAAGAAATATTTTTAAAGTCTTATTTTACTTACCGGAGTTCTTCTTTAAATGAAAAACCTGCGAAAGTGAAACGTATTTGCTTCTAGTTAAAAATTTTGATGTAAAAGCGCAGGCGAAAGATATTATCTGAATCAAAAACAAATTAAGCTGTGGCATACTGACCACCAACCACAGTTGTTGAACACTAGGGCGTTTGAGAATCAAAAATGTTGGTTTCTTCGCACCGCCCTAATGTATATGATATTCGATCAGTAGTGTGAAAAAATGATTAAACTAAAGTTTGAGGGTTAGGGAGGTCGAAAAATATTTCAATGAAAAGCAGTTTATGATTTCTGGCTTCTGACCATCCATCCGAGAAGGATCCGGGCTAGAATTCCTGTGAGGCATGAATGTTGTGTTTGTCTTACGTCAGTGGCTCTGACTATGGGCTGTAAGCAGTGGCTCTGACGATGGACTGTAAGCAGTGGCCTTAAATTAGGAACGGGCAACTACTTATAGCCCAGCAAAATGTTTTCAAAAGCATGTACAGTATATATATTTAAAAGTATGCGGGAGTAACACGGAGGAGACTGGCACAAGACAGACTGTTGTGGAAGAAACTTGAGGAAATCTTCGTCCAGCAGTGGATTGATAATGGTTGACAATGATGATGATGATGTATTTCACCCTGATGGGCTATAAATAGTCACACGTCCATAATTTAGGACCACTTGTTCTAGGCGAGAGAGAGAACCAATGCCGGTTCTCTCTCTCGCCTAAGTCAAATACAAAATTTACGCCTCGTCGTTGGGATTCGAACACGGACCCTTCTCAGACGAATGCATGTCGCATTTGCGTAATTTGCAAAAAGTTTATAATCGACAGCTATAATTACGACAAAAAAATGGATTTCTTTTATTTTCTAAGTTGCCTGATGCAAAGTTTTTGGTTAGATGATGTGGCTTTAGATTTTTAATTCTGCATTACGTGAACGTCTATAGCTTGAATTTAAAATGTTCTGTTACCATAAGTTACTGCAACTGTGACCAACCGTATCTGCTTGCTGTTTTTATTTTCTTGGTGCACGATTTTGCCACTAGGGGCTGTTATAACATATTTGAATTAATAAACGTCCTTGTCGGCACAACGCTGCAGTATTTCGATGAAGCCATATCTTCAGAAAGTTTCAAAATTGCATTGACCTGGATCGCGAATAGAACCCTCATTTCTCGATTTCCGTTCGATTATACAGTGTCATACACATTCATATTATTTCGATAGAGCTACTTAGCTTGAGTTTCTTGGTAATTGTTGTAGTGGGTTGTGCAACGGTAGCATGCTCGAACGGAAATCGGACGAAACGAGTTGAATTCCCGTGACAGATCGATGCAATTTTTAAAATTTCTGAACAGATGGCCATTCTGAGCAGTGTAGCAATGAGAAACGAAACCCCGTAAAGAATTATTTCTTCAATGGGTTGCGATTTCCAATTTTTCTAAAAGTTGACCATGCTGAACAATACATCAATGGGAAACGAAACCGAAGAGATCACAACCCCTGGAGAGATAATTCTTCAGAGCGTTGCGACTTCCAATTTTCAAGTTTTCTGAACAGATGGCTATTCTTAACAATACATCAATGGGAAATGGCACCCGCTAAACCCCTGAAAAGTATTTCTTCAGAGGATTTCGTTTTCCATTGAGGTATTTGAATTTGCTACTATCTATATCTTTGATTGAGAGAATTCAGTTCCAGAGATGGAACAACTAGATTTTTACTGTAGTTTGCATTTTTTTTTATTTGATTCTGTTTGAAAACTAATGATGAAATACTACAAACTGATACCCCGAAATAACTATACAATACAACACATTTCGTACTTCCGCAAAAAAATGCGCCGATTTCCAAGGAAATTTACGGAAATTTCTGCGGTACTCTTGTTTGACATTTATGTTTGTATAAAAGTTTTTTAAATAGCCACTCTATTTTAACCGTTGGGTCTCTATATCGTGCATGTACAAACGGTAAATATGTGGATAATTCACGCAAATTATGAAGGACGTTTCGTTTCCTTCACAGCGTGAGCTTCCGAATAATGACTGAAAATTTTACGATATACAGCTATCGCTGTTAATTAGCAATGTAAAAATGCAATGGGTTACACGGCAGTTTTTTTTATTATCACTCAAGCAGTTGGTCACAGAGAATAATGTACAAGAAGCATCGGAGCGTACAGTGACAAAGGTACCAGTGAGCAACGATAATAGCATAAGACACTTCAACGCTCCATATTCCGACCATTTATGGGGTAATGAAACATCATGAATGCATTGTATACTAGCAATGATGGAAGACAAGATGGACAATTCGAAGAACATAATACATATCATACAGTACAATGACTCACATACACGCATAGACAATCGAAACAAACGCTCAGTATATAAGTCACTTCCTAATACAGATGAATAATCAGAAAAAGAAACCTGATATACATGTATGTACACATTATGGACAATACATGAGGAATAATCATAACCCCATTGACTTAGGGATAATAAGTACAAATAAATATATCCATATTTATGTTGTATATCCTTAGGAGCGGAGATATCGTTTCAGTGAATTCTTATCCACTCTCCTCATTTGGCCCTGGCCATACTATTATAATATGAAACAAGACTTAAACAAAGGATTTGGAAGACTGGACTATGGAATTTTATGGCTCTTCGGATGATATATATATTTTTTTTTTTTTTTTTGATTGGAGGTTTAACGACCACTGTGAGCAACTCAATGGGCTATAAGCAGTCGCCCGTCCCTAATTTAGGGTCACTGGTTCCAGGGAAGGGAGAGAGCCAGTGCCGTAAGACAAACACAACATCCATGCCTCACCGGGATTCGAACCCGGACCCCGTTCGGACGAATGATCAGAGGCCATCGCTTAGACCACTGCGCCACCGGGGCGGCGATGATATTTTGATGACCTTTCTACGGAGACTGTAACAAAGCGCTTCCTCGGGGAAAGTATTACACGGCGAAAAAGACGGGACTCATTATTACTTGGCAAAGCCCAGATTATATTTTAAAGTAAAAAATAAAAAAATGGTACATCTTAAACTGGGTGGGCGGCAGGGTAGGCAAGAAAAATTTCCCCTCGCAACTCCTTGGCGACGTCCCTGCTTAGGGGTGGAGATATCGTTTCAGCAAACGAACAGAAAAACTTGCTTCCCGATGAATGATCGGAAGAAGGGCCATGTTTGAAATTTTTAAATGCACATTTAGCCGTACGCAGCAGAGTAGGGATTTTCACAGTTCAACGTTTTAAAACGGTAATAGCGATCTCGCCAAACAGAGAGAAGGATGGAGAGACATAATGAAAATCATGCATTTTTCTCCATCCAACATGAAAGTATTACACATTGGAAGGGCAATAAATTTTTCCACGAGGAACTACTGTAGGCGAATAATTTATCCTGGACAAAATGACACGACACTAATGCAACGAGGCAGAAATAAACTTTTCAGGAGTTCTGCCTGTTTTTGTTTTGGAACTGACAAAGAGCTAACAGAACTTCAAATCTTGTATTCTCATTTACGAGATATTTGCACAGATAAACATAAAGGACAGGCGTTCACTTCTCTTAAAGGTTTAGCAGAGGAACTTACATATTGGCTTCTGGAATCGAAGTTAGAGTACACCTAGGTCGTCATTCACAGTACCGTAGTATTACGATGAGGTTTAAATGTTTACGTAAAAGTACCACTGCTAAAATCATTTCATCTATCATAACGGTTTGGCCTTAAAGAAACCAGAAACTTGAGTCCTGAAGACTGGCAAAGGTACCAGTAATACTCCAGCAACGCGGTAGCTTGACTATTATCAGAAAAACATAGGGGAAAAGAAGAAAACTGCAGACATCAAGAAATGAATGCAAATCAGTTAATTTAAAATTCTGGGGCAAATGTACTCTCGCCTTACTTGTGAGAAAATTTATGAAAACTCCTCTTTCCCTGCTGCTAAAATATTTAGGAATACAAGCTTATGGGTTTGAAGAAAGCACTTTCAAATGTAAAGGGACAATTTGTTACTGCCGAATTTTACTTGAGCTCATGAGTCCACTTCCGTTTTTCAACATATTAGTTAAAGCACACTTTACGTATGTTATCATCACTTTTCGGAATATTAGTTGCTTCACATTCTACGAAATTCATCACTTGTCTTTGTCATTTTAGCAATTATTTGAACAATCATCATGGATTTGTTTGTAGTACCAGAATACTCTGATGAAAAAAAAAAAAAAAAGACAGTATAAAAATATTTGAAATCTGTCACACAACACGTTAGAAATAATTGTGATATTCTTTTCTTTCTTGTTATCTGATATCTACAACATAGGGATCATGATAATAGGTAGGGTCATCCTAAGTCTTGCCTGGGATGCCAGGTGAAAGTTAAAATATGGGCCTCACCTTAAAATTATTATAAGGGGTGTGAAAGAATTACTCAAAAAAGTTTACGGAGACGTCTTTAAAATACATGAAGATACGTATTTAAATGCATATGTCTTTATTCAAACTACACCTAAATGTAAAATGTTACGTATTAACTATTGTCACCAAAAACTTATGAGCACAAAATTTCGTTTGACAAATTTTGATAATATAAATTGGACGTGGTGTGGCGTCAGTTGACAGATGACAAATACATATAAATAAAATTCTATTACACTGTATGAATTTCGACAGTTATATACAAACATAAATGCACTTTCTTTCGGCAAATATATTTCCGTAGTCAATATTCTTGAAAACATCTTGTTCAATGCACACTAGTGTTAATCAGCGTAATTTTCCTAGACAAAGTACAACGAAGGTATTTTTTTATTCGTTTAAGCACAAAGAAACCACCGATGTTTTCTTCTTCACCAGAGGAATTAAAACAGGCAATGTTAAATAAGTGCTTAATGTAATTTCATAGTTTGGAAAAGTCGATGAAATGTTCTTATCAAGTATAAATTTATAGTAATTTTTGATATTCTATTATTTATTCTAGAACGCTAACTTAACGAAATGGCACACTTCGTCAAACTCTTCAATATTAACGACATTTTTATAAGTCTTTTAAAATTCTGGTAGTATGAGCAGGATTTTCCATTTTTTAGGTAGGTACGCCGGCCAACAACATTTTTAACTGATTATTAATTGAACGATAGTTTTTCGAGCAACCCTTCTCTAGAAGCAGTCTCTCTTCCCTAATTTGGGGTAACTGGTTACAAGGAAGAAACAGCTGGTGCTGTAGGACAGGCCTTATGACACATCCGGGACTCGAGCCGGTCCCATTTCAGACGAGCGGTCACTCATCTGCAGTACGCCACTGGGGCGGAAAATTTAGAGCTTGCTCCTCAGTATTGTCGAAATTTTCTCTAAGCACTTTTATACATTCCGTTTGAGTTTCCTAAGGATTTCTGACCTGAAATCTAGATTTTGCGGTAGTTGCATTGCTCAGTGTTTTTGAATTACTCGAGGCAACTGCATACACCATGGAATACCCTAGCCTGAGTACCTTTTGAAATCCACCAAGGGATGCCCTCACGACTTCACAAGGCAGCCCAAAAAATCAGCCAGGAGAAATCACCGTTAGCCTCTGTCAAGAATACCAGTGCTAATTGACTGTCTACAAATTGCAATTTTTACAGTATTCGTCGAATGCTCCATGTCTGCTCTCCATGTTGCGTCGACGAGTCTTGACAGCGGTGGATTTCAGAACCCAAGATAGGATTTTAACGGAAAAAAAATTACCAGCACCAGTGAATAGGAAGAATACCTCAATTGACCATTTCTAAATTGTATATGTCAGCCCGGGAGAAATCGCCGTTAGATTCCGTCAAGAATGCCAGTACTAATTGACTGTCTACATATTGCAAATGTTACAGTATCCATCGAATGCTCCAGGTCTGTTCTCCATGTTGCGTCGACGAGTCTTGACAGCGGTGGATTTCAGAATACAAGATACGATTTTAATGGGAAAATAATTTTAGGAGCACCAGTGAACAAGAATACCTCAATTGTACATTGTATATATCAAAATCTGGCAAGGCAACGGTTTATTCCCTGGTATGCTTGAAACTTTGTCGTTTAAGTCATTGTATACCTGCCACTTATGATTCAGTCGCCAGCATAACCCTACGTAATGTCCTATGGATTGAGGAGTATCTGATCCCCCAACAAACGAAATAACTCCTCTCAAGTGGAACAAACAGTTCGAAAGTTGAATGTCCATAGGGAGGTCATCTAGTAAAATGGCCACATTTTGTGTAACTTCAGGGATACCTTCAGGACGAATATAAAGTAACTCTATAAAGATGTGCTTATCTGACACAGTGAAGCGGCTTTGTTTCATTCCTTTGCAAATGCAACCATCTTCAGATTTCTGCATACAGATTCGTTCTGGTTGCTCTAAAAAGCTTTCAATACTTTGTTTTAATTCGCTAAGTTTGGTTAACTCTACTTTCGGCAAAAGCACTATTCGAGGGAGTGTTTTAGTGCCAGAACATCCACTTTTAGAACAAAATATGTTCTCTATAGCAGAAGGGTGGCGAAAGAAATTTTTTCGGCCGTGTCAGCAGCAGTTGCTTCCGCACAGATTTGAATAATATCGTTCGGAAGATCATAGGTGGCACAAAATGTGTTGAGGATTGAGGCACGCTGCTGATAAGTTTTTGATGTTATTGTTGCCAAAGCGACACTTTTAACTACTTCAAAAATGTCATCTTGAATACAACATATTTTTGCTTCATACTCAGGGCTGTCAATGAGAGCACATGCTAATACTTGAATTATTGAATCAAAAGCGCAAGTGTTCGTTAGTATGTATCGTTTGTTCTTCACAGAAGTAGACTTGATAGTTAAGTTATGATTTCCATTTTTTAATATGCCAACGGGTCTTGAATTTTTCTTATTTTTAAAATCCAGTTTAAGCACTCCATGAGTTTCCACATGGCAATGGTAGCAAATCCTTCCTTCTCCATAACCTTCTGAATGATTTGGCAAAGGAAAAGAACAGTCGGAGATTACATGAACAGCTGTATTGCATTTAATGCACTTGTGTGCACCGGTTGGTTTGTCTCCTCTAGAACAAGCAATATATGGATTACCTGTGTATATTTTCTCAGCTGAAGTAACACCTACAACTGATTCAGAATTTTCTCTCGTGAAAAATGCATTGGGACTTGGTGTGAGTTCCTTAGTTTTCCCAGTATCTGAACAGCGGAGCGCTACTCTTGCTGCCTCTGCTAGTTTCATCGTTCCCTCTAAAGATCGGATATGTGTAGAGAGAAACAAATCTGCTCTCGCTGTTAGTTTCTGGTGAGAGAAAACTCTTCGCTTGAGATCATTGAAACTGCTTTCAACCCCAGCACTGCTTGCCGTTGGGAAGCCGTAGCCAAACACCGGTGTCATCAATGCAGACCACAGTGGCAGAAGCTTTGCAAAACGAATGCATATGCTTACTAAATCTGGCAAGTTCTGTAAGTTATCGTGATCTCCTTCCTGGGATTTCACTTTCTGCAAGCATTCCTCTCCAATCGATGCTACCCATGTTGCAAAATTTCTGCATTCTGTAGATTCACAATCTTGTTCGAATTCGTCTTCGGATAAACCACCAGAAAGTTCAGAATTTTCGACGCATTCGTTAACGGTTTCTTCAACGTCGCTTTGCCCTGTAGCAATACGTCTTTTTCAATTTACCCTTTGCTACTTCACAGTGAGTAATGGTTCCTGTTCTGATGTCACATCCTTCTGTTTCACTGAGCGCTACAAAGAATAAGCACTCAAAAAGATCTTTTACATCGTCCAAGTTTGTTCCCATTACGATTTGAGCCATGGTACGAATGTAAAGGTTCCTTATTCTGAAATTTTTCCCCTTCAGGACGCTCCATGATGAGATTATTTTCATCGTGTGTGCAATGTCACAGCGTACGAACGTTTTCGGAAGTGAGATTCTCTTAGAATGAAGAAGAACATCAGCACAAGCATTTGTATATTCTTCTATTGTGGAAAATGGAGAATAAACCTTGATCACAGCAGAAAGCAAAGCAGCAGAATGATCACACACAATTTCTTTAGGTACTACAGCAGTGTCCCTTTTCCATGCTGACAACCAGTACGATATACTGTTAGAATTGTGGCTTTCGGATAACATATTGCTAACCGAATATTGTTGCGATTTTGAAATATCGTTTACTGTGACTTCATACAAGAATATGTGGCCAGATTTATTTCCAAACGGTCGTTGAAGCCTTTTAACCACGCCTCCGGTTGCATCAATGCTTACTCTTGAATTTTTTGTTCCTTTACAGTACTCTTTATACACATGAACTTGAGACGGAAGCCAATAGTGTACGAGAAATGGATCATGACCAAGGAATCTTATCGCACCCATAAAAGTGCTATCGTACATCATGTAATGTACAGCTGTTATCGGGTCTTCATGTGAATACGATTTCTTTGATTCCCGATATTTCAGTATTCGAAGAGCGTTTGAAGACGGCAAATGACTAGGTTCGGAATCCTTGAATTTCATGCTTTCATTGGCCCTCAGTCTTCTGAAAGCGCTGGGGGACATTCCCTCTTTGCATAGTGCTTCTACTGCTCTTTCTCTGACTAAACCAGATAAAGGCCTCTTTTTTTTTACATTTACATTCCCTAAAATGTCCTCTGTATTCACAGCAAATATTTACATCACGTTCTTCCACAGGTTTCTTTTCAACGAAGGTAGTTAGCTGAGATGCACATTCAGAACATTCAGCTGAAATTTTAAGATATTTATCTGAATTATTATAGATTTTTGCTCGTTTGAAAGACAACGCGCATCCAAGAGACGTTTCTTCCCAAAATCACAAGTTTACAACGGATGTCCAAATACGAGGAGCCAATATGTTGTAACTTTGAAACACTCTTCTTGGCTGACTTATATCAGCAGATTGTATGCAACGAAACATTTTGAGGATGTATTTGTTTCAATTCTTCTGAAGATAAGGAAATCGTAAATTTTAGCTGATCATCGCACAATGACTCACTAGAACTAAGGCTTGAAATTTCGTCTCCGGAGCATTTATTAAGAGAACTGATGTGAGACACTGAACTGTGAATGTTCAGTTTTTCCCAAATGTTATATCTGTTTAACTTTACTAACATGTAGATATACTTACTTGTATATTGATATCCCAATCGTGAGCTCAGTTCATTCCAGATATTGCACGGAGGTGGCTTGATGCTATCATCATTATTGAGGATCTGATTTATTTCACCTAGTAAAATGTCAAGGAGTAGATTTTTATCCACTACAGATTTCCTCGGCATCCTTCAAAAAATGATTACAGCAAATCGAGCGTTGAGAAAAATCGTCAGCCTCACCAAAAGTTTGAATTCTTTAATTCGAAAGCACTTTCTTCAGAAAAATTGTACCCGTCACAGTTGAATTTCATTGTCCTACACAACCACACTTAAAGTATTTCAATGATAGCTGATGGGTCTTAGTTAGCGTCACCTTTATGAGCCAGGATAGTGTTTCATGTTGCAACCGTAGGGTGAGGTAAAGGTACATCCTGTCACATGAAACGTTTTCCGTAGCTGTAATAACTTTCGTCCACTTTAGATGTTTACAGCAGCGGATGGACTTCAAAGCTGACACTGAGAGATGTTGACAACATCGGATGGAGTTGAAAGATGACACCGCGAAGGAGTTTGCACTGTGGATTGTATGTGTGACTACGCTGAAGTTGCCTCGGGGTTATCACGTAAATTAACCTCAGTTTAAGATATAAACCAATAAATTGTATTAGGCACAATTAAGAAAGCATATACTCGACCGTCCGGTACTTTATCTGAACGTCATAGATTTCCATTTATCCACAATAAGAAACGAGACAAAAATGACAGCATGCGAAGATACTTAAAATGCGAACTATCACGAACTAAAAGTGAACTAAAAAATGAGTGGCTTCAGTCTTATTTTTGGATTTTCATCAAAAATAGGGAGGAGGAGGATAACAATGTGAAAAAGACAAGTCGGATTGAAACAAAATGGTCAAGAGCACCCACATTATTTGAACTTTTCATTGAAAAAAAAATCATTCACTAAATCTATGCATTTTGTAATGGAAAAGCACCAAGAAAGATTTCACCGATTTCTTGAGTGTAATGAGCACATCTTTTGAATCATCTCTGACACGAAAGAATTTTTCAAAACAAAGTTTTAAAAAAAGAAAAATTCAGCAAAACAGAGAATGTATTTACGCGCCTAGTACAAAAAAAAGGAGTATTTAAAAATACTTATTTTCAGAAATGTCCTTCATAGCGAACAAACCCAGTTGTAGAAATAATAATAATCAATCCGATTTACACTGTGGGTGAAACATCCACAAGTAGAAATTACTACTTTCATTACTGGAAGAAATATTTGTTAAAGAAAATCACAAATTGTCCACAAAAAAGTCTTCCGCTGTAACGACATAGCGGAAGACTTTCGAAGCTGAAAGAATGGTTCAAATCGAACAATTAGGAGACTAGATACGGACGAAAAAGTAATGTAACTTTTCGCATCCTAGCGGGAGAGTAGTGAGTTATTTTAAGAAGAAAATAAGGACAAACAATGCACTTCACAGTGAACAATATCCTACCAAAAAATGATTTTGTGAAAGAAATTTCAGAATTGAAAGTACTCCTTCAAATGAAAATATACGCTAAAGCACCATGGCAGGGGAATTGGGAATACTGGAAAAGTAGAAAAAATGAACAAAATATTCTTCATAGAGAAATCTATGTGAAGAAGTAATTTTTCAATTATATCTTCTGGCAACAGATATCGACAAAAACGGTTTTCCACGTACGCCACCAATAGGAAAATGGTGCGTTATTTAAAGGTGCAAATGTTCACTACCCTTCCCTTAGCGACGGGAATACACACTGCAGGCCACCCAAAATGTAACACCAAGAAGGAAGCATTCGATTGGCCTGAAATTCGCAGCATGCGTCGTCTGCGAGAGGACATGCAAACGATTAGCATTGCAGGGCATATGCAAATCATGTGCGCCCAGCACGCCACCGAGAAGCACTATAAGAAGGGCGCACAGAAGGCGGGGTGTAAGTAGTGTAAGTGTGTTGTGCTGCCGAACCTGTGCGTGGGAAGCTTCCTGATGCCTCGTCGCAGAATACGGCAGCCATTCCAGCACGTTTCGAAGTTTGACAGAGGACAAATAGTGGCTTATCGTGACAGCAGTTTATCGTACCGAGACATCGACGCTGTGTGGGACGACATCCAGCCACAGTGAGGCAAGTAAGGATTCGGTTGGTGAAGGAGAGATGGACGGACCGACGTGAGCGCTTGCCGCAGCCTCGGCACACCACCGAACGAGAAGACCGGCATGTTGTGCGGCGGGCATTGACGGCTCGCACTACCACATCCCGAACTTTAGCACAGGAATTACTGTGTGTTGCGCAACAACCTGTGTCAGCACGTACCGTTCGACATCATCTGCAAGAGCGGGGACTTGTCACACGGTGCCCATTGCTCCGATTACCATTGACGTTAAACCACCGGCGAGTGCGGCGGCAGTGGGCCGTTGAACGCCGCACCTGGACTACGGAATGGCACGACATTGTCTTCTCCAGCGAATCCCGCTTCTGCCTACAACACCACGATGGTCAGATCCGCGTGTGGCTGCATCGCGGCGAGAGACTGTATGACACCTGCATTATGCATCGCCATACCGGTCCGTCGCCTGGCATTATGGTTTGGGGCACAATTGGATATGACACCCGCACCCGTCTGGTACGTATCGCCCGTACACTCAACAGCCACCGGTACATCTCCCATGTTTTGGAGCCGGTAGTCCTCCCTTACCTGCAGGACCTTCCAGCGACAACGTTTCAACAGGACAATGCACGGCCGCACGTGGCACTCATCGTGCAACAATTCTTCACGGCTCACCAGGTGTCACTGCTGTTGTGGGCCGCCTGTTCTCCCGATATGTCGCCCATCGAACACGTCTGGTCGCTGATCGGCAACCGAGTGGCCCGGCAAGCACCTCCCGCGGCTACGCCTGATTGTTTTATTTTTTTTTATTAGAGGTTTAACGACCACCGTGAGCAACTCAACGGGCTATAAGCAGTTGCCCGTCCCTAATTTAGGGTCACTGGTTCTAGGGAAGGGAGAGAGCCAGTGCCGTAAGACAAACACAACATCCATGCCTCACCGGGATTCGAACCCGGACCCCTTACGGACGAATGATCAGAGGCCAGCGCCTTAGACCACTGCGCCACCGAGGCGGCACTACGCCTGATGAACTGTGGCAACGTGTGGAAGCAGCCTGGACCGACATACCCCAAGCCCACATCCAAAGCCTCTTTCGTTCGATGCCGCAGCGTGTTGCGGCCGTTATTGCCAGCCATAGGGGCCACACGAACTATTGATGTCTGCGTGTTTCGCAAGTCGCACGGGCCTGTAAGCTCAATCGTTTCATCTTTGTATCTGTTATGTGTCCAGTAAATCTGGCTTTGCTATCTCGTGTCCTTCTTGGTGTTGGATTTTGGGTGGCCATCAGTTTAGTACCGAAAGCATATCTTCAGAAGAACTTTTAGAACGTTTGCTAACGGGTAAAGTCTGTATTATTTGGGGCTTGAATGGCAATAAAATATTTTCGTAGGGAGAGATATGTGATCGAAGAAGAATTTTCTTGTTCTGGTTTTTAGACGCCTAAATAAATTTTGCTTCAAATAGAAATATCATCATCCCTAAATAATCAATATCGCTAAATTATGTTTCAAATCGAAATATCATTTTCAAAGTGGCGCGTCAATAATCACTACAAATTACACACATATATACGTATATCTAAAATACTCTTCGACATAAATGGAATCGAAAGATAAAATAATTTTTTCAATTGGATGTTTAGAAGCAAATATGTGGAATAAAAGGTATTTTTGAATTCGACATCATCTGCATTTACGCCCTCCGAGAGTTCGTGGGTACAGACGGACGGACAAACCAATAACATAAGTATGTAAATGTTAGCTCTAATAGGCGTCAAAAGTAAAACAAATTCTTTCAATCTGATTTTTAGAGCAACAATATGAAACAAAATATCTTCTGAAATCGATGGCATTTACATTTCAGTCTTTGGGGCGAAATTGTGGATCAGATAAATATTTAAAAGGATCATCGTTCTCACTGTGCTAGCTTTTCAAAACAAAAAGAGGATGATATCAAATCACACTTAGAAGTTCACAGATAGCGTATGCAGATGGATACATAGTGAAGACTATAAGTACTTCCTCTAGTTTTCAAATAATGCTAAGGAGACTGTTTCACTTTATTACACTTTGGTCTAAAGGAAGTGCAAAGCAGAAGCACCATTAAAATTTAAAATAAGCTTCCTTGAAAGGGTTCCATCCAAACAAATTGTCTTTGTATGATACTTTACTCATACAGCCTCCCATCATGTTGTTTTTGGAATGTCTATTTAACGGCTGCTGTTCAAAGCTAGAAACGCAGGTTTTTTGAGATATGACGAAAAAGAATGAACAACTTTTGGAAAATATGTTACTTTTTCATGATACTTATTCACCCTTTTTTTAAATATCTCAAAAACTATCGCTATTCAAACGATGGAAATGTGTTTCTTCCGGTTCATACGATTTGCTGAAGAAAGCTATCTTGAAATTTGAAGTATTCACAATCAGAATGGGGAGGGGGTGAGATGGTTGATCCCACAACATTCTTTTTTAAATATCTTAAAAACTATTGCGGTTCAAACGATGAAAACGCAGTTCATTCCGGTTCATATGATTTAGTAACGAATGGCTATTTTGAAATTTTGAATTTCCATGGGGGAGGGGGTAGTGAAATGGTTGATCTCTGTGTGTATATGTAAATTCTCAATTTTATTTATTAAATATCTCAAAAGTTGTTGCGGTTCAAACGATAAAAATGGAGTTCATTCCGGTTCATACGATTTACTAACGAATGGCTATTTTGAAATTTTGAATTTCCATGGTGGGGGGACTGGTGAAAAGGTCGGTCCCTCTCTGTATATGTAAATTTTCAATATTATTTTTTAAATATTTCAAAAACTATTGCAGTTCGAACGATAAAAATGGAGTTCATTCCGGTTCAGACGATTTACTAACGAATGGCTATTTTGAAATTTTAAATTTCCATGGTGAGGGGGGGTGAAATGGTAAGCCTGTACATTATTTTTTTTATATCTCAAAAACTATTACGGTTCAAACGATGAAAATGGAGTTCTTTTCAGTTCATACGATTTGGCTAACGAATGGCTATTTTGAAATTTTAAATATCCATGGGGGGGGGGGGGGGTGAAATGGTCGGCTCCGAATTTTCTCACTCCTTTTTTATTTAATATTTCCAAAACTATTGAGATTCAAACGGTAAAAATAGAGTTAATTCCGGTTCATACGATTTAGTAACGAATGGCTATTTTGAAATTTTGAATTTCCATGGGGGGAGGGGTGAAATGGTCGATCTCTGTGTGTATATGTAAATTCTCAATTTTATTTATTAAATATCTCAAAAGTTGTTGCGGTTCAAACGATAAAAATGGAGTTTATTCCGGTTCATACGATTTATTAACGAATGGCTATGCTGAAATTTGAAACTTCCATTTTTTGTGGGTACCATTTCACCAGCCCCCACTTTGTTTTTTAAATAACTCAAAAACTATTGTGGTTCAAACGAAAAAATTGAGTTTCATTTCGGTTCATACGTGGTACAAACGAATGGTGCAAATTTTTTTTTAAAATTCCGTGGTGGTGGGGCTATCGTTTCACCAGCCCCCCCCTTGTTTTTTAAATATCTTCAAAACTATTGTGGTTCAAACGAAAAAAACCGAGTTCATTCCGGTTCATACGTGGTACAAACGAATGGTGATTGAAAAATTAAAAAATTCCGTGGTGGGGGAGCTGGTGAAATGCACCTCTCCCTAGAGACTGTTTGGTGGGCGCCTGCCCAGCTGACAGTGTTTAAGCTGCCTAACACTTTTTCACCAAATCGCGCCAAGCACAATACGCCAAAAAAAAGTTCATCTGAATCGTCAAAAAACGAATGCTAAAAATTGTGTTTTGTTTGTTTTTTACGCCTTGTTACCATTAAGAAATTTGCTCATTTTTATGTGGATAAAAATCAAACATTTAATCTTACATCTCCCGTGCGCGCAGTGAGAATCCATGACTTAGTTTTGTTAACTACTAGGAGTTGGACAGTAGGTAGGTAGGTAGGTAGTGTAGGTAGGTAGGTAGGTAGGGGTGTGTGTGTGTGTGTGTTGGCGGCTTTCAAGTGTTTTAGTGAACTGAGGGAGGGAGATGGCGGAAAAGGGGAGGATGATATTGGGTGGGGCCAGCAGAATGCGACAAGAGCAAGAGGGAAAAACATCCTCTTCAGCTCATATGATTGCTGACCTTAAACGAAAAACGCAAAAATGCATTTTCATGAATTTTTCAGACAGCTGTCTGAAATTTCTATAAGCACCATAAATCCTTGTTATGAATGGATCTGCAAAATTTCGCCTGAATTGTTAATAACTTTTTAAACTAGCCATGAAAATTTTAATTAAACATTCCTGTGTGCCTGTCCCTCGTAAATCTCTTAATAAAAATGTTCATGGCTAATTAAAAAAAGTTTTTAACCAATTAAAGCAAAATTTTGAGAGTTGACTACTCTTAGCTGATTATGGAGTGTGTAAAAATTTCAGCCAGTTTCATAAAGAATTAATTGACAATGATGAGTTTTCTTATTTTTTATCCAGTCTACTGGCAAAACCTTTGTAGCAAACAGGGAACCCTGCTTTTACGTAATGCAGTTAAGGGAGATGGGGAACCCTCCTGCTTTCCCATCTCCCGTAACTGCATTTTTACTTGTTGAATTTAGCGGAGAACAACAAGTTTTGTTTTAAAGTTGATAAGCTGCTCTTTCCTTTGTACGCTACACTATGGATATTTGTTAAATACTGTATAAATAAAAATATGCTTTTTTAATGTGAAACATTTGAGTATGATACAGTATTTTGTCATTTACAGTAGTAGTACAGGAATTGCGATAGTTCAAAAGAAAAATGTAAGGCATGTGAACAATGGACAGAATGTCACGCAGGGACGGGGTGCTGGTTGATGAATGTAAAATTATTCTCGCACTTCAAACTCCGGTGCCCCACGCTGGTGAAATTAAAAAGGGGGGGGAGTTTATATACGTACGTATAATGTTTATCGCGATGCAATTACTTTACTGTAATGTCAAAACAATGATAAAATTAATTCAACTACAGAGAAATGTGCCGTCTGCTAGATTTTAACAAGCGATCAGCACTTTTATTGTGCAGTTGTGTTCATCACTTCAATCTTACTTAGCATTAGTTTTTTTTTTTTTTTGATGCAATGTTTGCTAGCCAGAATGATTGATTGACATACACAGTATTTTGTAAATAAAAATTCAATTAATTAATATAGTACTGTATTATGAATTTGTTCCCTATATTTTACTTACTTATTAAATACTGTACATATATCTACATAAATCCCAAATACTACTAATTACAGTATTAAATACATCTTACTAATTAATTTTACTAATTATTAAACAAATGAAAGCCTATAGTACATACATACATACCATCCTATTTGAATTAGTATTATATAGTTTAGAGAACCTGTGTGTGTTTACAGTACATATGTACTAGTAAACACACATAGGTTCTCTTAAATCCACAAAATTCTAAAATCTGCACAACCTTTGGAACCAAGTTGTGCGGATTTTCGGAATTGTACTGTATATATATATATATATAATAAATAGTACATAAATAAAACAAAAAGTTTCTTTATAAATACATTATTTTAACACAAGAAAATTAGACAAAAAAGGCTAATACCATGAGAAGCACCAAAGGCAGCTAAACCTCATGTAGTAGCTTATATAGAATGAAAATATTACATAACAAAAATACAAAATTTCAAAACAAGTAAAAAACTTGAACAGGTTGCCGTCATCAGGAGAGCATCAACAAAATGACAAGGCAAGCCAAAATTGTCGGTTGGTCATGCTCCCTAGGCCACAAAACCAAATTACAAAAATCAATTTATAAAACTAAAAAAAGAAGAATTAAAAGCTTACCGGCAGAACAAAAACTGCCATGACAAAGAGTCAAACAAGACTGAACAGAGCACCCACAAGAACCCAAATATATACACTGATAAGAAAGGTGGTCACGGTTAAACAACTACCTGGTAAGCCAAAAAATGTGTGAATTGACAAGATGCAAAACTGTGTATGTAGATAAGATCTTCAGCTATTAGGGACCCACCAAATAGCACTTTATGTTACCTATATATTTAAAATTGTTAGGTCCTAGGTTAATAAAGCATGTCAATGTGTAATTTGAAACTTTTGGACACTGAATTAAAGTTCAAAATTAAATGGTTAAAATGATGCCTTAAGAAATTTTTAGGAAAATTGTTAGATTGCAATTTAGAAAGAAGAGCTTTCAAATTTTTTGCAAGTAAGAGCTGTGTAGAACAAATTTTAGCCATTCTATGAAACTGGGAGATGAGTAGATTGCAATGTATAACTTTTGAAATATTGGATGACCAGTGAGTGTAGTGAATGATATCAAACTCAAAAGAGTTTCTTTTATCAAATAAATTCACCACACCTCTTCCCTCCTCGTCCACCTGAACCTCTAAATCGAGGTAACAAACACAAATAGGCGATCTGTTGGTTTTTCTAGGGTAAGGTCGTCAGGATACAAGTCAGTGAGGCAACGCAAAAAGTCCGGAATGTTAATGACAATAATGTCATCAACATATCTTAGAACAATCCCAGGTAAAGGATGATTGGCAACATATCTATCCTCAAAAAAATGTAGATAGAGATTAGCCAAACTGCTAGAAAAGTGACTGCCCATCGGGATACCACGAGTTTGAAGGTAAAGCCCATCGCCCACGGTAACAAAATTGTTATTGCTACAGAAATCCAGTAGGAAATGCCAATACTGTTCTGTAGTCCCGGGCTCGAACTTCGTATGTATGTTTAGGGCTACCTACCACAGACCCTTCAATGAAATTGAGGTGAAGAGGTTTTTAAAATCGCAAGTATCCACAGATGTGACAGTCACCGAGCCAAGTGTCTCCAAGACTCTGTTATTGCTCCCAATAATCCATGTCGAACCCAACCTGCGAAGAGCAACGGAGAAGTATCTCTGAAGCAACCCACCCACTTTGCTGTTATAACAGTTGTGTCCACTAGTAATGAAACTGAAGGAAACAGGTTCCTTATGAAACTTTGGGATGGCATAAATAAAAGGAAAGTTTAAGTTGGACACATTAAGCTTTATCCTTTTATGCAGAGCGATTATTTTCTTAACAATGTCTTTATGATTTTGAGAAACTGATGTGGTATTCATCTTCTGTATAAGGAGATCCTGATAGAATTGTTTACAAAAGAAGGCAAAGTTATTACCAGCCTTATCCACTGGAGAAATAGTGAATAAGTTTTGAAGTTCATGAATTTGTGAATTAATCAAAGCAAAATTATGTGGCTGCCAGGTACAAACACCAGAGCTCTTGAACTTGTCGAGCTCATGACGAATGCCACATAATACAGAATCCAGCCATTCGTTAAAGGCTTCGAGGGGCAAACCAAACTCATAAGAAAGTTTTAGTGCGCATTGTAAAAAATTACTGCGTAGAATAGAGACACATTTCTTAGTTTTGAATCGAGGTGTCAACCTGTATTTTGTGCCCAGAGACATAAGCGTGCACAGTTCTCGAGAAGGCACTATGTCCAGGTCACCGGTAACGATATGACCGTGGTAAGGGTTGACAAATTTACTGAATCTGTCAAGATGACAGTAACAGCTGTCATCCTCATTGCCGCTTATAGACTTTAAATCAGCAACGGTTTGCCTGCAGTTAAAAATATGGCGACCAAGCGGTTTTTCATAGCAGAAACATGTCACCAATTTCACTTCATTTCCAAGAGGGAAAAGATCCAAACGCTTATGCAAAATTGACTTTAAGCCAATAAAATCAATGGCCTCATGACAGTAATCAATAACGCAGTACTTCCTGACAAGGTGAGCTCCTGTGAATTTACTACGAAAAGTAGAAAGTCTGTACGCAAGAAGGTCACCGATCAAAATTCCAATGTGTTCCGAGCCGAAGGCATAATTTCGAAGCAGTTGGTCAAAACCCTGATTTTTTTTTTTTTTACTTAGCTCAAAGATTTTAGAACGGCAACACTTAACGAAATAGCCCTCAAGGCAGTCAAGCTCATGAACCAAATCACCGAAGCTCACCCGAACCGACGAGTTCCTTCCGCTACCTCTACTACCCCTTGCTTTTCTTTGAGAAACGGCAAAAGGTTTAAATTTAAATTTGAGATAGACACAAGTATCTTGATTCAGCTGCTTACCATTTAATAGTTTGTTAAGCCCCATACGGAAAGAGAGATTTCAGCAATTTTTCAGTCACCGATTTCAGCAATGTTTCCATTAGAATTTTGTTCGTTGAGTCCGTGCTGGAAAACAGGTTAATACTTGAAAACCTGTGCATGCTGCAATTCGAAACTGTATTATTCTGTATTATGTGACATTCGGCTGCGTCATGAGCTCGACAAGTTCAAGAGCTCTGGTGTTTGTACCTGGCAGCCACATAATTTTGCTTTGATTAATTCACAAATTCATGAACTTCAAAACTTATTCACTATTTCTCCAGTGGATAAGGCTGGTAATAACTTTGCCTTCTTTTGTAAACAATTCTATCAGGATCTCCTTATACAGGAGATGAATACCACATCGGTTTCTCAAAATCATAAAGACATTGTTAAGAAAATAATCGCTCTGCATAAAAGGATAAAGCTTAATGTGTCCAACTTAAACTTTCCTTTTATTTATGCCATCCCAAAGTTTCATAAGGAACCTGTTTCCTTCCGTTTCATTACTAGTGGCCGCAACTGTTATAACAGCAAAGCGGGTGGGTTGCTTCAGAGATACTTGTCCGTGGCTTTTCGCAGGTTGGGTTCGACCTGGATTATTGGGAGCAATAACAGTCTTGGAGACACTTGGCTCGGTGACTGTCACATCTGTGGATACTTATGATTTTAAAAAACCTCTTCACCTCAATTTCATTGAAGGGTCTGTGGCAGGAAGCCCTACACATACATACGAAGTTCGAGCCCGGGACTACAGAACAGTATTGGCATTTCCTACTGGATTTCTGTAGCAATAACAATTTTGTTACCGTGGGCGATGGGCTTTACCTTCAAACTCGTGGTATCCCGATGGGCAGTCACTTTTCTAGCAGTTTGGCTAATCTCTATCTACATTTTTTTGAGGATAGATATGTTGCCAATCATCCTTTACCTGGGATTGTTCTAAGATATGTTGATGACATTATTGTCATTAACATTCCGGACTTTTTGCGTTGCCTCACTGACTTGTATCCTGACGACCTTACCCTAGAAAAAACCAACAGATCGCCTATTTGTGTTTGTTACCTCGATTTAGAGGTTCAGGTGGACGAGGAGGGAAGAGGTGTGGTGAATTTATTTGATAAAAGAAACTCTTTTGAGTTTGATATCATACTCTACACTCACTGGTCATCCAATATTTCAAAAGTTATACATTGCAATCTACTCATCTCCCAGTTTCATAGAATGGCTAAAATTTGTTCTACACAGCTCTTACTTGCAAAAAATCTGAAAGCTCTTTTTTCTAAATTGCAATCTAACAATTTTCCTAAAAATTTCCTAAGGCATCATTTTAATCATTTAATTTTGAACTTTAATTCAGTGTCCAAAAGTTTCAAATTACACATTGACATGCTTTATTAACCTAGGATCTAACAATTTTAAATATATAGATAACATAAAGTGCTATTTGGTGGGTCCCTAATAGCTGAAGATCTTATCTACATACACAGTTTTGCATCTTGTCAATTCACACATTTTTTGGCTTACTAGATAGTTGTTTAACCGTGACCACCAGTGTATATATTTGGGTTCTTGTGGGTGCTCTGTTCAGTATTGTTTGACTCTTTGTCATGGCGGTTTTTGTTCTGTCGGTAAGCTTTTAATTCTTCTTTTTTTAGTTTTATAAATTTGATTTTTGTGATTTGGTTTTTGTGGCGTAGGGAGCATGACCAACCGACAATTTTGGCTTGCCTTGTCATTTTGTTGGTACTAGAAAGGCCACTCCCACAGGTTGATGCTCTCCTGATGACGGCAACCTGTTCCAGTTTTTTACTTGTTTTGAAATTTTGTATTTTTGTTCTGTAATATTTTCATTCTATATATATATATATACAAACATAGAATGTCACCCAATCAGTCTCTTGAAGGAAACGTTGATTTATAGATTATAAAAGCACATAGTGAAAATATTTTTGCACTAACGACTGTAGCATCATGTTGCCGCCAATCTAGAAACAACTTTTTGAAGGCACTTTGTATATGTCTAACTATTTTGAAAACTAAGAATAAGCAATGCTTGGAGTGCCTAAAAATATGTTTTTTGATTATGTGCTACTGCCGGAAATTTTCATCTGCTTTGAGTTATGTTCTTTGAAACGTACGCATGATAATACACGTACAAAAGCCTTCAATTCCGTCAAAATTTTAGTTTGTTCATAGGGACCCTCACGATGCGAACTTTTACTGAAAAACGCCATGGGAAAAAATGGTACATATCGAAAGAATGTGTTGAAAATGGCTGAAATCTGATTAATATGCAATGCACATTAGCTTGATCAATACTTCCATACATTTGCAAGCCACTAAATGCTATGAAACCAGGTGAATTCCCCTTAAAAGGTATGTACTTCTGCTTTCTAGAAGTTAAAGTTTCCCCCGTTTTATTGGCGCAATATAAGGCCGTATGGGAATAAAAGAAATTGGCAATAGCAGCTGACTTAACCTTATGACCGCTAATGACCCCAATATAAACAAGAAAGAAAACAAAGCAGATTGGGAAAAAGGAGTATGGGTATAAACCATTGCCCGATACCTTGAGTAGGATTCCATAACCTCACCTAACCTTCGGTGTTCTTTCAGTTTGCACAGTGACAGTGATCGGGGGATTATCAAAAGTCTCCCTCAGCCGTCTTTGTTGTCGCTAAACAAAGAAGAGAACTAGGAGTTGGTTTGTCTCGGGGCAATATTATTCAGCCTTCTAACATTGCTCAGTAGAACTCTTACTTTGTTGACACATGTTTCATTTGTCTCTGATATTTCACATTAATTTTTATTCAGTATGTCCGGAGCGAGAAGAGGACTAATTACAGAAGGAATAAATGATATACTTTTTCACTCACACACATTAATTCATAGTACGAGTACATTGATCAACTAGTGTTAAGCAATTTCATCAGAGCAAACAAAAATGTATTTTCTCATTTTATGCTGTAATTGGAATCATGAAAGAGATATAACAATAAAAATTTTTCTGAAATTGTAACAAATAAAGGTAACTTGATCATGCCAGTTACGCTACATGAAAAAAACTTTTACAAGAAAGTTCATGTAACGTAACTAGCGTGATCAAGTTACCTTTATTTGTTATTATTGTTACGTGTTTTGCCCATTATCGTCACTGAAATTGTAAGCAAGGAAAGTCAGACCTGTGATGAAAATACTGTAAAGCCAGTACAAATAAAGACTAGGCACTGGAAATATTATGTGAAACATTTTTCTGAACACTTAAGTGTTCAAGGAACAAATAAATTTACAAATTATGTTTTCCTGGACATTTAAGGATTTGTAGAACAAATAAATTTACAAATTGCATTTTTTCTGGACACCCACGTTTGTGGACACGGAAATACATTCCTGGTAGCAGAGCCCTGCAATCTAACATAGGCCCAACACCGAGCCATCATCTTTTAGAAATAGAAGTCGTTGGCTCAGTGTTGGGGTTACGATTAAAATTACCCATCGGGCCTGATTCTAACTGATTACATGCACAATATGCACACATATGATTTGTAAATATTGCAGCAAAAAAAAAAAAAAAAAAAAAAATTTGGATGTCATAAAATATTTTTTGTACAACAAGAAATAAAGTTCATTTAGCAGAAAAATAGTGATGTTCATCCTCAAAGACAGCATAAAATGCTAATATTAATGCTAATATTTAATTTCAAATTAACTGTAGTATCTTCCATTGTCCCAAAAGCTGAGTTTATGGGAGAAAATTTGTCGTAAAAATTCTTTCATATTTGCTCAATCAAAATAAACGGATTGAAAGCATATTTTTTACAAGAAAGAACAAATAAAGGGAATTAAACAAGATTATCTAGGTGTTACCACTCCCATCTGTCTTATGCTCTCAGTAGAATAGAGGTGATCATGGTTCCAATCAGAGATGGAAACGGCTCACGGGCCAACAATGTCTTGCAGGTCCAACAGGTCGGGTCAAGGAGTTCCTGACCCGATTTTGACTCGGTTTTATTCTCGTTTTATTTTTGAAAAGAAAAATATATTCCAAAGAAAAATGCACATTGTGGAATTCTGTAGTTGATACTGGTGCCCACGGAGTGAATAATGATTTGCTATGCAAAAATATTGTCGTCTCTTTCCTAAAGCAACAAAGATTTCCACCGACTGATGTCAAACACACCGACACCATATTGTAAAAAGATACTTCCTTTGCGCTCTTTTACAGTGCGATTGTCCAGGGCGAGGTACAGGCAAACGCCATTCACCTGTTTCTCAGCTGATTCACTCTATCGGTGCGAAGTTCACTGTGTGACTAAGAGTTACTTTTCACACAGCATCTTTTATATTGAGCATTCAGAGGTTTCCAATTGATGTGCTAAGATCACATTCCCATGACATGTCATGTCGAAATTAACTCCTTATTTGTTAATATGGATGGATTTAATATTAAGGAGGTTGAGAAAGGCGTCGAGGCTAACAAACACATGCTTGTTCAAAACCACAAGGAGAAAAGTAAATTAATGCTGAAAATTGTTTCGTCTCATTAAGGAACCTGTGAATAATTCTGTGCTGTTTGATCTTGCTTGTTCAAAATGTGGAAAGTGTATAATTACAAAGAAGGATGCAGATGGTGTAATAAAAGATTATGGAACCAAAAAATCTAACTGACCATATGAAAGTATGCGCACCTCCATCAAAACATGGAAAGAGTGAACAATCTAAATACATTAGAAAAATACATTATAAATAAGATCATTACCTGCAGGAGCATGTTAATGATCTTCTTATGAATAACGTCACAGCAAGAAAAGGAAAGCAATAAAAAAAATACACAATAAAGAAGTTGTTTAGGTAATAACTGCTCCATTTAATAGTTTTTTTTATTCACTGATCTTATATTTGTCTGGCCCCCAGAAATCCAACCTCAACATCCTTGTCGTGGAGTGGTAGAAACAGGTGGATTAGGTGCTGTGATTCACAGTAGCTCCTCTTTTGGAGCGTCCGAAACATACTGGCCAACTGAGGCTTTGGTCTACCTAAGCCAAGGTGTGAGGTATCGTGCTGAGGGCTGAATGATACTGAGGTAGTAAAATATCAGTATTGTTAACGATCCCTTCAGGGCACCAGGCGAAACCCTGTCGTAATTAGCCTTCCACCCGGGATAGGAGGATTACCGGGTGGTGACTTTTTATTTTCCTCCAGTTTTGTGGGACCAAATATGGAAACTTTTTTGGACACAACAAACCCTGGAGTTAGGGTCTGACTTAGTCAATACCCAACCTAAAAAAAGCAGCATCTTCCCAGCCAAGGCCGGGATCTGTTGATCCTGAGGTGAGGCCCAGTTGCTCTGGGAACACCTCTCCAGGCTAAGGTGGGGGAAGTTGTTTCGCAAAAGCAAACAAGACGTCTGGAGGCAGCAGGTAATACCGGGTTGCCAAAAGAGTCTGTGGTTGCTAGTGAGGCTGGTAGCAGCAAAGAAGGGTTGCGAATCAGCAAGACTGCTAAGCGCAACATCAGGAAGAAGTTAGAAAGGCAGTTGAAGGGTCAAACTGACAAGGAGTCAAGTTCAGTGGGACCACATCTGTAGATACTTCTCCATCGGTGGTGGACAAGAAAGGCAAAAGGCAGACATCTGTTCTCTCTACCCCTTCTTCAGATGTAAGGAAGCCGACCAAAAGGAGTAGGGACGAGTCTCGTCCCAGCACTTATGGTGAGGCTGTCTCCACTGTTAGGATGGCCATCGTGAAGGAAAACTTCCCGAACGAGTGGCTTGATGACAGTGAGGTTGGGAATATTCAGGAGGAGCTTTTGAGGTGGGTGGATGGTTCTCAAATAGGAGAGCCTCTACCGTGCATCAAGGGCTTTTCCTGAACTCTTGTTTACCTTTGTGAGAACGAGGGAACAGGGCAATGGCTAACATCAGCCTTTGAAAAAAAATGATAAGGTTTTGAGGGGCACTGGGCTCAAGGCGATAAGGGCCAGTGATCTTCCAAAACCGATCAAGGTTGCCTTTAGGACAAGGGATATTTGGACCAAGGATCCAAACGTCCTCTGCAGGAGGTTGTGTGCTTACAACAGCAGTTTGCACACAAACCACTGGAGGGTGTTGGATCGGGTACAAGATCCTAAGGCCGTCAGGTGGATTTTCCAGGTAGACAGAGTATCGGCTAAAGCCATTGCTGAAGCCAGGTTCACTGCCTACACTGGGGTCGATGAGGGTCAATTTAAAGTACTACATGACCCTCAGGGCCCTAGCACTTCAAAGGAGGACACAGAAATGGAAGAGCCTCAGTCTACAGTTGTGGAGCCAGAAACAACTGCGTTGTCTTCCCCTGGCCATGGTCTGGAAGCAGGGAAGGACTCAGGTCCAGTTGTGGTTGGGGGAGAGACTGAGGAGGTGGATGTGATGGGCCTGGGTGGTGTCCATGAAGGTGTGGAGCTGGCTTCCAGCACCCACCGGGTGGATTCTGACCTGGCTGATCCTTCTACCACTTAGTCTCCATGCCTATCTCACAATGGAGAACTGCATGAAATGTATCCAGATCAATCTTCACCATAGTCGGTCTGCATCTGCTGCTTTGTGCTACAGACTGGCTGCAGAGGATGTTGATCTGGCTTTCATTCCAAGAGCCATGGATACATAATGGGAAGATCCTGGGCTTACAAGGAGCAGGCTTTACCATCTTCTATAATACATCAAGTAGGAGACCAAGGACCTGTATACTGGTGAGCAAAAGACATCATGCTATGCCACTTCCTGAGTTTATTACAGGTGACTCAACCATGATGAAACTTTTTATGTCATCTGATAGTGGCAGAGAAGAGCTGCTTGCCATCTCTGCATACTTATCATTTGATGAACCTGAACCACCTCCTTTTCAGGAGGTAAGAGACATTGTCCACTTCTGTGAGTCAGGTGGAAGACGCCTCATCATCTGCTGTGATGCCAATGCTCACCATATCATGTGGGGGAGCAGCGACTGAAACAGACGAGGGGACAACCTTTTGGAATATTTGGTAAGCATTAAACTCTATATTTTTAATCGAGGCAATGAGCCCACTTTTATTGCTTCTAATAGAAGTGAAGTCATTGACCCAGGGATCATAGCATACTTCTGGAAAATTTTAGGTAAGAATTTTAGGAATTTTGGGAATTTTTAGAAAAATTTTAGGAAAATTTTAGGAGTGTATTTCAATAAAAACTAGATGTATATTTGTATACATCTAGTAAAACAACTTTGTATACATTGTAAAGAGTTTGCTTCACACCCTTCAACCATATATACTGATAGACTGCGCATGACATCAAAATTTCTGGCTCCAACATAAAATCACATGACAACAGTCAAAAAGATGGGTTACACCTGCTGTGCTTATGGTTGCTCTGACCGATATAGTAAAGAAAGTTCTATGATTTTTCATGGGTAAGAAACGAATTAAATACCTAAGTCAATAAAGTTCAATTACTTAACCAGAAACTTGCAGCTATTGATATAAAAATATAGTAACTTAAGAAAAAAAAAATGGAATGCATGTTCCAAATTCTTCGCAAATGTCATCACATTATAAATCACAAAATGTAAACAACACGATCATGCATGTATATAGCTCATAAGTAAACTTACCTGAAGAGTTTTCATTATACATGAGGTGCATTCACATAATACACCGAAAACACTGAAGTTCTGCAGCGTAAATTAGTAATCATAACAGCATTTGTACACGAAATTTGGAGTCTGATGATGGCGGCTTTGATGCAGCTATTGCCAATGCGCAGTCCATTAGTATATATGGTCGAAGTTCACACCCAAATTTTTTGCATAACGTCTAATGTCTAAAGTTTAAGTATGATTTACTTCTAATGTTCAGTTCTTATCTTTTCACGTGTTATTATCATATTCAAGTATATTTACCACATTCAAGTTTCACTTTGAACATTAATATGCTGTTGAACCAGAAGCAATTCACGATTTTCACAGTAAAGTTTTCAGGTTTCACATTAAACTATAATATCCTAAAAAGGTAATTGAAAACCAAGAACTATGTACAATTGTTCACTGAATTACTTTTTTCATATTATTGTTTTAACCTTTACCTGATTAGCCTATCTTTTTCTGCTTCCACCACAACTAATTTACTTTCAGTTTTCTTTATTTCAGCTGAACCTTGTATGATCAAGTTAGAGGCAACTGCTATTTCAACAGTATTTTGTTTTTCTACAGCTTTTCTCATTCTTTCTGTTCCCTCTTGAATTACTGCTAGGGAGGCTTCTTTATCTTTTTTAAGCCTATTTATTTCTGCATCATTTTCTTTTATTTTGTCATCAAACTCAGCTTTTCTTTTTTTCTCTAGCTACTTTTCCTTATTTTCCCTCTCTTTCTTCGAAAATAAAAGCATAACAAACAGCGCGAAAACTAGCTCATAAATAGAATATTTGAAACACTCTCAATGTATGCACTCTCAATTATTAGGGATGGTAGAGGGGAAGGGAATAGAACTGTCCAAAATTAGCATGTTTTCGCTGCGCTAGGGCGCTCAAGCATGGCTGAATTCCTTCAGATACCCCCAATGTTCAAATGATTGAAATGTGCTGATGTTCATGGAATGAAATGGTTGATCAGCTATGATGACCGCATAAAAGTTCGGGGTGGGGGAGGGCTTTATTTTTTTAGTTTATGCAACATTTTACATCACTCCAGTATTTATCTTGTCATCATCAACAATCGCAATGCAACTACCGCTTACGATCGCGGATATCAGCAACCGAAAATCTGCCATATCTCTAAGTGATATAACACACAGTATCCTGTTACAGTGTATTGTAATTGAAAAAAAAGGATGTGGAAAAAAGAAACTTTCAGAAATTAAGATCATCAAGTCATGCGTTTCAAAAATCCGTTTTCCTTTATAACATTTAAAAACATGTTTTTGCTTTTTTACCTGTAGTGTAAATAAAAAAACTATGTTGATTTTTTTTTATGGAATCAGACGTCCGTATGTCTGATTGTCTTCATCTGAGTTCACACTTTAGCTACTGTGTACAAGTAGACCTATTTTTTCAGCTCAAAAATATGTAGTTTTGTATATATTCACAGTATAAGTCATTCCTTATTCCCACAGAACTGAATTCAGCATATGCAAAATGAAGATCATCAAGACCCGCCCAACACTATGTTTCTGATTGTCTGCTGTTTATATTCAAGAAATGCAAACATGGATCAATGGTGAATGCAGCAACTATGATTTTTATTTATTACCAAGAAAAAAAAAAAAGAGCCGTGAAAGCTGTAAAGCTGAAACGGATATTTCTCTCGACCCCCCCCCCCCATGCACAAAAACATTCAAATTAAGATCAAACAGCAGGAGGACGCGTCCACACAACACAACCTTTGGAATTACCTGATGGAATGGCTTCTTTTCATTTGGCACATCGCCATAAATCACCACCTGCAGCTCACTGAACTGTCAAGTTGCATCCTTCCTCCTTCACTTTAACTATAATAGAAACTGTAAAAAAAAAAAAATGCTCCCCAATTTTCGACAAAATTAAATTACCAAATTTACGTCATGATGTTGCAATTTACTAAAATACGTTTGTTTATCTGCTGAATATTGCTTAAATCCATTGAAAACTTTTTAATTATAGATGATTTTTTTATTAAAACAGTAACTCAGACGTCTGAATAAAAACGTGTTTGTAATTCAAATAGAGTCCATATCATCACAGAAAAAAAATTTAAGGATCACTCTGTTTAAATAAACCATGGCATCTAAAAAAAATAATTCACTTGCTTTTCCTGTAATTTATAATTACTGTTTCTTTTTTTCAAACCGATTATGCAACTTTTTTTTTTTTTTTCATCTGCTAAAGTTCCTAACGGAATTTGGCGAAATTTGCACTAGAACTTTATTGTGATGTATCTTAACTACTGTAAAAATTTTACTGTGTTATTTTCAAAATTCAGAAAAATGGATTTCTGAAAATATTCTCCTAGTCCTTTTGTGCTGTGGAAGTGATAAACAGGTGTTTGCTTTCTTCCCAACCAAGGGCTTCAGATCAGCGCTCCCAGCTGTCAATCAACCGTTGCTATGGTAACACCCTTTCTGCTGGAGGCTCACTCTGTCCAAAGAGGCACACATACTTGTCCATAATAAAAATTACCAATGCTAACTTTTAAAGTTTTAAACCGATTCAACTGGAATTTTGGAAGTGAGCTTCTGTAATCCAATTACAGTGAATGTAAAAATTTCAGCCACTTTCGTGAAAAATTCGCAAAGATAGTTTTCTTATTTTTTATCATAAGTAGTGGAAGTCTCTTGAGGGGAGGGAGGGTGGCATGCACATAAACAAGAAGAAGATGAATGTGTTGTTCAGGCATACTCCTCACTGGTGGATGCCAGCTGACTTGGTACATACGCGACCCCCTGCAAATGCTAAATGCCTCTTCTTTCCCCTTCTGTTCTCAATTGTCGGACGGACATCAAGCTCCCCTTCGACCTACTAGTAATCATCCAATTTTATTGCACTGGAAGCAGTGCCTTTTTTCTCTCCCCCCCCCCGCCAAATTAGGATTTGGTGCACATCGGAAACCGCTGTCGGTGGTTTCTTTGAGAACAGAGAAAAGGAACTTTAAAAAATGAAGGGGTAACAGTAACACGATTTCCTAAAAGGGCATTTTTTAAGCACTAATTTCAAATTTCAAGGCTTTTCAAGACGGCATTAAAAAAACACCGTTTTTCCAGGATATTCCAGGCCTTGAAAACGTAATCATGATTTTCCAGGACTTTCCAGGTTTTCAAGCACGCGTGTGCACCCTGCGTAATGGTAAATTTATTGGCGTTAATAACGGTTGCGTTTTTAATAAATAAGCTTACGAAAATTTTAGGATGAATAGCAAATTTTAGGTATAATTTTAGGAATTTAAGGAGGGTCACAAAATATTAGGAATTTTAGGAGGAATGCGATCCCTGTTGACCTCACCCTCTGTAGTGCTAACATGTTTGACTGCATTATTAAATGGCATGTATCTAGTGAACCTTCATTGTCTGATCATAGATATATTTGCTTTTCAGTTGCGATGTAAGACAACAGCTGGTGCAAGTCAGAAATCCTAGGAGGACCAATTGGATTGGCTTCAGGGAAGATCTGGCGGCACATATTGGAGGCATGGAATTTAACATGCGCTCGGTGTTAGATCTCGAGTTAGCCGTTGACCAGTTGCAACGGTCTATTCTTGAATCTTACCACCAAAACTGTCAGGCCAAGACTGCTAGCTTACCAAGGCAAGTTCCTTGGTGGAATAAACAGCTTAGCAGTCTTAGAGGCAAAACTAGAAAGCTTTTTAATAAAGCCAAACGTACTGATGAGTGGACGGTATATAAGGCTACCCTCACACAGTACAGCAAAGCAATTAGAGAGGCAAAAAGAGCCTCTTGGAGAGATTTCTGTGGAAGTATTTCAGATACTCCCAGTACTGCCAGATTTATGAAAATCATGGCTAAGGACAATGCAAATTGCCTGAACACCATCAAATTGGTTGATGGGAGCTTCACAAAAACTAGTAAAGAAACACTAACAGAAATGCTAGGTGTACACTTCCCAGATTCAAGTATAATTGACCTCACTGGAGTACACACAGCTGGTCTTGAGCACCGACGTGCAAAAAAGGAGGACTGGAGGGTTGCCAGGGAGGTGGTCAATTATTCTAGGATTAAGTGGTCCATTAATTCTTTTGAACCATTTAAATCACCTGGCTGTGATGGAATTGTTCCCATCTCGATTCAGCAAGGACTGGAGATAATTACTCCACTCTTGTGCAAAATTTATCGGGCCTGCCTTGCTCTTGGTTATGTACCAAGTGCTTGGAGACAGGCTAGGGTAATATTTATTCCCAAGCCAGGTAAGTCAAATTACCAGGAGGCAAAGGCCTTTAGACCTATTAGTCTAACATCTTTCTTTCTCAAGGCTCTTGAGAGGATGGTGGATAGGCATATTAGAGAGGTGGTTTTACTTCCTAAACCCCTCTCAAAATTTCAGTTTGCCTATCAACAAGGAAAATCAACAGAAGCAGTTCCATGGCATTGTTTGTTGCCTGGAGAAGGCACTAGAATTTAAGGAGGTGGCATTAGCCACTTTCCTTGATATTGAGAGTGCCTTTGACAGGGTCTCTACGGAGAACATTGTGGGAGCTGTGGAAAAACATGGTGTTGATAGAACCTGTTGTCAATGGATTAAGGCCATGCTCACAAGCAGAACGGTAGTGGCCTCGCTACTCGGGGAGCTGCCGGGGTTGCCCTCAGGGAGGAGTTTGCTCTCCCCTGTTGTGGTGCCTGGTGGTGGATAAACTGCTAGGGATCCTGGAGGGGTCTGGTTGCAACTGTTTTGGCTATGCAGATGACGTGGCCATAATTGTCAAGGGAAAATTCCCTAAAACAGCCTCAAGCGTAATGCAAAGAACACTGGGACTTGTTGAGGATTGGTGCAGGAAGGTTGGTCTATCAGTAAACACTGATAAAACCAACCTTGTGCCTTTCACTAGAAAGAGGAATCTTGGAGACCTTGGAGATATTGCTCTCTTTGGGAAAACAGTTCCTCTCAGTACACAGGTTAAATACCTGGAAGTCATTTTGGACGGAGGCTTAACCCGGAAACAGCACCTAGATTACTGTATTGCCAGAGCCAAGAAAGTGTTCTGGTCATGTAGAGGTGCTATTGGCAAATCCTGGGGTCTCAACCCGAGGATCTTGCACTGGATATATACTATGGCCACTTATGGCTCAACGGTGTGGTGGCGCAGAGTTAGCTTTTGCACGGTGCAGGCTGAACTTAACAAGTTAGAAAGGCTGGCATGCATAGGTATATCAGGAGCAATGAGAACTACTTCAACAGCTGCATTGGAGTTACTTCTTGATATTATGCCACTTTACCTTCATATTGAGGGTGAGGCCATTATGGGGGCATATAGATTATGCGGCAATGGCATGTGAAGACCCTCGTTGTGGGTTGGCAGCCATACCAAGTCTATTCAGGTATATTTTTGTAAGGAGCTCATCTTTCAAATGGGAACAGACAATATGCTAGTAAAATATCATTTTGATAAAGCATTCAGTGTGAACTTTCCCAGTCGCAGTGAATGGGAAATGTCATTTGTCCCTGGGTGCAGCGGTGAAACTGTTTGGTTTACTGATGGCTCCAGGACAAATGTAGGAGTTGGAGCAGGGGAATATTGCCTATCCAGAGGTTATGGTTCATGCCAAAGCCTTGGAAGGCATGCTACCGTGTTCCAAGCTGAGGTGTATGCTATTCTAGCATGTGCCTCAGAATGTCTGATCAAAGGGTATCCCAATGTGTGTATCCAGATTTGTTCAGACAGCCAGGCGGCTTTACTGGCACTTTGTCAGTGCCGCAAGTCATCCAAAATTGTTTGGAACTGCCTCCAGACCCTAACTGAACTGGCAAACCGGAACAAAGTGCAACTGTTCTGGGTTCCAGGACATAGGGGTTTTGAAGGTAATGAGAAAGCTGACCTTCTTGCTAAAAAAGGGGGCAGAGCAGGCTTTTTATGGCCCAGAGCCTGCATTAGGGCATGCCTCTGGTGTGGCCAGAGGACTAACTAAAAGGCTGCTGAGGACTAAGCAGCTTGACCTCAGGCATGCTACCAGGGGTCAGAGGCAGGCAAAGGAACTTAATCAAGGACCCTTGCCTCATAGGTCATAGGGCTAAGGAACTCCTTAAACTGCCAAAAAAAGATATTGGACTGATTGTTGGTCCACTTACAGGATACTGTCATCTTAACAAGCACCTTAATTTGATTGGGGTGAAAGAGGATCTACTTTGTAGAGGATGCCATCTGGAAGAGGAGACTTCCTTGCATTTTCTTTGTGACTGTGACTTTTTTGCAGCACTCAGGCTTGAACACTTTGGTACTCACAACTTGAGACCAAGTGATCTCTCTTTAGTACCAGACAAGAGCATTTTTGCTTTTGCTCGTGCATCTGGTCTCTTTCGAGATTAGGGCTGGGGATGCACAACAGACCTTAGGTTGCGGTGCTGGGTCAATTTAGTACCCCCCCCCCAACCCATTGGTACAAGTAACAAGTATATTTGTCTGTTTAATATTTCAATAAAATAAGTGATACCTACCACAAAAAATGAAACTACGACATGTGCCCTGGTCAAAAACAGGCTAGTACAGAACTCTGTGCGCGAGGAAGGTAAAATTAGGGGTGAGCCCAGTATGTCTCAAATGAATAAAGTTTTGAAGCCCTACTGAAACATGATAAAAATCTGCCTATGCCAAAAAAAAAAGGGAGGGGGGGGGGTGGTCAAGTTTAAAAATAAAGAAAACACACACACACACACAAATCCTTTTATGGAGAGTCTTTTTGCCTGTGCAGAGTAGGCTATACTAATCACTTTCATAAAATTCATGGACAATAGCTAATGTCTCTGGTTTAATGCCAGAACCCAACTTTCTTCCTAGCTCTAGTAGAATACCTTGATCTTTAACTAGATCTCTTGTCAGTTCTAAATCAGATATGCTAAACTCAGTATTTATTCTTTTTTGAGTCCAAGAACTAGGTAGTAAGTTAATTATCTTTACCTTCTCTCCTTTGTCTGTTACAGCACACTTCTCCTTCAGTTTTGTTATTAATTCCTCAAACTCGTCTACTGCATCCACATTTTCTTCAGGCTCTTCTATTACTATATCAAAGGAAATATCAAATTTCATTTCAATGAATTTGAAATATTTTCTCTTTTTTGATTTTAAGGCCTGCAATCTTCTTTCTGAGGTTAATTTTCGTATTTTAGATGGTGGTGAAATCCCTAATAGAGCACAAGCAGTCTACATTTGGTAAATGTTCAGTAGAAGCAATAAACTCTTCATCCTCTTTTTTTCGATATTTTTTAATTGTAAAAATTATTTTTGTAACAGGTAGGATACAATGATTTACCAGGGACAAGCTCTAGGTTGCAGTTCATTTTGTTTGAAATATTCTTTTTGCATAATTTGCTTAAATTTTCGAGAAAATTTTAGAAAATTATTCAATTTTTTTTAAAGACAATGATTGGCTAAGAAAAACAGATTCCCCAAATTTTGCCCAAATCCACCAATATCTTTTAAAGTTACACCTAGTTTTTTTTTTTATTAAGAAATCTGTATCCTTCTACCATAAGACAAAAATTCAGACTTAATTTAAAAAGTTTTCACATTTTTAATTTTTAGTAGAGGAGGTCCACCACAAGCTTCCGAACTAGGAGTTAGCGATCGCCCGGAATGCTCAAGCCCAAGGCGTCGGAATAAGGCAAAGAGTGGGTGGGAGTGTGATGCGGACATGGCCATGCACTAGTTGTAAATGTGTTTTCTTCTTTTAAACTAGAATGCCTGCAATTTTGATGTATTAAAAAAATGAAGGAAAACTTTCACCCATGCTGTAACTGTACAATCATGCCATAGTACTCTCAAAACTTCCTGGAAATAAAACTTTTCTTTTGTTTTTATGCTACTGTCTCCTGTCAAGCCCCAGGAAACATTTTAAAATGAAAACCTATAATCATCATCACCATTACGGATGCTTTACGACTTTGGCAAGGCTGTATCTCTTAAACCACTTAAATCTCAAACTCAAAATTTTACTTAATGTCGCTTATAATAGAGTACCTTTAAGCGTGTAAATTTCAGAGTTTTAAATAACTTCACACCAGAGATATTAAACTCTAAAATTGGCAATTTTTTCAAAAAGTAAATTTTTACTGCCATGTAGAAAAAAAGTATGCAACTATCAAGTTTCAAATAATTTTTAACTGAGACTATTTGTATATACGTACTTTTAAAAAAAAATTCCAATGTTAAATAAATTGCCTTCCCCCTTAATAACCACCCTGAAAATGACATTTTTAGTGATTTTTATACAAAACTTTGAATACAAAATTTATGGTGAAGGAATATTTTTAGAAGCATAGTATAATTGACAAAATAGTACCTTGCAATATGCTTAACATAACAATATCTGAAATTTTGTCCTAAGACTCACCACAGCTGATATAATGAAGTTACCGCTAACCCTTACAGATGCCAAAAATGCCATATGCCAAGATAAAAAAATGGCCACCATGTTGAAAGCAATATGAATAAAAATAAAACAATAGTGGTTTTGAACTGTCAACATATAAGGTAAACAGCATGCAAAATATAAATTTTAAAAAAAATGGTCAAGCAACAAGTATTGGACCACATCATATGGACTGGCCCTGGATTAAACAAGTCTGCCTACTTCCACTCAGCCCAGTACCTGTTGACAACCAAACGCCTTGCACTCAGACCCAGTTTTCTGACTGGTGGATCACTTTCTGTAAACTTGAACAACTGCTGTCCTTTAACATTTCTGAAGTGTAGCCATTTTGCTAATCCTTGTACCAATGCTTCAAGCACTAACAATCATTCCACATTCAAAGTCAGTCAGATCGAGTCTTTAACTTATTGTTTCTTGTGCAATGCATTTCATGCCTTCAGTGTTCCCCTTTTATACCAATTCAGCCATCTTGCATCAGCAGCACCTGAAGGATAGCTACTTTGCATAAAAATGGTCTGGTTGTCATAATTATTTGGTCACTCCATTTATATAAAGCTCTAGCAGGATCAAATAAATCACATTCATTAAATTATTGCAATTACATTATAGTCCATCATTTGTTTATCTATTTGCTAATTTGTTTTTGGATACCCATGAAAATTTATCATGGCCATTACCCTTCCATTATTTAGAAATACTGACCCCAGAAGATATTAAAGGGAGCAGAACTGTATATCAACACAACATAACTTCCATATGTCTTTTTCAAGATTCAAGTCCAGATCTAGCAGTACAAAGAAAGAGAATCCTGAGACTGTAACCATCTGACCAGGCCTCAATGCTACGAATATCACAGGAAAATGAAAATTAATTAAATTTACACATTGTACATTAAGAAAATCAGTAATATGCAATTCTTATTCAGTTATTTTTCTTAGTTTTCTCTAGGGAATTCCACTTTATTCTGGTTCACAATCAAGAACTGGAATTCCACAATCTCTGATTATTTGCCCAAAAAGCAAGGCCAAGTGATGCAGATGAAAGCTGCAATGGCATTATTAATGAATAAGATCCACCAAACAACTAATAAACCAACATGTCTAACACATCTTTGAAAAAAACGTCAAGGTAAGTAAAACAGAATTTTATGACAAGATAAAGATTCGAAGATACCCAGAGAAAGTTTTTGAACTTTTTACTTTTAAGACAAAAACATCATAATGCTTGGAGAAATTCATAATTTTAATATTGTGAATAAAAACGGATGGTTTATATTCTGGTCTCTGGTAGTTATGGAACAATATATTAAGACAATTTAGAGCATTTCCTCAGTGAAAAGATCTCCATGTGATGAAGGTAATTTCTCACCATATATAATTTAATGGGATGTAAGGTCAGGTGATGTGTAACATCACAGCCTCTCCTTGACAAATGTCAACCCCGCCTTCTCGTGGTGCATCCTGTTCCCACTAAAGGGGCTCTGACGACCGCCAATAGCGGTATAACTATACCATCGGGATTAGAGGAAATTCTATCCCACACTCACCAACCCGCTTGGCCAGCGTGGTGAGTTATGGCCAAACCCCTCCAAAATGATTCCACAACTTAAATCTTGGCCCTCAGTCTCCGGCAGCTGGAATGTACCTGGCCAAGGCAGCGGCCAGTGCGACATGAAGGCAGAGGGTGCTAAGAATCCCCGGAGGACCGGACTAGGCTGCCATCTGATGCTGACCTTGGCTACGTACAATGGACGCTCCCTATCTTCTGATTCAAGGCTTCTTGAATTGGAAGAGGAACTACAAAGGATCAAGTGGGACATCATCGGGAAGGAGAAAGGGAGAAGACCTCATTGAACTGAAAAGTGGACATCTCTTCTACTATCGTGGGACAGATACTGGCAGAACTAGTGGTGTTGGATTTATAATAAACAAGAAACTGAAGGATAAAGTTGTAGAAGTTGAAAGTTCCTCTGACAGAACTGCACGACTCGTTATCCAACTCTCGAGAAGATACCAGGCTGAGATTATTCAAGCTTATGCACCCACCACAAGTCATCCTGAAGAAGAAATTGAAGAATTTTATGAGGAAATTCGTCATCTAAATAATAAAGGTAAGCAGCACTTGAAGATAATTATGGGAGATTTCAATGCAAAAATAGGGCGACAACAACAGAATGAAACTTCAGTAGGTAAATTCGGTCACGGCAACAGAAACCAGTGTGGAAATACTCTCGTTGAGTTTGCAGAGGCAGAAGGGTTTTTCATCTTGAACTACTTTTTCAAGAAAAAGCCACACAGGAAATGGACATGGAGACATCCAAATGGGACGACAAGTGAAATTGATTTTATTATGTGTAACAAAAAAATTCGTCGTAGAAGACTGCAGTGTGCTAAACAAGTTCAACACAGGTAGTGACCATAGATTGGTGAGATGTAAGATGCACCTCAACACTAAACTCAAACGTGGCAAGCTTATAAGACAAACAAAATGTATTGACATAACCAACATTAAAAAACACCGTAATACTTTCAAGTTGGAACTGAAGAACAGATTTTCTGCTTTAGAAGGCCTAACATCGGAAGAAGTGGATATTTCTGAAGTTAACAGAAAAGTAACCAAAGCTCTTATGGAAACAGCAACAAAATTAGCTGGGTCTAAGAACAAGTTGCATGTGAATAAATTATCAGGAAAAACCAAAATGTTGATGCAAAAAGGAAGAGAGATGAGGACAACTAAAGAAGATGTGACTTCCAAAATGAAATATATAGAACTATGCAAGACAGTACGAAAAAGTATCACTGAAGACGTAAGGAAATTCAACTGTGAACTAGTGAGGAAAGCAATTGAAAACAACCAAAGCCTGATGATAGCAAAGGGACATCTCAGTAAGGGAAGAAAACAGATTATGGCACTGAGAAAAGAAGATGGTTCTGTAACAAGAAATAGAGGCGAAATTTTGACAAGAGTGAAAGATTTCTACTCTAAATTATGTGAAATGGATGATACATGTACTCCTGACATCAGAAAGGTACCAGTACCAGAGTTCTTCCACTCCTCCCAGCAGAAGTTGCACATGCAATCAAGAACATGAAGCGGGGAAAAGCTCCAGGAGAAGATGAAATTACTGTAGACATCATACAAGAAGCAAGTGGAGAAATCGAAACAGTACTCGCCCAAATTTTCACTCGATGCCTTAATGAAGGAAAGATTCCTGAGGATTGGAACAATGCTACAATGATCCTGCTGCATAAAAAAGGTAACATTGAGGATCTCAGGAACTACAGACCTATCAGCCTCCTATCAGTGGTTTATAAAATCTTCACCAAAGTTCTTTCACACCGTTTGAAGGTAACACTGGACATGGCTCACCCGAGAGAACAAGCTGGATTCAAGAGTGGCTACAGTACAATAGATCATATCCACGTACTGAGAGAACAAATTGAAAGAGCGAGGGAATATGAACTTCCATTGTGCATGGCTTTTATCGATTATGAAAAAAGTCTTTGATTCGGTAAAACCATTAGCAGTTACAATGCCTCTGAAATCCTGCGGTATTGAAGATGTATACATTAATATTATTAATAACATCTATGAAAATGCAAGTGCAAAGATTAGGCTGTTTGAAAATACAACACACGTAAAAATTGGAAAGGGAGTGAGACAAGGTGACACCATATCTCCGAAGCTCTTTAATGCCACATCGGAGGGTGTTTTTCAGTCGCTGAGCTGGGAAAACAAGGGGATAAAGATTAATGGAGATTATCTAACCCACCTTCGTTTTGCTGATGACGTAGTCATTTTTGCAACTACCCCAACAGAACTGCAGAGTATGTATGATCCAAGAACTTGCTGACAAGAGTAAAGAAGTGGGATTAAAAAATGAACTTTCAGAAGACAAAAGTGATGTTCAATGCTTTTACAAGAAATGAAGATTTATCGACTGATGGAGAAAAGCTGGAGATAACAGACATGTACGTTTATCTCGGACAGCAGAAATCAAGTGAGGGTCACATCGATGAAGAAATTAATCGGCATACAAAACTTGCATAAAGAGCTTTTGGAAGAAACAGCATAATTTTCAAGAGCAATATGCCATTATGTCTTAAAAGAAAAGTGTTTGATCAATGCATCCTTCCAGTGCTTACGTATGGAGCAGAGACGTGGACCTTAACTAAAAGAGACATACAAAGGCTGCAGACAACTCAAAGCAGCATGGAGAGGTGCATGCTTGGTGTAACCAGGAGAGATAAGAAGAGGAACTCGTGGATCCGAAAAATGGCAAGAGTGGAAGACATCATGATCAGAGTTAAATCCCTGAAATGGCAATGGGCTGGACATACTGCCAGAAGGACAGACCATCGATGGACATCCAAAATTTTAGATTGGATTCCAAGGGACAGGAAACGACCCAGAAGAAGACCACAAGGGAGATGGTTAGATGAAATTCGAAAATATGTGGGAGTGACATGGAGGAGACTGGCACAAGACAGACCGTTGTGGAGGAAACTTGGGGAGACCTTCGTCCAGCAGTGAATTGATAATGGTTGACAATGATGATGATGATGATGATATATTTAATAAAATCTATTCATGCAAGTAATTTTTCTGACACCTCATTACCGAGAAAAAATAGTTCTAATTCAATGATTATGTCACAGTGTTGAAATTTAGTTATGACAAAAAAAACTTAATTTCAAAGAAAATTTCTGTCAGAATGCACTACTGTGAATTGACAAACATAGCTGTTATGCAGAAATTAACTTAAAACCACAGATATAGTAAATTGGCACATTAGCAGAATATTACTGAATAAAATAACTGATTTATATGCATGAAGCAAAATAGTGTTTATACTTGTTACGCACATATACATAAGTCAAATGTTTATACTTTATCTCTAATTAAGCTTGTTTTCTAATATTAAATAAATCCAGTTTACTTTCACATTTGTAAAATAAAAAAATAAGGAATTACAGATTATATTATGCATGCTTCAGAAATTTTAGGAAACTAAACAATTTCCACTAAATTTCACATTATTTAGGACACATACATATAGGGTTTAAGCAAAGAGCATATATTCTAAAAATATAAAACAAGAAATACATCAACTTTTGATAAGTTGCCTTCAATATAAGCTCCATCTTCATGGGAACATTAATTCCAATCAGTGTCACTGAAAGCACATCTTAAAATTAGGTACTAAAATACCAAAAAGTTACTTCCCTTCTCTACGTCAATGGATTATTTGCTCGTCAAGGTCTTTCTAACTTTCAAGTATTAAAAAAAAAAAATATTACTTGGAATTTGTTCCTGACACATACTATAAATCAGGGTTCATAAAGCTTACCCACAAAAGACAAACAAAAATCAAGAACTTCTATCAGACTTTCCAAGCAGCTTTGATTTTGTTGAACTTTTTTCAACATGTATTTTCAGGCTTTTGGAATTTCATAACAAACTGAGTACAAAATGTAAGTGGCATTTCATGTACTGTTCATACCCTCATATACACTGGTGTGGAAAAATTAAGGACGGAGAGGAGAAATTAGCATAACAGCGGAACGAGCAAGCAGAACGGACTGAAAGACCACTCAGGAGATAGACTAGGGTCCGGTACGGTAGGGCATGCACATATATGCAGCATGACGGGGGGTAGGGGGGTATCGGAAGGGTATAAAGCACACGGGCGGTGTATGCTCAGCAATTCGGTGAAAGCTATTGCACAGTGTACATTGGTTTGAACGACGTTGAGTTGCTGCCACCGTGTGATATGGCCAACAGGCAATCCAGTAGACGACATCTGGATGACTTTACTGAGGTCGCGTCATTGGGAAGAAGGTTGAAGTGTGACTAGTGTGGCCGAGAAGTTCGGGATCGCTCACAATATCGTTTCACGAGCTTGGAGAGCATTTCAAATGACAGGAACAGCTGTCCGAGAGTTTAGCAGTGGTCGTCCACAAGCAACCATGGCGGCGGACGACCAGTATATTGTCCTACAGGCGAGAAGAGACAGACAGCAGACAGCGGCAGAAATCGCAAGGCACATGCAACAGACAACTGGACGTCCGTTATCACGTTTTACCGTGGCCAGGAGGCTGCACAAAGGTGGTCTACTTGCATGACGACCAGTAAGGTGTGTGCCATTAACGCCTGCTCATCGGAGATGGCAATTTCTGTGGTGTCAGGATCACAAGAACTGGACACATCAGCAATGGGGTCGAGTTCTCTTTACGGATGAGAGCCGATTTAGTCTGATGAGCGATTCTGGACGTATACACATCTGGAGAGAGCATGGAACACACAATCACACCTCCAACATCATCAAAAGGGACCGGTTTGGAGGTTGCAAAGTTCTCATTTGGGGTGGTATCATGCTTGGTAGCCGTACTGACCTCCACATCTTCCAAGGAGGTTCAGTCACTGGTGTCCGCTATTGTACCGAGGTTCTCCTGCCTCACGTGCGTCTGTTTAGAGGTACTGTGGGTTCTGAGTTCCTCTTCACGGACGAAAACGCTACACCTCATCATACAGTGGCTGTCGCAGAGCTGTTGGAGAGTGAAAATATTCAAATCATGGATTGGCCCGCAAGGTCCCCAGACCTAAATCCAATCAAACACATGTGGGACCTTCTTGGGAGACGCTTGGCAGCACGTCACCAGCTGCTAGCAACGATTTCGCAGCTGCAATTGGCGCTACAAGAGGAATGGGCAGCGATGACTCAATAGCTCCTTGACAACCTCGTCCTCAGCATGGACAGACATTGTAAATACTGCAACACAGTCGGGGGTGATCATATCCCCTATTAAAGACAGGATTTTTCTTGGCAGCGGCCTGCTACATGGCATTTCTGTCTTCTGTCCAGTTGTGCTCGAAGCTACCTTTTCAATAAAGTGCCTTTGTATCCTTTGGATTCCTTGTTTGGATGGTTTTGCTCACTTGTCTTATATTCTTACATCTTGGGGATCTTATGGTATGATTTGAGTCGATGTGGAGCACTTCTGCATGATGTTACATTCGAAAAACCGTCTCATCCTTAATTTTTGTACGCCAGTGTATATTAAAAAAATTTCAAAATGGCTAATGTAGGAAAGATCCAAATTGCATAGCAAGTAATAATACAATTACTCAAATGTTTACTATTTGAAAAGCTTTTTATGTGAAGCTTTCTGTTTGGTTTTTGCTCAATCTTTACAACCTCATTTTAATAAATACAGGTAAGACAATCACGCTAGTTACGTTATGATTAGAACTTTTACAAAGTTCTAATCTTATGACGAGCTCTGTTACATCTCAGACAGCAGAATGAAATCAGCGTTTTTTGTCCTGTTAATTAAAAAAAATGATGTTTCATGACTGGAAGAACGAATATTATAAGCAAGGCGTTTTTCAACCTTTGAAGGCCAACAACATTACATGATTATTAACTATATGTCAACAAAATAGTTTCCATATCATCTACTGTTTCGCACGTTACTAAAAATTCGAGCACTGGAAAAACGTCCATATAATAAAAAAAAAAAATTTATTTCAACTTGTCACTAATATTCCTTTTTTGATGTTCCTTATAATAGTTTAGAATTTTATTATATGAAGATTACAAATTTATATGAAAAAATGTTTTTATATGTGCAGTCATATGCATCATAAGTTGTCAAAGTCCTCCAATACGTATTAAATTATTAACATTATTCCAGTTTTTTAACTCATGATTCACGAAATTAATACAATAGAAAAGAACTTTTGAACCTTTTGATTATGATGCTTTGAATCAGTAATAAGCCATCTTGTTATCGAAGAAGGCACGATTTTTCTTTCCTGTGGTATCAGCTTCCAAGTTGAACTTCGATCTTATAATTTCTTATTATAGATGATGGTTGCATGTTTCATTTTCCGTAGCTCGATATCCCAAACTAGGTTCAATTCCTTCTTTTGGAACCAACTTCAGTGGGTACTATGATCTACTTCTCATACACGTTGTATTTCGGCCACTTACATCGATTTTACTGGCGGCGTCCGACATTTCACGGCAGTTGTACTCTTGCGCATGCTATTTTTGGTATTAATGCTCATTCTTAGTCGTGTTTTGATATAACTGGATGATATGAATTCTGATCCTAAATTAATTGGTGTTGCCATTCGTTTGTTGAAAATAATTAATAAGGTCTTTTATTATATTTTTTATCGTTATTTTCTTTTTTGATAAAATATTTCCAAGCGTACGGTAGACTCATTGGATCATTATTATTACAATTTATTTCTTTAGTTTTTTCAATCATTACTGCTTCTGAGGTTAATATTTGATTTTTAGTTTTATGTGAGGTTATTAATTTTACGTCATACCAATCAGGATAAGCTTCATTTTCAATACAATGATTTATTAATGATGTTTTGTTTTCTTTTTATTCCAGTTCGATATATGTTCTTTTAATCTGGTCTTAAACCTTCTTTTTGTACTTCCTATGTATATTTTATTTCTTTCATTTCTTTCTATTTCTGTATAATATTTGGTTGGTATAGAATATACTCCGGCTTTATCAAGCATTGATCTTCTTTCATTACCTGTAGTTAATATAGTTTCGTTATCTATGACAGTTTCTGCTAATATCATTTTTTTCTTTAACGCATTCCTTCTTTAGGATATCTGTTATTGGAGGAATGTAGGGAATTTTACCAGCAAATTTTATTTCATTTTTTTTGTTTATTTTTACTTTCATTTAAAGATTTCTTTATATTTTCAAGTATATCATCTATGATCTTTTTCTTGCATCCAAATTTCATAGCAGTTCTTTTTATTCAGTTAATCTCGATGTTTTCTTTGTGTTTATTACAGGAATGGGTTAATGCTCTTCTTATGTAAAATTGAAGTGCTGCCCTTTTATATTTCCAAGGATGATTTGAATCAATCGGAATTATCGTTGGAGTATAAGTTGGTTTTCGATATACTTCGTATTCAATCATATTATTTCGCCTGAATAAAGAAATGTCTAAATAGTGTAGTTGTCTGCTAACTTCTTTTTCCATAGTAACTTGTATTGTAGGATAAAAACTATTGTATTTTTTTTACAAATGTTTCAAGTTCTTTTTCAGATTGCTTCCAGAAGATAAGGATATCGTCAACGTATCTTACGTATAGTATTAGTTGTTTTTGATTGAATGAATCCAAGAGTTTATTTTCTATGTCTTGTAATATTATTTCAGCAAGAAGTCCCGAAATTGGTGATCCCATTGGTGCACCCCTTGTTTTTGTCGGTATATTTTTTTATTATATGTGAAATAGTTATTATCAACTACTAGTTTCAATGCCTGGATAATACTAATTCTTTGTGCTTCAGGTATTTTTTCATCTTTTAACTTCTGATCTAATAATTGAATTGCTTCATAAACAGGAGTATTTGGATATAGGGAAACAATATCTAGACTGATCATCAGAAAATCGGTTGTTTTTAGTTCTTTAACTTTTTTAATCACTTCAATGGAGTTGTTAATTGTATAAATATGTTGAAAGTAGTACTGTTTTAAATGTTTAAATAGTTCTTTTTCAAGGAGAATAGTTGGAGCCGTTGTTTTATTTACTATTGGTCTTAATGGTTCTCCTTTTTTATGCGTTTTGATTTTGCTGAATATGCTTGGAATAGATGCTCCAACGGGCGGAATGGCTTTGTTTTTAATATTATCAGGTAAATGTCCATGGTTTTTTATATAAGCCATTTTTCTTAGAATTGTATCTGTTGGGTCAAGTGTAGTTTCTTCGATATCCAATTCTTCTATAGCCTTTTTCATTTTTATATCATAATCATCTTTGTCTAATATAATAATTTGTTTGGCTTTATCAGCGCTTACGCATTTAATTGCTGGGTTGTTCTTGAGGTTCATTAGCTCTTGTCTCTCATATTTTATAGCTGGTATTTGTTCTTCTTTTTCTTTGTTATTGATTGCTCTTAATATTTTAAATCTTGTAGGGTTTTGTCTTTTATTTGGCAGTCTCTTGATGACGTCTTCTATATATGGGATTATTATCTCGGCTTTCAGAATCTTTTGTTTATATACATATCTCGTTCCTCTATTGAGTGCTTTAACTTGTAGATATGTCAATTCATTATTAGATTTGTTAATGAACATTGGCTTGTCTTCTAATGTTGGTATTTTTCTTTTTCTTCTTTGTTATTATATTTTTCTCTTATGAGGTTTTCAATTTTATGAAAGTGTCTCCTTCTATCTTTAAATTGTTGTCTTTCTATAATAGCAAATATTTTAATTAATGCTATTTTTGTTTCTTCTTTATCTTTATAGAAGGAGACACTTTCATAAAATTGAAAACCTCATAAGACAAAAATATAATAACAAAGAAGAAAAAGAAAAAATACCAACATTAGAAGACAAGCCAATGTTCATTAACAAATCTAATAATGAATTGACATATCTACAAGTTAAAGCACTCAATAGAGGAACGAGATATGCATATAAACAAAAGATTCCAAAAGAAGAGATAATAATCCCATATATAGAAGACGTCATCAAGAGACTGCCAAATAAAAGACAAAACCCTACAAGATTTTAAATATTAAGAGCAATCAATAACAAAGAAAAAAGAAGAACAAATGCCAGCTATAAAATATGAGAGACAAGAGCTAATGAACCTCAAGAACAACCCAGCAATTAAATGCGTAAGCGCTGATAAAGCCAAACAAATTATTATATTAGACAAAGATGATTATGATATAAAAATGAAAAAGGCTATAGAAGAATTGGATATCGAAGAAACTACACTTGACCCAACAGATACAATTCTAAGAAAAATGGCTTATATAAAAAATCATGGACATTTACCTGATAATATTAAAAACAAAGCCATTCCGCCTATTGGAGCATCTATTCCAAGCATATTCAGCAAAATCAAAATGCATAAAAAAGAAGAACCATTAGGACCAATAGTAAATAAAACAACGGCTCCAACTATTCTCCTTGAAAAAGAACTATTTAAACATTTGAAACAGTATTACTTTCAACATATTTATACAATTAACAACTCCATTGAAGTGATTAAAAAGTTAAAGAACTAAAAACAACCGATTTTCTGATGATCAGTCTAGATATTGTTTCCCTATATCCAAATACTCCTGTTTATGAAGCAATTCAATTATTAGATCAGAAGTTAAAAGATGAAAAAATACGTGAAGCACAAAGAATTAGTATTATCCAGGCATTGAAACTAGTAGTTGAAAATAACTACTTCACATATAATAAAAAAATATACCGACAAAAACAAGGTGCACCAATGGGATCACCAATTTCGACTTCTTGCTGAAATAATATTACAAGACATAGAAAATAAAACTCTTGGATTCATTCAATCAAAAACAACTAATACTATACGTAAGATACGTTGACGATATCCTTATCTTCTGGAAGCAATCTGAAAAAGAACTTGAAACATTTGTAAAAAAAAATACAATAGTTTTTATCCTACAATACAAGTTACTATGGAAAAAGAAGTTAGCAGACAACTACACTATTTAGACATTTCTTTATTCAGGCGAAATAATATGATTGAATACGAAGTATATCGAAAACCAACTTATACTCCAACGATAATTCCGATTGATTCAAATCATCCTTGGAAATATAAAAGGGCAGCACTTCAATTTTACATAAGAAGAGCATTAACTCATTCCTGTAATAAACACAAAGAAAAGATCAAGATTAACTGGATAAAAAGAACTGCTATGAAATTTGTATACAAGAAAAAGATCATAGATGATATACTTGAAAATATAAAGAAATCTTTAAATGAAAGTAAAAATAAACAAAAAAATGAAATAAAATTTGCTGGTAAAATTCTACATTCCTCCAATAACAGATATCCTAAAGAAGGAATGCGTTAAAGAAAAAAATAATATTAGCAGAAACCGTCATAGATAACGAAACTATATTAACTACAGGAAATGAAAGAAGATCAATGCTTGATAAAGCCGGAGTATATTCTACACCAACAAAATATTATACAGAAATAGAAAGAAATGAAAGAAATAAAATATACATAGGAAGTACAAAAAGAAGGTTTAAGACCAGATTAAAAGAACATATATCGAACTGGAATAAAAAAGAAAACAAAACATCATTAATAAATCATTGTATTGAAAATGAAGCTTATCCTGATTGGTATGGCAAAATTAATAACCTCACATAAAACTAAAAATCAAATATTAACCTCAGAAGCAGTAATGATTAAAAAAACTAAAGAAATAAATTGTAATAATAATGATCCAATGAGTCTACCGTACGCTTGGAAATATTTTATCGAAAAAGAAAATAACGATAAAAAAAATATAATAAAAGACCTTATTAATTATTTTCAACAAACGAATGGCAACACCAAATAATTTAGGATCAGAATTCATATCATCCAATTATATCAAAACACGACTAAGAATGAGCATTAATACCAAAAATAGCATGCGCAAGAGTACAACTGCCGTGAAATGTTGACGCCGCCAGTAAAATCGATGTAAGTGGCCGAAATACAACGTGTATGAGAAGTAGATCATAGTACCCACTGAAGATGATTCCAAAAAGAAGGAATTGAACCTAGTTTGGGATATCGAGCTACGGAAAATGAAACATGCAACCATCATCTATAATAAGAAATTATAAGATCGAAGTTCAACTTGGAAGCTGATACCACAGGAAAGAAAAATCGTGCCTTCTTCGATAACAAGATGGCTTATTACTGATTCAAAGCATCATAATCAAAAGGTTCAAAAGTTCTTTTCTATTGTATTAATTTCGTGAATCATGAGTTAAAAAACTGGAATAATGTTAATAATTTAATACGTATTGGAGGACTTTGACAACTTATGATGCATATGACTGCACATATAAAAACATTTTTTCATATAAATTTGTAATCTTCATATAATAAAATTCTAAACTATTATAAGGAACATCAAAAAAGGAATATTAGTGACAAGTTGAAATACATTTTTTTTTTATTATATGGACGTTTTTCCCGTGCTCGAATTTCTAGTAACGTGCGAAACAGTAGATGATATGGAAACTATTTTGTTGACATATAGTTAATAATTTCTGAAACCACGTAATATTTTTGACAAATGTTGAATTAATATAACATTACATGATGTTATAATCAACGTGCATGAAGTGTAAAAAAAAAAAAAAAAAAAAAAAAGTGACCAAAAACTTTCGGGTGAGTGATTGGCTTTTTAATGATATGTTCTTTACAAAAATGTTCGTATGTTGGGAGCTTTTGACCTTGTCTTAGGTCTTCATCATGCTAATGGAGGACTATAAGATTGTTTCCGGATTCTACATTTTAATTTTTGTTATTTTTATTGCCAGATCTTAAAATCGATCTCCAGATCATCGGAATGTAGAGAGGATATTCGGAATTATAAGTCTTTGGGTTGAAAAGAATTTCCAGGCTTTCATGGTAACAGAGGCCAAATCGATTGTCAAAAGAAGCAATATGTTTTGCTTCGTTCCAGCGGGGAATTGCAGAGGTGTCTTCCATTGTCAAAATAGACAAGGCTGTTTTTGGGTTGGCTTTCAAAACATCTTTCCTGTGTTACAAATTTCTGTGGCTAATGGTTCTGTATGTGCTTCCAATGTATAAGTTATCACCTGTTGAAGTAGAGATATGAATACAGTAAACTCCTCGGAGATCCAGATTTTCAACTTTGTCCCTATCACTTTGTAAAAGTTTCAAGATGCTTGGGGTGGATTTAATGGCAAGATGGTAACCAAAACTTCTGAAAAGAATTTGTAACTTATAAGCATAGGAAGGATGGTAAGGAACAGAACCGGAGAATTTCAGTTTTTTTTTTTTTTTTTGGGAGGATGGAGGCATTAAATTTTCAACTCGTTTTCACATTTCTATATGAGAGTGTTGACTGTAAGAGCAGGGAAACCATGAGAGAGGGCTATTGTAGAAATTCTGGAGAATTCTTTTGAAGAGATAGTTGGTTGTTGCAAATGATATGAGCCCTGCAGATGTAAGACTTCAATGCTGCAAGCTTGTAGAAATGCAAAGGGAATGATTCAAAGGGAATGATGTTGGTGGCGGCAGAAGGTTTACGATAGACGAAACAAGTGATGGAAAGATCAGAGTTTCTGCAGATGGAGACATCCAGGAGATCAATTTTTTGTTGATTACTTCCATAGATTTAGTAAGTTTAATAGATGGAATATTTTTTGTAATGGAGTAAATCAGGATCTCTAATTCAGACTCAGTATTTGGCCAGCTAATGAAAATGTCATCTACATATCTTAACCACAGGGAAGGTTGAAAAGGGTTATGAGGAATGATGGAAACTTCAATTTAATAATTGAAAACATTTTAATCATAATAATTAAAACTATTATTAATCTTCACACATACATGGAATACAATCAAAGCACAAGTTTGGGTGTGTCAAGCACATTTGCTTTGATTCAAGAGCTTTAGCAGTGGGACTGAGAATGTCACATATCAACAGCTTGTGGCTACATTCATTACTTAGCATACATTCCTGTATGATTTCTCAGGCCTGCTAAGCATCTGTTTGTAATACTTTTCCTACAGTGGAATATATTTAAAGATTGTTTGTTAACAATAAACCTTTGCAGAGGAGTTAATGTTGAGAGAAAACAATCACTAGCAATGAATTACAATAAAAAAGCCGTTGTGCACAAATAATGAGCATAGTGAACAACTTCTTATAAGCCTTAGATGTTCACTGAAATCATGTATCTACATACATATCACTAACCTGTTCTCTGAGATTCAGAGGTTAGCTCAACAAAGAAATATAAAGTACCAGAAAATTTTTACTTACTGTTGCCGAATTAAACTTATCCATTTACAGCCATCTCGACACACAAGTCGGGCTTCACTGACATATATCAATCGACGTACACAAGACCTTCTATACTTCATACTAAAAATCTTTTTCTAATGCAGAAACTCCTGAATCTGATACTCCAATGACTTCCTTTGCATTCTTCTACTTTCCTTTCCTGTAACTTGGGCTAAAAAGATTTTCTTAGTAAGCATTTCATCACTCATTCTTTCAACATGGCCAAACCACCGAAGCATATTAGTCTCCACCTTGCTAACATTTTGCTTCAATTACACAACTGCAACACATCTTCATTCCTCACACAATCAGAACGTGTCTTGCCATAAACTCCCCATAAGTAACACATTTCTCCAGCGCACAAACGACTTATATGTTTCTTTTGTAGTACCCAGGTTTTACTGCCATACATCAGAGTAGGAGCAATTACACTCTCAAACACAGTCATGCAGGACTCTCTTGAGAACCCATCTTTCTTGTGAAAACCTCACAAAGTGGCCATGACTTTCAATGAAAAAATCACTCGCCTATTAATTTCACCATCCAATTTGTTCTCTCTGTCAAACATGCTTCCTAAATACACAAACACACTCACCTGATCAATTACTGTGTCATTTAGAATTATATTACATTCAGTACTACCAGTTCCTCTCTCAAAAACCATAACTTTGGTTTTTCCCTTATTTATACTCAGTTTGAATTTCATGCAAACTTCGTACATCTGGGAAAACATACTCTGCAACTCACTTTTGCTCTCTGCCCACAGGACAGTGTCATCAGCATACTGCAATCTGCACAAATGGATATCACCAAGACAAAAACCAATATTATCTATTTTGGCTTCATGTATGCGAGCATCCATAAATATATTAAACAGCCATGGTGACATTACACAACCTTGTTTGACTCCTGCACCAATAGAGAACCATTTTGATAAAACACCATTCACTCGACAACAAGTTCTACTGCCTGCATAAATGGCTTTTACACTATTAATTAGATTTCCAGCAACACCATATTCATTCAACATTTTCCACAGAAGAGTCCTATTTACTTTGTCATAAGCTTTGTCTAAATCTATGAAGGCAGCAAAAACTTCATCAACAGCCAGATACTTTTTAATCATCATGCGTAATGCAAAAATTTAGTTAGTGCAGCCCTTGCCAGGCATAATTAAAATCACTCTGAACATCCCACACTTTCTCTGATGTAAGACCTCATACTTTTTCAATAATGACCTTACCACTTTCCCTGGCACACTCAGTAGCCTAATACCATGATAGTTCTTGCAGTCAGTCTGATCTCCCTTTCCCTTATACAAGGGAACAATGATGCATCCTTCCAATCCCAAAGGACTATTCCTAACTTCCAGCACAACTGGCAAATTTCAGTTAACCAACCAGTCAATTACAGAGTCACCACCCTTCAACATCTCGGCAGTAATGCCATCAACTCCCAGAACCTGAAAATTCCGAAGATATTTTAGAGCTTTACACACCTCTTGAGATCCCTCCTGTGCTTCCATCCTTCACTGTGACATTATCGGCTTCTGCTTCAGAATCATTTTTGCTTTCCTGATCTAATAACTCACAGAAGTATTCACCCCATCTTTCACTTAACTTATTGGGCTCCCATATCGCTTCCTCGATCTCATTCTTCACACAACTTACTACTTTGTTTACCCTATTTTTCCTGAGTCTCATGTACTTCCAGAAAGAATTCCTATCTTTCCAAAAAGCCAGTTCATGCCTTTCCACCTTCTCCTTCCTATCTTTTGCCTTACTCTGGCGAACCAGCTTAGCAGCTTCACGCTTCTTTGAGCGATATTCATCCACAGAGACTCTACCTTGCAACATCCCTAAATAGGCTTCCTTCTTTCTCTTTACTGCCTCTTCAATCTCACTATTACACCAAGCATCACCTATATTAATTATAAATATAATGATCCGATTTATTGGTGTCTAAAGTAAGAAATCACACAAATTTCACTCCGCAAGCTTTCTCTGTCAACGGACGGCTTCATCAGGCGGTTACATAGAGAATATAGAATCAAAATTGTAGACAGAACGTTAATTCTAATATGATAAATGAAATCATGCGTGAAGACCGCGCGCATAAATAACCACGAACGTGGTGAATACAATATCTTAAAAGCTAATGCAAAAGCAAACAATGTAAACTTTAGGAAGAAACTAGAATCATGAAGACCATCTTGCGATGCCTAGCAGATGGTTCCAAGCTACCGGTAGTTCGAAAGAGACATCGGTGTTGCATACATCCTGTTTCGTTAATATCTCAACTGTTTCCCTTATGGCAGCTGTTCTTGCGTCTCCATATGGTGCGATCTTCGAGATATTCTGCCATTGGGGTTGAGCTTGATGGTTAGCTACTTCTTTGGCAAGTGACGTAGAAAGTTTCTTTTGTGCAACGTCCCTCTTATGCTCATTTATTCTCTCCTCAAATGACCTTTTTGTGAGACCTACGTAAAATTTAGTTGAGAAGTCTGGGTATAACAATGGGATGCAATAGATGCCCGCATCTGTGAGCTTCAAGGTACGATTACTTCTTGCTGTGCTGAGGACGGTTGCCATGTGTTTAGAAGCTTTAAGGCCAACATCCAATCCTTTCTTCTGAAAGGGATTTTTAATAAAATAAGATATTTTTGGGATGTACGGGATCGAACCAACAAATTTTAAAGGTGCTCTTCTGTTCGGTGTAGCAAGTGTGTTGGCTTCAACTTTTGCTATTGTGTCCTCTACGCGGGAGACGTCAAACCCTCTTGCAAAGGCAAGATCTTTCAAAAGACTTAATTTCGGCATCATAGTCAGATTTCAAGGTGCAAAAATCTTTGGCTCTTTTAGCCCGGTATTTGAATAGAGCATACTTGTGTGTTGTTGGGTTGGCTGATCCTGGTGGAATAGGGTTAGGTACGTGCATGGGTTTATAGTAGACTTTGGTAGTGAGTGTACCTGAAATCGATTTCTTCACAAGTACATCTAAATATGGTAACTCTCCTTGATTTTCTATTTCCATCGCAAATTTAATGTCTTCATATATGTTGTTTATGTCTACCATAAAGTCTTGCAAGTAGGCTTCTCCGTGCTCCCAGACAAAAAAGATATCATCTGCATAGCGTAGCCATACTCTTGGTGTCCTGGGAAGAGTGGTGAGTATGATCTCTTCAATAGGTCTCATGATGGCTTCAGCGAGTATTGGAGACAAGGCTGAACCCATTGGGACTCCTTTTGATTGCTTGTAGACGTGGGAGCCATAGGTAAAGAAGTTGGAATCTACAGCTAAGTCAAGAACAGCAAAGATATCTTTCAGAGCTTCTTTATCATAAAGGTTAGCTCCAGCCAGGGTTCGTTTGATGTTTTGCGTTGCTTCTGGTATTGGAACAGAGGGGTAGAGGGAGATAACATCAAAGCTGCCAATAAGTTCATGTTGTGCAATGGTGATACCTTTTAGCTTGGAGATGAAGTCATTCATCTCCAAGCTAAATCGGATCATTATATTTATAATTAGTTTTCTGGTGTTGGCGTCCCACAAGCTATATATTTGTTTGCTGTTTCTGGGCATATAATGGACGCATATCATAAACTTAGACGATTTAGAATCAAGCTTGAGATGGAACGATCGCACTTTGACTTCTTGCAAGAATGCAGAGCGCTGGACCTGATTCCTCCTTTCCTCAAGTTTAAATCTACTCTTGACAATCCTTGGTTCCGACGTAAAAAGTTGATATTCCAGCAGCAAACGCTGAAGCACCTCATTCGCTCCAAATGAGTTAGAGTCATGGAGCTGGAATCCAAGTCCTTTAGCCTGCACGCTGATCTAGCGCATCTGGTCTCACCTTTGGAGCTAGATATAATGCTAAGAAAATAAACATGCTGGCCAGCAGAGAGCGTAAAACCCACGGAGCTCGCCACAAGAAGAAATTAGATAAGCTCTGGGCAGAACAGCATCCGAACGTTCCTCAACATCAGTCGTTAATGTTTCTTCTAAGACACTTACCCTTATTCCAGTCGTTAATGTTTCTTCTAAGACACTTACCCATTCGGAGCTTGTGATCCTGCAGAAAGGCCCAAAATTTACATTTGAGAGACCTCTTAGATACAAAGAAGTGGTGCCACAAATCGAAAGTGTCCTAAGACATTTGCCAGTTTCTGAGCGTGACCCTATCAGATACGAATGCGCAGCCATGCTTACAAGTATCACGAAGGCACGGAGTAGAAATTACATTCAGAAGCTCCCTAATGAATTAAAGAGGCTCAAAAATGATAGAGACATTGTTTTCCTGCTAACTGATAAGTCGGGGCAGATCGCCATAATGGACGACCAAGACTACGACATAAAAATTCGTTCTTTCATTGATTCGAACGCCGTTATGCAGACAAAAGACCCTCTCAACAGATGGAAAGCAAGAGTCAGGAAAGCTTCTAATTTTAAAGCCCTTCCAGACGCCATCAAGCGAGCAGCGAAACTCCCTCCTGGGGCATCCATACCCAAATTATTCGGGAGATTAAAGCACCATAAAGAGGGCAACCCAATCAGACCGATCGTTTCAAGGAAGAAAGCACCATCAACACACCTTGAGAAAGCCCTGGCAACTTTTCTTATGCCATTCCTTCCGAACACAGACAGAGTCCTTAGATCCCTCGAATGACTTCATCTCCAAGCTAAAAGGTATCACCATTGCACAACATGAACTTATTGGCAGCTTTGATGTTATCTCCCTCTACCCCTCTGTTCCAATACCAGAAGCAACACAAAACATCAAACGAACCCTGGCCGGAGCTAACCTTTATGATAAAGAAGCTCTGAAAGATATCTTTGCTGTTCTTGACTTAGCTGTAGATTCCAACTTCTTTACCTATGGCTCCCACGTCTACAAGCAATCAAAAGGAGTCCCGATGGGTTCAGCCTTGTCTCCAATACTCGCTGAAGCCATCATGAGACCTATTGAAGAGATCATACTCACCACTCTTCCCAGGACACCAAGAGTATGGCTACGCTATGCAGATGATATCTTTTTTGTCTGGGAGCACAGAGAAGCCTACTTGCAAGACTTTATGGTAGACATAAACAACATACATGAAGACATTAAATTTGCGATGGAAATAGAAAATCAAGGAGAGTTACCATATTTAGATGTACTTGTGAAGAAATCGATTTCAGGTACACTCACTACCAAAGTCTACTATAAACCCATGCACGTACCTAACCCTATTCCACCAGGATCAGCCAACCCAACAACACACAAGTATGCTCTATTCAAATACCGGGCTAAAAGAGCCAAAGATTTTTGCACCTTGAAATCTGACTATGATGCCGAAATTAAGTCTTTGAAAGATCTTGCCTTTGCAGGAGGGTTTGACGTCTCCCGCGTAGAGGACACAATAGCGAAAGTTGAAGCCAACACACTTGCTACACCAAACAGAAGAGCACCTTTAAAATTTGTTGGTTCGATCCCGTACATCCCAAAAATATCTTATTTTATTAAAAATCACTTTCAGAAGAAAGGATTGGATGTTGGCCTTAAAGCTTCTAAACACATGGCAACCGTCCTCAGCACAGTAAGAAGTAATCGTACCTTGAAGCTCACAGATGCGGGCATCTATTGCATCCCATTGTTATACCCAGACTCCTCAACTAAATTTTACGTAGGTCTCACAAAAAGGTCATTTGAGGAGAGAATGAATGAGCATAAGAGGGACGTTGCACAAAAGAAACTTTCTATGTCACTTGCCAAAGAAGTAGCTAACCATCAAGCTCAACCCCAATGGCAGAATATCTCAAAGATCGCACCATATGGAGACGCAGAACAGCTGCCATAAGGGAAACAGTTGAGATATTAATGAAACAGGATGTATGCAACACCGATGTCTCTTTCGAACTACCGGTAGCTTGGAACCATCTGCTAGGCATCGCAAGATGGTCTTCATGATTCTAGTTTCTTCCTAAAGTTTACATTGTTTGCTTTTGCGATAGCTTTTAAGATATTGTATTCACCACGTTCGTGGTTATTTATGCGCGGTCTTCACGCATGATTTCATTTATCATATTAGAATTAACGTTCTGTCTACAATTTTGATTCTATATTCTCTATGTAACCGCCTGATGAAGCCGTCCGTTGATGGAGAAAGCTTGCGGAGTGAAATTTGTGTGATTTCTTACTTTAGACACCAATAAATCGGATCATTATATTTATAATTAGTTTTCTGGTGTTGGCGTCCCACAAGCTATATATCACCTATATTGTTACCCACTATTGTGGTGCCACATACCTCTTTAGCAGCAGTGACAACACAGTTCTTAGAACATTCCCACTTCTTTTCTACATCCCTCCCACCAGACTTCAGCTCCTTCAGTCATTCTCTGAGTAAGTCAGAATAAGGCTGATGATCTTCAAGAAGCCTATCAACCTTTATTCTTTCTATCCTGGGTCTCTTCCCATTCCTTTGCCTCCAACCAACATTAAGTTTCACTCGTGACACTACCAAGTAATGATCAGAACCAACATCCGCACCTTTCATCACACAAGTGTCAACAACTAAGTGCTTCAGATGCTGATCGTAGACAACAAAATCTAACACTCTTTGGACTAAGGGTATGATTTTCTCAAGTATATGAGTGGATATATTTGTGGTTGAAAAATGTATTAGATACACACAACCATTCTCAATGTAGAGTTCAATTAATTTTTAACCATTATCATTCACACAAGGATCATTAAACTTACCCAGAACACTGTCAGAAATTGCATTCTGCACACCTACTCTAGCATTGAAATCTGCTGATATTATATTTTTCTCTTTAGCACCAAACTGGCTGAAAACAGCTTTCAACTCATTCCAGAAATCTTCCTTCCAATCAGAAGATTTAGAGTCACAAGGAGCATACACTACAACAATTACTATTCTTTGAAGTTTTACTTTCAAGCGAATCCAAAGAATTCTCTCACTTATGCAACTATAATGAATTAAGTTGTTCTTCATCTTTTCATTAAAATCACACCTACACCAGCCTGTCTTCTCATATTATCCAATACTCCAGACCACAAACTCACCGTTCCATTCACTTCTTCTATCCCAATTTCTTTCTTTTTGGTTTCACTTGCACACAGTACATCCAATTTATATTTATTTATCTCTTCAATCACCTTGTTCATCTTGCCATTTATACCTGTAGCATTCCATACACTAATCTTACACTCACTCAGCTGAGATCTCTTTCTGATTTGCCCTTTTCCATTTCCGGGTCGATACCATGGTGGACCATTCTTCTCTAGCGTGTTAGGTCCACCATTTCCCACACTTGAGTCATTTTTAATATTTCTTTGTGTCTTTTTGATCAGGTAAGTGCATCAGTGTGGGGGATTAGCCCACAGTTGACGGTTCCAGTTGGTCATTCAACCTAAGGATTCTGGAACAAAACCCAATGAGTTGGGAGCTTTTCACCAATGTCACACAGATCTAGCTGGCACCTTTCCCAAGATTCACAGAGACCCTTGTTGCTGTTCTGTGTGCTACTGTTTTCACAGAGTGCCCTGAGGAGGCAAACCTATCACTCACCAAGATTGCCCACTGGATTCATGTTAAGTCCCAAAATAAAGAAAAAACATTTTTTACCTTCCTTAACATCCCCATTTTCATTCCCTTCAGTATAACATCCCAGTGATGCAAGGAAGTGATTGTGTCTTGTGAAATGGATGATGCATAGATGCCAACCTTTGGAAGTTGTTTAGAGCAATAAACACACTTTTTTGTTGTTTTTGTTGTTGTTTTGGGAATCCAGCATGGGAATGAATTCCAGTCTGTAACAATTATTACAGAAAAAAAAAAAGTGGTAAAATTAAAAATGTTGCCTACAGAAAAAATATAAAAGATTACCTTCAGTAATCTTTTGGATCTTTTCTTTTCACACTCTCTCTTTCAATGACTTCAGATTTCGGCAGAGTTGGAATCCACTGCTTTTCCTATATAACCCATTTTAACTCTGTGTTTTAAGTTTGTAATTCACGATTTGTATAGCCAAATAGGTTTCGATGTTCATTCTTCCCGACTTGATGATTATAATTTTATGCACCATGCTGAAAGAACTTTCAGCTTGAGGACCATGATTGCATAATAAAAAGCTGTTACAGGTTTAGATAAATGCTGTAACTTTGAGAATATGAATATACTTTTGAACACCATGCATCAATCTTACAGATCTTTTAACTTCATCACTTCTGTTTTTGGAAAACTCCTGTCACCCTACTATCAAGCTGGAATGCAAACACTTATTGGGAATTCAATTAGTTCTTCTAACATATTTCGGTGTTGAACTTCATTATGTGTTGAATATAATATTTATTGTACATATTTGTCAACTATACAGTTGTGATATTTTGTACTGCTTCTCACGTTGTATGAATATCAAAGTGCTCGCGGGGAAACATTCATCTTTGTCTGACATTGGGTTATCACAGTTGAATGCTCCTGAATATTAAAGATGAAGGTAAAATATTATATAAATGAAAGCTGTTACTCACATTTTCTTTTTCCTGGAATATTTGGGATATTGAACTTTTACTTGGCGAAAGCATAAATTGTTTTGAGTCTTCTATCACTTCCAGCAGTCACATTGTGAAGATATTCTACTTGATAAGTTGATACAGGTGGGTAACAATTCTTCTTAATGAATCGTGATTCTAATCAATAAAATAATTCAATAAAAATGAAACCTAAAATAATAAACTAGCGAACGGTCAGACCTTCAAGTTGAAGGGAAATTGATCTGATAAAATATTCTGTCTTGACAATAGCCTAGACTTCATTTCCCACTGCACTAATATTCCCAAACTAGTTTCGACTATCAGTCTTGTAGTCTTCATCTGTGGGTTAAATGACGTGTTTCTCATCGTGCATGTTGTTTGTCGGTCAAATATCTCACAATCTGCAACATGACCCAAAAGTGCCACGTCCACAGAACCTTTTGCGCATTCAAATCTTGGTTTTATTGTGCATTTTACGCCATGTACATGTTAGTTCTTGACTGGAATGTCCAAATTTGTTTCCGATTTTAAATTGTATGGTGTCGTCATCTTCCATACGTCAATCGACTCAGTATTTGTCTTGATCTTAAATTGTTTATTTTGGCTGTTTTTTTGTTCTTTTTTCTTTTCTTGCTCAATGAGGTATCTCCATGCATATGGTAGGTCGACTGGGTCATCGTAATTACAGTTTTTATCTCTTGGTTTTTTCAATCCTTACTGCCTCTGATGTTAAAATTTGGGCTTTCATTTTATGTGATGTTATTAATTTGGCTTCCTGCCAATCCGAGATTGTCTCATTATCAATACAATGTTGAATTGATAATGTTTTCTTTTCTTTTTTTGTTCTAGTTGGATATGATTTCTCCCAGTATTGTTTTAAATCTTTTTTTGGTACTTCCTATGTATATCGTTTTATCTATTCTCTCTGCACTTGAATAAAAAAGAAAGTAAAATGTCATTAAAACGTCAGAGCATTTTGACAACAGGTAATGAAAAAAGATCGATTTTAGAAAAAGCAGGTGTATACTGCATTCCAACTAGAAATATTTCAAGTGCAGAGAGAATAGATAAAATGAATAAAATACATATAGGAAGTACCACAAAAAAAAAAAAAAAAAAAAAAAAAAAAAAAATTAAAACAAGACTGGGAGAACACATATCAAACTGGAATAAAAAAGAAAATAAAACGTCATTAATTCAACATTGTATTGATAATGAGACAATTCCGGATTGGCCGGAAGCCAAATGAATAACATTGCATAAAATGATAGCCCAAACTTTAACATCAGAGGCAGTAATGATTGAAAAAACAAGAGATAAAAACTGTAATTACAATGACCCAGTCGACCTACCATATGCGTAGAGATACCTCATTGAGCAAGAAAAGAAAAAGAAAAAAAAAACAAAAAAACCCAGCCGAATGAAACGATTTAAGATCAAGACAAATACTGAGTCGATTGACGTATGGAAGATGACGACACCAGACAATTTAAAATCGGGAACAAATTTGGACATTCCAATCAAGAACTAACATGCACATGACGTAAAATGCGCAATAAAACCAAGATTTGAATGCACAAAAGGTTCTGTCGATGTAGCACTTTTGGGTTATGTTGCAGATTGTGAGATATTTGGCTGATGAACAACATGCACGATGAGAAACATGTCGTTTAACCCACAGATGAAGACTATGAGAATGATAGTCGAAACTAGTTTGGGAATATTAGTGCAGCGGGAAACGAAGTCTAAGCTGTCGTCAAGACAGAATAGTTTACTATATCGATTTCCCTTCAACTTAAAGGTTTGACTCTTCAATATTTTATTATTTTAGGTTTCATTTTTATTGAATTATTTTATTGATTAGAATCACGATTCATTAAGAATTGTTACCCACCTGTATCAACTTATCAAGTAGAATATCTTCACGAAGTGACTCTAAAAGTGATAGAAGACTTCAAAGCAATTTATGCTTTTGCCAAGTAAAAGTTCAATATCCCGAATATTCCAGGAAAAAGAAAATGTGAGTAACAGCTTTCATTTATATAATATTTTACCTTTATCTTTGATATTCAGTAGCATTCAACTGTGATAACCCAATGTCAGACAAAGATGAATGTTTCCCGCGAGCACTTTGATAGTCATACAACGTGAGAAACAGTACAAAATATCATAACTGTATAGTTGACAAATATGTACAATAAACTTATGGGTAAACATAATATTTAACAACACTGGACAGTGGAAAAAAAATGCAATTATGGGAGAAATTTGCACTTCATCCAACTTCTGTTTTCAGAAAATGTTCCTCCATTTTCTAGCTGAAATACAAATTTTATGAAATAAAAATGTTAATTAACAATGACAGAGGGTAAGAGGGACAGCATAAGATATAGAATTTACAAATTATATGGAGATTTTTGCTCCATCTAACTTCCTGTTTTGGAGATTGTTGCCTATATTTTCAAGCTGAAATACTGAAATACATTTAAGCAAGAAATTATGTTTAACAATACTAGACAGAGGCAACAGCGCAAGTATAAAAAATTTCAATTGTGGGAGAAGTCTTTACTCTAACTTCCATTTTTGAAAGTTTCGAAAAACAGAAATTCCAGCCCCTGAAGAAAAATGACCAACTAATCCCCCTCCAGATTCTATTCAGTATAGTATTGATCTTGAGAATAACCAAGTAATGATGAAATTCCACAATTCCGCAGAAGAATCTCATGCCTGTTTTCGAGGCAGAAAAATCAAATGGTGATAATGGAGATCTACCATAATTTCATCATGTTTGCACTTCTGTAATTCTATCCAAAAATTCTTAATATTACAGAAAATCCGTACTGGTTGGCATCTATCATCTCCAAGGCAGCAGAGCGATGAGCACCTCGGACCATAGTGACAGTGGTGTGCCTTCATGTAAATTCCACAATTACAGTGATAAATACAATTTATTACTGTAATTCTCTCATCACTTTACACAAATTCACTCATTTAAAACATGGGCATCGTTCCCTTGGTGCAAATTTTCCAACAATGTGTCAAGTATTACCAAGACCATGATGCTACACAGCCATGTTTAAACAGGGTTACCACTCTTTTATCTCACAAAAATTAAGCACTTTCCAAAAGTCTTTTAAACACCTTATCTTAGTTGTAAATGCATTTATGGCACCTCTATTCATAGTGATTGTGGAATAACTTTTTTACGGGTCTTATAGAGGTAATTTTTCATGAAAGTTGGTTGTCAAATTTTCGAACTAAAGCCTAGTTCGTCATCAGGACTATGTCACTGGAGTAGTTGCTGCCACTCAATTGGAAGAGTCCATCCGCAATTATCGTTAATTGTGGTACTTCTTCTTCTTGCTATTTCGATCCCTTCTTCTAGTTTCCTCTTTACTAAGTTTGACTGGTGGGCGATTATTTTCACTGAGTCCCAATTTATGGAGTGTCCACTTGCTTGTATATGTCTGTCTAGCCCTGTTTTGTTCCCAATGTTCCTAATAGCTGCTTGGTGTTCTTTCATTCGGACCTTAATACTTCTCCCTGTTTCTCCTATATAGCTGAGTCCGCAGTTACAGTCGATGCAGTAAATTACTCCTTCCTGCAATTGGATGTCCAATTCTTTCCGCTTTAAAGTTGGCAGGAATTTCTTTATTTTGTTATTAAGATCTGGAGCTAGCCTGATATTATATTTTGCTCCGATCCTTTTCAGTTTCTCGAAAAGTCCCTTGTGGTACGTAATTTTGCTGGTGAATTTGAAGTTGGTGTTTTCCTGCTTCTTTTTTGGCACTTGTTTAAATATTTTCTCAACATATGGGGAGGGATTGTTTTCTGCCAATATTTCCTTTAATTCTTCAATCTTTTGAGTAGCTGAAGAGACCAGGATCTCAATTTTTTTCCAAAAATTGTCTCGCCGTATTCGATTTAATATAATCAGGGTGGAATGAGCAGAAGTCTAACATCTTCCCTGTGTTGGCGGGTTTTCTAAAAGCTGAGTGAATATTTTCCCCTCTCTTGAGGTCAAGGTTAAATCTAGGTAATTGATGCTATGGTCTTTTTCCTGTTCCAGGGTGTACTGCAAGGTATTCTCTAGTAAGTTAAATTCTTCCAGAATCTGAGAGGGTAGAGATTGGTCCACAGTATCTACTATAATTAGGACATCATCCATGTACCTTACACAGAGAGCAAACAAGGAGGGTTGTACAAGGATTTTTGCCTCTAGTTTACTTATATAATAATTTGCTAGCAGAGGTGCTAGTAGAGAACCCATTGCAAGTCCTGAAGTTTGCCTGTAATATTTCTTTCCAAACTGGAAGAAATTATTCTTGAAGGAAAATAGGAGCAGTTCAGATATGCCAAGTAGTATTTCTCTATTGTGATTATGGAATACTATTTTTTCTGCAAGGTCATCTGCAATGAATTCCAGTAGGAGGTCCAGGTTAATGTTGGTATACATAGAGACTATATTCAGGCTTGCCATTACTGGATGAATTAATTCTGGCAAGTCGTCCAGTTTTCCTTTTAGCTGTTTGGAATTTTTAGTAGGTAGGGAGGAGAAGGGAAAATATCTCTGAGGTGACCAAGTAAATAATAATTAATGTTGGAGAGTGGCGAATTTCTAGTGTCTATTATAGGTCTTACTGGATGGCCTTCTTTGTGAACTTTTATCGTACCATAGATCTGTGGAATTCTTGACTGGATTTTGGAGAAGTTTTGAAGAGCTCATTAAGCTGTTTTTTATTTCTTAAAGAGCTGATTAATTTCTTAAGATTTTTGACAGTTTGATCTATAGGGTTACCCTTGAGTTCTTCATAATAAGGCTTGCTCAATTCAGCTTCCATTTTTATTGTAATACTTCTCTTTTTCTACCAATACCAAAACTTTGCTCTTATCTGCTCTCAGTGCTACAACTTTATCATTGGCTTTGAATTTTTTAAGGTCAGCAATGGCATTTCTATTAAAATTGTAATCAACTTTTACTGGCTTTTTTACAAATTTTGAGACGCAGTCTGAGAATTCTTTCCCTAAAGTAACTGCTGTATTTTCATCTTCTCTTTCTACCTTACTACAGATGCTTTCTAAATCAATCAGTATACATTTTTTATCAAGTGTTGCAGAGGAAAGGTTATAATTATATCCCTTATTGAGGAGATTAATCAGGTTTTCATCAACTCCTTCTTCTGTCAGATCTATGAAATGTTTGTTAGTGGGGATGGTATTAACTGAGGGCCAGGTGCTGTAGACATTAACTTTGGATTCAACCACTTATTCTCTTTAATCTTCAATTTTACCTTAAACTTTTTGTTTTTATCTCTCACTGCTTTAGCTAACCAATTATCAATATTTTTCTTTTCTGCTTCCGGAATTTCACCTAATGAAGAGGTCCAAATACGAGCTTCTATTCGTTCGCATTGCTCAATAGTTTTGAATTTATTACGAATTGCGCCATTCACCGTTTTTAGTTCTATTTTTTTAATAAAATTTCTTGACAGATTTTCCGCGATGTTTTTCGGGAGTCTCAAAGAAGGTGGAACAAAATTAGCTCTCTTACATTTCTTAAGAAAAATATAGTTGTGACTTACATTTGTCGCTTTTGCACTTACTCCTTTCTATCTTTCTGATGTTTCGCCATATATCCAGCCCGTATGTGGTTTTAATCCTAGTTGTAAATGCATTTATGGCACCTCTATTCATAGTGATTGTGGAATAACTTTTTTACGGGTCTTATAGAGGATATTTTTCATGAAAGTTGGTTGTCAAATTTTCGAACTAAAGCCTAGTTCGTCATCAGGACTATGTCACTGGAGTAGTTGCTGCCACTCAATTGGAAGAGTCCATCCGCAATTATCTTTAATTGTGGTACTTCTTCTTCTTGCTATTTCGATCCCTTCTTCTAGTTTCCTCTTTACTAAGTTTGACTGGTGGGCGTTATTTTCACTGAGTCCCAATTTATGGAGTGTCCACTTGCTTGTATATGTCTGTCTAGCCCTGTTTTGTTCCCAATGTTCCTAATAGCTGCTTGGTGTTCTTTCATTCGGACCTTAATACTTCTCCCTGTTTCTCCTATATAGCTGAGTCCGCAGTTACAGTCGATGCAGTAAATTACTCCTTCCTGCAATTGGATGTCCAATTCTTTCTGCTTTAAAGCTGGCAGGAATTTCTTTATTTTGTTATTAAGATCTGGAGCTAGCCTGATATTATATTTTGCTCAGATCCTTTTCAGTTTCTCGAAAAGTCCCTTGTGGTACGTAATTTTGCTGGTGAATTTGAAGTTGGTTTTTTCCTGCTTCTTTTTTGGCACTTGTTTAAATATTTTCTCAACATATGGGGAGGAGTAATTGTTTTCTGCCAATATTCACATCAGAAAGATAGAAAGGAGTAAGTGCAAAAGCGACAAATGTAAGTCACAACTATATTTTCTTAAGAAATGTAAGAGAGCTAATTTTGTTCCACCACCTTTGAGACTCACGAAAAACGTCGCGGAAAATCTGTCAAGAAATTTTATTAAAAAAATAGAACTAAAAACGGTGAATGGCGCGATTCGTAATAAATTCAAAACTATTGAGCAATGCGAACGAATAGAAGCTCGTATTTGGACCTCTTCATTAGGTGAAATTCCGGAAGCAGAAAAGAAAAATATTGATAATTGGTTAGCTAAAGCAGTGAGAGATAAAAACAAAAAGTTTAAGGAAAAATTGAAGATTAAAGAGAATAAGTGGTTGAATCCAAAGTTAATGTCTACAGCACCTGGCCCACAGTTAATACCATCCCCCACTAACAAACATGTCATAGATCTGACGGAAGAAGGAGTAGATGAAAACCTGATTAATCTCCTCAATAAGGGATATAATTATAACCTTTCCTCTGCAACACTTGATAAAAAATGTATACTGATTGATTTAGAAAGCATCTGTAGTAAGGTAGAAAGAGAAGATGAAAATACAGCAGTTACTTTAAGGAAAGAATTCTCAGACTGCATCTCAAAATTTGTAAAAAAGCCAGTAAAAGTTGATTACAATTTTAATAGAAATGCCATTGCTGACCTTAAAAAATTCAAAGCCAATGATAAAGTTGTAGCACTGAGAGCAGATAAGAGCAAAGTTTTGGTATTGGTAGAAAAAGAGAAGTATTACAATAAAATGGAAGCTGAATTGAGCAAGCCTTATTATGAAGAACTCAATGGTAACCCTATAAGATCAAACTGTCAAAAATCTTAAGAAATTAATCAGCTCTTTAAGAAATAAAAAACAGCTTAATGAGCTCTTCAAAAACTTCTCCAAAATCCAGTCAAGAATTCCACAGATCTATGGTACGATAAAAGTTCACAAAGAAGGCCATCCAGTAAGACCTATAATAGACACTAGAAATTTGCCACTCTCCAACATTAATTATTATTTACTTGGTCACCTCAGAGATATTTTCCCTTCTCCTCCCTACCTACTAAAAAATTCCATACAGCTAAAAGGAAAACTGGACAACTTGCCAGAATTAATTCATCCAGTAATGGCAAGCCTGAATATAGTCTCTATGTATACCAACATTAACCTGGACCTCCTACTGGAATTCATTGCAGATGACCTTGCGGAAAAAATAGTATTCCATTATCACAATAGAGAAATACTACTTGGCATATATGAACTGCTCCTATTTTCCTTCAAGAATAATTTCTTCCAGTTTGGAAAGAAATATTACAGGCAAACTTCAGGACTTGCAATGGGTTCTCCACTAGCACCTCTGCTAGCAAATTATTATATAAGTAAACTAGAGGCAAAAATCCTTATACAACCCTCCTTGTTTGCTCTCTGTGTAAGGTACATGGATGATGTCCTAATTATAGTAGATACTGTGGACCAATCTCTACCCTCTCAGATTCTGGAAGAATTTAACTTACTAGAGAATACCTTGCAAGTACACCCTGGAACAGGAAAAAGACCATAGCATCAATTACCTAGATTTAACCTTGACCTCAAGAGAGGGGAAAATATTCACTCAGCTTTTTAGAAAACCCACCAACACAGGGAAGATGTTAGACTTCTGCTCATTCCACCCTGATTATATTAAATCGAATACGGTGAGACAATTTTTGGAAAAAATTGAAATCCTGGTCTCTTCAGCTACTCAAAAAGATCTTCACAAAGAAGAATTAAAGGAAATATTGGCAGAAAACAATTACCCCTCCCCATATGTTGAGAAAATATTTAAACAAGTGCCAAAAAGAAGCAGGAAAAAACCAACTTCAAATTCACCAGCAAAATTACGTACCACAAGGGACTTTTCGAGAAACTGAAAAGGATCGGAGCAAAATATAATATCAGGCTAGCTCCAGATCTTAATAACAAAATAAAGAAATTCCTGCCAGCTTTAAAGCAGAAAGAATTGGACATCCAATTGCAGGAAGGAGTAATTTACTGCATCGACTGTAACTGCGGACTCAGCTATATAGGAGAAACAGGGAGAAGTATTAAGGTCCGAATGAAAGAACACCAAGCAGCTATTAGGAACATTGGGAACAAAACAGGGCTAGACAGACATATACAAGCAAGTGGACACTCCATAAATTGGGACTCAGTGAAAATAATCGCCCACCAGTCAAACTTAGTAAAGAGGAAACTAGAAGAAGGGATCGAAATAGCAAGAAGAAGAAGTACCACAATTAACGATAATTGCGTGATGGACTCTTCCAATTGAGTGGCAGCAACTACTCCAGTGACATAGTCCTGATGACGAACTAGGCTTTAGTTCGAAAATTTGACAACCAACTTTCATGAAAAATAGCCTCTATAAGACCCGTAAAAAAGTTATTCCACAAACCTTATCTTATGCGAAGCATGCACGATACTAACGTATATACAAATATACTGTTACACATGACTTACTTATATAATCTGAAGTATGCTGATGAAGTTTGCAATATTGTTGAATACAGTTCAAGTTTGTGGATGTAAAACATTTCAATTTATGCAATTTAACCTTTTAAATGCCACACTATGTTAATCTGCGAGTTTCAAACCTTTTGTAGTTTAAAAAGCTTATTATACATGTATATAACACAAACATTTTGAAATTTTCTGAAAACAAATTTTCTTTGTTTTTTTTATTGTTCCCATTTGGGAACATTTCTTTTTGGAATTAATAATTCTGTTGCAATTTTATAGAAACTGATTTTTTTCATGATTGTTCTTCAGAAAAATACATAAACCCTTCGTAAGTAAAAGAGAAAACAAATTTGTTGGGGTAGAACTAATTCCAGCTCTTTTCAAGACTGGGTAATGGAGGTCATTGTGAGTTGTATGGGCCCAAGCAGTGGCCATGGCACCAGTGCGAATGTTGTGACCTTGTGTGTTCATCCAGATGGGTTCTTAACTGCACCTGGTAGAACCTATGTAAAGTTTGGGAGGTACGTTAGTTTTCACAGATTTCATTGGGATGCTATAAACACTGTGTTTATCTTCTGTTTTAACCGGATCACAGTCGTTTTTCACTATGGATAAGATATTTGAAGTTTTGATGCCAAAATTAAGTTTCGACTTTTTGCAAATGTTTTTCAAGGCAGAGACTGTTGGAAGATGGTAATTCATGGAACCTACAAATTTCAACCGAGAAGCCTCCTGATGAAGGGTGGTAGAGTAAGCATTTTTCAGTTTTTCTTAAAAAGAGGTTCACAATCTGGTCAGCATAGCCATGAAGTCTTGTAATGTCATTGATTCTTTCGATTTCCAGTCTACGAAGACGCAGGTTGGATGAATGGGTGAAGGCTCGTTTTAGCATAACCTGATGGCCGAGAGTTTGTAGTTCATAGGGTGAGCAGATTGGAATGGAATGATGGTAGAATTCGTGGATGGTTTCCTGTAAATGAAATATTGCAGGGTAGAGTTGTTTGGGTTCCTTATCAATAAGAAATCCAGAAATGGAAGAGAGTGGTTAGCTTCTTTCAAATGTGAAGTTCATTGAGGCAAATTAATTTGACATAATATCCATAAACTTGTAGAGAAAGCACAATTCGTACAATATGTCATAAACAAACACCACCGTCTATGTACGATATTTAATTAAAAGATGAAATCTATTTACAAATTAGAAACCTCCATGAGCACTTTCAGGGTAACACTTACTCCATCATCAGGTGGAACAGAGAGTTTAATGCAGTACTTGCGTACACATATATAGGAGTGCAGCAATGCACCATGGTATAGTTCTCAGGCGTCACAAGGCTAAGGTGTTGCCATCGCAACCGAGCAATAGACACAATTTCAGACTTTTGTTACACATAATACAGATTGTATTGCACAGTTAAAATTGTCTAATTTACATGTTATTGTTTTTACTAAATATATTTCACAATTATAATTTAAAGTTCAAAACAGCAACATGGTTTTTCCAAACTTTTGGTATATCCACTGGCATATTATCATTACAGCACCTGTCCCCTAAGGCTTCAATATACAGGCTTTCTACAAGGTGTAGTGAGTGTACATACGCAGGGGTGTTCAGCAGTCTAATGTTCTCCCAGTCTGGTTGCAAAGTTCCATTTACTACATTTCTAGATAGTGCCGTGTTATTGCAGAAAGTTCGAATATCATACTTATGTTCCTGAACACGAATATCCAAGCGAGCCTACATAGTTACTAACGTGTTCTCCTGTTGAGGGGTCTAGCAGTGGTATGTTGTACACTCCCTATTTGCTCAAAATATCGGTTGCTGCCCAATCTTTTCTAACTGATGATATGAGATTCTTCGATCGGGTACCGAATTGTATGTTCTGCTTTGAGCATATGCGTGACAATGTGTTAGTGATGTTTGGGTACTGGTCCAATGCTCCCACAAACCGTTTGCTAGGCTTTGGATCTTGTTCTATACTTATGGTTCTTTGGTTGCTAATTCTGCAGAATAATCTATTAACCAATATCCTTGGGTATCCAGGTTTGTCCGCCAATTAAAAAAAAAAACTTTATTTCAGACTGTAGAAGACTCTCGCTTGAAGAATGCGTGTAGGCTCTTCTAATTAAAAAGTTAATAGCAGATAGTTTTTGTGGGGTTGGATGTGATGAATTGAATGGAATAAGGCTATTGCAATCAGTTGGCTTACGATAAACTGAAAAAAAAAAGACAATGAATTAGTATCCGGGTCACGAAATATGCGAAAATCTAAAAAAGGGAGTGAAAAATCAGATTTAAGTTCTGTCGTGAGCCCAATAGTAGGGAATACTGACGAAAGTGTGTCGACGAATTGAATTAAATCATCCTTGGAATGAGGCCAAAGCACAAGGATGTCGTTGACGTACCTAAGGTATAAATTGGGGACCAAAGATGATTCATTGAGAACTTTGTTTTCTATGTATTGTAGCAGAATTTCGGCTAACACAGCAGATAGTGGGGAGCCCATGGGTGAACCCTCAGTTTGTAAAGTAAATTTTGTCAAGAAATTTGAAATATGATCGCCGTTTAACTAAACGAAGTGCGCTAATAATGGCGGTGATTTCGGGAGTGGGGACATGAATTTCAGCAAGTTTAGCCTCAATAATAAGATGAGTGGCATCCACAGGTACATTAGGGTACAGTGAAACTACATCCAGAGAGGCTAATATGAAAGGGCCAGCATGTGGCTGAAGCATTCTGATCCTTTCTATTGCCCTAGTGGAGCTTTTGATAGAAAAAGGCGAGCTCTCAGTTAACTTCATGTTATGCTTTGAGCATATGCGTGACATCACTAATGCATTATCACGCATATGCTCAAAGCATAACATACAATTCGGTACCCGATCGAAGAATCTCATATCATCAGTTAGAAAAAGATTGGGCAGCAACCGATATTTTGAGCAAATAGGGAGTGTACAACATACCACTGCTAGACCCCTCAACAGGAGAGCACGTTAGTAACTATGTAGGGTCGCTTGGGTATTCGTGTTCAGGAACATAAGTATGATATTCGAACTTTCTGCAATAACAGGGCACTATCTAGAAATGTAGTAAATGGAACTTTGCAACCAGACTGGGAGAACATTAGACTGCTGAACACCCCTGCGTATGTACACTCACTACACCTTGTGGAAAGCCTGTATATTGAAGCCTTAGGGGACAGGTGCTGTAATGATAATACGCCAGTGGATATACCAAAAGTTTGGAAAAACCATGTTGCTGTTTTGAACTTTAAATTATAATTATTAAATATATTTAGTAAAAACAATAACATGTAAATTAGACAATTTTAACTGTGCAATACAATCTGTATTATGTGTAACAAAAGTCTGAAATTGTGTCTATTGTTCGGTTGCGATGGCAACACCTTAGCCTTGTGACGCCTGAGAACTATACCATGGTGCATTGCTGCACTCCTATATATGTGTACGCAAGTACTGCATTAAACTCTCTGTTCCACCTGATGATGGAGTAAGTGTTACCCTGAAAGTGCTCGTGGAGGTTTTTAATTTGTAAATAGATTTCATCTTTTAATTAAATATCGTACATATACGGTGGTGTTTGTTTATCCATAAACTTGACTAGTTTGGCAGCTGTTTGTTGCCAGAATATTAGGACGCTGCTCACGTAACGGATGTAACATGATGGTTTAAGTTGGGCCTTACTTAGAATTTTGTTCTTCAGGTTCTGCAAGATGATCTCTGCTAGCACTGGGGATAGTGGGGAGCTCATGGGTGCTCTGCCACACAGCCCGTAGATGATATAGTTGAATTTAAAGTATGTACGATTCTGAACGAGATGTAAAGCACTTAGGATTGCTTGCACCTCCAAGGTGTCTGTTCCATTCAGAAGCAGTTTTACTTCTATAATGGAGTGCACAATATCTACAGGTACAGATGGATAAAGTGAGATAAATGTAGGGTCACATTGATGAAGAAATTAATCGGCGTACAAAACTTGCCTGGAGAGCTTTTGGAAGAAACAGCATAATTTTCAAGAGCAATATGCCATTATGTCTTAAAAGAAAAGTGTTTGATCAATGCATCCTTCCAGTGCTTACGTATGGTGCAGAGACGTGGACCTTAACTAAAAGAGATATACAAAGACTGCAGACAACTCAAAGTAGCATGGAGAGGTGCATGCTTCGTGTAACCAGGAGAGATAAGAAGAGGAACTCTTGGATCCGAAAAATGACAAGAGTGGAAGACATCATGATCAGAGTTAAATCCCTGAAATGGCAATGGGCTGGACATACTGCCAGAAGGACAGATCATCGATGGACAGCCGAAATTTTAGATTGGATTCCAAGGGACAGGAAAAGACCCAGAAGAAGACCACATGGGAGATGGGTGGATGAAATTCGAAAGTATGCAGGGGTGACATGGAGGAGACTGGCACAAGACAGACCGTTGTGGAGGAAACTTGGGGAGACCTTCGTCCAGCAGTGGATTGATAATGGTTGACAATGATGATGATGATGTGGGTCGAAGTCTTTTATCTTTTGGATCGCTTGAAAGGAGCTAGTAACCAAATAGTTTGAGGAGCAAACAAGAGGCCAGAGGAATTGGGCCACCACTTTTTCAAGGGGGTGGGTAGGGCTTGCATACCTGCCCCTTGAAAAAATGATGGCCGAGTCTTCCTGCTCGCCTCCTTGTTAGTGGGTATGGTAGGGCTCGCTTATCCACTGACAAGGAGGCGAGCAGGAAAACTTGTTTTATGGGTCTTAATTTTACCGAAAAGCTCCGGTATTCTTCATCCCAGTGGTGGATGAATAGAATCAATAATTGAACTTTGAAGATTTGAGTGATTCTTCAAGTGAGAAACAGCTGTCATGGTGGCTTTAGTTGGATCCCTCTGAATAACACATTGGGGTTTTTTATCGATGGCATTTTGCATTTTGCTAATGTATGCAGGACGATCCAAAATAAGAATTTTGTTAATTTTATCAGAAGCCACTACAGCTACTTCATGATTGTCATGAAGCGCTTTTAGTTGTTTTCTCTCTTCTTGAAATAAAATGATCTTCATTGAAAGTAGAAGGTCGATTTTTAAAAGCCTTCACCACCGAATGCCTAGCAGAGTCTTGCTCATGGTTTGGTATCGAGCAAATCAAGCTGTCAATTTGCGGAATAAATTTTAGCTTGTTGGGGCGGAATTCAGGGTATGCAAACTTTGGGCCCCTCGATAATACACATTTTTGAGGTGGGTACTTACGATGGTTGATGAATGTGTAGGATGACGTGATAGGTTACCTCGTGGTTAAGTTGGTCTAGAGCAGGGGTGCACAACCCGCGGATAAATATTTCATACTATTGAAAACGTGAATATATATATTGTGAATGATGAGATTTTTTTCCCATTATTGTAGGCCCTAGTTGAAATAAGAAAATTATAAAAATGTTTGTTAAAAATAAATTAAAAAGTAAACAATTATTGGACAGATTTTAAGTTTTGCATAACCAGACTGCTGCAAGGTTCAGACTGACTGTGGAGTCACTCTTGCAATACAAGTGGATGTGAGCACGTGACTGACACACCGACTCATCCTTGTGCAGCAGGGGAGGATGAGGGCGCTGTGTGACCTTGAAGTGGTGTAGCGCGAGGCTATTTATAGGTTTGTTATTTCTGACTGGACGCCACGTCGTGCACTGGGAGTATCATTGTTGTCGTGGCAGAGTTCACGTTTGTGAGTTGTTTGTGTGTTGTTACAGCTTGTGTGCAGTTTACAGAGTTTCTACATTATTATTATAATATCAGTATCATGTCTGTAAAAAAGCGTAAAGTGACGGACGAGTGTCGAGTGTTTCAAGAGACCTGGAGTGAGAGATATTTTTTTATTGAATACAACAGCAAAGCAACGTGTTTAATTTGCAAAGAAACAGTTGGTGTTATGAAAGAGTACAATGTAAGAAGGCATTATGAGACAAAACATGCTTCAAAATACAACGAATTTTCTGGTAATATGCAAAAAGAGAAAGTAAAAGAACTGCAAAGAAAATTAAAATTTCAACAAAATCTTTTTCGTAAGGTTAACGATGAATCGCAAATTGCGGTAAAAGCAAGTTTTATTGTGTCAAAGATTTTAGTAAAAAGAATGAAGCCGTTTCAAGATGGCGAGCTAGTTAAGGAATGCTTGGAAGAAGTGGCAAATGTGGCATTCCCAGAGAAAAAAGTATTATATCAAAAATTAGCCTTAATCGAATGACAGTTTCCAGGAGGGCAGAAGAAATGGCAGTGGACATTGAGCAAACACTACAAGAAAAAATATTGGATTTCAAGTACTTCTCACTGGCAATCGATGAAAGCACAGATGTGACTGATACTGCCCAGCTTTGTATTTTTGTGCGTGGTGTTGACGAGAATTTTCATATTTCAAAAGAATTACTGGCATTGGTTCCTATGAAAGACACAACTAAAGGATGTGATATTTATCGTGAAGTGAAAAATATTTTAGAGAAGTTTAATTTAAATATGGAAAAACTACATGGCATATCAACTGATGGTGCACCTGCCATGGTTGGAAGTAAACAAGGGGCTGTCAGCTATTTTGCTAAAGAGTGCAGTGATCTAGTTACTATTCACTGTATTTTACACCAAGAGAATCTGTGTGCTAAAAGCATACGTATGGAGCATGTGATGAAGGTTGTGATTAAAGTGGTCAATTTCCTTCGTGCCGGAGCTCTTAATCACCACCAGTTCAGAGAATTCTTATCAGACATGGAATCCCAATATGATGATGTTATTTATTTTACACAAGTTCGTTGGCTTAGTGCTGGGAAAATGCTGAAACGAGTGTATGACTTGCATCAAGAAATCATAATGTTTTTACACAGTCGTAATGAGTCTCAACTAGCAGCACATTTTGAGAACAGCGAATGGGTGAGTGATTTATGTTTTTAGTTGATATGACCCAACATTTCAATGAATTAAACATTAAGCTTCAAGGTAAAAACAACATGATCAACAACATGTGTTACATATTAAAATCATTTGAGGTTAAACTCAGTTTATGGCAGTCACAACTAAGCAATGGACTACTAGCAAATTTTCCAACAATGAAAAGTTTTGTTGAAAGTTCTGAATTCCATGTAAATGTGGCTAAATATGCATCTCTTGTAGTGGACCTTCACAATGAGTTTAAAAGACGATTTGAAGATATAAGAAAATTTGAGGTTTTGTTTGATATGTTTTCTCTACCATTCACTACTGACGTTGCGTCAGTGCCACTAGATTTCCAGATGGAATTAATTGATCTTCAGTGTAACAATGAGTTAAAAACAAAATACTCTGAAGTTTCTCTCCTAGAATTTTAAAAAAATTACTTACCGAAAGAAATGAAATTGCTCAAAGATCATGCTTTAAAAACGGCAACGTTGTTTGGAAGTACCTACTTATGCGAGCAATCGTTTTCTTTGATGAAACAAATAAAGTCAAAGTGTCGTTCCTGTTTAAGTGATACCCTATTGGAGGGAAACTTGCGCATTACCATCTCTAACATTGAACCTGATATTGACAGACTATTGAAAAATAAACAATGCCAAGCATCTCATTAGGAGCATTAGGCTACTACTTGATTTGATGGTCAGTTTGACGATATATTGATTTTAATTTTTTATATACTTTGATGTTAAGAATTCTGTTTTTTGTAAAAATAAAAATTTTACAACCTTGTGATAGTATTATTTTATTTTATATACCCCTAAACCTTTTCCAGTTAGGAGTAAGTTGATTGTAAATCAGTAATTTGATAATTTAATAATGCAATTTGCCAAAAAACTTCAAAAATGGATTTAAACCATTTAGAGGACACAAAAATGGTATTGAAACACATTTTTTGTCTGCTGGTAAAATAGGTTATTCGGATAATAGTAAAATTAGCTTTAGCGGTAGGGTTTGGCAAGTGCCTATGTGAAAAGGTAACTTGCTGCCCGCCACTTATTATGTAAAAATAAACTTGGCCCCCACTTATAAAAAGGTTGTGCACCCCTGGTCTAGAGAATAACCTTTGAAAAACAGCATTTGCTACTAGGTTGTGTAATGTTTGGGTTCCCACTCTGGAGAACAAGCATGCAATCAACTGCTCTGAAGTTTGAATCCTGCAAACTTCGGAGCAGTTGATTGCATGTGTGATAGTCAAAATACGATCAAGAAGAATAGGGTGTAGCAGATTTGTTAGGACCAAGTACTCACCTTAAATCTTCGGTGTAGTTGTAAAAGTAGTCCATGTTTACGCCGGATCTCGATAATCAGTCTTTTGGATTCAGTTACTTGTAGAACACATTGATCCCCTCTCAAGTGAGGAGGACAGTTCAGTTTTAGGAATTTGGGGATAATGTTCAGTTCTCGAAGATTTTTGAGGAATGCCAAGTGTGTTTCCTCTAATGGAACAGACACCTTGGAGATGCAAGCAATCCTCAGTGCTTTACATCACATTCAGAATTGTACATACCTTAAACTCAATGATATCATCTATAGAGAGTGTGTTGGAGTGCCCATTGGCTCCCCACTATTCCCAGTGCTAGCAGAGATCATCTTGCAGAACCTGGAGAACAAAATTCTGAGTGAGGCCCAACTTAAACCAGCATTTTACATCCACATGGACGACGTCCTAATATTCTGGCAACAGACAGCTGCCGAACTAGTCAAGTTTGTGGATATCATGTCAAATTAATTTGCTTCAATAAACTTCACATTTGAAAAAAGCTAACCACTCTCTTCCATTTCTTTATTTCCTATTGATAAGGGACCCAAACAACTCTACCCTGCAACATTACGTTTACAGGACACCATCCGCTAATTCCACCATCATTCCCCTCTAATCTGCTCATCCTATGAACTACAAACTCTTGGCCATCAGGTTTACGCTTAAAACGAGCCTTCACCCATTCTTCCAACCTGTGTCTTTGCAGACTGGAAATCGAGAGAATCTGTGACATTATGAGACTTCAAAGCTATGCTGACCAGATTTTGGATTGCTTTTTGAGAAAACTCAAAAATGCTCACTCTACCTACATACCACTAAGCTGTTCTCTGAGATTCAGAGGTTAGCTCCAAAAAGAAATACAAACTTCCAGATATTTTTACTTATTGTTGTCGTATCAAACTTCGCCATTTACAGCTATCTTGACATACAACTCGTGCTTTACTGATATCCATTACACGCCGTACACAAGATCTTTTATACTTCATACTCATAATCTTTTTCTCATGCAGACACTCCTGAACCTGATCCACCCATGTCTTCCTTGGCCTTCCTCTGCCTTTCCTTCCTGCCACTTGGGCAAGAATTTCTTAGCAAGCATCTGATCACTCATTCTTTCAACATGGCCAAACCACTGAAGCATATTGGTCTCCACCTTGCTAACAACATTTTGCTTCACATCACACAACTGCAACACATCTTCATTCCTCACACGATCACACCGTGTTTTGCCACAAACCCCCGTAAGTAATGCATTTCTCCAGCACACAAACTACTCCTATGTTTCTCCTGCAGTACCCAGGTTTTACTGCCACACATCAGAGTAGGAACAATTACAGTTTCATAGACAGCCATGCGGAACTCTCTAGAGAACCCATCATTCCTGTGAAAACCTCCCAGAGCAGCCATGACTTTCAATGAAGAATTCACTCGCCTACTAATTTCACCATCCAATTTGCTCTCTCTGTCAAACATGCTTTCTAAATACACAAACTCGCTCACCTGGTCAATCACAGTGCTGTTTATACTTACATTACATTCAGTGCTACCAGTTCCTCTCTCAAACACCATAACTTTAGTTTTTCCCTTATTTATACTCAGTTTCAATTTCATGCAAACTTCGTATATTCGAGACAACATACCCTGCAAATCACTTTTGCTCTCTGCCAAAAGGACAGTGTCATCAGCATACAGCAATCTGCACACACGGATATCACGAAGACATAAACCATTATCATCTATTTTGGAATCACACATGCACGCGTCCATAAATATATTAAACAGCCATGGTGACATTACACAACCTTGTCTAACTCCTGCACCAATAGAAAACCATTTTGATAAAACACCACTCCCTCGTGTACAGGCTCTACAGCCAGCATACATGGCTTTTACACTATTAAGTAGATTCCCAGTAACACCATATTCATTCAATATCTTCCACAAAAGTGTCCTATTTACTCGGTCGTAAGCTTTCTCTATATCTATGAAGGCAGCAAAAACTTTCTTGCCAACAGCCAGATACTTTTCAATCATCATGCGTAATGCAAAAATCTGGTTAGTGCAGCCTTCACCAAGCATAAAACCACTCTGAACATCCCACACTTTCTCTGATGTAAGACCCCATACTTTTTCAATAACAACGTTACCAAACACTTTCCCTGACACACTTAATAGGCTAATACCACGATAGTTCTTGCATTCAGTCTGATCACCTGTTCCCTTATACAGGGGAACAATAATAGCATCCTTCCAATCCCGAGGGACCATTCCTAACTCCCAGCACAACTGGCAAATTTCAGTTAACCAGTCAATTACAGAGTCACCACCATATTTCAACATCTTGGCTGTTATGCCATCAACTTCCAGAGCCTTACCATTCTGAAGAGATTTTAGAGCTTTACACACATCTTCTCGTGAGATCCCTCCTGTGCTTGCATCCCTCACTGTGACATCATCTGCGTCTGTTTCAAAATCATATTTGCTTTTCTGATCTAATAACTCACAGAAATATTCATCCCATCTTTCACTTAACTCATTGGGCTTCCATATCATTTCCCCAATCTCATTCTTCACACAACTTACTACTTTGTTTCCCCTATTTTTCCTGAGCCTCATGTACTTCCAGAAAGAATTCCTATCGTTCCAAAAAGCCAGTTCATGCCTTTCCACCTTCTCCTTCCTATCTTTTGCCTTACTTTGGTGAACCAGCTTAGCAGCTTCACGCTTCTTTGAGCGATATTCATCAACAGAGACTCTACCTTGCAACATCCCCAAATAGGCTTACTTCTTTCTCTTTACTGCCTCTTCAATCTCACTATTCCACCAAGCAGCACCTCTATTGTTACCCACTATTGTGGTGCCACAGACCTCTTTAGCAGCAGTGACAACACAGTTCTTAAAACATTCCCACTTCTTTTTTACATCCCTCCCACCAGACTTCAGCTCCTTCAGTCGTTCTCTGAGTAAGTCAGAATAAAGCTGATGATCTTCAAGGAGTCTATGAACCTTTATTCTTTCTATCCTGGGTCTCTTCCTATTCCTTTTCCTCCAACCAACATTAAGTTTCACTCGTGACACTACCAAGTAATGATCCAGAACCAACATCCGTACCTCTCATCATACGGGCATCAACAACTAAGTGTTTCAGACGCTGATCGTAGACAGCAAAATCTATCGCACTCTTTTGACCAAGAGTACAATTTTCCCAAGTATATGTGTGGATATACTTGTGGTTGAAAAATGTATTAGATACACACAAAACATTCTCAATGCAGAATTCAATTAATCTTTCACCGTTATCATTCACACAAGGAACATTAAACCTACCCAGAACATTGTCAGAAATTGCATTCTGCACACCTACCCTAGCATTGAAATTTCCTGCTATTATAACTTTTTCTTTAGCACCAAACTGGCTCAAACCAGCTTTTAGCTCATTCCAGAAATCTTCCTTCTTATCAGAAGGTTTAGAGTCACAAGGTGCATACATTAGAACAATTACGATTTTCTGAAGTTTCACTTTCAAACGAATCCAGAGAATTTTCTCACTTACGCAGCTATGGTGAATCAAGTTGTTCTTCATCTTTTCACTTAAAATCACACCTACACCAGCCTGTCTTTTCCCATTATCCAATACTCCAGACCACACACTCACTGTGCCATTCACTTCTTCTACCCCAATTTTTTTCTTTTTGGTTTCACTTATGCACAGCACAAAATGTTTACTCTACCACCCTTTATGAGGAGCCTTCTCGGCTGAAATTTGTAGGTTCCATGAATTACCATCTCCCACAAGCCTCTGCCTTGAAAAACATTTGCAAAAAGTCAAAACTTAATTTTGGCATCAAAACTTCAAATATCTTCTCCAGTAGTGAAAAATCGCTGCAATCTGAGATGGGGTTAAAACAGAAGAAAAACACAGCATTTATAGCATCGCAATGAGATCTGTGGACACTAATGTACCTCCCAAACTTTACATTGGTTTTACCAGGTGCAGTTTAAAAATCCTTCTAGATGAACATGCTTACAACATTTGCACCGGTGCCATGGCCATTGCTTTGGCCCATACAACTCACAATGGCACCCATTACCCAGTCTGGGAAGAAGCTGGAATTACTTCCAACCCAACAAATTTGTCTGCCCTTTTACTTACAGAGAGCTTATGTATTTTTTCTGAAGAACTATAATGCTGTAGTGATTCTTTGCCAGCAGAAATTCCACAACCCTGGAAAAACCTATTCCATGGCTGCAAAAATTGAACTAATACTTAATTATCCAACATAATGTTTTCTTTGACCACTCTCTTTAATCTATCTTATTTTAAACTTTTAAATAAAGTTTTTAACCCTTATGTGTGTTTTTAAGTCATATGAAGTGTTATCATATCTTGAAGATGCATCTTTAATGGTTTACTAATTAACCACTGTAAACTTGCATTTATGCTATTGTGATTTTCTTTCCTTTTTTAACTTGCAGTGTACTAGTGAAAATCATTTTTTGGAGGAATATCATTACATATAGTGTTTTAACCATTGATATAACTGCTTCTTGCTGTGTTAACATTGACTACATTTACTTGTTCATTTACACAATTTGACATTATACTGAATTTCTCTTTCCCCTTGAACTTAGAATAACCCGTTCATATTTTTCTCATGATTTTCACAGCCGAAAGCTGAATATGACTGACTTTCTCTTCCAGTTTAAACGTTTTACTCTGATTCAGTGCATCAAACTACAGTTTTAACATTAATTATCCTTTAGATATAAAGTTCAGTATTTTTGTAGTAACGGCAAACACTTTTCAATACCTACATGATATCAACTTATCTCTTCTGAAATTTACACAATTCTTATGAAATCACACATATCACAGAATTGCTCTCCAAGATGCAGGGGCTATCTCTTGAAATTTAAATTATGAATATGCATAAACCAAATGTCTCCATTTGCAACAATCTTGGCTCACAATTAAAACTTTACACAGTCCTGAATCTGATCTATCCAATATTTCCTTGGTCTTTCTTTAACTTTGTTCCCTGCCATTTGGATGGAATAAATTCTCTTGGTTAGCACTTTATAATTTATTCTTTCAACATGGACAAACTACCTGAAAATATTTTCTCCAACCTACTAATGGCAGTTTGCTTCACGTTAACAGAACTGCAACACATATTCATTCCTCACATGATCGGAACGTGTCTTGCCGCAAACCCCTGTAAGTAATGCATCACTCCAGCACATAAATGACTCCTATGTCTCTTCTTCAGTACTCAGGTTTCACTGCTGTACATCAGAGTAGGAACAATACCACTTTCATGCACAACCAAATCAGACCTTTTTGACAAACCATCACACCAATGAAATTCTCCTACAGAAGATACGACTTTCAGATCTGAATTCATTCACCAGCTAATTTCACCATCTAATCTGTATTTCCCACTAAATATGCTTCCTAAATAAACTCATTCACCTAGTCTAAGTATGTACTAACTATTTAAACTGTTTTTGCATTCAACAGTAACACTCCTTCACCCAAATCTATGAACTTCTTGTTCTCTTATTTGTACTTAATTTGAATTTCACAAGCATTTTATCCATGCTGAACAACATGCTCTGCAACTCATTTTTGCCATCAGACAACTGGAATGCATCATCGGCATACAACAATTTCCAAGACAAATACTAATACTGTCCATTTTAGGAACACACACGCGAGCATCCACAAATATAAAACATATTGATCTCTGGAGACCCACTTCGATATAGCACCACCTTGCCTAACCCTGAACCACCAATGGCAAACCTACTACCTAAAACATTTTCTGGCTAGTATTTAATCTTTGTTAATTCTTTGAATTATTTTTATATCTTTAGGCATATGAAACTAATACTGATACATGGTACTGCCATTATAACAAGGAAAAAATATCTCAATAATTTTTTTTGAGAAACTTACGTTTTATAACATATACAGATGTTAAAAAATATCCTGCCATATTGGCCCATGATAAAATAAAGGTATTGTAATAGAAAACAATAGTGTACAATAATCAGAGGTCGAAAAATATGGTTGCCTGGTGGCCCAAGGTGACCAAAAAAATTGTCGAGGCCACCATAGAACACATCACTGAAAAACATGTAATTCAAGAATTTGTGAGCCCCAGAGAACCCCCGCCCCCCCGTCTGGTTTCTTGTTTTTTCCTTTCTCCCAATCTCTACTGTGTTCTGATCTCCATAGACTGAAGTCCATTACTTTTAAATTGGCAGCTAAAGGTCACATGCTCTCTCCCTACCCTTGCCTGTAACCACGATAGCATACTGCAATCGAGACACCAAACTCGTTTCCCCTCCACTTCACACTTTAGACCAAAGATTTACAGTAGTGGCCAAAATTGTGGAAACCTTTTGGAAATAGTGTATTTTGAGGTTTGATGGTCATGACACTACTTTTTTTGGGGGGAGTAATACCATAACATTATATATCAATGGAAAGCTAATTTCATCAAGAATGTAATGCAGTAACTTTTATGAAGAATTTTGTATTAGAACAGCAGTTATAAAGAAGAAAAGTGAAACATAGAAAAAATAAGATATACAAAAATTCTCACCATGTCAGTTAATACTTAGTTGGGTAAACTTTAGCATTAATTACGGCCTTACAACACCTTCCCAAGGAGTGAACCAAATTCTTTAGTTCTGCAGCTGTTATAATGTGAAAACAAGATTGAATTATTACTTCTATTAATTGGATTTTATTGCTGGGTTGCTTCTGACTAACAAGTTTCTTTATAGTCCGCTCCATACATTTTCGATGTGGTAAAAGTCTGGGCTATTCCCAGGCCATTCCAGCAGTGGAATATGATTATCTTGAAACCACTTTTTGCACACAGCAGCAACATGACATGGAGCTGAATCCTGTTGAAATATAAATGCTTCATTATCTTGGAAAAGATCACGTGCGGAAGGCTTCAGTTTGGGCTCAAGTATTTCATTAATGTATTTTTGGCCATTTATATTCCCATTAATCACGCAAATTCTGCCCACACCTTTTGATGTCATATAACCCCAGATCATATCACTAACTGGGTGTTTTACGGTACATGCAATGCAATCAGGATGTAAATCTTCTCCGATTCTTCTCTTTACGCATTTTATGCCATCACTACCAAACAGGGAGATTTCGGTCTCATCACTCCAAATAACACTGTCCCATTGTTCCACTGTCCAGTTAACATGGGGTTTTAGCCCAGTTTAATATTTTCAACCTTTGTTTGAGAGATAAAAATGGCTTTTTTCGTGGAATTCTTGCTTTTAGACCAAATTCCTGCAGTCTGCGACGCACGGTCCTTGCACTAAACTGCACATTGCATTACGCCATTTCATCTTGTACACACCCAGATGATTTTCTTTTGTCACCTAGGCACAGTCTCTTAATTCTTCTATCATCACTTGCTGTTGTGCACCTTTTCCTGCCTTTATCAGTCTGGTTTTGTAGTGACTGAGTCTCCTTATACCTCATCAAAAATTTAGAAATGCCACCTTTGGTTAAGTTCCTATCAATTTTTCTTCTAATTTCTTCATAACTGAAGCCTTTTTCACTTAATAGTACTATTTCACATCAGTTTCTGAGTGACCAATCAACTCTTTGTGCCATTTCTTTAATTTTATTACGTTTTGCAAGCTCACTAAATGAAAGAACACACAAAAAAACCCAACCAACTTGATAGCAATCACATAACAAACAGACAAATGTCCTCCTTTCTGCTCTAATACATGACATCAATAGCTGAATCCTACTCTGACCTGATTAGCTCATTGCCAACACAAGATGACACCTGATCGGCTCCCTAAACACTCATGCTCATTGGCTACATTCAAATGAAGGAAAGCTACTTCATATCAATCTAAGTAAGTTGTGCTTCTTTTTTTGGTTATTTGGCTATAACTTTTCCTAAAATACAGATAATTTAACAAACTTTGTTGCATTACATTCTTGATGAAATTATCTTTCCATTGATATATAATGTTACAGTATTACTAAAAAAAAAGTGGTGTTATAAGCCATCAAACCTCAAAAATACACTTTTTCCAAAAGGTTTCCATAATTTTGGCCACTACTGTATGTGTGCAGACCTTTAGCATTTCTTGCTTTTTTTGAGTGATTTTTTCTTCGATTATTTTTATCATGACCAGTTTTCATATGAGAAAACAATAAAAGAAAAATGTCTACAATATGTACAGCTATTTTAAAGAGCAAGTTACATCCAGACCATATGAAACAATTAAAGAATTGTTTATCCAAGCTGAAAAGAGCAACCACAGATACATGTGGTGTGTCCCACTGGACAGTACAATAGATTTATGCCACAGCAGATAGAATTTAAGCTTAACTGAACAATGAAGAAGAATTGTTGAAGAAATTTAGAAATCTTTACAGCAGCTTAAACGTTCTTTGGAATTACTCAGCAATCATGAGATATAACCACAACTTTTCATCATTACTTGTAATTTGGAAATTACACAGGAAATCCATTATCTTTTCTTTTACTGTATGAACTTGAATGCATACCCTTCTCTGCAGCCTTATAGAATGCATATCCCACATTCTGCATTCAAGTGGCAAATACTTCAAAACATGGCTAGATTTGTAATTATTATTTACAAACAAATTCACAGATATCTCAAGTTTTAAAGAATGACAATTCATTTTTTTTAGATCAGTGAGTATTATATTTTTTATTTAAGGGCTGATTATTTAAGGTGATATGACTTTTAATGCAAATTTTTATGCAAATGGCTGTCACCATTTGCATAAATGTCACCATTGCATAAATGGTGACAGTGTGTTGTAATACCTGATCATAAAGACATTGTTACTGAAAATTAGCCTATGTGTACAGTTATGGTTAAAAAAAATGCAACACTAATCATGGATGAACTTTGTGAAGTCGTATGAAGTCGTATCAGTTCCTTGAATATTACGTGTGTTTTTATATATATGACGTACACTACAGCTTCGTGATGTTACCGGCATCGGAAAAACAAATAGTGGTGTCATGTATGACACCTGTTTCAAGTACTTCAATTAAACTGTTATGGGCTCAATTGCTGTTCAGCAAAGTGCTAGTGCAATGCTGGTATACCAAGACAACCCAGGCAAGACAGAGATCATCAACTGGGGTATTTGAGGGTGGGGCCTTACTTATAATGGGAAGCACGAGGCAGGAGTTAGTCACCATACTGAATAGCCATTTAAATAAGTTGTGCTGTAAGCACAATGACATGGTGTTACAACATTTGGGAAGAAACTTACACCTGCCACAGTGGATCTGGTCTACACAGAACACAAGGAAAATTGTCTCATCCAGGGACAAGCAACTGCACCCCCTCTGCCATATCTTCTTTAACCCAACAAAACATGGCTTCTATACAACATCCTTTACTCTCTATAAGGACCATCTGATGATTTTTAATAGAAACTGGATTATATGCATAGCATCCACTTTGTTGGGGGCCACCAACAGCTCAACACCACCAAGAATATTTGATATGGAGAAATGGCACCATGTCATTTCATGAGTCCATCACTTTTTTAGACACAGATGAAAGCTGTATAAAGATTCAATGTCACCAACAACAGAAGGAGGGGAAGAGAGAGAATCTATCATACATTTGGGGGCGGGGGTGGCATTGTTGGGACAAGGCATGTTCTAATCATGTGAGGAACGAAGATGTGTAATGTGAAGCAAAATATTAGTAAGGTGGAAACAAATATTCTGAGGTTGTTTGGCCCTGTTGAAAGAATGAGTGGTGAGTTGCTTACCAAGAGAATTTATTCAGCCCAAGTGGCAGGAAAGAAAGGCCAATGAAATCCTGGGAGGACCAAATCCAGGAATATGCACATGAGAAAAAGAAAATGATTAAGAAGTACAAAAGGTCTAGTGTTCTAGTGTGACGCATGTGATGGATTTCAGTGAAGCTCCAGTTGTGTGCAGAGTTCACTGCAAATGGAGACGTTTAATGCATCTAGAGTAAATAACATTATCAGTTTTCAATCATTTTCATTTTTTTTTTTTCAGAAGTTTTAAGCTTTAACTTGGCAGATGAGCTTTTTTTGAGGAACTAACCTTTGAATCTCAGTGAACAGTTTAGTTATAGAACTTAAATATTTTATGTGGAGTAACATCAACTTCTGCTTTAAAAGCATGCTGGTATCAAATCAATACCCAATTTTCCTAATCTAACACAAGTTCCTTAGAAATTAATGAGCTTAACCTGTAAGTTGAAGGAATAAAAAAAGCAACTTGCAGGGCAATGTCTTTAGAGGTTTGAGCATGTACCATTTATTAAAGAAAAAAAAATAAAATTGCCAGACACCTATGAAATTGTTGCATTTTATTTTTCTGGTACACAATTTATTTTGATGATGTTTGAAAGTACTAGATACTCTTGATTGTATATGTAATAAATCCATATCATGAGATAAGTTTCTTCTTTAACAAATATACAAAAGTTTGACCATGAAAAAAAATGTTTTTACAGATTTTTAATAATTTTTATTATCACTTGAACATGCATTTTTGTCTAATGGGATTTTAATAGTGACTTTTTTTTTAATTATTTTTTTTAAGTAAGACTCAAAGACTGTACACAGTTGATGAAATTTTCCAATTTTACTTTTACACGTTGCTCATATTTTATAATGTTGGAATAATGCAGGCTAACATTTTAATATGAACTTCTGAATTATGGATATCCATTATAACAGTACTGACCGGAAGATGTTTAACACCGTTTCTGTAAGTGTATAAAAAAAAAGCTGCTCAGCAAAAAAAAAAAAAAAGAAAAAAGAAAAGGCATTGCTTCAGTCAAGACATCTCACAATGTTAAGGTAACAAAAGGACATTTAGTCTACCGAGATACATTAATGGTTTGGCAGTTTGGCATTAATGTATCTGAAGGAAGCTCATTAACACTTTTGTTATGCGTCTGTTCATTTTCAAGGGAAAAAAAAAAAAAAAAAAAAAAAAAACACACACACACACACACAAAAAGCCCCTACCCTCCAGAACTTAAGTGCTACTGTGCAATAAAAATGGAATTTCCCATTAATCTTTTGTCAGGAACGCATTCTGAAGGTTGAAGCTTTTCACTTTTATTTGAACTTTCATTAAATCATTTGTTTTTAGGTTATTAATGATGCTTATAGAATAAAGTTCATACCATCTAGGCATGTTAGAAATATTTTAGTTTTCGCTAAAACACACTAGTGCTTTTGAAACTATATTGTTTCATCATCAGGTGTACAAAATAAGATACAGATCCTTTCAAATAACGACCATTTTTACTCTGTCCGCTGTGGACAAGTGTGTATTTGAAGGGATCTGTATCTTATTTTGTACACCTGATGACGAAACGATATAGTTTTGAAAGCGCTAGTGTGTTTTAGCAAAAACTAAAATATTTCTAATGTGCCTAGACGGTATGAACTTCATTCTATTAACATAAACCGGTACGTAATCAATCTCACCAAGTGTCTGACTTCGTAAAATTATCATATCTTACAGAGTGCATCACTTGGGGATATTTAATATTAATGATGCCCCTTTCATCACAGCAAGCAGAACATATAGTCGCTTCATTAACTTGAGTTTTTTCATTCGAAAATTTTCTCTTCAAGGTAGAATGGATTTCTGTGAGCTTCAAGCCAGGAATAATTCTTTCAAGTAACTTTCTTTTTACAAATGGGAGTCTAACTAAGCACAGCTGAACTTTCATTTGAAGTTTCTGAAGCAACCTCCAAGAATTGACCCCTATTGTTCATTCACAATCCACATTTTTTTTTAGAACTATGATGGGGAGGGGGACTGAACTGCTGGTGCTACCGGTCACAGCCTTTCAGTCAGATATTATGTTTAATTAATCCACATCCAGCACCTTTCAAATATTTTTCTTACCAGTTCTAAAGATATCTTGTGAACCATGCACTCCAAAAAATTATCTTTGTAGTGTTTTTAAGGGTGTTTCTTGATTATAATTACAGTACTGGACAGCAGCACGTTTTTGTAGTTTTACTAAGTGATAAAAGTTGTATCAAAGTATTACTTCAGTTGAATTCACCTAATTGTCCTCCTCCTCCTCTGGGTTTATTTTTCTGCATATACTTCTGGCCTTTTGCTGATTATTATAAAGGCCTGTTTTAAATGTTCAATTTCATTCCTTAAAGTTTCCTGACATACAGTGGTGTGCAAAAGTACAGCATCACCACAAAAACTAAGAATTTTTAAGTTTAGTTCTTTGTTTAACTAACTAATGTTTGTAGTTATTTTATCAGTTATATGCCATTAGATGTGAACTTTAATGGAGATTTCAAAAATGTCTTAATTCTTCCTGTAGCTACTTCTGTTCTAAAGATACATTACAAAAATCATGATCAAGTTGGAAATATAATAAAAAGGATCTTTCATCCAATACTTAGGTTTACAGCAATAAATCGTTTTTGTAATTCATGAGGAATGAAATAACATTTAAATACAGATAATGTAGCAAAGTTATAAAATGTACTTAATATTTTGTTGCCCAGCCTTTAGCTTTAATCACAGCTTTCAATTGCTGGCATAAGGTGAACAAGGTTTTGTAGAAGATTAGGTTTAACAACACGATTCCAAATTTGAATTACATCTTGAACAATGAGTTGAATTTTGGTACATACGACACTTTGAACCACAAATTCTCAATCAGGCGTGGTGGCCAATCAAGATGCTGGACATTTTTCCTGAAACTACTTTTTCACTACTTTAGCATGATGACAGGGAGCATTGTAATCTTGAAAAATAAAATTGCCGTCATTAAGTCTTCTAGATGATGGTAGCATCTTGTTTTCATATATCCAGATCAGGGTTGGAACTCACATTGGCTTTAAAAATTCCCAGAGTTTTCCAGGTTTTCCTGAAGATAATTTTGCGGGGAATTTCAGGTAAAATTTACAGATTATGTATAACCATGATAATATACATACTAAATGCTACATCTATAATGCAATATATTCAATGCAAGAAAAACAAGAAAGACGACATCGAATTTTCGGGTGTAATGAGCACGTCTTTTGAATCTGTTCTGATGCAAATTAAATTTATCAAAGCTATTCAAAGTCAATGGAACCGGTATGGAAATCAATAGCATGTGACCGAAGAAAGAAGTTTTTTAGTCGGGGATTTTAATCCCACAGATATTGCTGTAAACAGAATCCTGAACTTACGTCCTCCGTTTTTTTATCTTTTTTTACTGGAGGTTTAACAACCACCGTCAGCAACTCATTGGGCTAAGGGCAGTCGCCCATCCCTAATTTAGGGCCACTGACACCAGGGAAGGGAGAGAGCTAGTTCCATAAGCCAAGTACAACATCCATGCTTCACCGGGATTCAAAACTGCACCCATCTTGGACGAATGATCAGAAGCCATCACTTCAACCACTGCGCCACCAGGGTGGCGTCCTCTGGTTGTAGACTTGTGCACTAAGACAAATTTGAATTTATATGAGAAACATTTCGCAGCAGAAACACTCTCCAACAAAGAAGGGATTTTTGAATCAGACTCTTAGAAGCAGAGATATGGACAAATATAAGATATGCATCTATGTACCCTGGCGGGGAAAAACATGCACTTTAGGAAGAAAGTATTCTTGAAAGTTTTTTTTATGTGAGCGATATTGGTCCAAGAAAAAAAAATTTAGTCGAGTTTTAAAGGAACTCAGATTTTGCTGCAAATACATCGGAAGCAGAAATTAAAACTTATGCTCCCTGGCGGGCAAACCATTCTTTACAAAATATTAGAAATTATATGAAAAATATTTTCCATCAGGAGCTGTATGCAATACAGGAAGAATTTTTCAAATCGGAGTTTTAGAAGCAAAAAATATTCGGGGGAAACGCAATTTACCTTTGCGCTCCCTAGCGGAAAGTCTATGAATTACTTGAAAATTTTGAAATTATTTAAAAAGCATGTCACAGCAGAAACTCTATCCAATTAAGAAAGAATTTTCCAAATCAGACCATTAGAAGCAGAGATATTGACAAAGAATAAGATATACATCTACGCCCTCTAGCGGAAACTATGCAATATTTAAAAAAGAAAATATTCTGAAAAGGTTTATCGACGTGAGTAGCATCCGTCTATGAGCGAATTTTTTCAATCAAGATTTTAGAAGCTCAGATTTTATGGCAAATACACCAGAAGCAAATATTAACACTTACGCCCTCCTGGTGACCAAAGTATTCTTTACCAAAAATTAGAAATTATATGCAAAAGATTTTCCATCCGGAGCTGTATCGACTAAAGAAAAGATTTTTCAAATCGGAGTTTTAGAAGAAGAGATATCGGGGAAAACGTAATTTACTTTTATGCCCCTAGTGGGAAATCTATGCGTAACTTTAGAAAGTAACTATACCTACAATACTTTTTGACATAATTATTTTCGATCGGACGTTGAGAAGCAAATATACGGAATAAAATGTATTTTGAATTCAACATCATCTGCATCTACGCCCTCTAGAGGCAAAATTGGACATAAAAAAAAAAAAAAACGAAAAGAAGGATCATCATTCGCATATTTCAAGCTTTCCAAAGCAAAAAGAATTTTTCAAATCGGACTAATAGTTGCAGAGATATGTTGTCTACAGACGGACGGACAAACCTATAACATAAGCACGATCTTCTTTTACGAAAAAGACGTGCTAAAAAAGCTATTATTGTACACTTGAATTATTTGCTGGCTTTTTTTTTAATTACTGGCTGAAATTTTCGATTTCCATTGTGTACTAGACGTTTTTCGTTGTACGCAGTGGACCAACGATTTCCGTAGCACACTCGATGTTTTCCGTCGTCCGTAGTGGACCAACGATTTTCAAAGCATACTCGATATTTTCTGTCGTCTGTAGCAGACCCAAGATTTCCATAGCATACTCGATATTTTGCGTCATCTGTAGTGGACCGACAACTTCCATAGTATACTGGATATTTTTCGTCATCCGCAGCGGAACGACGATTTCCATAGCGGACTCTATGTTTTCTGTTGTCCGTAGCGGACAGATGATTTCCATAGTAACTACATAAAACCCCTAGTACTTGGAATCGCTGAATCTTTCTTCCCACCACATGGTCTTATTCAGCTTCAAGAGGAACTCGGTGTGCACGGAGAATTTAGTGTGCCGAAGTACTGGCGATGACGACGGGGCACAGCGGTTCTAGAGCGCAATGGCACAAAATCTGCCTTTTGTAGCAAGATGGTACAAGTTTTTTATTTTGGCGCACTCTGCCAAAGAATTCGCATCCCTGGTAACTGCATACACATTATGCAAAAAGTTATCAGTCTAATTTTCCCTGACTTTTCCAAGTTTTTGCAAAAAAAAAATTATTTCTCCCCGAGTTTTTCCTGATTTTTAGCCTTATTTTCTGATTCCCTGATTTTTCCCAGTTGGCTGGCAACCCTGCCAGATGTATTTCTGGGCATTTACTGAACCATCAATGATATGGAGGTTCTCAAAGCCATGTGCACACATGCAGTTCCAAATCATGACCTTCACCGGATGCGTAACAGTAGTCACTAAGCAACATGGATGGAATTCTTCGTGCTTAAATCTTCTTACATAGGCACTACTCTGATTACCATTAAGGGAAAATTCTGATTCATCACTGAAAAGAACATTTTTCCATTGCATGGCTGTCTACACGACATGCTGTTTTGTCCACTGAAGTACACACTGTCTTTGCAGCCACGTAAGTATTAGTGAAGCAGCCACCTCCTAACAGTAGATGTACTAACAGTAACATTAGTCACTTCAGACCATCTTTGAAGCAATTCAGGTTAACTGAGGGTCCTATCTTCCAAGCTTAGATTTTTGAGCACTCTGTTCTGCCTGGTTGTAGTGGACCTGGACCTTCCACTGCGATGCATATTTTTTAAATCACCAGTGTCTTTTACTTTCTTCAGTAGCCTAAAAACTGTAGATTGATTACAGCCCACTCTTTCAGTGATTTGCCTTGAAGAACATCTATCTTCGTGCAGAACGACTATTTTTACTCTGTCCGCTGTGGACAATTCTGCAGTTTTAACCATTATTGAGAATGCACACAAATTATCCCCTTAATAACAACAAGAAGCAACCACTACAATGCTCTAGCAGCTCTGTGTCAACCCTCATAAAGGCCGAAGTAGGATTAGGATAGCATTAGGAAGCAGCCAATCATATAAACTAATGTCCATGATTGGATGTAACTGATATAATGTACAGCTAATGTGAATTTCAATGAGTTGGTCAAACCCCATATTTCATGTCATTTTTTAAGAACAGAAACAGCTGCATAAAAAACTAAGATATTTTTGAAATTTCCATTAAATTTTGCATCTAATGATATACAAATGATGAAATAATTATAGAAAAATATACTTACAGGAATACATATCACTAAGCTGTTCTCTGTGATCCAGAGGTTAGTCTCAAAAATAAATACAAACTACAAGATAGTTTTTACTTATTGTCGCTGTATCAAACTTCTCCATTTACAGCGATCTTGACATACAAATCGGGCTTCACTGTCATTCATCACATGCCGTACACAAGATCTTTTATACTTCATACTCATAATTTGTTTCTCATGCAGACACTGAATCTGATCGTAACATGACTTCCTTGGCCTTCCCCTGCCTGCCACTTGGGTTAAAAATATTTTCTTAGTAAGCATCTCATCACTCATTCTTTCAACATGGCCAAACCACCAAAGCATTGGTCTCCACCTTACTAACAACATTTTGCTTCACATCACACAACTGCAACACATCTTCATTCCTCACACAAGCAGAACGTGTCTTGCCACAAACCCCCATAAGTAATGCATTTCTCTTGCACACAAACGACTCCCTATGTTTCTTCGGCAGTACCCAGGTTTCACTGCCATATGGCAGAGTAGGAACAATTACACTCTCATACACAGCCATGCACGACACTCTTGAGAACCCATCATTCCTGTGAAAACCTCCCTGAGCAGCCATGACTTTTAATGAAGAATTCACTTGCCTACTAATTTCAATATCCAATTTGTGCTCTCTGTCAAACATGCTTCCTAAATACACAAACTCACTCACCTGGTCAATCAATGTGCCATTTACACTTACATTCCATTCCATTCATTGCTACCAGCTCCTCTCTCAAAAACCATAACTTTGGTTTTTCTCTTATTTATATTCAATTTGAATTTCATGCAAACTTCATACATCCGGGACAACATACTCTGCAACTCACCTTTGCTCCCTGCCAACAGGATATTGTCATCAGCATACAGCAATCTATACACACGGATATCACCAAGACATAAACCAGTCAGTATTATCTATTTCGGCATCATGCATGCACTCATCCATGTATATATTAAACAGCCATGGAGACATTACACAACCTTGCCTGACTCCTGTACCAATGGAAAACCATTTTGATAAAACACCATTCACTCGTACACAGGCTCTACTGTCAGCATACATGGCTTTTACACTATTAAGTAGATTCCCAGTAACACCATATTCATTCAATACCTTCCACAAAAGTGTCCTATTTACTTGGTCATAAGCTTTCTCTAAATCTATGAAGGCAGCAAAAATTTCCTTACCAACAGCCAGGAACTTTTCAATCATCATGCGTAATGCAAAAATTTGGTTAGTGCAGCCTTTACCAGGCATAAAACCACTCTGAACATCCCACACTTTCTCTGAAGTAAGGTCCCATACTTTTTCAATAATGACCTTACTGAACACTTTCCCTGGCACAGTTAATAGTCCAACACCATGATAGCTCTTGCAGTCAGTCTGATCACCTTTTCCCTTATACAAGGGAGCAATGACAGCATCCCTCCAATGCCGAGGAACCATTCCTAACTCCCAGCACAACTGGCAAATTTTAGTTAACCAATCATTTACAGTCACCACCATATTTCAACATCTTGGCAGTTATACCATCAACTCTTGAAGCCTTACCATTCTGAAGAAATTTTAGAACTTTACACACTTATTCTCTTGAGATCCTTCACTGTGCAATCATCTGCATCTAGCTCAAAATCATCTTTGCTTTCCTTATCTAATAACTTACAGAAATATTCACCCCATCTTTCACTTAACTCACTGGGCTCCCATATCATTTCCCCAAACCTATTCTTCACTTAACACTTTGTTTCCACTATTTTTCCTGAGTTTCATGTACTTCCAGAAAGACTTCCTATCTTACTAAAAAGTCAATTCATGCCTTTCCACCTTGTCCTTCCCATCTTTTGCCTTACCCTGGCGAACCAGTTTAGCGGCTTCACGCTTCTTACAGCGATATTCATCCACAGAAACGCTACCTTGCAACATCTCCAAATAGGCATCCTTCTTTTTCTTTACTTCCTCTTCAATCTCACTGTTCCACCAAGCATCACCTCTATTGTTACCCACTATTGTGGTACCACAGACCTCTTCAGCAGCAGTGACTATGCAGTTTTTCACACAATCAGAACGTGTCTTGCCACAAACCCCCCATAGGCAACGCATTTCTCTAGCACACAAACGACTCCTATGTTTCTTCTGCAGTACTCAGGTTTCACAACCATACATCAGAGTAGGAACAATTACACTCTCATACACAGCTATGCACGACACTCTTGAGAACCCATCATTCCTGTGAAAACCTCATAGACCAGCCATGACTTTCAATGAAGAATTCACTCGCCTACTAACTTCACCATCCAATTTGTGCTTTCTGTTAAACATGCTTCCTAAATACACAAACTCACTCACCTGGTCAATCACTGTGCCATTTACACTTACATTCCATTTCATTCAGTGCTACCAGTTCCTCTCTCAAAAACCATAACTTTGGTGTTTCTCTTATTTATACTCAGTTTGAATTTCATGCAAACTTTGTACATCCAGGACAACATACTCTGTAACTCACCTTTGCTTTCTGCCAACAGGATATTTTCATCAGCATACAGCAATCTGCACACAAGGATATCACCAAGACATAAACCAGTCAGTTTTATCTATTTTGGCATCATGCATGCACTCATCCATGTATATATTAAACAGCCATGGAGACATTACACAACCTTGCCTGACTCCTGTACCAATGGAAAACCATTTTGATAAAACACCATTCACTCGTACACAGGCTCTACTGCCAGCATACATGGCTTTTACACTATTAAGTAGATTCCCAGTAACACCATATTCATTCAATACCTTCCACAGAAGTGTCCTATTTACTTGGTCATAAGCTTTCTCTAAATCTATGAAGGCAGCAAAAATTTCCTTACCAACAGCCAGAAACTTTTCAATCATCATGCGTAATGCAAAAATTTGGTTAGTGCAGCCTTTACCAGGCATAAAATCACTCTGAACATCCCACACTTTCTCTGATGTAAGGTCCCATACTTTTTCAATAATGACCTTACTGAACACTTTCCCTGGCACACTTAATGGGCCAATACCATGCTAGTTCTTGCTGTCAGTCTGATCACCTTTTCCATTATACAAGGGAGCAATGACAGCATCCCTCCAATGCCGAGGAACCATTCCTAACTCCCAGCACAACTGGCAAATTTTAGTTAACCAATCATTTACAGAGTCACCACCATATTTCAACATCTTGGCAGTTATGCCATCAACTCTCAAAGTTTTAAAATTCTGAAGAGATTTTAGAGGTTTACACACTTATTCTCTTGAGATCTCTCCTGTGCTTTCATTCTTCACTGTGCCATCATCTGCCCCAGAATCATCTTGGCTTTCCTGATCTAATAACTTACAGAAATATTCACCCCATCTTTCACTTAACTCATTGGGCTCCCATATCATTTCCCCAACCCTATTCTTCACACAACTTAACACTTTGTTTCCCCTATTCTTCCTGAGTTTCATGTACTTCCAGAAAGACTTCCTATCCTTCCAAAAAGCCAATTCATGCCTGTCCACCTTCTCCTTCCTATCTTTTGCCTTACTCTGGCGAACCAGTTTAGCGGCTTCACACTTCTTACATCAATATTCATCCACAGACACTCTATATTGCAACATCCCCATATAGGCTTCCTTCTTTCTCCAGACCTCAGTGCAGACTTCATTGTAAAAAGTAGTGAGAAAAGTGATCAATTTTTTTTTTTAGTGACTAAATAGTGACTGCTCAAACAATTGAAAACCTGACTAAATCGTTTAAAATGATAAAACGATAGAACACACACACACACACACACACACACACACACACACACACACACACACACACACACACACACACACACAGTATCTGGATAGAACATATAATTTGCACTTTGAACGGATTTACTTTATACTTTGCTCAACAGTGAACAATTCACTATATATTTTGTGATAGAACATATGTTAATCAATGTGATTATCTGTTGTAAAAAAAACAAACACAATATATTGGATGGGCAAGTGATTCCTACCAATTTTTTTTTTTTCATACACTCCTGTTTGTGAAAATTGCAACACCAAGAAGGAGGAACCATGCGATTCGAATGAAATTTATACTAAACATTACTGATATGACTATACATAAGTGATTCAATTTTCAGAACAATACAACAATTTTTACCTGCAAAAATCAGTATCTTGTGATGCCTCTGCGAGCTGCAATAAGAGCTTCGAGATGGGTTGGCATTGAATCGAAAAGGCGTTGGATGGTGTCCTGGGTAATTGCTTGCCAGGCAGCATGTATACGTGGCCACAGATCACTGGTACTGACCGCTGGAGAACTTTGATGGGCCAGTTGCCAAGTGACCATATCCCAGACATGTTCAATAAGTGACATGTCTGGTGAACGTGCAGGCCATGGAAAAAGCAGTATCTGCTGTGCTGCGAAGAGGGCTTGAACATTCCAGGCAAACATGAGGTCCGGCATTGTTCTGCTGGAATATAGCACCAGGAGTGCTACAAAGGAAGGGTATGACTTCTGCCTGTACAACTTCCCTGATGTAGTGGTCGCTGGTTATATTGCCCTCAAGTCATAGCAGCCGAGATCGTGAATGTTACCCAATGACATCCCACACCATCACACTTGGCGTTCGGCCTGTATGAGGCTCAACAATGCACGCTGGAAGTAGGCGCTCATCACAATACCGTCTAATGCGTATGAGGCTATCATGGTAGTCCAAGTTAAATCGGGACTCATCCGAAAACACGACACATTGTCAATTAACCCATTGCAGCCTGAGGCGTCCGTTGTTCAGGGTCAAAGGAATCTGCCGCAAAGCGATGCGTGCAACCAGTCCTCTGTGCAACAGACATGTCGAACTGTGGAGGCAGACAATGCCACACCTGTTTTAGTGCTCTGCTGTTGTGCTAACACTTGCGAATATGCGGAACGGTTCGCCACTGCCATGCAGACGAGGTGTCTGCCATCTGCGGTGTCATAACATTTCTCGGTCCACTGCTGGATTGTCGATGCACCTGGTTCTCCTTGGTCCACTGCCGCCACACGCACATCACTATCATGGCGTTATGTCTCGTCCGAGTCGCAATGCCACGGTACGAAAATGCACCTTCACGCAGACCAATCATTTGTCCCTGTTCAAACTCTGTCGTATGGTGATATTGTGCCCTTCGTCGCCGCCAAAGCTTTATTGAATCCTGGAGACACTTTCACAACTCGCTGTCCGCAATGCACTACTAGTGTGTATCCTAAAAAACCCTCTCTTTATATCCCTCATTTGACTGTTCAGGCGGCACTGCTGGGCCAAGACATGCTAAATGGCTCTGCATTTCTAATCATTTGCATGTCCTACCCTGGTCTGCTTTGCTTATCCTGTAAGTTTCATGTGATTACCATCATTCCTTCTAGAATGGTATTGCAATTTTCACAAACAGTAGTTTATTTTATCAGCATGATGGCATTTGACAATTTATAAACTGCACTAGCAAAATAAGTATGCTCTAGAAATGATTACATATACACACTACAATAGGTTTATATGTATAATGAAAGACTAAAAATAAAGAATGAATGGAATGTTTAAAAAAATACAGTAACCCTTTGAATTTTTAACTCTCCACTGCCTGCATTTTCTTACAATCCTATTAACAAATTCAATTTTCAACGATGTTTCAACAAATTTGCCTGTTTTAGTTAGATTTAAATGAATTTTTACTTGTAAACTACTCACACACACACATTTCATCAAACCTTTAATTTGTTAGCAGATGTGTGTTTTACAGTCTAACACTGGTTAGATACCTATTTGAAACATCAATGCTATCGAAAATGGAAGCACAGAGCAACATAGCAATAAAAAATGCAATTTTGCAGATTTTGGTTATAAATCAAAATGGTGCAAGATAAATTCAAACTATACTGTTTAATACAAATTTGCTGTAATTTTTTAAGCTAATATTAAATTAATGATGCATTTAAATGGCAATAAGTTTAATATCCTCACTTACCACATCTGCGAGTAATCTGGGACTGATGTGCTGGTGGTTTCTCTATATTTGGTTGTTGGGTTAGCGAAATTGACATGCTTTTTAATGTCAACATTATGAAGTTTCAATCATTTTCAACTTTGCTGTCTTATAAAAGTATAATGAGTAAAATTGGGAAGCAGATTTCCTTCCCTATATTATATAAAGGCTCTTTATGTACAGGGTGCTTTTAAGTGAAATCCATAATGAGTCAACAGAGTCTACGACAGGAAATTTGAATTTGTAATTGCAGTTAGCAAGAAATGTAAATTTAGAAAAGCATAAAACTCCAGGGTGTCTACCAAATTTGGAAAATGCAATTTCATGACGATTTTTAAATGTCATGTATGTGTGTGTGTTTGCGTGTGTGTCCAAGTATGCATGCATGTGTGGGTACGTACATATATTAAAAATGGGAGACACTCTGTTCCCCATTTTTTCTACGGAAAACGTACACCCCTGCCCTTCTGATAGTAGCAAAAATCTGACTCATCGAACTTTGACTATGCCTGAAGTAAGCTGAAATACTCAACATTCTGCTAAACAATTTCATTACACACCTTTCTTCAACATTTACATTTGAAAATGTTAATGACTCTATAAGCAATATAATTTAAATTGCTAAATTGACCATAAAATTTTGCAAACAACATTTACACATATATTTCTATGCTAAAACATTTTTTGCTGTAACAGTTCTTTGTGGAGGAGAGCATGAGTACCCCCTTTTTTTAAACTCTTGTACCATTATATGGAAACCACATTTATGTCTTATGTGGTTGGTGCATGGAGAATTACTCAGATTGTCACCAGAAAATGAACAATTACTAAATATGAAAAGATATTCATGAACCCAAAGCAAAATTTGACTTATTCTTGACTTTTATTACCCTTTTCTGAATTCATGCCTTTTTCATGATTTTCATGACTAGTAGACATCCTGAGCTCCCACAATTCTGAAAATACAAACACGAATCCACAATTTCTTTACTCATTTATTTTTTGAAGTTTAAAATCCTAATAAAAAAAAAGGGAGTTTACTGCTATTTATGCAATATTTTGCACACTGCAATGATGATGCTAAAATTAAAAACATTACCAGAAAACATGAACGTAACAAAATTTGCAGTTTCGCAAACTTAATAACCTTGAAAAGATTTAGATAAAAACAAGAAAGAAAAATAGTGAGTTCTTCACAATTTAGCCCCTCTCAAGGGAATCTCGAATCAGCAGAAAAATTAAAAAAAAAAAAAAAAATGCTGAAAAAAAGACCCTCAGATTTGCCCATTATTCCTGCATTTTTCAACAGAAATTTTGTTTTTTGAGCTTATATTAAAAATGATGCCGATTCACATGAAGAAAGCAATTCCACAACTTTGCTGACCACCCCAGGTCACGTGGTAAGCAACATTTTCGTGGTTTATTTTTCAAGGACCAGTTTGGAATAGGAGATGATGGGTTTGATTCCTGTTGCTGACTACCCTTGTCCACTGGATGTTCCTTCGACATCCTTGCATGAATGGGGGTGGGGGATAGTTCCCATTGAAGTCGGCCCTGGACACACCCAGACCCTCCTCACCCAACACTACCATGTGCAATAACCGTCCCCGCTTGGGTTTCAACACAAATATCAGAACTTTCACTAAATATTTTACATAAGATTGCATCCGCCAAATTTTTATTGGGGGGGGGGGGATTAATTCAAATTTCTGCACTTCCGCCAAAAATAAAACAGATAGTGAAATAAAAAAAAAAAGGAATAAAAGTCCACTAGTTTGAATAAAAGTTAAATAATATGAGGGTTGTGCCAAAAGTAATGCAAAAGTGGACATAACTTTTTTATTAATGTTCAAATTGCACATGTAACTCAACATAATCTCCATCACAAGCGATGCATTTGCATTATCGTTGAACCCAACTCTCGAATCCTCTTTGAAAATATTCAGGTGTGGACTGTTGTACCCATTTCTTCACAGCCACTTTCATCTCATCTGTGCCATCAAATCGTTGTCCCCAGAGACTGTTCTTCATTGGACCGAACAGGTGGAAGTTGGACGATGCCACAGCGCGGCTGTACAGTGGATTGAGGACCACTGACCAGCTTAATTTGCTGATCACCTGATTTGTTCACAAAGATGTATGTGGTCTCGCATAGTCATAGTGAATGCGGATCCTTTTCAGATTCTGGTTCATTCTTTTCCTTCTTACGGCTTCTCTAAGCTTCTTGAGTGTCTCAATGTACCGCTTGCTGGTCACGGTACAGCCACGTTCCAGAAAATCAAGAATGACACCCCTGTCATCCCAAAAAGAACAGTCACCATGACTTTCTGAGCTGATCGCTAGCTCTTGAACTTCTTAGGCCTTGGTGAAGAGGTGTGACACCATTCCACGGATTGATTCTTTATTCCAATATTCCGGATCGTAAAGATACACCCATGTTTTATTCCCTGTCACCAGATAAAAAAAAAAAACATGTCTTCTTTGGCTTCAAACGTTTCCAGCAAATCAGAGCAGACTTCCACTCTTCTCTCCTTCAAATCGGGTGTCAACTGCCGAGGTACCCACTTTGCACACACTTTCCAATACCCTAAGTCTCCCACCATCTTCTGTATGGCATTGTGACCACAGTCCAGTTGTGCAACAAGCTCACGGATCACGATTCATTTCTCTGCGCGAATCAATTCATCCACTCACTGACTATTCGTGTTACTGGTCACAGATGATGGTCTCCCACTGCGTGGCTTGTCGTCAATGCTGGTTTCCTCTTTTTTAAACTTCTTTATCCATCTGTGCTCATTGCTCTTGTCAATGGTGTCATCTCTGTAAACATTCTGTAGCCTTCTGTGCATGTCGGACAGGGTGCACCCTTCCTACGTTAAGAACTGAATGACAGCATGTTGCTTCTGCTTGGAATGCATTATTTACCTGCAATGAAGAAAAGGGGTTACTATAGAAGAACAGTTACTCTACCAACATGTGCAATTGAACGACCTCTATCAGTTCATAAAAAAATTATGCCCACTTTTGCATTACTTTCGGTACAACCCTCGTAATTAAAAATGTTAACTGCAAGTAAAAATATGGATGGCACTAAGAAAAAATTAAGACTTTTTCAAGATCTTCATTTTTTGGCAGCATCGTTACATGCTTTTGACTGTCCATCTTTTCACTATAATTCAAGCTGATGCTGAACCTCACAAAAACACTGTGCACGCACACACGTCATCCACAAACTTGAAAAAAAAATGGATACTAATGGTTTGGAATTTCGGAATGATTTTCTAAACGAAAGTCATACCAATGCAGAATGACGCTGGAAACAAACTACTGTTTCAAACCGCCCTATACCTGCCAACTTCCAAAGATGAAAACACAGAAAATTTTTCCTAAAATTCAGAATTTTTTAAAGTTTGAGATTAAAAAAAAAAAGATTCTAAAATTTTAAAATTAATTTTTTTAATTTGAAGAAAAAAAAAAAAAAGATAAAAAGGTTCTTTCTTGATGTGTGCTACTGTATACTGAAGTGAACCATAGTACAGTGTTAAAGTTTACTATTATATATGCCATTAGCTTTAAAAAAAATAAATATATACACTGACGGAAAAAAAATCCCAACACCAAGAAGGGGTTGTGTTAGATAAACGACAGTTGGTAGGCGGTGAGAGTACATCTGTAAGATGACGTCTATGCAAATTTCGCGCTCGGCACATACGTGTGGCGCTAGTAGCGCCCCTCGGAACATGCAAAGCAGGTTTGCTGTAAATACGCGCTGTAACGTTCGCGAGCGTTAGTTATTGTTGAGATTCGACGTAGTGTGTTGATGTTAGTCAAGAATGCCTTTAACAAGACGAATAAGCCATTATCAACATGTCACGGAGTTTGAACGAGGTCATGTAATAGGGCTACGAGAAGGTGGATTTTCTTTCCGCAATATTGCAGAACGACTTGGCAGGAATGTAGCCACTGTGCATGATTGTTGGCAGTGGTGGTCAAGGGAAGGTACTGCCTCAAGAAGACCGGGATCCGGCCGGCCACGTGGCACTACTGAGAGGGAAGACCGCCGTGCACGGCGTATGGCCTTGGCGCATCGTACCGCGTCTGCGGTACCAATTCAAGCTGCAGTTGCCACCACAGTGACACAACGAACTGTTACAAATCGGTTACTTGAAGGACAGCTCTGAGCCAGACGCCCTGTAGCGTTTATTCCACTTACTCCAAACCACTGCCATTTGCGACGTCAGTGGTGTCAAGCTAGAGCTCATTGGGGAACGGAGTGGAGATCTGTTGTGTTTTCTGATGAAAGCCGGTTCTGCCTGGGTGCCAGTGATGGCCGTGTGTTGGTTAGAAGGAGGCCAGGTGAGCGCCTGCAACCAACCTGTCTGCGGCCGAGGCACACTGAACCTACACCTGGAGTTATGGTCTGGGGGAGCAATTTCCTATGACAGCAGGAGCACTCTCGTGGTTATCCCACGCACCCTGACGACACAGTTGTACGTCGGTCCGTTGATTCAACCTGTTGTGCTGCCATTCATGAACAGCATTCCAGGGGGTGATTTCCAACAGGATAGCACACGCCCGCATACCGCTGTTGTAACCCAACGTGCTCTACAGAGTGTCGACATGTTGCCGTGGCCTGCTAGATCACCAGATCTTTCTCCAATCGAGCACGTATGGGACATCATTGGACGACAACTCCAGCGTCACCCTCAACCAGCATTAACCATCCCTGTATTGACCGACCAAGTGCAACAGGCATGGAACTCCATCCCACAAACTGACATCCAGCACCTGTACGACACAATGCATGAACGTTTGCATGCTTGCATTCAACATTTTGGCGGTTACACCGGTTATTAATGTACCAGCATTTCACATTTAAAATGGCTCTTCTCGCGCTTACATTCAGCTGTGATCTTGAAACCTTAATCGATTAAATATGTTACCTATACAAATGTATTGCCGCCATTTCATTCCTCTACAACTATTTTTTCGTGGTGTTGGGATTTTTTTTCCGTCAGTGTATATTTTTTTTGTAATATAGAGATCATTTATTTTAAACAGAAATCTAAGATGAATAACAAAACAGGGCGATATAAAATAAAGGGTGTATCTGAAATAATTTCACTCTTTAAATATCATTTATTTTTCAAATAAATTTTAGCAATTTACTTTGAAAATCAAATGTGTAGAGGGTAAATTACTTTTATGCTTCTTAATGAATAACAAGAAGGATGACACCAAATTTTCAGATGTAATAAGCATGTCTTTTGAATGCATTCTGATGCAAATTAAATTTATCAAAGCTATTCAAAATCGATGGAACCGGTTTGGAAAACAATCAATCGGTTGCAACAAGCAATAAAACATCCAGAAATAGAAACATCTACTTAGTTCTACCAGTGGCTAAAAAATGTTACGGAAATTAACAAATGGTGAACAAAAATTTCTCATAACACAAGGAAGGTACCAGAGACGAAGAGATTTTCAAATCAAACAGTTAAAAGGAGAAATATACACTGCTGGCCACCGAAAATGCAATACCAAGAAAGACACGAGATAGCAAAGCCAGATTTACTGGACACATAACAACAAATACAAAGATGAAACGATTAAGCTTACAGGCCCGTGCGACTTGCGGAACATGCAGACATCAATAGTTCGTGTGGCCCCCATGGCTTGCAATAACGGCCGCTACACACCGCGGCATCGAACAAAAGAGGATTTGGATGTGGGCTTGTGGTATGTCGGTCCAGGCTGCTTCCACACGCTGCCAAAGTTCATCAGGCGTAGTTGCGGGTGGTGCTTGCCGGGCCACTCGGTTGCCGATCAGCGACCAGACGTGTTCGATGGGCGACATATCGGGAGAACTGGCGGGCCACGGCAGCTGTGACGCCTGGTGGGCGGTGAATAATTGTTGCACGATGTGTACCACGTGCGGGCGCGCATTGTCCTGTTGAAACGTGGACGCTGGCAGGTCCTGCAGGTAAGGGAGGACTACAGGCTCCAAAACGTCAGAGATGTAGTGGTGGCTGTTGAGTGTACTGGTGAGGCATACCAGAGGGTGTGGGTGTCAAATCCAATTCCGCCCCAAAGCATAATGCCAGGCAACGGACTGGTATAGCGATGCATAATGCAGGCGTCATACAGTGTCTTGCCGCAGTGCTGCCACACGCGGATTCGACCGTCGTGGTGTTGCAGGCAGAAGCGGGATTCGTCGGAGAAGACAATGGCATGCCATTCTGTAGTCCAGGTGCGGCGTTCAATGGCCCACTGCTGCCGCACTCGCCGGTAGTGTAACGTCACTGGCAATTGGAGCAAAGGGCGTGGTGCGACGAGTCCCTGCTCCTGCAGACGACGTCGAATGGTGCGTGCTGACACAGGTTGTTGTGCAACACACCCTAATTCCGGCGCTAACGTTTGTGATGTGGCGGTGCGAGCCGTCAATGCCCGCCGCACAACATGCCGGTCCTCTTGTTCGGTGGTGTGCCACGGCTGTGGCAATCGCTCGCGTCGGTCCATCTGTCCCTCCTGCACCCACCTAATCCATACTCGCTTCACTGTGGCTGGATGTCGTCCCGCATGGACGCTGATGTCTCGGTACGATAAACCGCTGTCGCGATAAGCCACTATTTGTCCTCTGTCGAATCCGAAACGTACGGGAATGACTGCCGTATAGAAAAAGATATTGATAAAAATAAGATGTGACTTTACGCCCTCTGGTGGGAAAACCATGCATTATTTTAGGAAGAAAGAATTTGCAAATGGTTTTTTCATATGAGCGGTATCAGTCCAAGAAAAAATTTTTTTTTTTTTAGTTGAGTTTCCAGGAGCCCAGATTTTGCTGCAAATGCAGAAATTAACACTCACGCCGCCTGGGCCCTGGTGGCCAAACCATTCTTTACCAAGCATTATAAATTATATGGAAAACATCTTCCATCTGGTGTTGTATGCGATACAGAAAGAATTTTTTAAAATTGGAGTTTTAGAAGCAGAAAAAACGCAATTTCTCTTTGCGCTCGCTAGCAGAAAGTCTGATTTACTTGAAAATTTTGAATTTATGTGAAAAACATTTCACATCAGAAACACTATCCAACAAGGAAGAAATTTTTCAAATCGGACTCCTAGAAGTAGAGATATTGACAAAAATAAAACATACATCTACGCCCCTGGCGTAGAAACCATGCATTATTTTAAGAAAAAAATGTTCCTAAAAAGTTTGTCGACATGAGTAGTATCGGTTCACAAACAACTTTTCTTTCAATCGAGATTTTAGGAGCTCATATTTTGCTGGAAATACATCAGAAGCGGAAATGAAGACTTACGCCCCTGGTGGCCAAACTATTTTTTACAAAAATTAGAAATTATGTGCAAAGGATTTCCCATCAGGAGCTGTATTATTCACTGCAGAAAGAAATTTTCAAATCGGAGATTTAGAAGCAGATATATAAAGGAAACACAATTTACCTTTACGCCCTAGCGAAAAGTCTATGAATTACTTGAAAATTTTGAAATTATATGAACATGTCACACCGGAAACTATCTAATAAAGAGAGAATTTTTCAAATCGGACCATTAGAAGCTGAGATATTGACAAAAATAAGATATACTTCTACGCCCCCTGGCAGAGAAACCATGGAATAATTTAAGAAGAAAATACTCCGAAAAGGTTTATTGACGTAAGTGGCATCAATCCACGAAATAATTTTTTCAATCGAGATTTTAGAAGCTCAGATTTTATGGCAAATACATCAGAAGCAAAAAATTAACACTTACGCCCCTGGTGGCCAAAGTATTCTTTACCAAAAATTAGAAATTATCTGAAAAAGATTTTTTATCAGGGGCTGTATCCGCTAAAGAAAATGTTTTTCAAATCGGAGTTGTAGAAGAAGAGATATCGGGGAAAACGTAATTTACCTTTACGCCCTAGCGGATAATATATGCGTAATTTGAAAAAGCAACTATTCCTAAAATACTCTTCGACACAAATGGAATCGAAAGATAAAAGAATTTTTTCAATCGGATGTTTAGAAGCAAATATGTGGAATAAAATGTATTTTTGAATTCGACATCATCTGTATTTACGCCCTCTAGCGGTGAAATTGTACATCGTAAAATAAAAAACAAAACAAAAAAACAACGAGATGAAGGATCATCATTCGTATATTTCAAGCTTCAATGCAAGAAGAATTTTCCAAATCGAACTAATAGTTGCAGAGATATTGTGTCTACAGACGGACGGACAAACCAATAAAATAAGCACGATCTTTTTTTTACAAAAAGACGTGATAAAAAATTAAGAAAACTATTTTCCGAATTCTTCACGTAACTGGCTGAAATTTGTACATATACTACAATTGGCTAGGAGATGATGACCTTAAAAATTTTAAGTGAATTGGCAAAAACGTTTTTAAATTAGCCGTAAAATGCCGATTACGAATTCTGGGCAGTCCAGCCACATGATAAAGACCAAATAAAAAAAATTATGGCCCGTTTAAAAAGTTTTTAATTGTTTTATGCGAAATTTGGAGGGCTCATACCTATTAGCGATTTATGGCGTTAATAAAAATTTCAGAGATTTTTATGAAAAATCCACGGAGATAAACTTTTGTCATTTTTATTGCACTTTAAAAAATTCTTGAGAACCCACTGGCTGCCGTGGGCGAGGTCACTGCCTCTTACTTTGTTACGAAGCTCGCTCTTGCTGCTGCAGTGAGTGGCGTTTACAACTTCTATATAACAACTCTTACGCAAGCTTCTGCTTGCTGAAAAAAAACAACAACAAAAAAACACTCATGATTGTATCTATGTGTTCCACAGGGATGGGTGTTTAACAAAACAATTTATTTTTGTTTCAGCATTTCTTTTTTCATCTGACAAAAAATCCCCTAGATATAAAAAACAACAACGCAAAACTATAGCTAAATTGAAAAAAATACGGGCACACTTAGAAAACGGTGAGAATAGTGACAACATTTTAAAAAAGGTAACAAAAAGTGACAAATTTAAAAAAAGGTGACAAATAGTGAGAAAAGTGACTTGCGCCGAGGTCTGTTTCCTTTACTGCCTCTTAAATCTCAATGTTCCACCAATCACTACCTCTATTGTTACCCACTATCGTGGTACCACAGACTTCTTTAGCAGCAGTGACTACACAGTTCTTAAAACATTCCCACTTCTTTTCTACATTCCTCTCACAAGACGTTACAAGACTCCTTCAGTCTTTCTCTGAGTACGTCAGAATAATGCTGATGATTTTCAGGGAGCCTTTCAACCTTTATTCTTTCCATCCTGGGCCTCTTCCTATTCCTTTTCCTCCAATCAACATTCAGTTTCACTCGTGACGCAACCAAGTAATGATCAGAGCCAACATCCGCACCTCTCATCACACGAATGTCAACAACTAAGTAAAAATGCAATTCATGAAACAACCTTATAGGTTGTCTTATGTTATAAACGTGCTTTTAATTAAACTACACATAATATCTAAGGTATTTTACCTGATATTGTCAAAGTATTTCTCATGTTGTTTGCTCTGTGAGGCACATGCTCCCGGCCCCGAGAGGTCTCTTACGTTACGGACCTTTAGTTAGTTATAAAATTTTTTTTGGAGAAATGAAACAGTTAGGTTATATATTTTCAGTTCCACATTCATTCACTTGCACAATCAAACGTTTAAAATTTACTATTAATTAAAAGATTTTAGTAGCAAGAGTTATACTCATCGGGTCAGGAGACGTCTCACACGGGGTTCGTTGTTATGGCGAGCGCTTTCTGCGGTACATTTACCACCATCTTTGGGCCCTTATTTCTACACGAGGGTTCTTCACGTGTGTGTGTAGTTTTGAAGTTGCATGTCGGGAATCGATGGGAAGGTTTGCTGCCTGTATGTGTTAGGTTAGCTGATACCTACCAGCTCATCCAATAGATGGCGACACATTGGAAACAAATTACTTAACACATACAAGCAGCAAACCTTCCCATCGATTCCTGACAGGCAACTCCAAAACTACAAATACATGCGCGCGAAGAACCCTCATGTAGAAATAATGGCCCGAAGATGGCAGTAAATGTACCGCAGAAAGCACTCGCCGTAACAATGAACCCCGTGTGAGAAGTCTCCTGACCCGATGAGTATAACTCTTTCTACTAAAATCTTTTAATTAATAGTAAATTTTAAACGTTTGATTGTGCAAGTGAATGAATGTGGAACTGAAAATATATAACCTAACTGTTTTATTTCTCCAAAAAATTTTTTATAACTAACCAAAGGTCCGTAACATAAGAGACCTCTCGGGCCGAGAGCATGTGCCTCACAGAGCAAACAACGTGAGAAATACTTTGACAATATCAGGTAAAATACCTTAGATATTATGTATAGTTTAACAACTAAGTGTTTCAGATGCTGATCATAGAACAACAAAATCTATCACACTCTTTTGACCAAGAGTACGATTTTCCCAAGTATATGTGTGGATATACTTGTGGTTGAAAAATGTATTATATACATACAAACTAGTCTCAATGCACAGTTTAGTTAATCTTTCACCATTATCATTCACACAAGGATCATTAAACTTACCCAGAACATTGTCAGAAATTGCATTCTGCACACCTATTGTAGCATTGAAATTCCCTGCTATTATAACTTTCTCTTCCGCACCAAACTGGCTCAAAACAGATTTTAGCTTATTCCAGAAATCTTCCTTCCTATCGGAGGGTTCAGAGTCACAAGGAGCATACACTACAACAATTACTATTCTCTGAAGTTTCATCTGAATCCAAAGAATTCTCGCACTTATGCAACTGTAGTGAATCAAGTTGTTCTTCATTTTTCCACTTGAAATCACACCTACACCAGCTTGTCCTCTCACATTATCCAATACTCCAGACCACACACTCACTGTTCCATACACTTCTTCTATACCGATTTTCTTCTTTTTGGTTTCACTTACACACAGCACATCCAATCTGTACTTATTCATCTCTTCAATCACCTCATTCATCTTGCCATTTATACCTCTAGTATTCCATACACCAATCTCACACTCACTCAGCCAAGATCTCTTTCTCATACACCGTTTAGAAAGTCCAGGTCGATTCCTTGGTGGACTGTCCTTCTCAAGTGTGGTAGGTCCACCATATCCCACACTTGAGTCATTTTTAATATTTCTTTTTGTCTTTTTAATCAGGTAAGTACATCAGTGGGGGGGGGGGGGGGGGGGTTAGCCCACAGCTGATGGCTCCAGTTGGACATTCAACCTAAGGATTCTGGAACAAAACCCAATGAGTTGGGCTTTTTTTTTACAAATGTCACACAGAACTAGATGGCACCTCTCCAAGATTCGCAGAGGCCCTAGTTGCTGTTGTGTGTGCCATTGTTACCACAGAGCTCCTTGAGGAGGCAAACCCATCTCTCACTAAATAGTTAGTTAAAAATTGAGTTAAACTTAAAATTCATGGTTTTTGCAGGTGATGCATGATGCAATACTTTTGCACACCACTGTAACTCCACATTAATGTATTGACACTATACAATAATAGCAATAATAATGATAATAATAATAATAATAATACGAGGGTTCTACTGAAAGTAATGCAAAAGTGGGCATCCCTTTTTTGTTAACTGACAGAGGTCATTCAAATTGATCATGTTGGTAGAGTAAGTCTTCCTCCATAGAAAGGTACTACTCAACATAGTCTCCATCTAAGCAATGCATCTGCGCCATCGTTCAACCCAACTCTCGAATCCTCTGAAAAAATTCAGATGTGGACTGTTGTACCCACTTCTTCACAGCCACTTTCGCCTCATCCATGTCATCAAATTGTTGTTCCCAGAGACTGTCCTTCACTTGACCGAACCGGTGGAAGTCGGAGGGCACCAGATCTTGGCTGTATGGTGGATGGGGGACCACCAACCAGCCTAATTTGCTGATTGCCTGATTTGTTGCCAAAAATGTGTGTGGTCTTGCACTGTCACGGTGAATGTGGATCCTTTTTCGACTCTTGTTTGGTCTCTTCCTCCTCATGGCTTCTCTAAGCTTCTTGAATGTCTCAATGTACCGCTAGCTGCTCACGGTATGACAAGGTCCCAGAAAATCAAAGAGAATGACACCCCTGTCATCCCAAAAAGCAATCACCATGACTTTCTGTGCTGATAGGTGGGTCTTGAACTTCTTAGGACTTGGTGAAGAGGTGCGACGCCATTCCATGGATTGATTCGTTTCTGTATCGTACAGAAACACCCACGTTTCATCTTGTCATCAGATCGGAAAAAAACATGCCTTCATTGGCTTCAAACACTCCCAGGAGATCAGAGCAGACTTCCACCCTACTCTCCTTCAAATCGGGTGTCAACCGCCGAGGTATCCACTCTGCGCACACTTTCCGATACCCTACGTCTTCCACAATCTTCTGTATGGCATTGTGATCACAGTCCAGCTGTGCAACAAGCTCACGGACTGTGACTCATCTCTCCGCACAAATCAATTTATCTACTCACTGACGATTTGTATCAGTGGTCGCAGATGATGGTTTTCCATGGGGTGGTTTGTCTTCAATGCTGGTTTCCCCCTTCTTTTAACTTCTTCATGCACATTACTCTTGTCAGAATTGTCATCTCCGTAAACATCCTGCAGCCTTCTGTGGATGTCGGACAGCCTGCACCCTTCTTTCATCAAAAACTCAGTGACGGCATGTTGCTTCTGCTTGGAACCCATTATTTACCTGCAATGAAGAAGAAGGGTTACTATAGAGGAAGAGTTACTCTACCAACATGTGCAATTAGAATGACCTCTGCCAGTGAATAAACCAGTTATGCTCACTTTTGCTGCATTACTTTCGGTACAATGCTCATCAATACTACTACTATAATAATAATAATAAATAATAACCTGAGGTACTTCCTGAATATCAGTGCTGTGACCAAAGATAGGACTTTCACATTTTGTGGGTCGTAAATACTGCACTGTCCAAGTCTTTTTCTCAACAATCCTTCAATCCTCGGCTTTATTTTTTCATGCTGTTTACCCAATGTATTTGTTACTGCAATAGAAGTTACTTGGTTAAAAATGTTCTTATTCTCAGGTTGAACGTGGATGACCTGTTCCCATTAGCCAGTTTTTCTACCACATTTTAGGCTGTAGTTACTATTTTGATTTTTTTAAAGTTCTTTCTATTATTTCATTTTCATAAATTTTATTATTTCATTTTCCATAATTTTATATAAGTATGAATCTCATTGGTTTACTAATTATCATAATTTTTGACATATCATGATGATCTATTGGGAGTGGCATTCACCTCTAATTTTGCAAAGCTGCCAGAACCACAGTGTGTGCTTCTGACTTATCTCGCAATGATTAAACCTCTGAAACATGTCGCTGCTATGCAGCTGATTGGCTAGTGACAATTCTGTTGACAGCTGACTGTGCATGCGCTTTAAGAATAGCAATTACCAGCTGCTAGCAAAGGCAGTAGTTCTTTTACAATCTCTCAATCCCTCAATTGTATCGAAATTTCAACTGAATGAAAGTCAACTATTCCATTTGCTTATCTTAATTCATTTCATGTTTCTATTTGAAATTGAAAGCTTTTTTGGTTTCTGATTTCAATGTGAGAAAGCAGCAAGCCGTAACTTATGCTACAAGTATCAGTCTTATTTGACACATTTGCGTGACCTCCCCCTCCCTTTCACCTTTGGGCAGTGGATTCTCTGACTGGGCGATTGGAGGGAAGGAATATGGGTAGCATCAGTTCCTAAAAAAAAAAAAAAAGCTTACAAGATTCAACTTTTTGCAAAAAAGAAAAATGCCAGTTATCTTATTTTCTCTTCCTTTTAATATTTACTGAAACATTAAAAATATAGTTACAGGATTTTGGAACACTAACTGTATATGTTCTAACCTTATCTTATAATGGATTGACTTGTCCATGAATTAAGAAAAGGAAATTGAGAAATTTAACCCATTAGACTTGTACACCGAAAAATATTGCAATCACTTTGTACTTGCATTTATTTATGCTATTGTTATCTTTCATTTTCTTCTTGCAATGTACTATTCAAAGTAGTACATTGTAAGAAGAAAGGGGCAAGAGTCATTGCATATAAAATTTTAGTCATTAACATAACTGATTCTTACTTATTTTAGTTTGAAAAAAATCTTTCCATTTTAATTTTGACTAAATTTACATAGTTGTAAATGCATTTATGGCACCTCTATTCATAGTGATTGTGGAATAACTTTTTTACGGGTCTTATAGAGGTTATTTTTCATGAAAGTTGGTTGTCAAATTTTCGAACTAAAGCCTAGTTCGTCATCAGGACTATGTCACTGGAGTAGTTGCTGCCACTCAATTGGAAGATTCCATCCGCAATTATCGTTAATTGTGGTACTTCTTCTTCTTGCTATTTCGATCCCTTCTTCTAGTTTTCCTCTTTACTAAGTTTGACTGGTGGGCGATTATTTTCACTGAGTCCCAATTTATGGAGTGTCCACTTGCTTGTATATGTCTGTCTAGCCCTGTTTTGTTCCCAATGTTCCTAATAGCTGCTTGGTGTTCTTTCATTCGGACCTTAATACTTCTCCCTGTTTCTCCTATATAGCTGAGTCCGCAGTTACAGTCGATGCAGTAAATTACTCCTTCCTGCAATTGGATGTCCAATTCTTTCTGCTTTAAAGCTGGCAGGAATTTCTTTATTTTGTTATTAAGATCTGGAGCTAGCCTGATATTATATTTTGCTCCGATCCTTTTCAGTTTCTCGAAAAGTCCCTTGTGGTACGTAATTTTGCTGGTGAATTTGAAGTTGGTTTTTCCTGTCTTCTTTTTTGGCACTTGTTTAAATATTTTCTCAACATATGGGGAGGGGTAATTGTTTTCTGCCAATATTTCCTTTAATTCTTCTTTGTGAAGATCTTTTTGAGTAGCTGAAGAGACCAGGATTTCAATTTTTTCCAAAAATTGTCTCGCCGTATTCGATTTAATATAATCAGGGTGGAATGAGCAGAAGTCTAACATCTTCCCTGTGTTGGTGGGTTTTCTAAAAAGCTGAGTGAATATTTTCCCCTCTCTTGAGGTCAAGGTTAAATCTAGGTAATTGATGCTATGGTCTTTTTCCTGTTCCAGGGTGTACTGCAAGGTATTCTCTAGTAAGTTAAATTCTTCCAGAATCTGAGAGGGTAGAGATTGGTCCACAGTATCTACTATAATTAGGACATCATCCATGTACCTTACATAGAGAGCAAACAAGGAGGGTTGTATAAGGATTTTTGCCTCTAGTTTACTTATATAATAATTTGCTAGCAGAGGTTCTAGTGGAGAACCCATTGCAAGTTCTGAAGTTTGCCTGTAATATTTCTTTTTATTACTCCAGTGGACACTCTATAAATTGGGACTCAGTGAAAATAATCGCCCACCAGTCAAACTTAGTAAAGAGGAAACTAGAAGAAGGGATCGAAATAGCAAGAAGAAGAAGTACCACAATTAACGATAATTGCGGATGGAATCTTCCAATTGAGTGGCAGCAACTACTCCAGTGACATAGTCCTGATGACAAACTAGGCTTTAGTTCGAAAATTTGACAACCAACTTTCATGAAAAATAACCTCTATAAGACCCGTAAAAAAGTTATTCCACAATAAATTTACATGTTCATTTATACAATTTGATATTATACTGAATTTATATTTCCCCTTGAACTTAGAATAACCCACTGATATTTTTTTCATAATTTTTACACCTAAAAACTGAATACAATTGTCTATTTTCTCTTCCAGTTTAAACCTGAGACTCTGACTCAGTGTATCGAATACAAATTTAATATTGACATCCTTTAGTTACAAAGTTCAATATTTCTGTAGTGATGATACACACTTTTGGATGACCATGAGATAATGACTTACTTTACTCTTCAGAAAATTTACACAAATCCTATGAAATCACACATATCACGAAGTTGTTCTCCGAGATGCAGGGGTCATCTTCTCAAATTAAAATTATGAATGAAACTTACAGTGGGTAAAACAAATGTCTGTCTGCAGCAATCTTGACATAAAACTGAAACTTCACACAGTCCTGAATCTGATCCATCCAATATTTCCTTGGTATTTTTGTAACTTTGTTCTCAGCCATTTGGGATAAAACTCTCTTGGTTAGCACCTTATTACTTCTTTCAACATGGCCAAACTACCTCAAAGTATTTGTCTCCAATTCACTAATTGCCTTTTGCATCACATTATGCAATTGCAACACATCTTCATTCCTCATGTGATCAGAATGTATCGTCACAATCCCACGGTAAGTAATTTATGACTTCAGCACACAAACGACTCCTACGTCTCTTTTGCAGTACCCAGGTTTCGCTGCTGTACATCATAGTAGGAACAATATCATTTTCATGCACAACCAGTTCAGACCTTTTTGATAACCTATCACTCCAACGAAATTCTCTTAAAGATGACTTTCAGATCTGAATTCATTGAACACAGGTAATTTGACCATCTAATTTCTATTTCCCATCAACCATGCTTCCTAAATACAGAAACTGATTCACCTAGCCAAACTATGTACCATTCAATCTACTTTTGCATTCAGTAGCAAGACTCATTCACTCAAAAACTATGAACTTGTTTATTTCTACTTAATTTAAATTCCACAAGCACTTCATTCACATTGAATGACACACTCCGCAGCTCATTTTTGCTCTCCGACAGCTGGAAAGCATCACTGGCATACAGCAATTTCCAAGACATATACCAATACCGTCCATTCTGGCATCACACATGCATGCATTCATAAACATATTGAACAACCCTGGAGATATTACAAAACCTTGTCTGACCCGAACCAATGGAAAACTTACTTGGTAAAACACCATTCACATGCACACATGATCTGCTGCAACAACCATAGCTTTCACAGTAAATTCTCACCTATACCATAATTTTTCGAGACATTCTACAGAAGCAATTATGTTGTTTCGTAATACAAGACCTCTCCAAATCCAAAAATGCTGCAAAAACTTTACCAGTCGACAATTATCAGAATATTTAATGTTAGTACAGCTTTAACCTGATATAAACCATTCTAGGCATCCCATGCTTTCTCTGACATCAAGCCCCATACCTTATCAGCGATGATCTCTCCAAACACTTACCCTGGCACACTCAGTAAGCTGATTCAATGATAGTTCTTACATGGTCTACTAACCATTTGCTTTATACAGAGAAATAATAAAAACATCCCTTCAACAGTGAGGAAAAAACTCCTACCACAACTGGCAAATTTCAACTAAATAAACAACACTATCAATACCATGCATCATGCTCTCAGCTGTTATGACATGCACTTCAAAAGACCTATCATTTTGTAGAGAATTTGTAGCTTCACAAACCTTTCCCCTTGATGTCCCTGTAGGGGTTTTCTATCTTTCTACATGCCATCATCTGCTTCTACCTCCAAACCTTGTTTAATTTTCAAGTTCAATTACATAATTCATGCCATCTTTCATGGAATTCAGTGAGCTCCCAGACCACCACAACAAACCTGTTCCTTACGCAATTTAAGATCTCCCCTGCAACTTATGCACTTTGAGAACAAATTCTCATTTCAAAAAGACAGTTCTTTTCAGCTTAACTCACCATTCTTACACTTTACCTTATTTTGGCTTTCTGGGAAAACAGAAAATATCGAGTGGGCCAATTAATTCCTATGAAATTAGGTAATGTTAACAAGGTATACAAAAAACATAACAAAATGTAATTTAAAAATAGCAAATCATATAAATGCCATTAAAGTATAAAGCTACATGCCTCACAGAAAAACTGCCCTCTCTATAACCACTCTCAGGGTTGCCACTCATATTGGCTTTAAAAATTCCCCGAGTTTTCCAGGTTTTCCTGAAGATAATTTTGCAGGGAATTTCCGGTAAAGTTTACAGATTATGTATAACTCCATGATAATATACATACTAAATGCCACATCTATAATGCAGTATATTCAATGCAAGAAAAACAAGAAAGACGACATTGAATTTTCGGGTGTAATGAGCACGTCTTTTGAATCTGTTCTGATGCAAATTAAATTTATTAAAGCTATTCAAAGTCAATGAAACCGGTATGGAAAACAATAGCATCTGACCAAAGAAAGAAGTTTTCCAATTGGATTTTTAATCCTGCAGATATTGCTGTAAAAAGAATCCTGAACTTAGGTCTCCTGTTTTTATTTTTAATTTTTTTTTTTTTTTTTTTTTAATTTTTTGAGCTTTAAAGACCACCGTCAGCAACTTATTGGGCTAAGAGCAGTCGCCCATCCCTAATTTAGGGCCACTGACTCCAGGGAAGGGAGAGAGCCAGTGCCGTAAGACAAACACAACATCCATACCTCATTGGGACCAGACCCAACTCGGACGAATGATCACAAGCCATTACTTAGACCACTGTGCCACCGGGGCGATGTCCTCTGGTTGCAGACTTGTGCATTAAGACAAATTTGAATTTATATGAGAAACATTTCGCAGCAGAAACACTCTCTAACAAAGAAAGATTTTTTTGAAATCAGACTCTTAGGAGCAGATATATGGACAAATATAAGATATGCATCTATGCTCCCTGGCGGGGAAAAACATGCATTTTAGGATGGAAGTATTCTGAAAAGGTTTTTTAAAGTCAGCGGTATCGGTCCAAGAAAAAAAAATTTTAGTCGAGTTTTTCAGCAGCTCATTTTGCTGCAAATACATCAGAAGCAGAAATTAAAAGTTATGCCCCTAGTGGCCAAACCATTCTTTACCAAATATTAGAAATTATATGAAAAACATTTTCCATCCGGAGCTGTATGCGATGTAGGAAGAATTTTTCAAATCATCCGTGAGTTTTAGAAGCCGAAATATTGGGGAAAACAAAATTTTCCTTTGCGCCCCCTAGCAAAAAGTCTATGAAATACTTGAAAATTTTAAAATCATATGAAAAACGTGTTACACCGGAAACTATCCAATGAAGAATTTTTTTCAAATCTGACCATTAGAAGCAGAGATATTGACAAAAATGAGATATACATCTACGCCCCCTGGCGGTGAAACCATGCAATATTTTAAAGAGATAATGTTCCAAAAAGGTTTATCGATGTGAGTGGCATTGGTCCACGAAAGAATTTTTTCAATCAAGATTTTAGAAGCTTAGATTTTATGGCATATACATCAGAAGCAAAAATTACACTTACACCCCCTGGTGGCCAAAGTATTCTTTACCAAAAATTAAAAATTACATGCAAAATATTTCCCATCAGTAGATGAATCCGCTGAAGAAATTTTTTTCAAACAGGAGTGTTAGAAGAAGATATATCAGGGCAAACATAATTTACTTTTACGCCCCTAGCAAAAAATCTGTGCGTAACTTGGAGAAGTAACTATACCTAAAATACTTTTCGACATAAATTGAATCAAAAGATAAAATAATTTTTTCAATCAGATGTTTCGAAGCAAATGTATGGAATAAAATGTATTTTTGAATTCAACATCATCTGCATTTATGCCCTCTAGGGGTGAAATTGTACATCATAAAAAAAAAAAAAAAAAAAAGACGAAAGATCGTCATTCATATATTTGAAGCTTCCCAATGCAAAAAAAAAAAAAACTTTTAAATCGGACTAATAGTTACAGAAATATGGTGTCTACAGACGGACAGATAGACAAACCGATAACATAAACACAATCTTTTTTTACAAAAGACATGCTAAAATCATTGTACACTTGAATTAAATGTTGGCTTTTTTATTTTTGCTGGCTGAAATTTTCAATTTCCATTGCATACTCAACGTCTTTTGTTGTCCGCAGCTGACCGATTTCCATAGCATACTCGAAGTTTTCCGTCGTCCATAATGGATCCAAAATTTCCTTAGCGTACTCAATATTTTCCATCATCTGCAGCGGACCGATGATTTCCATAGCATACTCAATGTTTTTTGTCCTCTGTAGCAGACAGACGATTTCCATAGCATACTCGATGTTTTCTGTTGTCAGTAGCGGACAGAAGGTTTCCGTAGTAACTACATAAAACCCTTAGTATTTGGAATCGCTAAATCTTTCTTCTCACCACATAGTATTATTCCGCATCAAGCGGAACTTGGTGTGCACAGAGAATTTAGTGTGACGAAGTATCAACGATGACAACAGGGCACAGCGGTTCTGGCGTGCAATGGCGCAAAATCTGCCTTTTGTAGCAAGATGGCGCAAGATTTTTGTTTTGGTGCACTCTGCTGCAGAATTTGCATTCCTGGCAACTGCATACGCCTTATGCAAAAAAATATGTTTAATTTTCCCTGACCTTTCTAGGTTGTTTAAAAAAAAAAACTATTTCTTCTTGAGTTTTCCCTGATTTTTAGCTTAATTTTTGGATTCCCTGATTTTTCCTGGTTTTCTAAATCGGCTGGCAAACCTGCTCTTTTCATACTACCTTCAAGATTTTATTCTACTGCCATATATACTCTACCCATAATTCCCAATGGTATGGTCTCAATAAACTGTATAAGTTATGTCCCTTTTAATAAATTAAATATCAGTGGCACCTAATAAATAAAAAAAAAAGCTGGAAAGTTCTTGCAAAACATAAGATACAAAAATGTACTGCAAATTAAATATTGTTGTATTACTAATAATAACAATTTTTGATCATATAATCAGGGGAAGAAATTTCAAGACCAAATGCACTGCCCCCCCCCCCCAACCCCACTTGCCACTGCTTAGCACATACCTGTCAACTTTCAAAAACCGAAATCCATAAAAAAATTAATCGATCTATTTGATAAAATTACTTGACGCACATATTGATTAAATGTACCGAACACATCGATTAAAAAACGAAACGTTACCTAAATCGAGTATCAAATTTTAATTGATATGACTACAGATGTTTAAATTTATTGGCACAATTATTTTGATTAAAATAGAATCTATACATAACTTCTCATTACTACGCTACCATTATGATCTATAAGGAGATAAAAATTTATTTTTATAGAAGTTCCACCCTTTGACCCCCAAATTAAATAGGATCGTATCCCACGCCGTCACGGAACAAACTAAAATGTTTTCAAAAGCGAACCATTTTCATACTAGGTTTATCTTATGGAATGACGCACGATGAGACAGTCAAATGAAATAAATAAGCGACTGAGGGACACTAATTGGTGAATTATGTTGACACCTGTGTGATGAAAGGTGCGGATGTTGGTTCCGATCATTACTTGGTAGTAACAAAGAAAGGTAACTTGATCACGCTAGTTACGTTAACTAAAACTTTTACAAAAAGTTCGTAAGTTGGAAGCTTTCGACCTTATCTTAGGTCTTCATCACGCCAATGGAGGACTAAAATTGTTGCCAGATTCTACATTTGAATTTTTCCTATTTTTGTTGCCAAAACTTAGAATTGATCTCCAGATCAACGGAATGTAGAGAGGAGATTCGGAGTTGCAAGTCATTGAGTTGAAAAAATTTCTATGCTTTCACGGTAACGGAGGGCAAAACGATTGTCAAACGAAGCAATTCGTTTTGCTTCGTTCCAGTGGGGAACTGCAGATGTGTCTTCCATTGTCAAAATAGACAAGGCAGTGTTGGGATTGCCTTTCGAAACATCTTTTCTGTGTTCTAAAATTCTATGGCTAATGCTCCTGTATGTGCTTCCAATGTATAAGTTATCCCCAGTAGAAGAAGAGATAGGAATGCAGTAAACTCCTGGGAGGTTCAGGCTTTCAACTTTGTCCCTATCCCTTTGTAGAAGTTTCAAGATGTTTGGGGTAGATTTAATGGCAAGATGGTAACCAAAACTTCTAAAAAGGATCTGTAACTTATAAGCATAGGAAGGATGGTAGGGAACCGAACCACAGAATTTCAGGTCTTCTTTCTTGTGAGGAAGGAGGCATTCGATTTTCGAATGGTTTTCAAATTTCTTTATGAGGGAGTTAACTGTAACAGCAGGGAAACCATGAGAGAGGGCTATTGTAGAAATTTTGGAGAGTTCTTCTTGAAGAGAGAGTTGGTTGTTGCAAATGATATGAGCCCTGTGGATGTAGGACTTCAATGCTGCAAGCTTGTAGAGATGCAGGGTGCAAGATTTGTAGGGAATGATGTTAGTGGCTGCAGAAGGTTTTCGATAGACGGAACGAGTAATGGAGAGATCAGCGTTTCTGCAGATAGATACATCCAGGAAATCAATTTTGTGATTTACTTCCTTAGATATAGTGAGCTTAATGGAAGGAAATTTTTCTGTAATGGAGTTGATCAGTTTCAGTAGCTCAGACTCGGAATGTGGCCAGCTAATGAAAATGTCGTCTACATATCTTAACCATAGGGAAGGTTGAAAAGGGTGTAGAAGAATTATGGAACCTTCAATATGTTGCATGTAGATTTCAGCAAGCAGAGGGGAAAGAGGTGAGCCCATGGGGAGACCAGATTGTTGCCTATACACAATTTTGTTGAAAACAAAACAACTGTGTTGATGAATAGTGTGGAAACAATCATAAAGATCTTTGATAAGAGGACCGGGGGGTTCAAAATGAAGAATCAATTTCTTCATGAGGAGCATGTAGGAATCAAAATATGGTACAGAGGGAAACAAAGATTCTACATCAAGAGTATACAGATTATCACAAGGGGAAAGGAATTAGGAAGGTTGTGGATGAAGTTTGAAGTAGAGACAACTGTATGAGGATGGTTGGCTGCCAGGGATTTGCATTTGAGGACCAATCTCTTTTCAAGGTTTACTGCTGGAGAAAAAGAATATTCCACTAAAGGTCTGATGGGGTTACCAGCTTTATGCAGTTTCACTTGCAGGAAGAGCCTGGGAGTTCTAAAGTAAGGAGGGGGTGATATATCACCAAGGAAGGATTGAAGAGTTTCTTTCTTAGCTAATCTGTCAACTGAGTTTTTGAGTGAGTTGGTGGTGTCTGACTGTAAAGGGGTGCAGTTAGCAGATGTAAGAAAAGAAAGCACTTTTTGGTTTAGAGTTTCTTTACCAATGATGACTGGGCAACCAACTTTATCTGCTTTGCATACGGCTAGGTCATTTTCTTGAATAAATGACCTGAATTCTTTTAAACAAGAAGAAGAGTACTTGATTGGTACAGAATTTTGCTTGGATAGGATAACAGCAGCGTTGGCACGAAGAATAGGCTGCTGAACAGTCTCAGTTCTGTGGATGGCTGATTCTATAACAGAAACAGTTTGTGGAAGATTGATAGGAAGAGCAGGTGAAAATTTTGGGCCTAATGATAAGAATTTATCCAAGCTAGGAGGAATAGTGACAGAAGAAAGATTTACATACTTTGGCTTGTCAGTAGAGGCTGATGACGGAGATGTTGATCGACTTTTTTGCTTGGAGAGTAGAAAATTGAATTTCTTTGTATGGCGAGCATATTCTTTTACTTCTATTGTTGAGAGGGTTTGGTTGATGCGAACCATGAAAATATCCAGCAAAGCAGGATGAGTGGTAGCAGCCAGTGATTGGTAGCTAATGTAGCAGGAAAGTTCAGTTTTAGCAATGGAGGAACGCAGGTCACGGATAGCGGCAGATAGGAGGTTATGGCTGGTTTGCTGTAGTAACGCACGGCACCGTCCTTTGAAGATGGGTTTGCAGATCTGAAAAGCTTGGGGAAGAATGCCAGAAGTCTTGCAGGAAACAAGAAAACGAAGGCTGCTAAGAGAACTAGTGACTTGAGTCCGAAGTTTCCGGAAGGAAATCCAATCTTTCGTCCAGTCCAAAATAAAATGCCCGGAAGTTGCGTAGCTTTGAAACATGACGATTATGGGCAAAACACGTAACAATATTAACAAAGAAAGGTAACTTGATCACGCTAGTTACGTTAACTAAAACTTTTACAAAAAGTTCGTAAGTTGGAAGCTTTCGACCTTATCTTAGGTCTTCATCACGCCAATGGAGGACTAAAATTGTTGCCAGATTCTACATTTGAATTTTTCCTATTTTTGTTGCCAAAACTTAGAATTGATCTCCAGATCAACGGAATGTAGAGAGGAGATTCGGAGTTGCAAGTCATTGAGTTGAAAAAAATTTCTATGCTTTCACGGTAACGGAGGGCAAAACGATTGTCAAACGAAGCAATTCGTTTTGCTTCGTTCCAGTGGGGAACTGCAGATGTGTCTTCCATTGTCAAAATAGACAAGGCAGTGTTGGGATTGCCTTTCGAAACATCTTTTCTGTGTTCTAAAATTCTATGGCTAATGCTCCTGTATGTGCTTCCAATGTATAAGTTATCCCCAGTAGAAGAAGAGATAGGAATGCAGTAAACTCCTGGGAGGTTCAGGCTTTCAACTTTGTCCCTATCCCTTTGTAGAAGTTTCAAGATGTTTGGGGTAGATTTAATGGCAAGATGGTAACCAAAACTTCTAAAAAGGATCTGTAACTTATAAGCATAGGAAGGATGGTAGGGAACCGAACCACAGAATTTCAGGTCTTCTTTCTTGTGAGGAAGGAGGCATTCGATTTTCGAATGGTTTTCAAATTTCTTTATGAGGGAGTTAACTGTAACAGCAGGGAAACCATGAGAGAGGGCTATTGTAGAAATTTTGGAGAGTTCTTCTTGAAGAGAGAGTTGGTTGTTGCAAATGATATGAGCCCTGTGGATGTAGGACTTCAATGCTGCAAGCTTGTAGAGATGCAGGGTGCAAGATTTGTAGGGAATGATGTTAGTGGCTGCAGAAGGTTTTCGATAGACGGAACGAGTAATGGAGAGATCAGCGTTTCTGCAGATAGATACATCCAGGAAATCAATTTTGTGATTTACTTCCTTAGATATAGTGAGCTTAATGGAAGGAAATTTTTCTGTAATGGAGTTGATCAGTTTCAGTAGCTCAGACTCGGAATGTGGCCAGCTAATGAAAATGTCGTCTACATATCTTAACCATAGGGAAGGTTGAAAAGGGTGTAGAGGAATTATGGAACCTTCAATATGTTGCATGTAGATTTCAGCAAGCAGAGGGGAAAGAGGTGAGCCCATGGGGAGACCAGATTGTTGCCTATACACAATTTTGTTGAAAACAAAACAACTGTGTTGATGAATAGTGTGGAAACAATCATAAAGATCTTTGATAAGAGGACCGGGGGTTCAAAATGAAGAATCAATTTCTTCATGAGGAGCATGTAGGAATCAAAATATGGTACAGAGGGAAACAAAGATTCTACATCAAGAGTATACAGATTATCACAAGGGGGAAAGGAATTAGGAAGGTTGTGGATGAAGTTTGAAGTAGAGACAACTGTATGAGGATGGTTGGCTGCCAGGGATTTGCATTTGAGGACCAATCTCTTTTCAAGGTTTACTGCTGGAGAAAAAGAATATTCCACTAAAGGTCTGATGGGGTTACCAGCTTTATGCAGTTTCACTTGCAGGAAGAGCCTGGGAGTTCTAAAGTAAGGAGGGGGTGATATATCACCAAGGAAGGATTGAAGAGTTTCTTTCTTAGCTAATCTGTCAACTGAGTTTTTGAGTGAGTTGGTGGTGTCTGACTGTAAAGGGGTGCAGTTAGCAGATGTAAGAAAAGAAAGCACTTTTTGGTTTAGAGTTTCTTTACCAATGATGACTGGGCAACCAACTTTATCTGCTTTGCATACGGCTAGGTCATTTTCTTGAATAAATGACCTGAATTCTTTTAAACAAGAAGAAGAGTACTTGATTGGTACAGAATTTTGCTTGGATAGGATAACAGCAGCGTTGGCACGAAGAATAGGCTGCTGAACAGTCTCAGTTCTGTGGATGGCTGATTCTATAACAGAAACAGTTTGTGGAAGATTGATAGGAAGAGCAGGTGAAAATTTTGGGCCTAATGATAAGAATTTATCCAAGCTAGGAGGAATAGTGACAGAAGAAAGATTTACATACTTTGGCTTGTCAGTAGAGGCTGATGACGGAGATGTTGATCGACTTTTTTGCTTGGAGAGTAGAAAATTGAATTTCTTTGTATGGCGAGCATATTCTTTTACTTCTATTGTTGAGAGGGTTTGGTTGATGCGAACCATGAAAATATCCAGCAAAGCAGGATGAGTGGTAGCAGCCAGTGATTGGTAGCTAATGTAGCAGGAAAGTTCAGTTTTAGCAATGGAGGAACGCAGGTCACGGATAGCGGCAGATAGGAGGTTATGGCTGGTTTGCTGTAGTAACGCACGGCACCGTCCTTTGAAGATGGGTTTGCAGATCTGAAAAGCTTGGGGAAGAATGCCAGAAGTCTTGCAGGAAACAAGAAAACGAAGGCTGCTAAGAGAACTAGTGACTTGAGTCCGAAGTTTCCGGAAGGAAATCCAATCTTTCGTCCAGTCCAAAATAAAATGCCCGGAAGTTGCGTAGCTTTGAAACATGACGATTATGGGCAAAACACGTAACAATATTAACAAAGAAAGGTAACTTGATCACGCTAGTTACGTTAACTAAAACTTTTACAAAAAGTTCGTAAGTTGGAAGCTTTCGACCTTATCTTAGGTCTTCATCACGCCAATGGAGGACTAAAATTGTTGCCAGATTCTACATTTGAATTTTTCCTATTTTTGTTGCCAAAACTTAGAATTGATCTCCAGATCAACGGAATGTAGAGAGGAGATTCGGAGTTGCAAGTCATTGAGTTGAAAAAAATTTCTATGCTTTCACGGTAACGGAGGGCAAAACGATTGTCAAACGAAGCAATTCGTTTTGCTTCGTTCCAGTGGGGAACTGCAGATGTGTCTTCCATTGTCAAAATAGACAAGGCAGTGTTGGGATTGCCTTTCGAAACATCTTTTCTGTGTTCTAAAATTCTATGGCTAATGCTCCTGTATGTGCTTCCAATGTATAAGTTATCCCCAGTAGAAGAAGAGATAGGAATGCAGTAAACTCCTGGGAGGTTCAGGCTTTCAACTTTGTCCCTATCCCTTTGTAGAAGTTTCAAGATGTTTGGGGTAGATTTAATGGCAAGATGGTAACCAAAACTTCTAAAAAGGATCTGTAACTTATAAGCATAGGAAGGATGGTAGGGAACCGAACCACAGAATTTCAGGTCTTCTTTCTTGTGAGGAAGGAGGCATTCGATTTTCGAATGGTTTTCAAATTTCTTTATGAGGGAGTTAACTGTAACAGCAGGGAAACCATGAGAGAGGGCTATTGTAGAAATTTTGGAGAGTTCTTCTTGAAGAGAGAGTTGGTTGTTGCAAATGATATGAGCCCTGTGGATGTAGGACTTCAATGCTGCAAGCTTGTAGAGATGCAGGGTGCAAGATTTGTAGGGAATGATGTTAGTGGCTGCAGAAGGTTTTCGATAGACGGAACGAGTAATGGAGAGATCAGCGTTTCTGCAGATAGATACATCCAGGAAATCAATTTTGTGATTTACTTCCTTAGATATAGTGAGCTTAATGGAAGGAAATTTTTCTGTAATGGAGTTGATCAGTTTCAGTAGCTCAGACTCGGAATGTGGCCAGCTAATGAAAATGTCGTCTACATATCTTAACCATAGGGAAGGTTGAAAAGGGTGTAGAGGAATTATGGAACCTTCAATATGTTGCATGTAGATTTCAGCAAGCAGAGGGGAAAGAGGTGAGCCCATGGGGAGACCAGATTGTTGCCTATACACAATTTTGTTGAAAACAAAACAACTGTGTTGATGAATAGTGTGGAAACAATCATAAAGATCTTTGATAAGAGGACCGGGGGGTTCAAAATGAAGAATCAATTTCTTCATGAGGAGCATGTAGGAATCAAAATATGGTACAGAGGGAAACAAAGATTCTACATCAAGAGTATACAGATTATCACAAGGGGGAAAGGAATTAGGAAGGTTGTGGATGAAGTTTGAAGTAGAGACAACTGTATGAGGATGGTTGGCTGCCAGGGATTTGCATTTGAGGACCAATCTCTTTTCAAGGTTTACTGCTGGAGAAAAAGAATATTCCACTAAAGGTCTGATGGGGTTACCAGCTTTATGCAGTTTCACTTGCAGGAAGAGCCTGGGAGTTCTAAAGTAAGGAGGGGGTGATATATCACCAAGGAAGGATTGAAGAGTTTCTTTCTTAGCTAATCTGTCAACTGAGTTTTTGAGTGAGTTGGTGGTGTCTGACTGTAAAGGGGTGCAGTTAGCAGATGTAAGAAAAGAAAGCACTTTTTGGTTTAGAGTTTCTTTACCAATGATGACTGGGCAACCAACTTTATCTGCTTTGCATACGGCTAGGTCATTTTCTTGAATAAATGACCTGAATTCTTTTAAACAAGAAGAAGAGTACTTGATTGGTACAGAATTTTGCTTGGATAGGATAACAGCAGCGTTGGCACGAAGAATAGGCTGCTGAACAGTCTCAGTTCTGTGGATGGCTGATTCTATAACAGAAACAGTTTGTGGAAGATTGATAGGAAGAGCAGGTGAAAATTTTGGGCCTAATGATAAGAATTTATCCAAGCTAGGAGGAATAGTGACAGAAGAAAGATTTACATACTTTGGCTTGTCAGTAGAGGCTGATGACGGAGATGTTGATCGACTTTTTTGCTTGGAGAGTAGAAAATTGAATTTCTTTGTATGGCGAGCATATTCTTTTACTTCTATTGTTGAGAGGGTTTGGTTGATGCGAACCATGAAAATATCCAGCAAAGCAGGATGAGTGGTAGCAGCCAGTGATTGGTAGCTAATGTAGCAGGAAAGTTCAGTTTTAGCAATGGAGGAACGCAGGTCACGGATAGCGGCAGATAGGAGGTTATGGCTGGTTTGCTGTAGTAACGCACGGCACCGTCCTTTGAAGATGGGTTTGCAGATCTGAAAAGCTTGGGGAAGAATGCCAGAAGTCTTGCAGGAAACAAGAAAACGAAGGCTGCTAAGAGAACTAGTGACTTGAGTCCGAAGTTTCCGGAAGGAAATCCAATCTTTCGTCCAGTCCAAAATAAAATGCCCGGAAGTTGCGTAGCTTTGAAACATGACGATTATGGGCAAAACACGTAACAATATTAACAAAGAAAGGTAACTTGATCACGCTAGTTACGTTAACTAAAACTTTTACAAAAAGTTCGTAAGTTGGAAGCTTTCGACCTTATCTTAGGTCTTCATCACGCCAATGGAGGACTAAAATTGTTGCCAGATTCTACATTTGAATTTTTCCTATTTTTGTTGCCAAAACTTAGAATTGATCTCCAGATCAACGGAATGTAGAGAGGAGATTCGGAGTTGCAAGTCATTGAGTTGAAAAAAATTTCTATGCTTTCACGGTAACGGAGGGCAAAACGATTGTCAAACGAAGCAATTCGTTTTGCTTCGTTCAGTGGGGAACTGCAGATGTGTCTTCCATTGTCAAAATAGACAAGGCAGTGTTGGGATTGCCTTTCGAAACATCTTTTCTGTGTTCTAAAATTCTATGGCTAATGCTCCTGTATGTGCTTCCAATGTATAAGTTATCCCCAGTAGAAGAAGAGATAGGAATGCAGTAAACTCCTGGGAGGTTCAGGCTTTCAACTTTGTCCCTATCCCTTTGTAGAAGTTTCAAGATGTTTGGGGTAGATTTAATGGCAAGATGGTAACCAAAACTTCTAAAAAGGATCTGTAACTTATAAGCATAGGAAGGATGGTAGGGAACCGAACCACAGAATTTCAGGTCTTCTTTCTTGTGAGGAAGGAGGCATTCGATTTTCGAATGGTTTTCAAATTTCTTTATGAGGGAGTTAACTGTAACAGCAGGGAAACCATGAGAGAGGGCTATTGTAGAAATTTTGGAGAGTTCTTCTTGAAGAGAGAGTTGGTTGTTGCAAATGATATGAGCCCTGTGGATGTAGGACTTCAATGCTGCAAGCTTGTAGAGATGCAGGGTGCAAGATTTGTAGGGAATGATGTTAGTGGCTGCAGAAGGTTTTCGATAGACGGAACGAGTAATGGAGAGATCAGCGTTTCTGCAGATAGATACATCCAGGAAATCAATTTTGTGATTTACTTCCTTAGATATAGTGAGCTTAATGGAAGGAAATTTTTCTGTAATGGAGTTGATCAGTTTCAGTAGCTCAGACTCGGAATGTGGCCAGCTAATGAAAATGTCGTCTACATATCTTAACCATAGGGAAGGTTGAAAAGGGTGTAGAGGAATTATGGAACCTTCAATATGTTGCATGTAGATTTCAGCAAGCAGAGGGGAAAGAGGTGAGCCCATGGGGAGACCAGATTGTTGCCTATACACAATTTTGTTGAAAACAAAACAACTGTGTTGATGAATAGTGTGGAAACAATCATAAAGATCTTTGATAAGAGGACCGGGGGTTCAAAATGAAGAATCAATTTCTTCATGAGGAGCATGTAGGAATCAAAATATGGTACAGAGGGAAACAAAGATTCTACATCAAGAGTATACAGATTATCACAAGGGGGAAAGGAATTAGGAAGGTTGTGGATGAAGTTTGAAGTAGAGACAACTGTATGAGGATGGTTGGCTGCCAGGGATTTGCATTTGAGGACCAATCTCTTTTCAAGGTTTACTGCTGGAGAAAAAGAATATTCCACTAAAGGTCTGATGGGGTTACCAGCTTTATGCAGTTTCACTTGCAGGAAGAGCCTGGGAGTTCTAAAGTAAGGAGGGGTGATATATCACCAAGGAAGGATTGAAGAGTTTCTTTCTTAGCTAATCTGTCAACTGAGTTTTTGAGTGAGTTGGTGGTGTCTGACTGTAAAGGGGTGCAGTTAGCAGATGTAAGAAAAGAAAGCACTTTTTGGTTTAGAGTTTCTTTACCAATGATGACTGGGCAACCAACTTTATCTGCTTTGCATACGGCTAGGTCATTTTCTTGAATAAATGACCTGAATTCTTTTAAACAAGAAGAAGAGTACTTGATTGGTACAGAATTTTGCTTGGATAGGATAACAGCAGCGTTGGCACGAAGAATAGGCTGCTGAACAGTCTCAGTTCTGTGGATGGCTGATTCTATAACAGAAACAGTTTGTGGAAGATTGATAGGAAGAGCAGGTGAAAATTTTGGGCCTAATGATAAGAATTTATCCAAGCTAGGAGGAATAGTGACAGAAGAAAGATTTACATACTTTGGCTTGTCAGTAGAGGCTGATGACGGAGATGTTGATCGACTTTTTTGCTTGGAGAGTAGAAAATTGAATTTCTTTGTATGGCGAGCATATTCTTTTACTTCTATTGTTGAGAGGGTTTGGTTGATGCGAACCATGAAAATATCCAGCAAAGCAGGATGAGTGGTAGCAGCCAGTGATTGGTAGCTAATGTAGCAGGAAAGTTCAGTTTTAGCAATGGAGGAACGCAGGTCACGGATAGCGGCAGATAGGAGGTTATGGCTGGTTTGCTGTAGTAACGCACGGCACCGTCCTTTGAAGATGGGTTTGCAGATCTGAAAAGCTTGGGGAAGAATGCCAGAAGTCTTGCAGGAAACAAGAAAACGAAGGCTGCTAAGAGAACTAGTGACTTGAGTCCGAAGTTTCCGGAAGGAAATCCAATCTTTCGTCCAGTCCAAAATAAAATGCCCGGAAGTTGCGTAGCTTTGAAACATGACGATTATGGGCAAAACACGTAACAATATTAACAAAGAAAGGTAACTTGATCACGCTAGTTACGTTAACTAAAACTTTTACAAAAAGTTCGTAAGTTGGAAGCTTTCGACCTTATCTTAGGTCTTCATCACGCCAATGGAGGACTAAAATTGTTGCCAGATTCTACATTTGAATTTTTCCTATTTTTGTTGCCAAAACTTAGAATTGATCTCCAGATCAACGGAATGTAGAGAGGAGATTCGGAGTTGCAAGTCATTGAGTTGAAAAAAATTTCTATGCTTTCACGGTAACGGAGGGCAAAACGATTGTCAAACGAAGCAATTCGTTTTGCTTCGTTCCAGTGGGGAACTGCAGATGTGTCTTCCATTGTCAAAATAGACAAGGCAGTGTTGGGATTGCCTTTCGAAACATCTTTTCTGTGTTCTAAAATTCTATGGCTAATGCTCCTGTATGTGCTTCCAATGTATAAGTTATCCCCAGTAGAAGAAGAGATAGGAATGCAGTAAACTCCTGGGAGGTTCAGGCTTTCAACTTTGTCCCTATCCCTTTGTAGAAGTTTCAAGATGTTTGGGGTAGATTTAATGGCAAGATGGTAACCAAAACTTCTAAAAAGGATCTGTAACTTATAAGCATAGGAAGGATGGTAGGGAACCGAACCACAGAATTATAAGGTCGAAAGCTTCCAACTTACGAACTTTTTGTAAAAGTTTTAGTTAACGTAACTAGCGTGATCAAGTTACCTTTCTTTGTTAATATTGTTACGTGTTTTGCCCATAATCGTCATTACTTGGTAGTGTCACGAGTGAAACTTAATGTTGATTGGAGGAAAAGGAATCAGAAGATACCCAAGATAGAAAGAATAAAGGTTGATAGGCTCCTTGGAGATCAGCATTATTCTGATTTACTCAGAGAACGACTGAAGTCTGGTGAGAGGGATGTAGAAAAGAAGTGGGAATGTTTTAAGAACTGTGTTGCCATTGCTGCTAAAGAGGTCTGTAGCACCACAACAGTGGGTAACAATAGAGGTGATGCTTGGTGGAATAGTGAGATAGAAGAGGCAGTAAAGAGAAAGAAGGTAGCTTATTTGGGAATGTTGCAAGGTAGAGTCTCTGTGGATGAACATCGCTGTAAGAAGCGTGAAGCTGCTAAGCTGGTTCGCCAGAGTAAGGCATGAATTGGCTTTTTGGAAAGATAGGAAGTCCTTCTGGAAGTACACGAGACTCAGGAAAAACAGGGGAAACAAAGTTGTAAGTTGTGTGAAGAATGAGATTGGAGAAATGATATGGGAGCCCAATGAGTTAAGCGACAGATGGGGTGAATACTTCTGTGAGCTATTAGATCAGGAAAGCAAATATGATTCTGAGACAGATGCAGATGATGTCACAATGAGGGATGGAAGCACAGGAGGGATCTCATGAGAAGAAGTGTGTAAAGCTCTAAAATCTCTTCAAAATGGTAAGGCTCCGGGAGTTGATGGCATAACTGCCGAGATGCTGAAATATGGTGGTGACTCTGTAAATGACTGGTTTACTGAAATTTGCCAGTTGTGCTGGGAGTTAGGAATGGTCCCTCTGGATAGAAAGGATGCTATTATTGTTCCCTTGTATAAGGGAAAAGGTGATCAGACTGTATGCAAGAACTATCATGGTATTAGCCTACTAAAGAACTATCATGGTATTAGCCTACTAAATGTGCCAGGTTAAGTGTTTGGTAAGGTTGTTATTGAAAAAGTATGGGGTCTTACATCAGAGAAAGTGTGGGATGTTCAGAGTGGTTTTATGAATAGTAAAGGCTGCACTAACCAGATTTTTGCATTACACATGATGCTTTAAAAGTATCTGGCTGTTGGTAAGAAAGTTTTTGCTGCTTTCATAGATTTAGAAAAAGCTTACGACCGAGTGAATAGGACACTTTTGTGGAAGGTATTGAATGAATATGGTGTTACTGGGAATCTACTTAATAGTGTAAAAGCCATGTATCCTGGTAGTAGAGCTTGTGTACGTGTGAATGGTGCTTTATCAAAATGGTTTTCTATTGGCGCAGGAGTTAGACAAGGCTGTGTAATGTCACCATGGCTATTTAATATATTTATGGATGCATGCATGTGTGATGCCAAAATAGACAATAGTGGTTTATGTCTTGGTGATATCTGTGTGTGCAGATTGCTGTATGCTGATGAAACTGTCCTGTTGGCAGAGAGCAAAAGTGATTTGCAGAGTATGTTGTCTCAGATGCACGAAGTTTGCATGAAATTCAAACTGAGTATAAATAAGGGAAAAACCAAAGTTATGGTGTATGAGAAAGGAACTGGTAGCACTGAATGTAATGTAAATATAAATGACACTGTGATTGACCAGGTGAGCGAGTTTGTGTATTTAGGAAGCATATTTGACAGAGAGAGCAAATTGGATGGTGAAATTAGTAAGTGAGTGAATTCTTCATTGAAAGTCATGGCTGATCTGGTAGGTTTTCATAGGAATGATGGGTTCTCTAGAGAGTCCCGCATGGCTGTGTATGAAACTGTAATTGTTTCTACTCTGATGTATGGCAGCAAAACCTGGGTACTGCAGAAGAAACATAGGAGTTGTTTGTGTGCTGGAGAAATGTGTTACTTACGTGGGGTTTGTGGCAAGACACGGTCTGATTGTGTGAGGAATGAAGATGTGTTGCAGTTGTGTGATTTGAAGCAAAATGTTGTTAGCAAGATGGAGACCAATATGCTTTGGTGGTTTGGCCATGTTAAAGAATGAGTGATCAGATGCTTACTAAGAAAATCTTTTTAGCACAAGTGGCAGGAAGGAAAGGCAGAGGAAGGCCAAGGAAGACACGGGCGGAGCAGATTCAGGAGTGTCTGCATGACAAAAAGATTATGAGTATGAAGTATAAAAGATCTTGTGTATGGCGTGTAATAGATATCAGTGAAGCCCGAGCTCTATGTCAAGATCGCTGTGAATGGAGAAGTTTGATACGACAACAGTAAGTAAAAATATCTGGTAGTTTGAATTTCTTTTTGGAGCTAACCTCTGAATCTCAGAAAACAGCTTAGTGATATGAATGTAATGTAAAATCAAAGTGAACATTTTGGGCGAATCGCATCCAGTTCATAACTTTTTACAAAGGAAGTTCATTTCATATTTTTTTTTTCCATGCAGTGAACATTAGATTTATGCTTGGAACTAGAAATATGATTAGTAATATCATTCCTTCCACCACGTGAAACGCTAAAACTACATCGACACATAGTGCAAAATGCATATTTTTCATTTTTTTAAGATTTTGCAATATGTGGGAATCCCGCAGAATACGCATCATGGAATGTTTGACAGTACTTTCCCCGCCCCCTTTTATATTGCTGCTCATAGCAAATCACTTACACTAAATTTATTGACACTTGAAAAAAAAATGCAAGTAAAACTGCTACAGTAAAACAGTAACAGCTTAAATAGATACAATTTGCAGAAGAAAAAATATTTGCTACCGAGTTATCAGATCGAGCAGGTCAGCTAGGAAAGCTGAGATCAACTGAAAGTCTATCATCAACAAACAAAGGTTTAGATTTTAGTTACAAACATCATCTGTCTCTACCGGAACTCCCCCCCTCTCCCCACTATTTCTCATAGGCTGATCGATGCCTTGCAGCAGCGTTAAAAGTTTTACTAAATCCAACACCTTTAGCGGCACCTTACACCAAATGGCACTGATTTTATAGCTCTGCCTCCCCCTTGCTTACCGAATACAGCTTCTCCAGTTATTCCTTTACAAAAATAATCTGAGAACACCCCTTTTCTCCTGCAGTAACCTAACAAAATGTGTTTCACCGGAACAAGACCAGCGCTGTCTTTTACATCAGGTGTCATGGGAAATGATGCAGCCACTTCATCTGCGATTTCCTTCCCATCTCGTGCCCTGCTCCTTTTGTGGCGTAGCCATGGCACAAAACGTTGTAACCAGGGTTTTAATTCCAATCTTATATATCGGGGGGGGGGGGGGGGCTAACATGAAAAATTTAGAATACATGCATTTGTTTTAGAAAATGAAAATTTTTAAATATCACGCAATTCTGTTTGATAGAAGTTACGAAACCGATGGTTATTTTTTTCAAACATATAAATTAAAAACAAATAGTCTACTTCCTCCCTAGTCTAACTCATGCTGTCAAAGTACAGATATTTTAAAATTCAGTGTCTTTTCTAAAAGCCCAAAATTTCATACCTATAAAAAGTGTGTGTTTCCAAAAGCAACAGACAATGCTCTCTATGATGCTTTGTTGTTTTCTTAACGAATCCCTTAGTACGAATTAATTGATAGGTGGTATATTTTGTGTGTTCTTGCTTTATTCAGACCTGCCAACCTCTCAGAACCAAAAAACGTAACACTCGGATAAAAAAAATCATAACATGACGCCTGCTGATAATTTTTGAAGCCTTATTTCAGCTATATAAACTCTTGATGATGAGAATGTAGGGATTTTTTTCCTACATCAAAATTTTATTGAGAAACTAATTAAATCTAATCAGCAAACACTTTAATGTTGTTAATTATTAGAAAAAAATTACGATTACTGGAGAAATCTTCACTCTGCCTAACTTCTGCTTTCGGAAATTTTGTGAGGCGGAAAACTTGCATCTTAGGAGGCCTGCAAGATGGTTTAATCGGGTTCTGGGGATGTAATTTTTGTCTGCAGGACCAAAATAAATCTGCGATGTGCATCGGCCGTCGCTGCGATTTTGCTATGAGGATTAGTAGAAAATGAATCTGCGATGTATGTTGGCCGTTGACTCTATTCTTCTACGGGGGTGGGTACAAAATAAATAGGCGATGTACGTCGGCCATCGCCACGATTCTGCTATGGGGATGAGTACAAAATAAACCTGAGATGTACGTCGCCGCGATTCTTCTATGGGGATGAGTACAAAATAAATCTGCGATGTACATTGGCTGTCACCGCTATTCTGCTACAGGGATGAGTACAAAATAATTCTGCGATGCACACCATCCTTCGCAAGAAAAAAAATTACGATTACGGAACAAATCCTCACTACGCCTAACTTCCATTTTCAGAAATTTTGAAAGGCAGAAAACTTATATCTATGATAGGAAGTCTGCAAGATGGTTTAATAGACTTCTGGGGATGTTGTTTTTGTCTGCAGAACCAAAATAAATCTGCAACATATGTCACCACGATTCTGCTACAATGCTTCTGTCTGAAAAGGGAAAAAATGGGAAAAACATGACTATTTAAAAAAAAAAATCGTATTTTTAGCTGTAAAATCGTATTAGTGTACTGCAGTATGATTAACTGTACTTAATACGATAAAATCGTAACAGTTGGCAGGTCTGTTTATTATAGAACATTTTTTTTCTTTGTGGCTGTTAATTTCTAAAAAAAAACCCCAAAACCCCACACACGCTTTATTTTATAATTAAGAATTCCATCAAAACCGGTTAATTTCCACTGAAGTTATTGCTCGAAAATTCTGACAAACAAATCTTGCACATGTATGCACTATTCCTATGAGTGCTGGTAATAGCCATTTTCAATAGGATTGATCTAGTATGGGTGCTGAACAGCGTACCGGAATTTCATTGTAATTATGCTTTGATTTTACACAAGTCATCACGGAAAAGGGCAGAAGAATAAGTCCCACTCCTGTGTCCTAATCTTTCACCATTTTCAATAGGAATTTGACGAATTAGTATGGACCCTAACATAATTTCGTTGAATCCAGCTAAGACATCATGCACAAATTATCATACGAACATACAAACCTGGAAAATAAATACCGCATTCTTTCGTTAGGTCAAATTTATTGGCAGAAAAGTTACGAAATGCTTTTTTAATTTCACAAAACTGGCAGCTTTTGTTTAATTTTGTCATGTTGGGTATCCATCTGGGCTTAAAAATTCCACAGATTTAAAATCCACTTGAAATTTTTTCTATGATTACTATGTTTTGAGATAGCATTTTGAGCTGGGAGTAATAAAGACAGGGGCTCCAATGCAGAACGCCCGCCCGCTTGAGGCGTAGCTACTTGGGAGACGAACAATGCATTATCTGATAAGTGGGAGAGGGTCAATACAGGTAGAGATAAACAAGCCCAGCTCCAGTTGAGTTTATGGGCAGTGGAAGCTCTTTAGGGTTTGAAACAGCCCAAAACAACATGTGCAAAAACTGCAGACAAATGTTCCCAAGTAACTGAAAAGTTTATTTGTAGCTTACATTGGTGCTTCATTTTGAATGGATTAAGTTAAATAAAAAGTCTTAATATGCGGGTGCAAAATCATCAGAAAAAAAAATCTGAAAGAATCACCAAATCCGTAAAATTGCCTGTAAAACAAGTTGTATTTCTGTAAATTTTACAGGTAAATCATAAAACCTGGCAGGTATGTTGGCATTTCAAGCCCTTGTCCACCAAACGACAGATAGCATTGGTTTTTGTAATTATACAAGCATGGTTTCTTTTTTTTTTTTTTATTGAAGGTTTAACGCCCACCATGAGCAACTCAATGGGCTATAAGCAGTCACCCGTCCCTAATTTAGGGTCACTGGTTCAAGGGAAGGGAGAGAGCCAGTGCTGTAAGACAAACACAATATCCATACCTCACCAGGATTCGAGCCTGGACCCTTCACGAACAAATGATCATAAGCCAGCACTTAGACCACTGCACCATCAGGGCAGCAAGCATGGTTTCATAAGAATAATCTAATAATATGCATCACTTCCAATTTTTTTTTAAGGATTCCACCAATCTAGAAAGAACTCAGATAGCTCATAATGCGTGAAGGCTTTGCAAAGGTTGTGATCTCCAATCAGAGATCATGGCGTCACATAAGAGAATGCTGCTAGGAAAAAAAACCCCAGCATTTTACATACCGTATGTACTCATGTATAAGCCTGTTCGTGTATAAACCAACACCCCTAGTTCAACAACTAGAAACTGGCAAAAAACCGGGATCTGCATATAAGCCGACACTTTCACTTTAAAAAAATCTTCCTAAAACTTTTAGCTTTTACATGACTGAGTATATATGATATTTATAATAACATTTTAAGGTTTTACCAAAGTGTTAATTTAGCCACCTTGGGAGCAATCATTGCTGTATGTGCTGCACCTAAGTTAACAGCTGCAGCCCTATTAAACTGGGGACACGTAGAAAACAAAGTAATTTTAAGAGCTGATCCCTAAAGTTAAACCATTTGGTTACATAGGATAGAAATACTGTGTTTAAATTCACATTTTTATCCTACTATAATTTTTTATTATTCATTTACGTCTTCTAAATATTTTCTCTATACAGGTAAGCGGTAAGCATTTCACGATTTTAATGATGAGGGTGAAAATCTTCCGATCAAATGTTGACAGTGAACAGTTTTCTTAGAAAACTAGTATCTACAGTGATTCAAACTTTTTTTTTTTTTTTGACAATAAAATACTTACAAAAATTGTTTTCACAAAGAAAAAACACTACTCTTTCTAGTTTCTAAAAATATGCTAAAAATTGTGCATATTCTTATTTTTGCACTGTAAACAAAGTTTCTCTGTTATGTCTTTGCTATCAAAAGTACGGGGAGAAAATGCAGTGCCGAAGACCCCGTGTTTTGTGTTTTCACACACTGTTTAGAAGTTTGTTCTAGTAGCTCAATTGTGGGTGTCATAAATCTAAGGGAAGCTTTTTTTTTTTTTTTTTTTTTTTCTTTCTTTCTTTGAGGGATTGCCTCTGCTGTGGCGTGACTACCTCTCTTGGTGGAATTCAACCTGCCCACATATACACACTCCTGCTGGTCGAAGCTCATTTGAGTGAGTCAGTTTCCTTCATAGCAGTGGCAGATAAACAACCCTCCAGAGTGATCTTTACAGACTTCAAACAAGAAATATAAGTACTGAGAACCGGCAGTTTATGGAAGAGAGAAAAAAATGCTTTGAAAAGGTTTACTGATCTGAGTGGAAATTTCAGAGGGAAAAAAAAGTAATTACAGAAAACATACATACATACATACATACATACATATCACTAAGCTGTTCTCTGAGATTCAGAGGTTAGCTCCAAAAAGAAATACAAACTTCCAGATATTTTTACCTATTGTTGTCGTATCAAACTTTGCCATTTACAGCGATCTTGACATACAACTCGCGCTTCACTGATATCCATTACACGCTGTACACAAGATCTTTTATACTTCATACTCATAATCTTTTTCTCATGCAGACACTCCTGAATCTGATCCACCCATGTCTTCCTTGGCTTTCCTCTGCCTTTCCTTCCTGCCACTTGGGCTGAAAATATTTTCTTAGTAAGCATTTCATCACTCGTTCTTTCAACATGGCCAAACCACCGAAGCATATTGGTCTCCACCTTGCTAACAACATTTTGCTTCACATCACACAACTGCAATACATCTTCATTCCTCACACAATCAGATCGTGTCTTACCACAAACCCCACGTAAGTAACGCATTTCTCCAGCACACAAACGACTCCTATGTTTCTTCTGCAGAACCCAGGTTTCACTGCCATACATCAGAGTAGGAACAATTACAGTTTCATACACAGCCATGCGGGACTCTAGAGAACCCATCATTCCTGTGAAAACCTCCCAAAGCAGCTATGACTTTCAATGAAGAATTCACTTGCCTACTAATTTCACCATCTAATTTGTTCTCTCTGTCAAACATGCTTCCTAAATACACAAACTCACTCACCTGATCAATCACAGTGCCATTTATACTTACATTACATTCAGTGCTACCCGTTCCTCTCTCAAACACCATAACTTTGGTTTTTCCCATATTTATACTCAGTTTAAATTTCATGCAAACTTCATACATCTGAGATGACATACTTTGCAAATCACTTTTGCTCTCTGCCAACAGGACAGTGTCATCAACATACAGCAATCTGCACACACGGATATAACCAAGACACCACTATTATCTATTTTGGCCTCACGCATGCATACGTCCATAAATATATTAAACAGCCATGGTGACATTATACAACCTTGTCTAACTCCTGCACCAATGGAAAACCATTTTGATAAAACACCATTCACTCGTACACAAGCTCTACTACCAGCATACATGGCTTTTACACTATTAAGTAGATTCCCAGTAACACCATATTCATTCAATACCTTCCACAAAAATGTCCTATTGACTCGGTCATAAGCTTTCTCTAAATCTATGAAGGCAGTAAAAACTTTCTTCCCAACAGCCAGATACTTTTCAATCATCATGCGTAATGCCTGGTAAAGGCTGCACTAACCAGATTTTTGCATTACGCATGGTGATTACAGAAAACAAACAGTATATTAGAAGAACCACATTATGTGCCGCATATTTGAAAAAAACAACAAAAAAAAAAAAAAAAAAACTTTTTTATCATCATAATAGCCACGGCTGTTAACAAGGAAATTACGGTTATTCAATGAGAAAAGTTTTACTCGCCAATGACAAATTTTCACTCGTCAATGGCGAGCTGGCAACCCAAAATTTCGCACCTTGATATAATAGTAACATAAAAAAAAAAAAATACAATTCAATGTACCAATTTTGTAAATAATGCCACACCACACATGTAGCACCAACATTGCTAAAGAAAAAAAGAGTGACATGTAAATATTAATACTCACTAATTCCCCATTCAGCCACTCCACATGATCTTCCCATTTTTTTTTTAGTTGTGCATTGTTATTTAACATAGAAGCAGCAACTGCAGAAGAACTAAACAAGGTCAGCATAAATTCCATACACTCTTGCACCCTCTTCTTAGTGTTTCTTTCATTATGATGTATAACACCAAACAGACCAAGTCGTTCATCTGGTACATCTGCAAACAAATTAATGAATATTCTTAACACCATATATATACATACTAATAACCAATTCAAATTAGCACAGAAATGAGCATAAAGTGCTCATACAATAACAATTTTAAGCTAGTGAGAAAATGGAAAGACAGAGAGCAAATGTAAGTTGTGTTTTTGAATATTCCTTCACTGACTGTTAGTGTGCAACATTTGATTATTAAAACAGAAAGAAAGAAAAGCTTTCCACATTTCCTACAGATCATGATGAATGTTCCAATAAACAATACCAAAATCAGGAAACAGAAAACAACTTATTATATACGAATTTAGCATTAAACTGACTTAAAATCACAATATAATTTCTAAAAGGGACATATTATTGGTAGATAATGTGAACTAGTTAACATGGATCCTTTCCTCTTTCATATACAGCTGTATTCATTAAGCCTGGATATTGAGAAGGCAAGATGGCATCAGACCTTATTACTGAGTAAAACAGTGATTATCATCCAATATTTATGATAAAAGAAAAAAAAATGCACAGCACTATCTGCTGGTTAACTGCAAAACATGGGACTTTATTACATACACGTGCATGACTGAGGTAGGATATTTTCTGGAGGAAGAGATAATAACTGTCTGTGCACATGTTCACATGCGCAGATGGTTGCTACACTTGTAAATATTCACCATATTGTGGAGCTGACTTTGAGAAACAAATGAATTTAAGTAGGTGAACCAAAGTATATGTAAATGCCAATGCAGACAATTATTCATGTACTGTAATTTTGGGTAGATAAGAATTCAAAATTAAATTTTCGGCTCGCGCAGCTTATACTGCCTTTTTTTTTTTTTTTTTTTTTTTTTTTGGCAGATCGATATAATTATGCAACAGAAAACGTTTTGGCTTGTTTCATTCTTTTTTTCCGCGGGAAGATATCTCAATAGAGAGGGAATGGAATAACGATGTTACAGCCATATGCAATAACAAGACATGAAAATAATAGGTTATAGGATTGAGGTGGGACAGGCAAGAGAGAGGTGACTCCGATAAAACTTGGAAAAAATTAATGGCTGGGGAAACTTCGCAGGGAATCGATCTTGTTTCATGCTCCTCGCAACAAACTCTCTTTGAACTCATGACGTCATCAGCTTCGCACCGAGGCTAACGTTCCCTCTCCCCTCTTGAAACGGGATATCTGACTACCATCCAAGATCGATTGTCACTGGTGAATGACAGCACGTGCAATTTTTTTCAGTGACGTACGCGTTCATTGCATTCAGTTCGCCAAGTCGCATTTTCTCGAGTATGCCACGCGTAGTTCTACGTTATCATGGAAAGTAAAATGACGAAACGCAGAAGTTATACTTCTAGTTTTAAGCTAATGGTAAATAAATATGTTTTTCCGAATCCTGGAAAAACATCAAAATGTTGACGATTACTTCGGGCTTCACTGGAGCAAACATTATTTCTAAAAGCTGCGGTGAAGTGCCAGAAGACAGCGAAAGTGTTGCGGACGACCCCGAAGTTTTTTTTAGATGATGAGCTTTTAAAACTTTTTAATTTGGACAGTGAAGTTCCTGATTTTGATGGATTTGATTGAAAAACTATGTGTACCAGATATTTTCAGAATGTTGTGTGCGTATTTCTTAAATTCTTGAGGAATAAATGTTTTATAATTGGTTTAAGTGCCTTATGAATTAGAGTAAATTTTTATAAAATAGGTAGTAGGGTAAGTATTATCCTTAAGATTGAATCTTGTTTAATTGATATTTTTATTTATTATTTGAAAGATCAAGCACTGCATTTTTATCTACATAATGTCTTCAAGACCGCCGCCGTGGTAGTACCCTACCTTAATGCGAAGGAGCGGTGTATATGGAGGTGCGGCGTTTCTGTGAATTTTTTTTCCTTCCGCCCCTTTTTAGCACGTCTTTTGTAAAAAAAAAAAAAGTTCATGCTTATGCTATCGGTTTGTCTGTCTGTCTGCAGACACGATATCTCTGCAACTACACTGGTCAGCATGAAAATCGGCCCTGACACCATTCCTGCTGATTTCATATGTAAAACGACCTCCTGAATCAGAATATGACCCCCGTTTTCTCCCATCACCCACCGTTTTCAGGGGAGGCCCCCACCTAATTTTATCACTTTCCGAAAATTTGGAGGGATGAAAAGGTTTATTTCAGTCTTTACATTTCTTCTGAGGGGCTACAGATGTGAAAAGTTATAAAACATGAACATCTGTATCAAGAAGGTAGATTTGGGGGGATCCCCCCAAATCTACCTTCCGATGATGAAGAGTGTTCTGCTGATTCAGCTCATCGAAAACCTCACCTCGTTACTCAGTCGGAATTGAATGATCTCGTCAGGGATTTGGAGTTACCTAAGACTAAATCTCAACTTCTTGGATCTCGACTTCAGCAGTGGAATCTCTTAGAAAAGGGCGTAAAAATCTCTTCTTACAGGACCAGACAGTCAACCATGCAAATACTTTTTCGGAAGATGAAGGCTTAGTGTTCTGCCCTTATTCAAATGCATTGATGATAGAACTGAAGATGACATATGACCCAGACAAATGGCGACTGTTTATAGACTTATCAAAGACAAGCTTGAAAGTTGTCCTGTTGGCCAATGGGAATGAGTTGCCATCAGCCCCGGTTGCATACTCTGTGGATATGAAGGAGACGTATGAAAACATCAGCCGAATCCTTGATAAAATCTGTTATGATTATAATTGGAAACTTTGCGCTGACTTAACGGTTGTAGCTGTACTCGCGGGCCTGCAATCAGGCTTCCCAAAATACTGCTGCTTCCTATGCGAATGGGACAGCCAAGCACGAGACAAACATTACATCGTACGGAACTGGCCTCTGCGAGAAAGTTTTACTCCCGGTCAGAAAAATGTCGTTCATGATCCTCTGGTCCCGAAGGAAAATATTTACTTGCCGCCTTTGCACATCAAACTGGGATTGATCAAACAGTTTGTGAAAGCAATGGACAAGACAGGTGATGCATTTCAAATTTTCAAAAATAAATTTCCTCGTCTTAGTGAGACTAAAATCAAGGAAGGAGTTTTTGTGGGCCCCCAGATTAGACAACTTTTCAAAGATTCGACGTTTATTGAACACCTGAATCGTAAAGAAAAAAGAGCTTGGCTTGCATTCCAAAACGTGTGTAAGAACGTTTTGGGTAACAACAAAAGTGATAATTATGGGGCTCATGTCGAGGGAATTGCTGTCAGCGTACAAGGCCATGGGGTGTAACATGTGTCTTAAAGTGCATTTCCTGCACTCACACCTGGACTTCTTCCCTGATAATTTAGGAGCAGTTTCCGATGAACACGGGGAACGATTCCATCAAGACATCAAAAAGATCGAGAGGAGATTTTCAGGGAAGTGGAATACGAGCATGTTAGCAGAGTACTGCTGGTGTTTGGTACGAGAAACTTCTACCTCAGGGTACAAAAGGAAAGCAAGAACCAAATGAAGGTACTTATCTGATTTATTTATTATACTTTACATTTGTATTTTACTTTTTGATATATTATTCTTTACAGCTAAAATAAATAATCCTTTTCACCCCTCCAAATAAAATTCATGTCCATAACATATTACCGAAAAGTGATAAAAAATCATAAAAAATCGATCATTTTTAACGATTTCTTTACAATTTGGGGGGGAAGGGGGAATCCCCCCAAATCTACATCCTTGCTACAGATGTTCATGTTTTATAACTTTTCACCTCTGTAGCCCCTCAGAAGAAATGTAAAGTCTGAAATAATCATTTTCATCCCTCCAAATTATCGGAAAGTGATAAAATTAGGTGGGGGGGGGGGGGGGGCTTCCTCGAAAACGGTGGGTGATGGGGGAAAACGGGGAGTCATATTCGGCTTCAGAAGGTCGTTTTCCATAAGAATCAGCAGGAATGGTGTCAGGGCTCGAATTTTTTTTTTTTGCCGACCAGTGCTATTAATCCGATAAAATTTTTTTTTTTCCATTGGGGAGCTTGAAATATGCGTATGATGATCCTTCATTTAGTTTTTTCTTACAATCTACAATTTCGCCGCTAGAGGGCGTAAATGCAGATGATGTCGAATTCAAAAATATGTTTTATTCCACATATTTACTTCTATACATCTGATTGAAAAAATTCTTTTATCTTTCGATTCCATTTATGTTTAAGCATATTTTAGATATAGTTACTTTTTCAAATTATGCATAGATTTTCTGCTAGGGGGCATAAAAGTAAATTACATTTTCCCCGATAACTCTTCTTCCAAAACTCCGATTTGAAAATTTTATTATTCAGCGGATACAGCTCCTGATGGAAAATCTTTTGCATATAATTTCTAATTTTTGGTAAAGAATACTTTGGCAACCAAGGGGCGTAAGTGTTCATTTTTGCTTCTGATGTATTTGCCATAAAATCTGAACTTCTAAAATATTGATTTAATTTTTTTTTCGTGGATTGATGCCACTCACGTCAAAAAAAGTTTTGCGAACATTTTCTTCATAAAATATTCCATGGTTTCTCCACCAGGTGCATAGATGTATACCTTATTTTTGTCAATATCTCTACTTCTAGGAATCCGATTTGAAAAATTCTTTCTTTGTTAGATAGTGTTTTCAGTGTGACATTCTTTTCATATAATTTCAAAGTTTTCAAGTAATTCATAGACTTTCCACAAGGGGAGTAAAGGTAAATTGTGTTTTCCCCTATATCTCTGCTTCTAAACCACTGATTTGAAAAATTCTTTCTGCACCGAATGCAGCTCCTGATGGGAAATCGTTTGCACATAATTTCTAATTTTTGTAAAAAATGGTTTGGCCACCAGAGGGCGTAAGTCTTAATTTCCACTTCTGATGTATTTACAGCAAAATATGAGCTTCTAAATACTCGATTGAAAAAAAAAGTAGTTTGTAGACCGATACTACTCATATCGACAAACTTTTTAGGAGCATTTTCTTCTTAAAATAATGCATGGTTTCTACGCCAGGCAGCGTAGATGAACATCTTATTTTTGTCAATATCTCTACTTCTAGGAGTCCGATTTGAAAAATTCCTTCTTTGTTGGATAGTGTTTCCAGTGTGACACATTTTCCATATAATTTCAAAATTTTCAAGCAATTCATAGACTTTCCACTAGGGGGCGTAAAGGTAAATTGCTTTTTTCCCTATATCTCGGCTTTTAAATCTCAGATTTGAAAAATTCTTTCTGCACCAGATACAGCTCCTGATGGGAACTTCTTTGCACATAATTTCAATTTTTTGTAAAAAAATGGTTTGGCCACCAGGTGGCATAAATCTTAATTTCTGCTTCTGATGTATTTGCAGCAAAACATGAGCTTCTAAAATCTCGATTGAAAAAAAAAGTAATTTGTAGACTGATACTACTTATGTCGACAAATCTTTTAGGAACATTTTCTTCTTAAAATAATGCATGGGTTCTATATGCCAAAGGGCATATATATACATCTTATTTTTGTCAATATCTCTACTTCTAGGAGTCAGATTTGAAACATTCCTTCTTTGGTGGATACTGTTTCTGATGTGAAATGTTTTCCCTATAAATTCAAAAATTTCAAGTAAATCATGGACTCTCCGCTAGGGGGCACAAAGGTAAATTGCGTTTTCTGCTTCTAAAACTCTGATTTGAAAAATTCTTCCTGGATCGCATACAACACCTGATGGAAAATAATTTTCATATAATTTCCAATGTTTGGCAAAGAATGGTTTGCCGCCAGGGGGCATAAGTGTTAATTTATGCTTCTGATGTATTTGTAGCAAAATCTGGGCTCCTGAAAACTCAACTAAAATTTATTTTTTCTTGGACCGATACCACTCGTATTGAAAAACCTTTTGAGAATACTTTCTTCTTAAAATAATGCACGGTTTTCCCACCAGGGGACGTAAAGTCACATGTTATTTTTGTTGATATCTCTGTTTCTAAGAGCCCGATTTGAAAAAATATTTCTGTGTTGGAGTGCGTTTCCGGTGCGAAATGTTTCTCATATAGATTCATGTTTTTTTTAAAGCACAAGTCTGCAACCAGAGGGCGTAAGCTCATGATTCCGTTTACTGCAATATCCAAGGGATTAAAAACCCGATTGAAAAACTTCTTTCTTCCATCAGATACTATTGTTTTCCATACCGGTTCCATTGACTTTGAATAGCTTAGATAAATTTAATTTGCATCAGAACGGATTCAAAAGACATGCTTATTACACCTGAAAATTCAGTGTCATCTTTCTTGTTTTATCGCTGTGGCATATATGCCAGTATGGCTTATTTACCGGAAATTACGGTACACTTACTATGCAAAAATATGTGTTTCCCATGGGCTCCAAAAGACGCTGATACATGGATAAGGAAGCATATGTTTTTGAGCAGGTTCAACATCTGGACTAAATAAAACAGAAGAAAAGGCATTTCAGCTGAACTGTGACACAGAAATATCTTACTTTGCTCTTAATCACAAAGGACCAAGTACAGCATGGTGTCACAAAAGAGCAAGTACAGCATGGTGTCACAACGGATTCTAATGAGAGAGTGGGCTGGCAAGACAATGGTATTTTAGTGTATCTGTAGACCCTTTTTACTGGCAGCCCACCCAGCTAACTTTTCTTCAATGAACATCTGCACAAAGCACATAATAATAAGAGTGGAAAACTTATTCCCACATACACCACAAATATCAATGAAAACTGGCTGAAATCTGTGTTGAATATGATTTATTAGTAAATACTTATTTTTTTTTATTATTGATGTTCAATTTTCTAATGCTGTTTATCATGTTATGTTACACTAATGCCTACTACTCTGCTAAAGATGTGAATAAGTATAATAATGTTAAGCAGCATCCTTCTTTTTTTTTCCTTGATTGGAGAAGGGGTATTTAATACCATCCAGCTAAAATTTCTTGACACACAGCTGTAGAAAAATCTAGGGAGAACACTGTACTTGTTTCTTGGGATTCAGAAGAGGTAATGATTCAAACACATGTTTTGCCATCTCACACAACAGTCAAAACCCAGTATTACAATGATTCACTTAATGATGGATATTAGGTATGCTCAGAAAGTACTGGGACCACAACTACAATTATTGTGTTGAGTGTGTGGCACTCAACCTCTATTTACAGATATAATTACGGAATGGTTGCTCAAGGTCATAGATGGTTTCTGCACCTGTTTTCATTCAGTTGAGTGTTGTGTTTCAGTGGTTTGGAAAATTTACAATGTCCAATGCAAAAAAAAAAAAAAAGCAGCAAGTTTACAAAACATTTTGCCTAAAACTTGGGAAAACTGCCTTAGAAGCACATGAAATATTGCAAGCAGCATTTAGAGAAGCTCTAAGCTGTTCAAAAACTTTTGAATTGTTTAAGAGATTTAAAGAAGGCCAAACATTGATTGAAGATGATATTTGCTCTGGATGTGCATCAACTTCCAGAACATAATTTCATCACCAGTGTGAACGAAATAATCATAAATAACAGACAAATGAATGTTGTGATGTCTAACAAAACTGGGATTTCACTAAGGCCATGCCATGTGATTTTACAACAGGGTTTGGTGATGAAAATAGTGAGAGCAAAGTTTGTGCCTAGGCTTCTCTTACACATGATGAAAAGGTGCACTCTGTTGCCTTTTTGTTAGAACCTTAAAAATAGTGCACCAATAGATTCACATGCTATAGAAAATATTATCACAGGTGACGAATCCTGGGTCTGTGGCCATGGCTCTAAAACAAAATCCCAACCACCATCAGAATCCGAGGGGGGGGGGGCAAAAAAAAAAACTTGACCCAAAAACAGTTTGGCAAGCAAAATAAAATGTATAGGAAGGTGTGGTGTACTTTAAATTTGCTTCAATTGGCAGACTGTGAATTAGGCTATTACAAAGAGGTTTTGAAAAGACTAAGGAAAAACATTCCATGCAAACAGCCACAACGATGGAGTCTCAATCCTGGCTGTTGTATCATGATATTACACTTATACTGTATATTCAGCTCTGTTAATCAATGAGACCTGGAATAAGCACCAAAACTCAGCAGTACCATGCTTACCTTAATCATCTGATCTGGTACCATACAACTTATTCTTGTTTCACAAATTAAAAGCAAACCAAAACAAAAAAAACTTTAGGGATGAAGATTTAAGAGTGAAAACAGCATCATTGAGAAAGCAACACAGGATAGAATACAGCCCTATCAGGAGATGTTCAAACGTGCTTTATAAAGTGGCAGACACTGGGGTAAATTGTATTGAAAGATACATTCAATTTATAAAGATTGTTCAATAAGTAGTGAGACTCTTTGGCTGGAGTGCATTTGTGCTTCATAATTTTGATCAATGGGAGGCACTAATGTACAGGCAATTTAAAAGCTATGCAACTAACTGCACTGCAGCTTGTTTGTTACCGAAACCGTATAACATGCTAGACTAATTTTATTGTTCTCTCACAGGAGATGAATACATCCAAAGTTGCTCACCATGCTATAATTCACTTTTTGAAAGCTGAGAAAATGTCATCAAGTGAAATTCACAGACGAATGCAGGTGGTATATTGGCCTGCTTGCCTTCTGCGCAGTTCTGCTATGTGGTGGACAAACAAGCACTGCAGACCAGCCAAGATCAGGAGCATCAAGTCAGGCTGTTTCAATGACGACAATGGCACGTGTGGATGCTACAGTAAAGGCCGACGGAAAAATCGTGATCCGAGAACTGGTGAACAGTGCAGGTGTGAGCATCTGAACTGTCAATACGTTCATGTATGCACACATTGAACATCGTAAAGTCTGTGCCACGTGGATACCGAAACATCTGCCCGGCGAATAGATTAGCTGATGAATGGGGCTATTGTTGATGAATGGGACTCTGTTCCGCTACCATTAAGAAGGTGAAAATGTCCTGCTACACATTATAGCTGGGGAAAAAAGTTGCCGTCATCATTTCGAGCCACAGTGGAAACGCCAGAGCATGTATTATTACCATTGCGGAGGAAATAATGGTTAACCATTTCTGCAGGCAAGGTGATGTTAAACCTGTTTTCTTTAAACCATCGAGGACCATTGCTTCTTGCATGGCTACCAAAAGGATCAACCATCAATGCCAAACGATATTGTCAAACTTTAATGAAGCTTCGACAAGTCATCAAAAACAAGAGACCTGGAAACCTTGCTCAGGGTATTTGTACTTCTGCATGAGCCCAGTTGCATACGGCAGTTACCAGGCAAAGGATATTACAGCACTTTTGATGGTAAGTCCTTCAACATCCAGCAGTCCTGACACTATCACCCTGCAAGTTTTACATTTTTGGACCTCTAAATTTTTTTCTCAAAGACAAACATATCACTTTGGATGATCAGAAGCATAAAGCTCTGGATAACTGGTTGCAGCAGCCTACCTTCTCTTATGCTGCAGGAATACAAGGAATTGTGCAACGATGGGACCACTGTCCAAATGCCGGTGGCGATTATTTTTTTTAGGTATGTCATGTTTTGACTATTTTTAAGGCAGAAAGTCTCACTACTTATTGAACAACCCTTACAGAGCATGTAAGTGTTTTGCACTTTGAGTTACAAATGCAGCCCCATTACTTTTTTTGGATACACTTTGTATGCAGTAAATTACAACAAAGAGAATTTGATACAGTCATCCCACTGAGTGATGCACATCCTCAAGCGAAACATTTACAACAACAATGGAAATCATTGGTTGGGAAATCTTGAATGCCCCTTAACAGTTCAGGTCCCAGACTCTTGAAATTATTACTTCAGACAATGATAGAGTAACCAACCAAAAGATTTAAGACAGATCAGAAACTGATGTGCTATGGCTGGAACTGATTATGCCATTAGGCAAGCTTCTTTTTGTGACACTGACATGAATGTCTTGCCACAGAACATTCCAAAGACTTCCAAGGTAAACTCTTAATCACGTGAAAAATGAAATTGTGTGTGATTTTATTGTATATTTTAATATAAAAAATAATTCCACACTGCTGCTGGTCTTAGTGAGATATGGGTTTGCCTCCTAGGGGTGCTCCGTGGTAACAATGGCACACACAACAGCAACTATGGCCTCTGTGAATCTTGGAGAGGTGCCAGCTAGTTCTGTGTGGCATTGGCAAACAGACATTAACTCGCTGGGCTTTGTTCCAGAATCCTTAGGTTGAATGTCCAACTGGAACTGTCAGCTGTGGGTTAATCCCCCACACTGATGTACTTACCTGATTAAAAAGACAAAAAGAAATATTAAAAATGACAAGTGTGGGATATGATGGACCTACCGCACTTGAGAAGGACTTTCTAAACAGCGTATGAGAAAGATATCTCAGCTGAGTGAATGTAAGACTGGTGTATGGAATACTAGAGGTATAAATGGCAAGATGAATGAGATGATTGAAGAGATGAATAAGTATAGATTGGATGTCCTGCGTGTAAATGAAACCAAAAAGAAGGAAATTGGTATAGAAGAAGTGAATGGAACGGTGAGTGTGTACAACTTGATTCACTATAGTTGCATAAGGGAGAAAATTCTGTGGATTTGCTTGAAAGTAAAACTTCAAAGAATAGTAATTGTTGTAGTGTCTGCTCCTTGTGACTCTGAATCTTCTCATTGGAAGGATGATTTCTGAAATGAGTTGAAAGCTGTTTTCAGCCAGTTTGGGGCTAACGCGAAAAATATAATATCAGGGGATTTCGATGCTACAGTAGGTGTGCAGAATGCAATTTCTGACAGTGTTCCGGGTAAGTTTAATGATCCTTGTGTAAATGATAATGGTGAAAGATTAATTGAACTGTGCATTGAGAATGGTTTGTATGTATCTAATACATTTTTCAACCACAAGTATATCCACACATATACTTGGGAAAATCGTACTCTTGGTCAAAAGAGTGCGATAGATTTTGTTGTCTACGATCAGCATCTGAAACACTTAGTTGTTGACACTCGTGTGATGAGAGGTGCGGATGTTGGCTCTGATCATTACTTGGTAGTGTCATGAGTGAAACTTAATATTGGTTGGAGGAAAAGAATAGGAAGAGGCCTAGGATGGAAAGAATAAAGGTTGAAAGGCTCCCTGAAAATCATCAGCGTTATTCTGATGCACTCAGAGAATGACTGAAGGAGCTGAAGTCTTGTCAGACGGATGTAGAAAAGAAGTGGGAATGTTTTAAGTACTGTGTTGTCACTGCTGCTGAAGAGGTCAGTGGCACCACAATAGTGGGTAACAATAGAAGTGATGCTTGGTGGAATAGTGAGATTGAAGAGGCAGTAAAAAGAAAGAAGAAAGCTTATTTGGGAATGTTGCAAGGTAGAGTTTCTGTTGATGAATATCGCTGTAAGAAGTGTGAAGCCGCTAAACTGGTTTGCCAGAGTAAGGCAAAAGATAGGAAGGAGAAGGTGTAAAAGCATGAACTGGCTTTTGGGAAAGATAGGAAGTCTTTCTGGAAGTACATGGGAATCAGGAAAAATAGGGGAAACAAAGTGTTAAGTTGTGTGAAGAATAGGGCTGGGAAAATTATATGGGAGCCCAATGAGTTAAGTGAAAGATGGGGTGAATATTTCTCTGAGTTATTACATCAGGAAAGCACAGATGATTCTGAGACAGGTGCAGATGATGGCACAGTGAAGGATGAAAGCACAGGAGGGATCTGGAGAGAAAAAGTATGTAAAGCTCTAAAATCTCTTCAGAATGATAAGGCTCCGGGAATTGATGGCATAACTGCCGAGATGTTGAAATATGGCGGCGACTCTGTAATTGATAGGTTAACTGAAATTTGCTAGTAGTGCTGGGACTTAAGAATGGTCCCTTGGGACTGGAAGGATGCTATTATTGTTCCCTTGTATAAGGGAAAAGGTGATCAGACTGAATGCAAGAACTATCCTGGTATAAGCCTATTAAGTGTGCCAGGGAAAGTGTTTGGTAAGGTCGTCATTGAAAAAGTACAGGGTCTTACATCAGAGAAAGTGTGGGATGTTCAGTGGTTTTATGCCTGGTAAAGGCTGCACTAACAAAATTTTTGTATTACGCAAGATGATCGAAAAGTATCTGGCTGTTGGTAAGAAAGTTTTTGCTGCCTTCATGGATTTTGAGAAAGTTTATGACCGAGTAAATAGGACACTTTGTGGAAGGTACTGAATGAATATGGTGTTCTCAAAATAGTATAACTATATATTAAAAATCCGAAAATTTATTGGCGTAGAATAAATAATCAAAATTTCCAAGCTTTCGCACATCAACCAGATGGCTTTCTCAAGGAAGGTAGACAGCTAACTGCAAACAGGATAATAGAACGTTTCAACACTTTAAACGCGGTGACTTGACTAGACAATAAATGATTAGGAGCAAACGTGATATTTCGAAGAAACGAGGTCACGTTGGTTGGGCACGCGGTACTATGGTAGAAATCTCAGCATTATTTGAAGAATTGATTCCAAATACGTGGTAACTCCAGAGAGACGCTATCGTTACAAGCCTCGCAGCTGGTCAAAATTTCCAAGGTTTCGCGAATGGCAGTAGATTTGGGTGTGGAGTATGAAGCTAATTTCTTTACATCACTCCATATAGGATCGGCGGACTTGAACTTGACTTCTCTTGATAGGGCAGTGGTTATTTTTCCATCTCTTGTATCCCTTTTATGTTCGCTGATTCTAATTCCAAACGAACGTTTGGTCATTCCGATGTAGAATCGCCTGGAGCCGTCCGGATATTTTAGTGGGATGGCATAAATGCCTGCCTCATTGAGAAGAGGGGGCTTGTCAATATTTCTCTTAAGCATCGTGTATAAAGATGCCGGAGACCTTATGCCGACACCGAAGTTCATCCTTCTGAGCGCATTTTTGAGTTGATAGGAAATATTTGGTATGTAGGGAATAGAGCCCAGGTAGCAAAGTTGCGGCATAGAAATATAATTAGCACTCCTGGTTCTGGCTTTCTCGATAAAGTTATGCATCTGGTTCGAAGTATATCCTGCCTCAGTGGCTAATTCGACGATGTTTCTTAGTTGAGACTGTCTAGAACGGGCATCGGATGAGACAGCGAAGGCTCTTCTAATTTGTGAACGGAATAAGGCGGTCTTGTAATCATCAGGGCAGAATGAACTGCGGAGTATCAGGTTGGGAACGGAAGTGGGTTTATAATAGACTTCCGTATTAAGGCGGTTGTCATGCGATTTGCTCACTGAGACGTCAAGATAAGGTAAGGTACCATTGTGTTCAAGCTCCATGGTGAAATTGATTCTAGGGTGTATACAATTTATTTTATCGAGGAAAAACGGGAGAGTCTCCTTTCCGTGTGGCCATATGAAAAATACCTCGTCTGCGTATCGTAGCCAAATGGTAGGTCTTGGGGTGATGTTGGTGAATATATGTTGCTCAATGGGGCGAAGTATTGCTTCCGCAAGGACGGCTGAGAGCAAAGATCCCATCGAAGCGCCATTTACTTGCTTATAAATTTGCCCTCGGAAACTGAAGTAGCTGGAATTTGAGACCAAGTCCATTAATTTGAAGATGCTGAGGCAAGACTCCTGAGAATAAACCGATGAATTAGATATAGCCTCTTTCAATGTTCTGATGGCTTCTGGTACGGGGATCGATGGATAAAGAGAAACTACGTCGAAACTGCCGATAATGTCGCGTTGTTCAATGGTGAGCTGCTTGATTTTCGTGATAAAATCTAAAGTGGAGGTTATTATAAAGTCCGACTCCGGTAGATGATTAGTTAAGAATTTGGTTAACGCTTTTTCTAAGTGGTACGTCGGTGCGAATGTTCTGGACACGATCGGTCTCAATGGATTGCCGGGTTTGTGGTGTTTAAGTCTGCCGAAGAGTTTGTGTATGAGTGAATGGTGTTTTATCAAAATGGTTTTCTATTGGTGCAGGGGTCAGGCAAGGTTGTGTAATGTCTCCATGGCAGTTTAATATATTTATGGACGCGTGCATGTGTGATTCCAAAATAGATGATAATGGTTTATGTCTTCGTGATATCCGTGTGTGCAGATTGCTGTATGCTGATGACACTGTCCTTTTGGCAGAGAGCAAAAGTGATTTGCAGGGTATGTTGTCTCGAATATACGAAGTTTGCATGAAATTCAAACTGAGTATAAATAAGGGAAAAACTAAAGTTATGGTGTTTGAGAGAGGAACTGGTAGCACTGAATGTAATGTAAGTATAAATAGCACTGTGATTGACCAGGTGAGCGAGTTTGTGTATTTAGAAAGCATGTTTGACAGAGAGAGCAAATTGGATGGTGAAATTAGTAGGCGAGTGAATTCTTCATTGAAAGTCATGGCTGCTCTGGGAGGTTTTCACAGGAATGATGGGTTCTCAGGAGAGTCGTGCCTGGCTGTGTACGAGAGTGTAATTGTTCCTACTTTGATGAATGGTAGTGAAACCTGGGTACAACAGAAGAAACGTAGGAGTTGTTTGTGTGCTGGAGAAATGCGTTAATCACGGGGGGTTTGTGGCAAGACACGTTCTGATTATGTGAGGAATGAAGATGTGTTGCAGTTGTGTGATGTGAAGCAAAATGCTGTGAGCAAGGTAAAGACTAATATGTTTCAGTGGTTTGTGGTTTGGCCATGTTGAAAGAATGAGTGATGAGATGTTTACTAAGAAAATCTTTTTAGCCCAAGTGGCAGGAAGAAAAGGCAGAGGAAGGCCAAGGAAGTCATGGGAGAACCAGATTCAAGAGCGTCTGCATGAGAAAAATTATGAGTATGAAGTATAGAAGATCTTGTGTACGGCGTGTAATGAATGCCAGTGAAGCCCGAGTTGTATGTCAAGATCGCTGTAAATGGAGAAGTTTGATACAGCAACAGTAAGTAAAAACTATCTGGCACTTTGTATTTCTTTTTGGTGCTAACCTCTGAATCTCAGAGAACAGCTTAGTGATATGTATGTATGTACTGATTCAGATGCTTCTTAATTTACTCATTCACTTATTGTCTTAGTCTTTTTAATTTGCACAAGTATGACAAGAGGCCAACAAATTTCTATTGCCACAAAGCACTCCTTCCCACCAAATTCAAAAGTACTAAAATACAGCTGATTTTCTTCTCTGCAAATCTGTTTGACATAGAGTGGTGGTAAATAATAACCTTTTGTACAAATGGACTGTTTACAAAGATGTGCACATTCAAGTCATGTACACCTCATTTAATGTGGACAAGTATTAAGTCACTGAGAAAATTACCACTGTTATAGAACTGGATAAATCACTAGAAGAAAGACATTCCCAGTGTTTTTCTACAATAACAGAGGCCTAATTCTGACAGATAAAGTACCGGAGGAGGTATACAAGATAAAACACAACACATGTTATTGTGAAAATTCTGTTTCATAATATGCAACATGAACTTCAAAATCATCTAGATATTTAACTTAGGAAACTGAGGTTGATAAGTTTTACTCCTCCATAGCTGGTCCCTTTATCAGCATGTATACATGTTCCATTGCTCCTGCCAGTGGATAAAGCAATTCTGAAACCAAATTCGTTGAACTGTTAACTATTTGTATATAATTTGCACCCCACAACAAATATTGTGCCCCTCCTCCTCTTCCCGTTTAGGAAAACTGAAGTCACAGGGTACCACAGGTGACCATTCTATATGAATTTCAGAACAGTATAACTTTTTAAAGTTTTCCAGCTGAAACTTTAAAAAAATTCCAGAGAGATTCTTAAACATATAGAAGCACATATTTTTTATATGTAAATTCATGTTTTTGTGTCTTTAGCCATGTTTTTATATATTCATACATATGTTATACTTTGTATATTTAGCACATCCTGAGTACATACAACATGTGGGTTTGCTGTAATGTATTTGGCCCCAAATTACCATTTAAAAATAATTTTTCTGTCTTGAAAATATTTGTGAACAATTTTAGTGTAAAATAAACCTTAAATATTTCTATTGTTTTGGAAGATAACTTTTTTTTTTTTTCAAAATATAAGGGAAATGAAAATAACCAAAGTTGTAAAAATATTAATGTTTTTGTATCAATAGAATAATAATTGGATTTAATAAAAATCTAATTACTATTGATGAAGACAATAACTCGATTTTAAAAATCAGACCAAAAGTTTTTCACAAGCCTTGAACTGAAACAAACTCAGCTTTTCTCACATGCTGTGCACATTTCTTTTAAACAAACTTGTACCATATTATTTAGTCTCACATTGCTGGAACATATAACTTTACATTAGTTAAAACATGAGCTCAAAATCCTACATAAACCTGTACTTCTGAAATCTGCTTTTTTACACTGGAATATATTATTCTAAAAGTTGCACACTACTTATAGTGCCTGACTGCCTGCTTGCCCCTGTCTATATATATATATAAATGTTAAGTTGGTTTGTGTACGCTTCAAAAACTCAAAAAGTTCTGCACCGATTGAGCTCAAATTTTGACACGATATACAACACGCTTCTAAGATTGTTTTTATCTATTTTTCGCGTCAGTAACATACCTGCGATCGCGAGAAAACAGCTTTTTCCTTCGACCATATATACTAATGGACTGCGCACTGGCTATAGCTGCATCAGAGCGTAATAAATGTATTCACGAATGAAAAGTCGTAATGGAATTCTAAAAAAGAAACTCCTAAAATTCATGATGAGCACAGCACGAGTTAACCATCTTTTTGCCAGAAGTCACGTGATTTCGTAGCTTGCGATGTTGGAGCCAGAAATTTTGATGCCATGCGCAGTCTATCAGTATATATGGTCGAAGGCTTTTTCAACGGTCAGCTGTGTACCAGCAAACGCACCATCTGCCAGAAGCGAGGGGAACACTCTCCATACTAGGTGATCGTGTTGTTTTTATGTATTTTTCGCGTCAGTAACATACCAGCGACCGCGAGAAAACAGCTTTTTCAACGGTCAGCTGTGTACCAGCAAACGCGCCATCTGCCGGAAGCAAGGGGAACACTCTCCATACTAGGTGATTGTGTTGTTTTTATCTATTTTTCGCGTCAGTTACATACCCGCGACCGCAAGAAAACAGCTTTTTCAACGGTCAGCTGTGTATCAGCAAACGCGCCATCTGCTGGAAGTGAGGGGAACACTCTCCATACTAGGTGATCGTGTCGTGATTGAGCTGCGCCGTTCGCCAAATCGTAAGTAGAGGTTATGTTTTGTCTCTTATCTCTCATGGTTTTCAACCTAGAGCTGTGAGAGCCATAAGAGGTTATAATCTTATCCCTTCCTTCTGTTCCAGTGAAAACCGAAATAATGCCTCGCAAAAAAACGAATTTGGGTCGTCGCACTCGCCACACAGAAGGATCGAGAAGACGGTTTTCGAATATGACTGAGGAAGAGCGGGCATACGTACGAGAGAGGAACAGACTAAGCACCATCCAGATGTGTAACACGGAACCAGCAGAAAGACGAGCAGCCAGGCTTGAGAATGCACGATTGCGAGCACGGCAGTCGCGTTCTGCAGCAACAGATTTGGTTTGTTCTCAACGGAATGAACGCGAGGTGTCGAGGATAGCTGAAACACGTACCCAAAGAACAGCAGATCTCATTCTGCAATACAATCGTCTTGCATTCCGGTACAATCCAGCTGTTGATTATAGTCAAGTCCGCATGTTGTCATTGGCCAGATGAGTCATGTCTGTACCTACTGCCAGGCTCTAAAGTTCAATAATAAAATGAATGGGATGTGTTGCGCTGCCGGAAAAATTAAATTGCCTCAACTTGAAGCACCACCAGAGCCGTTGAAAACTCTACTTGCTGGATCTACCGCTGAATCGAAGCATTTCCTATCGAACATCAAGAAATATAACTCTTGCTTCCAAATGACGTCATTTGGTGCGGGAATTGTGACTGCTCAATTCATGCCAACTTTTAAAATCAAAGGACAAATATATCACAAAGCTGGCTCCCTGCTCCCGTTCCGAGATAGTGACCATAAATTCCTTCAAATGTACTTCATCGGTGATGATAGAAATAAAGTCAATGCATGTTGTGGAATACATACCTCGCTAAGAAGATCCATCATTTCTCAACTACAGGAGCTCCTTCACGAAAAGAACAATTTGGTGCGTTTGTTCAAAACGGCAATGGATATGATGCCATCAGATACCCACAAGATTGTCATTCACGCCGACAAAACGCCCGCTGGAGAACATGTCCGAAGATATAATGCTCCAACTATAGACGAAGTAGCAATTGTCATAGTCGGAGATCAGTTCCAACCTAGAGATATTGTTCTCCATCGAAGAAACGATCAATTCATAAACGTCGCAGAAACTCACTGTTGTTACGATGCTTTGCAATATCCAGTTATCTTCTGGGATGGTGCCGATGGATATCATTTCAATGTGAAGATGATAAACCCAGTGAATGGTGCAGAAATTAATAAAAAGTGCAGCGCAATGAACTTTTACGCCTACCGCTTAATGATTCGGAGGAACGAGGACAATTATATTTTGAAATACCGTCAATTGTTTCACCAGTACATTGTGGATATGTATCCAAAAATTGAAATGGAACGTTTGCTATTTCTTCGTTTGAATCAGACCAAACTCCGCTCCGAAGAATACATTCATTTGCGAGATGCAGTTGTGAATGACGGTAATACAACCAACGTTGGAAAGCTTACTATTTTGCCATCTTCATACATAGGCAGTCCACGTCACATGCAGGAATATGCTCAAGATTCAATGGCATATGTTCGTCATTACGGGTGTACAGACTTATTAATCACCTTCACGTGCAATCCAGCTTGGGACGAGATACAGCAGCTGTTACTTCCTGGGCAATCACCCGTGGATAGGCATGACATCACAGCATGTGTTTTCAGACAAAAGCTTAAGTTGCTGATGGATTTAATTGTGAAACATGAAGTGTTTGGATCTGTGCGCTGCTGGATGTATTCAGTAGAATGGCAAAAGAGAGGATTGCCACATGCGCATATACCAATCTGGCTATACGATAAAATAACTTCAGACGAAATCGACAATGTGATATGCGCTGAGATTCCACGGGCCGACGTCGATAAGGATTTGCATGCAGTTGTTATCAAAAACATGATACATGGACCATGCGGTACACTAAATCCGAATTCACCATGCATGGTAGACGGGAAATGTTCTAAGCAATATCCTCGAGCATTCGCAGCCAACACAGTAACAGGAGACGATGGATATCCTCAGTATAGGAGGCGATCAACTGAAGATGGCGGGAATTCGGCAACTATACACATGCGAAATGGTGATATTGATGTAGACAACCGTTGGGCGGTCCCATATTCGCCTCGGTTGTCAAAAACATACAAAGCGCACATAAACGTAGAATATTGCAATTCGGTCAAATCGATTAAATACATCTGTAAGTATGTGAATAAAGGCAACGATATGGCAGTTTTTGGTGTGCAACCAGAAAATAGTGACAGAAATGCAGTACGAGTTATCGATGAAATTGCACAATACCAGGCTGGAAGATACATAAGCAGCAATGAGGCTGCATGGCGAATTTTTCATTTCCCATGCATGAACGCAATCCAGCTGTGGTTCACTTAGGAGTACATTTAGAGAATGGACAACGTGTTTATTTCACAGATGCAAATGTGCAACAAAGAGCCCTTAATCCACCTGGTACAACTCTGACTGCTTTCTTCACCTTATGTCAGGAAGACGCTTTCGCCAGAACACTGATGTACACAGAAGTGCCCTCTTATTACACGTGGAATGTAACTAAAAAAGCATTCATTCGACGCAGACGAGGGGAGCCAGTCGACAGTCAACCTGGCATTTTCAGAGAAAATACAATTGGTAGACTTTATACAGTGCATCCTAATCAAGATGAATGTTTTTTCCTTCGCATGCTGTTGGTAAATGTGCCTGGTCCTAGATCTTTCCAGCAATTGAAAATTGTTGACGGCGTCACATATGCCACTTTCCGCAGTGCGTGTCAAGCTCTTAATTTATTAGAAAACAACCAACAGTGGGATATATGTATTAGTGACGCGTGCAACACTGCACATCCAAACCGAATTCGCGCACTATTCACAATTACATGAACATGAAGCGAATTACATGAACATCAAGAACATGAAGCGGGGAAAAGATCCAGGAGAAGATGGAATTACTGTAGACATCATACAAGAAGCAAGTGGAGAAATCGAAACAGTACTCGCCCAAATTTTCACTCGATGTCTTAATGAAGAGAAGATTCCTGAGGATTGGAACACCGCTACAATGATCCTGCTACATAAAAAAGGTGACATTGAGGATCTCGGGAACTACAGACCTATCAGCCTCCTATCAGTGGTTTATATAATCTTCACTAAAGTTCTTCCACACCGCTTGAAGGTAACACTGGACATGGCTCAACCGAGAAAACAAGCTGGATTCAGGAGTGGCTACAGCACAATAGATCATATCCACGTACTGAGAGAACTAATTGAAAGAGCGAGGGAATATGAACTTCCATTGTGCATGGCTTTTATCGATTATGAAAAAGCCTTTGATTCGGTGAAACCATCAGCAGTTACAATGGCTCTGAAATCCTGCGGTATTGAAGATGCATACATTAATATTATTAATAACATCTATGAAAAAGCAAGTGCAAAGATTCGGCTGTTTGAAAATACAACACACATAAAAATTGGAAAGGGAGTGAGACAAGGTGACACCATATCTCCGAAGCTCTTTAATGCCACATTGGAGTGTGTTTTTCAGTCGCTGAGCTGGGAAAACAAGGGAATAAAGATTAATGGAGATTATCTAACCCACCTTCGTTTTGCTGATGACGTAGTCATTTTTGCAACTACCCCATCAGAGCTGCAGAGTATGATCCAGGAACTTGCTGATAAGAGTAAAGAAGTGGGATTAAAAATGAACTTTCAGAAGACAAAAGTGATGTTCAATGCCTTTACAAGAAATGAAGATTTATCGATTGATGGAGAAAAGCTGGAGATAACAGACACGTACGTTTATCTTGGACAGCAGATATCAAGTGAGGGCCACATTGATGAAGAAATTAATCGACGTACAAAACTTGCCTGGAGAGCTTTTGGAAGAAACAGTATAATTTTTAAGAGCAATATGCCACTATGTCTTAAAAGAAAAGTGTTTGATCAATGCATCCTTCCAGTGCTTACGTATGGTGCAGAGACGTGACCTTAACTAAAAGAGACATACAAAGGCTGCAGACAACTCAAAGCAGCATGGAGAGGTGCATACTTGGTGTAACCAGGAGAGGTAAAAAGAGGAACTCGTGGATCCGAAAAATGACAAGAGTGGAAAACATCATGATCAGAGTTAAATCCCTGAAATGGCAATGGGCTGGACATACTGCCAGAAGGACAGATCATCGATGGACAGCCGAAATTTTAGATTGGATTCCAAGGGACAGGAAAAGACCCAGAAGAAGACCACATGGGAGATGGGTGGATGAAATTCGAAAGTATGCAGGGGTGACATGGAGGAGACTGGCACAAGACAGACCATTGTGGAGGAAACTTGGGGAGACCTTCGTCCAGCAGTGGATTGATAATGGTTGACAATGATGATGATGATGATATATATATATATACTGAAGAGCAAAGCTGAAAACTAAGGAAAAACTTTTGAATTTAAAACGAAAGTTGCAAAATAATATATATATATACATATATATACACACACGCACGCATGCTCTAGCTATACCCGGCCACGCGTAGCTGTGGCACATCGTGGTTGCCTGGATGAGAAATGAGGAACAAAACAAAGCATACGTTTCATAGAAGTTTAATTTTGCAATACTTGTGGGTATACAATATTTTTTGTTTTTCCATTCTCTGAGTAGATATAAAGGCTATCTGGTTTGCCGACACGGGAACACACAACATACAGTTGTCCATGTGAGGAGCAATCCGCATCTAAATCTAAACCACACAATTCTAAAGATTGACCTTGAGCTTTATTGATTGTGATTGCGAACGCCAATCGAATTGGGAATTGCAATCTTTTAAATTAAAATGGTGTATCGGTCGGGATCATGGTAATTCGAGGGATGAGGACATCTTCACCTTCGAAAGGCCCCGTTAAAATCGTTGCTTCCACTACATTTTTCATCAGTTTTTTAACTGCGAGTCGCGTGCCATTGCAGAGTTTTGGCTGATTAATATTCCGCAACATGATAATTGGCACACCTATTTTCAATTTTAATATGTGTGGTGGCATCCCTGGCAGATCAAGTGAGTTCAAAAATTCCGTTGGATAATTAACTACTTCATCTGCTTCCACAACTGTATCTGTCGACTTGTATGTAATTTCCTCACTTTGAATGCTGGATTGAATAACATTATTAATTTGATAGACATCTTTATTCTTCGCGGCAAGGATAGCTCGTTCACTGAGCCAATCGTGATTCTTATAATTAATTTGAATATTAGGAAATACTTTTTCGATCAGTTCTTCTTTCGATGTTACTAAATTACAAAAATTATCAGGAAATGATATTCGTCTTGACGTCTCATCGACTGGCAGTTGTCCGTTTCCAATGTCCAGTAACTGTCGTGAGAATACCTCGGTTGATTGATCGTTCTGCAGCTGGACACGCATATTCGTAGTCAACTGCAATGTCCGTACGTGTCGCCACAATGTTGAATATTTCAGGCAAGCATTTATTTCGTCTGCTGGTGTCGATCGAGAAATTACAGGCAATGTTTGCCTAAAATCTCCTAGCAATATCAATGCATTCCCAAATGGTTGAACGTTTCCACAAAAATCTCGCAACGATCGATCAAGAGCTTCAAGCGATTTTTTATGTGCCATCGTGCATTCATCCCAAACAATGAGTTTACATTTTTGTAATACTTTTCCCATACCGGATGCTTTGGAAATATTGCACGTGGGAGTCTCGATGATTCGCATGTTTAATGCCAACTTCAGAGCTGAATGAGCAGTCCTTCCACCTGGTAACAATGTCGCAGCTATTCCAGACGAAGCAAGAGCTAAGGTTATGTCATTTTTTGATCGAACCGTTCCCAGAATCAATCTGATGAGGAATGTTTTCCCAGTTCATCCTGGCGCGTCCAAGAAGAAGTCCCCCCCCCAACTCCGTCATTTATCATTTGCATTATGCGATCATAAATGCCCTTCTGTTCACACGTTAATTTGGGAATGTTTGATTGGACATATGACTGGAGATCACCGGTGTTGTAACTCTGTTCACGGCACAAATCCACATCAAATGAAGCAGTCGTAGTTCGGTTGGGTGCTGGCATTCCCAATCGACTAAGAACTTTATTTGCAATAGCTAAGCATTTGTCTTCAATATTTATCAATGTTTCATTGTAAATGCCTTCTGTAAATTCCATGGTCATATTGGCATTTTCTAGGCGTACTCTATGCAAAATATCCTCAGCCATATGCGATCGATATCTGTCCCATAACTCTGTGGGAGGTGAAGGGAAGCAAGCGGTCAATGTGGAGTCATTTTGGAGGGGTTTGGCCATAACTCACCACGCTGGCCAAGCGGGTTGGTGAGTGTGGGATAGAATTTCCTCGAATCCAGAAGGTATAGTTATACCGCTATCGGCGGTCGTCAGAGCCCCTTTAGTGGGAACAGGATGCACCACGAGAAGGTGGGGTTGACATTTGTCAAAGAGAGGCTGTGATGTTACGCATCACCTGTGATGCGTAACATCACACGACCGCCAATAGCGGTATAACTATACCATCGGGATTAGAGGAAATTCTATCCCACACTCACCAACCCGCTTGGCCAGCGTGGTGAGTTTTGGCCAAACCCCTCCAAAATGACTCCACAACTTAAATTTTGGCCCTCAGTCTCCGGCAGCTGGAATGTACCTGGCCAAGGCAGCGGCCAGTGCGACATGAAGGCAGAGAGTGCTAAGAATCCTTGGTGGACCAGACTAGGCTGCCATCTGATGCTGACCTTGGCTACGTATAATGGACGCTCCCTATCTTCTGATTCAAGGCTTCTTGAATTGGAAGAGGAATTACAAAGGATCAAGTGGGACATTGTCGAGCTAAGTGAGGTAAGGAGAAAAGGACAAGATCTCATTGAACTGAAAAGTGGACATCTCTTCTACTATCAGGGGACAGATACTGGCAGAACTAGTGGTGTTGGATTTATAATAAACAAGAAACTGAAGGATAAAGTTGTAGAAGTTGAAAGTTCCTCTGACAGATCTGCACGACTCGTTATCCAACTCTCGAGAAGATACCAGGCTCAGATTATTCAAACTTATGCACCCAAGACAAGTCATCCTGAAGAAGAAATTAAAAAATTTTATGAGGAAATTCGTCGTCTAAATAATAAAGGTAAGCAGCACTTGAAGATAATTATGGGAGATTTCAATGCAAAAATAGGGCAACGGCAACAGAATGAAACTTCAGTAGGTAAATTCGGTCACGGCAACAGAAACCAGCGTAGAAATACTCTCAGAGGCAGAAGGGTTTTTCATCTTGAACTCCTTTTTCAAGAAAAAGCCACACAGGAAATGGACATGGAGACATCCAAATGGGACGACAAGTGAAATTGATTTTATTATGTGTAACAAAAAATTTGTCATAGAAGACTGCAGTGTGCTAAACAAGTTCAACACAGGTAGTGACCATAGATTGGTGAGATGTAAGATGCACTTCAACACTAAACTTGAACGTGGCAAGCTCATAAGACAAAACAAAATGTATTGACATAACCAACCTTAAAAAACACCATAATACCTTCAAGTTGGAACTGAAGAACAGATTCTCTGCTTTAGAAGGCCTTACATCGGAAGAAGTGAATATTTCTGAAGTTAACAGAAAAGTAACCAAAGCTCTTATGGAAACAGCAACAAAATTAGCTGGGTCTAAGAACAAGTTGCATGTGAACAAATTATCAGGAAAAACCAAAATGTTGATGCCAAAAAGAAGAGAGATGAGGACATCTAAAGAAGATGTGACTTCCAAAGTGGAATATATAGAGCTATGCAAGACAGTACGAAAAAGTATCACTGAAGACGTAAGGAAATTCAACTGTGAACTAGTGAGGAAAGCAATTGAAAACAATCAAAGCCTAAAGATAGCAAAGGGACATCTCAGTAAGGGAAGAAAACAGATTATGGCACTGAGAAAAGAAGATGGTTCTGTAACAAGAAATGGAGGTGAAATTTTGACAAGAGTGAAAGATTTCTACTCCAAATTATATGAAAGGGATGATATATGTACTCCAGACATCATGAAAGGTACCAGAGTTCTTCCAGTCCTCCCAGCAGAAGTTTCACATGCAATCAAGAACATGAAGCGGGGAAAAGCTCCAGGAGAAGATGGAATTACTGTAGACATCATACAAGAAGCAAGTGGAGAAATCGAAACAGTACTCGCCCAAATTTTCACTCGATGCCTTAATGAAGAGAAGATTCCTGAGGATTGGAGCAACGCTACAATGATCCTGCTGCACAAAAAGAGTGACATTGAGGATCTCAGGAACTACAGACCTATCAGCCTCCTATCAGTGGTTTATAAAATCTTCACTAAAGTTATTTCACACCGTTTGAAGGCAACACTGGACATGGCTCAACCGAGAGAACAAGCTGGATTCAGGAGTGGCTACAGCACTATAGATCATATCCACGTACTGAGAGAACTAATTGAAAGAGCGAGGGAATATGAACTTCCATTGTGCATGGCTTTTATTGATATTGAAAAAGCCTTTGATTCAGTGAAACCATCAGCAGTTACAATGGCTCTGAAATCCTGCGGTATTGAAGATGCATACATTAATATTATTAATAACATCTATGAAAATGCAAATTCAAAGATTCGGCTGTTTGAAAATACAACACACATAAAAATTGGAAAGGGAGTGAGACAAGGTGACACCATATCTCCGAAGCTCTTTAATGTCACATTGGAAAATGTCTTTCAATCACTGAACTGGGAAAACAAAGGGATAAAGATTAATGGAGATTATCTAACCCACCTTCATTTTGCTGATGACGTAGTCATTTTTACACCTACCCCATCAGAGCTGCAGACTATGATCCAGGAACTTGCTGACAAGAGTAAAAAAGTGGGGTTAAAAATGAATTTTCAGAAGACAAAAGTGATGTTCAATGCTTTTACAAGAAATGAAGATTTATCGATTGATGAAGAAAAGCTGGAGATAACAGACACGTACGCTTATCTTGGACAGCAGATATCAAGTGAGGGTCACATTGATGAAGAAATTAATCGGCGTACAAAACTTGCGTGGAGAGCTTTTGGAAGAAACAGCATAATTTTCAAGAGCAATATGCCATTATGTCTTAAAAGAAAAGTGTTTGATCAATGCATCCTTCCAGTGCTTACGTATGGTGCAGAGACGTGGACCTTAACTAAAAGAGACATACAAAGGCTGCAGACAACTCAAAGCAGCATGGAGAGGTGCATGCTTTGTGTAACCAGGAGAGATAAGAAGAGGAACTCGTGGATCCGAAAAATGACAAGAGTGGAAGACATCATGATCAGAGTTAAATCCCTGAAATGGCAATGGGCTGGACATACTGCCAGAAGGACAGATCATCGATGGACAGCCGAAATTTTAGATTGGATTCCAAGGGACAGGAAAAGACCCAGAAGAAGACCACATGGAAGATGGGTGGATGAAATTCGAAAGTATGCGGGAGTGACGTGGAGGAGACTGGCACAAGACAGACCATTGTGGAGGAAACTTGGGGAGACCTTTGTCCAGCAGTGGATTGATAATGGTTGACAATGATGATGATATACATATACAGTGGATCCCACTTAAGAAGTTTTATTTTTAGAGTCCCGATTTTTTTCCCATAGTGCTAATGTTAATTTTTCCCACTTAAGAAGTAACGATGTTTCAAGTTTTCCCGCTTAAGAAGTTGTAAGTGTCACAACTTTGGAACTCATCCAGCAGATAAGTACATGTCAAAGAAGTTGGAAGGAAACGTTTTTTTTTCTCCCCGTACATGTAGCAAGCGAAGCCCCTGCCGACTTCCCATGGTCAACGCAGTGGGTCATGTTTACTCCCACCACTTCTGCGTCTGCAATTTGTGTATCATGGTCGTCTTATCTTTGGGGCTGGGGAAAGGCTGGGAAAGGAAACCCCTGCTGAAAGTTGATCATTCTGTCAGAGTTAGACTCAGATGTTGCACCTCGTATACGTGGAGTTAAAAGTTTAGTTATATTGTTGAAATGCGCAGCTAGAAATACGGTGTCTTAAAGGCATAAAAAGAAAAGCGTTATCTGTGGTTGAAAAACGAAACATTATTACAAAAGTTGATGAAAGCCCGCATTTAACTAGGGTGCAGATAGCAAAGGAACTAAATTTACGTGTTACAACCCTCAACGGAATAGTGGCAAAACGGGCACTGTGCTTGCAAATGCTTCCCATTCATTAAAAATAAAACAAGATTAAGAAGTGTAAATACAAGGATGCCAAAGAAAAACTTCTTGTCTGGTTTGAACAAGCAAGAAGTGCTAACATTCCGATCAACGGGACAATTCTTCGTGAGAAAGCAGAAGAGATTTCAGAGAAATTATATGTTGAATTTCATTCTTCCAATGGATGCATCAATCGTTTTAGGAAAAGAACAGGACTGACTTATAAAACTGTTTGTGGAGAATCAAAAACTGTTAACGTCGAAGAAGTGGATAATTGAAAATCTAATGTTTTACCAGAACTGTTATCAGCATGAGAAGCAAAAGATGTTTTCAATGCTGACGAGTGTGCTTTGTTTTACAACCTTATTCCTGACAAGACCTACTCTTTCACAGGAGATATCAGCCACGGAGTCAAAGTAAATAAAGAAAGATTGACAGTTCTGGTAGGAGCTAATATGGATGGAACAGAAAAGTTGCCTTTATTGGTCATTGGAAAATCGAAGAATCCGAGGTACTTCAAAAATGTGAAAACTTTTCCATGAAAATACAGAAATAGCAAACACACACGGATGACAGAGTTTTGAAGACTTTTTAATGGAGTTTCAGAAGAAAATGGCCAAAAGAAAATAGAAAAGTTTTGTTATTTTTGGATAATTGCACAGCCTATCCATTTGGAAAACATAAAAGCAGTTTTCCTGCCACCTAACTCGACTTCAATGTTGCAACCAACGGACCAAGGAATAATTTAAACCATGAAACAATTCTACAGGAAATGTTTAGTTTATTGGCTACTGCAGAAGCTTGAACCAGACTCAAGTTACACCAGCTGTACATTGAAATTGAATTTATTAGATGCTATGCATTTTAATATTTCTTCGTGGAAAAAGGTATCATCTTCAGCGATCATAATTTGTTTCAGGAAAGCTGGTTTCAATGCTGATGAGCTTAGTTTTTCTGATGAAGAAAACAGTCATAACAACAATGAAGCTTGAAAAAGTTTTAAAAAACTAAACTTCAAATCTTCATTTGAAGAGTTTGTAAACGTTGACAAAGATGCTCTTACTTTTGAAATGCAAAATATCGACGATATTTGCGACATCGAAATGCAAGAGGACGATGATCCAGAAACACAAGAAGATGAGTGCAGGCCAATTCCAACATCAGCTGAAGCTGCTAAAGCATTAGAAACTTTTTGTCGCTTTATAGAAAGCCACGAACGTGTTCCGGTGGACATAAAGAGAAATTTGAGGGAAATGGACACATACTTTGTGAACTAGCGGAAAAAAGGAAGAAACAAACGCTTTTAGATCAGTATTTTTGTAATCCTGTAGCATAATAAATGTAGCTTTCAATCCTGATATTCAAATTTAAATGGGTAAGTTGTGAAATTTTTATGTTATTTTAAAATTAACTAAAATGTAATTTTTGGATTTAATCTATGCAACATTTTTAAACACCCAATCAGACACTTCCTGTTTAAGAAGTTTTCCTGCTTAAGAAGTTGTCATCGCTTTGTCCCAACGAAAACTTCTTAAGTGGGATCCACTGTATATATATAAACACTATCTACCAACAAGTAATTGGACACCCCTGCAATCAACGATATCTGCGGTCCTGATACATGTCACGGCCGCCGCCGTTAAATATCTTGTGGGAAACAACAACACAACCAGTCGCATGCAAGATGCCACACAGTTCAGAGCTCTCTGATTTCGAGAAAGGTGTAATAATCGGGTATCAAAGAAATGGCCGATCCATACGTGACATATCCAGAGAGAATCGACAGTGGCCTACATGATTGACAAGTGGAAGATGAGAGGTGACTGTCGGAATGTGCAACGAACCAGCAGACCCACAAAACTGAGAGTTAGAGACCAATGGGTGCTGGCCAGAGAAATTCGGAAGAACCGCATCAAATCGATGGGCCACATCCGCGAGGAGTTTCAACAGGCATCCGGGAGTGTTCTTTCGATGAATACCATCCGTAAGGAAGTCCATCTGCTCGGTTATCATGGATGTGATGCCGCCGTTAGCGTTGCTCGGCTAACGTGGTGCAAAGAACGTCGAAAATGGACCGTTGAACAGTTGAAACAGGTTCTCTGGAGCGACGAATCAAGGTTCACCCTCTACTGTTCGGATGGCACGGTCTGGGTTTGGAGTCTGCCTGGAGAACGCCTCCTGCCGGAATGTATTGTCCTAACTGTAAAGTTCGGCGGCGGTGGAATTACGCTATGGGGGTGTTTCTCCTGGTATGGCACGGGACCCTTGGTCGCAATTCCTGTTAGACTCAACGCCAAGACCTACTGCACCATTTTGGATGACCACGCGCTTCCTATGTTGTGGCAGTTTTACGGGGTGGACCCATGTTACTTTCAGGATGGCAATGCCACCTGTCATGTTGCGAGGTCCACCATGGCTTGATATTGTGACAATGGGGTTAATCGATGGACTGGCCTGCGCAGAGCCCGGACCTTAACCCTATCGAGCACCTCTGGGATGATTTGGAGTGTCGACTTAAGGGATGTCCCCACCGTCCGAAATCGGTGAAGGAACTGACCTGTCTTCTCCAAGCCGAGTGGAAGAAAATACCGCTAGCCGCCGTACAACGCCTGGTTGAGAGTATGTCCCGGAGGGTAGCCGCTGTAATTGCCGCTCGTGGAGGCTCCACCAACTATTTAAGGTGAATAAACTTCGTTTTCCTTTGCTATCACAGGTATCCAATTACTTGTTGGTAGATAGTGTATATCATCATCATCATCATCATTGTCAACCATTATCAATCCACTGCTGGACGAAGGTCTCCCCAAGTTTCCTCCACAACGGTCTGTCTTGTGCCAGTCTCCTCCATGTCACTCCCGCATACTTTCGACTCCTGTCATTTTTCGGATCCACGAGTTCCTCTACTTATCTCTCCTGGTTACACCAAGCATGCACCTCTACATGCTGCTTTGAGTTGTCTGCAGCCTTTGTACATCTCTTTTAGTTAAGGTCCACGTCTCTGCACCATACGTAAGCACTGGAAGGATGCATTGATCAAACACTTTTATTTTAAGACATAATGGCATATTGCTCTTGAAAATTATGCTATTTCTTCCAAAAGCTCTCCATGCAAGTTTTGTACGCCGATTAATTTCTTTATCAATGTGACCCTCACTTGATATCTACTGTCCAAGATAAACATACGTGTTTGTTATCTCCAGCTTTTCTCCATCAATCGATAAATCTTCATTTCTTGTGAAAGCATTGAACATCACTTTTGTCTTCTGAAAGTTCATTTTTAATCCCACATCTTTACTCTTGTCAGCAAGTTCCGGGATCATACTTTGCAGCTCTGATGGGGTAGTTGCAAAAATGACTATGTCATCAGCAAAACGAAGGTGGGTTAGATAATCTCCATTAATCTTTATCCCTTTGTTTTCCCCGTTCAGTGATTGAAAGACATTTTCCAATGTGGCATTAAAGAGCTTCGGAGATATGGTGTCACCTTGTCTCACTCCCTTTCCGATTTTTATGTGTGTTGTATTTTCAAACAGCCGAATCTTTGCACTTGCATTTTCATAGATGTTATTAATAATATTAATGTACGCATCTTCAATACCGCAGGATTTCAGGGCCAATGTAACTGCTGATGGTTTCACTAAATCAAAGGCTTTTTCATAATCGATAAAAGCCATGCACAATGGAAGTTCATATTCCCTCGCTCTTTCAATTAGTTCTCTCAGTACGTGGATATGATCTATTGTGTTGTAGCCACTCCTGAATCCAGCTTGTTCTCTCGGTTGAGCCATGTCTAGTGTCACCTTTAAGCGGTGTGAAAGAACTTTAGTGAAGATTTTATAAACCACTGATAGGAGGCTGATAGGTCTGTAGTTCCTGATATCCTCAATGTCACCTTTTTTATGTAGCAAGATCATTGTAGAGTTGTTCCAATCCTCAGGAATCTTCCCTTCATTAAGGCATCGAGTGAAAATTTGGGCGAGTACTGTTTTGATTTCTCCACTTGCTTCTTGTATGATGTCTACAGTAATTCCATCTTCTCCTGGAGCTTTTCCCCGCTTCATGTTCTTGATTGCATGTGAAACTTCTGCTGGGAGGACTGGAAGAACTCTGGTACCTTTCATGATGTCTGGAGTACATATATCATCCCTTTCATATAATTTGGAGTAGAAATCTTTCACTCTTGTCAAAATTTCACCTCTATTTCTTGTTACAGAACCATCTTCTTTTCTCAGTGCCATAATCTGTTTTCTTCCCTTACTGAGATGTCCCTTTGCTATCTTTAGGCTTTGGTTGTTTTCAATTGCTTTCCTCACTAGTTCACAGTTGAATTTTCTTACGTCTTCAGTGATACTTTTTCGTACTGTCTTGCATAGCTCTATATATTCCACTTTGGAAGTCACATCTTCTTTAGTTGTCTTCATCTCTCTTCTTTTTTGCATCAACATTTTGATTTTTCCTGATAATTTGTTCACACGCAACTTGTTTTTAGACCCAGCTAATTTTGTTGCTGTTTCCATAAGAGCTTTGGTTACTTTTCTGTTAACTTCAGAAATATCCACTTCTTCCGATGTAAGGCCTTCTAAAGCAGAGAATCTGTTCTTCAGTTCCAACTTGAAGGTATTATGGTGTTTTTTGAAGGTATTATGGTGTATATATGTATGTATGTATATCATCATCATCATCATCATTGTCAACCATTATCAATCCACTGCTGGACGAAGGTCTCCCCAAGTTTCCTCCACAACGGTCTGTCTTGTGCCAGTCTCCTCCATGTCACCCCTGCATACTTTCGAATTTCATCCACCCATCTCCCATGTGGTCTTCTTCTGGGTCTTTTCCTATCCCTTGGAATCCAATCTAAAATTTCGGCTGTCCATCGATGATCTGTCCTTCTGGCAGTATGTCCAGCCCATTGCCATTTCAGAGATTTAACTCTGATCATGATGTCTACCACTCTTGTCATTTTTCGGATCCACGATTTCCTCTTCTTATCTCTCCTGGTTACACCAAGTATGCACCTCTCCATGCTTCTTTGAGTTGTCTGCAGCCTTTGTATGTCTCTTTTAGTTAAGGTCCACGTCTCTGCACCATACGTAAGCACTGGAAGGATGCATTGATCAAACACTTTTCTTTTAAGACATAATTGCATATTGCTCTTGAAAATTATGCTGTTTCTTCCAAAAGATCTCCAGGAAAGTTTTGTACGCCGATTAATTTCTTCTTCAATGTGACCCTCACTTGATATCTGCTGTCCAAGATAAACGTACGTGTCTGTTAACTCCAGCTTTTCTCCATCAATCGATAAATCTTCATTTCTTGTAAAAGCATTGAACATCACTTTTGTCTTCCGAAAGTTCATTTTTAATCCCACTTCTTTACTTTTGTCAGCAAGTTCCTGGATCATACTCTGCAGCTCTGATGGGCTAGTTGCAAAAATGACTACGTCATCAGCAAAACGAAGGTGGGTTAGATAATCTAAATTAATCTTTATCCCCTTGTTTTCCCAGCTCAGTGACTGAAAAACACCCTCCAATGTGGCATTAAAGAGTTTCTGAGATATGGTGTCACCTTGTCTCACTCCCTTTCCAATTTTTATGTGTGTTGTATTTTCAAACAGCCTAATCTTTGCACTTGCATTTTCATAGATGTTATTAATAATATTAATGTATGCATCTTCAATACCGCAGGTTTTCAGAGCCATTGTAACTGCTGATGGTTTCACCGAATCAAAGGCTTTTTCATAATCGATAAAAGCAATGCACAATGGAAGTTCATATTCCCTCGCTCTTTCAATTAGTTCTCTCAGCACATGGATATGATCTATTGTGCTGTAGCCACTCCTGAATCCAGCTTGTTCTCTCGGTTGAGCCATGTCCAGTGTTACCTTCAAGCGGTGTGAAAGAACTTTAGTGAAGATTTTATAAACTACTGATAGGAGGCTGATAGGTCTGTAGTTTCCGAGATCCTCAATGTCACCTTTCTTATATAGCAGGATCATTGTAGCGGTGTTCCAATTCTCAGGAATCTTTCCTTCATTAAGGCATCGAGTGAAAATTTGGGCGAGTACTGTTTCGATTTCTCCACTTGCTTCTTGTATGATGTCTACAGTAATTCCATCTTCTCCTGGAGCTTTTCCCCGCTTCATGTTCTTGATTGCATGTGCAACTTCTGCTGGAAGGACTGGAGGAACTCTGGTACTGGTATCTTTCATGATGTCTGGAGTGCATGTATCATCCCTTTCATATAATTTGGAGTAGAAATCTTTCACTCTTGTCAAAATTTCGCCTCTATTTCTTGTTACAGAACCATCTTCTTTTCTCAGTGCCATAATCTGTTTTCTTCCCTTACTGAGATGTCCCTTTGCTATCTTTAGGCTTTGGTTGTTTTCAATTGCTTTCCTCACTAGTTCACAGTTGAATTTTCTTACGTCTTCAGTGATACTTTTTCGTACTGTCTTGCATAGCTCTATATATTCCACTTTGGAAGTCGCATCTTCTTTAGTTGTCCTCATCTCTCTTCTTTTTTGCATCAACATTTTCGTTTTTCCTGATAATTTATTTACATGCAACTTGTTCTTAGACCCAGCTAATTTTGTTGCTGTTTCCATAAGAGCTTTGGTTACATTTCTGTTAACTTCAGAGATGTCCACTTCTTCCAATGTTAGGCCTTCTAAAGCAGAGAACCTGTTCTTCAGTTCCAACTTGAAGGTATTATGGTGTTTTTTAAGGTTGGTTATGTCAATAGATTTTGTTTGTCAGGTGATGCGTAACATCACAGCCTCTCCTTGACAAATGTCAACCCCGCCTTCTCGTGGTGCATCCTGTTCCTACTAAAGGGGCTCTGACGACCGCCAATAGCGGTATAACTATACCATCGGGATTAGAGGAAATTCTATCCCACACTCACCAACCCGCTTGGCCAGCGTGGTGAGTTATGGCCAAACCCCTCCAAAATGACTCCACAACTTAAATCTTGGCCCTCAGTCTCCGGCAGCTGGAATGTACCTGGCCAAGGCAGCGGCCAGTGCGACATGAAGGCAGAGGGTGCTAAGAATCCCCGGAGGACCGGACTAGGCTGCCATCTGATGCTGACCTTGGCAACGTACAATGGACGCTCCCTATCTTCTGATTCAAGGCTTCTTGAATTGGAAGAGGAACTACAAAGGATCAAGTGGGACATTGTGGGGCTAAGTGAGGTAATTAGAAAAGGAGAAGATCTCATCGAATTGAAAAGTGGACATCTCTTCTACTATCGTGGGACAGATACTGGCAGAACTAGTGGTGTTGGATTTATAATAAACAAGAAACTGAAGGATAAAGTTGTAGAAGTTGAAAGTTCCTCTGACAGAGCTGCACGGCTTGTTATCCAACTCTCGAAAAGATACCAGGCTCAGATTATTCAAACTTATGCACCCACCACAAGTCATCCGGAAGAAGAAATTGAAGAATTTTATGAGGAAATTTGTCATCTAAATAATAAAGGTAAGCAGCACTTGAAAATAATTATGGGAGATTTCAATGCAAAAATAGGGCAACGGCAACAGAATGAAACTTCAGTAGGTAAATTCGGTCACGGCAACAGAAACCAGCGTGGAAATACTCTCGTTGAGTTTGCAGAGGCAGAAGGGTTTTTCATCTTGAACTCCTTCTTCAAGAAAAAGCCACACAGGAAATGGACATGGAGACATCCAAATGGGACGACAAGTGAAATTGATTTTATTATGTGTAACAAAAAATTCGTCATGTATGTATATATATATATATATATATATACTTAAGAGCAAAACTGAAGACTAAGGAAAAAATTTTTTAATTTAAAACGAAGGGTGCAAAATAACCTGAAAATCAAAACGCGCAACGCAGCAGTTTTGAAAATTCAGAATTCACAACCTATATACTAATCTGCCTCTATCAGATATAATCACTACCTTTAAAGAGCTGTATGCAGAATTTAAACTTAACCAATTTGTTGATGTAGGAACTTGGAACTCTTATCTCAATTGCTGCATAAAAAATAACCATATCTTATATAATAATACTCTCTATAAGCAAGTGAACGGTATTCCAATGGGAACATCAACGTCCACGAATATCGCTAATCTATTCCTGTTCTTTAAGGAATATAAATTCATTAAAAATCACCCCACCTGCTCAGATAACTACCTTTACACTTTTAGATATATTGATGATCTGCTGTGTATCAATAATTCCGAAGTTATAGAGAGTGATTTTGATAATATCTATCCTAGCTTTCTTAACTTATGTAAAACCAACCACAGTAATCAGGAACTTGAGTTCCTAGACTTAAGCATTAAGCTCAACAGAGGTAACCCATCTATTAGCCTCTTTGATAAAAGAGTTAATTTTCCTTTCAAAATAATTAAATATCTTCACTGGAATAATAACATTTCAACCAAAGTAATTGAGAATGTACTAATTTCTCAGGTCCTAAGAATTTCAAGAATTTGCAGCAACAATTTGGACTTCAATTACCACATTAATATACTATTAGAAAGTTTTCTAGAGAACGAAATTCCTTCTTCTTTCATCAAAAGAACTTTAAGAAAAATTATTCTGAATAATAGAGTAAGGTTGGCAGATCTGCTTTAATTTTCTACACAGTTAATAATATGATTCTGACCAATCAAAGCCGTAAGGAAGTTGGCTAGAGGATGCCTATTAACTACCTAAAGGAACCTTAGTGCTATGGATATGACGGTCCTATTAAAACAAAAAAATTAAATAATATAAACAAAATCACAAAAAAAGCTTAAAAATCTGTTTATAAAAAGAAAATAAAAACAAATAAAAAAGAAAACTAGTTATTCATCACTAGGATAGCTATACTAAAAATAGTAAAACCAACATTAAAATTAATAAGATTCTGATTAATCTATAGAAGCTCACTAAGGTGATTTAATACATGCAAAGATTATTAAATAAACTGCTCGTGTATTTTATAATATTTCTCATGTATTCTGGAGAGTTAATTCTGCTCATTCTGATCATACAGATCCACAGTCTTAAGTTTATATATTTTTTTCTCTGGTTAAAATCTCCGCGCGTTGGTTTCTTGCTGTATGAGGAGGCCATCAGCCCCACCCTCACTGCCCCCCAGCGTCTAGGGAGTGGCGGAAGAGGTCAGCCATGTTCTCCTCTTGTGAGGAGAAAAGTTTTTGTAACACCAGAGGTAAGCTCTCTTCCTTGTTTTTGGGTTTTAGGTTTTATAAGTTCAATGTTTGTACTTCATGTACCTTTTCTCTGTCGTTTTTTAGCTTTTTCAGCTTTTAAGCATTGGTTTGTCTGTTAACATTTATGCGGGTTTTAACTCTTACTTTTCTTTGTAACTTTGAGCGTCTTTTGTGGTACCTAGGAACAGAAGATGGCTAAGCTTGTTCCTTTTCTATGCGCTGTCTATGCGCTGTTTTTTCAAAGTAGTTAAGTTCTTAATAACTAATTAATTATGCACTTAAAGCACTGCTGAAATACTTTGTACATATTGCAACTAACTGTTTAAGGTATATAACTTTCACAAAGTTTTCTTTAGTTAATTATTATCTTTAACTTATTCTCGTTTTCGTGCTGTCATAAGTTGTAGAGTAGGGGTTTTAGACTCAAGTTTTCTTTCAAAAATCTGTTCGTTATAAATTAACATTTCCTTTTTTAATTGCAATGTAAAATTTGTTTTTCAGGTTTAAATTCTCTCTCAAACGAACTTGGAATTTCGTTATAGCTGAAAATCATTTCTATTTATTATGTCACTCTCACAGCTTGAGTTCTCTTTAATCTTCTTCTCTCTGTTTAATAGTAACAGATGAAGAGCATGGGTCGGGCCATGAAGGTTAATGGATGCAAGCGAAATTGTTAACTAGTGCTAGGTCATGCTACTCTACGGAGGACATGACTTATATATATATTTTTTAAACTATTTTAGGTGGGAATGTTACTTGCATCTATGGCCTTGCAGAAACCCATTTCCAACTAGGTCTTTGTGGAAGTGAGAAAATGCAGAGTTTTTGCTGGTCCTTGATAAAGCCAAGGCTCAGTATTCTCGACACCTTCTACATTCAGTTGTTTTATTTTATTTTTTTCTTTTCTCCTTTTACTCACACAGGTAGATACATAACCTTTTCTATGTTGTACTAGGTGTGAGTCAAAATTATATATGTATTTTTTTGCTTAGGTATCTTTATAGAATATATATATATATATATATATATATATACACACACATATGAAAGAGCATATTCATGCAGGATTTCCATAAATTCTCCATGAATTTACATCTTTGACATAGTTTTTTGATCTGAAGAAGATCATTTTGTTTATGGGCTTGAAAATCAACTTGAAATTTGAACAGCTATATCCCCACTCACATTACAATACTTTTAAGTCAAGCTCTTAGAAATCTTTAGCTGAGCACATATGCACTGCATGATATACATAACCCTAAACTGGTGCTTTTTTTGCTGCCAATGACGGCTCAACTTTGCACATGGGGGTGATGAAACAGCAAATGATTTACGACAAAACTCTAACAAAAGGGGATCCTTTTTAGTATGATAACAGGACATCAAAGAAATGATACGCAGCCACTATTTTCGTTCCTCTAAGAAAATTGCATGTGATGATCAACTGAATTAGAAGTTCAACTAATCTGGGCATTTCGAATTATTGCCATTCCAGGAAATGAATGAGCAATTCACATATTGGTGGGAGGGGCCCCCGCCATAGGTCATAGACTTATCATTACCCTAAAATGAGACTTAACAATTAGCCCACAGTAATCTTTAAAATGTAATAAAATTTATGCCTGCAGCTGGTCATAAAACGTAGATCAAATGCTGATGAACACAAAAACCCATTGCTCTCCAACACAGTAAGAAAAAAATTAATATGTGCAGGATGCTAGAAGTTTCCACCACATTGAAGCATGAATACTCCCATTTTCTATATTATGTGTTTTAAGTTGGTATAAATCTTCATTGTTGAGTTGTCCCCCCCCCTTCTAGTTTTCAAATGTAAGCTCAGTGGAATAAAATTTTGTAAAAACATAACAGATATTTTCCCTTGTGTGCTGAGTTTTAAGATTGCAAATTTCATGGCTTTGAAAGACTCCTCCATTTTTACCCCGTAGAATGTAAACATACATGTTGTGATTTCATATGTTAGAACTACAATGAAGTGCCAAAAACTCAGCAATATGTACCTAGTATCATGTAGGACCTCTTCTAGCCCAGCGAAGTGTAGCAATTCGACGTGGCATCGATTACACAAGTGGCCGGAAGGTTTCTGGAGATATGTTGAGCCATGCTATCTGAACAGCCGCCCACAGCTCCCTGGTATTTGTAGGTGCAGGATTTTGGGTGAGAATGGACCTTTCCATTACATCTCATAAGTGCTTTATTGGGTTCATGTTGGGCGAATGTGGTGGCCACACCACCTGTCAGAACTGTCCAGAATGCTCCTCGAACCAATTTTGGACAACTTGGGCCCGATGACATGTTGCATTGTCCGCCTGGAAAATCCCATCGTTGTTGGGGTACATGATGCCCATGAAGGGCTGCAAATTGTCACCCAACAAAGTGACTACTGGCTAATGACGTGTTTACAAAGACCAGAGGACCCAAACCGTGCCACGAAAAGACACCCCACACATGTATGGATCCACCACCAGCTAGCTTGCACAGTGCCTTGTTGACAACTTGGGGTCTGCACCACACCTAAACCCTACCATCAGCTTGTAACAAATGGTAGTGTGACTCATCATACCATGCCACATATTGCCAGTCTTCCAGGGGCCAATTATCGTGTTCATGAGCCCAGGTGATGCGCAGTGTCTGATGTAATGGTGTTAACAAAGGCACTATATGGTGGGTCTTCTGCTCCCATACCCCATGGACGCTAAATTATGCTGCACTTAACTGATGGATGTCTCTGGTACTGCACTGAATGTGGATGTTATTTGAGCCAATGTCGCTTGTCTGACAGCATCGACAATCCTGGTCAGATACTGCGCTGTTCACATTGGGTGGTAACACTTTGCACGAGGTATAATGTGCATACACGTGACACCGTGGATCGAGGAATGTTGAATGTTCACACAACTTTGGAAACTGAATGTCCCATCTGTCTGGCTCCCACTACCACGCCTCTGTCCTGTCAAGAATTTGCATGTTCGTGAATTTCTGGGAAACTGCTCACTTCGCTGAGATTTACGAAAAAAAAAAAAAAAAAAAGAATAAATAAATAAATAAATAGAATGAAAATTCTCTCCAGCCCATGCTACTACAAAATTTCTGTTTGGAGTAGGCGGTGAAGTGAGGGAATAACGGCCATGTTCTTTCATTTCTCAGCCCTGGCCAAACAAACAAAATTTCATGAAAAAAAAAAAAAAAAAAAAAAAGGGAATAATAAGAATTAAACTTTTTTTGGAATAATTTACTTTTTACTCTTGTAAGATAGATAGGAAAAGGCGAGCAAGAAGTCACCATCAACCTTTTCCGAAAACAAATTGATTTGCTATTTATCACGGAATGAAGGGAAAGCATTCTTGTAAGTTGTGCAAAAGCCAAAGTCTTTCTTTTCAGAGTTCGCCATTTTAGGCAGTTTTAGAAGCCTCTAAAAGTGCCACAAAAAGTTCTCTTCAGCAAGCATCAGGCTATTTTTAGATCAGCATGCAGACAAGAGGGTACAGTGTTCCTTACGCTGGAGGTCAAGGTTGCTGCTTGCCTGGGAGTTGAAGCCATGTGGTCAGTATCATAGTTTTGGCTCGAACTATTAGCCAATAGCCAGCGGGGTCGCTGGTTACTAGGGTAAGTTTTTAGCCAATGAGGGGTCAGCGGTTTTTCAAGCACCCAGTTTTTTTGGAGAAAGCGTCACTCTTCTTGTTGTTGCTAACCACGATGTAAGGTGGGGGCAGAACTCCGCCGGCCTAGCCAGTCTTTAGACCAGAGCAGCAGCAAAGAGAAAAATGTCGTTTAGCGGAGCCTTGTAGCGACAGTCTTTTGGCGTGAGGACTTTTCAGGTTCATAATTAGTTACGAAGAACTCAGTGCTTGTGATGAATTGTTCACTGATTCCTCCAAATACAAAGAGGTGGGAAGAAATTATGAAGAAATGACAACTTAGGACGAGACCTCCTTGGAGCGCAGCAAAGGATGACCACCGATGCCCTCCTAAGCATTCTTGTTACCGCCTGGCAGATGATGGAACCTTCGAAAGACGATGGCTTTCACCCTCAAGCACAGCCGACCACCAGGGCGACGTAGTATCAGAACCTGCCTTTTCCACGATTTATTTTGAAAACACCCGTGATTTTGGGCAGCTGGTTGCCAAACCACTTTACCCTGCCCTAAGGACTGAGGGTATGTTTTGCTTCTTTTCCACATCAGAGGCAAGACATATCAGGTCGTAAAAATTCGCCTAGAAGTGTCATCAGGAACTCAAAAAGTTTTTTTACCCCCAAATTTAGAACACTTTCGAACTCTCACCCACATCTATGTGAGCAGTCTGTTTAACATATTCAATCTGCTAAAAATAATTATTCCTAAATAATAAGTTTTCTCGTAAAAAAGTTTGAATTGAAATAGTTTATTCCTTTTTGGCATTTTAAATATTATGTTGTGGTTCCTTTGAAATTGTTCAACGAGTGGGCTTTGCAGTGGGGCAGTACTGTTCAATTATATCATCATCATCAACATTATCAATCCACTGCTGGACGAAGATCTCCCCAAGTTTCTTCCACAACAGTCTGTCTTCTGCCAGTCTCCTCCATGTTACTCCTGCATACTTTCGAATTTCACCCACTCATCTCCCATATGGTCTTCTTCTGGGTCTTTTCCGGTCCCTTGGAATCCAATCTAAAATTTCGGCTGTCTATCGACGGTTTGTCCTTCTGGCAGTATGTCCAGCCCATTGTCATTTCAGAGATTTTCCTCTGATCATGATGTCTTCCACTCTTGTCATTTTTCGGATCCACAAGTTCCTCTTCTTATCTCTCCTGGTTACACCAAGCATGCTCCTCTCCATGCTGCTTTGAGTTGTCTGCAGTCTTTGTATGTCTCTTTTAGTTAAGGTCCACGTCTCTGCACCATACATAAGCACTGGAAGGATGCATTGATCAAACACTTTTCTTTTAAGACATAATGGCATATTGCTCTTGAAAATTATGCTGTTTCTTCCAAAAGCGCTCAAGGCAAGTTTTGTACGACGATTAATTTCTTCAGCAATGTGACCCTCACTTGATATCTGCTGTCCAAGATAAACGTACGTATCTGCTATCTCCAGCTTTTCTCCATCAATCGATAAATCTTCATTTCTTGTAAAGGCATTGAACATCACTTTTGTCTTCTGAAAGTTCATTTTTAATCCCACTTCTTTACTCTTGGCAGCAAGTTCCTGGATCACACTCTGCAGCTCTGATGGGGTAGTTGCAAAAATGACTACGTCGTCAGCAAAACGAAGGTGAGTTAGATAATCTCCATTAATCTTTATCTCTTTGTTTTCCCAGTTCAGTGATTGGAAAGACATTTTCCAATGTGACATTAAAGAGCTTCGGAGATATGGTGTCACCTTGTCTCACTCCCTTTTCCAATTTTTATGAGTGTTGTATTTTCAAACAGCCGAATCTTTGAATTTGCATTTTCATAGATGTTATTAATAATATTAATGTATGCATCTTCAGTACCGCAGGATTTCAAAGCCATTGTAACTGCTGATGGTTTCACCAAATCAAAGGTGTTTTCATATAATCGATAAAATGCCATGCACAATGGAATTTCATATTCTCTCGCACTTTTCAATTAGTTCTCTCAGTACGTGGATATGATCTATAGTGCTGTAGCCACTCCTGAATCCAGCTTGTTCTCTCGGTTGAGACATGTCCAGTGTTGCCTTCAAACGGTGTGAAAGAACTTTAGTGAAGATTTTATAAACCACTGATAGGAGGCTGATAGGTCTGTAGTTCCTGAGATCCTCAATGTCACCTTCTTTATGTAGCAGGATCATTGTAGTATTGTTCCAATCCTCAGGAATCTTCCCTTCATTAAGGCATTGAGTGAAAAATTCTGGGAGAGTACTGTTTCGATTTCTCCACTTGCTTCGTGTATGATGTCTACAGTAATTCCATCTTCTCCTGGTTTAATTATATAAATATATATCATCATCATCATCATTGTCAACCATTATCAATCCACTGCTGGATGAAGGTCTCCCCAAGTTTCCTCCACAACGGTCTGTCTTATGCCAGTCTCCTCCATGTCACCCCTGCATACTTTCGAATTTCATCCACCCATCTCCCCATGTGGTCTTCTTCTGGGTCTTTTCCTGTCCCTTGGAATCCAATCTAAAATTTCGGCTGTCCATCGATGATCTGTCCTTCTGGCAGTATGTCCATTTCAGGGATTTAACTCTGATCATGATGTCTTCCACTCTTGTCATTTTTCGGATCCACGAGTTCCTCTTCTTATCTCTCCTGGTTACACCAAGTATGCACCTCTCCATGCTTCTTTGAGTTGTCTGCAGCCTTTGTATGTCTCTTTTAGTTAAGGTCCATGTCTCTGCACCATACGTAAGCACTGGAAGGATGCATTGATCAAACACTTTTCTTTTAAGACATAATGGCATATTGCTCTTGAAAATTATGCTGTTTCTTCCAAAAGCTCTCCAGGCAAGTTTTGTACGCCGATTAATTTCTTCATCAATGTGACCCTCACTTGATATCTGCTGTCCAAGATAAACGTACGTGTCTGTTATCTCCAGCTTTTCTCCATCAATCGATAAATCTTCATTTCTTGTAAAAGCATTGAACATCACTTTTGTCTTCTGAAAAGTTCATTTTTAATCCCACTTCTTTACTCTTGTCAGCAAGTTCCTGGATCATACTCTGCAGCTCTGATGGGCTAGTTGCAAAAATGACTACGTCATCAGCAAAACGAAGGTGGGTTAGATAATCTCCATTAATCTTTATCCCCATGTTTTCCCAGCTCAGTGACTGAAAAACACCCTCCAATGTGGCATTAAAGAGCTTCGGAGATATGGTGTCACCTTGTCTCACTTCCTTTCCAATTTTTATGTGTGTTGTATTTTCAAACAGCCTAATCTTTTGCACTTGCATTTTCATAGATGTTATTAATAATATTAATGTATGCATCTTCAATACTGCAGGTTTTCAGAGCCATTGTAACTGCTGATGGTTTCACCGAATCAAAGGCGTTTTCATAATTGATAAAAGCCATGCACAATGGAAGTTCATATTCCCTCGCTTCTTTCAATTAGTTCTCTCAGCACATGGATATGATCTATTGTGCTGTATCCACTCCCGAATCCAGCTTGTTCTCTCGGTTGAGCCATGTCCAGTGTTACCTTCAAGCGGTGTGAAAGAACTTTAGTGAAGATTTTATAAACTACTGATAGGAGGCTGATAGGTCTGTAGTTTCCGAGATCCTCAATGTCACCTTTCTTATGTAGCGGGATCATTATAGCGTTGTTCCAATCCTCAGGAATCTTTCCTTCATTAAGGCATCGCAGTGAAAATTTGGGCGAGTACTGTTTCGATTTCTCCACTTGCTTCTTGTATGATGTCTACAGTAATTCCATCTTCTCCTGGGAGCTTTTCCCCGCTTCATGTTCTTGATTGCATGTGCAACTTCTGCTGGAAGGACTGGAGGAACTCTGGTACTGGTATCTTTCTATGATGTCTGGAGTGCATGTATCATCCCTTTCATATAATTTGGAGTAGAAATCTTTCACTTCTTGTCAAAATTTCGCCTCTATTTCTTGTTACAGAACCATCTTCTTTTCTCAGTGCCATAATCTGTTTTCTTCCCTTGCTGAGATGTCCCTTTGCTATCTTTAGGCTTTGGTTGTTTTCAATTGCTTTCCTCACTAGTTCACAGTTGAATTTTCTTACGTCTTCAGTGATACTTTTTCGTACTGTCTTGCATAGCTCTATATATTCCACTTTGGAAGTCACATCTTCTTTAGTTGTCCTCATCTCTCTTCTTTTTTGCATCAACATTTTCGTTTTTCCTGATAATTTATTTACATGTAACTTGTTCTTAGACCCAGCTAATTTTGTTGCTGTTTCCATAAGAGCTTTGGTTACTTTTCTGTTAACTTCAGAGATGTCCACTTCTTCCGATGTTAGGCCTTCTAAAGCAGAGAACCTGTTCTTCAGTTCCAACTTGAAGGTATTATGGTGTTTTTTAAGGTTGGTTATGTCAATAGATTTTGTTTGTCTTATGAGCTTGCCACGTTCAAGTTTAGTGTTGAGGTGCATCTTACATCTCACCAATCTATGGTCACTACCTGTGTTGAACTTGTTTAGCACACTGCAGTCTTCTACGACGAATTTTTGTTACACATAATAAAATCAATTTCACTTGTCGTCCCATTTGGATGTCTCCATGTCCATTTCCTGTGTGGCTTTTTCTTGAAGAAGGAGTTCAAGATGAAAAACCCTTCTGCCTCTGCAAACTCAACGAGAGTATTTCCACGCTGGTTTCTGTTGCCGTGACCGAATTTACCTACTGAAGTTTCATTCTGTTGCCGTTGCCCTATTTTTTGCATTGAAATCTCCCATAATTATTTTCAAGTGCTGCTTACCTTTATTATTTAGATGACAAATTTCCTCATAAAATTCTTCAATTTCTTCTTCCGGATGACTTGTGGTGGGTGCATATGTTTGAATAATCTGAGCCTGGTATCTTCTCGATAGTTGGATAACGAGTCGTGCAGCTCTGTCAGAGGAACTTTCAACTTCTACCACTTTATCCTTCAGTTTCTTGTTTATTATAAATCCAACACCACTAGTTCTGCCAGTATCTGTCCCACGATAGTAGAAGAGATGTCCACTTTTCAGTTCGATGAGATCTTCTCCTTTTCTCCTTACCTCACTTAGCCCCACGATGTCCCACTTGATCCTTTGTAGTTCCTCTTCCAATTCAAGAAGCCGTGAATCAGAAGATAGGGAGCGTCCATTGTACGTTGCCAAGGTCAGCATCAGATGGCAGCCTAGTCCGGTCCTCCGGGGATTCTTAGCACCCTCTGCCTTCATGTCGCACTGGCCACTGCCTTGGCCAGGTACATTCCAGCTGCCGGAGACTGAGGGCCAAGATTTAAGTTGTGGAGTCATTTTGGAGGGGTTTGGCCATAACTCACCTTGCTGGCCAAGCGGGTTGGTGAGTGTGGGATAGAATTTCCTCTAATCCCGATGGTATAGTTATACCGCTATTGGCGGTCGTCAGAGCCCCTTTAGTGGGAACAGGATGCACCACGAGAAGGCGGGGTTGACATTTGTCAAGGAGAGGCTGATATATATATATATATATATATTTTTATGATTTTTTTTTTTTAGGCTAGGTGATTGTGGAAAAGTTGTCAATATCATTTTGTCAGGTCTTGTATGTGTGGCCAAGTAATAGTTGGCATGGGAAACCTCCTCTCATTATTTTCTTTTGAGCCAAATTCGAAAGAAGTGCAATTTTACATAGGTTAAGCCAGTGGTACTTTATTTCTTGTATTTTTGGAGCTTTTGCGTGGAATGTTATGAAGTTCAGTGATTAAGTATTACACTGGTGTGCAAAAATTAAGGACGAAGAGAAGAAATTAGCATAACAGCGGAACGAGCAGGCAGATTGGAATGAAAGACCACTCAGGAGATAGACTAGGATCCGGTACGTGTAGGGCATACGCATACATGCAGCATGACGTGGGGGAGGGGTGGGGTCAGAAGGGTATAAAGCACACGGGCGATGTACGCTCAGCAATTCGGTGAAAGCTATTGCACAGTGTACATCGGTTTGAACGACGTCGAGTTGCTGCCACCGTGTGATATGGCCAACAGGCAATCCAGTAGACGACATCTGGACGACTTTATCCGAGGTCGCATCATTGGGAAGTTGGAAGAAGGTCGAAGTGTGACTAGTGTGGCCGAGGAGTTCGGGATCGCTCACAGCATCGTTTCACGAGCTTGGAGAGCGTTTCAAATGACAGGAACAGCTGTCCGAGAGTTTAGCAGTGGTCGTCCACGAGCAACCATGGCGGCGGACGACCGGTATATTGTCCTACAGGCGAGAAGAGACTGACGGCAGACAGCGGGAGAAATCGCAAGGCACGTGCAACAGACAACTGGACGTCCGTTATCACGTTTTACTGTGGCCAGGAGGCTGCACCAAGGTGCTATATTTTGTCAACGACCAGTACGCTGTGTGCCATTAACGCCTGCTCATTGGAGACGGAGGTTTCTGTGGTGCCAGGAACACAAGAACTGGACACATTAGCAATGGGGTCGAGTTCTCTTTACGGATGAGAGCCGATTTAATCTGATGAGCAATTCTGGACGTATACACATCTGGAGAGAGCAGGGAACATGCAATAACACCTCCAACATCATTGAAAGGGACCAGTTTGGAGGTGGTACCATGCTTGGTAGCCGTACTGACCTCCACATCTTCCAAGGATATTCAGTCACTGGTGTCCGCTATTGTACCGAGGTTCTCCTACCTCACGTGCGTCTGTTTAGAGGTGCTGTGGGTCCTGAGTTCCTCTTCATGGACGACAACGCTACACCTCATCGTACAGTGGCTGTTGGAGAGTGAAGATATTCAACGCATGGATTGGCCCACAAGGTCCCCCGGACCTAAATCCAATTGAACATGTGTGGGACCTTCTCGGGAGACGCTTGGCAGCACATCACCAGCAACGATTCTGCAGCTGCGATTGGCGCTACAAGAGGAATGGGCTGCGATACCTCAACAGCTCCTTGACAACCTCTTCCTCAGCATGGACAGACATTGTAAATACTGCAACACAGTCAGGGGCGATTATATCCCCTACTAAAGACTGGATTTTTCTTGGCAGCCGCCTGTCACATGGCATTTCTGTCTTCTGTCTAGATACATTTTTCAACCACAAGTATATACACACATATACTTGGGAAAATCGTACTCTTGGTCAAAAGAGTGTGATAGATTTTATTGTTTATGATCAGCGTTTGAAACACTTAGTTGTTGACACCTGTGTGATGAGAGGTGCGGATGTTGGTTCTGATCATTACTTGGTAGTGTCACGAGTGGAACTTAATGTTGGTTGGAGGAAAAGGAACAAGAAGAGACCCAGGATAGAAAGAATAAAGGTTGATAGGCTCCTTGAAGATCATCAGCGGTACTCTAACTTACTCAGAGAACGACTGAAGGATCTGAAATCTTGTGAGAGGGATAAAAGAAGTGGGAATGTTTTAAGAACTGTGTTGTCACTGCTGCTAAAGAGGTCTGTGGCACCACAATAGTGGGTAACAATAGAGGTGATGCTTGGTGGAATAGTGAGATTGATCAGGCAGTAAAGAAAAAGAAGGAAGTCTATTTGGGGATGTTGCAAGGTAGGGTCTCTGTGGATGAATATCGCTGTAAGAAGCGTGAAGCTTCTAAGCTGGTTCGCCACAGAAAGGCAAAAGATAGGAAGGAGAAAGTGGAAAGACATGAACTGGCTTTTTGGAAAGATAGAAAGTCCTTCTGGAAGTACATGAGACTCAGGAAAAATAGGGGAAACAAAGTGGTAAGTTATGTGAAAAATGAGATTGGGGAAATGATATGGGAGCCCAATGAGTTAAGTGACAGATGGGGTGAATACTTCTGTGAGTTATTAGATCAGGAGAGCAAAAATGATTCTGAGACAGATGCAGATGATGTCACAATGAGGGATGAAAACACAGGAGGGATCTCAAGAGAAGAAGTGTGTAAAGCTCTAAAATCTCTTCAGAATGGTAAGGCTCCAGGAGTTGATGGCATAACTGCAGAGATGTTGAAGTATGGTGGTGACTCTATAATTGACTGGTTAACTGAAATTTGCCAGTTGTGCTGGGAGTTAGGAATGGTCCCTCAGAATTGGAAGGATGCTATTATTGTTTCCTTTGTATAAGGGAAAAGGTGATCAGACTGAATGCAAGAACTATCGTGGTATTAGCCTACTGAGTGTGCCAGGGAAAGTGTTTGGTAAGGTTGTTATTGAAAAAGTATGCGGTCTTACATCATTAAAAGTGTGGGATGTTCAGAGTGGTTTTATGCCTGGTAAAGGCTGCACTAACCAGATTTTTGCATTACGCATGATGATTGAAAAGTATCTGGCTGTTGGGAAGAAAGTTTTTACTGCCTTCATAGATTTAGAGAAAGCTTATGACCGAGTGAATAGGACACTTTTGTGGAAGGTATTGAATGAATATGGTGTTACTGGGAATCTACTTAATAGTGTAAAAGCCATGTATGCTGGTAGTAGAGCTTGTGTATGAGTGAATGGTGTTTTATCAAAATGGGTTTCCATTGGTGCAGGAGTTAGACAAGGTTGTGTAATGTCACCATGGCTGTTTAATATATTTATGGACGCATGCATGCGTGAGGCCAAAATTGATAATAGTGGTTTATGTCTTGGTGATATCCGTGTGTGCAGATTGCTGTATGCTGATGACACTGTCCTGTTGGCAGAGAGCAAAAGTGAGTTGTAAACTCGGATGCACGAAGTTTGCATGAAATTCAAACTGAGTATAAATAAGGGAAAAACCAAAGTTATGGTGTTTGAGAGAGGAATGGGTAGCACTGAATGTAATGTAAGTATAAATGGCACTGTGATTGACCAGGTGAGTGAGTTTGTGTATTTAGGAAGCATGTTTGACACAGAGAACAAGTTGGATGGTGAAATCAGTAGGCGAGTGAATTCTTCTTTGAAAGTCATAGCTGCTCTGGGAGGTTTTCACAGGAATGATGGGTTCTCTAGAGAGTCCCGCATGGCTGTGTATGAAACAGTAATTGTTCCTACTGTGATGTATGGCAGTGAAACCTGGGTACTGCAGAAGAAGCATAGGAGTCGTTTGTGTGCTGGAGAAATGCGTTACTTACGTGGGGTTTTTGGCAAGACACGATCTGATTGTGCGAGAAATGAAGATGTATTGCAGTTGTGTGATGTGAAGCAAAATGTTGTTAGCAAGGTGGAGACCAATATGCTTCGGTGGTTTGGCCATGTTGAAAGAACGAGTGATGAAATGCTTACTAAAAAAATATTTTCAACCCAAGTGGCAGGAAGGAAAGGCAGAGGAAGGCCAAGGAAGACATGGGTGGAGCATATTCAGGAGTGTCTACATGAGAAAAGATTATGAGTATGAAGTATAAAAGATCTTGTGTACGGCGTGTAATGGATATCAGTGAAGCACGAGCTGTATGTCAAGATCGCTGTAAATGGCAAAGTTTGATAAGACAACAATAAGTAAATATATCTGGAAGTTTGTATTTCTTTTTGGAGCTAACCTCTGAATCTCAGAGAACAGTTTAGTGATATATCAATATATCAGTAAGAGTACATATAAATATAAGTTCAAGTTCAGGAGTGCTGAGAGTTAGTGTTTGCCTTTTATTTACACGGTGGGATATTGAGTACTCAGGGCAAGTTTGTACAGTGAAGTATTTTGAATTTTCCAGATGATAAGGGGGAATTTTAAGTGTATTTGTCAGCATTATTGTGTAATGATAACTTTTGAGGTAATTGAGTAAGGTATTTAGTGCAGTATGTTTAGTAGAGTGTTGAGAGTGATTTTGTATCAAGTAATGCTAGAACGTTGAGTATATTAAATTGTAAGGCAAATATTCCCGGGGAGTGTAGAGCCATTCGTTAAAGTAAATTTTTGGTCAGTGGTTGTAATGTCTAAAGTAACATGTGTTGGGAAAACTGGTTTGAGGAGGTTGTTTGAAAGGGATAATCAAAGTTGTAGTACATATTCTTATATTATAACACTGAGACAAGAGAGAGAGAGAAAAAAAAAAAAAGAAAGCATTTCACTTCAGCGACATAATTTATCTACCATGCTAAAGGTGTGTGGGGTGTGATGTAATAGAAATAGTTCTGTATAATCTGTGAATTTTCAAATATGTGATGCATTAGGCCTGCTATGATAAGCTAACATTTATTGTAGTAACCTCTTGTTAGGAAATATCACATTTGTAAAGAAAAACATCACAGCTATTTAGGAAACACCCCATTTTGTGTGTGTATAATATTTTGTTTCTTTGGAAGCACCTAAGCTGTGCATCATCTGATTATTCTTTTATTGGACCCAGTGGCCAGGGTTGGAAAGTTTGAAAATGTGCAACATTATGTTCAAACAGCAGATTTGTGCTGACATGGTAATTCCTTGACTCAATGACATGCTTTGTTTTGTTGTTGTTATTGGTGATAAGTTTTTAAAATAAATGCAGGCCAAGTGGCCTTTCAAAAACCCAAACCTTGTGCAGTGAAGATTTAGTTGACACAGTTGAAGTTCATTGCAGGGGCACATGCTAATCCACTTTCAGCTTGCCTAAAGCTGGAAACGTCCATGGAAGTTTGTTTATTTAATTAATGCATTTTGCCCTATCCACTAAATTGATCATCACAGCCTCCAAAAGTTATTACATGTGTACATTGTATACCATCTAATTTTTAGTGTTTACAAATTTGGCATACATGTAAACCATAATTACTTATTTTACACTTGCAGGTGCCTCAACTCATCGTATATTCAAACAGTGCAAACCTTCAATAGTAACTTTTGGGGAATTTTCAAACATCAGAGTTGCATTTTATTCATATTTTCATTTATCATGGCCTTAACTTAATTGAATTTACTTTTGTTTCACAATGCATCCACCCATCTCCCAAATTTAAAAAGTTCACCCTAAATACAACATTTACCTCAATTTTAATATTTGCATAAATTTAACTATTAATTAAACACACATAGCAAAAATTTCACCATAACACCTCATTAAAATTCCAATAATTTATGTCGGCTTGCCATAATCTTCTACTGGTGGTTGTTCAACCTGACTCACGAGATTACACCTTGCAAATGATAAAAATTGTGGCAGGCATCAATGCCTTTACATGATGGCAGCACCAGTTAAAAATTTGCATACATGACTTTTGGCACCAGTGTATTTCCTTACTTTGATTGAAAAGGTTAATGCTATGGATCCACTCAAATTCCATGATGCAGGATTGCACCAAGCAGTCTAATATTACAAATGACATTTTGTAAAAATATACAGTAATTAAGAGAGATCCTACCATGCCCTCTCCTACTCAACGCTTCTTTCTTATGCAGTTTCTTCTATTCCTAGTTTTGTTCTGATTTTCTATATAAAATCAGAACAAAACAAGGAATAGAACTTTTTACATAGGAAACCATCATTCCTATAGCAACTGCTTGGGCTCATTTTATTTTGAAAATACCTCTATTTGGTTTCTAGTTTTTATATTTCCGTATAAGCCTGTTTGTACATAAGTACGCCCTAAACTCTCATGAGTTTAGATGATAAAGAAACCATTAAAAAACCAAGATTCATATAAAAGATGACACATTAAAAAAGTTTGAAAAAACACGACATTTACTAGGAATGGTACTTACCGAAGAAGTGCATATTTACATGTTTAATGAATTTTTCTAATGAAATGCACGTTTTTTACATTCTTTGCAGTTTTCTTTCAGATAAATCATTCAAGGTAGCAAGCCTTTTCCCTTAAGAGACATTTAAGTTCAAAACATGTACTCAATGTTTAGAGCCACAGTAATCTTTCGAAACCTACAGAGTTCTTTTCACAGCACAATAAGTAGGGGCAGTATTGTTTGAACAGTTTCTTATGTAACACACATTTTCTCATTCATCACAGTTTCTTCTCGCTACAACAATCAACAGAACAAGTATTTTACCATCTTTGCAAGTGAAATAAATGCTAGGAATTGGTACTCTCTGCTGCGAAAACTTGAATAAGCATAAAAGACTGTCGTATACAAGGTACACACAGATTTTTGAACTTCAGCTTCCCTTAGAAAGAGGAAGATATGCTTACCCATTTCATTGAATTTCCAGATACATCCTTCAAATTCATGAGAAAATACAAAGCTGGCTCACTTTTTTTTTCTTTGGAAAAATATTTTCTAGAAATTTGTAGCATATATGCAGATATAAAGAAAATACTTTTGCCAAACACTGACATTAACAGAAAATTTTTCTATGTAGGCAAGCTGTCACAATCTATGGGACTAGCAAACTTTCGTTAATGTTGTAGATATAATTTATAACTGAAATTTCTTAACACCACTTTGTTTCTTCTTAGGACACTAATCACACAAATTATATTTTACATGATATGAGAAAAACTTTTTTCCCTGCAAGTGAAATGGTGTTGTTATTGCATACTCAAAACATAAAACTCTTGTAACTAAGAATTATATTTAACATTAAACATAAATGTGTTTTTAACACAGCACTACTAACCAATAAAGATGTTATGAATCCTATTCTTTTGCCAGGAATCTTCCACGAGTAGAACTTTCAGTAACAATTCTAAATAAGGCCTAATTTCCCAAGAATACAATATTATTTTGAGTAACTCATTAAGAACCATTGAAGAAAAATGAACATTTTCCCAACAGCAGTACTGAAAATAAAAAAGATAGGAAATTTAAAAAATTCAGAGGAAATAAGTACACAGTTCAAATGATCGTATTATATAAATTCTTACTGTTACATTTTCTTCTCTCTTCCCAAAATAATATGTACAGACCTGACAATTTTAAATGACCCCAATGTGTAGTCAATGACCACAATGTGTAGTCGTGCGCGGCATTGCCAAATTATTGCACATTCACCCCCCACCCCACCCCCAATAATAATTTTTTTATAGATTGTTTTGTATTTTAAGTAATTCAAGATCACATGGCTTACACATGACCTCACTTTTTTCACATTTGCATAGATGCCAACCTCTAAAAGTGGTTTTCAGTAACCAACATGTTCATTTTTCAGTAATTTTCAGTAACCAATTTTTTTATTCGGTAATTTTCAGTAATCCAGTCTACAGCGGCAAATTTGGGTATTTAACACTGCAACAAATTTTAATCTGTCAGAACTATTAACAAATAATAATAATAATAATAATAATAATACAATAAACAATAATTTGCTAGTGGGAAAATTTAAAATACTGTCTCCAGAAAAATATAATAAATTACCTCCAGACATGAAAAAAAAATATTCCTTGGAATGTTGGCCAAATTATTATGATAAACTGGCTGTAGTTGCCATTTTGGTCTTCCTTAGTTCAATTTGCAAAAACTTCTTCTGATAGCATAGTTCACTGTGTGCAATGCTGTTTATTTTTTCTACTAATAAAGACAGCACATGAGTACTTAAATTAGGTCTGAATTCATTCATGTTTTCTTTTCACAATACTGAAAATTCTTTCTGTACTTGCATTATTGTTATGAGGGACTATTAAAATCATTTTTATAATTTTGCTTAATGATTCATACTTCAACTGGCCACTTTCATTTTTCATTAAAGAAATTCTGTGACACACTTCATCCATTCTCCCAGAAGTAACAGCACAGTTAAAATTTTCAAACTGGTAGTGAGCAAATTCAGATTCCACCTTGTCAGATTCTTCTGGTTTCAAAACTGGAAACAGGGAACACATATATTGGACTGATGCAAAAGAAACACTTTGCCTTAATGCTACATCTGCAATTTCAGCATTACTCAGAAATTCATCATTAAGTGGACATTTTCTTAAAATGTAATTGAAGCCTGCCTTGTAAAATTCCCTTACCTCAGAATTAAAAAGTAGCCACTGTGTCTTCACTCAGATCCGCAGTTGTGCCTATATAAGATCTCGCTTTTGACACAATTACGAGATCACAGTTTTCTTTTTGATTTCTCCTTCTTTCAAAATTTCCATCTGCAAGAGATGTTGCTGTCACATCAAATGCTGATGGCTTGATAAATCGTACAAGCAATTCAGATAACAGACTATGAAGTTTTCTTTTTAATACATGCACAAGCGGAGCTTCCTGCTGCAAGAACACGTTAACAGATGTAAACAAAGGAAGAGTAGCAGATAAAAAAAGACAATAAAGTTTAGATGAAGGATTTCCAATCATACTTGCAAGATTCTTATACTGTGAATTAGCTTCTTCATTGTCACTGAAATAATGTTCTAGAGCCTCCCACACTCTTCTAAAATTCTGTCAATGGATTCCAAAAGTGATAACCAGCGAGTTTTGACATGCTTTAGAATTTTGTGTGGTTTAGTACCACAAACAGCTTGACTCTGTTTTAGATTGTGTTTCCTCTTTGAACTTTTCTCCAAAAAAAAAAAAGTACAACTGTATCAGAAACTGCTCAACATTAAATCCTTTCAGTTGAGTAGCAGATTTCTGTGCTGCTAAATTTACTAAATGGAATAAACGTTGCTGCACTATGATTGCAGGCTGAACCTTCTTTATGTGAGAAACACCTTTACTTGACCTATCATAGTGTTAGCATTGCCACAGGAAAATGACACACAGTTGCTCCATGAGATTTTTTAACAAACTCATTGTTCAAAATGTTGAATATTCCTTCACCTGTATTATTACTTGATTCAACCAATGATAACAAAACAGTTGAATTTTCCCCTATTTTTTCGTCAAAATATGTTATTGTAATGGGATACAGTTTATTTGCTTGAGCATCATTACTTCCGTCTGTAGATAGAGAAAAAGGATTTTTTTTTAACTTCAGATATGATGTTACTTGTAGAAACACTGGCCATGTGCTGAATTAGTGCAGTAGCCTTGGTTCTTCCACACGAATATTTTTTTGCGATCGCTGAATCGGGAAACATGGCTTGAAATAACAGTTTAGCATGGTCAGCAGCTGCTATGGGTAAATTGTGTTCCACAATAAATGAAGTGAACATAAGTTCTGCATTTATTACGCTGTTCTCCTTTGATGCAAACAAATCGCTCACTGACTGAACTTTCAACTCACCAAAAGATTTATGCTTTTTCGATTCTACGTCTTCGACAATCATCCCGCCCATAATGCGTGATACTAAAATCGCATCTCCAAATTTTGCAAAACACGTGGTTCACAGAAACTTTTGATTTCTCAAAACAGGGCCAATCTCTATTGTAAGTTTCTAGAAAACACTGTTTCTTCTTCGACAACGAAGGTTTGTGTAAAGAACGCTTCATTTTAAATAAATGAAAGAAAACAGCAAAAAAACCTTCACAATTGCCTCAACCTTCCGTGATGTAGCAGTAGGGTAGCACATGCAGCAGAGATAACCAAAAAGCATCAAGGACAATAAAGCAGAAGCGCTACGGCCTACGGGGAACGAAAGCAACTGCCCTGGTTGCACGCAGGAGCCATGAAGTGCATCATGGGAGTTCGGAACGAATGCCTAAGCAGCGTCCACACAGAGCTAAACTGCGTAGTTGCGTCCGGCACGGAGAGAACCAATGGGAGCGGTGTCATGGAATGAAACGCTGAGCAAGCATAGTGTGGTTGCTGCTCAGTCTACGATAGATGGATTGCCAATTAAGATGCAGAAATCTATAATACACAGAATGTAGCATTTAATTTTTTCCCCCCAGAAAAACTTGAAGAACCAACAAACATTTTTAAGTTGACGAAAATTTGCTTTCTATTTCAAAAAATTAAATCAAATGGCGATTTTCCGTAACTTCAGCGGTGTTTCCGTACTTCTGTAACAGCAACCAAAAATCCGTAAAATTACGGAAAATCCGTACTAGTTGGCATCTATGCATTTGTAACAATTAACCAACATAAAATCATTGACAACAAAGAACTTTCTCTAACATTAGCAGTTAGTTATGTACCAGGACTTCCTCTTAAAACAAAAAGTTATGCGTTTGTTCGAAATTCAATGTGGATCATTGCGATACAAAGGTTACGAAAGTCAAAGTTTAAATGTGAGGAAGCATTAAACACAGGGATTTCAATTGACTATGGAAAATAAAATTCAAACAGAAAGTAGGAAAAAAAAAATCAATTACTTACTATATGAAGAAAGTTCCATGACATTAGAGCCAAATAATTCAGTTCTACAGTGCTGGAGTCAGGAAAAGGCTCCATATTTGATTGAACTTAACAGTAATTTTAATAGTGGAATTAACACACAAACCTTACTACATGAAAAGTGTATGACACAGTCACATGATGGTATGCCACTGATTTAATAAAGTCAGATCAGTCTCCTGTCTGCTATAGTCTTATTTTATCCACAATGTCACAAAACTTTAAAAAATGACCATAGTTTTACCATACATATCCCTACTAGCATTTATCATGACTCACACATGCTTTTAACTGGTTAACAGTAGCATGTTTTGCTGCTTCAAGCTGTTCTCGGTTGAATTCTCTCTGATAACAACTTTCACTGTATACAGACATCCTGATTTTTTTTTAACCAACAATGCATTTAACGTTTCAATACTGAGACTAGCACAAAATTCTGTAAGGTTCTTTCTAACAATACTGAATATCCTCTCTGTCACTGCATTACTGTGAGGAACCAATAGTATGGCTAAAATGACTTTAGCAAGGCAAGAGACGAGTATTTTCTTGTTCCACTCCCATCTGTTAATTTCGAAATCTTTTCCCATGCAATGTCCAGCCTTGGAGAGTCCAAACTTTCTTGCTCTAAGATTCTCTACCTGGTACCTCAAAAACTCAATTTCAAGGTTATCCATATCACTGTTACTAACAATTCCTGGAACACTTGTTACTATGAACTGTACTGATGCATAGGAGGATTTCTGCCTTACTGATATATCTGCCACCTCAGCATGCTTTAAAAAATCATCAGCGAATGGAAATTTCTGAATTATATATTCACATCCCTTTTCATAGAAACATCTGACAGAAGAATAAAACAGTTTCAGTTGTGATTCTGGAAGTTCTTTTATTTCTGTCAAATAAGATCTTGTTTTTACACCAATAATAAGATCTTCGTCAGATTTCCGGTAGTTAACTTTTGTGAACTTGGCTTGAGTGACATCAGTAGTGTTGTTTAATGCAGATGGTTTAACAAATCTGATCAGCAAGTCTGTGAGTAGACTATAAAGTTTTCTTAAGTGTAAACTACTGGAGCTTCCAGCTGCAATTTTACATTCAGATCTACAAAAAGGGGCAATGTGCTGCTGAGAAACAAACAATAAAGTTTAGTATCTAAGGATCTTAGAGTGATTCTAGAATTTTTGAAGCAAACATTTCTTTCCAATACTTTAGAATCATCTTCATTTAAACAAAACAACTCTGTGATTGCATCCCACTGTGTCAGAAGACTATTGATTGCATCTGGTAAGAACAGCCAGCATGTAGATACATGTTTCAAAATCTTGTGTGGCTTCACACCACATAGCTTTTGGCACTCAAGTAGTTTTTTTCCTTCTTTTTGAGCTCTTGTCTAGGAAAAAGGAAATATCTATTAGAACAGCTTCTATATCAGTACCCAATTGCTTCACAGCGTTTTGGGCACATATGTGGAGTAAATGACAAATACAGACTTGTACTACAAGTGCAGGACTAACCGTTCTTAAATATGCTGCAAGACCACTTAAGTTCCATAACATTGTATTGGCATTGTTGCAGCCAAATGAGACACAGTTACTCCATGGAATGCTTTTTCATTTCATTGTCCAGAATTATAAAAATACCATGCCCTGTATTGTTGTTATCTGATTAAATAAACTTAGCAAAACAGACACTATTTCACCCTTACCAGAGTCAAAATATCTGACAACTGGATACAACTTTACAAAATTTTGATTGGTGCTTCCATCAGTTGCCATAAAAAATAACGAATTACAGAGTGCAAAAACTACAGTGGACTGTGTAAAGCTAGCCATGGATTTCACTAGTGAGGTGATTTTTGTTCGTGCGCAGCTGTAGTTCTTGGCAATGGCGGAATCCGGGAACATTTTCCTGAAAAAATTCCCAGCATGATCAGCTGCCACGATAGGTAAATTATGTTCTGACAGGAAAGAGGTGAAAAAGATTTTAGCATGCAATATTCGTAAATCCTCCGTTTTAGCAAAATATTCACCCAATGGCCTCACTTCTGGCCTTTCTTTGCAGTATCCTTTGTGTTTCCCAGATGTTATGTGGCAAGAACAGTCGAGCCTCCCACTGTGTTTAATTGAGAAATCGGAATTACACATTGCACAAAACGAGTGATGCTCTGAAAGTTGGGAGGTGCAGAAGAATGGCCACTTTTTAGAATACTCTGCTCTGAAGCGCTGGGAAGCTATTTTCTTCTTCGGTCGTGGCTCATCTAATTTTTCAGGTGGAGACAACCTGATTGATTAAAAAAAGTTATACACAAAAAATTATATGCCACCAATATAAGCAGTATGCACATTGCAAACTCCACACACAGTCCTCTCTGTCAAAAGACAGGGAGAGCCTCAACTGGAGAACTGAGCATGTGCAAAGCATCTGAAATACTTCGAAAGGCACCAAAATAAGCTAAACAGAAGCTAAAGGCACCCTGCTGGCTGGCTGCTGCAGTAATACCATCCACGTGACAATGATCGTAACGTGAGCCCACCTTTCAATAGACACTCTCTCTCTTTCGTCATTTTGGTTGGACTTAACCAACGCCAATGATTCGCTGGTTTCAAAGGAGATAGTGTGTCCCCCTCTCCCTGGGATGAGAGTGAGAGGAAGGTGGGTTTCAGTGGCGGCACCACTTCCACCCACCTGCCATTTAAAAAAGAAAAAGCAATTCACTTGCCTTTACAATAAAAAAGCAACAGGAGAGGAAGGTTTGTAATGTGCATGCCTAAAAAGAAAATCGAGGAGATCTTCTGTATGTCACGTGGTACCCCAGGCTCAGAGGTTCGGACCCCAGCTGTTACTGTGATAATGCCCCCCCCTTCCCTTTCCTAAAGCAGATGAAGCGTACTGAAAACAAAAGTACCATAATTTTCGACTTACGAGCCACACTGGAGACAATAGTGCACCCACCCCCACTGAAATTAGTTTCTGGTACATCAATTCTGCAAGATAATTAAAATGGCCCGCATGTTGTTTTTTACGAATAAAACAGCCACTAACTGTTTTTAGTTTCTTTTCTAGGTTGTGCATGAGAACAAGAAAACGAATTCACATTATTTCCAAAGACTGAAAGCAATTTGCTGACACATCCCGTTGAACAATCGCAAAATGACTGTTTACAAATCATGATTTAACAGGGATGAAAATATCTCCAGAGTCTTCCACCTAAATGCTCCCTCCAGAGTCTTCCACCTAAATGCTCCCTCCAGAGTCCAGACAAAGCAGGCGATTTGCGTTCTTCAATGCCATCAAACTGCACTGACAAATGAATAGTTAACTATCCTAACCCACTGATGTGACCTTGTCCTTGAATTTATCTTTCGAACTAACTCACTCCTCCTTCCTCCCTCCCCAACCCCACCATCCCGCTCACAACACTACACAGAGCTCCAGCAACAAGATTAACAAATTTCCTGCTTGAAGGTAATTTCCCTTCCGCAGAGTAGGAACCGGTGTAAAGAGTTGAGCTTTAACGTGCTTCTGCTAGAATATTTTCACAAAATATGGTAACTTTTCACAATGAAAAAAAAAACAAACAAAAAAAAAACCCTGCATCAATTGAAGATAAAAACCCAGGTGCACCATATCTTTATTTTTTAGATAAAACAAAAGACATAACAAAGAGGGGGACTTCATTTCGATAAAAAAAAAAAGTCTTGAATGCGTAGCGGCCTTTGTTAAAGCGGAGAACCTACGCTAAAAGCGTAGTGCTTGGTAGGTCTGTACATACCACATTTTTGAGTAAAAAAAATTCAGTAGCATAAAAATACACAAATGCATACAGTAAGTTACATGTACTAACAATGACAAATTATGCTTATAAAAGTTGGCTTGTTTGATAGGAATATTTTAAAAGCCTATACAGATATACATAAATTACAAAGTGGTGCTGTATTGCTTGATGGAACATGTAAGATGGACCTAAAAAGGCCAATAATAATAATAAAAAAAATTCAATTTCCATGCACATTTTTCAACAGCACATCATATTTGTTTAATATTTTAAACAAATTTCTTTGAAACTTTCACAAAATATGTTGCACAAATTTTCCAGAATACTTAGTATCTCAACTAAATTCAACAGTGCCATGTTTAAACTGAAATTTTAACAAATAAAGGTAACTTGATCACGCTAGTTGCATTACATGAAAAAAACTTTTACAAGAAAGTTCGTAAGTTAAGAGCTTTCGACCTTATCTTAGGTCTTCATTACGCCAATGGAGGACTAAGATTGTTGCCAGATTCTACATTTGAATTTTTTTCTATTTTTGTTGCCAAAACTTAGAATTGATCTCCAGATCATCGGTTTGCATTTGAGGAAATTGGTCCTCAAATGCAAATCCCCGGCAGCCAACCATCCTCATACTGTTGTCTCTACTTCAGACTTCATCCACAAACTTCCTAATCCCTTTTCTCCAAGTGTTAATCTATATACTCTTGATGTGGAATCTTTGTTCCCCTCTGTATCATATTTTGAGACCTACATGCTCCTCATGAAGAAATTGATTCTTCATTTTGAACCACCAGTACTCTTATCAAAGATCTTTATGATTGTTTACACAGTATTCATAAACACAGTTGTTTTGTTTTCAACAAAATTGTGTACAAGCAACAATCAGGTCTCCCCATGGGCTCACCTCTTTCCCCTCTTCTTGCAGAAATCTACATGCAACATATTGAAGTTTCCATCATTCCTCACCACCCTTTTCAACCTTCCCTGTGGTTAAGATATGTAGATGGCATTTTCATTAGCTGGCCACATACCGAGTCTGAACTACAGACACTGATCAACTCCATTACGGAAAAATTTCCTTCTATTAATCTCACTATATCTAAGGAAATAAACAACAAAATTGATTTCCTAGATGTCTCCATCTGCAGAAACTCTGATCTCTCCATAACTCGTTCCATCTATCGTAAACCTTCTGCGGTCACTAACATCACTCCCTACAAATCTTTCACTCTGCATCTCTACAAGCTCGCAGAATTGAAGTCTTGCATCCACAGGGCTCATATCATTTGCAACAGCCAACTTTCTCTTCAAGAAGAATTCTCCAAAATTTCTACAATAGCCCTCTTTCATGGTTTCCTTGCTCTTACAGTCAACTCCCTCTTAAAGAAATATGAAAACAATTGGAAAATTGAATACCTCCATCCTCAAAAGAAAGAAAACCTGAAATTCTCTGGTTCTGTTCCTTACTATCGTTCCTATGCTTATAAGTTACAGATTCCTTTTAGAAGTTTTGGTAACCATCTTGCCATTAAATCCACCCCAAGCATCTTGAAACTTCTACAAAGGGATAGGGGCAAAGTTGAAAATCTGGAACCCCCCCCCAACCCCCAGGAGTTTACAGCATTCCTATCTCTTCTTCAACAGGTGATAACTTATACATTGGAAGCACATACAGGAGCATTAAATCACAGAATTTTAGAACATAAAAAAGATGTTTTGAAAACCAATCCTAATACAGCCTGACGATTATGGGCAAAACACGTAACAATATTAACAAAGAAAGGTAACTTGATCACGCTAGTTACGTTAACTAAAACTTTTACAAAAGTTCGTAAGTTGGAAGCTTTCGACCTTATCTTAGGTCTTCATCACGCCAATGGAGGACTAAAATTGTTGCCAGATTCTACATTTGAATTTTTCCTATTTTTGTTGCCAAAACTTAGAATTGATCTCCAGATCAACGGAATGTAGAGAGGAGATTCGGAGTTGCAAGTCATTGAGTTGAAAATAATTTCTATGCTTTCACGGTAACGGAGGGCAAAACGATTGTCAAACGAAGCAATTCGTTTTGCTTCGTTCCAGTGGGGAACTGCAGATGTGTCTTCCATTGTCAAAATAGACAAGGCAGTGTTGGGATTGCCTTTCGAAACATCTTTTCTGTGTTCTAAAATTCTATGGCTAATGCTCCTGTATGTGCTTCCAATGTATAAGTTATCCCCAGTAGAAGAAGAGATAGGAATGCAGTAAACTCCTGGGAGGTTCAGGCTTTCAACTTTGTCCCTATCCCTTTGTAGAAGTTTCAAGATGTTTGGGGTAGATTTAATGGCAAGATGGTAACCAAAACTTCTAAAAAGGATCTGTAACTTATAAGCATAGGAAGGATGGTAAGGAACAGAACCACAGAATTTCAGGTCTTCTTTCTTGTGAGGAAGGAGGCATTCGATTTTCGAATGGTTTTCATATTTCTTTATGAGGGAGTTAACTGTAACAGCAGGGAAACCATGAGAGAGGGCTATTGTAGAAATTTTGGAGAGTTCTTCTTGAAGAGAGAGTTGGTTGTTGCAAATGATATGAGCCCTGTGGATGTAGGACTTCAATGCTGCAAGCTTGTAGAGATGCAGGGTGCAAGATTTGTAGGGAATGATGTTAGTGGCTGCAGAAGGTTTTCGATAGACGGAACGAGTAATGGAGAGATCAGCGTTTCTGCAGATTTTGTGATTTACTTCCTTAGATATAGTGAGCTTAATGGAAGGAAATTTTTCTGTAATGGAGTTGATCAGTATCTGTAGCTCAGACTCGGAATGTGGCCAGCTAATGAAAATGTCGTCTACATATCTTAACCATAGGGAAGGTTGAAAAGGGTGTAGAGGAATTATGGAAACTTCAATATGTTGCATGTAGATTTCAGCAAGCAGAGGGGAAAGAGGTGAGCCCATGGGGAGACCAGATTGTTGCCTATACACAATTTTGTTGAAAACAAAACAACTGTGTTGATGAATAGTGTGGAAACAATCATAAAGATCTATGATAAGAGGACCGGGGGGTTCACAATGAAGAATCAATTTCTTCATGAGGAGCATGTAGGAATCAAAATATGGTACAGAGGGAAACAAAGATTCTACATCAAGAGTATACAGATTATCACACGGAGGAAAGGAATTAGGAAGGTTGTGGATGAAGTTTGAAGTAGAGACAACTGTATGAGGATGGTTGGCTGCCAGGGATTTGCATTTGTGGACCAATCTCTTTTCAAGGTTTACTGCTGGAGAAAACGAATATTCCACTAAAGGTCTGATGGGGTTACCAGCTTTATGCAGTTTCACTTGCAGGAAGAGCCTGGGAGTTCTAAAGTAAGGAGGGGGTGATATATCACCAAGGAAGGATTGAAGAGTTTCTTTCTTAGCTAATCTGTCAACTGAGTTTTTGAGTGAGTTGGTGGTGTCTGACTGTAAAGGGATGCAGTTAGCAGATGTAAGAAAAGAAAGCACTTTTTGGTTTAGAGTTTCTTTACCAATGATGACTGGGCAACCAACTTTATCTGCTTTGCATACGGCTAGGTCATTTTCTTGAATAAATGACCTGAATTCTTTTAAACAAGAGGAAGAGTACTTGATTGGCACAGAATTTTGCTTGGATAAGATAACAGCAGCGTTGGCACGAAGGATAGGCTGCTGAACAGTCTCAGTTCTGTGGATGGCTGATTCTATAACAGAAACAGTTTGTGGAAGATTGATAGGAAGAGCAGGTGAAAATTTTGGGCCTAATGATAAGAATTTATCCAAGCTAGGAGGAATAGTGACAGAAGAAAGATTTACATACTTTGGCTTGTCAGTAGAGGCTGATGACGGAGATGTTGTTCGACTTTTTTGCTTGGAGAGTAGAAAATTGAATTTCTTTGTATGGCGAGCATATTCTTTTACTTCTATTGTTGAGAGGGTTTGGTTGATGCGAACCATGAAAATATCAAGCAAAGCAGGATGAGTGGTAGCAGCCAGTGATTGGTAGCTAATGTAGCAGGAAAGTTCAGTTTTAGCTATGGAGGAACGCAGGTCACGGATAGCGGCAGATAGGAGGTTATGGCTGGTTTGCTGTAGTAACGCACGGCACCGTCCTTTGAAGATGGGTTTGCAGATCTGAAAAGCTTGGGGAAGAATGCCAGAAGTCTTGCAGGAAACAAGAAAACGAAGGCTGCAAAGCGAACTTTTGTAAAAGTTTTAGTTAACGTAACTAGCGTGATCAAGTTACCTTTCTTTGCTAATACAGCCTTGTCTATTTTGACAATGGAAGACACATCTGGAGTTCCCCACTGGAACGAAGCAAAACGAATTGCTTCTTTTGACAATCGTTTTGCCCTCCGTTACCGTGAAAGCCTGGAAATTATTTTCAACTCAATAACTTGCAATTCCGAATCTCCTCTCTACATTCTGATGATCTGGAGATCAATTCTAAGTTTTGGCAACAAAAATAGAAAAAATTCAAATGTAGAATCTGGCAACAATCTTAGTCCTCCATTGGCATGATGAAGACCTAAGATAAGGTCGAAAGCTCCCAACTTACGAACTTTCTTGTAAAAGGTTTTTTCATGAAACGTAACTAGCGTGATCAAGTTACCTTTATTTGTTATTATTGTTACGTGTTTTGCCCATCATCGTCATGAAATTTTAACTCTGTATCATTGAATACACATAGTGGTCAAATGGAGTGCATATAGCAACAATGAAACTTAAGTCCAACTGAATGAGCAGTCATACTGAACTGAAATACTTTAAGTTACTGATTAGATGTGGGTTTCCAGCAAGTATGACATAATTTAAATTGTATCAAAATACAAACTTCTTATTACTCTTTAGTCTAGAGCATGTGTTCTTATACTTTGCCTTTTACATACCTTCTTTCACGAAAAGCCCTCTAGGCCCTTTTCAAAATGCACTGAGATGGTGAAAGTTACATGTTCCAATTTGCACAAGACCACACTCTTAATGCTTCAACTTCATCACTCTTCAGCCTAAAAACCTTTCGTTTACGTCTGGTCCATCACTACCAAATGCCACAAGTTTGAGTGGCGATCAACTGCTGTTATCAGGGGCTTCACTTAATTTCTTCTTCAAGTGCTCTGCAGTTGCATGGCCAATAAAAAATATCCTGAGATGCCTATTTTCCAGCTTTTAAGATTTGTCACACCAAAATCGAATTTTGATTTGCAGTTCTTTACGACCACCATCATTTGTTGTCTCATCAAAGCATAAGCTGAAATAATATTAATTTTGGAATAAACTAGAGGATGATTCCTCACATCATCCTCTAGTTTATTCCAAAATTAATGTCCAAGTACATTTGATACAAGGTATACAACTTGGGCTGCTGAAAACGAAAAAGTAGTGAGACCTAGTCGAGGGAACATAGCTTGAAATGTTTCTTTGAAATCAGAGCAAGATGCATAAGTGTAGTGACAAATAACACATTTCATGGCCAGGATCAGTTCTGCAGAAATGGAGGTATCGCCACTTATCATCTTAAGAATTCCAACTGTAGACTGACCCAAATCATGCCTACATTCTACATTGTTTGTTGAAGTTTCTAAAGCTGCGTTCTTTGATTGTGAAGAAGTACGTTCTGACGCCACGTTCGTCTGATATTCCTACAGTGAGATAAATGGGAAACAATTATATTAGTTACAATAGATCGACCGATTATGAGAATTACTTAGGAATAAAGGAGGTTAATTCCCGGTGTCAAATTTTCGGATAGTAACCCTACCCTTCATCAGGACAAACACTACAGTAAGTGTTGCCAACTTTGGGTAAAACTACAACCTTTAAAATCATTTAATATAGTTCCTCTTCTTCTCTCAATCTCAAGACCTTCCAAAAGTTTTCTCTTGAAGAAATGCTTTTGTGGTGGGTCAGAATTTTTACTGAGTCCCATAGGATTTTATGTCCAGTAGATTGAACATGTCTGTCAATGCCAGTTTTATTTGTAAAGCTTTTTTTATGGCTGCTTTATGTTCTTTCAGCCTAGCCTTAAGCTGTCTGCCTGTTTCACCTACACAGCTAAGACCACATTCACACTTGATATTGTAGACTACTCCTTCTTTTAACAAGATGTTAGTTTCTTGCTGCTTTAATTTAGGAAAGTAGTTATTGATCTTATTTCCTAAACCTGGAGTTTGTCTGATTTGAATTTTTTTGCTAATCCTTTAAAGTTTTTCGAGAAGGCCCTTATGGTAGGTGATTTTTCTAGTTAACCAACATCCTGGGTTAGGGCTCCGATCTTTTTATTATTAGTTAAAAATTTTTTCCACTATTGGAGAAAAGGTAATTATTATCCAGGAGAATGAGTTTAAGTTCGTTTTTTGCGCTCGCTTCATTTTTGTTTGCGCAAAAAAACCGAAGTAAACTCATTCTCCAGGATAATAATTACCTTTCTCCAATAGTGGAATTTTTTTTAACTAATAATAAAAAAGATCGGAGACCTAACCCAAGATGTTGGTTAACTAGAAAAATCACCTACCGTAAGGGCCTTTTTGAAAAATTCAAAGGATTAGCAAACAATTTCAAATCCGACTAGCTCCAGGTTTAGGAAATAAGATCAATAACTACCTTCTTAAATTAAAGCAGCAAGAAACTAACATCTTGTTAAAAGAAGGAGTAGTCTACAATACAATATCAAGTGTGAATGTGGTCTTAGCAATGTAGGAGAAACAGGCAGACAGCTTAAGACCAGGCTGAAAGAACATAAAGCAGCTATAAAAAACATGACAAATAAAACTGGCCTTGACAGACATGTTCAATCTACTAGGCATAATTTCCTATGGAACTCAGTAGAAATTCTGACCCACCAAAAGCATTTCTTCAAGAGAAAAACTGTTGGAAGGTCTTGAGATTGAGAGAAGAAGAGGAACTACATTAAGTGAATTTAAAGGTTGAATTTTCACCCAATGTTGGCAACACTTACTGTAGTGTTTGTCCTGGTGAAGGGTAGGGTTACTACCCAAAAATTTGACGCTAAGAATTAACATCCTTTATTCCTAAGTAATTCCCATAATCTGTCTATTGTAACTATCATTGATCATCTAAGAAAGCCATGACTTCATTTATTAGTAAATTGTATGAGGTTGTTGCAGGTGAAATGTCGGTTTTGGGATGGTCATTTCGAGCCGTACAAACACCGGCAGATGGCGCTAGTGTGTTTCATCGGGAAGGTTAAGTATCCCTGCTCGTGGCCACGGAATAATTTCGGTGCTTGCTCACAGTGTGATCGTGTAGCCAGAACATGGAAGGAGGCCAATTACGGATACTTTTTCTGTATGAGTTCAAACTGGGCCACAATGCCGCAGAAGCAGCCAGGAACATCAACACAGCATTTGGAGGTGACACAGTAAACGAACGGACCGTGCAGCGATGGTTCAAAAAATTCCGAGCCGGTGATATGAAGCTTGCAAATGCACCGCGCGCGGGCACTCAGCACCAGCCATCGACAACGATGCACTGTAAACCCTAGTTGAGAGTGACCCAAGCCAAACTGTACAGGACATGGCAGAGAAATTAGGCGCCCACTATTCGACAGTTTTCCGTCACTTGCAAGAACTTGGTAAAGTCGAGAAGTTCGATAAATGGGTTCCCCATGAGCTGACTGAAAGCAACATGAAGCGTCGACAGGAGGCTTGCACTTCGCTGCTCACCCGGAACAGAAACGCTCCATTTTTGAACAGAGTAGTGACATGTGATGAAAAATGGATAATGTACGACAACTGTCGTCGATTTGCACAATGGCTAGATGTTGGTGCTGCCTCAAAACACATGCCGAGACCAGAACTTCATCTGAAGAATATATTGGTGACTGTTTGGGGGTGTGCAACCGGTATTCGGCACTATTCGTTCATGAAATCTGGAAAAACCATTAATGCAGAGAAATAGTGCAACCAGCTGGATGCAATGCATCAAAAGTTACACGTTAAGATGCAGAGATTGGTCAACAGAGATGGTGTTGTACTGCTTCATGACAATACGAGACCTCACGTTTCAAGAACAACGGTTCAAAAATTACACAGCCTAGGCTATGAAACTTTTCCACACCCAGCTTACTCTCCCAACCTCTCGCCCACCAACAACCACTTGTTCAAGGATTTGCACCATTTTGGGGCAGGGAAATGATTCACCAATGAAGCAGCCATTAAACACGCCTTTGAACAGTTTCTGAAGTCCACAATGGCCGACTTCTATGCAACTGGCATCAATGCACTGGTATCGCGATGGGAGAAATGTATTGCACCTAATGGTGCCTATTTCGATTAATACAGATCGGTTTCCACTGTGTAACTGTAGATGGAAGTTTCACTCCCAGACCGACATTTCATGTGCAACAACCTAATACTACCCAGAATTTATTGAAAACTACATGACCTGCAATATTTTAAGTGTAACACATTAATATCAGGGATTTCCTTCTGAATGCATTTGTTTTGCCGCAACATGAATAGGAAGCTGCCGTATCCAAGAACTGTTGCTATTGTTACTGAACGTTTGCAAATATACACTTAGGAAGAATAAATAATATGTAATTACTGTTTGTTTGTTTGGTTGGTTTTTAGCAGCATATTTTTTGAGATTAATGATGGCATTCAGATGAAAATACATTATTTCTGAAACCAACCAACTGGCAAGCCACACGTACTTGGTTTGCGTGTGCATCACAAACTCCTAAAGTTTTCTGAAGGAAAGCGTACCTTCGATATAAAAGGGAAACTAATGTAACATTTAATAATCAAATTGTAAAATCACTTTTCAGGAGTTGCGCCATGATACTCTTCATACAATGTTTTTCATCCAGTAATTATTATCAACGTCAAACTTTTGTTATTGCTGTGAACAACTACAACTGGAACCAAAACTATAAGAGTTAGTTAGTTAGTTAGTTAGTTAATTGATTTTAGTGGCGCAAGGGCCAGGTTTGGCCAAAGAGCGCCATACATAGAACTATCAGTTAAAGATTTTTTTTTTTTTTTAGAGGCGGGGTGAAATGATTAGGAGCAGACAGGCTTGGTAAAAGTTAGAAAAGAGAATGATAAAAGCTGTGAAGACTAGTTAGTTAATTAGGTTTAGAAATAAATTTATTAATTCACTGTTATAATCATTATAAATTATTATTATTATTTTTTTTTTAAATAAGTTTTAAAAAGTCAATCTGCTTTAAGAACGAAAATACTGCGAAAGTGTCGCAGTGGTCGCCCAAAAGCTTCTGCAGTGTAGCTGCGCCGTCATCCAGTAGATGAGACTGAAAATAGTGAAGCCGATGATTACAAAAACGAACACAACTACATAAAACATGAGAGATGGTGAGTAAACAGTCGCACGCCTCACACATTGGGGCAGCGTCGCCACACAGCAAATAGCTATGCGTGAAGCGACAATGCCCAATGCGGAGACGCGCAAGAACAACTTCTTCCCTACGGTTCCGGCGACACGATGATTTCCAGATTCCAAGGTTAGGTTTTACACGGTGCAGTTTATTCTCCACCTGTTGGTCCCACAGACTTCGCCACGTTCGTCTGATATGATCGTGAACAAGAAAGCGAAACTCGCGGTGAAACAGTGGCAAGGGTGTGACGACCAAAGAAGAGGCAGATCTAGCAGCAGAATCGGCAGACTCGTTCCCTGGGATCCCAACATGCCCAGGAATCCAGCAGAACCGAATCTGGACATCAGCCTCGAGCAAAGAACGAAGAAGTCTCCGAACGGCAAAAAGAAGTGGGTGGCCAGTGAAATCCAAAGATGACAATGATTGCACAACACTCAACGAATCAGTGTACACAACAGCACGCTGATGAGAGCTCGACTGCACGTGAACAAGTGCAAGATACACAGCATGCATCTCCGCCGAAAACACCATGGCCTCAGGAGGAATGCGGGCAACAGAAACTTCGTCAACGTAGACGGCGGCGGATCCAACAACACCAGCCGCCTTAGATTCATCGGTGAAAACAGGAATAAAGTCTGCATTGACGTAACGGTGTTCGGCGAAGAGCTGCTGGTACACTGACACAGGGGTTGAGGACTTGTCAAAAGATGTAAAGCTGGTATCAACCATGACACCAAGAGGATGCCATGGGGGATCCTCAAAGCCCCTGGTCTCTCCAACGAGTGACAAGTCGAGTCCTGCATCACGAGCTACGGCCGCCATACGAAGACCGAAGGTTCGAATGCACGAGGGACGGATCTCGAACAAACGAGCATGCTGGGGATGAAAAACTGCATCGTATAAAGGATGGTCTGAGAGAGATTTAAGTTTCAGGTAAAATTGAAGAGACAGCTGCAGACGGCGTAAATGAAGCGACGGTTCGTTCGCGTCGGCATAAAGGCTGGGAATGGGTGACGTGCGAAATGCTCCCGTACAAAGACGCAGCGCTTGATGGTGGATGGTATCCAACGGCCGAAGAACGGTAAGACGCGCAGAGCCATACACCATACAGCCATAATCCAGCTTAGACCGAATGAGAGAATGGTAAATACGGAACAAAGAAGTCCTGTCTGCACCCCAGGAGACTGAGGCAAGGATCTTAAGGATTGACAAGGCTCTCAGACAGGAAGTCCTTAGCCGTCGAACGGTCAACGGTCAAACCAAGAAACTTGGTTTCCGGCAAAACTGGAATGGCTGCACGGTCCAAATAGAGCTCTGGATCAGGATGGAGGCCACGCCTCCGGCAGAAATGGACACAGGCTGTCTTGTCGGGAGAAAGAACAAACCCATTATTGTTAGCCGCTTTAACAATCTGGGTAATTGCAGACTGCAGCTGCCTTTCAACGAAATGCATGCTGGATGACGAACAGAAGATGTGAAGGTCGTCAACATAAATGGTAGCCGAAACCGTAGGAGGAAGATTTTGAGTAAACAATTAATGCGGAGGATGAACAGAGTCACCGAAAGAATGCTGCCTTGAGGAACGCCTTGTTCTTGATGGAAAAAGGCAGACAGCGTTGTACCCAGGCGCACCTGGAACACACGGTTACGAAGAAAGTTAGCAATGAAGGTTGGCAGGTTTCCCCGCAACCCACTGTCGTGGAGGTCACGGAGGATACCGTAACGCCACGCTCTATCGTAAGCTTTTTTCGATGTCAAAAAATACAGACACCAGGTGCTGCCTACGTACGAACGCATCACGAACAGATGTCTCAAGGAGCAGGAGATGGTCAGGAGCTGAACGATGACGACGGAAGCCGCTTTGTGATGGAGACAGTATTCGATGTTCTTCAAGAAAATAAATTAGCCGGGAATTAACCATTCGTTCAAGGATTTTGCACAGACAGCTAGTGAGGGCAATTGGCCGATAACTAGAGGGAGACTTGGGGTCTTTGCCAGGCTTGGGAAAAGGTAAAACAAAAGCTCTTTGCCAAGAGTCCGGGAAACTGTGCTCCAACCAAATGCGGTTGAAAAGCACTAACAGATTCTCGAGAGACGACTGCGAGAGATGACGAATCATGTCATAGTGGATGCCGTCAGGACCGACAGATGTTGCGCCGGACCGATGCAGAGCCACCCGTAGTTCAACCATGCTGAAGGGGAGTTATACTGAGTGTTATAAAAAGGCGCAAAGGAGATTTTCTGGCGTTCCACGGTTGTTTTAATCCTCTGAAAGGGCGGGTGATACGCCTGAGAACTAGAAACTGAGGCAAACGCTTTGCCCAAGCAATCCACAATCTCCCCAACTTCAGCATATGTGCAGCCGTTATTCTCAAGAATTGAAATTTGGCGGGAACTATAGTTTCCGGATCTTACGATTTTTTTCCCAAACAATTTTTTAACTGGCACGTGAATTGATAGATGAAACGTACTTCATTCAAGACTCCCTCTTGCTTCGTCGACGCACCAACCGAGCGTAAGATTTTGCTCTTTTAAATTTAACAAGATTAGCATCGGTCGGATAACGCCGAAAAGTACACCAGGCCTTATGCTGAACTCTCCTAGCCGCTGCGCAATCAGGGTTCCACCAAGGCTTCGGACGTCTTGGGAGCGTCGTTGATGTTTTGGGGATAGAGAGATCTGCTGCCTGAATGATACACGTTGTGACATCAGTAACAGCTGCGTCAATTGACCCCCGGGTCACCATGGCAAAAGATATTACTGCGGACAGTGTGAAGACCTCCCACTTGGCACGATCCATCCTCCAACGAGGAGGGCGGGAGGCAGAAGATGGTACGCTCACATTATACCTAAGTACAATTGGGAAGTGGTTGCTTCCATGGAGGTCGTCACACACAGTCCACGACCAGTCGGCCATAACCGATGGTTGACCCAAAGATAAATCGATTGCACTGAAACTTCGTGTAGGCTCGTGGAAGTAAGTGTCAGCACCGGTGTTAAACAGGCACAAAGAGGTCGAGGAAAGAAGAGATTCGATCCTACGGCCTCGTGTGTCTGTTCTGACACTACCCCACAATGGATTATGAGCATTGAAGTCACCCAGAAGAAGAGCAGGTGATGGCAGCTGCCCAACTAAGCTCTCAAGAACGGACACGCTCACGTCCTCATCCGGTGGCAGATAGACGCTGCAAACAGTTAGAGGCACAGGCATGGAGATACGCACCGCAACGGCTTGTAAAGATGTTGAGACTGCAACGGGAGAAACTGGAACACTGTGGGGGACAAGGATGGCAACTTCCCCGCAAGCTATATCTCCTGAAACATTATCTTTCCGAAATGCACTGTAGCCTCGAACTGAAAGGAGGTCTGATGGTTTAAGTTTTGTCTCCTGGAGGCAAAGGCACGCCGGAGAGTATGACGAAAGCAGATGTTTCACGTCTTCATGTCTTGTTCGAAAGCCTCGACAGTTCCACTGAACGATTTGATTCATGGTTTGAATTGTGGTGAATGAGAAAAAAAAAAACGAAAAACAAACCCGAGAAAAACTGGGACAACTAAAAGTTGTCCGATTCCATCATTTCGTCTGCAATGTCCATTTGCGCTTGGGACTGTTTTGTCCGACGCCCTGTAGTCTCTGGTGGTAAAATGGGGCGGTATTTTGGTTCCTGTGTCGCAGATGATCTTGTCCGATCCTGGTTCTTATGATGGGAGTTTGGAGATTTCTTCTCCTTTTCTTTTTCCTTTCTCTTTCCTCCCGGGGTTGTTGAAGTCCCGGTGGTGCTGGTGTTAGTTGCAGCAGGTTTAGGCACAGTGGTTGTTGGAGCTTTCGCCTCCCTAGCTCGGGATTGTAGTGCTGCCAGACCAGCAGCTATGATGTCGTCTAGCTTGTAGGGACAATTCACTGGGATTTGGCTATCAGTCTGGGTACCGACTGTAGTCCTTGCAACAACCGCTGATGCATAGGATCGCCGATTTGATTGGTTTGGAGCGACCTTTCTTCTGGCCTCTGAATAGGAGATTCCCTCAACGGTCTTAATGCGTTGGATCTCTTTTTCCTCTTTCCACTTTGGACAGTCTCTCGATGATGCTGCATGAGATCCCTTGCAGTTGAAGCACAGCTCGGCTTCGGCATGGCAATCTTGCAAAGTATGGTCTGTTGCAGTACAACGCCCACACCGAGCAGTGCTCCTGCAAGACTGCTGGGAGTGACCATATGCTTGGCATTTGAAGCATCGTAGAGGACTTGGTATGAAGGGGCACACTTCAAGGTGTAGATACCCTGCCTTGATTGATGTTAGCAGGGATGGGGTGTTAAAGGTCAGTATGATGTTTCGAGATGGGACAGATTGGCCATTTCGCCGAAATAGGATGCGCCGGACTCCACTCACTTGTTGGTCTTTCAGTTCCTCCAGAAGTTCTTGGTCACTGCACTCCAGAAGGTCTTGAGAAGAGATAACACCTCGTGAGGAATTGAGGTAGCCGTGAGGGGTAACTTTTACTGGACAATCTAAAAAAGAGGTGGTGTTTAAAAGCACTGTGGCATATCTGGGACTCGACATCTCGACAAGAAGATCTCCAGATTGGAGCTTCTTAACGCTCTTAGGAGAGCTGGCAATTGATTGCAATGCTTTATTTATCCAGAAGGGGCTTCTGGTGTTTAATGGGTTTGAAGCGTCCAAGGAGTGGATGCAAAAGAACCGAACATTGGCAGAATCAGGTGTAGGTTTCTTGTTGGGAGGGAGTGACCCTTCCTCAATGGGCCGCTTTGTTTGAAGTTCTTGGGAAATTTTTTTGTTAGCCATGAATAGAAGTGAAAAGTTCGTCCGCCGATTTCCTCGCCCACAACCGAGCCCAACAGGGGAGAGCCGGAGGTCCGCAAGCCCAATTGGACGCAGGACACGACTCTAGGGTTAAGCAACGGATATAGCATGTTGATAGTGCAGACATGCGCTCAGCGAGTACCGAGACTTTCCCAGGTCTCGGTAACACCCCTTTGGCATGCCCGCACTATCCCCAAACTCACCCTGTTGTACGAAACAACAAGCCGATTGACTAGGAGTGGGTTAGTTCCTAGCCGCCCATTTAGGGTGAAGCAGGGGGCAAATAGGAGTGTTGGCGACTGGCGACAACAACAACCTGGCCACCAGAAACCTCAGCCTCCAGCATCCCCTTTTCCACCTTACGGGTCACCGCACACGGCAAACGTGCAGGTAGGTCTAGCAAACCAGCCCGGAAAAACAAGAGAGGAACAGAAAATGGAGAAGCAAGTCGAGTAGAAAATGGAGTAGAAAAGAAGAACAGGTAGTGGAGAAGAAAGTAAAAACAGGAAAGGGAGAGGAAAGCCAGAGGAAAGGAAAGGGCTGGCGCATAATCACAACCTCAGCATCCAACAACTGAGGCGGGTGCTGTCAAGGTGGTGGCAACACAAAGTTGTAATGGGAAGAATCAAACATAACATGTCGGCTGGGGCCGTGGGGTCGCTACTCCCCATCAGCTGGAAGAACAGCTGTCCCTGCGGTAACATGAAAGCACAAAAACAAGAAAGCAAAAAACCGTAATAAGGTCATCTTGGGCCGTGGGGGCGCCGCTCCCCAAATAACTGGAAAACCAGTTATCCCCGTGCGGGGAAAAAAAACTATAAGATAAACAGTGAGATTTAGTAAAGTTGGCTAGGTAAAAGAGGCTTCCATCGCTTAACGCTTGCACAGTGACGTTTTGGTGTGGGATTGCCTCAACCCCTCCTCCTTCAGTAGTAGTAGAATCAGTTTGTGACTTTTTTGTTGTTGCTGTCTGAAAAAACCACTGCTCTTGCATATGCGGGGTCCTGCGTGTATCGACATGGACATTAAGCAGACAATTGCGAGTTAGTAAGTGGTTCAATGCACCTTCCATCTCGAAGAAGAAAAGTGTGAGGGTGAAGATGTTTCCCAAGGTAGGTTAAAATGAGAAAAAGAAAACCTCCGAAAAATTCTGCTCCCAGAATGTACGGGGCAAAATTCAGACTTTAAGTAAGAATCAAAATATCGGTATTCCTGAAAATTGATTATAAAAGATACGATATAAACAATCCTTTTATTTATCCATAGCACTCGTGAGCTATTTTAGTTAACATACATGGGACTGACGACTGTGCAATGAGAAAGTGTGAATATTACGCAGCATGAAAAAACTGAATCGTTCACTGTAATTGATGTGTTGATGTTTTTCTATTAGCGGTGTCGGGGACTGGGGCCCAGTTTTCGGTTCCACTATGAAAAAAAAAAAAAAAAATAATCACACATCCACACATTCTTGTCTCCAAGAATGATTCTTTAAATTGTTTCTCTCATTAATCTTTTTCTGAATTTCATTCTTTGAGGCAAACTGAGTGACATGAAAAACATTTTATTTCCCACTTTCTTAAACATTCGTTCACGGAGTTTAGTGGAAATTGTGTAGTTAGTTTTGTGTGTGTACTGTATATGTATGTGTCTTTGGAACAAGCGCTAAAAAGAATTTGAGCACATGTAAATGGATTAAATTACTTTTAGTCTATGGGTGAAAATAGAACATGTGTTAACTAAATTATTCACTTCATTTTAAAACTTAAATTTATATAATCATCATCATTGTCAACCATTATCAATCCACTGCTGGACAAAGGTCTCCCCAAGTTTCCTCCACAACGGTCTGTCTTGTGCCAGTATCCCCCACGTCACTCCCGCATACTTTAGAATTTCATACACCCATCGCCCATGCGGTCTTCTTCTGGGTCTTTTCCTGTCCCTTGGAATCCAATCTAAATTTTGGCTGTCCATCGATGGTCTGTCCTTCTGGCAGTATGTCCAGCCCATTGCCATTTCAGGGATTTAACTCTGACCATGATGTCTTCCACTCTCGTCATTTTTCGGATCCACGAGTTCCTCTTCTTATCTCTCCTGGTTACACCAAGCATGCACCTCTCCATGCTCCTTTCAGTTGTCTGCAGCCTTTGTATGTCTCTGTTAGTTAAGGTCCACGTCTCTGCACCATATGTAAGCACTGGAAGGATGCATTGATCAAACACTTTTCTTTTAAGACATAATGGCATATTGCTTTTGAAAATTATGCTGTTTCTTCCAAAAGCTCTCCAGGTAAGTTTTGTATGCCGATTAATTTCTTCATCAATGTGACCCTCACTTGATATCTGCTGTCCAAGATATAAAAAAAAAAAAAAAAAAAAAAAACGTTTCTGCAGACTTTTAATTTGGAAGTAGCAATGAGTTGATATGCCATCATTCGTAAACAAAGAAATGCATTATGCATGTTTGGGTGTTGCTACTGTCTTGGTCAGATGGTTGTGCTACATTACACATCCCTCCCAAGCACAAATACTGTTTTCTTACAATGACAACAGGTAGTACTGAGAGTAATTTACTTTTTGATATGGGCCTACCTACAAACATCATAATGTTGACATTGCAATTTTAGGAATTTGGAATAAATTGTTTTATTGGTGCAACATGGGAAAGTGTGATAACCAAGCTTTGACTTGTCTAAGGATGGCATTTTTTAGACTTATGTACAAAAAGCAATTATTTGCATACATTTTAAAAAACATATTCTGTGATAAGTAATATCTTGGCTACCACACCTTTCCTTATTACACTAATAAAACGGAAGAGCTCAAACTTATCTTGGCACATTTTACATGTTGTATTTTATAGTAATTTTATTCTGACATTAAATATTACTCATGAGCAGGCACATAATAATGATAATACTTCAAAATCACCAGCTTTGTAGAAATACATTTTTGTACACCTTATCTATTACTTTTCAGTTGTGTAAAATAAATCAATTTCTAGTATGAGTTTCAAAATATCTTCTGATTAGAAAGTGATTTATTAACAACTGATACAAATAAAAGAAAAATAATTATCAAAATCAATCTACACTTTCACTGCTGTAATTTGATTTTCTTTCACAAGCTGTTGTTGTTTGGTCATTAGTTCATCCTCTTTGAATAGGTAAACCTTATCTCACTCAGCAAAACCCAAACATTTTTGATCAGTTAATAATTAAGGGTAAATCAACAAAGTTGCAACCTCCAGCATCATAAATCACTGCTTCATTATCCAAACAAAGTACCTTTGTCTTCACTGGCAACATTTCTTGAACCCAAAATCAAACTTTTGAAACAGTTTCTAACTACCTGACAGTGTAATTAGTATTGGTTGGAACAATGGCAAAGTGGGTTTGTTTTTTGCCCACTGCTAAAACAACCCAATCTGGTCCACAGTTACAGATTATTGGGTAGTTAGTTCTCTTACATTTTGGAAGAAAAAGATTTAAAAAAGAAAGAATACAATAAATACATAGGCACAGAAAAACATTTACCCCACATGAGTGCTTTATGGGATCATGCAGGAAAGTCTATTAAAAATGAGCATAAATGTAGGTAAATCATAAAGAAAAGGCAATTTGAAAATTATGCGGTAACTGCAGTGGATAGAAACTGATGAAATTCAATGTTTGCAATGGTTTATGGGTAGTTTGAAAACACACAGCGTAGAATTCTGCCGTAAGTATAGTTGAAGCCAAGGTCAAATAAACATGGAGATACCACTGCACCATCGTTGAACAACGTGCTGTAAACATGGAGGCACCTTCTTTGGGAAACAGGGAGTGAAACCTGCTGAAATTCACCAAAGGATGTTGGCTCAGTACGGAAGTGTAAACAGCTTGATTCAGCGAAAAGTTTATGAATGTGTAGAAAGGTTTAAAGCAGGAATAACAAGCTTAACCGATAAAGCTCGATCTGGTTGGCCATAAACATTATGCACACATGCCCAAATTGACAGGGCAAATGGATTGATCAGGAAACACATGGATTATGTTGTCTGCTGTTGCTGCACATTTGGATATAAGCTATGGATCCACACAAGCCATACGCCTTGCACGGTGAATTAGGGCACCATAAAGTTTGCCCCCAGATGGGTACCCAAACAGTTTACTAATCTGCACAAGTAACAGTGCGTGGAGATTGCAACCTAATTCCTGAAATGTTATGAAGAAAGTACGAGTGCTTTGGAGTGGACTGTCACTGGTAACACGACATGGGTTCATCACTCTGAACCAGAAAGCAAGAAGACAAAGCCTGCAGCAAAACCACCCATATTCTCCAATAAAGAAGGTATTCAAATGACAGCCCTATGCACAAGAAAATCGTGCTGACCTTTTAGGACATGAAAGTTTCTGTTCTGGCGCATTTTCAGGAACACAAACAAACAGTGAGAGGGCAAAAAACTGTGCTATGCGTAGATTGAAACTGAAACCTGGAATTCACAGCAAAAGGACACTACTGTCAAAAACGATCTAGCTGCACCATGACAATACATGCCCCCACGTAGCAGTTGCAACAGTGGAGGGGAGGCAAAGCAACAACTGTGGATTGAACAACTTCTACATCCTCCTTACAGCCCTGATCTAGACATGCTATTATCATGTCTTTGGTCCACTTAAAGAGGATGGTCACAAGTTTACCTCTCATGATGAGGTTAAGGAAGTGGTGCAGACCTGGATTCACTAGCAGCCCCAAAGCTTTTTTTGGTGTAGACCTGGATTCACTAGCAGCCCCAAAACGAAGGTGGAGGTTATTTACCTCACCTTCATTTTGTTGATGATGTCATTTTTGCAACCACCCCTTCTGAGCTGCAGAGTATGATCCGGGAACTTCCTGACAAGAGTAAAGACATGGGATTAAAACTCTCAGAAGACAAAACTGATGTAGTGCTTTTACAAGACATGAAGATTTATCGATTGGTGGGGGAAAAGGGCGTGCAGAGGCCCAATGAGAAATTTTAAGTAGAAATTTTAGGACAACTACTTTTCTCGAAAAAGCAAAACAAAAACAGAACAGTAAAATGAGTAGGAAACACTTAGAAATAAAATAACCTTGCATTAGGGCACAACACTTTAGCTCAGCCCCCCACCCCCCTCTCATTTTGAATAAAACAATATTATAAGTTTGCATTTTTGAACTTCCCTTTTGTTGGTAAAGTTCGATTAACACTTACTGCACGTGGGGCTTGGCTTTCAATTCTTATTTCCGTTATGTGGATGCAGCATGGGGGTCTTTCATTTAGTTGTGGGTCCACTTCATTTTCTTTTTTCTGTTGGTATTTAACTGGCCTCGTCACTAAATGAGTTTTTTTCCTTTGCCGCCTCCTCATTTACTTCAATAATTTTTCATAACCCGAGCACTTTCGGTAATAATCCATTACCGTCATCTAGGGGACGTTTTGCTCCGACTAGCACGGACCGTGTCAGCTGGGCATTTCGGTGGTTCTTGCGGGCTGCTTCTGTAATCGGCTATTGCTTCTTCTTGGGCGTTGTGGCGCCATCTCTTGTTGGTCACTGATCTCATTTTTCGAACTTTTTCATTTTTTTGCTCAATTTTAATTAAATTTCTCCAGCTGTTTCTCAATATATTAGGGTCATTATGGTTGCAAACTTTTGCCCTATTTTTTTCAATCATTACCGATTCTGCTATTCTGAGGTGTTTTTCGGATTTACAGCTTTTAATGATTTTTATATTTTCGAATTTAGGATATTTTTGGTTAGCCAGACAGTATTGAATAAGTGCTGTTTTTTCTTCTTTTTTCTGCCAACTTTTTACATGTTGTTTTAATCTGTGTTAATCGAACTTTACCAACAAAAAGGGAAGTTCAAAAATGCAAATGCATTAATGCACGTTAAAAAAATAACCTCCAATATCGGAAGTAAATTAAAAATAGTATAAGTGATCAACTCCCATTACCTAAATTTATCTTGCCCTTAGCTCCTGAAAATGTCATTCAAAAGTAATCCTTCACTATTCATCATTTGGATTAGCATCGTACAAATATAAAATATTTGGATTAACATCATACAAATATTGGGATTAAAAATTAACTTTCAGAAGACAAAACTGATGTACAATGCTTTTACAAGAAAGTAAGATTTTGTGATTGATGGGGAAAAGCTGGAGATAACAAATACCTACATTTACCTTGGACAGCAGACATCAAGTGAGGGTTGCATTGATGAAGAAATTAATTGGCATATAAAAATTGGTTGGAGAACTTTTAGTAGAAACAGAACAATTTTTAAGGGCACTATGCCATTATGTCTAAAAAGAAAAAGTGTTTAATCAATGCATCCTTCTGGTGCTTACATATGAAGTGGAGACATGGACCTTAACTAAAAATGACAAAGACTAAAGACAACAGAAAGCAGCCTGGAGAGATGTGTACTTGGTGTAACCAGGAAAGGTAAGAAGAGGAACTCGTGGATAAGGAAAACAGCAAGAATGGAAGACAGCATGATCAGAGTAAAATCCCTGAAATGGCAATGGAATGGACATGTTGCCAGAAGAACAAACCATTGATGGACAACTGAAATTTTAGACTGGATTCCAAGGAACAGGAAAAGACCCAGAAGAAGATCATGTGGGCGATGGGTTGATGAAATTTGAAAGCATGCAGGAGACAGGCTCCAGACAGAATGTTGTGGAAGAAACTTGGGGAAATCTTCATCCAGCAGTGGACTGATAATGGTTGATGATGATATGGAAACAAAGTGAGCACATAGTTTTTTACTCCAACTGCTTTTTGGAGCTCTTGTGTTAATGCACACATATACACATCTTGATTCACTACTAAAAAAATTTGAATCCGAGAAAAAAAAAACAAGATAAATAACATTAGTAACTTCATGAACTGGTACATGCATATGTGACCTGATGCTTTGTGAGCTGTACAAATGGGAATAAAGCTAAGGAGCATACACAAAACAGGATGAGAGGGGCATTATAAGAAATGCATGAGAATTAGTAATACTCACCTTTAACAACTTTATGGTGTCTTCTGAAGTAGTTGAGTCTTCAATAATTTTCTTTAAATAGCTAAAAATAAAGGGATATTTTTGAGACAAATAGCAAACTAACAACACACGTTCATGATTCTGAATAACTACTACAGGATTATCTAGTTGTAAAAGTGATTTGTTAATTTCACATTACTATAAACAGTTTCCTTCTCTTTATTTTATTCCTGTACTTTTGTAATTATAAGTGAAAATATTGGGTTAGTGCAAATGAAATGCCCGGTGTGAATGAGCAGGAGACAGGCCTCCACCACAGTGGAATGGAACCATCCACAGGTGTTGCGGGCATTACGTCACAGAGTCACTATAAATAGCTAGCATGTGTGTGGAGAACAAGGTTCAGGCGTGGTTTATTTGGACGTAACGTGACTAGCAAAGGAAACATGCAGATGCCAGATAGATGAGTCATCTTCCTGTATGAATTTAAACTGGGCCATTCTGCAGGAATTGCCGCTCGAAACATTAACAAAGCGTTTGGGGAGAATACAGCCAACTGACGAACCATTTGGCGATGGTTTGTGAAGTTTCGAAGAGCAAATACGGACTTGCAAAATGAAGCACATGGTCACCAACCTGTTGCTGTTTCTGATGATGTTCTGTTACGTGTGGTTGAAGCGGACCCCCGAAAAACATGTCGTGAGATAGTGGCAGAGGTAGGTGTCCACCACACGACAGTTGTTTGCTATCTGGCTACGCTGAGTAAGGTAAAAAATCTGAACATGTGGCTGCCGCATGAGTTGACAACTGCCAACAAAACTAGGCGTTTGGAAGTCTGCATGTTGCTGCTTGCCAGGAACAAACAGGAACCTCTACTGCATCAAATTGTCACCTGCAACAAGAAGTGAGTCCTTTATGATAATTGGAAATGATCTGCACAATGATTAAGCAAGGCACAGCCTGCTGGACGGCACCTTAAGCCACCCCTACACACCAAGAAGACGATGCTCCTTGTCGGGTGGTCCACAGCCGGGATAATACATCAGAGTTTTTTTGGCAAGAGGGCAAACCATCACTGCAGAACATTATTGTGCTGAATTACACCAGATGTAATAGAAATTGCTGCAGAAACAACCGGCTTTGGTCAACAGACATGGTGTTCTGCACCAGGACAACGCCCGCCCTCATTTCGCACAACGAACGATGCTGACGCTAAGTGCCTTGGGCTATGAAGCACTGCCTCATCCTGCCTGTTTCCTGGACTTGTCTCCGACAGACTATCATCTGTTTCTCTGTTTCGTCGCCTGGATCACTTTCTGTCTGGGAACAGTACACGACAGACGAGATTCAACGTGCAGTTGATGACTTCTTCGGGTCCCAGCCACAAGACTTTTCGTTTCGGGATCATGGCCTTGCCGGACAGATGGCAACTATGTGATGATGCTGAGGGGGATTATTTTGCCTAGGTAAGTTGTCTTACTTTTCCGTTCTCGCTATCCACATGTGCTGGTCGTTTGCCGGACATTTCATTCGCACCAACCCAATAAAATGTCCTCAAAAGAAATGTGATATACAGTACATACTAATTCTAAAAAATTTTGCAAAGTGGGTAATTTCACCTTTAACAACATTTTCATTAACAAAAAGCAAAAACAGTTACTGAAATTTTTGAGAAATGTGCTAAGAAAGAGGAACAGGCATTAACAAAGTGATGCAAGAAAAAGGTGGATGAAGTAACAACAACTCAAGTTTAATACTTGGTCTAAAGGTATTAATGGGAAATGTGAATCCCCCTAAAGAAATGATTTTTTACAATTACATGGGAGGCACATAGAAAGGTTATTATAGGCCCAAAAGTGCTGCATTTTCACTTTTCCCATTTAGCCATCTCTTCAGAACACTTTAAAATAGCACTTTCCTGCAGTGGGATTCAACCCACATTGCCTGATTTCCACTGGAACTTGCTATCATTACAACACTTAGGACAATGAAGTTCTCAGCAACTGAAGCTAAGCAGTTATAACATAGGAACCTGGAAGTTGTTCAGATTTGCACTAGTTGAAGCAATCCACTGCTTCTTCACAGAATTGATAACCTTTCTCATCAAGGTTAGAATAAAGTCACATATCTCCAGTCTACAAGGAAGTGTCGGATTGCTTTGACTAGCACACAACTGATTGATTTTTAGATTCCAGAGTTGCAACTGCTTAGCTTCAGTTGCTCGGAACTTCACTACCTTAGGCGATGTGATGGCAGCATGCTTGAACAGAAACCAGGAGATCGGGGCTCTATTTCTGTTCCAGGGTGAGGCAATTTTCAAGTTTTCTGAACAGATGGCTACATGGGAAACAGCGAAATACAATGTTATCAGGTCTAGAATGAAAAGAAGGGAATTTAAAGCTCTGCACTTAGAAATATTGGTTAATATTTAAGAAACTATGAAGACAGAACACTGCCTCAGCATGTGCTTTCCACATATTACCACCACCAACTACAACTGAAAGTGCACACACTTTTAAAATTAGGCATTCTACATTAGGAATTTTATAGGAACCACTGACTGCTTCTCTCATGCGGTTCAGTTCAGAAATTAATTAAGAATGCTACTGTCCATAAGCTCTGAAGTAATTGCTGCTTCTAATTTCAGCATTTAAATGCTAGTATAAACTAAATACGAAACCAAAGTTCATTACAACTGAATATCTGTGTACAGTAAATTAGATTATCTCAGGGTAAAAATAAAAAAATTCAGGACACAATTTTTCTTAAATTTCAGGACATATTTTGGTGAACCTGGTAGGTAAATCAAATCAAATATTGGTACTAATGCAGAAATGTTATTTTTTTTTACTAAAAAGCTATCTAAATCATTACCCAGTTGTTAGCACAATTTTTTTTACTTTTAAGGCTAACAATATCAAAATTGTAAGCAATTTTTACTGGCTTTTTTTTTTTTTTAATTTTTTTGTAAAAAAGCCAGTAAAAATTGAGGTGGGTGACAGAAAAGCCATTACTGACCTTAAAAAATTCAAAACCAATGATAAAGTTGTAGCACTGAAAGCAGATAAAAGCAAAGTTTTGGTATTGTTAAAAAAAAAATGGAAGTTGAATTGAGCAAGCCTTATTATGAAGAACTCACTGCTAACCCTATTGATCAAACTGTCAAAAATCTTAAGAAATTAATCAGCTCTTTAAAAAGTAAAAATCAGCTAAATGAGCTCTTCAAAAGCTTCTCCAAAATCCAGTCAAGAGTTCCACAGATCTATGGTACAATAAAAATTCACAAACAAGGCCATCCAATAAGACCTATAATAGACACTAGAAATTCACCACTCTCCAACATTAATTATTATTTACTTACTCACTTCAGAGATATTTTCCCTTCTCCTCAGTACCTTCTAAAAATTCCATGCAGCTGAAAGGAAAACTAGACAACTTGCCAGAATTAATTCATCAGTAATGACAAGCCTGGATATAGTGTCTATGTATACCAACATTAACCTGGACCTCCTGCTAGAATTCATTGCGGATGACCTGGCGGAAAAAATAGTCTTCCATAATCACAATAGAGAAATACTACTTGGCATATATGAACTGCTCCTGTTTTCTTTCAAGAATAATTTCTTCCAGTTTGAAAGAAATATTACAGGCAAACTTCAGGACTTGCAATGGATTCTCCATAGCACCTCTGCTTGCAAATTATTATGTAAATAAACTAAAGGCAAAAATCCTTATACAACCTTCAATATTTGCTCTCTATGTAAGATACATGGATGATGTCCTATTTATAGTAGATACTGAGGACCAATCTCTAACCTCTCAGATTCCAGATTCTAGCAGAATTTAACTCGCTAGAACATACCTTGCAGTACACCCTGGAACTGCAAAAAGACCATAGCATCAATTTCCTTGATTTAAACTTGACCTCAAGAGAGGGGAGAATATTCACTCAGCTTTTTAGAAAACCCACTAACACAAGGAAGATGTTAGACTTCTACTCATTCCACCCTGATTATATTAAATCGAATACGGCGAGACAATTTTTGGAAAAAATTCAAGTCCTGGTCTCTTCAGATGCTAAAACAGATTGTCACAGAGAAGAATTAAAAGAAATATTGGCAGAAAACAATTACCCCTCCCCTTATGTTGAGAAATTATTTAGACAAGTGCCAAAAAAGAAACAGGAAATAAACAACTTCAAATTCACTAGCAAAATTATGTACCACAAGGAACTTTTCGAAATACTGAAGAGGATCGGAGCAAAATATAATATCAGGCTTGCTCCAGATCTAAGTAACACATTAAAGAAATTCCTGCCAGCTTTAAAGAAAGAAGAAGTGAACATCCAATTGCAAGAAGGAGTAATATATTGCATCGACTGTAACTGCAGACTCAGCTATATAGAGAAACAGGGAGAAGTATTAAAGTCCGAATGAAAGAACACCAAGCAGCTATTAGGAACATTAGTAACAAAACAGGGCTAGACAGACATACACAAGCAAGTGGACACTCCATAAATTGCGACTCAGTAAGAATAATCGCCCACCAGTCAAACGTAGTAAAGAGGAAACTAGAAGAATGGATCGAAATAGCAAGAAGAAGAAGTGCCACAATTAATGATAATTGCGGTTGGACTCTTCCAACCGAGTGGCAGCAACTACGCCAGTAACATAGTCCTGATGACAAACTAGGATTTAGTTCGAAAATTTGAACACCAACTTTTTGAATAATAACCTCTATAAGACCCATAAAACAGTTAATTCCACAGTACAATATGAATAGAAGTGCCATAAATTCATTTACAACTAGGATGTTCCTAATTGCGGCTTTGTGTTTTGCTACACAGGTGCGGAGTTGTCTTCCAGTTTCTCCTACATATATGTTACCACAACTGCAGTTTACACTCTAGATTACTTCTTCTTGTAGTAGCATATTATTTTCTTTTTGTTTAAACTGTGGAAAATATATTTTTATTTTATTGTGTAAGTGAGGAGCAAGATGAATATGGAAGTTAAGGCAAATTCTCTGCAGCCTTTCAAACAACCCTTTATGGTAAGTTATTTTTCTAGTGAGTTTAATGTTTTTATCAGACTTTTAACAGCTTGACTTATCTATTTTTTCCTTAAAATTTTTTTCTATCCAATATTCTGGGTAATTGTTATCTGTCAGCTACTTCTTTAATTCTTTTTTATGGATTTCTTGGGAAGTTATTTCAGAATCTAAAGTTTCTATTTTTTCTAGGAACTGTGCGACTATATTATATTTAATGTAGGATGGATGGTATGATTGGTAGTTTAGCATTTTTTGAGTATTAGTAAGTTTTTAATAGAGTGATGAAGAGATTTTTCCTTCTACGGCAGAGTGTGTCAGATCTAGGAAATTGAGGCAATTTTCTTGCTGCACTTCCATGGTGAATTTAAGCGAGTCATCTAGGGTGTTGAATAGGTTAAGTATGTCTATTAGCAGATATTTTTCTTCTTGGTCTACTATTATCAGGATGTCATCCATATATATAATGTAAAGGCAGAACAATGATGGTTGTGGGATTATTATTTTTTTTTCTAGCTTGCCCAAATAATAGTTAGCTAGAAAAGGAAATAGCGGTGAACCCATAGCCAAGCCAGAAGTTTGTTTGTAGTATTTTTCTTGAAATTGAAAAAGTTATGTTTGAAAGAAAATAACAGCAGTTCATATAAAGTCCTATGAGTTGTTCTTTATCATGATCTAGGAACACTCTCTTTTCTGCCAAGTCATCTGCTAGAAATTCTATCAGAAGGTCGAGGTTAATATTTGTATACATTGAAATTACATCAAGACTTGCAAGTAATGGATGTTCTATTATCGGGAGTTCTCTCAATTTTTTGACCAGCTCTATTGAATTCTCAATAAGTGCTTGAGGTGGGGAGAACAGCTTATTCAGGTGTTCTAGGAAATAGTAGGAGAGGTTAGATAAGGGGGAAAACTTAGTGTCCACTATAGGACATAAAGGGGTTCCCGGCTTATGAATCGTGACAGTACCATATAACTGAGGGACTCTAAAGTGCAATTTTGCAAAATTTTTGTAATTATCAAAAAGTTGATCATTCTTCCTCAAAGTTTTTAGTAATTTAAAAAAGTTTTTTATAGTGCTGTCTACTGGGTTAGCTTTTATTTCTTCATATAACGATTTTTGCAATTCTTCAAGCATTTTTTCTAAGTATTTACCTTTTTCTAGTAGCACTAATGCTCTGCTCTTATCTACCTTCAAGGCCAAAATTTCTTCGTTATTTTTAAATTCTTTTAGTAATTTTAGTTCTCTACTTGAATATTTAGTAGTTTGCTTCTTAATTCCTTTTTAAAATAACTTGTAACACAGCTGGAGTATTCACTCCTCAGCTCACTTGCTGTTATATGATCTTGATTCTCTATTGAATTACATACATTTTCTAATTCAATAAATAATTGCTGTTTATTCAGCTGGGTTGGCAATAAGTTGAAATTGCTACCTTTATTAAGAATAATTTTTAGTTCTTCATTGACTCCTGCTTCCGTAAGATCTATTACGTGTCTAATGGGGGATTTTTTTCTATTATCTTTCCTCTGATTTCTTCCACTAAGCCATCTTTCTTCTTTCTTTTTTAATTTTTTATGAAATAAGTTATTTTTGTCTGAAACCGCTTCCAAAATCCACTCGTTGATTTCTACCTTTGAGCTTTCCGATACTTCTTTAAGTTCAGAGTTCCAAATATGACCGACCTGTTCTTCGTAATTAGCCAAATTTCTATATTTTTCTTTAAAAGCTCCACTTACTGCTTTTTTCTCTATTACAAAAAACAGATCATGCAAAGAAGTAAATTTTACTCCTCCATCTTTAAAATTAAAGAAGAATGTAACATCATCGCTTTAAAAAAAATTTGCAAATTAAGAAAAATATAGAAATTTGGCTAATTACAAAAAACAGTTCGTTCATATTTGGAACTCCGAACTTAAAGAAGTATCGAATAGCTCAAAGGTAGAAATCAATGAATGGATTTTGAAAGCAGTTTCAGACAAAAATAACTTATTTCATAAAAAAATAAAAAAAGAAAGATGGCTTAGTGGAAAAAATCAGAGGAAAGATGATAGAAAAAATTCCCCCATTAAACACGTAATAGATCTTACGCAAGCAGGAGTCAATGAAGAACTACACTGCTGGCCACCCAAAATGCAACACCAAGAAGGACATGAGATAGCAAAGCCAGATTTACTTAACACATAACAACGGATACAAAAGATGAAACGATTGAGCTTAAAGGCCTGTGCGACTTGCAGAACACGCAGACACCAATAGTTCGTGTGGCCCCCATGGCTGGCAATAAAGGCCGCTACACGGCGCAGCATCAAACGAAAGAGGCTTTGGTTGTGGGCTTGGGGTATGTCGGTCCAGGTTGCTTCCACCCGTTGCCACAATTTATCAGGTGTAGCCGCGGGTGGTGCTGGCCAGGTCACTCGGATGCCGATCAGCGACCAGACGTGTTCGATGGGCGACATATTGGGAGAACAGGTGGGCCACTGCAGAAGTGACACCTGGTGGGCCGTGAAGAATTGTTGCATGATGCGTGCCAAGTGCAGGCGCGCATTGTCCTGTTGAAACGTGGCTGCTGGCAGGTCTTGCAGGTAAGAGAGGACTACAGGCTCCAAAACGTTGGAGATGTAGCAGGGGCTCTTGAGTGTACCGGTGATGCGTACCAGATGTGTGCGGGTGTCATATACAATTGCGCCCCAAACCATAATGTCAGGCGACAGACCAGTATGGTGATGCATAATGTAGGCGTCATACAGTCTTTTGCCGCAGTACCATCACACGCGGATTCGACTATTGTGGTGTTGCAGGAAGAAGCGGGATTCGTCGGAGAAGACAATGTCGTGCCATTCCGTAGTCCAGAGTGCAGCGTTCAATGGCCCAATGCCGCCTCACTCGCTGGTAGTGTAACGTCAATGATAATCGTAACAATGGCCACCGTGCGACAAGTCCCTGCTCCTGCAGACGACGTCGAACAGTACGTGCTGACACAGGTTGTTGCGCAACACACCCTAGTTTCTGCGATAACGTTCGTGATGTGGCGGTGCGAGCCGTCAATGTCCCCTGCACAACATGCCGGTCCTCTCGATCGGTGGTGTGCCGCGGCTGCGGCAATCACTCACGTCAGTCTCTTCGTTCCTCCTGCACCCACCGAATCCACCATACTCGCTTCACTGTGGCTGGATGTCATCCCACAAGGGCGGCGATGTCTCGGTACGATAAACAGCTGTCGTGATAAGCCACTATTCATCCTCTGTCGAACTCTGAAACGTGTTGGAATGACTGCCGTATTCTGCGACGAGGCATAAGGAAGCTTCCAACGCACAGGTCCGGCAGCACAACACACTTCCACTACTTACACCCCGCCTTCTGTGCACCTTTCTTATAATGCTTCTCGGTGGCGTGCCGGGCGCACATGATTTGCATATGCCCTTGAATGCTAATCATTTGCATGTCCTCTCGCGGGAGACGCATGCTGCGAATTTCAGGCCATTCGGATGCTTCTTTCTTGGTGTTGCATTTTGGTTGGCCAGCAGTGTAAAAATCATTCTTAATAAAGGTAGCAATTTCAACCTATCACCAACTCAGCTGAATAAACATCAATTAATAATAATTATTGAATTAGAAAACGTATGTAATTCAATAGAGAATCAAGATCCTATAACAGCAAGTGAGCTGAGGAGTGAATACTTCAGTTGCGTTACAAGTTATTTTAAAAAGGAATTAAGGAAACTACTAAATATTCAAATAGAGAACTAAAATTACTAAAAGAATTTAAAAATAACGAAGAAATTTTGGCCTTGAAGGCAGATAAGAGCAGAGCATTAGTGCTACTAGAAAAAGGTAAATACTTAGAAAAAATGCTTGAAGAATTGCAAAAATCGTTATATCAAGAAATAAGCTAACCCAGTAGACAGCGCTATAAAAAACTTTTCTAAATTACTAAAAACTTTGAAGAAGAATGATCAACTTTTTGATAATTACAAAAATTTTGCAAAATTGCACTTTAGAATTCCTCAGTTATATGGTACTGTCACGATTCATAAGCCAGGAACCCCTTTACATCCTTTAGTGGATGTAAAGAGGTTCCTGGCTTATGAATCCTAAGTTTCCCCTTATCTAACCTCTCCTACTATCTCCTAGAACACCTGAATAAGCTGTTCTCCCCACCCCAAGCACTTATTAAAAATTCCACAGAGCTGGTCAAAAAATTGAGAACTCCCGATAATAGAACATCCATTACTTGCAAGTCTTGATGTAATTTCAATGTATACAAATATTAACCTCGACCTTCTGATAGAATTTCTAGCAGATGACTTGGCAGAAAAGATAGTGTTCCTAGATCATGATAAAGAAAAGCTCACAGGACTTTATGAAGTGTTGTTATTTTCTTTCAAACATAACTGTTTTCAATTTCAAGAGAAATAATACAAACTTCTGGCTTGGCCATTGGTTCATAGCTATCTCCTTTTCTAGCTAACTATTATTTGGGCAAGCTAGAAGAAAAAATAATACTCCCACAACCATCATTGTTCTGCCTTTACATTAGATATATGGATGACATCCTGATAATACACTGCTGGCCACCCAAAATGCAACACCAAGAAGGAAGCATCCGATCGGCCTGAAATTCGCAGCATGCGTCGCCCGCAAGAGGACATGCAAACGATTAGCATTGCAGTGCAAATGCAAATCATGTGCGCCCGGCACGCAACCGAAAAGCACTATAAGAAGCGTGTAAAGAAGGCGGGGTGTAAGTAGTGGAAATGTGTTGTGCTGCCGGACCTGTGCATGGGAAGCTTCCGGATGGCTCGTTGCAAAATACGGCAGTCATTCCAGCACGTTTCGGAGTTCGACAGAGGACGAATAGTGGCTGATCGTGACAGCGGTTTATCGTACCGGGACATCGGTGCCCGTGCGGGACGACAACCAGCCACAGTGAGGTGAGTGTGGGTGTAGGAGGGACGGACGGACTGACGTGAGTCATTGCCGCAGCCGTGGCACACCACCGAACGAGAGGACCGGCATGTTGTGTGGTGGGCATCGACGGCTCGCTCCGCCACATCACGAACGTTAGAGCAGAAACCTGTGTCAGCACGTACCGTTCGACGTTGTCTGCAGGAACGGGGACTTGTCGCACGGTGACCATTGCTCCGATTTTCATTGACGTTACACCACCGGCGAGTGCGGTGGCAGTGGGCCATTGAATGCCGAACCTGGACTATGGAATGGCACGACACTGTCTTCTCGAACGAATGCCGCTTCTGCCTGCAACACCACGATGGTTGGATCCGCGTGTGGCGGCACTGTGGCTAGAGACTGTATGACGCCTACATTATGCATCGCCATACAGGTCCGTCGCCTGGCGTTATGGTTTGGGGCGCAATTGGATATGACACCCGCACCCCTCTGGTACGCATCGGCGGTATACTCAACAGCCAACGCTACATCTCCGACGTTTTAGAGCCTGTAGTCCTCCCTTACCTGCAAGACCTGCCAGCGGCCACATTTCAACAGGACAATGTGAGCCCACACGTGGCACGCATCGTGCAACAATTCTTTACGGCCCACCAGGTGTCACTGCTGCCGTGGTCCGCCACCAGTTCTCCGGATTTGTCGCCCATTGAGCACTTCTGGTGGCTGATCGGCGACCAAGTGGTCCGGCAAGCACCACCAGCGGCAACGCCTGATGAACTGCGGTAACGTGTGGAAGCAGCCTGGACTAACATACCCCAAGCCCACATCCAAAGCCTCTTTTGTCCGACACCGCGGTGTGTAGCGGCCTTTATTGTCAGCCATGGGGGCCACACGAACTCTTGATGTCTGCGTGTTCCGCAAGTCGCACGGGCCTGTAAGCTCAATCGTTTCATCTTTGTATCTGTTGTTATGTGTCCAGTAAATCTAACTTTGCTATCTTGTGTCCTTCTTGGTGTTGCCTTTTGGGTGGCCAACAGTGTGGTAGACCAAGCAGAAGAATCTCTGCTAATAGATATACTTAACCTATTCAACACCCTAGATGACTCGTTTAAATTCACCATGGAAGTGCAGCAAGAAAATTTGCTCAATTTCCTAGATCTGACAGTCTCTGCCGTAGAAGGAAAAATCTCTACACCACTCTATTAAAAACCTACTAACACTCAAAAAATGCTAAACTAACAATCATACCATCCATCCTACATTAAATATAATATAGCCGCACAATTCCTAGAAAAAATAGAAACTTTAGATTCTGAAATAGCTTCCAAAGAAATATATATTAAAGAATTAAAGAAGTCGCTGACAGATAAAATTACCCGGAAAATTGGATAGAAAAAAATTTTAAGGGGAAAAAAAAAAGATAAGTCAGGCCATAAAAAGTCTGATAAAAACATTAAACTCACTAGAAAAATAACTTACCATAAAGGATTGTTTGAAAGGCTGCAGAGAATTAGCCTTAACTTCCATATTCGTCTTACTCCTCACTTACACAATAAAATAAAATAAAAATTTTCCACAGTTTAAACAAAAAAGAAAATAATATGCCACTACAAGAAGAAGTTATCTACAGTGTAAACTGCAATTGTGGTAACATATATGTAGGAGAAACTGGAAGACAACTTCGCACCTGTGTAGCAGAATACAAAGCCGCAATTAGCATAGAAAGAATAAAGGTTGATAGGCTCCTTGAAGACCATCAGCATTATTCTGACTTACTTAGAGAACGGCTGAAGGAGCTGAAGTCTGGTGAGAGAGATGTAGAAAAGAAATGGGAATGTTTTAAGAACTGTGTTGTCACTGCTGCTAAAGAGGTCTGTGGCACCACAATAGTGGGTAACAATAGAGGTGGTGCTTGGTGGAATACTGAGATTGAAGAGGCAGTAAAGAGAAAGAAGGAAGCCTATTTGCAAATGTTGCAAGGTAGAGACTGTGGATGAATATCGCTCAAAGAAGCGTGAAGGTGCTAAGCTGGTTCGCCACACTAAGGCAAAAGATAGGAAGGCGAAGGTGGAAAGGCATGAACTGGCTTTTTGGAAAGATAGGAAGTCTTTCTGGAAGTACATGAGACTCAGGAAAAATAGGGGAAACAAAGTTGTAAGTTGTGTGAAGAATGAGATCGGGGAAATGATATGGAAGCCCAATGAGTTAAGTGACAGATTGGGTGAATACTTCTGTGAGTTATTAGATATGGAAACAAAGATGAGTCTGAGACAGATGCAGATGATGTCATAGTGAGGGATCGAAGCACAGGAGGGATCTCAAGAGAAGAAGTGTGTAAAGCTCTAAAATCTCTTCAGAATGATAAGGCTCCGGGAGTTGATGGCATAACTGCAGAGATGTTGAAATATGGTGGTGACTCTGTAATTGACTGGTTACCTGAAATTTGCCCGTTGTGCTGGGAGTTAGGAATGGTCCCTCAGGATTGGAAGGATGCTTTTATTGTTCCCTTGTATAAGGGAAAAGGTGATCAGACTGAATGCAAGAACTATTGTGGTATTAGCCTACTAAGTGTGCCAGGGAAAGTATTTGGTAAGGTTATTATTGAAAAAGTGTGGGATGTTCAGAGTGCTTTTATGCCTGGTAAAGGCTGCACTAACCAGATTTTTGCATTACGCATGATGATTGAAAAGTATCTGGCTGTTGGGAAGAAAGTTTTTGCTGCCTTCATAGATTTTGAGAAAGCTTACGAAGGAGTGAATAGGACACTTTTGTGGAAGGTATTGAATGAATATGGTGTTACTGGGAATCTACTTAATAGTGTAAAAGCCATGTAAGCTGGTAGTAGAGCTTGTGCATGAGTGAATGATGTTTTATCAAAATGGTTTTCTATTGGTGCAGGAGTTCGACAAGGTTGTGTAATGTCACCATGGCTGTTTAATATATTTATGGATGCATGCATGCATGATGCCAAAATAGATGATAGTGGTTTATGTCTTGGTGATATCCATGTGTGCAGTTTGCTGTATGCTGATGACACTGTCCTGTTGGCAGAGAGCAAAAGTGATTTGCAGAGTATGTTGTCTGGGATGTATGAAGTTTGCATGAAATTCAAACTGAGTACAAATAAGAGAAAACCCAAAGTTATGGTTTTTGAGAGAGGAACTGGTAGCACTGAATGTAATGTAAGTATAAATGGCACTGTGGTTGACCAGGTGAGTGAGTTTGTGTAATTAGGAAGCATGTTTGACAGAGAGAACAAATTGGATGGTGAAATTAGTAGGCGAGTGAATTCTTCACTGAAGGTCACAGCTGCTCTGGCAGGTTTTCACAGGAATGATGGGTTCTCTAGAGAGTACCGCATGGCTGTGTATGAAACAGTAATTGTTCCTACTCTGATGTATGGCAGTGAAACCTGGGTACTGCAGAAGAAACATAGGAGTCATTTGTGTGCTGGAGAAATGCGATACTTACGTGGGGTTTGTGGCAAGACACGATCTAACTGTGTGAGGAATGAAGATGTATGGCAGTTGTGTGATGTGAAGCAAAATGTTGTTAGCAAGGTGGAGACCAATATGCTTCGGTGGTTGGCCATGTTGAAAGAATGAGTGATCAGATGCTTAATAAGAAAATCTTTTCAGCCCAAGTGACAGGAAGAAAAGGCAGAAGAAGGCCAAGGAAGACATGGGTGGATCAGATTCAGGAGTGTCTGCATGAGAAAAAGATTATGAGTATGAAGTATAAAAGATCTTGTGTACGGTGTGTAATGGATATCAGTGAAGCCCGAGTTGTATGTCATGATCGCTGTAAATGGAGAAGTTTGATACGACAACAGTAAGTAAAAATATCTGGTAGTTTGTATTTCTCTTTGGAGCTAACCTCTGAATTTCAGAGAACAGCTTAGTAATATGTATGTATGTACAAGCAAAACAGGCCTTGATAAACATGTACAAAGTACTGGACATTCAATGGACTGGGAATGCACACCAACAACACTACCTAAAACGGAAACTTGAAGAAAGTCTACACATTGAGAGAAGAAGAGGTTCCATGATTAATGAGCATAGCGGTATGACATTACCACTTGAGTGGCAACACGTTCTATCTAAGTCAGTCCTGACGAAGGGTTGGGGCACAACCTCAAAATTTGAAAAAGTGAAATCTTAATATCCTAGTAATCCCCATAATACACAATTTAACACTACAATAAAACAAATTCTTTCTCGGGGGGGGGGGGGGGACGACAAAGAGCTGTGTCACAAACTTTATTTAGACGCAGCGGGCCGATGTAAACCCGGCCCGGCGCCATGCTATTTTTTTTTGTAGTCTTTCAAACAAGCAAAACAAATTCCCTCTCCTAAGAACGGAGATTCCGTTATGGTTGGCATCTTTGTCCGTCCTCCATAAGAAGTGGCATCACGGCAGCTTCAATTCTCAAACGATCTTACAATCGCGTTTGCGTGCATCGCAAATTCAAGAGTGAGAGTTCTTGGCGATGACATCACAACGATAGAGTATCCACTCTCTCTCTCTCTCTCTCTCTCTCTCTCTATTTACGTGGTACTTGTAAACACTAGATGACGAATCACTATAAATAGTTTACCATTTATTCGTAAAATTTCAGGATTATACTCAAATTTTGAGGATATAAAACAAAAATAAGGACATTTCAGGGAAAAAAAAAAAAAATTAGGAACTTCAGGACAAATCCGACCTGTTACCTATCAAAATATTCAAGAGCTAAATTTATTGTAACTTATTACATATTTTTCCATCTATGCTGCTTGAAAAATTATTATACTTTGAATAACACAGAGCTCCCTTTTCACTGTCAACATGAAAATAACACTTGTGTTCACTGAGGTTAGTGCTCAAACTACATTTGCCTCATTTTTAGCATAAAAAATTACCATTTTGATGAACAGTTTGTAGCAGGTCCTTATGAAACAATATTACACATGAACACATAGAAGATGCGCATACTGATCTCTAATAGGGAGTATGGTTACCACCCCTATAATGCTAGCACATTAGTGAGGCATTAACAAGATGAGATTATCCAGTAGTTTTTAGGAGCTTCTTGGCTACACCTCATTGAAGGCATGCTCCAGCTGCTGAAGCATCATGGGAGAACATGGATGAGCTGCAACACATCTACCAAGTGCACCCCACACATACTCAATGGAGTTGAGGTCCGGAGCACAAAGGCCTGTTACCGTCTTCCTGAGGAATGTATTTCACTAGCTGGGCTCAAAGTGGGTGCCATCATTCACGAAGAGGACTACATCCAAAACTGCTATGGCATAAGGCCAAAACCCCCTAAAGATTAAGAAAGCCTCCGAACTGGTCTGTGATGTCAAAGCTAGTGGGCCGACCGACTCGAGCCTCAAGCTCTCCGCTCCTGAAAACGCCGACGAAGTACCGCAGTGTTTACGCAGAGAAATAATTTCTCGAGTGCGATACTAGACAATTTGCGCACACAACAATATATCGACCGGGTTTGTCTTTTTTCTCTTTATTTTTTGTCCTTAGATAACATCAAAAGATTACATCCTTAGCTTTCATTTTTTTCTCAGTTTCCAGCGATGATATCCATAAATCTGGGAATTCCAAAGTTTTGCTCTTGTGCTGGGAAATAATTTCATGAAATTTTTTCCTTTAGTTTTCAATTTGGCTTTGGAGCAAAAAAATAAGTTTTCACGCATAACGTACAAAACCCAGCATTTTTGCAAGTACAATCTTTTTAATGCCAAATTGATCTTTTTAATGGCAATTTGCGTTAATGGCAAATTGGCAGGACTGTATGAACATAATCATTTCACTTAAAACATTTGGAAATTCCCTTCGCGTTCGATTTATTTAAATGAAAGCAAAAAAGAAAAGACTTTTCCGTAATTACATAACGAGCGCAAAAGCAAAATTTTCGATTTAGTGAGTATATTTACTGAAAATACGGTAAAATATGTGCTCAAATCTTGCAACTATTTCCAGAAGGTAAAAAAAATATTATAAATTAAAATCATTTAGAAAAAAGTTATTTGTCAAATGAACATGGAATATATTAATTCCAAATTCTTGTTTTAATTAGGACTCTGATACACAGCAATTTTATGAAGAAAAATGACATTTGTTTTACGGAAATGAAATGTTGATTAATAAATAACGTAATTACTTATTGCCAGTTTCTTTGCCTGGTTAACCTTAGTACTTGATGCGCTGATAATATATGTACATCTTTTTTTTTTTTTTTTTTTTCAATTTGAACACAACTAACTACGAATTTTGTAAAGAAAAATAACTATTACTTTATGGAAATGAAATGTTGAATGGTTATTAATACCATTATTTAAACGACAATAAATAATGAGCTGATAATCGGAAGAGCTAGCCCTTAAATTTTACTCCGTCAATAATAAAACAAAAAAAGAAAATGACTAACAATTCACTAAATTATAATTGTATTTACAATGAAAGCAGAAAATGCTGTCATGAAAACTTAATTAACCTTTGAAAATTCACGGTGGGTTCAAAATTTTTCATTCGTACGGAAGAAATCCGCCTTCTTCTAAAGCTTTCACTTTCAGGAAAGCTGAAAACAGTGGCTTTTGGATGTGCTTTGTAATTAGGTCTATATAAAGGCACTCAATATTTTCCAGGCATGTTGTAAAAAAGATGCTTACTCACGTGCACGACTACCGAAAGCTCAATACTGATCAATGCTGCATGAACGCGAAGCTAATATCGGCATTCCCCTTACGTTTGCCCTTTGACCTCTTTGGAGAGATGGATTACGATGGCCCTCTGACCGTGACGTCACACCCCTTCGCGGTTCGCGCGCTGGGGCTTTCTCTCCAGGGGGTTTTGATAAGGCATGCTACTATAAGTTGCAAAATTTCAACTTGATACCCAACTGCCAATGCTGATGCCTACCCATACAAAGCTTCCATCAGCACTGAGGGCATCTCTTTCCAGCATGAAGGCTGTATTATTCAGTGTTCCTTGTTTATGTCAGAAAAGGACATTATTACTGAACTGCAAGCCGAACTATGACTAATCCATGAAAAGAATGGACCACTGTTTGCGATCCTAACTGTAATAATCTTTAGCCTACTTTGGGTAGAGAGGGGGCAGGCACACTATCGGTTGCAGAGAATGTGGTCCTCCTTGGTGGAGCAAGTTGTGTGTGGTCTGTGTGTGTATGACTGTGGCCACAGTAAACAGGTGTTGGAGTTCAATTGTATTCTATTAGCAATTCCTATGAGCCAGTAAACTTGAATACCAACCATCTTGTACTGTTGTTGAAACTGGCCAACCCTGTCATTCATTGTACTGTTCTAGTATCCTGGAAATACATCCACAGCCTACTGATGACACTTTGGGAAACTCCAACTGCTTCTGCTACTGTCTTCTGTGCTAGATCAGCTTGCAGCCTTCCAGGTTTGTGGGTACGTTGTGTTGCTTACATATTCAACTAAAACACAAATATAGTAGAACCTTTCTACTGAATACGAACAACTGGATGGGCATGAAACACACAGCCAGTCTGCTATGACTTTTAGTAAAATGAACAACTGTGTCAGTGCTACTAATTTGCATGCTCTGATACCCTTCTTCTTAAAGCATGTATTCGTAAATATTCAACAAGCGCCAATTGACATTCACGGAGTTTACGTGGATTCTTCATAAATTATTTTAGTAATTATTCAGTACTGAACGAACTTCTGTTCAACACATTATTGATAGGGACTTTTTACTTTGGGCATAGGTTTGTCATAAATCTTCATGAACTCAAAGTTCTTATTAATTAGTTCAAAATACATATGCAATTGCTCACCTTGTTTATTGCTGTTAATCATTAATATTCGGTTCTGTTCAATACAAAGTACTATTTCGTTCGGTCCCTGTTCGGAATCTCGATGTTCATGTGTATGTGATGTCACAATATTTTCATGGTCCCAAATGTCATTAATCCACAACTTCAATGTGATAAATAGTATAGATAAAATCCAATTCCAAACAGTATTTATCAATCTTCTTTAACAATTCCCATCCCATCATTCATCATAAAATCCTCTTTTTTACAATGAGTTAACACAGATAAAAAACACCATGAAATGTAAAAACCAAACAAATTAAGCACAATGAATGTTACATATTAAAACCAGAAGATTAAAATTTGAACAAGAATAAATCTGACATCATGCAGTTCCAATATTATGAATACCCAGTATCGACCTTAGCCCTAACCGCTGCAAGAGCGCCAGTACGTACTTGTTCAATCCCCGCTACTCTGGATGAGTTTCGCGCATGTATCTCCACAGCATTTTCAACAGCTAATGCATTTAACTCTCTCACAGCTGCTGCCACACTTCCACTGCACACACACACACATCACCAATGTCACCATCTTCTCTCCCAGCGTCCAAACCAATTCGGACCTTTGAATTCTTCTTTCTGTTTTTGGTTGTAATCAATTTTTCAATCTTTAGTAGATTTTTCCAAGCTGTCGAAATTAGTGTAGGACTCATGGTATTACCTGCTAATGGTTTATTTTTCTCAATAACCAATGACTCCTGCCATCAGAATTGCTCTCCAGGTGTTATGCTGAGCCAATATTTTTACATTTTCCCATAGTGGAATAGCATTGTTTGCGATACAATACTCCATTAACGAAGTCTTACTCTCTTTTATTGTCCAATTGGTGAAATGTTCCTTCAATCGAATTTTAACGTTTCTTTTTGTGCTCCCAATATATTTTGAAACAACTTGTTTATTTTGGTTAACAATTGGAATACAATACACTCCAGCTCTTTTCAGAATGGAAGTAGCCTCTCAATTTTAAGTTAACATCAATTTTATATCTTGCACACAGGTAATGAAAGTCAAGTTATTTTCCCAGCAAATTTTCTTTACAGCTGAACTAATTTGAGGAATATAAGGCAATGATCCACAAAACTTAACATTATCTGTTGTTGACATATGTAAACTTGTAATTTCACTAGAGGAACATTGCTTAATCAATTTATTCACTATTCTCAATGCAAAGCCAAATTGCTGTGCAACCTCTTTAATCCAATTGAACTCTTTATGCAGAGACCTTTTGTCGGAGGAATGTGTGAAAGCTCTTTCGATGTATGATCTAAAGGCTGCAAATTTATAAATTTTAAGATGCACTGAAGTTGCTGGAATAATATTAGCTGTAAAATTTGGTTTCCTGTATACTTGATATGTTATTTTATTGTTAATATTATTGGTGAATAATATATCTAAGAATGGCAATGTATGTTCATTTTCTGTTTCAACTGTAACTTTTATTGTTTCATATATGCTGTTATATTCATTAACAAACTGCTGCAATTTTTTGGGTTCATCTTCCCACATAACAATAATATCATCCACATATCTTCTAAAAAGGGTTGGTTTAGGATTATTACTATTTAGTATGACTATTTTCTCAATATTTTGTAATATGACTTCTGCAAGGAGTCAAGATATGGAGTGAGCCCACAGGTGCTCCCCTAAGCTGTTTGTAAATCTTCTTCTGAAAGGTGAAGTAATTGTTATTAGTTATAAAACTTAATGCTTTCTTAATGTCATCAATTTCAACTTTGTTTCTTCCTACTTTAATAAGATGTTATATTAATTCAATGGCTTGGTCAACATGAGTGCTGGGACACAATGATACAGCATCTATACTGGCAAGCACAAACTTACTTGTGTTTGATCTATTGTATAATTCTATTTCTTGAATAATATCTTGTGCTTTATTAATACTGCATTTGTAATTAGAATAGTAAAGTTTCAAAAATTTGTATAATGCATGTTTTAGATTTATTGTTGGTGAAATGTATTTTGACACAATAGGCCTCATGGGATTGCCTGCTTTATGTGTTTTAACCTTCCTCAAAATTTGGGTACGGTAGCACCCATTGGAAGATAAGTTATTTTCTATATTACATCAGGTAAAAAACTATGATTTTTCCAGACTGCCAACTGTCTAATAATTCTTTCTGTGGGATCTTTATTAACCACTTCTGTACGCAAATTATCTATTGATTCAATCAATTTTGTATCATACTCTGTTTTGTTCATAATAAGCAGCTGGTTGGTTTTATCTGACAGTTATTTTTATATTTGGGTTATTTCTTAATTCTATCAGTGCTTGCCTTTCATAGAATATTCTATCCGATTTTAATCACAAGCAATGGGAAAATGTAAAAATGTTGGCTCAGCATAACACCTGGAGAGCAATTCTGATGGCGGGAGACATTGGTTATTGAGAAAAATAAACCATTAGCATGTAATATCATGAGTCCTACACTAATTTCGATGGCTTGGAAAAATCTACTAAAGTTTGAAAAATTGATTACAACCAAAAACAGAAAGAAGAGTTCAAAGGTCCGAATTGATTTGGACACTGGGAGAGAAGATGGTGAAGTTGGTAATATGTACATGCACACTGGAAGTGCGGTAGCAGATGCAGGGCTGCCAGCCTATCACACCCAAGAAAATAGTCGCTTTAGTAGCCACTAATGGTAAAAATAGTAGCCGAAGTAGTAGCCACTAATGGTAAAAACAGTAGCCTTAACAGCTTATGTTAATGACTAAAATAGTTCCCATGGTTCATACACTTTCGTCCAAAAAAAATTCAAGGACTTTTTAAGGACTTTTCAAGGATGATCTCGGTATGGGAGATACACAAATTATAAAATACTATTATTCTGAAATTAAGACATCCTGCATCCCTGATATGCAGAAATTCTTTTTGCAAATTTATATGCATGAAATGCTTTTGAAAAACGTGGGTTTGCAACCAGACAAAATGCACATTCATGTAAAACTTCAGAGAAATTCCGTTGTTTAATTTCATATCGTGTTCTAGGTGCAATATTTGCTGTAAATTGTTCGAAATAATTTACAACCTACATTGTTAGAAGTTTGATAAGGAGGAGATGCTTCACTTCTGGTTTACACATCATTTTAAACCCTAATCTATCATAACATTAGTCAATTTGGTCCACATACACTGATAATATTGCATTGGTATTTTTTGGTAAATGAAGAGAAACAAATCTTAAATAAAAAGAAAAAAAGTCCCATGTTCGAAAAACAAACTTCAGGATTTAAAAATATGGTACATGGTGAGCTGGGCCCAGTGGCACAGATGAGGGTAGTGGGACCAGTTTCTTTCTCTTGGCAGCCTTTCCTTCCCAGAAAATCTAGTTCCCATTTCAGCAGCCGGGATAGGCTGGCGATGCTCGGTAAATACAACTCCTGTCCCTAGCTGGAAATGAACCAGGGACCTCAGGCATGGCAGCCTAGTGCTCTACTGCGCCAAACAAATTTTAGAGAAAGCACATCAGAAAAAAGTGAACCAAAAATTTTTGATCAAAATAATAACTTTAGAAACATTGCCACCCATGGGTCTTGTGGCTGACTAGCAGCAACTGGAACAGGAAAACATAGTAACACTAAGAAAATTGAATTACTGAGTCCTCTTTAAAGCAAAAACTACGCATCTCCTCAAAATGAAACTTTTAGCAACAATTTGGTTAAAAAAAAAAAAAAAAAAAAACCCTACAAAGTCTCTTACGAAGTTAAGTTCAATGGTAAGAGTACTACCAAAACTGAGCTTAGGCAGAATTTCAGCTGACTAAGTGCAACTATCCAGGATTGAGAACCATTTTGAGACCTTCAAAATAACATCAAATCAAAACTAAATATATAGTTAATAACTCACCAAATATCATATGAAAGCAGACATCTCAAGCTCTAGAGAAATAAAAAAATTATACTGGATGTTCCCTATTTTGTCTTTTTTTCATGTTTTGCTATCATTAAAGAGGGTTACACATTTAAGTAAACCATGAAAAGTATATTAATAACAAACTATGTTTTGTTATACCAAGCATCAAATGCTATCCTTCAATTTTTATACACAGATCCAACATCCTTATCAAATGTCAAATGCCAGTCACCTTGTTTTATACTCAGATCATAATGCTATAGGAATAGGTTTTACAATAAACATCTAAAATTAAACCACAAATTTGACCAACTAAAAATCTTTCAATAAGCAATTTTTGAAGATATCGTAACATACTGGCATTAAAATTCCCTGATGGCTATTAAAATAAGTCCACTAACAAAACATAAAACTTATTTTCTAGACTTGTGTAATAATTCAGGGAACAGCAGTTTTTTGTAAAGCAAAGCCTTTGTAACTTTTTTTCGAGTACTTCACCAATATTAATCACTTACAGTTGCTTTTCTTTGGCAGTACATCTGAAACTGTTAGATTTGGCAATCAGAGTTATGTCCCCACCAATTTCTGCTTTTTCGGCAAATTCATCTGCAGATTTCAACAGTGCCTGAATATCCTGTTCAAGTCTCTGCTTTTTTTCCCTGAATTCTTTTTGCTCTGTAATCTCCAAATGTCTCTTTTCTTTATTTGCAATAATATCTTTTTTCAGTTTCAGGTCCTCCACATATTGCACGTATTTTTGTCTGGCCAATGAAACAGATTTCCTCATGTCTTTAGTAACAGTGAAATCATTAACATCACCTCTTATTTTGTCCACATGTTCACAAATCATCCGGTGAGCAACGTAAGAGCACTCTTCTAAATGTTCGACTTCTAGTTTCTTATTAACACTAAACCCACTTTCCACAGATGCTTGTCCGTGGCTTAATAAAAGCAACATCTTAACAAGTTCCCACAGTTTACAATATGTTGAATCACACAATGTGTCATGAAAAAATGTATCAATGCGATAATTTGCATTTTATGGTCAAAATTCATAAAAGCTGAGTACTTCAACAATGGCACTACTGTCTGCAAAAAATCACAATACTGTTGCAGTATTTCATCACATTCACCTTCACATATTTGCTGAGCATCCACTAATGACTCTAGAATAAGTTTCCTTTTTTTTTCATGCATCCTTCCTTCTATGCTGCCAAATTTCTGGGGTCTAAACATGTTAAACTCTTTACTAGAGAAAAAGTAACTGCTGTTTTTTCAACCAGTTTGGAAGCTTCATGTACCTGGAACACCTTTGCAGATATTCGAATATCAAACATCTGTTTCTCTGTTACCTTTTTGGTGGAATACAGTTGTTTCAGCTGTTTTTCAGCAGCAAAACCAAAATCCATTTTTTCCAGAGCATAATGAATTTTTGCATCATTGAAATCCAACTGTAAAAGCTTTGGCAATGTCTTGGCACAGCTCAGAATTTCAGGCTCGATGAACCAGTGCAAAATTGATAGCAATAGTTTTTTAGATCCCCAGTTAGGAAACAAATCAATGGTCTGTCAGCTTGGTACAATGTCAGAAAAGGGGTAAGAAGTTTTGAAACTGAAACAAAAATTAGCAGCTTAACAGAAAGTAGATTATCATTACAAAAGTTTTTAACAGTGTTAAAAGATTTGCATTGTGGGGTAGAAATTTATCTTTTTTGAACACTGTGAAGATACTTGCAAATGCTTGGCAAAATCTTGATCGCATGTTCACCAACTTCTACGTTTTCTAGCCCCCTACGGCTGACAAATTTTTTTGGGAAATATTCTTCCCAAGTGACAGCTGCATAACCCTTCCGTCATGCTGGCAAATCTTTAAAAAGATGATACGAACAAAAAAAGTAACTATCCAAATCACAACCACTTGCTTTACATCCACTTTTAAAAGCATTATTTATTATGTGAAGCCCACAGCTCCCAACATTCAAAATCAGTTACGCCCATTGTCTGCGAATTTCATCTTGCAACAACTTTAAAAATCTCCAGTTGGCTGCTGGCCAATCCATTGACACTTGAATTACTTTGCCATTTTCAAAGGCAAAACTGCAGCTCGAAAATTATTTACAATGTCTGTTGCAGTAGAGTGCCCCATAAATACATATGCTAAGAAATGTGTTTTGACTTTATTATCAGAACTCAAGAATCTAACATGAATGCCCATTTGTTTCTTCTGCTTTGAAATTTTCAAGGTTTCATCAAACAATAGAACATAATTCTTCATTTCACACAGTTCTTGCAACATAAGACTTTTGAAGTAAGGAGCTATCCCAAACACTGCATAATAGACACTTTTTCTTTCCCCACAAGTAAAATTTGAGGCAATCAAGCAGTCAGGGAACATTTTCCGAAAAGTCTTATGTATACCTGCATTAGATTTAAAAGAATTATGACATTTCACTGTTCTGAGGACCCATAAAATCTCTGCATCCAAGACTTCATTAATTAGAAACATGTATATTCATACTGGCCTTATCAATTAATGACTGATACCTGAACTTCACTTCCACCTACTGATAAAGCTACAGTTTCTAACTGTTTCTAATGTATTTGATATTCCCTTAGTGAAAGATGAAAAACTACAAGAATTCTTCAGTGCAATGAGCTCAGTGTGTCTTGCACCTTTCATGTGACTTTTAACAACTGATTCACCCATTTTAGCAATGCTGAAGCTTTTGTGACATACTCTACATCTGGCTCACATCACACATGAGCCATTCTTCATACAGGTCATTTGTAATCCAACAGCAATTAAAAACACACTTTCCCACCATTACTTTAATTTTTCAAATGTGCTTATACTAGAAGACATAAATACTTCAAAACACATAAAAAATTATGATATAAAAACTATTATTATACATGCACTTCTTAAAAATAAATAAAAAAAAAGTTTCCCACGCACAGACCGATGACACCACACGTCATGAAATACTGAATGCAAAATACAGAAGCTGCAGCACAAATTTAGGAACACTCTAGCCAGCAGTGTCACATATGGCATTCTGGGAAAGCCTCTCTCCGGCTGGCTTCCTACGCAATCGCTTCCCGCTCGCAAGATCGCGTCGTGCCATTAAAAGACAAACCACTACTTGACGCATGTGTTTTGAATACCTATTTGATCAATAAACCTTACCAGGGCGCGATTTCAACCAGCAGTTAGTAGCAAATTGCTAGCAAGCAAACACATTTCATTAGTGATAAAAAGTGGTTCTAGTAAAAGTTGCTAGTGGAAAATTTTTGAATATTTTAGTGTGAAATGTAAAGCGGCAACTGCATTGCGCGTGTGGAATAAAGGTCTGCACCATGGGAAAAAAAAAAAAAAAATCGGCAACATACTGCAAAAAAAAATTAACAGCTACACGTTCCTTCCCCACAGCTTGTTGAATGACTAACTGTAACTCACTCTGGGTAAAGCTGGGAGGCATTGACAAGACTTAATTTTTTTTTCACTCTACACCCCCCCCCGCGGTAAACCGTAACAAATTAGGCACTATGTTCGCATTTCCCTCCTTTATCTAAAAGGTGGCAAATGTTTTACTTTCTTTTTCTCCAAGTAAAGCGTTTCAACTCTAAAAGCATTCATTTCCCCCGCTTCCGATCCTGTCTAATCAACCTGCCAGAATCGCATCTGTTGTTCACTGTTTCAGTAGGAATAACAATGTAAAAATTTTATTTTCTCAAAAAATTAAGAAAATTATGTGAATTTTTTAAAGACAGATTTGCTAAGAAAAACAGATTCCCCAAATTTTGCCAAAATCCACCAATAACTTTTAAAGTTACACCTAATTTTTTTGGAGAATATTCAAAGCAAACTGAATTTGCTTGTACCATTTACTGGTCATTCGTTTAACACTTCTCAGAAAACTTGCAAATTTCATCGCCCTCATCGCCCTAGAAAGGGAATCAAACCCCGAATTTTTAATAAAAAACACATGTCGTTTTATAATTAAAAATTTCATCCAAATCGGTCAATTTCCACGAAAGTTATTGTGTCAAAATTCTGACAAATAAATCTCCATCACACGCATGTACACACTGCTCCTGTGAGTGCTGATAGTAATAACCATTTTCAATAGGATAGGTCCACTATGGGTGATGAACATCGTACCAAAACTTCATCGCAATCTTGCTTAAATTTTACACAAGTCATCACGCAAAAGGGCAGAAGAATGAATTCCGCTCTTATTTCTTGACCTTTGACCATTTTCAATATGGATTCGGAAAATTAGTATGTACCCCAACATAATAATTTTGTCAAATCAAGCCAAAGCATTTTTATGCAAGGTATGGTACTTGCATAAAAATGTCAGGACAAAGCACGGTTGCAAAATGTAGAAAACTTTCTAACGGACCAGCAAAATAAATCATTGCTGGAGAAGCACTGGATCGAATGAACACTGGACTTATTTTTTAACTTCGTTATAGTAGTATTCTTTTATTAGGCCAAATTTATTGCTAGAGAAGTTACAAAACCATGCCCCAAACACATTTTTAATTTCACAAGTGGCAGCTTTTGTTTAATTTCGTCATGTTGGGTATCGATCTGGGCTTGAAAATTCCACAGATTTAAAATCCGTTTGAATTTTTTCTACGATAACTACGTTCTGAGATAGCATTTGAAACTGAAAGTAATAAAGAGAAGAGAGAGGAGCTACAATGCCGGCCTACTTGAGAAGTTGCTACTTGGGGGATGAACAATGCATTAAGTGGGAGGGAAATGAAGCAAGAGGTAAATAAACAAGCCCAGCTGGAGAGTTCAGTTTATGCGTGGCGCAAGCTCTTGAGCGTTTGGAAAAACAATAAACCTAAAAACATGTGGGGGAAACTGCGGACAAATGTTCCCACATAAACACATGTAAGTGAAAAGTTGATTCGTAACTCACCTCGGCGCTTTATTTTAAACAGACTAAGTTAAATAAAAAAAGTTTTAATGGTGGGTGCAAAATCATCAAAAAAAAAAAAAAAAAAATTCTCGGAGAATCACCAAATCCGTAAAATTAACATTTTGCCCATAAAACAAGGCGCATTTCCATAAATTTTACAGGTAAACCATAAAACCTAGTAGGTATGAAATCATGGCCTAAATTACAATTGAGAAGTTACTTGATATTGATAGACAAATACACAAATATCCTCAAAGATACACTTGCACAGAAGCATTACAAATCACGAACAGTTTGCTCACTTCGCATCTAGTGTCTATTCTTCCTTATTTCGCACTTCGTTGTTTTTCATGCGAGTCAGAACCAGAACCAAAACCACCGGCGTACCTTAGCCGCTGTTCATGTGTCATTCATACAAACAGTCAGTTGCTACGTCCAAGTTCCAACAGCATGCGCAGAATGAATCCCTCGGCCAGGGCTATTGGCGCTGCTCCGTCATTCACTCCGGTTTTTGGGTTATGCAAACATACATCGCACAATCGAGTACACTTTAAAAACAAAGCAGAAAAAAACTGCATTTACATATGATCGTAAAAAAAAAACTAGAGGGACATAAAAATTAAGGACTTTTCAAGGATCAGCATCATTTTTAAGAACTTTTAAGGCCTTGAAAATCGCTGAAAAAAAATCAAGTACTTTTTAAGGACTTTCAAGGGCCGTGCGAACTATGAGTTCCCCAAAAGAGTACGAGTTTTAGAATGTACGGGCTCCACACCATTTTTTTTTCATTTTTTTTATTTATTTCAAACCATGGTGACAAAATTAGCACATGTTCACATTTTGGTGGGGAAAAAAATTATATATATACACACACACACACACCCATACACTGCAAAAAGAGCATCTTAAGTTTAAATATAATGCTACTCAAGACACTCAGAACTATAAAGGTTATGGAAATTACCCCCCCCCCCCCCCAAAAAAAAACTTATTCAATTACATATCAAAAACTACTTACATAAACTAACCTGATACAAACTCTGGAATTACAAAACACTTCCTTCTTTGTCATTGTTCTCGAGGTCAGATGTTCTCATCTGTATCAAGCCAGTACGGAGAGCTTTCTTCTGTGTTTGTGGTTGGTAAAAAATATAAGATTTTCCAAGTGTGCTTCATACACTGTGTTGAAAACATTGTTGTGTATTTCTTTTTTCAAGGCCATAGTTGTGGTCATTCAGTGTTATGAAGATCACTTGATTTGTTCTATACACATAATAATCATAGTTATCTGATATGAGGTATATCAAGAATCTCATTCGAATAGATGAACATTTGGAAAAATTTCAAACTTGTCTTTTGTACAGCTATGACAATAAATATCAAACACTGTGAATGTGAAACAGAGGTCATCGAGCGATGACCGCTGTTTGATGTTCCTGGTCCACATCAAGTGCCTGTATTAGCTGTGAATGCGTTTAGTATGGAACAAAAATACGAAGCCTAGAACTAAAAAAATGAAAACTTGCAGTTTATTATCATCAGGAATGGAATGGTTATAGTGTAATCTCCCTCTTCAATAATGGAAACTCAAAAAGGAAATATTTTCGCATGGAATGGTATATGTACAAAATAAGCTGTCTATACATGCGATAAAAGCAAACCACGTCTTCAATAAGCCAATTAAAATCAATTTATTTACAAATTAAAAGCGGGTTAAAAGCAGACTAGCGCTTTCGGGGATCTCCCGTCCCCCTCTACTGGTCAAAGTGCCACGGGATCCAACAGAGTCAACCCTTATATACTAGATAACATGACCCATCATGCACCACGTCACCAACAGACCATGATGTCACAGTATAAGCACAAATTATAAAATTTCAATTTCAAATCAATATAACATAAATATAAGAATACAAAATATTTACAAAAATGTACTGTTTCGATGTTTTAAAATTCCTCATGTGTCAAAGTCTCTTGTGGAGCAACCATTTTTCGCCAAGGTCTTGGTACAAATGTGGGGAGATCTAAATTACAACAGTTGTCCTCGTATGCAATAATATATAAACTTTCTGAGCACTGAAATTAGTGGCCAGAAGATCGTATTTAAATTTGATAATAGAATTATCAGCACTGAAATTAGTGGCCAGAAGATCGTATTTTAAATTTGATAATAGAATTTACCAACAGATAGAGGGTGCACCCATGGGCTCCCCACTCTCCCCTGTGCTGGCTGAGATTCTTTTACAATCCTTGGAGGACAGGGTTTTGCTGGACTCTCCACTTCAACCATTACTAATAATCAGGTATGTCGATGATATGCTACTTTTTTGGCCCTACTCGCTTCCCCAACTGGATGTTTTCATTGACTGCTTATCTTCACATTATCCCACAATAAAATTTACGAAAGAACTTGAACAGGGGGGTAAGCTACCTTTTCTTGATTTTTTGTTATCAAGGGACCTCAACACTCACCAGATTAAATACTCCGTTTACCGAAAACCTACGTTCATACCATGTATCATACCGTTTAACTCTTCTCACCTCCCTGAACAAAAAGCATCATCACTTCGATTTCTAATCAAACGCGCATTCACACACTCTTCTTCCAACAGAGCAAGACAGGACGAACTCTCTAAGGCCTCAGCTATGGCACGGATCTTCGGCTACCCAGAGCACTACTTTCCCGGTCTATTGAGAAGGTTCACCAGGTTGAGATTCACGACCTTGTCCACGGACAATAAAACCACTAGATACTTTAAAGGTGAATTATCTCCCCCCAATAGTTAACACCCTCAAGAAGATATGCATAGGCATAATTTGACATTTGGAGTTTGCACAAAAAATGCATTTACTTTACCGAGAAATGACAGAGATAAAGTACCCAAACTCATGAAATATGGTGTATACTGCATTCCGCTCGCCCATGAGGATTTGGGTGTTATTGACAAATTTTATATAGGTTCTACAATTAGGACTCTGAATACCCGGTTGGGTGAACACAAGTACACCCTCCGGACAGAAACTATTAATACTGCCTTCACTATGGCTGTTAAACAGGGTGGTTACACCCCTGTTTGGGAGAATGTTAAAATCTTGAACTCCAATGTCAAGAAAAATACTGTTTTCTTTTCAGAAAGTTTATATATTATTGCATACGGAGAAAACTGTTGTAATTTAGATCTCCCCACATTTGTACCAAGACCTTGGCAAAAAATGGTAGCTCCACAAGAGACTTTGACACATGAGGAATTTTAAAACATCGGAACAGTACATTTTTGTAAATATTTTGTATTCTTATATTTATGTTATATTGATTTGGAATTGAAATTTTATAATTTGTGCTTATAATGTGACATCATGGTCTGTTGGTGACGTGGTGCATGATGGGTCGTGTTATCTAGTACATAAGGGTTGACTCTGTTGGATCCCGTGGCGCTTTGACCAGTAGATGGGGACGGGAGATCCCCGAAAGCACTAGTCTGCTTTTAACCTGCTTTTAATTTGTAAATAAATTGATTTTAATTTGCTTATTGAAGACGCGGTTTGCTTTTATCGCATGTATAGACAGCTTATTTTGTACATATGAATGGAAACTCTTTAACTCATAAGGAATAATAATAATGGTGCTTAATATGATTTTGAATTATGTTGTAAAAGAGTACATTTTATTTTAATTCCCATATTTGAAAGGTAAATGTGAAAAACCTGTCTGAAAAGTCTTCATTTCATTAGGGCATGGACAAATGTCTTACGATTCAAGCTTAAGTCTGTGTAGGCCAGGTATAATTTATATGAAGCATTACACTGATATACACCTGCCTTGATAATGTTACAGTCATTCTTCACAGTGTCCTTAATGCCTTTGAGACAAATATAAAGACATTACTTTATCCTGTAAAATTATTCCAACTCATAATTACAGAAATAAGAAAACAAAAAAGTTGACTTTCTTCCAATTTGGGTTACTTTTATAACAGCATACACTTAAAAATCCCTAGATGTTAAGGGGGGGGAAGCAGCTTCTTGAAAGTTTACATTATTTTTATACCATAGTAGCAATTTAAAGGGGTTATATGCAATAAATTATTTAAAAAATTTTTTATGTGAATTTATACCACTGCCATCAGCACATAGAAGGGTAGGCCTAACAAAAAAGCTTCCTCATTATCCTTAGATTTATTCCTTTTTTGAGGTTTTCTGCATAATTGCATCAATTAGGGAGGATTTTCTTTTATAAACTACCCTATTCATTTTTAATGCTTCAAGTTCATGTTGTCTTTCCTTTCGTCGGAGTTTCTCTGCTCTTTCTAGAATACCATGTGCAACTCGTTTTGCAGGTAAGTTTTTTTTTTAATGTTTGCTTTAGTCTCTTACTGGCTTCTTTAAGCAGAGCCTAATGATTCTTGTACTTCTCTTTTTTCTTGAACGAGAATTTTTATCTTGTTTTAATATTATTAAATAAATAAATATCTTGTTTTAATATTGTTATGTTTTCTATAGTTTGCTTTCTGCTCTTCAAATCCTTTATTTAGGAATTCTTGTTTCAATCTCTCGGCACTTTCTTTCTCTGCTTTCAGTTGCTGTTCTTTTAATCTCTGCTTCTCTTCCAAATGGTTGCTATATGACATATGTGCATTAAGTACTAATTTTATTAGTTCTTTGATTATTAGCACCTTTGCAACTTGGTTGTTATACATTTTTAATGCATTTTGAATAGTTAGTCTCTCATTCAACATCTTCTCAGATATAGATGCCTTCTCATCTGAAAGAACTCTTAGTGATACAGAAGAGCCTCTCTTTACATCAAAGTTGCCATGTGATAAAGCAAGGCATGCTTTCACAACTTTAGCCAAACATGGATATTTCCAGTCTCAAAATGTCTTTTGATACAATATGTCTCTCCAAAAATGATTAATCCTAATTTTTCTGTTTGGAATAAATTCTTATACATACAAGTACACCAATACCTAGACCCACATGACTAGAGGAACAACCTACTTAAATGACAAAAAGTACTGTCTCGTTATTTTTAACAGATACGCAGAAATGTCTCGCCAGGTGTTTTTATTTTTCAATTACCACTTAATTTTTTCGTTATGAACAATTCCTGATTTATATTAAACAGTTTATAGATAATATAAAGTAAGTTTAAATGTCTATTGGCAAAAACATGCATTTTTTGTGTCATTCAGAAAATAAAGCTGTAAAAACAATGACGATGATGGGCAAAACACGTAACAATATTAACAAATAAAGGTAACTTGATCACGCTAGTTACGTTAAATGAAAACTTTTACAAAAAAGTTCGTAAGTTGGAAGCTTTTGACCTTATCTTAGGTCTTCATCACGCCAATGCAGGACTAAGATTGTTGCCAGATTCTACATTTGAATTTTTCCTATTTTTGTTGCCAAAACTTAGAATTGATCTCCACATCATCGGAATGTAGAGAGGAGATTCGAAATTGCAAGTCATTGAGTTGATAATAATTTCCAGGCTCTCACGGTAACAGAGGGCAAAACGATTGTCAAAAGAAGCAATTCGTTTTGCTTCGTTCCAGTGGGGAACTGCAGATGTGTCTTCCATTGTCAAAATAGACAAGGCAGTATTAGGATTGGCTTTCAAAACATCTTTTTTATGTTCTAAAATTCTATGGCTAATGCTCCTGTATGTGCTGTAAAAATTTTGGGCCTAATGATAAATTCTTATCATTAGGCCCAAAATTTTACCTGCTCTTCCTATCAATCTTCCACAAACTGTTTCTGTTATAGAATCAGCCATCCACAGAACTGAGACTGTTCACCAACCTATCCTTTGTGCCAACGCTGCTGTTATCCTATCCAAGCAAAATTCTGTGCCAATCAAGTATTCTTCTTGTTTAAAAGAATTCAGGTCATTTATTCAGGAAAATCACCTTGCCGTATGCAAAGCAGATTAATTTGGTTGCCCAGTCATCATTGGTAAAGAAACACTAAACCAAAAAGTGCACTCATTTCTAACATCTGCTAACTGCATTCCTCTGCAGTCAGACACCACCAACTCACTCAAAAACTCAGTTGACAGATTAGCTAAGAAAGAAACTCTTCAATCCTTCCTTGGTGATATATCACCCCCTCCTTACTTTAGAACTCCCAGGTTTTTCCTGCAAGTGAAACTGCATAAAGCTGGTAACCCCATCAGACCTTTAGTTGAATATTCTTTTTCTCCAGCAGTAAACCTTAAAAAGAGATTGGTCCTCAAATGCAATTACTTGGCAGCCAACCATCCTCATACTGTTGTCTCTACTTCAAACTTCATCCACAAACTTCCTAATTCCTTTTCTCCTAGTGTTAATCTGTATACTCTTGATGTAGAATCTTTGTTTCCCTCTGTACCATATTTTGAGTCCTACATGCTCCTCATGAAGAAATTGATTCTTCAATTTGAACCCCCGGTACTCTTATCAAAGATCTTTATGATTGTTTCCACATTATTCATCAACACAGTTGTTTTGTTTTCAACAAAACTGTGTATACGCAACAATCTGGTCTCCCCATGGGCTCACCTCTTTCCCCTCTGCTTGCAGAAATCTACATGCAACATATGGAAGTTTCCATCATTCCTCAACACCCTTTTCAACCTTTCCTATGGTTAAGATATGTAGACGACATTTTCATTAGCTGGCCACATACCGAGTCTGAACTACAGACACTGATCAACTCCATTACAAAAAAATTTCCTTCCATTTATCTCACTATATCTAAGGAAGTAAACCACAAAATTGATTTCCTGGATGTATCTATCTACAGAAACGCTGATCTCTCCATTACTCGCTCCGTCTATCGTAAACCTTCTGCGGCCACTAACATCATTCCGTACAAATCTTTCACCCTGCATCTCTACAAGCTTGCAGCATTGAAGTCCTACATCCACAGGGCTCATATCATTTGCAACAACCAACTCTCTCTTCAAGAAGAACTCTCCAAAATTTCTACAATAGCCCTCTCTCATGGTTTCCCTGCTCTTACAGTCAACTCCCTCATAAAGAAATATGAAAACCATTCGAAAACTGAATGCCTCTTTCCTCAAAAGAAAGAAAACCTGAAATTCTGTGGTTCTGTTCCTTACCATCCTTCCTATGCTTATAAGTTACAGATTCTTTTTAGAAGTTTTGGTTACTATCTTGCCATTAAATCTACCCCAAACATCTTGAAACTTCTACAAAGGGATAGGGACAAAGTTGAAAGCCTGAACCTCCCAGGAGTTTACTGCATTCCTATCTCTTCTTCTACTGGGGATAACTTATACGTTGGAAGCACATACAGGAGCATTAGCCATAGAATTTTAGAACATCAAAAAGATGTTTCAAAAGCCAATCCTAATACTGCCTTGTCTATTTTGACAATGGAAGACACATCTGCAGTTCCCCACTGGAACGAAGCAAAACGAATTGCTTCTTTTGACAATCGTTTTGCCCTCTGTTACCGTGAGAGCCTGGAAATTATTATCAACTCAATGACTTGCAATTTCGAATCTCCTCTCTACATTCCGATGATGTGGAGATCAATTCTAAGTTTTGGCAACAAAAATAGGAAAAATTCAAATGTAGAATCTGGCAACAATCTTAGTCCTGCATTGGCGTGATGAAGACCTAAGATAAGGTCGAAAGCTTCCAACTTACAAACTTTTTTGTAAAAGTTTTCATTTAACGTAACTAGCGTGATCAAGTTACCTTTATTTGTAAAAACAATCACGCAAATTTATTTCAATGAGCATATCATTCATGAAATTCTAGTAACAAAATTTTTGACTTGAAATTGATACATAAGCACAGAAAACAACAGTCTTTAATATGGCGAAAGCAAGATACATGCTTGCTCCTGGCAGTACCGTACGGCAATCTCTGCCATATTCCAAACAGAAAAACAGGACACTTTTTTGGTGGAATATCTTGATTTCAGTAGGTCGTTCCTTTAATCACATGTGGGACTAGTCTATACTTACCACTGACTTTCCTCCATGATATTTGCAATAAAGCAGAAAGCAATAAACTGAACAAAATATATCGATAACGATTCGCATGCTTTTTCAATCACAAAATTCCAGGACATTTCCGGGACTTTTGGATTTTTTCCCAAGACACACGATCCAAATGCTTTTACTTAAAATATAGTAAAACCATACGTCTGTTCAATTTGTAACATACAACAAACAACTTTCTACACACTTGGGCAAACTTAAAACAGAATGTTAAAAATGACGTCTGTTGCAGCTAATCAGAAACTTAGAATCACAGATAAATACTGAAATACTCAAAACTGTCAATGAAAATGTGACCAGGTTTAATATCTACTAAACTTTTATATACAGTATACTACACTGATTTTGAGAAAAATTTATTTTTTTACTTTGGCTTTAGTTCAATTATTGAAGCGAATTACAGAATAAAAAACCCCCATAAAACTTAAAAATACATAGGTACGTGGTACTTCTCTTGAAATGCTTTCATATACCGCACAATCAATACATAAAATACTATTTATATTTAATTATTTTGAAATAATGCTTACATTGGAAATTTAAGGGTGAGGAAAGGTGAAATATCTAGAACTTTTTCAAAGGACCAAAGGGATTGTTATTTCTTAAACACATAATCATGAGAGCAAGTACTGTATTTGTGTTACATTTTATTTAGGGAAGGAATTTTCAACATCATATCGATGCTGTAGCTATGCTTTAAATTTTTACTTGCCAGCAAACAAAGTATGCACAAAAATGTCCAACATGAAATGAAAGAGAATAACGGGAAAACCTTATGTCCAAGGACTGTGTGCAATTGCATTCATTAGTGATCATGGCCAATTTAACTGGTCATGATTAAAAAACTAATTATAGAAGCTCAGAAAATGTTAAGAAACAACTAGATTTACATTTCTGATATTAGAAAGTAATCTGATTTTATATAAGTATTCATTACAAAATTTCAGTAAAGGTAAAATATTCCCCCCACACACAATCAATTATTTACTTTCACCAGTGGCTAAAAAATATGTTACGAAAATTAACAACCCAAGTAGCACAAAAACGTTTGTAAAACGTTTTAAAACCAGTTCGGCGAGGCGTTGAAAAAACGTCACAATATTACGTTTATAAAACGCTAATACGTCTCGTTGATTCAATGGTTTTTCAACCGTTGTTATAACGTTGTAGCACTGTTTTTAAGAAGTTTAGATGACGTTATTTAAGCGTCATATTCCTTTCATTATGGCGTTTAGAAGCGGTTTTAACAACCGTTTAGCAACGTTTGAATGACGTTATTTAACCGTCATATTCCTTCCCTTATTACGTTTAGAAGCGGTTTTAACAACCGTTTAGCAACGTTTGAATGACATTATTTAAGCGTCATATTCCTTCCCTTATTACGTTGAGAAAGCGGTTTTAACAACCGTTTAGCAACGTTTGAATGACGTTATTTAAACGTCATATTCCTTCCATTATGGCGTTGAGATATGGTTTTAACAACCGTTTATCAGCGTTTGAATGGCGTTATTTAAGCGTCATATTCCTTCCATTATGACGTTGAGTAACGTTTTTAAGAATGTTTAGCAACGTTTAAATGGCGTTATTTTAACGTCACATTCCCTCTTTATTACGTTGAGGAACGGTTTTAACAGCCGTTTAGCGACGTTTTATTTTCGATTTTACAACGTATTTTTCCTTTCTGTATTACGTTTAGTAAATGTAACAGCAACGGTTAATCAACGTCTAAATTTCCTCTATTAAACGTTGCTGTCCTTTGTGAATGTCAAACGTCGCAAAAAATGTTACCACAACCTTTTATCGAAGGTTATAATCCAGTTTCAAGACTTTTTTTTTTTTTTTTGGCTTTTACGTGTGCCGTTGCAAAACGTTAGAACAACGTTTCTATTTCGTTCTTGGGTCATTCCGTATCGACTCAACACAACGACTTGACCATCTCAGATTTTAATGAAATTTGGTACATAGGTGGCCTCTATATAGATTAAGAAAAATACCAAATTTCATCGTCATATATCCACCGGTTTTGAAAATACAGCTATAAAAAGTATTAAAAACACCCCAAAATCGGAAGATTGATGGGTTTTTAAATTGTGATTGCAGCTCCCCTAATTAAGATAGAGAGATGGGAAAGGTATCTTTTTGTAGTATTGTTTATGCTATTTTATTTGATGTATAACACCATAGGGGTTAATATTTAAAAAATTCAAATTTTAAAATTAAAATTTTGAATTTTTCAAAATGTGACGCTCCAAAAAATTCGAAATTTTTTTAAAACAATCTTTATATGTTTGGCATTTGATTACATGAGTTGTAACTTGGGATGATAATGGGTTTACTTAAAAAGCTATATTCAAATTTAGCCTAACAGAGTTTAATGAAAAAAAATAAAATAAAAAAACATGTAATCTGAAAATAAATTTGGGCTAAATCTTTAAAAAGTTTCATTAATAAACAATAGATATAGTATTTTTGTTATTTAAAACCATTTATTTAAACAATGTTTTATTTTTAATTAATTTGTTTAAAATCTGAGTCACATGGGCTTAAAAATTTTATTAATTTCATTATTCAGAATTTGTAATAATTCCCAATACAATATAAAAAAATAAAGACTCTGCAGTTATACTGTAGGCTACATTTTGTTTTGGACAAAACTCTGCATGTTCCGACTTAAAAAACTGATTCTGTTGTTTAGATCATTGGTAACAAGACCCAACAAGCAGCAACTTGCATTCCTACCTTGCAGACCTGTCTGCTTTAGGTTTTGATGGTGATCAGATGTGTTTCTCAGTCTGCTTTAGGTTTTGATGGTGATCATGTGTTTCTTGCAGTGAAAGTGATATGTGTTTGAAAACTTTTGTGGTTGAAAACTTTAAATTGAATAAAGTACATCCTTTTCAGTTTTGAAACTAGACTTTTATAATTTGAAGCTGTGCAGGATTTTTTTAGGAAAAATAAAAAGAACAGGTAATGGGAGGCAATTATTTTACTATTTGAATTTTACATTTTATGCACAAATAATCAACAATGGAAAGTACAAGATATGCATTAATACAATGTTTCAATCCATATAGAAATGTGACAGACTGGATGTTGGAAAATTTTGATGACTTATCAAAGGAGACTGAAATTTGTGATTCTTGCAGAAAGCAGCTGAAAACTTTAATAATTAGTCAAGAAGCAAATGAAACCTGTGCTGATGAGAAAATGGACGAAAATTTTGCATCTATGTCAGAAGTAATTGAAACACTGAATACTTCGCTCCATGAATTGGGTGAATCAGCTGTCAATAAGAAAAAGCTAAAATCTAAATGCTATGCTTCAACCAAAATTCAAAAAATCAGTTCTGCTATGAAACGGAAGCTTTTTTACAAATATTCAAGAATCATCTGATGATGAGGATGAAATACTTCACGACTCTCTTATGGACAATCTTAAAAGTAATTTTTCTAACTGCACTAGAGATAAACAGTTGATGATTTTGACTTGCTTACCAGAGTCATGGAGTGTTAGGAAAATCATGTAAGAATTCAATGCACCTAATTATATGGTAAGACAATAAAAAAAAATTCTGAAGGAGAAAGGAATTTTGGAAAGCCTTAATAGAAAACCAGGTAAGTCTCTCTCTTCTGAAGTAGTTGTAGTATGATCGTTTTACCAAAGTGATGAAATTAGTCGGGTTTTACCTGGAATGAAAGATTGTGTTTCTGTTAGGACTGAAAACGGAGATAAAGTTTGTCAAACAGGCTGATTTTATGTAATTTGACAATTTGCAAGCACAAAAGTCAGTTTTTCCAAATTCGCAGAGCTCAGACCAAAAAACCGTGTCCTGGTAGGGTCTAGTGGTACTCATACGGTATGTGTTTGCACCACACACCAAAATGTAAAACTGATGATGGAAAATGCAAGAATTGGTTCACTAACGAATGGACAATTATCTTCCTACAAACATTGTCTTGCAAGAGTATTATGCAACCCTACTTCCATAGATTGTCATTTGGGAAGTGTCCCACCTGTTCTGGGAACACGGTTTTGAGAACTTGGTTGAAAAACTAACTTTTCGCCAATAGATTACAGTTGATAGATGCAACTTGGAGACATTAGAAAAATCAACTTCAAATTTTATTGATTTGTTTTGCGAAAAACTGTCTGCTTTGGTCAGACATGACTTCATTGCTAAGCAGCAAAGCTCTTTTATGAATAGTAGTACTAAGGAAAACCTCAAGGACTCAGAATTCTCATCATTTGTGATTTTGCTAAAAATTATAGTTTTCTTCTTCAAGATGAAGCCCAGAGCTATCACTGGACCAGTGGGTAAGCCACAGTCCACCCATTTGTCATCTATTACAAAACAGAAAAGACTGAACATGCAAGTTTTGTAGTAATTTCTGAATGTTTAGAGCACAACACAATTACACTGTACTGCTTCCAAAAAAAAAAACCTTATTAACTTCTTGAAAAGTAAGTTTGGTGACAACAGCGTCAAAAAAATGTACTATTTCTCTGACGGGTCTGCAGCCCAGTGCAAAAATCGGAAATTTTTTCACAAACTTTTATGTTTCCATCAAGATGACTTCAACATTGATGCTGAATGGCATTTTTCAGCAACAGCACACGGGGAAGGGGTCATGTGATGGCGTTGGTGGAATGGTGAAAAGGTTAGCTGCCCAAGCCAGCTTACAACGCCCTTACGAGAATCAAATTCAAACACCATTTCAGTTGTACGAATGGGCAATTCAGAACATTTTTGTGGCAAACTTTACATATGTAAGTCAAGAAGAATACATAGAAACAGACCAATTTTTGGAAAATCGCCTAAGCAAGTCTCTAACAATACAAAGTACCCAGAAACTTCATGCTTTTATTCCTATCCCATTGAGTAATTCAAAAATAAAAGTGAAGATGTTCTCAGAATCAAACGAGTCAGCTACTGAAAAAGTATCAGCATTACAAGACAGACTGCAAATAACAGAAATGAGTGGTTACATAACCATAATCTATGAAAACAACTGGTGGGTAGCGTATGTTCTACCAAAAGAAGAGAGTGAGAATGAAGTTAAGGTCTTATTTTTACATCCAGCTGGTCCATCTACATCCTTTTCCTACCCTAGCCCACAAGATGTTTTATAGCTTCCTGTAAGTTACCTCTTGTGTAAAGTAAATCCTTTGACTCCGACAGGAAGACTCTACAATCTCTCTGAAACAGAAATACACCAAACTATTGAAGCTTTTAAAGACTATATCAAGGATCTACACGTGTGATTTCACTTCAAAACAATGATGCAACTTTTTTTTTAATTTTAGAAGATTCTGCTTTAAGTGACGATCTAAGTTTAAGATTAGGAATATAATTTGCATAAATGTAAACAATTCAATGCCATATGTTATTATTATTTTGATGTGTTTCTTGAGCAGTAATTGAAATTACTTTTTAAAGTCTGTTTATTTTTTTTTGTATTGAATTGTGAATTATTACAAATTCTGAATAATGAAATTAATAAAATTTTTAAACCCACGTAGTCTCAGATTTTAAACAAATCAATTAAAAATAAAACATTGTTTAAATAGTTTTAAATAACAAAAATACTATATCTATTGTTATTAATGAAACTTTTTTGAGATTTAGCCCAAATTTATTTTCAGTTTACATGTTTTTTTCATTATTTTTTTTCATTAAACTCTTGTGTTAGGCTAAATTTGAATATAGCTTTTTAAGTAAACCCATTATCATCCCAAGTTACAACTCACGTAATCAAATACCAAACACATAGATTGTTTTAAAAAAATTTCAAATTTTTTGGTGTCGCATTTTGAAAAATTCAAAATTTTAATTTTAATTTTTTTTAATCTTAACCCCTATGGTGTTTGTTGTACATCAAATAAAAGAGCATAAAAAATACTACAAAAAGATACCTTTCCCATCTCTATCTTAATTAGGGGAGCTGCAATCATAATTTAAAAACATATCAATCTTCTGATTTTGGGGTGTTTTTGGACATTTTATATAGCTGTATTTTCAAAACCGGTGGCTATATGACGATGAAATTTGATATTTTTCTTAATCTATACAGAGGCCACCTATGTACCAAATTTCATTAAAATCTGAGATGGCGAGATAAAAAATGCCTTCAAATTGTGTTGAGTTGATACGGAATCACTCTTCAAATCTTTTACTTTGCATATTACATTGAAAACAAACGTTTCCATAACGTAGCAAAACCGTTTTAGTAATGTTTGTGCTCTGTAAGAGGGACGTACGGTAATGCTTATCTTAAAGCTGCCATGATAATCTGTTGTATACAGTCTTGTTACCTAGTCTACAAAAATTTGGGGGTAAATAAATGAAGTTCTTAGCTAACCTAAAAAATCATTTTCATCATATCATAAAATATCATTTTCATCATATGAAGGCCCCTTCACAAAACTTTTCTTGTTCCTAATAGTTATTTTACTATCACTTATTTTTGTTGAAGCTTTATAAGGGATGACTTTGTCAGGAAAGTAATGTTATAAAAAAGAAAGCATTTCTATCACAGTTACTAGTGCAACACAATCTCTCACCATTATACAGAGTGTCCAAGAATTATTAAACACATTACAAAATTATGTACAAAAAAACAAAAACAACTATGAGCATTGTCTGTTTTTCTATGTCACATATTACTAACACGGTTCCTATATTTTTGTATTGCAGAATTGTTACTCCCAGAATCCGATAGATGGCGCTAGGTGTGGCCTGATGAGGAATTTATGAGAAATGCACAATCAGTAGTCATGTCATCCATACAGCAGAAGGCGATGTGTGTGTTATGGTTTGCGGAATTAAAGTCTGTCATTAAAGTTAAAAGACGGTACCGTTTAGAGTATGGTTGTAATCCTCCGTCAACAAATTCAACTAAGCGGTGAATGAAACAGTTTAAAGAAACTGGCAATGTGGAACATCGTGCAGGAACCGGTAGGCCTAGCGTCAGAGGTGAGATGGTTGACCAAGCTATGAAAGTTTCCGACGAAGCCCCAGGAAATCCGTTCATAAAGCAAGCAGAGAACTGTGCATTCCAAAATAGACAGTTCATGATATCTTGCACAAGAAATTAGTTTCATGCTTATAAAATTCAAATAGTGCAAAAGATGCATGCAAATAATCACACTCTGCAATACGATTTTGCTGTGGATATGCTGAATCAAGTGGAAAACGATAAAAACTTTCTAAGTACTGTAATTTTTAGTGATTAATCCACATTTCATGTATGAGGTATTGTTTCACTTCGTAAACTATGTTTTTTTGGATATGGGGCAGTGAACCGCCTCATGCTGCTATTGAACTGGAACGTGATTCTCCAAAAGTTAATGTGTGGTGCGCCCTATAAAAAAGAGAAGTGATTGGCCCTTTCTTCTGTGAAAAAACCATAAATGGTGACATTTACTTGGATATGTTAGAAAATTTCCCTATACCCCAGATCAAAAGATATGACGTTGTTTTCCAACAAGACTGCATGCCTTCGCATTGGTCAATGTGTGTACGTAAGTGCCTAAATGAGCATTTCCCCAACAGATGGATTGGGCATGGTGGTCCCATTCCGCAGCTCCTCGCTCCCCAGATCTAACTCCATTGGATTATTTCATGTGGGGTTATGTGAAGGATCGTGCCTATCAGACGCCTTGTACTGATTTGCAGGAACTGAAGCAGCATATCACAGCTGCTATTAATTCCATATCTTTTCAGATGCTTGGCAATACATGGCATGAAATCGAGTATCGCTTGGACGTACTACGAGCAACCAAGGGATCTTACATCGAAATTTATTAACGTGTAGTTACATTGTAAGTTAGTACAGTCAGTTTCTTTCTATCTCTTTAATGTTTTGTTTTACAAAATTTTGTACTGTGTCCAATAATTCTCGGACACCATGTATATTTATTGTTCACAAGGTATACGACTTCACAAACTATGTTTTGACTCAAGTCCATTTCACTGGCTTCGTTGTGGCTGTTGCAATTTTCTTGAAAATTCAGTTGCTCATATTTAACTGAACATAAAGTAGACATTTTAATACCACTAACATCTAAGTTATTGCAACATAAAACTGAGTCAGTTGTGTTGTTCATTTAAGAGTTTTTCGGACACATCTGAAATTTAGCTGATAGATTATTAGAAATGTGAGGTGAAATAATGCTGGGAGATAAATCAAGTAGTACTTTCACAGCTTTGTTTTTAATTTTTCTTTTAAGTGTAGCTAAAGGCTATCTGTGTTTCTGCTGCAGATCTGTGTATTTATATCTCAGTTTACATTTCTTTATCATTTTTTCTGTATTTTTACATAGGAGCCTTTTATTTTGGTATGTTAGTTGCTTTGTATTTTTTCAACCCATGTGTATTTGGTTCTTAATCTTTTTTTTTCACTAGTTTGCAAATTTAGACTTAATTTTTGGTTATAATTGTCTTAGTATTTCAGGAAGTTTGTTTAGTGTAATGTCCCTAGTTTATATCTTGTGCTTAGAAATTGCAATTTTTAGTTTCCGCTTGAGGGTCCTATTGTGTAACAAACAGTACGTAGCATATAAATAATTGTAAGAATCAATTGATTATGCATGTTGAAACACCTTTTTCAAAAATTTGTATGCAAATAAGATATGAAAACAGCCACCCAATCTAGTTTGTTCTGTCTTGGGTTAAATTCTGTTGCTACTCATATATACTCATTTCACAATGAACTCTTTGCATTGTTTGGCCAACCAGAAAAAAATATTTTCTTCTATTGGTTGTTCATTAATGCCATTTGTTGTTGTACTCTGACATTGTGCTGTGCTCTTCTCTCTATTTCTGTACATAACATTAACTTCAAGTTCCTAAAATGTATAAGTTCTTTTTCTGTTTCAATTCATAGGTGGTCACAAAAAGTTATAATGAAACAAATGAACAATTCATGCATTCATTTCATTATTTTCATAGGCTTCAAACACAATTCATGTATTCTGAATCATAAGAAAAAAAAATATATATATATACAGTACTCACAAAAAGTTTGGGATATTATGGTTTCAAAAGGGAAACATGGTGATATGCATATTTAGTGACTACAGGAGATAGGTTATCAGCATGAATTAGCATCATGATGACACATATGTGGTTGGTGTGTGTGTGTGTGCAAGCTCCGATAAAAGTAGCTTCCGAGAAGTAGAAAACAGGTCGTCTCACTGCTTGGACTACAAGTTTGCTGAATGCATTTCCTTCAGAGTGGGATGAAGTTAAATGTCCAGACGATGTTTAAGTATTGACATCAGAAATAGGGCTGTTGACATGTTACATGCAGGTGTACGGCAGATTGATGCAGTTGCTGCTTTAGGAGTTTTGCAAGCTAGCTACACACAAAATTTCTACCGAATGGAAATGCTGCAGATCAAGCAGGATTTTTACCCCCAATAAACAGGTGTGTGTGTGTGTGTGGGGGGGGTTACTAAAAAACCAAAAAAAAAAAAAAACACCCACTGCAAACGGTTATTTTATTTTTTTCCAAAGAAACACATGATTTCTTTTCTGGTTAATGCTCTTGTACGTTATGTTTTTGCTCCAAGTAATTCCCAAATATATTTTATGACTTCAATACTTGGGCTGTAGAGAATATTTTAAATAAGCAATGTTTTATTCACAATTAAATATTTTATTTTAAGATTTTAAATCTACTGTAGTTTCACTGAGCATTTGGCTTGGCTTCATTAGGACAAATGGAGTGCAAACGTTCAAATCATCGTGACATCATCAGCATTCTGACAGTCACTGCTTTTGGCAAGTTGTTTCCACGTGTTTGAAAGAAATCTAGTAGATGTCATGTCGTTGACAAGCCATGAGCAGTTGCACTAGATGTGGAAAGCTTCCAATATATTAAGCTTGATAGTCAAATCAGGTTTATCAATAAGCGTAGCATTTAAAAAAAATCTGGTTATTTTCATGACAATGTTGGGCTATAGACGACTTCTTCAGTTCCATACGTAAGTCATGTGTTCCTTCACATGAAAACTTAAAAGCTCTACGGATCTGTCCTATACATGAAAGTCCACATTCACAAGCGATGTGATAAATTCCCCAGTTATGTCTTCAACGTAGTCTTTTGATCCACAAAAATTTGCTTTGTTTATAGATTACAAAATAACTTTGAAATTTAAACATTTGAAAGTTCCTAAATTTCTGGACAGCTTTGTCTACAACAAAAGGACAATCTATATCAATCTATATCCTGTGTGTGCCACAATTTTTAAAAAAAAAAAAATCATAACTTTTTTTTATTTTTGTGTTTACTGACCATGGTGAGCAACTCAATGGGCTATAAGCAGTCGCCTGTCCCTAATTTAGGGTCACTGGTTCCAGAGAAGGAAGAGACCCAGTGCCGTAAGACAAACACAACATCCATGAATCACCGGGATTCGAACCCAACCCACTTGGAAGAACAGAACAGTCATAAGCCAGTGCTTAGACCACTGCGGCGGCAAAAATCTAGCTTTTTCTGCAAGGAATCCTCTGTAACGCATAGATGTACTGCACGATATACATGGGTAGAAAACACCAATTTGTTTCCATGACTTATCTTTATGACTTGTCAACAACATGACACCTACTCGATTTCTTTCAATTGCATGGAGACAATTCACCAAAATCCATGATCATCAACTACCTGATGATGTCACATATGAATGTTTATGCTCCCTTTGTCCTGATGAAGCCGAGCTAAAGGCTCAACAAAACTATAGATCTTAAAATAAATTATTTAATTGTGAATAAATGTTGCTTATTTATTCTATAATTTCACACATGGTTTAATCCTTTAATTCCACTAATATTATATTTACCAACTTGGTTTACTTTCACAGGGTAATCCAGTTGTACTCTACAGAGAGATCTACTGGTAGGAGGGGAAATACTGATCTGAGGGATATAAGCTCAAGTTTTAAAGCTACAGGAGGTTGTACTTAATTTACACTCATCTGTGTTTTGCATAACATCCCTAACTTTCCTAACTAGAGCCATGAATAACCAAACCTGAGTAAAATTTAAAAAGAAAAAAAATCATTTATGCAATTTCTTTATATAATTCAACTGTTTTGAATGCCCTATTATTTCTTAATGTAAATCACATTCAAAAGTTTGCCCTCATTAATGCTGGTAAATTATGTTTATAAAATTTTATTATGATATACCCCCAAATTTTAATTTATCTTTATATATATTAAGAATCAAGCAAGAAGAAACAAAAACGGAAGTAAACACTGAAAAACAAGTTACTAGTAAAGTGAAAAGCCAAAATGAGCACAAGCTGCAGTTACAATTAACTGGAATGAAAATTAAAAAAAAAAAAAAAAGGAAGAGAAAAAAAGCTAAACCACTGAAGAAACCTATTGAAAGTGCTGTCATCATGGCATTCAACTTTTTTTTTTTTTTTTCCGACAGCCAGAAAGACTCCTTTGATCCCCCCCCCTTTTTTTTTTTTTTTTTTTTGCAGTATGGACCCAAACACAGCAAATAGCTCTAATCTCAACTTTGCATGCTCAGTAGATATGTCACTAACTCACTATTATATGCTATGCTACAAATAAATAGTCCAATATAATAATGATAATTTTACTCACAAAATGACTAATCATACATAGTTGTTTGTGTTATTTACATGAAACTTTCATGTCTGGCTTTACTTTGCAAAAACCTCTTTGCTTCAGAAATTTTTTTGGTGCAATATCGTTTTCAATAGAAATGGATAAAGCCGATAGCTGTTCCTGCATCTCAAATAAGTCTTTATCAGCTTTAATTTATTAAAAACTTCTTTTCCCGCTTTCTACAGACAGGAATTGCAATATTCAAAAGCAAATCCTACTGTTGGGATAACAATGAACCATATCATACTGGAATATGAAGTTTAGAGCTTCTATTGTAGTAGCTGAGCTGCATTTGCTCATAAGTGCTTGCAAATGCCTCAGCTCTTCAAACAGTTGCTCCCCATCGATATCTTTTTCTTCACTGTCAGCATCCTTAAGGAATTTTTCTAACTGAATACACTTTTCTTTTAAAGAATCCCCTGTCAGGCAATTTCTTCAAATTATAAAGGAAACCCGAAGCGTTGAAAAGTTTTTGCAACTGAGTAAATCTTTCCTGAATGGCAAACAATGCGCTATCAATGAGTGGATAGAAAACCATTGATATATATATGGTTCGCAATCTGTAGGAGCTTTGTGTTGCAGTTTTCATAGTAAAAAGTGTTTTTTTCCCGCTTTACCCTAGGCTGTGGGAATTTGGGATTTATTTCCAAGATGTACATAACAATAAGGCTTGTCACTCAAGCCTTATTGTTATACACTGAGTTGCCACTTTATAATTACCACCCCCTCAGTACTTCATTGGGCCATCTTTTGCCTTTAATACTACGTCGATGTAGATTCTTCGTGGCATGGACTCCACGAGATGTTGATAGGTGGTTTTTGGAATCTAAGACCATGCTTGATGAATAGCACTTTCCAGGAGTATGAAATTGCAGGGTTGTGTATCCAGCTGTTTGATGGCTTGTTCAACTTCATCCCACAAATTCTCAATGGGGTTGAGATCTGGAGATTGTGGGGGCCAGCTAAGCAAAATAAACTAACCGGCATTTTCCTGAAACCAATCCTGTACAATACGAGCACTATGGCAAGACGCATTATCTCGTTGAAAGTAGCCATTGGGATAAACCATCCACATGACAGGATGTACTTGGTCTGCAACGATGTTTAGATATGATGTGCCAGTCAGACGTTGATCAACATGAATTAAAGGGCCCAAATCATGCCAGAAAAACATTCCCCAAACCATAACGTTGCCTCCACCAGCTTGAAGGGTTGTAGCAATGCATTTGGGGTCCATGCTTTCGTGCTGTTTCCGCCAAATTTTCACTCGGCCATAGGCATGGTGCAACTGAAAACGTGATTCATCGGACCAAATAATTTTTTTCCAATTATCGACTGTCCAATCCTTATGCTCCTGTGCGAAGTGGAGACATTTTCTCTTGTTAACTGCAGACAGCAAAGGTGTTCGAACAGGCCTCCTTCTGCCATATCCCATCCGTGCCGTGTACGGCGAACAGTGCGTGCACAGATCATTTGAGGGATCCTTGATTAAGATGGTCTGTAATTGCTGCACTGTTGCGTATTACCAGTCTGGACACTCCGGTCCGCCCGAGCAGTCACTAGTCGATGACGACCACACGTTGCACGTAGAGACCCAGTTTTTTGGCTGACAGTCCAGTCTTTAAACACTTTAACAACAGTGGCTCTGGAACATTTCATGAATGCGGTGGTTTCAGTGATACTCGCTCCATGGCTCCGAGCTCTTACAATCGTCCCACGTTGAAAGTCCGTCAAATTGCATTTTTTACCCATCTCGTCACCCAAAAATCACTTCTACTACTGTCGCAAGCACTAAGCTTTCCCTTTTTATACTAGCCTCACCCTCTGGCAGCAACAGCGTGCAGCCATAGCTCATTTGCTTAAAACTGTCAGGTAGTCATAATAAAGTGGCCACTCAGTGTATATAAAAATGTCAACAAACATCTGGAACGAACAAAAAAAAAAAAAAAAAAAAAAAAAAGGTTCAATTTCCCCCCGCTGAAAACCCAAATGCGTAAAAAAGCAGCAGAGAAGAATTCTCAGAAAAAAAAACCGCACAAGAATTGAAAATGCTTCCTGTTGTTGGTGGTATATATATATAGGAACTCTGCATGTGTAAGAGAAACAACAAAGGAGTATTCAGCTTTCATTTTTGTGGCAAATACAGACTAGCTCATAAAAGAAAAAGAAAAAAAGTTAGCGGATAATTTTACTATGTAAGAAAATTTATGGGCATCCCTTCCATTTGGTGGCTGCCTACCTGGCCGGTAAATATGTATATTAGCGTCCTAAATTATTTAGTCAGAAAAATGTCAGTACCTCGAAAAAGTGTGACGTAAAGATTTTAGAGTACGGAAATTAATGGCAAATGGTGCAGAAATTTCATATTTTAAATGTGTTTTAAAGATTTTCTATCATAATATTGAACTGTGAGTGATGCTGTGAAGAGACGCTGCGGTAGGCCTAATGCATCGCCAGAGGTGCATTCAAATAAAATGTGACTGCATACACAACCATTGAAACAGAAAACTTGCTGCAAACCCGCAAATCACGATAACAATGGAACGAGATAATTTAAAGAAAAATTAATATAACAGTAAATAATTATTAGAACATTACAGATTCCAGAGAGGGCAAAAGGACATTACGACTGAATCCGCAAAAATGTGTGTAAAATGGACCTTAGGCCAAAACTTAAAAAGTTTTGGACTATGAACCTCATAAAAACAAGAGACTAATTTTTATATCAAGAAAAGCAGTTCTGTTAATGAACCTTCAAAAATTATATATAGCATCTTTAACAACTTAATTCAAAAATAGTACTTATAAAATATATAAGGAAAATATTTTATTTTAATAACTGGCAACTGCAAGAGTAACCTGGCAATAAAATAAAAAAATCTTTCTGTGTAAATGAAACTTTTGTTACAGTTCCTATATATTGAGAACAGGCCTTGATAAAATCAAGAGGCCAGAAACTTCTGCAAAAACAAAATAACTCTATCGGAAGATGTGAAAAATAGTTGAACATTCTCATGTTAAGATAGAATTAAATATATTAATCTTAGTAAAACCTTAAGTGTTTTAATTGCTGTAATAACATCTTTATTTTTTTAATCTACAAGCAAAAACTATCTGCAAAATCTGCTAATAATTTGCAAACTATCCACGTATGGCGTACGCGTGTACGTCTATATTGTGTGACTCTGTGCATCGCTACGGCGACGATGTGAAGCTTAGCTTCATTGAAAGGAAGATTCGCTGCAGCGTTTAATTCACGCGCGGACGACTACAAGTCCAAGCGCGTATTTTGTTACCACGAGAGCGAGCAGTGTTATACTCATACGCTACACAATATAGTTCGTTCATGTTTTGTCATTGTTTTTAAAGCGATGTTGAGAAATTTTTCGTTCTTTCGCATACTCGTGGTTTGCGGAAGAACGTAGAAAAGCATGTTAGAAAGTACTAACATGCTTTTCTATGTTGTATAGGGAACTGGGGGACTATAACTTTCGGTTCTGGTTTGAACAGCTTCCATTCATAGCTGATTTGCTGTGTCACTGCACTTTTGGTTCTCCTGTGTTAATAGCTTGTTCGCAGGTCAGTTTCTATCTTACTCATACATATCTTTTGCAAATCGAAGAGTTTTTTTCCCAGTTTTTCCTGCCAACAACATACAGGATACAACAAAATAAAGGGTGGATGCTGTGGACCTATTTTCTGTAGCGTATCACTACATTTATTGCTCTCCTGCCAACAACATAAATAACCTCTTTCTCTTGTACTCTTCCACCCATCATTTTGGTACAGCAAGAAACCTTCCTTTTAAAGGACCAAAGCTTCACATTCTTTGCCGGAGCAATACATTAGGCCTACTGCAGCTTCTCTTCACAGCGTCAGACTCACAGGTCAATATTACGAAAAAAATATATCTTTAAAACACATTTAAAATATGCAATTTTTGCACCATTTGACATTAATTTCCATACACTAAAATCTGTACATCGCACTTTTTCCAGGTACTAAAATTTTTTCAACGAAATAATTTAGGACGCTGATCTACACATTTACCACCTGGCCTACCTACCCCTTGGACCGGCCCTGGCTGGAAAACCACAAGATCGAATCCTTACAGCTACCTCAGGTCTGACCTTAATACTACTAAGAAAATTTGGGAATCTATACAGCAACGTTTAGATAACCGCATTCCATACCCCAGTATACTGGCAGACCTCTGTAATGTGTTGACTAATATGGGACTAACTGCACCAAACACTAATCAATAATGTCACTGCAAGTATGCTTCGTAGGTGTCAAGACGTTCTTCGACACATAGGTAGTGTTACTGGATACTGAAATCCAGAGGTTTGGACATTCTCTGAATATACACTTTTGTCTATATTGTGGTACTACTTGTTGTGAGCAGAAATTGCACATTGAATTGTTTTTGCAAACACACTCTGGCGTTTATGTTATGTGGCTTCACTTCATGCAATATCCCTAACTTTTTGTGACCAGTATATATATATATATATACATACATACATTGCTGAAAAAAAAAATGTGTACAATCAAACTGTGACAGTTTGTACAGCTTTTCTCTACACAGCGTAGCTACGTGATCCAGCCTTTAATCTGTTGCCCTTAACGATCTGATAATAGAAGAGTTCCATAATTCAGAGAAAGGCTAATTAGGAAGCAGTGGCCTAGTCGGAAAAGTATTAATCCGACAGTGAATAGAAATATTGGTTTGTGGCTCTCTAATTTAATTGCTTAGAAAAGATTATTCATTCAGAGAAATCTGAAGATACAGACTCAACTAGCAAATACAAAAATTGGTCTATTACTCTTGCCATTTGGGAACAAACAGCTACAAAATTCAAAGTGAACATTAAATTCAAAACCAGTAGCACCAAAAGTAAACAGCTATCAAGATGGTTTTGAAGCATTACAGAAACAAAGGAGCAATGATATGTGTTCAAAAATAATATTGTTGAGAGAAAATTAATTCAAATTAGAAAAAAATCCTCATAAAACTATACTTCCAACCAAAGTAGTAGAATGTAAAAGCATGTGCGCAAGCCGATAGTTTTCAAATTATTAGCAGATTTTGCCAATATGGGCACATTTGGACGTTTGTGGCCTCTAGATTTTATCAAGGCCTGTTTCTCAGTACATAGGAACTGTATCAAAAGTTTCCTTTACACAGAAGGAATTTAAATTTTATTGCCAGGTTCCTCTTGCAGCAACTAGTTATTAAATTAAAATCTTTTCCTTAAGTAATTTGTAAGTCGACAGTATTTTTTTTTTTTTATTGGAGGTTTAACGACCACCGAGAGCAACTCAATGGGCTATAAGCAGTCGCCCGTCCCTAATTTAGGGTCACTGGTTCCAGGGAAGGGAGGGAGCCAGTGCTGTAAGACAAACACAACATCCATGCCTCACCGAGATTCGAACCCGGACCCCGTTCGGACGAATGATCAGAGGCCATCGCTTAGACCACTGCGCCACCGGGGGCAGCACAGTAATTTTTGAACTAAGCTGTTGAAAATACTATTTATAATTTTTAAAGGTTCATTAATGGAACTGTTTTCTGGGTATAAAATGTTTCTTTTAATTCTCTTGTTTTTATGAGGTTCATAATCCAATATTTTGCCATAAAGGTCAATTTCACACACATATTCAATTGTATTTTGCCGTCATCGGAATTTGTAATGTCCTAATAATTATTTTTTTGTTTCTTTAAATTATCTTATATTGTCAGCGTGATATGCGGGTTTGCAGCAAGTTTTGTTTCAATGGTTGTGTTCACAGATACATTTTATTTTTATACAACTCTGCTTCCAACTTCTCCCACCCCTGCATTCCTGAAATTTGAACAAAAATTTAGTAAACTAACTGGAAAAGCAAAGCAACTGGCCACCTTGCCTGTGACAGGTTCAATAGCATTCCTCTGCTTCATTATTTGATAGGCACAACTCTGATATGTGGAAGGGGGAGATGGGCACATTTGAATGTAAGTGTGTACTCCCACAGTCTAACAAAATGTTGCATTGGATATTTGTATATATTCCATTTGGATACAGATACATTATGATTTCAGTAAGCTTAATTCACATCTGGTATAAAACGTGCATTTTCAAAAAAAAAAAAAAAAAAAAAAAATTTGCGTGCCTTACGTAGACTTTGAATTGTGACTGACAATATACTTCTTGGCCACAGGACTCTGTACAGGGTGGGTTTTGAATTTTTTTCAACCTTGAAGCTTTCTGGATTTAATAAGTATCTCTCCAACAGCTTATTCCGTTTGTTACTCTACACACAATATATTTCTTGCAAAAAAAACTAGCTGAATGAGCCCTAAGAAATGCTGATCTAATATATGATAACAGTAATATAGAGTATCCTTTATAACTAACATACCAATAAGCTGCGTTTGTAACAATGTTTGCTACACGGAAGCACATTTGAGTGATTAAGTATAAATTCAATACTCTCTAAACATTTGAAGAATTAGAATTTCTTTTACAACTAGCTGCATTTGTTATTTAAAAATCTAACCAAATATTCAGTAGCTCATAAAAATGAAAAGGTCTAAAATTTCGTTTCCTTGAAATATATTTTTGTTACTCTTTCACGAAAATACAAAATTAAAAACGAATCGGCTGTGTTTAGATCCGAAAATCTAACAAATTCTTTACTACTCCTAGTTTAAAATGCAGTCGATGATATATATACCTGTTAAGAAAATACATGACTGTGTTCACGTGTTAAGCCTACCTCCACGTGTTACGAAACGAATACATGAATGTCTTCATATGTTACGAAACGAATACATGAATGTCTTCACGTGTTACGGGAATCTCCACGAGTTACGAAGCGAATACATGAATTGTTTTCGAAATCGAAGCCTATGAATTGAAACAGGAAAAGAACTTACCTTTTAAGAACGATAAAATCCATCGATTAGGCATGCAGCTCTGGACGATCGAGCTCAGCCTTGCCATAACTCACCGTCCGTAGTACAAGTGACGTAACAACAGGTTAGAGAACGACGCAGCCGCAGACCAGAAGCTGCTTTAAAACCAATGGAATAAAATCTTCTAGTCGTATAAGCAAAAAAAAAAAAAAGGAGGAATTCAATAATCTTTATCAATTATGCACAAGCTTACTGTTTTATCAACAGTATAAATTTGTTCTTTTTTGCCTGAATGTAATGTCACGCCAAAGATTAGCTGTGACCTTGCTAACATGACGAAAATGCAACGTTTAGCAAACGTAATGAATGTGACAAAATCGCAACGGTAACGGATGTAACATTTAACAAACGTTTATCAAACGTAGTCTTTGTACAGAAGACCAAATATCAACTTTTGCAACCGAAATGCGACGTCTTTTAAACGTCACGTGCTACTTGGGAAATGGCGCAAAAACATTTCCCATAGCAGAAGGAAGGTATCAGAGATAAAAAGATTTTCAAATCAATCAGTTAAAAGATATAGAAGGAAACATGACATAACTGTGCGTTTCAGTGGAAGAATTTTGCATAATGAAAAAGTTGAAAACAGGAGAAAAGCCTTTTTCATAGCAAAAGCTATGCTAAGGAAAAAAATAAAACAACTTTTCAAATAGGTCTCCCGGAAGCAGAGATAGCAAGAAAAACGTTTTGACCTTTACAACCCCTAGGGTGAAAGTTGTACATTATTTGAAGAGCATCTTCTAATTGTAGCAACAATCATATTCACTCTCCATCTTCATTATTGCGAATGGCATACAGTAAAAAAAGAAATTTCTCAATAGGGTGTTTACAGGCAGAGATAGCCTGCAAACAGAAGTACACGAACACCACCTAGCAGCAGAATTATGAACCAAACCTCCTCAAACACAAGCCTAAAAAGTGTTCCATAAGGTAAATGGTATCTGGTGTTAAAATAATTTTTTTAAATTGGACATTTAGAAGTACATACATTAAGAAAAATTGATAAAATATTTGCACCCCTTACGTAGTGAGCGATGGGTTTGCCTCCTCGGGGCGCTCCGTGGTAACAATGTCACACACAACAGCAACTAGGGCCTCTGTGAATTTTGGAGAGGTGCAAGCTAGTTCTGTGTGACATGGCGAAAAGACCCCAACTCACTGGGTTTTGTTCCAGAATCCTTAGGTTGAATGACCAACTGGAACCCTCAGCTGTGGGCTAATCCTCCACACTGATGTACTTACCTGATTAAAAGACAAAAAGAAATATTAAGAATGACTGAAGTGTGGGATATGGTGGACCTACCACACTTGAGAAAGACGATCCACCACGGAATCGACCTGAACTTTCTAAACGGCGTATGAGAAAGAGATCTCGGCTGAGTGAATGTAAGATTGGTGTATGGAATACTAGAGGTATAAATGGCAAGATGAGTGAGGTGATTGAGGAGATGAATAAGTATAGACTGGATGTGCTGTGTGTAAGTGAAACCAAAAAGAAGGAAATTGGGGTAGAAGTGAATGGCACAGTGAGTGTGTGGTCTGATGTATTGGATTATATGAGAGGACAGGCTGGTGTAGGTATGATTTTAAGTGAAAAGATGAAGAGCAACTTGATTCACTATAGTTGCGTAAGTGAGAGAATTCTCTGGATTCGTATGAAAGTGAAACTTCAGAGAATTGTAATTGTTGTAGTGTATGCTCCTTGTGACTTGGAACCTTCGGATAAAAAGAAAGATTTCTGAAATGAGCTAAAGGCTGTTTTGAGCCAGTTTGGTGCTAAAGAAAAAGTTATAATATCAGGGGATTTCAATGCTAGAGTGGGTGTGCAGAATGCAGTTTCTGACAATGTTCTGGGTAAGTTTAATGATCCTTGTGTGAATGATAATGGTGAAAGATTAATTGAACTATGCATTGAGAATGGTTTGTGTGTATCTAATACATTTTTCAACCACAAGTATATCCACAGATATACTTGGGAAAATCGTACTCTTGGTCGAAAGAGTGTGATAGATTTTGTTGTCTACGATCAGTGTTTGAAACACTTAGTTGTTGACACCCGTGTGGTGAGAGGTGCGGATGTTGGTTCTGATCATTACTTGGTAGTGTCACGAGTGAAACTTAATGTTGGTTGGAGGAAAAGGAATAGGAAGAGACCCAGGATAGAAAGAATAAAGGTTGATAGGCTCCTTGAAGATCAGCGGTATTCTGACTTACTCAGAGATCAACTGAAGGATCTGAAGTCTGGTGAGAGGGATGTAGAAAAGAAGTGGGAATGTTTTAAGAACTGTGTTGTCACTGCTGCTAAAGAGGTATGTAGCACCACAATAGTGGGTAACAATCAACAGAGGTGATGCTTGGTGGAATATTGAGATTGAAGAGGCAGTAAAGAGAAAGAAGGAAGCCTATTTGGGGATGTTGCAAGGTAGAGCCTCTGTGGATGAATATCGCTGTAAGAAGCACGAAGCTGGTTCACCACACTAAGGCAAAAGATAGGAAGGAGAAAGTGGAAAGGCATGAACTGGCTTTTTGGAAAGATAGGAAGTCCTTCTGGAAGTACATGAGACTCAGGAAAAATGGGGGAAACAAAGTTGTAAGTTGTGTGAAGAATGAGATTGGGGAAATGACATGGGAGCCCAATGAGTTAAGTGACAGATGGGGTGAATACTTCTGTGAGTAATTAGATCAGGAAAGCGAAGATGATTCTGAGACAGACGCAGATGATGTCAAAATGAGGGATGAAAGCAGAGGAGGAATCTCAAGAGAAGAAGTGTGTAAAGCTCTAAAATTTCTTCAGAATGGTAAGGCTCCAGGAGTTGATGGCATAACTGCAGAGATGTAGAAATATGGTGGTGACTCTATAATTGACTGGTTAACTGAAATTTGCCAGTTGTGCTGGGAGTTAGGAATGGTCCCTCGGGATTGGAAGGATGCTATCATCGTTTCCTTGTATAAGGGAAAAGGTGATCAAACTGAATGCAAGAACGAACTATCGTGGTATTAGCCTACTGAGTGTGCCAGGGAAAGTGTTTGGTAAGGTTGTTATGGAAAAAGTATGTGGTCTTACATCGTTGAAAGTGTGGGATGTTCAGAGTGGTTTTATGCCTGGTAAAGGCTGCACTAACCAGATTTGGCATTACGCACAATGATTGAAAAGTATCTGGCTGTTGGGAAGAAAGTTTTTACTGCCTTCATAGATTTAGAGAAAGCTTACGACAGAGTGAATAGGACACTTTTGTGGAAGGTATTGAATGAATATGGTGTTACTGGGAATCTACTTAATAGTGTAAAAGCCATGTATGCTGGTAGTAGAGCTTGTGTACGAGTGAATGGTGTTTTATCAAAATGGTTTTCCATTAGTGCAGGAGTTAGACAAGGTTGTGTAATGTCACCATGGCTGTTTAATATATTTATGGATGCATGCATGCGTGATGCCAAAATAGATAATAGTGGTTTATGTCTTGGTGATATCCGTGTGTGCAGATTGCTGTATGCTGATGACACTGTCCTGTTGGCAGAGAGCAAAAGTGAGTTGCAGAGCATGCTGACTCGGAGGCACGAAGCTTGCATGAAATTCAAACTGAGTATAAATAAGTGAAAAACCAAAGTTATGGTGTTTGAGAGAGGAATGGGTAGCACTGAATGTAATGTAAGTATAAATGGCACTTTGATTGACCAGGTGAGTGAGTTTGTGTATTTATGAAGCACGTTTGACAGAGAGAACAAGTTGGATGGTGAAATCAGTAGGCGAGTGAATTCTTCTTTGAAAGTCATAGCTGCTCTGGGAGGTTTTCATAGGAATGATGGGTTCTCTAGAGAGTCCCGCATGGCTGTGTATGAAACAGTAATTGTTCCTACTCTGATGTATGGCAGTGAAACCTGGGTACTGCAGGAGAAACATAGGAGTCGTTTGTGTGCTGGAGAAATGCGTTACTTACGTGGGGTTTGTGGCAAGACACGATATAATTGTGTGAGAAATGAAGATGTATTGCAGTTGTGTGATGTGAAGCAAAATGTTGTTAGCAAGGTGGAGACCAATATGCTTCGGTGGTTTGGCCATGTTGAAAGAATGAGTGATGAAATGCTTACTAAAAAAATATTTTCAGCCCAAGTGGCAGGAAGGAAAGGCAGAGGAAAGCCAAGGACGACATGGATGGATCAGATTCAGGAGTGTCTGCATGAGAAAAAGATTATGAGTATGAAGTATAAAATATCTTGTGTACTGCCCCAGGTAGCACACTCATGCAATTTAACATAGGCACAACGCTGTGCCACCGTATTCTATTCCCAATCTGGTAGGCAAGACGTTATCGTTGAATGCTGTACGCAAAGCCAGCGATTTTCTAACTAATGAGCTAGTGAGGGTAAGATTGTCGCTGCATATCGACCTTGAGCCAGCTGTGCGGGGAGAATTCCATGCCCGCCTTCATGCTCCCAGGGGAAAAGTTTCGTGCCTGCTTTCACTTGTCGAGCGAGCTGGTTTCACGCGCATGCCCTTCAGCCAGTTCTCACTTCCCAGAATCTCAGTACACGTGTGTCATCTCATCTGTGGTGGACGCTTCATTTCCAACAAAGGTGACTGTCAAACTGTATGTCCGAAGTTGCTCGGTAAGACTTTTTTTATATTCTAGCAACATAAATGAGTTTCAAATTAATGGTGCGAATTTTTTTGTAAGTGCTGATCGATATGATATACTAGATTTAACTTTCTTTTCACTTTCAGAGCTGAATTTCGAAAAATATATTGGATCTCTTAGTTAATAAAAAATTTTGCACTCAGAAAAGAGTAAATTCGTCACCATTAATTGTTAGTTTTTCCCAGTATGCGGCTGTGATCCAGTGATCCCGTACAATAAGTATTTTTTTTTTGTAAGTGCTGATCGATATGATATACTAGGTTTAACTTTCATTTCATTTTCAGAGCTGAATTTTGAAAAACAATTATTGGATCTCTTAGTTAATAATAAATTTTGAACTCAGAAGAGAGTAAATTCGAGTGACCATTGTTAGTTTTTCCCAGTATGCGGCTGTGATCGAGTGATCCCGTATATAGTCGCCCGTAACATAAGTATTTCAGTTGATTTTGCTTCTGATATTTCTGTTTATTTATTTTATTTTTTATCCCAAAACAACTAAGCATAATGTATCATTATACAAACTTTTCAAACGACAAAAACTTAGAATTTGAGCAGAACCTTCAGCTTGCTAGTTATATTGCAATGGAAGAATCTCAGGTAGGTACCAGTGGTATTTTTTTGGAACAAGTAGGTGAACAGCAATCAAATCAAATTTTAAATGACAGAAATATTAATTATGGGGCATCAGAAAATACACCACATGATCAGGTTGTTGTTCAAAATCTCGAGATCTCTCAGCCATTTAGAGTGCCGGTATGGTATCAGTTACGCATGTAGAGTCACTTGATACCGGAGTGTCATATGCCTCAAATTGTGAAGCATTGTATGACCCTAGTTGCAATGGGTTTTCATATGCAAATAAATTTTCGGATTCTTCTAGTGCAGATTCTGACTCTGAGCAGGCAGGGTCCCCAGAGGAATTTCGGAATAATCTTCACCAGTGGGCTGTTTCAAATAATGTTGCCTTATCTGCATTAACAGAATTATTGAATATTCTGCACCCATTTCATCCATACCTCCCAAAGGATGCTAGGACTTTGTTAGAAACCCCAAGACAGACAGCTGTTAAAAAACTTAACAATGGAGAATATTGTCATTTTGGAATTGAAAATGGAATTAAATATATGTATTACACAACTGTAAATTAGATCCTCAACCATCAGTTTCTCTTAATGTAAATATTGATGGTTTACCTTTACATAAAAGCACAAATAGGCAATAACCATTTGTTATAGGGATGTTTTGTGGTACTGGAAAGCCAGATCCTCTTTCAGATCACCTGCATGATTTTATAAGAGAGTGTGTAAATTTAATGAAAAATGGCTTGATTCTAAGTAATAGTCATGTAGAATTTAAATTAAATGCTTTCATTTGTGATGCTCCTGCTAGAGCTTTTGTAAACTGTATTAAATCTCATAATGGGTATAGTGGTTGTGACAAGTGCTCCTAATCAGGCACATGGAAAAATAAAATGTTTTTTTTGGAGACCAGTGCACCACTGAGAAGTGATGAAACATTTACAAGTAGAAGTGATGAAGAGCACCATGTAGGGTTATCCCACCTTGAAGCATTATCAATTGGTATGGTAACACAATTCCCTTTAGATTACATGCATTTAGTATGTCTGGGAGTAATGCGTCGTCTTTTATTAACATGGATACAAGGGCCATTGGCTACACGTCAGCTCATTACAGAAGTATCCACTTCTTTGCTAAAACTAGCAATTTTTTCACCTAAGGAATTCAGTTGGAAGCCACGCAGCTTAAGTGAAATTCATAGGTGGAAAGCCACAGAATTTTGCACATTTTTGCTATTTACTGGCCCTGTTGTGCTAAAAAAAATTTTTCCTAAGCAAATATATGACAATTTTATGCTTTTGCATGCTGCTGTAAGGATTTTAACTAGAGATTCTATGTGTAACATTTTAAATGGCTTTGCAGGAGATCTTTTGAAATTATTTGTTGAACATGCAATGAAGTTATATGGTAAGGAGTTTATTGTGTACAATGTACATTCCTTGGTTCATTTGAATGAAGATGTAAAAAAGTTGGGTCCTTTGGATAATTTCAGAGCATTTCCCTTTGAAAATCGTCTGGGATCAATCAAAAAGTTGTTGAAAACAGCAACTCAACCATTGCAACAGGTACATCGTAGGTTATGTGAAAGGGCATCTATGGGGCAAGAAGTTTCTGAAAAGCAAATTTTGGAACTTAAGTGCCCACATAAACATGGTCCAGCCCCTATAAATGGTAATCAGTATTCTGTGTTGATCAAAGATATGTTTCAATTTTGTGCAATGAACAATGCTGATAATTGTTGTCGGTTAAAAGATGGCAGTATTGTTATAAAATTTTTTATAAAAAATTCATGTGATATTTTTCTGGTGGGGCAAGTCTTCCAAATGAATACTGACTTCTATATTTATCCATGTAACTCCTCCAACTTGGGAACTTTTCTGTTGTCAGATCTAAGCAGTTCTTTACAGTGCTGGAAAATAACAGAGATAAAAAATAAATGTGTGCTGTATCCTTTCACTGATAAGTTTGTTTCCAACTGTAAATTTTGCTATGAAAAAGGTTTAGGATAGTTTTTTTTTTCTTTTTTGTAGTAGTTTTACTTTATTAGTGATTTAGAGCTCTGAAGGCATGTCAGAGCTTAACTTTTCCTATTCAGCACACAGAATGGTTGTGCACATGATATTTGTGTGATGTTCACCTCATAACTAGCTTGTGTTTGACGGCTGTTCTTGCCCACATCAGTAATCATAAGAGGGCTAAACAATAGGCTACCATATTTAAAAAAAAAAATAGCAAAACAGAAGAAAAGCAAATGCTATGTACTTTTATAGTGTCAGTTTCCAAAAAAACCTGCTGTATATTGCATGCCACACCCAGTGTTGTAGATGCATGCATACAAAAAAATCCTGACACAGCTATGAAAATGATCTTTAATGTTATTTTCATACGTAGTTTATGATACAAAAAATGTATATTTTCTGTGTGTGTGTGGGCCATGTACATAAAGCAGTTAATTTTTTTTTAATCATTGCTGTGATGTTTACTGTCATTTAGGTACCACTAACAGCTTATCATGCAAGTTTGATATCTCATGGTTTTTGGTGAATTACAGCTAATACAACGAGTCATTGACTCAGAGATTAAGTCTGGGTTGAAGTATTAACTTCAGTCAATTCTTGAATTAAATTATTCTTGCTAATATGAAACAGCAAATTACATTTCTACGACAAATATGATGTTTTTTTTAATTTTGTTAATTTTAATCTTCATTAAATACATTTTTGATTCTTGTAGAAAGCTAGATATTTTTAATCTTACACTTTCCATGACATTACTGCAATTTTGGAAAGTTAACCATTTGTTTTTGAGCCGTTGATTTCGAGAAGTCAAATACATACTGTACATTTGTTGTATCAGTTTCCTTGACTTTCTAAGAATCAACTTTTCACAGAGATATCTATTTTTTCTCTGTTGAAGCAGAGTTAAAAAAAAAAAAAAAAAAAAAAAAAAAACATTGCATGCCACATTCAGTGTTGTAGATGCATGCATACAAAAAAATCCTGACACAGCTATGAAAATGATCTTTAATGTTATTTTCATACGTAGTTTATGATACAAAAAATGTATATTTTCTGTGTGTGTGTGGGCCATGTACATAAAGCAGTTAATTTTTTTTTAATCATTGCTGTGATGTTTACTGTCATTTAGGTACCACTAACAGCTTATCATGCAAGTTTGATATCTCATGGTTTTTGGTGAATTACAGCTAATACAATGAGTCATTGACTCAGAGATTAAGTCTGGGTTGAAGTATTAACTTCAGTCAATTCTTGAATTAAATTATTCTTGCTTATATGAAACATCAAATTACATTTCTACGACAAATATGATGTTTTTTTTAATTTTGTTAATTTTAATCTTCATTAAATACATTTTTGATCCTTGTAGAAAACCAGATATTTTTAATCTTACACTTTTTATGACATTACTGCAATTTTGGAAAGTTAACTCTACTGCCTTGGTTGCCGAATGGTCTGAGGCTGATCTTCTAATCAATGGCCCAAAATGGACATTAGTTGAAGGACAGGATGAGGAACTGATTAACCGAGCACTATATCAGGTGTTATTTACACCATTTAATTACCTTCACATCTAACGTCGTTTACCAGCAGTTGCTTTGGTTTCCATAGTGACGTGCTGGTAATAATATTTTAGCTCTTTGGTGTACTTGTTCATTCTAAAAACTCTGGTTTTCTACAATTTTTAGAGACACCAGTAGATCTTGTACAAATCTGTGTGCAGATTACCAGATTATTTGTATTTTTCTTCCTCTCTCATTTTTTGAGATAAACTGTACATTTTCATTCCCATAGTGTTATTTTCTTTTCTGTTTTTGGAAAAAATGCAACTAAACCAAGTTCTGTGCAAAATTTTTGGAACATCGGATTTTCTGGCATTTCATTCTACTGTTAACAGAACTTATATATACATTTTTGTTATGGTTCTAACGACATAAGTCAGCTAGTTTAACTGTTCTGTAGAAAACAAAATGATTTGTCTGGGCAGGTATTAAGAGGTGGGGGTGGAGGAGGAGAACCTTCAACACCAATTGCCATGTTTTGCTTTCACAGCTAAATAAACAATCTGAATGCAAGCAAAAAAAAGTTAAAAACACAACATTCAGTATGCCTCTTACACAAAAATCTTTTTATTAAACTAAAATTTACTGGAAGTAATTTGTGAAGATATCATTCAAGCTAAAAAGTATGATGTGCAATCCTTAATTTATCATTCCACTCAGTTTGCCTTTACTTTATTGAAATGCTATGAAAAATTACTTAATGTACTCTTTCAGAATTGCTACCAGCACAAAATATTCATGTTTTTTAAACATCTTTACATAGCATGAAACTTGTCGAAGTTGCATTTTAAAACCAAATAGTCATAACTTTCTTTTACATAAAAATAATTTTTGCTGTAGATAATGTTTCATTAATTAGTTAAAAACAAATTTTTAAGAGGAAAAAAACTACAAACCTCTTCAGTCCAATGTTCCAAAAATTGTACAGTGGAAGCTGGATATAATGCAGGGTCCGATCTAGTCCCCCAATCATACTTGTGCATTTATCGAAAAATTTCTGCATACATCATAATGAATAGATTTGTGTAATAAAAAGTAAAAGCAATTTGTCAAAGCCCATTTGAATAATATATTGAATAGGCTCTGAATACTTTAAAAAGCTATATAAAGAAAGTTTAGGAAGCTCCTGTGGCATAGGGCTCAAGGCATTCAGATTCAGATTTGGATATCCGCAGGTAACTCTGTAACGCTGTTATAATCTTGACTCCAAATACCCGCATTATAACAGGCTTCCACTGTATGTTGAGAAGGTACTTGCCCGATCTGAGAAGTTGCCATTTGTTACATTTAATAACATTTATTTCAATGATGACACATCTTTTATATGCACATTGTAACTATACACCATTTTTATAGCTATGTTTCACATTGTTGAATTCACTGAATCTAGTGAGGTTGGTGTTGTGCCAACTATTTGGCTAAACACTTCCAAGGATAAAAGTTACTGGCCACCTTATGTTTCACAAGCACGTGTTGAAAGTAGCGAACAAAAATGTGAAAACCCTTCAGAGGAACGGAAATTATACGATATAAGATGCCTACATTCGTTTGGTAAGTAACCTTTTCATTATATACCATTGAATGAACAGTATTTGCCACAAAAATACTTTTATTACATAAATATTATCTAATGCAAAATATTTAGACCTGGTCAATGATTTACCCAGGACGTGACTGTGACACACAGAGGCCCACAGCCAGAAAGGTGGTGTGAGTCCCAGATCAAACCAAAGTCTTTCACTTTGGGGTTTCACATGATACAGACAACATGAGATGTATACTTCCTTCTTAACTTTTACATCTAATGAGAAATCCTTTACATTTCATCCTAGTCAACAAAATTGCTTATGTATAGGTTGAAAAGTCATAGATTTTTTTAATCTACGACTTTATAATAATTTTTAATTATCTTAGAATGTGTAATAAATTCTAAAGTAAAACTGATTGTGATCTTTTAAGTGAGGCAGAAATTTCAGGGAAAAGTAAGAAAGGGTTTTCTAAAAATTGAAACTGCTGCTTTGGAATGAAAGCTTTGAAGATTGTTTAGCAAGATGGTGCAACAAAACCTCGCATTATTATCATTATTGTGGTATTTACACAATAATGATAATAATAATGAAAAGTTCTGTAATGATTAGGTCATTTCTGGAATTTCTTTTTATAAAATGCTATTTGTTAGAAACAGGGCACCTAGGCTCAGGGCTGTAGCTACTGGAGGGGCATGGAGGGAAACCACCCTCCCAGAATGGTCACTCCAAGGGTGTAAAATGTTGATCTGAGGGGTGTAAAATTTTTTAATGCGCAACAGGTGAATAAATTTGCTGAAAATTATAACTCAAAAAGAAAGTTACAGACTTCTCAGTATTTTCTTTGGTACAGATTTTAGTTAGCCATATACAGTATTCCATGCAGCTGGTACCGAGTAACCGACTACGTAAGGTGTAACCATTCATATGAATGAAAGGAGTTATCAAAACAGCAGAGAGCGACATATAAAACAATATGTGGATATGTTCAGCCTCCGCTATCTTTCCCAATATGTAATATGGGTAAAGAGCTAATTAACTATCTTTGCTCTATAGCAGAAAGTCCCTCTAAGCGTTTAGCTTTGAATGAAAGTTTTCCAAGCCCTTCTCAGAAAGCATCTTTCTATTGTTCATTATCTGATACTTATTTGCTCTGTGCTGGTTCATTTTCCATTCAGCATTTTTGTGGAGCATTGTGTTATCGGCATTTACATAACTTATAGATTTACTTGATACCTACAACCATTGGCTCTTGCGTATTTACATTTTTAGCAAAGTGTTAATACCCAATAGCCTGGGTATTTACTTTTGCAGTAAAGCAAAGTGAATAACTGGAAGTGCAATTTTTTTGAACGATCAACATACTTTCCCATAATGGAGGCGTATGAGAAAGTAAACAATTCAAATATTTGAGTGGAAGTGGGGAACTTGGGAACTCAAATGGGCAAAATTTCAAGTGTGACTCCTCCAGAAAATAAGAGTTTGCTCCACTTCTGCCTAGGCTCTGTTGGCCCATGTGTTGACCAGGTTCAAGATTTACCTCAGTATTTCAAAGTAAGGAATGTTACAGTTCTGAATTATAAACCTTAAACCTGATTTGCAAGTATTATTTAGTTATGTACCCTGCAATTTCAAGAAATAGAATATTTTTGCATTCACATTGTAGAATTCTAATTTTATTTCATTAATATTTGCCTCTTACTTTGTTTTGTAAGTTTTTACTTATCTGTATTGAGTCAATAAAGGTCAACTGCCTGTCTGTACTGTGATTCTTTGTGGAGGGAAATTTTAAAAGAACCATCACTTGTCAAAATTCAGTTGTTTTTTTTTTAAGTTTTATGTGCAAGTGAAATTTATCTGAGGTAAGCCTTTTTCAGGGACTATTTCTCTAGAGTATAAGACTTACTGATTTTTGAATGGCTCTTAAAAAAACGCACACACACAAAGCCACCCTTTGATAGGTGGGAGTTGAAAGGCTTTTTTCAATTCCAAAATTATTTTAAGAACTCACATTTCTCTATAATTTGAGTTCTTGCTGTTTTTGTGAGCAACATGTTCAAGGTGATTCACCTATTTATTAGGGCACAATTAAACAGTGCCATTAGTCTTCAGAATTTTTCATTTTCCTTTAACATATTCTGTTGCTTTGGGGTTCCCTTTGATTCCATAAATGACAAAATTTCCTGTCTTTCTAACTTGCCGTTAAGTATTTTAATGAACACTTGATCTGATATATCCTTCACACTAACGTAAAAGGTACTGATTCATACTGTTCCCTATATTTTTATTGCAACCTCAAGGAATTATATATGTGGTTTAGGTAAACAATTGTCATTTATTTTGTAATGAAATTAGCAAAAATGCTGAATAAAGAACTGTTGAAATATGCATCATAAAATGAATTTAATCATGAACTTGAACAAATTAATGGTGAAAGAATTTAAAAAATCTTTGTGATTGAATGTAGCATCAAAGCACACTCATAACGGGGTGTTGTACCAAATTATTATTTGTTTGAAAAATTTGGTCTTGCAAAAAAAAAAAAAAAAAAATTCATGAGTCTTAAAGACCCCATTTCCTACTAAATCACTATGAGTTCATTCTAAAAGTTAAAATGTGCACATGCAACATAGCAATTTTCTGATACAATTATATTTTTTTATATTTATTTCGTCACTGATCGCTTTACTGCTCAATGGTATTGGTATTTCCTGCTTGAGTAGAGATCTTTTTTAAGTGCACCCATTATTTTGTCCCACGAGCTACTAGTGGTAAACCGTTATTTCGTTTCAGATACATGTGTGTGGAACACAGATTTCAGAATTTCTCTACCAGAGAAGCACTTTGTGCACTCTCGGTCAGTGGATAAGTGTGTGGAGTGAAAGATTATAATGATGGGTATTATTGCCTGCTAAATTGCAAAAGAATGGTAGGGCATACAAATGACCCTGGGGTCTCAAGTCCTCCAACAACATATGTCTCACTGCAGTTAGCAATAGCATAATTAATTTATAAGAGCTTGCTTTGTCAGGAAGCACTTTTCCTCCAGAAATGCTGAGAATATATTATTTATTTTATATTTGTTTTATAATGTCTTTACAACATTGAGCTGGCAACGCACAACATAAATGAAAGGAAAATTTTCTTGTTGTTGTTGTTTTATGGAAAGAACCATTTAGATAGAAATAAATCTCAAATGAAGTTAACCATTATATTATTCATAAGTACCAAAATAATTATTAGTTTTCCAAAATTTCCAGTTAAAAAGAATATGAGAAAGTCAGCCATTTTTTAAATGGTCCACCTGGAAATGTCCCAGTAGGCCAATCTGCTCCTGTGGATATGTAAGGATAAGAAAGATCTGTAGTCTTTCTGATCCCTACCGAAACATTTCTCGCCTGCACATTCATTTTTGTTTTTATTTTAAAGCTGTTTTGCCAAAACTATGCTTTATGGTATACTTAAAGTACATAAGTGCACCATCAACATAAGACAATTTTTTTAGTCAAAACAGAAACTGATTTTCAATGTAAGTACGTTAAATGTTGTTTATGTGCACTTGCAAAAGTAACTTGTTTTTTCAACATTTTCAGCGGCACTATTTTTCAGCCCTTGGTGGTAAAAGTATAAAAGAGGCATGCAAGAGGATTTGTGATCAGATGTTGAGCCATGAACTGTGCCTTCAGATGAACTGGAAAGGATGAGGGGACAAGCTGGCTTTTGGAAAATATAAAAAAGTTGTTGACTTGGTGTAGAGTAAGTTTATATTTTTATTGGAAATTCAGCTGTCGTATTTGATTTTACATGTACTGCTGTTATATTGATAGCTAAATCTTCTGTTCTACTTTTAATTTAAAGGTGGGTAAATGTGAACTGAAATTGTAAAAAAGACCTCTTTACAGCATCACATTAGTAACAATTTCTTACTAGTTTCATAATTTTAATCATATTACCATAGGTAACCAATGGTTGTTATCTGCTGACTTTCAAGTGTTGAAAGGTACCATTATCTGGCATTTTTCATGTTTGCATTTGTTGCTACATGCCATGTATGCAGCTTGTGGTTTTGATTCTGGTACTTTTAGTAGAATAAAATATAACCTGCACAGAGTCCACTACAAATGTAGTGACCTAAATTCCCTTCATGACCTAAAGTTGTTTGGGTTTCTTTGTAGCCAAAAGTTACAGAACTACATTTGCTCATATACAAAGCTATGTTACCCTCAATATAGTGAAAAGGTAACATTTCATGAAATATCACTTAATTTGGCTATGATTTTCACACAAATTTAAATCTGTGCTAAGTGTTAAGCAGTCTTAAGAACTTCCACAAAAATTTTAGCTTGTGTATGAAGTTTTAACTTTTTTTCCCCCTCTTCATAAACATTGGAAGAAATATGTATACCAAATTTTATCAATTTATTTACATGCCTTTTCTGATTCTCAGGCTTTTCATGAAGAGCTCAGGACAAAAATCTTTCTTCAAAAAGGCATTTGAAGTTCAAAATATTGCGGACTCCTTTAACTATATATACTCCAGACCATGTCTCTGATGAGTCTTAAAATTGACCAGATTTATATGTCACATCCACTTTTTCTCAATGAATGTGTTTTCTTCTTTCTTGCAGCTTTAAAAAAAAATTTCAGGTTTTTTGGCAGTGACAAAGAATGCCTTTTCCAATCAGTGATTCACACTTTATTGAGGATATTGTATTCGTTCAAGGTGTAGTTACCAGAACCGAAGCCTAATTTCTCCAGGACTGATGATATACCTTTAAGCACATTACTGAATTGCATTACGGCAATATGGCTACTAAATGTATAGTCTAAATTTAAACAAAAGTGTCCTTCAAAATTATTTGCCGCAGCACTCCATTGAACACTCATGTTTTCTGTGTTTTGCCATGAAAACCCTTATGTAGCAGTTTCTTGTTACTTAATTCCATGTACACAGGTTTCACAATATTTATTATTTTCTCAGAAAGACCAACAGATTTTCCTGAAATTTGTATTGTATTTGTGTGATGTGCCTCGTTCATCGAACCTTGAACCTTGAAAAACTGATGAAGCAGCATCCAGTAAAATTATTTCCAGTCTAGACAGAGGAGGAGGCATATTCAATGTTGAACATAGTTTTGATGCAGCAGAGTCACTTCCCAATTAGTTGCAGTCTATAAACAAAACTAGTATTTATTTCATGCATCTTATTTTTTTTATTGGTAGCAAAGAATTTTGCAAAGCTACACTTCTTGCATCTTAGTTATAAGTTTTAGCACAAACCAAATGTGGAATCTTCACGCAGGTACAAACTTTCATTGAAGCACAGAGGACAACATAAAATTGAAAAAATATATATAAGGAATTCCATACCTCCAGTATACAATTCCCGCATAATTATTCCTGATTATTCAAACTCATACCTTAAACAAATTCAGCAATTTCGATGTACTTGCGTTTGTAATGTTTTCAACATTAGACAACAGAATTATATCTGTTCCCACAAAATTTTTATTTTCGTGGGCGATTTTTTCGTCATTTTCTTCAATTTGAAATGTAAGTGATACTAAATTTATACTATTTACCAACAAAATGTACAGAAAATACGAATCGAAAGCAAGTAAACTAATCAGACAAATGTTAACAAACAGAACGCTGCGACAGTGTTGCCACACTAGCAAACATAAATTGCATTAGATAACTAACCAAAATGTTGCCAGCTCTGTAAAACCTTATAAAACTAAACATTTGCTAGTTTTGTCCAAAGACCTTTAAGATACATAGACTGGAAAACCGTAACTTAACCAGGCGACATTTGAAGTTCGGCGTTGTACGGCAAGAATCTGTCACATCTCGTCTAGGCTTCTCACGTCCTTTTCTAATCTTTCCCTTGAAATAATAGAGGTGTTTTAGTGTTTTAAGTGCAGGATAGTTAGCTAGTAACCTTTTGCACTTACTTTATCTCTAAATATCAAGTTGAGGTACTCGGTTTTTACTAGAACCTTGTGTCATTTACTGTGACTTGCAGTTTCAATCTAGGCTTCTCACCTCCTTTTCTAATCTTTCCCTTGAAATAATAGAGTTGTTTTAGTATTTTAAGTGCAAGATAGTTAGCTAGTAGCCTTTTTCACTTATTTGATCTCGTAACTTTTAAATTGAGGGACTTAGTTTTTACTAGACCCTTGTGTCATTCACCAGACTATGTATGGCTCTAAAGTGATGGTTTCTGATTGGGGGTTAAACCTACACATGGTTTGCCAATTCATGTTTCTTTTCCGAGACTTTCCATCCTCGAGATTTGTAATTGTCTAAACTCTAAATTATATGAAGAAGGAATTTCTTTCTATCATATTTAATTTTACTTATTTTTTTGTCCCGTTTAGTAGCTATTACAAACTCATAATACTGCGGGGAAAACTACCAAAATTAAAAGTTTTGTTCTCGGCAACTTCTCTTAAAAATAAACAAATGACCACATTAAAATGATTTTTGACATTACTTGGAGTGTGAAATATGAATTTCCTGCAACTAGCTAGATCATGCGGTTTTCAAGCAACTGAAGCTGAAATATATTTTACACATAGGACAAGCTACGTTTCCTTCAGTTATTTCATATCACCCCAAAATTACGATAATTATGTTTTCTTTAATCGTAAGGCACAATGTCTAATTTATACCCCGTTGAAAAAAATTAATACGCAGTATTAAAACAACATAAAATTTCTTTCGCGCAAGTAAAAGAGCTGAATTAACGTTGTTTACATAGGACACATGCCGTTTTGCTGTACAAGCTTGTGCGACCAAAATGTCGGCAGCTGCTGCCACTCATTTACACAAGAACTTCCAGTCTATGTATCTTAAAGGTCTTTGGTTTTGTCTTTAATTTTATGCACAAGCAGTAAGACAAACCTAATTATTTCCCAACTTCTGGCATTTGAAATGCCACTTCCAGTGGTTTTGACAGCTGTGTTTTCATATTAAAATTGTTATAACTATTTATCATAGACAAGAAACAAAGAATAGGGCTTTAAAATAAGAGTTTAAAAAATGTGAAATTTTGCCCAAAATAATCGTTTTGACGTAGTCAGATACCTTAATATGTAGTTCAACATAAGATACCTTAAGAGAAGCTCAACATTTAAAAAAATGCAAAAAAAAAAAAAAATTTAACCACATTTTTTTCTTAATTTTATGATACCAAAAGGAGTAAACTTGAATGATTTTCTATACAAGAATTATTTTTTAAAGTGAAACATTGTATGCTGTCTTGAAACTTAGTACATTTTCATTTCAGTTTTTGATGAGCATAGGTTATTATTTTGTGTTTCTAAAATCATTTTCATGCTAATTCAACTTCCTGGGCTTTTTTTTTTTTTAAATAATATATTTATATATATACTGTGTGTAACTTTTTTTCTCAAGAATTGCTCAGTTTTCTGTACAAAAAGCAAATTTGTGTTCCGATAATTTTGTAAACTAACTTTAATGTGACTTATCGTTTCCAATAATTTAAATTTTTGGACATTCAGTCATCCGAGTCTGTGTTGAAATTCATTATAGAAATCCTATTTCAAACTTTATATTTCCGTATTCACCACTTGGGACTGTGTTTGAAGTGCTACTATTGAAAATGCTTTGACTTATCATATTCTTGTACATAGTTCAGTCATTTTATGAACATGTTTTAATAGATTTATTTTTCTCTCCACTTACAGGAGCAGTTGTAAAAGTTAACAAGTGTTCCACAGCAACGCTGGCAGAGGTAGAAATAGAAATAAAAAATTATTTACGGTTTGCTCCAGATAGAAATGGTGGTAGAGCAAAGCGACGTGCTGAGAGCAGCTCTTAAACACCACTTTTGTGTACATTTCGTTATTCATTGACAATTTTTCTGCACGTCAAATTGTAAATAAAACAGTGTATACTTGAAATTGTCATCCTATTTGCATTTGTCTTAGTTTTGTTTTTATAAAATAATTTAACACATAAACACAAAAATATCTGTTGTATTTCGTACTCAAGTTAGCCTTATCCTTCTTCCAATTTTGGCTTTTCATCTGATTCAGCTATAAAGCTTACTCATATTGTCTTAGTCAACAAGGTTTGTTTATTAAAACAGTGCAGTAGAAATGCTGTTGTGGAAAGTTTAAATGTGATAATATGCTATGTCACAAAATATGAGTATACACATATTTAAGGAGGGGGGGGGGTTACTACAGCAGTTGCAAGAACTTGTGGGGTTTTAGGTTGCATACCATGGAAGAATAGATTTCTATAATCACTGCTGCCTTTTCAGGCTTTAAATCAGTTGGTGTTGACACAAGGAGTAAACCAGACTGCACGAACTGTACAGTTTTAGCACCCTTTTTATTTTGAAAGCTTTGGGGGGGGGGGGGGCAATGAAAGAAATTTCAGTAGTGAAGATGACTGATAAATATGGTTTTCCAGTAAGATGTTTTACTGTATTTTCAACAATTGCAGTGCTTTGTTAGAATACTCTTGTAACAACATAGGATTAAGAAAATATCACCATCTGCAGGAATTTTGTTTCTTGCTGTGCATTCACTTGAAAAGTTATTCAGGTTGTATATATCTAATTTTTTGAACCATCTCATATTCAGAGCCATGCCTTCATACACAACACAAATCGGCATTGCATTCGGACAGTTTTTTTGGGAGGTGGGGGTGGGGATTAAAATTTTGAGGGGACTGAAACTTATTGGCTGATTATATACATTAATACATCTAAAAACTGCAAATTGACTATAAAAAATTCCTTATGCTCATATATCACGAATCCAAGAAATCTACACATACAATTAAGTGATTAAAAATGTAAATGTAAAAACCTTTGCTTTAATTCAGTAATGCACCACAGATTTCCCCATGGGGTGATGTAAAATATTGAGGATGCTAGCAAGATGACGCTGTGCAGGAGAAAATCCCCCCCCCCCCCAAAAAAAACCAACTTTAGGAGTGGTAAAGATGTCCTCGCCTTACAAGCATGTTTCGGATTATTAAGGAATCATTAAGTGTTGCCTGAAGATATGGTGTAAACCATTCCCTTGTGACTTGGTTCAACCTCTTTAGATTATTTGGATTAGCACATAGTTAAAATAAAACTTTTTTGATGCCAGTTTGAGGTGTCTATTTTTTTTTTTTTTTTTTTTTTTTTGTTAGAGTGTAAACCACCCACCGCCACGAAAAAAAAAAAAAAAAACTTTTATGGAAATGATTACTAATAATTTGCTATTGTTAAAAATTAGGTAGCAAATATTTTGTTGTATTGAAAGCACTAACGTCACATTAGCTACACTGAGGCATAACTGTATACATGGAAAGTTAGCATCCAGACAACTGAAATAAAGATGAATGCCAGCTTTCAAAATATGATTGCACAGTGCAAATGCCTACTCTGTTGAATTAAGTTTTTATTGCGGAAGTCCGATAAGTCAGTGCTTGAAAAATTGCTTCTTCAGCAACGACTGTTTAATGCTTTATTAAAGAATGATAGAAATTTCAGATTGAAGTCCATCATGTGGATGTTTTTTTTTTTTTTTATTATAATATTTTCCCTCATTTTCTTAATTAAAAAAAAAATATTTCTCCAAATATTCAGCTATAAATGAAAAGAATTATACTAAACATAAGGGGAGATCACCCAAAAACCTACGGCTATACACCCCCAAGAAGATGCCTGAATACATCGCTGACAAATGAAACAAACGTTTTGGTGTGCTCTAGTAACAGCATAGTTACAAGTGTGTGGACAGTATCACCGACTATTAAAAGCAGTTTGCATGATCCAATCTTGCATTCATGTCTTAATATGTATGTTAAGATACTATGAAAGTAGAGGCATAGCATCGTAATAGTGGCTTAATGGTATAAGAATGATGGCCTAGTGTTGTGTAAGACACGGGCACAATGCTTTGTAAATGATGGGTTGACGTGCAATACATGGGCACAATGCTATAAAAACGATGGCTCGGCGTTGTAACAGGGGTGCAGTGTTGTATGAGTGATGGCTTAACATTGAAGAAGATGTTGGCAGAATGTTAGACAACGACGGTTTAATGCCATGTTATATGTTGGCTCAATTTTGTAAAGACGTTGGCTAGGCGTTGTAACAGTGGCACATGTTGTTTGAATGATGGCTAAACGTTGTAGAAGACGTCCGCAGAATGTTGGACCATCGATGGTTTAACATCATATGCTACATTGGCTCAATGTTGTAAAGACGTTAGCTAGGAGTTGTAACAGTGGCACAATGTTGTTTGAATGATGGCTTAACGTTGTAGAAGACGTCGGCAAAATGTTGGACGAATGATGGTTTACCGTCATGTGCTACGTTGGCTCAATGTTGTTTTTTTTTTTTTTTTTTTTTTTTTGGTTGGAGGTTTAACGACCACCGTGAGCAACTCAATGGGCTATAAGCAGTCGCCCGTCCCTAATTTAGGGTCACTGGTTCCAGGGAAGGGAGAGAGCCAGTGCCGTAAGACAAACACAACATCCATGCCCGACCGGGATTCGAACCCGGACCCCTTACGGACGAATGATCAGAGGCCAGCGCCTTAGACCACTGCGCCACCGGGGCGGCGGCTCAATGTTGTAAAGACGTTGGCTAGGCGTTGTAACAGTGGCACAATGTTGTTTGAATGATGGCTTAACGTTGTAGAAGACGTCGGCAAAATGTTGGACTAACGATGGTTTAACATCATGTGCTACGTTGGCTCAATGTTGTAAAGACGTTGGCTAGGCGTTGTAACAGTGGCACAATGTTGCTTGAATGATGGCTTAACGTTGCAGAAGACGTCGGCAGAATGTTGGACGAACGATGGTTTAACGTAATGTGCTATGGTGACTCAATGTTGTAAAGACGTTGGCTAGGCATTGTAACAGTGGCACAATGTAATTTGAATGATGGCTTAACGTTGTAGAATACGTCGGCAGAATGTAGGACGAACGATGGTTTAACGTCATGTGCTACGTTGGCTCAATGTTGTAAAGACGTTGGCTAGGCCTTGTAACAGTGGCACAATGTTATTTGAATGATGGCTTTATGTTGTATGAAACATCGGTTTAATGCTGGCACAATGTTATATAAACGTTCATCCTTACGTTGGATCAACGCTGGCTAGTACACTGAGCCTACCGGAGGCTGGTAAGTGGCCACCGAGACATATGGAGGGAGGCCCATTGTAGTATCCGTACGTTTTGCCAACGTTTTGTGTTTTACGTAGGGCCAATGTAAGTGTGCTGCCTGGGGCGTGTAATGGATATTAGTGAAGCACGAGTTGTATGTCAAGATCGCTGTAAATGGAGAAGTTTGATACGACAACAATAAGTAAAAATATCTGGAAGTTTGTATTTCTTTTTGAAGCTAATCTCTGAATCTCAGAGAACAGCTTAGTGATATGTATGTATGTATGTACCGCCTTACGGGGCGAAACTGTGCATTATTTAGTGAAGAAAATACAAATAAGGAGTTTTCATAGTTAGGTATCTCATCGAAAGAGAATATTTTCAGTCGGGGTTTTATTTCGCAGATATTGCTGTAAATGGAAATGTGAGCTTACGCCCTCTGGTGGCACACTTGTGCGTTAAGAAATATTTGAAATTTTATGAGAAACATTTTGCACTGAAAAAGTTCTCCAACAAAGAAAGAATTTTTCGAATTGGACTTCTAGAAACAGAGATATGGACCAAAAATAAGATATATGTGTATGATCCTGGTGGAAAGATTGTGCACTATTTTAAGCAAGAAGTATTCTCAAAAAGTTTTCCGAGTTGAGCAGTATCGGTTCACGGAAGAATTTTTTTCAATCGAGTTTCCAGCTCAGATTTTGTTGCAAATACATCAGTAGCCAAAATAAACATTTACGCCCTCTGGTGGCCAAACCAGTCTTTACCAGAAATGAGAATTTCTACGTAAAACATTTCAACCTTAAGAGCTGTATCGGACTCAGGAAGAATTTCTCAAATCAGACTTTTAGAAGCGGAGATATTGGGAAAATCGCGATTTACCTTTACTCCCCCAAGTAGAAAATTTATGCATTATTTAAAAAGGGACTGTAACTAAACTAGTCTCTGATATAAATGTCACTGAAAGGAAAAAATAATTTTTTCAATTGGATATTTAGAAGCAAATATATGAAATGCGGGATGTAAGGTCAGGTGATGCGTAACATCACAGCCTCTCCTTGACAAATGTCAACCCCGCTTTCTCGTGGTGCATCATGTTCCTACTAAAGGGGCTCTGACGACCGGCAATAGCAGTATAACTATATCATCGGGATTAGAGGAAATGCTATCAAAGACTCACCATCCCGCTTGGCCAGCGTGGTGAGTTATGGTCAAACCCCTCCAAAATGACTCCACAACTTAATTCTTGGCCCTCAGTCTCCGGCAGCTGGAATGTACCTGGCCAAGGCAGCGGCCAGTGCGACATGAAGGCAGAGGGTGCTAAGAATCCCTGGAGGTCCGGACTAGGCTGCCATCTGATGCTGACCTTGGCTACGTACAACGGACGCTCCCTATCTTCTGATTCAAGGCTTCTTGAATTGGAAGAGGAACTACAAAGGATCAAGTGGGACATCGTCGGGCTAAGTGAGGTAAGGAGAAAAGGAGAAGATCTCATTGAACTGAGAAGTGGACATCTCTTCTACTATCGTGGGACAGATACTGGCAGAACTAGTGGTGTTGGATTTAGAATAAACAAGAAACTGAAGGATAAAGTTGTAGAAGTTGAAAGTTCCTCTGACAGAGCTGCACGACTCGTTATCCAACTCTCGAGAAGATACCAGGCTCAGATTATTCAAACTTATGCACCCACCACAAGTCATCCTAAAGAAGAAATTGAAGAATTTTATGAGGAAATTCGTCATCTAAATAATAAAGGTAAGCAGCACTTGAAGATAATTATGGGAGATTTCAATGCAAAAATAGGGCAACGGCAACAGAATGAAACTCCAGTAGGTAAATTCGGTCATGGCAACAGAAACCAGCGTGGAAATACTCTCGTTGAGTTTGCAGGGGCAGAAGGGTTTTTCATCTTGAACTCCTTTTTCAAGAAAAAGCCACACAGGAAATGGACATGGAGACATCCAAATGGGACGACAAGTGAAATTGATTTTATTATGTGTAACAAAAAATTCGTCATAGAAGACTGCAGTGTGCTAAACAAGTTCAACACAGGCAGTAACCATAGATTGGTGAGATGTAAGATGAACCTCAACACTAAACTCGAACGTAGCAAGCTCATAAGACAAACAAAATGTATTGACATAACCAACCTCAAAAAACACCAATATACCTTCAAGTTCGAACTGAAGAACAGATTCTCTGCTTTAGAAGGCCTAACATCGGAAGAAGTGGATATTTCTGAAGTTAAGAGAAAAGTAACCAAAGCTCTTATAGAAACAGCAACAAAATTAGCTGGGTATAAGAACAAGTTGCATTGGAGCAAATTATCAGGAAAAACCAAAATGTTGATGCAAAAAAGAAGAGAGATGGGGACAACTAAAGAAGATGTGACTTCCAAAGTGGAATATATAGAGCTATGCAAGACAGTACGAAAAAGTATCACTGAAGACGTAAGGAAATTCAACAGTAAACTAGCGAGGAAAGCAACTGAAAACAACCAAAGCCTAAAGATGGCAAAGGGACATCTCAGTAAGGGTAGAAAACAGATTATGGCACTGAGAACAGAAGATGGTTCTGTAACAAGAAATAGAGGTGAAATTTTGACAAGAGTGAAAGATTTCTACTCCAAATTATATGAAAGGGATGATACATGTACTCCAGACATCATGAAAGGTACCAGGTACCAGAGTTCTTCCAGTCCTCCCAGCAGAAGTTGCACATGCAATCAAGAACATGAAGCACGGGAAAGCTCCAGGAGAAGATGGAATTACTGTAGACATCATACAAGAAGCAAGTGGAGAAATCGAAACAGTACTTGCCCAAATTTTCACTCGATGCCTTAATGAAGGGAAGATTCCTGAGGATTGGAACAACGCTACAATGATCCTGCTATGAGAATATGAACTTCCATATCAACTTCCATTGTGCATGGCTTTTATCGATTAGGAAAACACCTTTGATTCAGTGAAACCATCAGCAGTTACAATGGCTCTGAAATGCATACATTAATATTATTAATAACATCTATGAAAATGCAAAGATTCGGCTGTTTGAAAATATAACACACATAACAATTGGAAAGGGAGTGAGACAAGGTGACACCATATGTCTGAAGCTCTTTAATACCACATTGGAAAATGTCTTTCAATCACTGAACTGGGAAAACAAAGGGATAAAAATTAATGGAGATTATCTAACCTACTTTCGTTTTGCTGATGACGTAGTCATTTTTGCAACTACCCCATCAGAGCTGCAGAGTATGATCCAGGAACTTGCTGACAAGAGTAAAGAAGTGGGATTAAAAATGACCTTTCAGAAGACAAAAGTGATGTTCAATGCTTTTACAAGTAATGAAGATTTATCGATTGATGGAGAAAAGCTGGAGACAACAGACACGTACGTTTATCTTGGACAGCAGATATCAAGTGAGCGCCACATTGATGAAGAAATTAATCGACATACAAAACTTGCCTGGAGAGCTTTTGGAAGAAACAGCATAATTTTCAAGAGCAATATGTCATTATGTCTTAAAATAAAAGTGTTTGATCAATGCATCCTTCCAGTGCTTACGTAGGGTGCAGAGACGTGGACCTTTACTAAAAGAGACATACAAAAGCTGCAGACAACTCAAGGTAGCATGGAGAGGTGCATGCTTGGTATAACTAGGAGAGATAAGAAGAGGAACTCATGAATCCGAAAAATGACAAGAGTGGAAGACATCATGATCAGAGTTAAATCCCTGAAATGGCAATGGGCTGGACATACTGCCAGAAGGACAGACCATCGATGGACAGCCGAAATTTTAGATTGGATTCCAAGGGACAGAAAAAGACCCAGAAGAAGACTACATGGGAGATGGGTGGATGAAATTTGAAAGTATGCAGGAGGGACATGGAGGAGACTGGCACAAGACAGACCATTGTGGAGGAAACTTGGGGAGACCTTCGTCCAACAGTGGATTGATAATGGTTGACAATGATGATGATGATATGAAATGCATTTTAAATTCGATATGATCTCCATTTGTGCCCTCTAGCGGTGAAGTTTGTGCATTGAAGAAAAACCAAAACAAATGGATCATCATTCTCACATTTTAAGCTTTCCAATACAAAAAGAATTTTACAAATCAAACTAATAATTGCAGAGATATGGTCTCCCTGCCAGGGCAGACAAAGTGATAACATAAGCATGACACAAAAGATGCTAATAACACTCTTCAGGGTTCCTAAACAAGAAAATCGATAAGCCTCCTACCTCCACAGACACACATTTTGCAGGGGGTGGGGAGGGAAATTTGTCAGACATAAGTTATGTCAGTAGAAAAATCCTCAAATACAAAACATCGTGCAGGGACAAAAAGGCAGAAATGGATAAAATTTCAGGACATGTAGCAGAATTTCAGGACATTTCCAAGACAAAATGGAAATCCAGGATGCATATGAACCATGGATTTGACATATACATATCAATCTCAAAGTTGATATTCATGTGTATTAATATCAAAAGTGATGTTATACAAGCACATTGATATACGCAACACAAATTACATTTAAAAAAAAAATAGTAGCCTTACAATTAAAATAGTTCAAGGTTTTTCTGAAAATAGTTGCTTTTGGCTATTTTTTGTAAGAAATAGTAGCCATTGTCGCCTGTCATCAAAAATAGTAGCAGTAGTTGCCTATTTAGTCACCACTGGCAGCCCTGCAGATGTGAGAGAGTTAAACTCATTAGCTGTTGAAAATGCTGTGGAGATACATGCGCAAAACGCATCCAGAGTAGCGGGGGATTGAGCAAGTATGTACTGGGACTCTTGCAGCGGTTAGGGCTAAGGCCGATACTGGGCATTCATAATATTGGAATTGCTCGGGGTTAAATTTATTCTTGTTTGAATTTTAATCTTCTGGTTTTAATATGCAATTTTCAATTGTGGTTAATTTGTTTGGTTTTTACCTTTCATAGTGTTTTTTATCTGTGGTAACACATTTTGAAAAAGAGGATTTTACGATGAATGGTCCAACGAGAATTGTTAAAGAAGGTTGATAAATACTGTTTGGAATTAGATTTTATCTATACTATTTATCACATTGAAGTTGTGCATTAATGACATTTGAGACCATGAAAATATTGTGACATCACATGCACATCGAGATTATGAACAGTGTCCGAATGAAATAGTATTGTGTATTGAACAGAACTGAATATGAATGACCAACAGCAATAAACAAGGTGAGCAATTGCATATATATTTTGAACTAATTAATAAGCACTTTGAGTTCAGGAAGATCTATGGCAAGCCTATGACCAAAGTTAGAAGACCCTATCAATAACGTGTTGAACAGAAGTTTGTTCAGTACTGAATAGTTACTGAAATAATTTAGCCTTCTTCATATTGACAAACACAGCACAGAGATTGTTCTTACATTACAGACTTACAGAGTGCTGATTTTTCTTTTCCTGTAACTTCATGTGGATACTGCAATAACCTCCCCCTGTTAACAGTGCAAATAGGGAAAACCTAGCTCCTTCTCATATTTTATTTCCATGGTTTTATCAGCAAATTTCTAATTAAAATTTCAACACACAACTGTCACACAATAATAAAAAAATGTTCCACTTACCTGTCCTTATTATACAAAATATCAGCTACTTCAGATTGAATAACCATCAGGTATTCTTCACATACTTGATCACCAGCATAAGGATTAGGTAAAGGTGATGACAACTTTAAAAAAGTAAAGAACAAGGAAAATTTACATGTGCTTCATTCAAACACAGTAAATAATTCATATTAACTAATCTCATGCTCAGAAACTCAATCTAGTAATGAAATAAAAATACATTGCTTATAAGAGAAAAACAATTAATGTTTTAGCAGTTATCACATAATTTCCAGTTACAAGTTGTAAGTCTGGCATTGCTCTTTCCTTGGCCATGTTAACATGTAAAGGCTGTAATTTTGCAGTGTGCCCTTTTCTCAAAATTTTACCAATTTAACATGGGTATCAAGTTTTACAACTGGCATCTTTGTAACAGCTAACAGTAAGAAAAGGGAGGAGGAATGAGTTTGTTAGTTAGCTATGCTAAATTTTGAGAAAAACTGATTTATTGTTGAAAATTTTTGAAAACTGGAAGAGTATGTGAACATCCAAAAATAACCAAGTACTTAACAATGTGGATATTGAATAGGTGAGAAATATGCAGTCCCAAAAATTCATTCAGGATAACTGAAACCCAGCAGCACAACAGACAACAGTTCTTAAAATACTTTTCACCTCTGAATACGTTTAAATTTTAGAAGATCCAAGAAATTCCCAAGAATAACTTTATAGTAGATTTTCTATTTAAACGGGTAGAGCTTAGTTATCTAAAGGGTAATGAAGCAACATTCGCTCTAACATGGATTGGCAAATAAAAAAAAGTATCTCCTCTTGTGTTTCAGAATTACTCAATAATGCCATGCAAATCAAAATGCTTCCCCTCAAGATTAATCTGAGCAAAAGAAATTTAAAATAAGTTTTGTGTGGAATCCCCTTAACAGTCTAATAAATTTCATGAGGAATAAATTATGGTGATTTTATAACTTGAATGTAATGCACCTCTAGCTGCGTTATAAACAGTAAGTTTTTCCTCTGACCAACCTCACTTGAAAATATCGAAAATATCTGTGTACCAATACTGAGACTTGTTCCTCGCCTTATTGATTAATTGCTTAATCAAGTTTCAGTGCCTTACAGACTTACAGAGTGAAATTTGGCATTGTAAACAGGAATGCTCTGACAAAATTACCAGGTAAGCATTAGCAAATCTGGTTCAGTTAAACGAATGAACAGAAAATAAGTGGAAAAGTGGTAGAATTGGCTGAGGATTAGAAAAATTCAATTTAAATGTGGTATGTATCAGGTTGAAGAAGATGCATGCATAAAGGAGTGGTAGAATTGGCCAAGAATTAGAAAAATTCAATTTAAATGTGGTACGTATCAGGTTGATGAAGATGGATACACAATGGAGGTGTTTTTTTGTGGCAAATTTTGCTTGATATAATCTGGTAAAAAGGATGCGCAATCTGTTGTAGCTCCTAGGTCAGTTAGGTGGGAAATTGTAATGGCACATGTGTACAAGTTGTTTTTGAATTTGCTGGCATGGACTTATTAAGGCAGTCTACGGGTCAGCAAGAAAGTTGTAGCTCAGAAGACGATTTTGTATGCTGATTAAAACCAGATAGATGGAACAAAATATATATAAAAAAAGTTAATTTTCTTTGGGATCTGAAGAATATGTTGGAAATGACAACACACAAGAATGGAAAAGGCATAATGAAAAAAAATTGAGCTTTGTAAACAGGAAAGTGTTCCATTCATTCAAGTCCAAATTTAGGCAATGCACTTGGAATTATTATATTTAGTACCACAGCATCTGCAAGTTTACTCGTTGGGAAGGGGAAAATTAAAAAAAAGTATAAATTATCATGCCACAGTGGAATGGTTGCTACAAAATAAAATTAAAGAATGAGTTTTCCTTTGTAATAGCACCTACTCTTACATGGCAGCTACTAAAGAAACCAGTAGATATATTAAGATGCATCAGATTAGTTTATAGAAGTAGTACAGTATTTCCACAAACTTACGGAAAAAGGTTACAACAAAATCTAAACACTCTACCAAAAAAAGTGTTCAGGCTGAATAGAACAGATTAATAAGATAGATGGTTAAGGCCTCAACAGGAAAATGTGATGAGGAACAGTATATAAGGACAGAAAGTCAGAAAAACCCTTGTAAGAGATCGGGGGGGGGGGCTCCAGGAGGTGTCAAAAATGTTTATCACAGTCTAAAACAAAAGATAGCACAAAAACTTGACAAAATGCTAAGTAATCCATTAAAAGCTGCTAAAAGAAGGTTCTTGTGGGATTTTTAAGATGTACTGAATGAAAACCCTAGGACTAGTAAACAGGTGACTAAAAATGACACAGATGCTAATGATGGTGACCAAGAGGACACCTCAGGTATTCATGAAGTAAGGGATAATATTTTGCCCCTAAGTGTGGCAAAGCAGCAGGTAACAACAAAATCACTCTAGAACAGAACAGTCTTTAGCATAGCGGAATGGCAAGTACCTTATGTTTACCAACTAGATCATTAAGAGGACATGAGAAACTGGTTTAGTTTCCGAGCTGTAGATCAGCATCGTACTGATTAAAAAAAAAAAAAAAAAAGAAAGAAAAAGAAAGGTAGGACAATTACTGTGGCATTATCTTGTGTTCCAGGTAACATTTATTCAAGCACCTCGAGTAACAAAATGAGAAAAGTGTTGGAAATTCCTCTGGATGAAGGACAGTGCAATTTCAGGAAGGTTGAGGAATACCAGTATAATACATTTCCACTCTGGAAAGTTTCATTACATGAATCAGGATTTGCTTGGGCACCTGGGAACAGTTCAACTTTCAATTTCCTTAAATTTTTGACTATTCAAGCTTAGATTTTCAATTACCTACCTCACACAGAAGTAAGAAATACAACACAAAGCTGAGTGACTAGCTTATCATGTATACCTGTTTTCTCCATGACCCAAACTACTACTTCAGAGAGAGAATTATATGCTCATACAATGCTACTCCAAACACATCTAGATTGGTCTTTCGAGAAGTGAGAAGTTCTCTGTGTGTGTGTGTGTGTGCACGTGCGCACACTCTTCTTGTTTACCCTCCCTTCCGAGTAACATCATTCGTTTAAACACCAACACTTCGAGTAACCGGAAGCTTGTGAGTACCTTGAAGCGGTTATTCGCAAGGTTAAATCTTCGGTTCCTCTCTAGGTAGCATTATGGCTGGTTTTAGCACATTTTCAACAGTTACTCGCAGCGTACACACAGTGTGTAACCGAAATCTGTGTAAGTTAACCCTCTGCCGCATGGCGCCCTCTAGTGGTGTGTTAATCTTGGGGTGTGAAACGATACTTATCAGAGTGTTCTTAACCTTGGAGCAATAAAACCGGTTTGACAACTGGGCACTGAAAGGAAGCCCTCCTAGTTCGGATGCTTACTGCCCAGGGCTGCTTACTGTCAATTCGTCCTTTGTCTGTGCGCACTGGGAGAAAGTTGTTAATCGCTCAATTACTTCCAGGGCTGTAGAAAGAATAAGGAAGGGGCTGGCCCATAGGGCAGTCAAAAGCAAGGTTCTTTAACACACAAGGTTGTGCCCATAAGACCCCTGTAAAGCTTCGCAGGAGTGCGGAGGAGGTGGTCTGATGACATCAGCTGTCTTACGAACTAGCTAGTTTAGTGCACCGAAGGTCAAAGCAGTCGCAAATGTCCTTTGACTCTTGTTCAAAGAGCTGTTTTTTCTGTTTCTAGAAAAATTTTTGTGTATATATAGTAAGTAGAATAGCTAAGTTTGTTTGCAAATAGTTTATTCTTTCGAGATGCCTTCGAGTTTCTGCACTGTTGCAGACTGCAAGAATAACTATAGAAATACCAAAGGGTCCCCAATTACATACCACAGATTTCCGAAAGTGACTAAGCTCTGCAGGTTACGGAATTTACGCTGTAAACAAGGCGATACTTTTCAGGGGCGTATAGTGTGTGTGTCCATTTTGGTTTTTTTTTTTTTTCCGAGATTTAAATTTATAAAAACTGGATGACAGAAAAGCAGTTATTTCAGATAACCTGGGGCCCTTTTTCATCTCCATAGCTAAGTTTCCAATGAATGTATATTAACAAGGGAATGTGAAAGAAATATCAGTTCATTGAATGAAAACGTTTTATTAATGAGGATAAGGTGTTATGAATTAGTTTTTTGCACGCCTGCTTCAGAATATAATGAACAGAAAGTTGTTCTTTTCGCTATATGTAAAGATCTGTGTTGTTTTGTTTTTATAACAGAGTAAAGGAATTTTTTTTTACTAAGTGCAAAACATTGTGACATTATGTTGTGTTTTTTATATTCAAAAGTAAATAATTTACGTGATTTTGCATTTTTTGTTGTTGCCATAACTCTCAATTGTTGCTTATTTATTTGCTTACTTATGTTCTCTATTTTTGTATAAAACGGAAAATTTCATTAGGCACTCTCACAAAAGTTACGTGTTTTATAGGCCTGATCATGAGGGGTTTCAAAGAGGCTGGCCTTAGTTGTCTAAAATAATAAAATTTGCATGACATGTTCAACTTTTGCGTAGCTGTTTTGTAGTATTTTCTACTGGTATAAAACTAGGGCAATTATTTCAATTACAACGTGCAGATTTGTGTTACACACAGTAAAGCGCAATAATTTTGGTCTTACGCAAAAAACCTGTAGGTTCCAAAGAATCGCAATTATTAAAATGCCTATAACCTAATTAATAACAAGGAATTAAAAAAAAATAACTGAGTGCTATTTTGCAAAATGGTCTAGAAAAAATGTTGGGGGGTGGGGGGTGCTCCAAGATTTTTTGGTATGCAACTGTCCAAAATGCTACTATTTGCTCCAAATATTTTGCTGAAGGCGACTATAAAAGGGATATGTAAAAGTGAACTAGTGGGGTTGCCGCAGAAAAAGCATTGAGCGGATGTTCCTCCCAGTCCACGGCGAGCATGAAATTAAAAAAAAAGTGAAAAATATTACAAGAAATGTATCAGAGGGGAAAAAAAAAAAAAATCCTCAAAAATTAGCCGAGGCATTAATTAAACTTTTCATGAAAACACGTACTATGATTTGTATAAGGCACATCAATTCGTAGCTGAAGGAGAAAGAAAAAAAAAAAAAAAATTAGAAAATTCAAGCTTCTGAAAAAAATACATGAAGAAAGGAATTTCTTTTTCCAAATTTGTTCAATAGCGCCCTCAGGATTTCTCTACATGGGTGGCCAAAATATTGAAGATGCAAATGAAAATACACCGGAGAAAACATCTCTGAAAATACTGGGAAGCGATAAAAATATATCCGCCGTATTAAAGTATTTCCAATGTTTCATAAAATATATATTTAAAACCACAGACAAATATATTTAAAAATACGCAGCCAATAACGAAAAACGAAGGACCAAGTGATACCGGGTCCCTGGGCCAACCCAACGGAGAAACGCCAGAGCATTTGTTCATTTACAGAATTTTGCATAAGAAATCTTTAGATCTTTCTCTGAGAGTATGTTGATACTTAGTGATAATCAAATTCGGAGACAAATTATTAGAAATTCATTTATTACAGAACTAAATATACGAAGTGATTACGCGAACGCACTGTTTCTACCAACAAACTGCCTGTATGTCAATAGACAGCAGACAATTCTCCTGTTTGCTGCTTTCTCTTGTAAGGCAGGTGACGTCATAGTTAATGTTGTGCAGGAAATCTCATCCGGTACTCCCGTATGATCAAACCTAGGTCAAAAGCAAGTCGTATTGCTGGATTGCTGGGGAGGTTTTCACGTCACTGCGAGGAGGTGCATTTCACCAGCCCCCCCTCTCCCTCATGGAATTTTTTAATTTTTCAGACACCACTTGTTCGTGCCACGTGTGAACTCCATTTTTTTCTTTTGAACCGCAATAGTTTTGGAGATATTTAAAAAACGGGGTGGAGGGTGGGGTGAAACGATATCCCCTCACTACCACAGAATTTTTAATTTTTTTTTGGCACCATCCGTTTGTAACACGTATGAACCAGAATGAACTCCATATTTTTTGTTTGAACCACAATAGTTTTTGAGATATATTTAAAAAGCAAAGTGTGTGTGTGTGTGTGTGCAGGGGGGGGGGGGGGGGATGGTACCCTCAGAAAATGGAAATTTCAAAATAGCCATTCATTAGTAAATTGTATGAACTGGAATGAACTCCATTTTTATCGTTTGAACCACAATAGTTGTCGAGATATTTAAAAAATAATATTGAGAATTTACATATATAGAGAAAGACCGATTATCCCCCCGCCCCCACACACACCATGGAAATTAAAAATTTCAAAATAACCCATTCGTTAACGAATCGTACGAACCGGAATGAACTCCATTTTTATCGTTTGAGCGGCACTGATTTTTGAGATATTTAAAAAACAAGATTGATAAAATTGGGGACTGACCCTTTCACCAGGCCTCCCCACCCCCCACACACCATGAAAATTCAAAATAGCCATTTGTTAGTGAATCGTATAAACTGGAATGAATTGAAATATTTAAAAAACAATGTGTGCGTGTGTGGAGGGGGGTGGGGTGAAATGGTACCCCAAAATGGAAATTTCAAATTTCAACATAGCCACTCGTTAGTAAATCGCATGAACTAGAATGAACTCAATTTTCATCGTTTGAACCGCAATAATTTTTGAGATATTAAAAAATAATATTGAGAATTTACATAAACAGTGAGAGGCCGACCGTTTCACCCCCGCCACGGAAATTCAAAATAACCGTTCGTTAGTAAATCGTATGAAATGGAACGAACTCCATTTCCATCATTTGAACCGCAATAGTTTCTAATATATTTAAAAAATAATATTGAGAATTTACATATTACAGAGAGAGACCGACCGTTTCAACTGCATCTACCGAAGTAAGCTTTTATGCATTAAAAAGAATCAAGACATATCTTAGAGCCACACAAGGACAAGTACGTTTGAGCAGTGGCGGATTAACAGTTTTGGAGGCCCCAAGCGCAACCTGCTTTTGAGGACCCCTCAAAAAATTTGTTTTTTTAAGATGTTATACCAAAATGCATGCATGAATTGAGAAATACAGAATTTGTTGTTTTGCGTTACACAAAAACGCATACACAAAAATTTTTATATTCGTACAATAGAAAAAATCCCACTACACATTCTATTCGTAACATTAAATAATAGGTAATGAGCACCTATAAAACAGAATCGGTTCTTGTTTTGAACAAAAATTGATGAAATATCTTAGTTATTTTGTATACATTTACACATAATAGTCATATTAAAGCCAAACTTCTTTTGATTTTAATTTAGCGAATTTGTCAATAATTTATTCATAATCTAATGATTGAAGAGCATCGTTTTCCATAAACATAAGTGCCAAATGGCACAAGTGGAACTGATTTACTGAATTACGTAAATAATAATTAACCCGCTTAAGTACAAAAAATGAAGGTTCATCGTTAGCGTTACAAAAAAGTATTGTGGAAAATTTTTTCATTTTTTCACTCATTTTTTACCTTGTCTTCATTCTGCTTTCTTTGCAGTTCTAATTTTCTGTAAGCAAATTTGCATCATTCTCAATATCTTAGAAGTTGCTTCTGACATCCATAATGAATTCAGAAAGAGATTTGAGAACAGTTGTTCCTTGTATTAAATAGGATGGTACATCTTGTAACGATGTGCTCTTATCATTTATGCGTTGTAACAGTTTGTCCCATGAAACTGTTAATAAAGCTATTTCGAATTCATTAAAATATTGTGATGACTTTTGTGCCTCTAATTTACCCATTCATTGTTCATTGCCATTCACACTAATTTGAATTAATGCTTCCTTGATGTTATTGTAATTTTATTTTAAAACTGAAACTGCTGTCAGCTCTTGCTGCCCATCTGGTTTCGCCTATTCTCTTTGTATGTTTGGATTGAGAGTACCGCAAACCATTTATGAGAATATTCCATCGTCAAGAAGACAATGAGAAATATACTTATAAATTGTGAATAAAGTTAAAATAATGAAACACTTGTTAAAAAACAACAAGTAGCACATGGTACATAAGTTGCTTTTTCAATACGTTGTCAATTGTAATCTACTGTATTTATCCGAAAAGTTTGCAGCATTATCGTATGTTTGGTCTGTACAGTTTTCATTTCAATAGATAGATCCTTTAATGACTACAATATAATCTTTTCTAAATATGTGGAATCATGATTCTCGATTTGAAGAAAACCAAAAACATTTATTTTATATCTCCTTCTTTTTCAAAAAGAATAAAGATTAAAGTGAATTGAACCGTGTGGGGAATATTGGGAGTCGAATCTACAATTATTGAATAATACAAAGCAAAGCGTCTTGAACTTTAGATATTAAAAATTTCTTCAGTTCGTTTCCCATTAAACTTATTACTACTTATAAATCAGTCACACACAGTGTGTGATAATAATTTGCGTTGTATTGGAATTGAAACAGGCTACTGAATCTTTTCAAGTGTTTTTATATTCCTTCCTAACATTGTACCAATGATATATTCATACAGCATTGCAAATGTCAAATGTAATCTAGCTGCTTAATTATTCACGTGCCATTTAGACATAATCTATATTTTGAGGCTACTCACCTTTATTCCCTAAATCTTTTAGGAGGTTTTCGTCTCTACACATTTCCAACACGTATTTTTCTTATTTACATCGTGGTTCAAGGCACCCCCCCCCCAAAAAAAAACATCTTTTTCAACTCACGCAAACTTAATTTCATTCCCTTCTTTTCCCTATGACCACATTCGGATTCAAAATAATCTACCACAAATATACAAAATTGAATTCCCTAAAACACTTTAATCTAATTAAAACTTCAATCAATAAAAACCTATATTACACATTTCCTAAAACGTCAAAGTTAAAAAACTGTAACCCATAATTATTTACAATTGCACATCAGTGCCCAATTAAAACAAACCTAAATACCTGACACAACCACTATACTCGACAATCACGGACCTCTCTCCACTCAGAAATAAGCATAATATCCAAGCACTTGCAGCCTTTGCCCAGGCCATTCTCAAGGAGCGGACGCAACAGATGTACCACCCGTCACCACCCCGTGGCACTGATGTGCAATTGTAAATACACTGGCGGAAAGTGAAAAAAGAACACCAAGAAGGAATTGGCGGACGATCATGAAATTTACATATGATAATGGGGTCAAGTTTACGTAGGCGTGATGTTAATTTCGGGACCAACCGGTGAGCGCTTACGCCACAGCACGGCATAATATGCAAATTATTGTCGGTGGTATTTAAGGAGTACGGCGAAGTGAATGTAACCAGTCGTCGGCGTACGGACACGTGCGAAGACCCTGAAGAAGCTGCAATGCCTGGACATGGAAGACGTGTACGATTTCAGCAGTTATCGGACTTTGAGCGAGGTCGTCTAGTCGGACTCCACGAGGCCGTTTGGTCGTATCGTCGTATTGTGGAGCGAATTGAACAGGAAGTATCGGTGGTGGTATGATGGTGGCGTAGATGGTCCGGGAAACATTCCCACACAAGAAAACGTGGAACCGGGAGTCACAGACGGACTGATGAGCGGACTGATCGACGCATAAGAAGAGCGGCATTGTCAAGCAGAACATCCACTGCGACGCAAATCCGAGCTGCTGTTGCACCTGAGGTGACTGTGCGAACAATCCGCAACCGTCTACTGGATGCAGGACTACGTACGTGTGCCTCTGGCATGTGTACCTCTGACACCAGCCCACTGTCAGGAATGGCTGCAGTGGTGTCGCTAATGTCTGCACTGAAGAACGCAATGTCGATCTGTCGTGTTCAGCGATGAAAGCAGATTCTGCTTGGGAGCCTCTGATGGCTGTATGCGTGTTCGCAGACGCACAGGGGAGTGTCTCCACCCTTCTTGCATCCGCCAGCGACACACAGGTCCTACACCTGGTCTCCTGGTGTGGGGAGCGATCAGCTATCACTCCTGTACACAACTAGTGTTTGTACCGGGTACGTTAAATAGCACCTCCTACATCAACAACATCATTCAGCCCGTTGTTGTGCCATATGTAAGGTCGGTCCATCATGGTGTTTTCCAGCAAGATAACGCAACATGCACTTCTGGGTGTGAGACAACTTCCATGGCTTGCACGTTCACCGGATTTGTCCCCCATTGAGCACGTGTGGGATTTTATGGGATGACGACTTATCTGGTTTCCACGGCCAGCCACGACCATCCCCGATTTATGCGTCCAGGTTGAGGATGCTTGGAACTCAATACCCCAAACTTACTTCCAACATCTGTACGACAGACTCCATGCCAGAATTGCACAGTGTGACGCAGTTCGTGGCGGTTCAACCTCGTACTAACCATGTTACATTGAAATGTTATTTTTCAGTTTACCAGCAAATACAGCTGTATTTTGCCATAATGTTTTAATCACGTTATCCTCTGTATTCCGTCATTATGCTGTATAAATTTCGTTGGTATCAGGCATCTCCTTCTTGGTGTTCTTTTTTCACTTTCCGCCAGTGTAATTATGGGTTACAGTTTTCTAACTTTGAAGTTTTAGGAAATGTGTAATATAGGTTTTTATTGATTGAAGTTTCAATTAGATTTAAGTGTTTTAGAGACTTCAATTATGTATATTTGTGGTAGATTATTTTGAATTCGAATTTGGTCATAGGGAAAAGAAGGAAAGGGAATGAAGTTTGCGTGAGTTGAAAAAGATGTTTTTTTTGGGGGGGGGGGGTGCTGCCTTGAACCACGATGTAAATAAGAAAAATACGTATTGGAAATGTGTAGAGACGAAAGCCTCCTAAAAGATTTAGGGAATAAAGGTGAGTAACCTCAAAATATAGATTATTGTACCAATGGTTCGTCATATTGTAATCTAGGAAGACACCGTCTCCATTCAGGAAAAAATGCAACAATGCTGGGTGTACAAAGTCAGCAAGCAATTCACGACAGTGGGCACCAGTCATATGTTCCACATGTACCATGAATCCAAGTTCCTGCCAGATAAACATGCTCCACACCATACATCCACCTAAACCGGCTTGCACTGTGGAGGCGATGCAGGATGGATCGAGTGCATCACGCCCTTTGTGCCAAATACATAAATGACAATCCATGGAGTGGAGTAGAAAATGAGACTCGTGACACCAGAACACGTTTTTACAGTCACCCAATGTCCAACTTGCAAGGATGTCACGTCAATTCGTAGCCTGGATCAATTCGTCAACTACGACAACTCGTCGCAGACAAATTCGTCGACTACGTCAATTCGTTGCGGAAAAATTCACCGCGTTTACAAATTTTGGTTGCATACAAAACGAATGCAGGAAAACATGAGATTTTGAATGTCTTCTGCCCCGATAAAATTTATAAGGTTTGGACACTCAGACAGGATAGGAATATTACACTATTTCTTTGGCACTAAAATTATTAGACGGTAGATGGTTTTTGGAAGGGGTTGGAGCCCGGGGGTTTGAGCCCCCATACAAAATTCTCGTAAAATCTACAGTTTTTAATTTTGAACCACCAAATTCGGTGTACTATCTCATGGTACTCTAATTTACACAATAGATGTATTTTAGAAAGGGTTGGAGCACGGGGTCAGAGCCCCCACCCATACAAAATTTTCGTAAAATCTAGTTTCCAATTTAGAACCACCAAATTTGGTATACTATCTCATGGCACTCTAACTTAGATGGTTTTTGGAACGAGCCAGAGCCCCCCAGATAATTTTTTTTTGTAAAATCTACAGTTTTCAATTCAGAACCACCAAATTTTGTATCATCAAACTCTAACTTAGAAGGTTTCTCGAAGGGTTTGGAGCGCTGGGGTCAGAGACCCCCTCATAATTTTTTTTCGTAAAATCTACAGTTTTCAATTTGAAACCACCAAATTTGGTGTACTATCTCATAGTACTCTAACTTAGATGGTAGATGGTTTTTAGCCCCCCCCCATACAAAATTTTCGTAAAATCTAGTTTTCAATTTTGAACCACCAAATTTGGTGTACACGGATATCAGAGCCTCCCCAACTGTAGATTGTACGAAAATTTTGTATGGGGGGGGGGGCTTGACCCAATCCAAAAACCTTCTACTGTCCAAGTTAGAGTACCATGAGATAACAGCGGAATGAGCAGGCAGAACGGACCAAAAGACCACTCAGGAGATAGACTAGGGTCTGGTACGGTACGGCATGCGCATATATGCAGCATGATGTGGGGGTGGGGTGTCAGAAGGTTATAAAGCACATAGGCGGTGTACGCTCAGTAATTCGGTGAAAGCTGTTGCACGGTGTACATTGATTTGAACGACGTCGAGTTGCTGCTACCGAGTGATATGGCCAACAGGCAATCTAGTAGACGACATCTGGATGACTTTACCTGAGGTCGCATCATTGGGAAGTTGGAAGAAAGTCGAAGTGTGACTAGTGTGGCCGAGGAGTTCGGGATCGCTCACAGCATCGCTTCACGAGCTTGGAGAGCATTTCTAACGATAGGAACAGCTGTCCGAGAGTTTAGCAGTGGTCGTCCACGAGCAACCACGGCGGTGGACGACCAGTGTATTGTCCTACAGGCGAGATCAAACAGCGGGAGAAATCGCAAGGCACATGCAACAGACAACTGGACGTTCGTTATCGCGTTTTATTGCGGCCAGGAGGCTGCACAAAGGTGGTCTATTTGCACGACGACCAGTAAGGTGTGTACCATTAACGTCTGCTCCTCGGAGACGGCGGTTTCTGTGGTGCCAAGATCACAAGAACTGGATACATCAGCAATGGGGTCGAGTTCTCTTTACGGATGAGAGCCGATTTAGTCTGATGAGCGATTCTGGATGTATACACATCTGGAGAGAGCAGGGAACACGCAATCACACCTCCAACATCATCGAAAGGGACCGGTGGAGGTTGCAAAGTTCTTGTTTGGGGCGGTATCATGCTTCGTAGCTGTACTGACCTCCACATCTTCCAAGGAGGTTCAGTCACTGGTGTCCGCTATTGTACCGAGGTTCTCCAGCCTCACGTGCGACTGTTTAGAGGTGCTGTGGGTCCTGAGTTCCTCTTCATGGACGACAACACTACACCTCATCATACAGTGGCTGTCGCAGAGCTGTTGGAGAGTGAAGATATTCAACTCATGGATTGGCCCGCTAGATCCCCGGACCTAAATCCAATCGAACATGTGTGAGACCTTCTCAGGAGATGCTTGGCAGCACGTCGCCAGCCGCCAGCAACGATTCCACAGCTGCGATTGGCGCTACAAGTGAAATGGGCAGCGATGCCTCAACAGCTCTTTGACAACCTCGTCCTCAGCATGGACAGACTTTGTAAATCCTGCAACACAGTCAGGGGTGATCATATCACCTAAAAAAGACTGGATTTTTCTTGGCAGCCGCCTGTCACATGGACGTTTTCGTCTTCTGTCCAGTTGTGCTCGAAGCTACCTTTTCAATAAAGTGCCTTTGTATTCTTTGGATTCCTTGTTTGGACGGTTTTGCTCACTTGTCCCATATTCTTACAACTTGGGAATCTTATGGTATGATTTGAGTCAATGTGGAGCAATTCTGCACGACGTTACATTCGAAAAACCGTCTCGTCCTTAATTTTTGCACGTGAGTGTAGTATACTAAATTTGGTGGGTCTAAATTGAAAACTGTAGATTTTACGAAATTTTTTTGATGAGGGGGCTCTGACTCCCCGGGCTCCAACCACTTTCAAAAACCATCTACTGTCTAAGTTAGATTCATGATACCAAATTTGGTGGTTTTGAATGGAAAACTGTAGATTTTATGAAAATTTTGCATGTGGGGGCCTGACCGCCCCGGACCCCGACCCATCCCAAAACCTGTCTAAGTTAGTGTACCATGAGATAGTATACCAAATTTGGTGGTTTTAAATTGAAAGCTGTAGATTTTACGAAAATTTTGTAGGGGGCTCTGAAACCCCTGGCTCCAACTGCTTCCTAAAACCGTCTACAGTCTAAGTTAGAGTTTCGTGAGATAGTATACCAAATTTGGTGGTTCTATATTGCAGGGGTGTTAGTGCCCGGAGCAAGTTTTGGAGCAGGAAAATATGCGATTTGGAGCAGAACTCCAGTTTTGGGGCAGTTTATGATAGTATTTTTAATTGTTTTAAGTCCATGCTGTGTTTTAAGTTATACTGAATTACCATTATTTTATGAACTATGAAAAAATGTTATATTTCAGGTTTGTTGACATTTTACTGCTTCTCTTACGACTGTTAATCAGCATTTCTGTCGTTCCTACAGTGAGATAAATAGGAAAACAATTATACTACCCACGATTTATTGAAAACTACATGACCTGCAATATTTTAAGCGTAACACATTAATATCAGGGATTTTTTTCTGAATGCATTTGTTTCGCTGTAACACGAATAGGATGCTGCCACGTCCAAGAACTGTTGCTATTGTTACTGAACGCTTGTGAATATACACTTAGGAAGAATAAATAATATGTAATTACTGTTTGCTATTTGGTTGGTTTTTAGCAGCATATTTTTCGAGATTCATGGCATTCAGATGAAAATGCATTATTTCTGAAACCAACCAACTGGCAAGCCACGCGTACGTGGTTTGCGTGTGCATCACAAACACCTAAGGTTTTTTGAAGGAAAGCGTACCTTCAATATGAAAGGAAAACTAATGTAACATTTAATATTCAAATCGTAAAATCACCTTTCAGCAGTTGCGCCATGATACTCTTCATACAATGCTTTTCATCCAGTAATTATCAATGTCAAACTTTCATTATTGCTGTGAACAATTACAACTGGAACCAAAACTATAAGATAACAGTGAGATTTAGTAAAGTTGGTTAGATCAAAGCTGCTTCCATTGCTTAACGCTTGCGCAGTGACGTTTTGGTGCGGGATTGCTCCCCCCCCTTCTTCAGTAGTAGTAGTAGAATCAGTTTGACTTTTTTGTTGTTGCTGCCTGAAAAAGCCACTGTTCTTGCATGTGTGGGGTTCCGCATGTATGGACATGGACATTAAGCAGACGATTGCGAGTTAGTAAGTGGTTCAACGCACCTTCCATCTGGAAAAAGAAAAGTGTGAGGGTGAAGATGTTCCCCAAGGTAGGTCAAAATGAGAAAAAGAAAACCTCCTAAAAATTCTGCTCCCTGAACGTACGAGGCAAAATTCAGACTTTAAGTAAGAACCAAAAGATCAGTATTCCTGATAATAATTGATTACAAGTTATGCGATATAAACAATCCTTTCATTTATCCATAGCGCTCGTGAGCGATTTTAATTAACAAACATGAGACTGAAGGAAAAAAAAAAAAAAAAGCTGTACTTTTTAATTTGGTGAAAAACCAGACTGCGCAGTGAGAAAGTGTGAATATTATTATGCAGCATGAACAAACCTGAATCGTTCATTGTAATTTATTTATGAAAATATTTAACTAGATCACACCACTGTATTCACAATTATAAAGCTACTGAATTCCAAACAAAATAGGGTGGTTTTGAAAGACATAGCTTCAAACAGTTTTTTTCCTGGTTTTGTTCTTATACTTGCTAGAACATTAGCTCTGGTTTCCACTTGCAAGCAAACCCTACTTTCTTCTCCGCAAGTTCCACAGCCATATATTTGTCTTTAGTTGACTCTGCCACTGCACATCATCTACTGTTTACTCATTTTTCTGCTGATAGTTTTCCCTTACCATTTTTCTTTGTTACTTTTCTTTCTTTTTTCGTTTTTTTTTTATTCCCTCAGATCACAATTTTATCCATCATGCTTAAAGAACTTTCAGCCTGAGAACCATGAATTCTGACATCAGAGCTTTCACTATTTTAGATAAATGGCGTAATTTTCAGAGAATGAATACTTTTTCTTTTTAACACCATGCATCAATTTTTACAAATTTCCAAACTTTGTCACTTCCATTTTTGGAAATTTCCCCCACCCTTATCAAGCTAAAATGCACACACATTTGTGAGGGTGATGACATTTAACAACTACACAGGAGTAGGGACATCGCGGTGGGGGTGGGTTGGGGTGATACAATTACGGAAGAAATCTTCGCTTCGTCTGACTTCCGTTTTCGGAAATTTATCCAACATTTTCAAGTTGAAATACAAATATTTATGGAATAAAATTATATCTAACAACACTGGGTAGAGGAAACATCGCGGGAGAAAGAAAAAATTACGATTATGAGAGAAATCTTACCTTCGTCTACTTTCCGTTTTCGAAGGATAAATTCCATCCTCCGACGGAGAAAAAGACCCCCCCCCCACACACACCACCAATCCTTCCAAAATTTCAGTTCAGTTGTGCATCGTTCTGCATCGATCTCGTAAATGGTCCAAATGATAACAATAAGGACGGAATTCCTCGAATCAACGTAAGAATCTCGTGGCCGAAGATTACGGGGAGATTTTCGGGCGGCCTAACTTCCGTTTTCGGAAATAGTTGCCTACAATTTCAAGCTGAAATTATGCAATGAAATTATATTTAACAATACTGAACAGAAGCAACATCGCGAGAGAAAAAAAAATATGATTACGGGAAAAATCTGCACTCCGTTTAACTTCCGTTTCCGAACGTTTAAATAGACAAAACAACATCCCCAGACGGAATACGCCCCCCCTCCTAACTAATACCCCGAAAATTTCTTCACTTTTGCATTGACCTCAAAAAAAAAGGAGGAGACCTGGCAAATTCTTGGAAGAATGACACGCGCGGATTAACCGCTGCATCGATTTCGAATGTCGTAAGATTACGCTAAAATATCGACAACCGGTAAATTTTAACTTTTGGCGCAAAATTGGTGCAGATTTCGTCAAAATTGCGATCTTTTTAGAAGAATGGCGCAAGAACAACGTTTTGGCACGGGCTGGTGCAATTGGTGCAGGTCTGGCAGCCCTGATATTGAAAAGTGTAGATTTAACGAAATTTTTGTATGAGGGGAACTCTGGCTCCCCGGGCTCCAACCCTTCCAAAAACCCGTCTACCGTCTGAGTTAGTTTCATGATACCAAATTTTGTGGTTCTGAATTGAAAACTGTAGATTTTATGAAAATTTTGTATGTGGGGGCTCTGACCAACCAGGCCCCAACCTGTTCCAAAACCGTCTACCATCTAATATTTTTAGTGCCAAAGAAAAAGCGTAATATTCCTATCCTGTCTGAGTGCCTAAACCTATAAATTTGATCGGAGCAAAAAATGTTCAAAATCGTACGTTTTCCTGCATTCGTTTTGTATGTAACCAAAATTTGTAAACGCGACGAATTGACGTAGCCGACGAATTTGTCCACCATGAACCATCGTGGTTGGCGATTTGATGCGCAACGAATTGACGTATAACCACTTGCAAGATCTTTGCTCCAGGTGAGTCTTTTGCGCCGATGCAGAGTGGTTAGAAAAGGATATCATCGGGATCGTCTGCATTTACAGCCCATACGTGCAAACATGCGACACATGGTTGGCCCGTGGGTGGCCTACCGGTCGACGTTCGTGACTGCCATGGAGATAACCTCAGGTTCAATCCTGGGAAGGTACGAACGTTCGAATAAATACCCGCCGTGCGTCGGATGGGCACGTTAAGCCGCCGGACTCCGGGCACTGCCCCCCCCCCCAGTAATAAATAAGGGCGTCTTCCTCCCTCTTTCTACCTTGCTTCCGTGTCACTTTCCTATTGGGCACTCTAGCCCAAATCTCCTAGCTTCCTATTTCTAAGGGTTGTACAAAACCTGGGATCAGACACTCACTTCCTAAAATACTCTACATACGATCTGATCTGCGACGCATGGGCATGACAGATACTGTTCTGAGTTGACATCTATTGTATTGGGTTGTCAACTGTTGAACAGTGTTTCGTCTGTTGGACCCAGGCTCACCTCTCACACAGGGCCGGCCCTAGGTGTCAGGGACGTGGGCATGTGCCCATGTCGGCGGTCATATGGAGGGTGGCTGTCCGGTAGACTGTCCTTATTTTGCTTTAGCTTTTTCACATAAATATGTATATTATGTTTATATGATAATGATCTGAAATATACTGTTTCATAAAATACATATTATTTGCCCTTTTTTCTTTGTGAATTAATCGCCTTTGTTTCATCTGTATTATTATATAAAAGCGAATTCCTAATTGCAATATTTTACAGCAGTTCTCATTCTCAGCCGTTCTTCTAAGCCAGTATATTTAGCTTTTCTATTTTTGAAGTCTGTCTCTTTGTCTCTCTTCCTGGACTTGAGACATTACTCGCATTGAAGCTACAGTCATGAAAATGTCTCTAAAATATATACAATTGTCACTCGTTTCTTGTTTTGCAACGCAAGAGGCCAGGAGCAGGAGGGAAACAACCCTAGGCGCTCTCCCCATTACTCTACCACTATAGCACGGTATCATTTTCAAAGTGACCGCATCCGCAATTTAAACTAATTACACCATAAAAGGGAGGACAGTATGACCGCTCCGATGGGAATATTTGTTTTCAGAGTGAGTATTTTTCTTCCTAGGACCGAGTAGGAAGTCAGCATGTTTGGTTGGTACAACATGTGATTTAGGAATTCTCATTTTACCCGTATGAGGTGAAGAGACTGAGTACAGGAAAAATACTCTAATCATTTAGAGGAAAAAAGAAAACTGGGATTTCAGTGGGGAAGGAAATACGCTTTTTTTTTTTTTTTTTTCATTTTCGAAGTATTTTGAGTTATTTGTTTTAACTTAACTAGACGAAACCCGTGGGAATCAACGATTAGTTTTTTTTTTGTTTTTTTTAAGCGATAAACTCATACGAAACAAGAAATGTAAACTTTATTTGGTTGATAAATTCATTCAACCACTTCAGTAAAAACAGCAGTCCAGGTTCGCAATTCTTTTTTTTTTTTTTTTGACTGAAGGTTTAACGATCACCATGAACAATTCAACGGGCTACAAGCAGTCGCCCATCCCTAATTTAATGTCACTGGTTCCAGGGAAGGAAGAGAGCCAGCGCCATAAGACAAACACAACATCCATGCCTCACCGGGATTCGAACCCGGACCCTTCATGGACGAATCATCATAAGCCAGCACTTAGACAACTGTGCCACCGGGGCGGCCAGGTTCGTGATGAGCATCACGACTGCACCCTTTTTCAGTCGTAAAATGTGATGCGGAATTCTACGCATGTCGATCATGCGCAAAAATTCAACTGGATAGCGCACTCTTTTACTCTGATCTTCAGGTACAACTGTGTTTGTAAATGCTGTTGGAATGAGATTCGCGTTGCGAATACTCTTCATTCTCTCTTGTCTGAGACATATAGTTGCGAGCCATTGATCGCTTCTTTTTTTTTTTTTTCTGTGGGAGAGACCTTCTGTTAAGGGTAAGTATGCAATAAAGTATTTACTTACTTTAAGACTGATCATAGAACACCATGCACACACCAAGTCTGACACTAAACTGAGCGCCTGATGTAGATAAGGGCCGCACACTTCTCCCATAGACTTTACATGGGAACTTCGCAGCCCCGCCACACCTGAAGCGTTGCCCCAATCTCCGTTTCTCTCTTTGACTGGCACATCTACATGGTAAGACCTTTATTTTGATACCTGAACCATATTTTTACGTTCAGCCGTTCTCTCAAAATAGGTATCACAGTAGAAAACCTTATAAATTGAAGATGTAGATAGTGCAATTCAATATGTACTTTCTAAATATTTTCACTAACAGTGGTCAACAGAATGCTTATTTACATCTCCACATAATGGGAAACGTCTTACCTATGACCTATGTGAATAAACTGGATCGAATGAATATTAAATTGTATATATACATCACACAGAACAATGGCATAACGCAATCAGGTCTTCGAGAGTGTTCGCTGTTCCGATGAGAACTTTGATACAAATCCTGCTAGCGTTGCTTTGCCTAACGGTTCGATCAGAAAAGAGACTTTGGACTATCTCAGTACCTCCATGCTTCCGTCTTCAACGGCGTGTGAGTCAACCGCAGGCGATCAAATGTCAACCGTATGCTTCTCCCATAGACTTGACATGGGAACTTTGCCGCATCACAACGACCGAAACGTTTCCCCCCATCTCATTTTTCTCTTCGACTAGCACATCTACATGGTAAGACCTTTATTTTGATACCTGAGCTATATCTTTACGTTCAGCCGTTCTCCCAAAATAGGACTCACAGTAAAAAACCTTATAGAATTAATATATAGATTGCGACATGCCAGAGACGGCTTGGTGGACAAACCCAACATATACATACCTGTGCTCCAAAGGTGAAAGGTGAAGCAAACGGCCATGGTTAACACAAACAGCAAACTATAGAGAGGAAGACCTAGAAGGAATGTCATGGGATTGCTACGTGCAAACTATGCTAGTGTTAGTCAAATACTTCAGCTGTTAGTGACCCATCAAACGGCACTTAGTAAATCGTAAGTCTTGGTGGATTTAAATTTCAAGATCAGCTGTTTGAAGTATTTGTATACGAAATAAAAAGAAAACCAATTTGCCAACAGTTGTTTAAATAACCACCCAATGTTCCTATTAATAGAAGACAATACACTGCAGGTTCTACAGATACGCCAAAACTGTGAAATTTTTATATTGCTATGTACATTATTTGAGATGTTTGAGTTCCAGTGAGTACAACAAATGATGTTAAACCCGAAGTCTCTTCTTCGTAGTTTGATACGACAACAATAAGTAAAAATATCTGGAAGTTTGTATTTCTTTTGGAGCTAACCTCTGAATCACGGAGAACAGCTTAGTGATATGTATGTATGTATGCTAATGAAATCCAGGTTGCTAATATAATAAAAAGAGAAACTAAATAAATATGTGTACACTACAAAATTCAGGTAACTCCTCAATCCCTGGTTTTCTTTAGATACCTTCGTACATACAGTGGTCTCGAGCCTTGCATTAATCAAGGGACTCCAACTTAATGCTTTAATCGAAAGGAAAAAGAAATTTCCTGAGAACTTTCAAGCATAAAATCAGTATTTGGGAATTTTCCATGTACGTTAGTTTGGACCCCCCCCCCCCCCCCCGACTGTATGTAAACTGGCAATTTGTGCAGGTTTTCATTTAATTTTTGGAAGATATTCCATAAATAATGCTACCACTATGTGAACTGTGTGCCTCAAGAAGTGTGTGTGTGTGTGTGGGGGGGGGTTAAAAATATCTTAATTTCATCTAAAGACGGCCAGACCTTCATCTTGCCCACGCATGAACAATATCATGGGCCAGCTCTGCTCTCACATCAACCTTTCGCTGTCCCGAGAAATTTTGCCTCTCAGTGGTTGTTTGACAAATCTCACCCCAGTCCTGATGCACTTTAACTATGGCAGATCACGAGCAACCCACCAGTTCAGCCGTTTGGAGAATCGAGGTACCCTCTCTTCGAGCTTCCTCTATCTGTCCTTTCTCGAAGTCCGATAAATCCTTGCGTTTACCCATCACACCCCTCTTTATTTTCCTACTTATTGCTCACACCTTATAAATGCTACGTCGATATACTCATCACGTCCTCTCGGAAGTCATGTGGTCAACAGCCGTCATCCATTTTTGACAGGGGAGGTCATAATTCAGTTTTCACTCGATGTGTGTGTGTGTATACACACATATATGTATAACCCATATGAGTTGTATACCAGAAAATGACATAAACAACCCTGAAATCCGACATAAGTAATGTACCACCAAGCTCCAAACTCACACTACACAAGCAGTATAACCACCCAAGAAAATGCAACAACATGCCATAACTTTTCATAAACAAATGTATCTAAACCTTTGAAGGTAGTCGACACGAGGCCTGAATAATATGCAACAAGTCCCAACCATTCATTATCTTTAGGAGAACGATGGTTGGGCGAAATGGCTTTTCTGTGTCAGCAAATTAAGCTGGCCAGAGCCAAAAGCCTCGCTGAATTCATTCTCGAAGACACGAGACCATAGGAAATGCAAAAACGACATGCCAGAGACGGCTTGGTGGACAAACCCAACATATACATACCTGTGCACCAAAGGTGAAAGGTGAAGCAAACGGCCATGGTTAACACAAACAGCAAACTATAGAGAGGAAGACCTAGAAGGAATGTCATGGGATTGCTACGTGCAAACTATGCTAGTGTTAGTCAAATATTTCAGCTGTTAGTGACCCATCAAACGGCACTTAGTAAATCGTAAGTCTTGGTGGATTTAAATTTCAAGATCAGCTGTTTGAAGTATTTGTATACGAAATAAAAAGAAAACCAATTTGCCAACAGTTGCTTAAATAACCACCCAATGTTCCTATTAATAGAAGACAATACACTGCAGGTTCTACAGATATGCCAAAACTGTGAAATTTTTATATTGCTATGTACATTATTTGAGATGTTTGAGTTCCAGTGAGTATAACAAATGATGTTAAACCCGAAGTCTCTTTTTTTGTCGTAGATCTCCATCACAAACCGTTCTCCAACTATTCCATTAATCTTGATATTCAAAAAGTGGAGGTTTTCGTTATCAAGGTTTGTTTTTCTATTGTTAGTCTATAGAATAAATTTCTCAGGCTTGCTCGAAGAAATATCTATTGTTAAAAACAGCTCGAAAACAAACCCACACAGAAAAATGCAGCTGCCTGTATTGGAACATCTGCAAGATCAGTCACGTGACGACATGTGGTCACAGCGCTCTGCTAGTCCATTCCTGTAGTAGACAGTGTAGAGTTCACACGTGTTTCTGTAACCCAGTATGGATTTAAAATTGGAGCAAAGAGTAGGTATAAAATTTTGTGTGTGTTTGAGTAAAACTGCCACAGAAAAGCACGAAATTAGTAAAACAGGCTGTAAGAAAGATGCATTGTCCCATGCAAGAGGTTTTGAGTGGCACAAGAAATTTGTGAATGGTGAAGAGTGTCTGGAAGGTGCACCATGCTCCGGTAGGCCTTCTACAGCGACTATGATGGATAATACCAGTACCATCGAGATATTCCTTAGCGAAGACCACCGAATGACCATTGAGAAGGTTACTAATGCAGTGCAAATGTCTATTGATGACACTGAAAAACCGGTTGGGGTACCGATAAGTTGATGTAAAGTGGATTTCCCACTTGCTCACGGATGAACACAAGGCAAATCGTGTTATCACTTGTCAATGGAAGTGTCAGGTATGACGCGAGCCACACTATTTGGATTGAGTTGTCACATGCGGTGAAAGCGTTTTTCATCATTTCGATCCAGAAACAAAACAACAGAGTACCCAATGGAAACAAACACAGTCTTTGATCCAAGAAAGCAAAGGTTCATGCAAGTACAGAGAAGATATATTCCCTTCGACATAAAGGGAACTGTGTATGACCCTGCTGTTCCACAAGGAAAAACAGTTATTGGTGTCTGTTAATTTGAAATCTTTAAAGGTCCTGTGAGGGAAGAAAATCCCCAAAACGACCTGGATAGGAACAGACTGGTTAGATTTTTGCAACACAATAATGCCCCTGCACATCATACTTAGCTTATCCAACAGGTTATCCAAAATCTGGGAATCAAAATGATAAAGCACTCTCCTTATTCACCGGACTTGTCACCGTGTGACTTTCACCTATTCCCTGAAGTAAAGAAACAACCTAGTGGGATCGGTTTGCATCAAATACTGAGCTGAAAAATGCTGTAATAGGTATCCTTAACTACATGTCTAGGAAGGGCTCCAAACACACCTAACGGAAGTGGATAAAAAGGTTGGACCGGTGCATTCAGGTAGAGGAAGAACACTTCGAAAGTGTTTAATTATAAGTCAATTTATTGCATTACACTTCTGCAGCACGTAAAATTCGTCTCATTGCTTTTGTACGATCCTGACATACTAGCAGTTATGCCCGCTCTCTGGGCGGTAAATTAATGAAATCAATTTTTAACATAAAATTAGAGAAAGAGGAAAGTAATTAAGGGACAGCAAAGTAATTTAAGATCCGTAATTGTTTCACGATTTAGAACAGGGTTCGTGACGTCAATGCATATGGTTTGACGTAAATCAGAGCAGGTTTTGGCAGCCCTTAATTTGAAATCAAAATTTCATGGAATTTTTACAACAGTTAAAAGTTTCTGGTATAATTGTATTTTAAACCTATCAGCACTTTGAACAGTAAAGCTAAGCCTCACTTTTGAATTTTGTGGTTTTCATAGTTTTGCAGTTGTAGAAGTGATAGCAAAATTCAAGCAGACAATATTCCAAAGCCACAATTCTGAGTTTTCTTTTTCTGGTTTTTGGACTTTTCTAGGTACATGGACGTTAAGACCTATCAGCATACTAATTTTCAGATCTCTAAGTCATTTAGAAATGGTCGGACAATTTGCTTATGGAAACACTCATTTAATTTGCTTACGGAAACACTCATTTTCATATTTTGTTTTATAGAGATTTTAGAACGTTTATGAGACTCCCATGATTGGGAATCAGACATAGATTTGGAAAGGTGAATTCTTGCAATGGTGCACTAAGAAATGTGACCCAGAAACCAGGGCCCACCCACATGAGGTGTCACTTGTTATAGGTGTGCTTATTTTTTATATATTTGTTGAAATTTTAAAATACATATTGCACCATAATTGGAAATGGTCTTTAATATGTCAAAGATATTTTCATTTGTTTGCATTAGTTTGGGAAATATTTTCTTCGGGGTATTTTTATTTGCATCTTCAATATTTTGGGATACCCCATAAAGAAATCCGGAATGTGCCACTGAGCTCTTGGTAACATGTGACTGATTGACTCAGGTACAGCACTTTTATATGTTGGAACAAAGTGTTTACAAGGCTCGTTGTGATTGATAGGGAAATTTTATATCAAATCTGTTAAAACACATAAAATGCTATTCAAGAAAAAAAGACTTGCTTTGCCGGTAATAGGTATAATCAATATTTGATTCTAGCCGCAATATATGGAATATTTGATCCGATATTAAAAGAAAATATTCTGCACACGACCTCTTCTCTCTGAACTAGAACTGGATGGCAGGAGCTTTTGCAGGGCCCGGGGCAAAATTTTGTTGCGGGTACCCGGACCAAAAATTCATTGCTGGCTCTAGGAAATAAATCTCATATTTTAATAAATTGGTTACGTGAAAAATGTCCTCAAAGAGCACACACGATGTGAAATTTACAAATTTTGACAGTGACAACGAAGCCTCATCCCTCTACTCCAGAGCCAAATGCTTTACTAATTAATTAAGCTACACCGAAATAATTTATTGTTGTAACTTCTCCATCTTGACATGTGCTTCACCTCTGTAGTATGTCATAAAGAAAACTATCATAAAGACAAAATGATTATGTCAAAGAAATTTTTGCTTTAAGCTTAAGAAAAAGACCATAATATGATTGAAAGTTCAGAGAGAGAGAGTTAGAGAGAGAGAGAGAGAGAGAAAGGAAGTAAAAAGTGTTGAAATCTACAATTTTCTTTCCAGGGAGATGGGGTTGAGATTGTATTGTGACTTTTATAAGAATTTCCTTACAAAATGATAAAAAAAATACCTGCATAGCGAAAGTTTTTGAATGGCGAATATTTTAGTGTAGGAAATAATAAGGAACCCTCTAAAATAAATTCGTACAAATAGTGGTTTTTCCCCGATACATGGTTTTAGTGATTGATTTTTAATGCAAAGTGGAGCAAGTGACAAATTAGCAACTTTTTTAACTTTTATACACGCTCATATATGATTTTTTTTAATTTCTAGTAATGTTTTTAAAGTCACTGAATAAATGGCCTCTATATGTAACCCGAAATCAACTTTGATAATGTTCTTTTTATTTCTTTAAATTTAAGTATCTGGTTTACACGCAAATTGTTAAATACATAAAAGTAAGGGTCACAAAATGATGAAATTTCATTTGCTATTTGGTGAATGCGGAAAATAGAAACTTAGTTTCAATGATCACTTAAAATCCGCAAATTTCAGTATTTGTACGGCGAAGGACGATAGCCTATTCGAAAATGGAGGGATTGTAAGAAAAAAACTTTTAAAAAAGAACTTTTTAAGGGCTTCACACCCCAAAACTTACACACACAAAAATAATTGTTAAAAATTCTACCAAAACTGATTTTCTTCCTAAACTGCGGGGCCCCTTGAAGGCATGGGGCCCGGGATGAAAAGCTCCAGTTGCCCTTATGGTCCAGCCGGCTCTGCTCTGTACTGTGGATCAAATTTAGGACTTTGCTGTAGGACTGATTAGAGCAGGCGGGAACAGTTCAGGGATTCATTGTTGATCAGCCCCATTCCTTTTCCGTACAGCTAAAACTAATGGGGGATGCAATTGTTTAGACACAGGGGACATTCTGTTTGACCTCGTAACATTGCTCCTGGGAATAGTGGACATTCGAGTTTTGTCCTCCTCGATGTTTTGAATGTTCTCAGATTCTACTAATGGATATTTCACTCACAAAACACGGGACCTAGAAACGACAGCCACGTCCAGGAATAATAATACGCTGAATGCGGTTCCTTTCGTAGCATGAAACTGGTACCCTCTATGAAAATAGCATCATAGAACATGTGATAATGTGCCCATATTTTTTATTGTGCCTGCTCTTTTTGTTTTTCTGAGGCCCCTGCGGTTCTGAGGCCTCAAGAGCGCGCGCTTCCTGCGCCTGTGCGGTGATCCGCCACTGCGCTGGAGCAACTTGTGTGTTTTGTCAATAGAAAAAAAAATATTCTTTTAAATATGAAAAAGTACTCGGAAGAAACCTTTTATGAAAATGTAACACTCAAGTTCACACAAAAGGAAAGAAGAATGGAGTTTAAGTGCAAATAAAAAGGCAAAGTGTTAAAATCCTAATAATTAGTTGGTGTTATCTCTCTATTCTAAAAAAAAGTAACTGCCACCGCCGTTTTAGAAATTCCGCACCACTCTTGCTTTCCTAGCTCGCAACGCAAAACGTATTGAAAAACAAAAATATGAAATTTACATTGTTTGTAGAGAATTGTTTGGAGAACATGCTGAAATAAACCGTTTCTTGATCATAGCGAAACTTCAAGAGCTATCGTATTTCAAAGTTAAGGTAGGCAAAAAAGTGCTATCAGGTCATGTTCCGGATACACTAACAGCAACAGAACCATGAAACTTTGTAGGCATGCAGTGCCATGACCAAATTTTTGCACCTCATCGCCCTTTTCTTGAATTCGATTTAGTTTACGAGAAATTAAATTTCTAAATTTCACAAAATTCTCTATTTCACGATGGGCTCCATTTAAAAAATCGGACATATGGCAAACTATAGATTATAACGCATTGCAATTTTTACAACATAAACTTAGAACCATCGTCCCTTTTTTACAATTTTTTTTTAAGAAAAAGTCATTTTTTGATTTTTAAGCATTTTTTGAAGACGCAAAGGAAAGAAGCAAATGGCTTGTCTGTCTTCATGATAACCACAGAGGAACGTTCTGATCTCGTGACCTGCTGCCATGGTGACGCAGCAAATTTGTTATGCATATGTTTTGTTGGTAAACCTATCTCAGTTGTTTAAGGTAGATGTAAAATAATTTTGCTTCCTATAATTCCAATGGAAAAACTGCTGTACACATTTTCTTCACAATTAATGTGTTCCCAAAGATGAAAATTTGAACATCAATTAAAATAGCTTCATTTCATAACTTGGAATACTTAATATTTTCTAAATCATAACCATAATTATGCAATACAACATTTGTTTGTCTACTGACGTCATCAAAGTACAGCTCGTGCCATCTTTTTTCTGGACAATTAATGCATTCCCAAGAATGAAAATTTGAACATCGATTGAAATAGCTTCATTTTATAACTTGGAATACTTAATATTTTCTAAAACATAACCATAATTATACAATCCAACATTTGTTTGTCTACTGACCTCATCAAAGTACAGGTCGCACCATCTTTTTCTGGACAATTAATGCTTTCCCAAGGATGAAAATTTTAACATCGATTAAATTAGCTTCATTTTATAACTTGGAATGCTTAACATTTTCTAAAACATAACCATATTTATGTAATCCAACATTTGTTTGTCTACTGACGTCATCAAAGTACAGGTCGCATCATCTTTTTTCTGGTTCCAGCACCACCAAAGGAAAAGTTATTGATTTTCTATGTAATTATGGTTATGTTTTAAAAAATATTAAGTATTCCAAGTTATAATATGAAGTTATTTTAATCGATGTTCAAATTTTCATCCTTGGGAACACAATAATTGTGAAGGAAATGTGTACAAAAGTTTTTCCATTGGAAGTATAGGAAGCAAAATTACTTGACGTCCACCTTAACGGTTTAGCATAACGATTTACTGTTTACGGAAATGCTTTTTGGACTGCTTTTGTTTTTCTTGGTAAATTTAGTAAGTGCCGTAAGTTGAAATGACAAAAGTCCAACCTTCCAAAAATTAACGACAGTAAAAAAACCTCTGAAATTTCGGAATAACAATCCTTATTTGCTTAGACATGCAATAAAAATTGAAATTTATATGAATTTTCCAGTTTTTATTTCATGTGATATACTTTGGAGATCGGGCTGCAGGGCCCAAGCGCTACTCTGGAAACGAGCGTAGCGAGCCTAGAGGTGCAGCCCCTAGTCAGAAAATGTATCTAAAAAAAAAAAAAAAAAAAAAAAAAAAAATAAGCTTTGCAATAAAAAAAAAAATAAAGTGCTGGGGGGGGGGGGGGGAGAGCCCAGGTCTCGGACCCAAGATACGCCACTGAGGTGCATATACATATCAATATTTCAGGGATTTTTCACTACCAATATTTAGTGCTATATAAGTGCTGGCTACTGGCCAATTTTGAGAATTAGTGATATAAAATTGAGAGAGTTATTGGAATTTTAATGTGGCCGACCAGCTTGACGTCAAGCTGGTTGGCCACATATATATATAATACAGGGTTCCCACTCTTTTTCTCCCATAAAAAATAAGCACTTTTTAAGGACTTTTAAGCAATCATTGAAATTTTTGTAAGGACCTCAGCAATTATACTGCACTAGCTTTATATACATATAGAAGAAAATGTATGTAAATACATTTTCTTCTATATGTATGCATCAGTGGCCACTTTATCATGACCACCTAACAGTTTTAAGCAAATGAGCTATGGCTGCATGCTGTTGCCGCCAGAGGGTGAGGCTAGCATAAAAAGGGAAAGCTTAGTGCTTGCGACAGTAGTAGAAGTGATTTTTGGGTGACGAGATGGGTAAAAATGCGACTTGACGGACTTTCAACGTGGGATGATTGTACGAGCTTGGAGCCATGGAGCGAGTATCACCGAAACCGCCGCATTCGTGAAATGTTCCAGAACAGCTGTTGTTAAAGTGTTTAAAGACTGGACTGTCAGCCAAAAAACTGGGTCTCTACGTGCAACGTGTGGTCGTCATCGACTAGTGACTGCTCGGGCGGAACGGGGAGTGTCCAGACTGGTAACAAACAACAGAAGAGCAACAATGCAGCAAATTACAGACCATCTTAATCAAGGATCCCCTCAAATTATCTCTGCACACACTGTTTGCCGTACACTGTATCGGATGGGATATGGCAGCCGAAGGCCTGTGGGTGATTCCATGCCAAATCAACCAGTCACTCAACCTGACCATTTCAGATTTCAATGAAACCTTCAGGGATCATTCTCCCTAGTGATATAAATGAGAATATATTTTTTATATTTTTTTTATCTCACTGGGTTTTCATATAATTAATTTTTAAAATTTATAAAAAATAGTCGTTTTTTGGTTTGCATAAACTTTTTCAATCTTGAATTTCTCAAGTTCTATAAGGCCTAGAGAGTTGTTTGACCCCTCATTTTAAAGAGAATTTCATAAGTTTTAATTTGATATGCAACTTGACTATGCTTGGTGAAAAAAATTATTTAAAAAAAATGTTAAAAATTTTTAAGATCGTGTTTTTTAAAAAATTTGAAAAATATATATGTTTTTATAATATTATAAGCTTTAAATACTGAAACGTTTAGAATGGGATCTCAATGAGATCAGGAGTTATGGTACGAATGGTATATTGTTTTAAATACCAGTTAGGGCTACATCGCTACCTTTAACTTTTGTAAGGTTAAAAAAAAAAAAATGCATTCGCTATAAGGTAACCAATTTACATTGGGGTCTATTACAGATAATGATTTACTAAGCCATGGAATGGTAGCCCTAGTCAAAGAATTCTATCAAAATGATGAGGTTAGTCACCAAATGCCTGGTAAAAGAGACTTTGTTTCAGTCAAAAAAGATGGCAAATGTGTACAGGTTCAAAAGTATTTAATTCTAAGTACATTAAAAGAATCATATGTACTATTTAAGGAGCATTACCCTGATCAGAGAATTGGAATTTCTAAATTTTGTGAGCTTCGCCCCAAGCATTGTGTTCTTACAGGGTCCAGTGGGACACATTCTGTGTGCGTTTGCACAACACATCAGAATGCCAAATTAATGATGGCTCGGTGTAAAATACCTGAATTGACAAATGGTGAACTCCCGATTAAAACATACAAAGATGTAACAAGCAATATAATTTGCAAAACGCCAACGTCTTAATTTTACTTCGCAAATTGTGTTAATTCGCAATTGTGTTGCCCAGGAAGTGATGATTTGAAGGCTCGGTTTGAAGCTTTTGAGCTTAATAGCATTGAAAATGTGAGTATCAAACAATGGATGCAGATTGATAACAAGTGTGTCCTGAAAACTAATATAAAACTGACTGAAGAGTTTTTGGATTATTTGTTTCAGAGTTTGCCAAAACTTTTAAGAGACTCTTTCATTGCTACTCAACAGTCTTCTTATTTGCGACACTTGAAAGAAAATCTACCTCAAAACCAATGCATTGTACTTTGTGATTTTGCTGAAAATTATGCATTTGTGCTTCAAGATTTTACACAAGGCTTTCATTGGAACAATGCTCAAGCAACAATACATTCGTTTGTTATATACACTGAAGAGCAATTGAATTAGAGATCTGTCTAGTAACGTGTAGCACCACCTTTCGCCCTGATGACGGCGGCGATTCGTCTCAGCATGGACTTGACAAGACACCTGAAGCATTGAGATGCCATACAGATCCACGACCCCTGAACAAGCTCTCACAGTTCACGAAGATTTGATGGAGGGGTCAGAGCCTTGAACATTTCTCGATGCCATCCCAGATGTGCTTGATGGGATTGAGGTCAGGTGACCTAGCTGGCCAAGGAAGCTAGGTCACGTCGGTGGAGTGATCATCCAACCATTCGGATACAATTCGCGAATGATGGCACGGTGCATTGTCTTGTTGCAGGATGAGGTCCCCAGTGGGAAGTTGAAGACGCACAAACAGGAGCAAATGGTTGTCCAGGATATCACAGTAACGTTGACCTGTGAGGGACGATGTCACATGTACCAAGGGTCCCATTTCAGTCCACGTAAACAGTCCCCAGACAAGAATGTCACCCCCACCAGCTTGAAGAGTACCCTGCTGGCAAGAAGGATCCATCACTTTATGTTGTTTGCGCCGTACTCGTATCCTGCCATCCACATGTACTAACGTGAATCTCGACTCATCAGTCCAGGCAACATTTTTCTACATGTCTAGGGTCCAGTGGCAATGTTCCCGCGCCCATGCTAATCTTTGCACCCTGTGATGTGCGGTCAGCAGCAGTACCCTCGTGGGACAATGGCTTCTGTACCCCATAGCAAGGAGATGGTTCTGGATGGTGTGGCTGCTTACACGTTTTTGTGTACCAGCTTTAAATTGCAGAGTGATTTATTGCACTGTGGCTCGCCTGTCCGCTGTTACAATGCGAGCCAGCCGACGATGACCCCGCTCATCCACATGCTGTTGTCCACGGCAGTTGACAACAGCATGTGGATGTACTCACGGTGCACTGTGACACAGTGGCTCATGAAAATTTCAGTGCCTGCACGACTTCCGAGATGTAGTGACCCATCCGTCAGGCCTCGACAATTTGCTTATGATCAAATGCACTTAGATCCTTTGTCTTACCCATACAGCGTCCGACTCTTACTGATTCCTGTCGCATCACTCCTTATATTGTCGGATCACTGCATACGTCATGTCGTTTCCGTTTACAGGGCCGCCCAAAGCAACAAATTTGCATAACACCAGCTGTCTCTAATTCAACTGTTTTTCAGTGTACTACGTTGACGAGGAAACCAAAAAGTTGGTGAACATGAGCTTAGTTATTCTTTCTGATTGTATGGTGCATGATACAGTTACTGTTCATTTGTTTCAACGCCTCATGATTGACTTTCTTAAACAGAATCTGCCCCATAAACCTGAAAAGCTGAATTACTTTTCAGATGGAGCATCATCACAGTACAAAAACAAATCAAACTTTCTCAATCTCTGCTATCATGAGAAAGATTTTGGCATCAAGGCGGAATGGAACTTCTTTACATCGTCACGTGGAAAAAATGCATGTGATGGTGTCGGAGGAACTGTTAAACGATTAGCAGCATTGGCCAGTCTACGAATGGTCGACAATGATCAAATTATGACCCCTTGCCAACTTTATGATTGTGCTAAAGACAATATTGTCAACATCAGTTTTTTGTATTCCACTACAGACGAATATAAGGCTGAGGAAAAGACCTTGAAGAGTAGGTTTAAAACAGCAACAACAACAAAAGGTACTCAACAATTTCACAGTTACAGTCCTGTGAATGAGACTAGAGTTTTAGTGAAAAGCTACTCATTTTCAGAGGAATCAAGTGTAGAAATAGTTTCAGCTGATGACACTGATGATGATCTGGACATTAATGACATTGTTGGCTTTGTTACATGCCAATACTCAGACAAGTGGTGGTTAGGTTGTGTGTTAGGAATAGAAGGAGATGAAGTAAAAATAAGTTTTTTGGAACCACATTGCCCTTCTCCATCTTTCAAATACCCACAATTTACTGACATACTAGCTGTGCATAAAAGTGAGGTTTCAACAAAAGTTGATCCCACAATAGCTACAGGAAGAGTTTATCGACTTACAGACTTAGAAACCAGAAAGGCAAACAAAAATTTATTTGTTAAATTAAAGAACTAAGAGGTCGCTATTTTGGTGTAACTACAACTCTGAGTGCTAACTAAAAATTTTTTTATTAATTTTACCAGGTAAAACTTTTAGCCTGTTGGGCTGTCCTTCCCTTGTTTTATGTTTGACTATGTATAAGTATGATGTATTATGTAGATTTTAAAACTCAGTGTCTGTTATCATGTAAACACACTAAAACGAGAATTATACTCTATTATTACTTGTACAGTAACTTTAAGTTTTTTGCCATAGCTCCCGATCCCACTGAGATCCCACTCTAAAAGTTTCATTATTTAAAGCTTATAATATTACTAGTATTAAAAGAAATCCATCTTGTTGCACAAAGATATTTATTCAGCTAAAAAAACGAAATCTATGCACAGGTTAAAAAACATGAGCACTTTCGGTGTGACAGTGGCACCTTCATCGGACGTGATTTCCATCATGTGGTTACATGCTGGTCTTAAATACATAGAGCAGATGCATCATGGGAAAGGTAATGTCAGTGTCACATGATATACTAGATAACAAGACAGTCAAAAAGCATAATTAGCCAATGAAAATTACTCAACAGAAACAATAGTTATTGTGCTGTCCTCCCTAATCAAATTGCTCCAGGGTTCAGGTAAAACACAAGGATAATAGTCATTACAGCAACGTGTATTATAAGCCAAAATATAGAGGCTTTTTGTAAATAACAAGGAATAAACAGAGTTAGGTGTGTTTATGATCTTAGCGTTGTCCCAATCTGGGATGGAATTCCCAGCACTAAGAGTTCTTGCAAAAGAGGTGCTTTGGTGATTCATTTTTAAATTATATCTGTGTTCATTTACTCTCAAATTAAAATTTCTTTTGGTTGAACCCACATAATGATTATTTAGTTCACCAGAAGTAGTGTCGAGCATAGGAAAAACATACACATCCCATTTTTTCCCTTTGTTAATTTTGTCACGATTGTTGCGGATAATGGAATATACATAGTGTATGATCGTATTCCAAATTGTATTTTATGACGGGAGCATATGTTGATAAGAAGGTTTACAATATGTGGATTGAAATAAACAGATCCAACATACTTTTTAAGCACTTGTTCACTAATTAAAGCAGTTAACATAGCAAACCGTACTTTATTGTGCACCCCCTTAACAACGTCACCCAGATAACCATGGTTTTTAGCAAAGGATGATATCCATTGTAGTTCTTGAGCTCTGGCAAAATGGCTAGAAGAATGTGAATATGCTCTTCTAAATAGGAGGTGCAGAGCAGAAATTCTATGCTGAAAAGTGTGGGCAGAATTGTACGGAATTAGAGTGGGTGTGGAAGTGCGTTTTCGATAAACGGCAAAAGACAGGGAATTGTCAGAAGGGTTCCGAGTAATTTGAAAATCTAGATAAGGTAAAACAAAATTATGTTCAAGTTCTATCGTGAGTTTGATTGAGGGGTATTGAGAAGACATAGCGTTGACAAACTGATGTAACTCATGAAAGAAATACGGGATTACGCCATATAATACAAATTTTGAAGATGACAAATCGGATTGTCATCTTCAAAATTTGATGTAACTCATTTATGGTATATGGCCAAATTACCAAGATGCCGTCAACATAACAGATATAGAAACTAGGTTTTTGTGGGAATTCTTGTATGACTGTATTTTCAGTGTGCTGAAGAAGAATTTCTGCTAAGACTGCAGATAAAGGTGAACCCATGGCTGTCCTATCGGTTTGTTGATAAAAAATATTCTGAAATTTGAAAAATGAACGCCTTTTAATTAGATGAAGAGCATTCATTATGAAAGAAATATCATTAGAAGAAATGTTAGAATCAATGAGTAAAGCCTGAATTAACTGAAATGTAGCTTCCATAGGTACATTCGTGTATAACAAAACTACATCTAGGGACGCCAAAAAATAAGAAGTTGGTAGTGGCTGAATTAACTTTAACTTATCAATAGCTTGTGTGGTACTCTTTATTGAGTAGGAAGAATTCACTGTAAATTTGGTGAGATAACTTGCCAAGGCTTATTCCAAAAGTCGGGTGGGGGCATTGTAACCTGACACAAGAGGGCGAATAGGGTACTCTTCCTTATGTAGTTTTAATTTACCAAATAAATCATGTACATGGCAGCCACGGAGTGGATTGAAGGCTTTTGAAAAGGAATCCGGAGGAGCTGAAGAATTCTTAAGGCGGCTTAAAGCATTAACGAACGGTAGCCCTGGTGGGGTCTTGTTCCACAATTACATGAGGGATACCAGAAATGGCATTGAGCATTTTTTGAACAAAATCACAACTTGATTAGTTTTATCAGCTAAAAGAATGGCAATATGTGGGTCCTTTTTCAGTTTAATCAGTTGTTGCATTTCTTCGTGAAGCTGGCATTCTTTGGTGGTTTTGCACCGTCTTGGATTATTTTTGTTAAGAGACCTTGCAATTTTCATTCTTGCAAAGTTCCTATCTTCAATTGGAAGTGAATGTAGAATTTGCTCAATTTGCGGAACAGTTTTAAATAAGTCCACTTTACGTTGGTTAGGGTAAGCAAACTTGTAACCCCGTTGTAAGGCTCTTAGTTGAATGGAATTGAGAACCTTATCACTAAGATTTCTAACTCCATTATGTGAAATAGTTATAGCTGTTACGGTCCAGTTCATGCAAATCCAATCTATTACCCGCATCAGATGATCCATGTAATGATCCTTGTTCAAAAAGGCCGATAGGATGTCTGGTTTGAAATTCGAACAGCTTATGCGTTCTACTATGAACTTCAGAATCCACTAACAATCTCAGTTTTTTCACATGGGTGTTAAATAAAACTTTCATTTCATTTTCAATTATTGCTGTAATTACAAATAATGAACGGTCCAAAATAATTGGGTGTGACGAATCAGCTAGGAATGAGTAAGAGGTATAGAATTTCTTATTTAAGAAGTCAATACTACTACGCTTACTTCTGATCTGTGGAAGTAGTCTCTTCCTTTCTGCAATCCTTATGATCTTGGCGTCTCGTCTGGTAAATGGAGTATTGAAAATACGCAGATGCCTTGGAATGATGTTTAAATCACTGCAGTGTAGTAAAAATGACAAATGTGCTGATTCCCTTGAAAGTTTTCCACGAAAAATTTCTAAAAGTTTGCATAGCATGGTTCCACATGATGAAATTTAGATGAAAACTGCGTGATTCACAATAAAAATGCGGAAGTATGACAGTAAACACTATAATTTGTGCATAAATGCTAGTATTAAAAGAAATCTGTTTTGTTGCACGATGATATTTATTCAGCTAAAAAAATGAAATCTATGTACAGGTTAAAAAACATGAGTACTTTCGGTGTCACAGTGACACCTTCATCAGATGTGATTTCCATCATGTGGTTACATGCTGGTCTTAAATACATGGAGCAGTATTACAAAAAACATATATTTTTCCAAAATTTTTGAAAAACACTATCTTAATAAAAAAAAATTTAAATACTTTTTTTTTTTCACCAAGCATGGTCAAGTTGCATGCAAAATTAAAACTTATGGAATTCTCTTTAAAATGAGGGGTCAAACAACTCTCTAGGCCTTATAGAACTTGAGAAATTGAAGATCGAAAAACTTCAGGCAAGCCAAAAAACGAAAATTTTCCAAAATTTTAAAAATTAATTACACGAAAACCTAATGAAATAAAAAAACTTCTCATTTATATCATTGGGGAGAATGATCCCGAAAGGTTTAATTGAAATCTGAGATGGTCAGGTTGAATATTGAAATTTTTTGGTTGATTTGGCATGGAAATGACCCCTGTTCGAACACCTTTGCTGTCTGCAGTTAACAAGAGAAAACGTCTCCAGTTCACACAAGAACACAAGGATTGGACAGTCGATAATTGGAAACAGATTATGTGGTCTGATGGATCACGTTTTCACTTGCACCATGCCGATGGCCAAGTGAGAATTTGGCAGAAACAGCATGAAAGCATGGACCCCAAATGCATTGCTACAACCCTTCAAGCTGGTGGAGGCAATGTTATGGTTTGGGGAATGTTTTCCTGGCATGCTTTGGGCCCTTTAATTCGTGCTGATAAACGTCTGACTGGCACATCATATCTAAACATCGTTGCGGACCAAGTGCATCCTGCCATGTGGATGGTTTATCCCAATGGCGATGGCTACTTTCAACAAGATGATGCGTCCTGCCATAGTGCTCGTATTGTACAGGATTGGTTTCAGGAACATGCCGGTGAGTTTACTTTGCTTAGGTGGCCCCCACAATCTCCAGATCTCAAACCCATTGAGAATTTGTGGGATGAAGTTGAACGAGCCATCAGACAGCTGGATCCACAACCCTGCAATCTCACAGTCCTGGAAAGTGCTATTCATCAAGCATGGTCTCAGATTCCACAAACCACCTATCAACATCTCGTGGAGTCCATGCCACGAAGAATCAATGCAGTATTAAAGGCGAAAGGTGGCCCAACGAAGTACTGAGGGGGTGGTCACAATAAAGTGGCCACTCAGTGTATAAAGACACCAACTTTTTCTTCTCAGTGTCTAGGCTCCAAATATTAATTAGGTATAGCATTTCATATGAACTCCCGTGCTCCACGAAAATGACCAATCAAGTTCATGGGCAAACGTGGAAAAATTAAAAAAAAAAAAAAAAAAAGTCCGAACAAAATAAAAAAATAAGCATCTTTAAGCACTCCGAACAAAATAAAAAATAAGCACTTTTAAGTACTTTTTGCTCTTTTTGGGAAAATAGGACTTTTAAGCAACAAAAAAAAAATATGAATAAGCACTTTTTAAGGACTTTTAAGTATTTATAAGCACCGTGGGAACCCTGTAATATCATTATTTTAGGGATTTTTCACTGTCAATTTTTAGTGCTATATTAGTGCTGGCCACACACCAAGTTTTGTGATTAGTGCAGCAAATTTCAAAATTTCAGCTAGATATTATGATTTTTGATTTCAAATGGCGGCCGCCACCAACTTTGTTTCAAGATGGCCGGCCACATACTCTTAAAATCAATGTTTCGCAGATTTCTCGACATCAATATTTAGTGCTCGATTCGTGTTGGCTACTAGCCAAGTTTCGATATTTGTGCTGCATTAAGAGAGTTATTAAAATATCACCGCTACCACGTTTTGTGTCAAGCAGCTAACAGCTGCGCAAAATCGAGCCAATTCAGTTTCTACACCCACCAACACACCCTACAGACAGTAGAAAATACAAGGTCTGTCCGGAAAGTAATGAGACTCATTCAGCCATTTAATTAAATTTATACTTACTTAACATTAAAATTCCTCGAAAAAAAAAAAACGCTTGAACATCAATACACCGCTGCCAGCGGTTCTTCCATGCGGCATAGCTTGCCTGGAAGTCAGGAACAGGGATCGCTTTCAAAGCACTCGTTGCGACAGTTTTCACATTTGTAACAGTCCCAAAATGGTGTCCTTTTAGGCTGGATTTGAGCCGGGGAAACAAAAAGAAGTCAGCCGGGTTCAAGTCCGGGCTGTAGAGAGGTTGGGGCAGCGTTGCCACATATGTTTTGCCAGAAACTCTGATACTCTCAGCAACGCATGGCTCAGCGCATTACCGTGGTATAGAACCCAAGTGGTGGTGATCCTCGGGTGGAAGCGCGCAACTATGTTCTTCAACCGTTGAAGCACTTCCACATAAAATGCAGCGTTGACCGTTTGTCTGGGTGGTATGAACTCCTTATGGACAACACCTTTACAGTCAAAGAAGACAATGAGCATTGATTTCATCTTTGATTTGCACCTTCGAGCCTTCTTTGGTCGAGGAGACTCGGGAGCATGCCACTCTGAGCTTTGTCTTTTCTTCTCCGGATTGTACTCATAGACCCACGTTTCATCACCTGTTATCACTTTCTTAAAAAAACCTGGTTCACTCCTCACACGGTCCACAAGCTCACGTGAAATCGACACACGGTTGTTCCTCTGTTCATCGGTCAAAACCTTAGGAACCAATTTGGCACAAACTTTCCACATCTGCAATTCTTGAGTGATGATTTCATGCACAATGGATTTCATGAGTCCCACGTGCTCTGCTACCAATCTAACACCCAGAAGTCGGTCAGAGTCCAAAACGCTTTCACCTTTTCCATATTGTTCAAAGTGTGAGATGTAGAAAGGTGCCCTGGGCGTGGCTCATCCTCGACGCTCTCTCTTCCCTCTGTGAACGTTTCGTGCCACCGAAACACTTGTGCTTTCGATAAAGCATCCTTTCCGTAGGCTTTCTGTATCACAGCAAGCATCTTGGTCACAGATTTTTCAAGTTTAACACAAAACTTTACAGCGTATCGCTATTCGACACTCTTCTGCATTTTGACCGTTACGCGACGCTCACACAGCTGTCCAAGCAATCCTCAACTTTGCAAGCAATCCTCACCCTGTAAAAGCTCAGAGCCAACTGACAAGACATCGATCATTTACCTAACATACCCCAACATCCTTCACCCCCCGGAGACTCCACCCTCCGGCCCTTCTGATTGGCCCAGGAAAAGTGATCTCATTACTTTCCGGACAAACCTTATAATAATTCTTTAATATAACATGAGTTTTCAAAACCTACTTAAAACTTTTGAAACAGAAAACAAATTCTAACTGATGGCGTCACAATGTATCTGGAGGCTTGTGCCCCTGAGACCAAGTTTCAAACTGACATTTTTTGCATTTTTCCTTTTCTCATTTTCTTATATTTCTATGGAATTTAATATTTTCATTCACTCCTGTTATGCTCTTCATTAGGTTTAATGTGCTTTTTATATTTCTATTTTTTATTTTTAAATATGAAAAACAGGGCTGGATTAAAAGGTCTTTGAGGTATTCATTTTTTTCTTTCATTCGGTGTCATGACATCTTGAAGGCATCACGTGTGTTCCCTTCATGTGCATCACTGTTGGAAGCAAAAATTCATTTATATAGCCTATACCCGGAAAAGACAAAATGTTTTGCATGCATTTCTGGCCAGTTTCGCTGAGGCCGGCTGGCAACCTACCTCACGTGATGTATTTTTTATGAAATTCGAATTTTTCCTGCCTACACAGTGAACTCGTTGATGTGCGCATTTGTTTGTGTCTTATGCTGTAATTTATAGGTCTTGACGGCATGGGGAGGTGGGTGAGATTCTGCGCCAGCTCACTCATATTATGAGCAGACAGTGACGATTTCCCCCTCAGTCTTCTATACAAATTCTAACTTTTAAACGTATTGTGAGTTCGATCTGCTACTAGGCCTTACTGAATCTGAATTCCTTAAACAGGCCTGACGTAGGTTCTTTTGAGTGCCGTCGAGTTGGACTCGATCGCTGAAATACTGGAACGTGTAGTTAACAATTCTTAAGATCTACTTTATGAGGAACTCCAATAACAAGTCCTTGGTTAGACGAAACAAAATTTAATAGAAGAAAGAATAAGTTTCGTTTGATTGGCTATCTCCACATGCCAACAGGTTTCCAGATAGCGAACACTTCTCTACCTCACCGATCTCCCAGAAGACCCTCCGTCACGTAGACTTGAGTAGTTCCGTCAAAAACCCGGCCGATCTCGTATCTCTGAAAAACCCTGACTATTCCGTCAGTGAAAACGTAAAACCCCGAGAGGTCTAACCGACACTCTCTGCGTAATACACAATGTCCAACTCTGCAGAAGGTGAAACGTGAAAAGCCTCCTCAGCAGATCAGATCATATGCAGAGGATTTTGGAAGGGAGTGCGCCAGGTCGCGCTGAGTTCGATCTTAACCTAGGCCTTATGGAATCCAAATATCTGAAACAGGCCTGGCGTAGGTTCTTTTGAGTACCGTCAAGTTAAACTTAATCATTGAAAAAAAACTGGAACGTGTAGTCAGTAATCACTTCAGTTCATGAAAATGAATAACTCCAATAACAAGTCTTTGGTTAGACGAAACAAAATTTAATAAATGAAAGAATAAGCTCCGTTTGATTGGTTATCTCCACGTGCCAACAGGTTTCCAGCTAGCAAACACTTCACTATCTCACCGATATCCCGGAAGACCCTTCGCCACGTGGACTTAAGTCATTCCGTCAAAAACCTCGGCCGATCTCTTATCGCCGAAAAACCCTGACTTCTCCGTCAGTGAAAAAAGAAAACCCCCGAGAGGTCTAACCAACACTCTCTCTGTAAAACACTTCTTACTCCGTGGAAGGTGAAATGCGAAAAGCTTTCTCAGTGAACGTGTCTCTTCCTTTTATATTCTTAATTTTCTCCCCCCCTTGCCTCTGGAAATCTTTATGGTGTGGAGTTAGCCATTCACCAGAAGTGGTGACCTTTGACCTATACACCAGACCCCGTCGACCTGGTCGAAGTCGACGGATCTTGCTAGTCACGTGCTGCGTTAGTTTCTACACAATCCGTCATACAAAGGAAACCTACCACGTGCCAACACATGCGTTTGAATTTACATTACACTGCCTTTGAAATGAGAAATAATTTGTGGGCCCGACTCAGTCACCTTACAGAGTGTCTGACTCCAGGTCTTAAACAACCCTTAGAAATAGGAAGCTAGGAGATTTGGGCTAGAGTTCCCCGATAGGAAAGTGACACGGAAGTGAGGTAAAAAGGGGGAAGAAGTTGCCCTTATTTATTACTGTGTGTGTGTGTGTGTGTGTCAGTACCCAGGACCCGACGGCTTAACGTGCCCATCCGACACACGGCGGATGTTTAGTGATTCAAGCATTCATAACTGCCTGGGATCGAACCCGGTCTTCTCCATGACAGTCACGAACATTGACCACTAGGCCATCCCACGGCCCAAGCCTCCTTAGCAGATCAGATCAGATCATATGTAGGGGATTTTAGGAAGGGAGTGTCTGACTCCAGGTCTTAAACAACCATTAGAAACAGGAAGCTAGGAGATTTGGGCTAGAATGCCCGATAGGAAAGTGACACGGAAGCGAAGTAGAAAGGGAGAGGAAGACGCCCTTATTTATTACCGGGGGCCAGTACCCGGTGTCCGACGGCTTAGCTTGCGCATCAAGCGCAAGGCGGATATTTAGTGGATCGAACCTGAGGTCTTCTCTATGGCAGCCAGGAACGTTGCCCACTAGGCCACCTGCGGCCCTAAGCCTCCTGAGCAGATCAGATCATATGTAGAGGATTTTAGGAAGGGAGGGTCTGACCCCAGGTCTTAAACAACCCTTAGGAACATGAAGCTAGGAGATTTGGGCTAGAGTGCCCGATAGGAAAATGACACGGAAGCGAGGTAGAAAGGGGGAGGAAGATGCCCTTATTTATTGCCGAGGGGCCAGTAACCGGGGTCCAATGGCTTAACGTGCCCATCTGATGCACAGTGGGTATTTAGTGGTTCGAACATTCGTACCTGCTCAGGATCGAACCTGAAGTTATCTCCATGGCAGTCACGAACGCTGACCACTAGGCCACCAGCGGCCCAGTCTCCTCTGCGAACGTGTTGCTTCCTTTTATAACCTTAATCTTCTCCCCCCCTTTCCGCCTCTGGAAATCCTATTTGGTGTGGAGTTAGCCATTCACCGGAAGTGGTGACCTTTGACCTATACATCAGACCCCGTCGACCAGGTCGAAGTCAACAGATGCCGCTAGTCACATGCTTCGTTCGGTGTTACATAATCCAACTTACAAAGGAAATAGTGCCATGTGCATTTGAATTTACATTACATTGCCTTTGAAATGAGAAATAATTACAGAAAACATTACTACTCAGTCACCTTACAGGCATGTATTTAGAAAGATTTGCTTGAAAAAGTAACTTCTTTTAAATACCTTAAGTTTATTCACCAAAACTAAATTTTTAGTTTTGAAACCATTCCTGTCCTGTGAGAAAGAGAAGTAGGAAGCATTAGCCTTCAGGCGGCGGGGGTGGGGGACATGTCCTGTAATGTGCGTCTGGTGGCTGACCCTTTCGAACTCAGACTAATTGACGTTTTTTTTTTTTTCCAAAACAGACTGGTCAGGGTGGCTACAAAATCATGAACAAAAAATTCCCTGACTTTTCCAGGTTTTCCAGGTGAAAATGCACATTTTCCCCTGACCACTGCGTACAAACCAGAAATGTTAATGAACACACACGGAAATAATACACCTTTTCTTAAATCAATTTTCACAGACAAGAATACAGTACTCTCTTCATAACTCTAACTTTGATGACACGAAATTTATAACTCAAAAGAAGTAAAATGCTTTGCAAGTTTCCTAGGCACATAATGAAGTTATACTCTTGATCAGTCGAAAATTTTCTGGTGGCCAATTTGATAACTCAAAATAATATATTCTTCTCAGAATAAAAATAGCCTCTAAAATGCAAATGACATAAGGATTTGATGCATCACTCATTCATGACAATAGACAACAGAAGTAAACATTCTATGCTTCACACAACCTTGAAAAGCAGCCTCCCTTTGAATTAATTATGCCACCTTTCAGCCAGGGACAGACTGCAACTACACTCTCTGAAGCACATCTTTAATTTCCACCTATAAGAGACCAAATGGTCATCTTCAATTAACATTCAATAAGAATTTCAGACTGGCTTCTTACCATTCTACCTAATAGACAGATGGTGTTTAGTATCACTTTGTTTGCATGTGTGTGCTTTTGGTCTAACAAATTCAAGTTTGTTTCATAAAATTTATTTTTCTAAACTTGTGGCTTCAAATCACAAGTTCAGCACGCTCTCCTTCACTGATAAAGTCAAAGTTATTAAAGATGTTGAAGACGGGCAGTAAGAAAAATGAAATTGCACAGCATTTTGTATACCGAGCAGTAATGTCTACAATTTTAAAGAATAAAGAGGCAATTTAAAAAGTTCTTTTGTGGAAGCCAAGGCAAAAAGAAAAGAATAAAATGTGAAGAGTATCGGGATATTGGAGGGATGTTTAATGGAAATTAATTGTTCAGTGTAGAGATAAAAATGTGCCACTGGGAGAATCCATCATGAGAGAAGAAGCTGAAGTCTTTGGAAAGCAACTAGATCAAATGAGTTTTGATTTCAGAAACAGTCACAATATCAGTTATTATAAGCTTTGTTGTGAAAGTATGATCATGGATGAAGACATCTGCTCCAAATGGCTGAAGAAATTGCCTACCATTTTAAAAGATTATGACTAACGACATTTCCAATGACGACAAAACACTGCTTTTAATGTGTCTGCCTGACAACACATCGTTGAAAGGCAAAAAAAAAAAAAAAAAAAAAAAACTCATGGTGGGAAGTACAGCAAAAATCATGTAATATTAACTTTTAGCAGCTAACATGAGTGGACCTGAGAAACTTAAGCCAATAAAGATAGGCCAACTAAAAAACCTAGATCCTTTTCCGGAGTAAAATTCTGACCCACTGATTAGCAATTAAACAAAAACATCTGAATAACTAACAGAATTCTTCACAACTGTCTGAACATGTTACATAAAAATGCTGCAGATGCATAAAGGGATTCTCAACATTGATAACTCTACTATGCATGAAGACATTTCTAAATTTCAATCCATACATGTCTTTTACTAGCCAATAGCGTAATGAAAATTGCAACATTTAGACATGAACTTGATGAAGAATGGAACCTAGTTTTGCAAAATTTAAAATGCTATAAAGAAGAAACTTTTTGAACACATATAGATATCGACACTGAAATAGAGGCCTGGGGAGATTTAAGAGAAGGGGATGAAGACATAGCTCATATAAATCTTTATCTGGCAATGAAGATGAGTGGGGAGGGGAGTACCCCAACCCCATACTGTTAGGGTAAAAAAGCCCAAGCAGCAATAAACATTTTACAAAACTTTCTTGAAGCCATAGTTGAAACAAGTGACAAAATTTTTAATGCAATTGAGCACTTGAAATGCTGTTGAACATGAAAGGCCAATAAATGGCAAACTCTATTAACAGATGTTTTCAAACAGTAGCTAGGTAATTCAGTTTATTTTTATTATATTTTATTGTGATGACTCAAACAACATTTTGAATATATAAAAAATATTTACACTTTAAAAATATACAGTTAAAGGTGCAAAATAAATACACATTTCAAGATGTAGCTAAACATGTAATTGATTTTGAATAACTTCAGTCTCTCTCTTCCTTTTTTTTTTTTTTTTTTTTTTGACAACATGAATTTTTTCTCACTTTCCATTAAATTTAACTTATCAAAAGTTGCCTATACTTTCAAAAAGTATATAATTTACAAAGAATCACTTTTTGCCAGAAATTAAATTTTTTCATCAATAACATTTGCACTGTCTTTTGCATCTTGAAGAATTTTAGCTTTCTTGACTTGTAGCTGCTGTACCATCATTGAAACCTTCCTTTTTTCCTTCTGTGCTTTTTTTTTTTTTTTTTTTCTCGTCATTTTTATTTTGAACAGCCTTCACAACTTCGGCATATTTAGATCGAGAATTTCGAGCTGCCAGTAACATGGGTTTTGTTATATTTAAGTTTTGGACACCACCAATTTGTGTTACTGCATCATACATAGTCCTGTATGCAACCAATGTTGCCTCCTTCATGTTATCAACAAGGCTCTCAGAATTAATAGAGAAACCCCTTTCAATATGAGCATTGCCATGAGACAAGATCATGATCATTTTTACAACTGAATACAGTTCTGGATATTCATGCCTTAAAAAATTTTTTCTCCAAAAGTTGTCAAGGCGTTCATGCGATCGAGAAAAATTCTGACATTTTTCTTGAACTGAAAGAGTAGATGTGAGTTTTTTGAAACTAACCGACACTCTATCAGCTTGTGGTCCATCTAACCAGTTGTGTTCAACCAAAGTAGTCAGCAAACTTGAAAACCGTTTACAGCTAATGTCTTCATTGTGTGCAACGTTAGGGTCAAGACAGGATAGAGCCTTAGTAAATTTAAAGTTTAATGGTGATCGATCCAATAATTTGGTAACAACCTTTTGGTATGCAGACTTACATTAATTTCTTAATTTTAAAATTTCCATGTCTGTTACTGGCTGACACTTCTTAATTGTTGCATTTGTAGTAAAACCAATCTTAATGTCTTTTGCTGACAGTAAGTTATCTTTTGCTAACATCAATGTCTGAACAGGTTAAAGACTTTCTAATAACCTCAGGTTTCACAAAGCACTCCATAATACTTTCAACTATTTCAATCAAGGATGTGTACAAAAATGGTGAGTATGGAGCATTTGTTTGAAAATCTCTCAGAAAAGGCTCAAGTTTTGAAGCCAGAGACACATAAAATGCTAATTTCGCTGGTAGCAGCAACCTGTCCTTTATGCAGTGAGAAATTGTATCAAAACTCCTACATTTTGGAGACATTTTTTGTTCAATACTTCCATTCACATATTCTCTAATGGATGGAATTAACTCCATGGCTCTTTCGGCAACTTTCTTATTTTCCAGCCACCGAACAGCACAGAACTTTAACGGAAAAGTACTTGATCCCGACAACCTTATAAAATCAACCCGACGAGCAGGAACATCTTTCAATAAGTTATAAATAGCTCGAAGAAAATCTATAATATTCCACCCTGCTTCCTTTATTGCAGCTTTGAATGCGCAGTGCATGGTATGTAAACCACAAGATTCAAACTCTAAATACTATGGGATCCATGGCACAATCCTTCACACGAACTTTCCAGTCCCTTAGAAACTTTATATTGATATTAGGTCCATCCATTGAAATTTGCAAAATCTTTTTCAAATTTAAGTTTGATGACGACTCTTCAAAAGCATTCAGCATGTCAATAGATCTGCAGTGCTCTAAAATGCTGATGTTAAATATGAAGTACAAACTTCATCCTTGTCTGTGTCCCAAAATCGTAGGCTTATGTCCATCTGTTGTTTCTGGGACACTTTATTTAGTGATTCATCAAATGACACTACAAAGTAGTTGCATGTAGTTACCTTCTCTATCAAAATGTATTTGAAATACGGAGCAATTTCCATGCACAACTGTATACGAAATTTTATCGCGCTGCAACTGCATTTTTGAAACGATGTCACTGTCCGGAAACATTAATTTGAACAAGTTCACATCTTTTGCAGCACTCCTAAAACTTCTGTGAGTCATCGCACTTTGAATACACCACAAAAGTTCAGCTTTAGCAGTGTTGTCTTTACAAAGGTATTCTTGCAGTCTGCAAGGTTTTGAAATGACCTGACAACTGCTTTCTGCTGTCTCAGCAATATATATTGGCACTGAAGATGTGCTTGCTTCAACTGAAGCTGGCCTCACTGTTGGAACTGAAACTAGAATTAACCTTTTTTGTTGTCCAGTTTTGAAGAACAAGTCTATAGATGGATTTTTGGCAATACATAAAATGGCAGCTTTATGCTTCTTTCCATTCATGAGACTTGTCACTGCTGTTTTGCCCATGTTACTGCGACTGAAAGTAGTTTTGCAAATTGAGCACAGTGCAGAGTTCTTGTCACCTGGAACTTCTTTCAGCCAAGACAAGTGGTTATCCAGTAACCAATCAGGATTGAAGCTGGCTTTCTTAGGCATCTCTGAAAAGAAAATTAGTAAAATTTTAAAGTTTACAAAAATAACTATTTTAAATAATGTTTAATAATGATACTAAAAAGAAAATATTAATATTATAACATTAATATATAACAATCATATTTACATAATATTTAATTATTAAGGAACAGATCAAACATCATGGTTGGGGCAAGTATTTCTTTGCATAATAATTCTTCACAAATTCTGGATGATTCTGCAAGTTTTATGATTGGACAGTAGGTGGATATTCTTTGTCATTCTTAGAGGTACACGATAAGAAAATAATTTTCCTATTCCTCATTTAGAGATGAAATATGAGAAATATATATGTACACTTATGCCACCCAGTAGTATAATTATAAATCAGGAATGTACAGAATTACATTGACAATAACGGCAATTGTTACACCCGAAAAAAAAAAAAAAAAAAAAAAAAAAGCAATCTTAAAAATCATGCAGATACCTTGGTAAAGAAAAATTGCACATTTACTTTCATTTACGTGAAAACTGAGTAACTAAGATAACCCGGGAAAATGCCTGAAAAATCTTATCAATGCAGCTACATGATGAAGAAAAAATTCACCACTCCAGTGCTCAGAAATATGCATTTATGCATATTTCTAAACACATACACATATTGTCATAAACACAAATAGGCATTTACTCTGACTAGCATAAACTAATATTTACGCCATCTTGCAGAATAACTGTTTACCCAGAAATACTGTATATGGAAAATAATGACCAGAGTAACAATGTAGATGTACACGTGTACGTCGTACGCAGGTAGTTTCCAAATTATTTTGCAGATAGTTTTTGCTAGTAGATTAAAAAAATAAAAATGTTATTTACAGTAATTAAAACACTTACTCAAGGCTTTACTTAGATTAATATATTTAATTATATTTTAATGTGGGAATATTCAACTATTTTTCACATTTTCTGAGTTCTTTTGTTTTTACAGACATTTCTGGCCTCTTGATTCTATCAAGGCTTGTTCTCAATGTATAAGAACTGTATCAAAAGTTTTGTTTACACAGAAATAATTTATTGGGTGTGTGCATAAGTTCTACCTGTTATTGCGGGCTATAAAGAAAGGAGGAGAACATAACAAATAACGTACCTAGGATTTCACATAATTGCCATCATTCTGTATGACTTCTTGTCATCTGTCTATGAGTAGGTGAATCCCATGCCGGAAAAAATCCTGTGTTTTAGAGTAAAAAAGTCATGTAATCCTGTTTTCACATCGTCCATATCATCGAAGGTGTTCTGTAACGATCGGAAAAGGTGGTACTCCGTAGGTGCCAGGTCAGGGAATACGCCGGGTGAGGCAACACTTCCCAACCAAAGTCCATTATTCTTGCAATCTGTCCAACTGTTGGCAGTAGAGGTCAGCATTTATCGTTCAGTTAAGTGCCAACACCTTTCAGTGGATTATTCCCTGGACATCCCACTACTCACCCAACAAAATCCTTTTGTGATGCAGTCCTCCTTTTGAGGTCGATGGAGCAGGCTCCGCACCTTGGCACACAGTCCGTTGATGCTTTACATTACGGTACAGTACTCATGTCTCATCACCCGTAACAATTCGTCCCCAAAACGGTTCATTTCTGTGACGAGAAAGCAAAGACACACAGGTACAGATTCTCTCCTTTCGTTGGTTTGCAGAAAGCTGGTGTGGAACCCAGTTATCGAACTTGGTGATGAACCCAAGCACAAGCATCAGTCTTTCGACTGTTGTTCTGTGTACTGACAACATTTCCGCTAATTCCTGAATGATTGGATGCGGGTCATTTGTTATGGCTTGATCCACATCCTCATCAGAAACCACAGTTGGAAGTCCAGGATGTGGTTGATCTTTACATCTTCTGTCTCCGTCACAGAATTTCGGAAAACAACGGCAACATGTGCTATTATCAACTGCATCCTTCCCATACACTTGACAGATGTTGCGGCAAGCCGCAGTTGCAGTACTGCCTTTATGGAACTCGTACAGTAAACAGTGTCTAATGTGCTCTTTATCGCATGCCAATTACACCATCCATGATTTCTTTTGTGAATGACTTACTCGGACAAACCTCAGCCTCTATATGCTCCACGTTTTATTGGCTAAAAATTTGGCATTGCAGCGTCATCTGTGATGTAACTACTTTGATCGCAATTTGCATCTATTACAAAAATTGGTAGAACTTTTGTTCACACCCAATAAATGTTATTGCCAGGTTCTTCTTGCAGTTGCCAGTTATTAAATTAGAATCTTTTCCTTGTGTATTTGGTAAGTCTACTGTGTTTGAATTAAATTGTTAAAAATGCTATTTATAGTTTTTGAAGGTTCATCAATGGAACTGTTTTTCTAGATATAAAAACTTTCTTTAATTAGTCTCATTTTTATGAGGTTTTTAGTACAATATTTTGCTCTAAAGGTCTATTTCACACACATTGCTGCACATTCAGTTGCATTGTACTTATTTTGTCCTCACTGAAATCTGTAATGTTCTAATAATTATTTATTGTTTATGAATTTTTTTTTAATTATTTCATTCTATTGTTATTGTGATTCGCAGAAAGTTTTCTGTTTCAATGGTTGTGTACGCAAATACATTTTATTTTCATACAACTCTGATCATCACCAGAGGAATAATTTTGTATTTTTTGTCATATAATCTGTGGATTATCTGTTTACAAAGTTATGAATTAAAGTTCTACGGATTATACGTCAATGCAAACAATACACCACTTTAAGAAGAAAAACAAAAGTGCAAAAAACAACTGCCGCCCACGTTTATTGGCAAATCTGATAACACCACGAAGGAGAGAGAGACAGACAGACGCACACACAGATGAGAACACAACGATCTCTGTGTAGTAGGGATTATAAAGTATTGCTTCAAAAAGTTAAAAAAGTTATATATGTACACTTATGCCACCCTTATTACAGCCTTATTCTGAAAATATGTGATTTGTGCAACAGAAAGTCATATCTTACGTGCTGTGAGAAATGGAAACTGAAATGCTAAAAAAATTTATACCAGCCCAATGTTACTACATCCATTGTTGTCATGAACAAGAATTCTACCTACTGTAAGTATTTGGAAGCTACTAAAGTTCTTGGTTAGCTCCCAGTCTCAACGGCTAATATATGCCCCCCCCCCCATTTCGTGATGATGAAGAGGGTTAAAATGGTTTTAAGAAACTGGACATCAATGACTGCCAAACCATAATTAAACTTAAATTAAATATCTATGTTTTAATTTAACTTAAATATACACAATATAATACTATATATATGTGTGTGTGTGTGCGCGCACGCCCGTGCGCATTTGTGTGTGTGTGTGTCAGACCAATTGGTGGGGGGGGGCACAGAATTTTGTGGTCTGCCCTGGTTGCAGAAATGTGCCTGGTTACGTCCCCTGGTTGTAATGCTGAAAAAAAAACCTCATTATTTTAGCTCTTTATTCACTTGAAAAAAGAAAACAATTAAAAATGAGTTTTTTTTTGTTTTTGTTTTTTTAATTATAAAATCGTCTCCCGATCTCTATTTCTTTGGACTGCTGGGTCATCCCGTGAATCGGGACATTTCTGTAAGGCATGACGATTTGGGGTCAACATCTCAGGTACGGATTATATGTCGAGAGTCGACCCCCCCCCGAATATCACGGCCTGTATACTATACGAAGAAAAATACAGTAATTACAAAAGGAATTTTCCTAATACCATTTTAAGAAGTTTTTTTTTTTTCCCCCAGGTCACGAAACTGCCATACAGTTGAATTTTTTTTTTTTTTTACAGTTTTGGGCCCCTTAACTCATTTCAGATTGTAGCAGCCATTCCGTTAAGTTTAGCTCAAATTGCATGTGGCGAGATTTGCGGAGTCCTAATCGGCACATCTTCCCAAACTATGTAATAATCTTGCGACTTTTGCTAGTTACATCAATATGGTTAACAACTGCCGCCCACATTCATTGTCGAATTTGATAACACCATGTCAAAAGAAAATCTGCAAAAATAAACATATCGCACTGTTTTTTTGTAGTATTTTACGTTGTTTTAGAAAAAAAAAAGCGACGAAAATGATGATTGAGTGTCACTCTTTAATAGCTGTTCTACAGATTACGAGTATAATTAAACAAGATTAAGGCTAAGAAATGTGAAAACGAAGTTCCGTCTGCTATTCAAGATGATTACTGATACTTTTCAAGACTTGTAAAAGACTGAAGACTTAGCCGAATATTCTTTCGGACACGGTGATAAGATCGGCGCTATCGGACTGTGCTTAACACAAGCGGCCTTAATTTTACATAATATTAAAGAAGTTGAAATTTACATTCATTAAAACGCTAATCAGCGCTCTAAAATCTGCAAATGGAACTTAAACAAATACAAAAAAAAAAAAAAAAAAAAAAAAGAACACGAATAACTTACCATTTACTTCCTTCTATCAGCTTCACAACATGGAATTCTGCTGGTGGTGGGAAAAACACTTTTCTGGTAGAAAAAAAGTCAACAAGCTCCTGCTGCTGTTATGGAAACATCAGGTTACTATTAGAAGAAAGACAAAGCGCGCGAAATTTGCTGATAACCCGGCTGGTCTTGTGTAATCGATGTTTCGCTCAAGGTCACTCCTAAAGCTGAATGGGAGAAAGTGCGAAGCAAAATGGAGCGAAGCAAAGCATACATACATTGCAGCAGGCATCGCAGTCCCCGCTAACGAAGAGCTTTTGTACCCAAACAAAGAGAAATAATGCACACGACAGTCATAGGTCAGATGTAAAAGGTACTACAAAGCACACGAAACAAATAATTTATACTATCACACTTCCTAAACAATGAAAGAAAAAGCAATACATATAAACAATGAATTATAAACAATAGGATTCACAAATTTACTTCTTCCTTGTTTTAAACACAATACTAAATATCTTTTACTTTTTCATCGTGCGCGCATAAATAATTCAATCTGAATGACGTATATTTATGTAACAACATGAAGCCATTCCATAAACATCGTGCTGATATTACCGGCAGATGTGTGGAACTGCGGATTGATTGAACAGCAGCGCGTTGGAGCGTGAGTCAAAGAAAACACGGCTACTTTGAAGATAAAACTACAGTTTTTTAATGCTTAGTAACGCATAAGCTTGTAAATATATTAGGCCGATGTTTTATTGCTGGCGAGATGAGTTAGGACGACGGAAATAAAAGTTCCTGCTTTCAAGCCATTTGTCGCAAATTTCCCTGACTTTTCCCAATCATAGAAAATTCCCTGACTTTTCCCGATTTTCCATATTTTCCAGGTCTGTCGCCACCCTGCTGGTGTAGTAAAATTCAATAAATTTTCTTGTGTTGATTCTTTTTTTTTTTATTCACATTCATTTTTTTTTTAATTTACACAGATCAGATAAGTGCTTGAAACATTTTTGACAAAGGTGAACTGTACTGGCATTGTAAAAATGTTATTGAGACTTTTGAGAATAACAAAATTGGACTCTCCATCACCATATAAAGCAACTGAAGTTTAGTAACGTCAAACAAAGGTTTTGTAACGATGCAAAAATATTTCAGGATCATTACCACAGAAATGCTCAGGCATGTTACGGGTTGTTTTTGTAAACCCTATACGGAAATGCTTACGTTTGTACAGTCACAAGGTATTTTCGGGTATATAAAAATATACCCTAGAACAGTATTATAATATTCCTAAGTTTTATTTTGCCTTGATTAGAAAAATGTTAGCAACACTTTCCAAACTTTTGTTTTTCAATCTTACAGATATTTTTTGTAGTGTACATGTGTTATGTGGATAATCAGATAACACAACGCTTAGCACAGTGTAACATTTCTTTCAAAAAAATCAAAGTTTCTAAATATTTGGAAAACTGACTTATATTGAATAAAAGTATAACAAAATAAATAAATAAGGGTATGTGTATCTTCTTCTTCGAGAAAAGTTAGTACTCAATCCTCAGTTTTTTTCAGTTCAACCAGTTCTCGAAATGGGCCAGTATACGCCGTATGGCATAACGACATTTCCTTTTTCCTAATATTTTATACCGGCACTAATTTTAGTAGTGGGAACTGCAGAAATTATTTTTTTTCATTTATTAAATTTTTTTTGTCACCAACTTACGTGCGTACATTTTTAAACATAGAAACCTTATGTGCCTCGTGCCCTTGAGAAACAACTGTGCGGGAATCATAAAGGAAGCCCATGACCACATCTTCTCCAAGCCCCAGATCATCCCACCAAATATATCTGTAATTTCTATTATATCATTAATTCAATATATTTAATTTGAAATGCTTCATAGAATGAAAAATTGGGAGTAATAGATTAAAAACAAATTTACTGATTGCTATTAAGACAGAATATTCATTCTGATTAGGAGGTTCTAATTGCCCGACTTTCTACTTCATGAAAATCCCTATTAGAAGGGGCTGCCTTCTCGGCTCGGGATCTTAAAAGGTCTGGTTTCAAATCCAGCTGAATCACTTATGATTAACTGAGGCTCGGAAGTCTCGTTAATCCCTTGGTCCCGAGGTAAACAAGTCTCGGTAATCCCTTGGTCCAGTAATAAACAAGTCTAACCCCAGTCCTCATTGTAGCATAAGTAGTGCCCGCTTAGGTCCACAAACCAACCAACTGAAATCGACCGCCATCGTTTCTGACTTATGGTGCAATACTATTCCGCGGAATTGTCAATTCCATTTTCAAACAAAGAAGTTTTTCTTCCGGGGATTTTTTTTTTTTTTTCCTTTTTCAGTTTTGGAGATTTTCTGCTAAATATGAGCATACCAGCACTTTAAAATTTTTATTTTGAGCACTGTGTTCAACGGAGATAGTTAATTAATATATACATGTACACTTCGAATTTTTTATTTTCTTCAGCTTTATAGTTTACAAAATGTGAAAGGCACCACGCGGTGGTCACATACCAATGTTCAATTAAAAAGTGTAGAATGTAAAGTCTCTATAACCTTTCTAAATAAAAACAAAAAGGCCTATTAACTATCTTTTCTATAGATATTTTATTTAAAGGGGGTTTCTACATTGTACAATAATAGTTGACAAAAAGCAAGATTGAAAAATGCCACAAAGTTTTTTTTTCAGTTTCTTCAACTGCAAAAGAAAAAGGACGTTGAAACCAATGTAGTTATTCTTCTGAAAAAAAGTTAAACCAACTCCCGGAAACGTGATTAGTGGTCCAAGAAAAGACCATTGCTTAAAAGTTTTTAAAATGCAACCATTGTTTAAATATCGTAAAACACTATAAATTCCTGGAAGTTGAAGTTCTTTACATGGCATCAAGTTACTCATAGTGTTCGTGTTTAAACGAATGAGTTACTCGGAAGGGTGGTTGAACTCGCAGTGTTAGTGTTCAAACGCAAATGTAGTTGTTCAAAAGGAATGATAAATTAATGCCACGGAACATGATTTACGGTGTAAGCAAAAACTGTTACTCAAGAGGAAGGAGTGCTTTTAAAATCTTCAAACACTGTTAAATTCTGAGTGTAACTGCCTGAAATTACTCACATGGCTTCAAGTTACTCTCAGTGTTGGTGTTTAAATGAGTGAGTTACTCGGAAGGGTGGTTGAACTCGCAGTGTTAGTGTTCAAACACAAATATAGTTATTAAAAAGGAATGATAGTACAATAATTAGAGCTATATAATAGTCAGAATTAGAACTACTAAGTGGAATTGATGATTTACGGTGTAAACAAAAAGTGTTACTCAAGAGGAAGGAGTGCTTTTAAACTCTAACTCTTTTTGAAAATCTTCAAACACTGTGTTAAATTCTGAGTGTAACTGCCTGAAGTTATTCACATGGCTTCAAGTTACTCTCAGTGTTGGCGTTTAAACGAATGAGTTACTCGAAAGGGTGGTTAAACTCGCAGTGTTAGTGTTTAAATGCAAATGCAGTTATTCAAAAGGAATGATAAATTAATGCCACGAAACATGATTTACAGTGTAAACAAAAATTGTTGCTCAAGAGGAAGGAGTGCTTTTAAAATCTTCAAACACTGTGTTAAATTCTGAGTGTAACTGCCTGAAGTTACTCATATGGCTGCTCCGTAGCACGCAAGCAATTCACATGATCAGGGGTAGACTTAATTTGTCGGGGAATATCAGATAAAAATTTACATTAACTCAGACTGAAACATATCATGTACATGATTTAACAGGGGATCCATAATTGTATACGGTTTTCACATTTTGAAAGCTCATTTACATATCTTGAGGTATATAAATACTAGATTGCCTTTATGTTACTTTTGGATCATAGGTGCTCTGATGAGCTCACAGTAAACGAAACCGGTCTACGTCATGGATCAGCTTTTGACGTATGAACCATCAGGAGTCCTGGACAGTGTTGCATTAAATATCTATTTACATTCTCATAATGTGATTGGATATAATTATTTGCGTCGTTGCAGTAGCAGCCTATTTCGCAAACCACACTACACGCGCACTCCCTATACTCGAAGTTAACAACTTCATGGACATGATTCCGGAATATTTATAATAGTTGTATATATATTATGTTAAAACCACTAGTAATTTTAATTCTACATTATTGATAGTTATTATATTATTTGCTTAGATAATTTATTTACAAATATTTTAACCACTGAAAAATACAAACATAACAATTCTTAAACCCTTTGAGCCCATGGCCAAGAGAATGAATAACCACATTAATGTCAGTGGCCCAACCGGACCTTCCCGTCCACTCATCGCTTCATGTGATAGTTAACAATGGAGTAAAGAGGTGGTAATTCCTCGGGGGATCTTTCTGATCTCAAGCAACTTAATTAGTAACCAGGTATACTAACCACAGGTTTGTATAGAGAAGATAATCAGCTACCGATTTATGGTCGACCGCTCAATCATCTGAAAACGTAAATAATCCACTTGTTACTCGTATGAGCTGCATTCTGCTGATGTTATCCAGTTACTCAGAAAGTCGTTTCTATATGCATGGTTACTCCCAGCATTTTATTACTATTACATACATCTTACACATCTAAATATAACACTATGGGTAAATAAACACATAAAGTAAGTTATTGACTGATTTGGAGATTAATAAAAATGGTTACTCAGAAAGTAGGTAAAATACCAGGTTACTCATTAGGCAGGGTAAACCAGTATATATATGTGTGTGTGTGTGTGTGTGTGTGTGTGTGTGTGTGTGTGTGTGTGTGTGTGTGTGTGTGTAATTCAGTATTGTGAATGGGAAAGTTTAACAATTTATGTTCCATTGAATGTGGCATGGTAATGTTAGAAGCACCACTACGAGTATCTCAGAGACAGCAATCTAGTCTAACTTGGGTAATATCTTGGCTGTATTAAGAAAGATTTTCCTGATTTTTTCGTTTTCCAGGGAATGATCCCTGGTAAACAAAAAAAAATCAGGAAATAGTACTGTAGATGGTAACTGATGAGACAGGGTGACAATGCAAGAGGCAAATTGGTATGAGATACAACTTGTATACACCGAGAGGACAGAAATTATGGGATATCTGGCTCCTGGGAACATGACACAGACATCTTTCATGCTAGTGAACAAATCCACCACTTAGGCAGAAGAGCTACATTCACATAGATGGTAATCCCATGTCAGTATGGATAAATACTGTGAGTTAATACAGTTTGAAAGTGGGATGATAGTGACTGGCCAATGCATTGGTTACTATCACAGAGGTGATACAAGAAATGCAATATCCTTGTTCGACACTATCAAGAGTGTATCATGAATACACCATTTCTGGAATAACAGTGCATTATAAGCAGCATTGTGGGTAGATAAAGTGGTGGATGAACATGGCCATCAACATCTGTTTCACATAGTTGAAACCAAATGGAGAGGGACAGTGGCACAAATCACCACCAACTTCTCCGAGGGAGGTGCCAGAAACATCTCCACCCAAACCATCAGGCAATCATTAGCTGAAAAGGTTATAGGAGCTGCCAACCCACCTGAGTCTCATTGCTAATGCTACATAACTGGACTGTATATGCCTCAATCAGGCAAAAGAACACTGGCAATGGACCTCGGATGATTGGAGATAAGCCTCCTGGTCCGATGAGTCTTGGTTCCAATTATTTTGCATGGACGGGAGAGTGCGGATCTGGCAGAAACTGCATGAAGTGATGGACCCAGCATGCCAGCAGGGAACTGTTTAGGCTGGTGGGCACTGTTATGGTCTGGGGCATGTTCAACTGGCATATCTACAGGCATCTCTGAAAAGACCACATTACGTATCCATCCTTGCAGACCATCTGCATCCATTTATGGTCATCATGCACCCATAGAGTAATGGACTCACCCAGTAGGATAAGGCTTCTCCTCACAGAGCAGGAGTGACTAGAACATGGTTAGAAGAGCATTCTGCAGAAGTTTCTGCCCTGGAATGGTCTTTCAATTCACCAGACACAAACAATGCACGAAATTTTTGGGATGCAGTGGAAAGGTTTATTTGAGAATTAAATCCTCCACCCAGGAATGCAGCAGAATTATGGACAACAATGCTGCAATCATGGGTGGAGATACCAGTGGAATACTCTTGTAACATAGTGGACTCAATGCATTACTGTGTGAGTGCCCTTATCTGGGCAAAAGGTGGGCCTACCCATTACTAGGTAGGAATCCTACAATTTATGTTTCTTCAGTGTATATATGTATATGTTCACAGGTTCAGCGAATAACCCAAGCAAACCTTAAGGGCTATACGCTGCCTTCTTCAGGTGCCATGTCCAGACATGAATATTGGGTGATTCATCACTTTGGGCTGTACATGGACATAGTGACTAATATTCTGGGGGAAGAGTACTATTATGAGGTGGTTTCCCATTGCCTGCCTAATCAAGTGTCAATGAAGCAAATCAGAAAAGGCTTGGTACACCCTGTGGCAATTTTAGGGGTCCATCCACACATTCATGGAATCCCTGGAACACTGTGAACTAGAGGGTTGGGAGCACATGATTTGATTGCAACAAGCATCTACCACACAGACACGAGTTTGGTAATCAGCCAACTGTGCCACACTGGTAGTTATATGAAGTCATATGTCCCTATTTTGGAGCCACTGGTTCCACGGAAGGAAGAGAGCCAGCGCTGCAATAGAAACACACAAACTATGACTCACTAGAGACTTACTGGCTTATTTTTGGACAATTTGCCAAAAAAACCTACATCTTGTTAACTATAGTTGCAATGGGCTAAGAAACATAAGCACAGGATCATGGAAGTTAGAAAAGTGTCACCTGGTTTGGAGGATCCCAATTCCAGATGCTTCACGCTGATGGGATGACTAGACTATGGTGAAATCCTCACGAATCCATTTTGCCAGTAGTCAACAGTTAATGCTGATGGCGATTCTGAATCTAACAGTTCAAGGAGTGTTTTATGGAACAAACTTGGTCTTCTGACACCAAGGGACCAATGTTTGAATGTCACAGTCAGGTTCATCTTTGCATAACAGCAGTGTATTCTTTCAGAAGGATTATGTGCTCCTCACCACAAGGTTAGGAGTGACCAGGAATGAATCTGGAATCAGCTAACAGCAGTGGTCTTTCCAGTATCTTGATTCCACTTCAATCAAGTACCTATGGGACAACATGGATAACATGTTTGGAGTAAAGATCTACCACCAATCAATTTGCACCAACTATAGGGAAAAAAAGGAGTTGACATGGACAAGCTTCCCAACAGCTAAATTTGTTGGAACATGGACTTTTCATGTTGTTAAATTGATGCTCCAAACAATTTAGTAGTACTCAGACCATGAAGGAGAGCAATTCACTTATTATATAAAAGGTGTACCTAATACTGTTGCCACTCAACATAAAGTTAGTTTATGAAATTCATTTACAAGAACACACAGAAGTGGATATCAACAATATTCAAAGAAATGAAAACACTTCAAATACTTTATATATTGATTATTTTTTGTAGAAATTTGCTGGCTTTCACTAATAAAGAAAAAAATATTCTGTTTTCCTCCTCCCATATGAGCATGAATGGTACAATTCATAAATTCAGTATACGATAAATGATTGTACTCACAGCTTGCGATGATTGTGTTTTACTCGTGACATCACAGCAACGAATCAGCAGGCTTACAACTTGGTACAGCTTGCCGAACTCTGCATATTGGTACTTAATCGGAGGACCAGGACCTTCATCTAAAGCGACTTTCATGAATGTTGAAGGAACATTTAACTGAAGAAGTTGCATTCTCTGTAAATACAAACAAGACAAATTACAAACTGAAGGAAAATAAAACAAATTTACAAGTAGAACTGCCATGATTGCACAACAATTTTTTTTTGTGGAAAACCAAAATACGGAAAATGAACCAACACAAACAAATAATTTCAACTCTTTGTTCTCATGGAACAACAGCAGCAAGCAGGACCTGTTGGTATGCACAATTTGTCAATCACAGCTACCATTTCATTCGCAGTCCCATGGGCCATCTGTCGAACTGCCTCCTTCCCTAACTAATGATAAAAATGCAAAAAAAAAAAAAAAAAAAAAAAAAATAATAATAAAAAATAATAATAATAATAATTTTCCAAATTTTCATTTAATAGAGCTGAATTTTTGACAGATACCATAACTTGGGCTATAAGGTTGCCCTGCAAATTTCGCTTGGATCCAATGAAAAGTTTTTAAATTATGCACTTATTTTTTAATTAACCCTCCGAGCAGTTTGAACATGCTGTGCGCATTCAAGGTCACCCCTTTCGAAAACTGCTGGACCGTGGTGGTGGTGGTGGTGGTGGGGGGGGGGAGTGAAATGCACCTATCAACAGCATCGAATGAACCTGCTTTCAAGCAGATAAAGAAAAAACAAGAAGAGGAAATCCCCACCTTGCCATAAGGAAAATGAAAGAAACCATACGATAGTTTTCCCCGTCGCAGAACAAGTGCTCTGGGATAGCAAACACTCAACTCGTCTTGCAGTAGATGGGGGGGGGGGGGGTTGTTCCAATCTTGACCTACTTAACTTCCTGTTAGACCGCAGTGCACCCTTTCTCCCAGTGATGCAGCTGCTTTGAAGTTTACTCTTTTTGACTTACGATGTCAATGAGGGATTGCAGAAAAAAAGTGAAACATAACAAAAGGAAAAAGATTGAAAATTTTTCGGCTGTAGGATTTTAAAATTCAAGGACTTTCCTGGCTAATTAAAGAAATTCAAGTACATTCCAGGCCTTTAATATTTTTTTTAATTCAAGGACTTTCCAGGTTTTCAAGGATGCGTGGGCACCCTGTATGCATTGAGTCATCAAACGTTGAAGAGTGTTGCTGTTGCATGGTGTTTTTACAAGCAGTTTTCTGATGGCTTAGAAGCAACCTGCAATATGTGTGATGCCATTTTAAGGTGCAAGGGAACCACTTCTGCCTTGTGGATTCACCTGCGATTCTTATATTGGGAGCAAGGAGGAGTACAATTCACGCTTCGGGAGGCTTTGCAGAAAAACAAATTCTTGTAGCTGCAAGCTACTTAAGCAGGGAACTAGCTCCTTGTCAGAATGCTGGCTAAATGCAAGGGATGAGACACTATGCATTGAGTCAGCAATGAGTCATCAAACGTTGAAAAGTGTTGCTGTTGCATGGTGTTTTTACAAACAGTTTTCTGATGGCTTAGAAGCAACCTGCAATATGTGTGATGCCATTTTAAGGTGTAAGGGAACCACTTATGCCTTGTGGATTCACCTGCGATCCTTATATGGGGAGCAAGAAGGAGTACAATTTGTGCATTGCGAGGCTTTGCAGAAAAACAAGTGAAAATATGATGAAGACAGAAAGTGTAGACTCACAGGGACCATCCAGTAGCCCATCGGTAACTGTGGCATCTTCCTCGACGTCTGTAACTAACTACCGTTCATCCAGAACTGCTAAAGCTTTTAAAACCAAATAATGTGGCAAGGATCGTACTGAACTGATTCACCAAACTCTGGCACAAATGATCCCACAAGATCAACTTCTTATCGATTTTGTTGAGGGCAATGGTTTCCGCAACTTCACGGAAGTAATTGTGCCAGGATAAGAGGTTTCCTGTTCCAAAACTGTGTCTACTTGCAAGAAAAGATTGCAAATTACGACTTCATTGCACTAGATATAGATTCTTGGATTCCTTTGGCTATGGACTTATAAGTCACGAAAATGCACACTGCTTGGGTAATAACTGGGAGAGACAAACTTTTACACTGTCAACAGAGGAGATTGGCCAGAGACATACTGCTGTGAACTTGCAAGAGCACTAGAAACAGTTGTTGGTGAATGGGACATTAATAATAGATTAGCTGGGATAGTTACAGACAATGTCAGCAATATGACATGGGTAGCAGATGCTCTGGATCAAGACGGTGGTGTACGCTGAGCTGCCCATACTATGCAGCTCAGTGTGCAAAAAGGTCTCAAGCTAGAGGTTGTAAAGGATATAGTTGCTAAAGCATCAGCAATAGTGACACATTTTCAGGCACTTAACTATGGCAACTGCAGCATTGAAACATAAGGAACGGCAGCTAGATCTTTCCGAGGTAAAACTTATTCATCTGTGTCCAGCCCATTGAAATTTGGATTACTTCATGTGTGTAAGCTTGGTTAGGAACAAAACTGCAGCAAATGCAGTACTGGGTGATCGCTCAGTAAGTGAAGTCAGTGTAACACAACGCCTGGAGCTTACAGATGTACGGTGGACAACATTAGAGGGACTGATAACAGTTATTAAACCTCTACAGGTAACAACAGCTCTATTCTGTTCATGCGAAGAATGCCTGTCCATGGTCAGGCCCGCAGTTCGAAGTTTGCTTAACATTCACCTTTTACTAAGGTAGATGATAATCCCCTTTTTCAATTGTTCAAGGAAATAGTTTCCCAAGATTTGCGCTAACGTTTCCTGATGGACAGGACCAAAGGAGAGGACAAACCTAGCAAGCAGCAAGTGCCCTAGGCCCCAGATGCAAAAACTTGCAACATGAAGACAAAAGGCAGAGGATGCCACGTGGGACCACATCACTTTCAAACTTGAAGAACTCCATCCAAATACTCCAAAATAATGTCTTCACAAGAGAGACATCGAACTGCTTTGAATTTTCTCTTTCAGCACGAGTCCGTAGCAACAGAACCTGTGCAACAACAGCTCCAGCATTACAGAAGTGACGCTACCTTAGAACACAATGCTAACCCACTGAAATAGTGGAAGGCCCATCGTGAGACGATCCCTACATACAAATACATATCACTAAGCTGTTTTCTGAAACTCAAAGGTCAGCTCCCCAAAGAAATACAAACTACCAGATAACTTTTACTGTTGCCGATTCACGCATCGTTACACAGCTTGCATGTGGCTGGGAACCTTGGTTATTTCTTCATGAGCTGCGGCCGAAGTTGCGATTAGTCGATCCAGATCTTCGTCTGCGATGTGTTTTGTCAGGTGTGGTTCGGTAAGACACGTTTTAGTCCAACCAATCATCTCATAATATTCATTAGCATCCAAATTTAATTGCGGCACTTAGAATTCTCTTATGACATCATTCTTTTATTGTTGTCTAGCTTTCTTTATTCTTCTCCTTCCAAGAGCTTTAATGTGGGTGCGTTCGTCCACAGTCATACTTAGCAATACATTTTCTGGGTGACTGAAGAACACGTTTCTCTTGATCACTGCATCAATGATTACTTTGCACTTCAAATCCATGAAGTGCAAATAATAATGTCATATCATTATTATTTGAAATGATAAATGAGTGTCAGCAGAAAATATAACTTTTCCAATGGCTACAAAATTAACTTCAAAGAGTGACTATCACAGGGAAACACACACACACTCACACATCAAGACATGAAATCCATTGGAAAAATTTCTCCAAATTGGGTACAGAGTATTTCTTGGCTGTTCAGTTGGCAATCTTGACAAAACAAAAATTCTTAACATTCAGTCCACTCAAAACTCTTAACTCACTTTTGCAGGTCATTATATTATTGTTTGCCAAGAATAGGAGAATCAATGCCAAACAATAGACATGCTGTTGCTTTTAACTTCTCCTAGCCCAGCCTACTTCAAGCCAACACCATTAAATAACTTATGCAAAATTCCATAAAGGGGAGTGTGTGAAAGATGGATTCACTTGAAAGCAATGTCTTATTCTTCAATCCCTACTGGCTTAAGTGCTAATAACCGTACCTGAAGGTGAGATGTAAACCAGTCCATCACACGACAACAAAAAAAAAAAAAAAAAATACTATTGTTGAAGAATATTTGGAAACTTACACAATTTTAAGCTTCAGTATAAGTATAAATTAGTGTTGAGGTACCAGCTAGTTCTGTGTGACATCGACCAAAAGACCCCAATTCACTGGGTTTTGTTTCAGAATCTTTAGGTGGAACAACCGACTGGAACTGTCAGCTGTGGGCTAATCCCCAGCACTGGTGTACTTTCCTGTTAAAAAAGACACAAAGAAATACTTTCAAGGACTCTACTGTGGGGTATGGTGGACCTACCACACTTGAGAAGGATGGCCCACTGCGGAAACAACATAGAAATGGCATATGAGAAAGAGATCTCGGCTGAGTGAGCATAAGATTGGTGTATGGAATACTAGAAGAATAAGTGGGAAAATGAATGAGATGATTGAAGAAATTATTAAGTATAGATTGGATGTGCTGTGAGTAAGTGAAACCATAAAGAAGGAAAGTGGGATAGAAGTAAATGGAACGGTGAGTGTGGTTTGGAATGTTGGATAATGTGAAAGGACAGGCTGGTGTAGGTGTGATTTTAAGTGAAAAGATGAAGAACAACTCGATTAACTATAGCTGCATAAGTGAGAGAATTCTTTGGATTCGTTTGAAAGTGAAACTTCAGAGAATAGTAATTGTCATAGTGTTTGCTCCTTGGGACTCTGAACCTCATGTTAGGAAGGAAGATTTCTGGAATGAGTTAAAAACTGTTTTGAGTCAGTATAGTGCTAAACAGAAATTTATAATAGCAGGGAATTTCAATGCTAGAGTAGGTGTGCAGAATGCAATATTTTTTTTTTTTTTTTTTTTTTTTTGATAATGGTGAGAGATTAATTGAGCTTTGCATTGACAGTGGTTTGTGTGTATCTAATGCATTTTTCAACTACAAGTATATCAACACATATGTTCGGGAAGGGATGTAAGGTCAGGTGATGCGTAACATCACAGCCTCTCCTTGACAAATGTCAACCCCGCCTTCTCGTGGTGCATCCTGTTCCCACTAAAGGGGCTCAGACGACCGCCCATAGCGGTATAACTATACCATCGGGATTAGAGGAAATTCTATCCCACACTCACCAACCCGCTTGGCCAGCGTGGTGAGTTATGGCCAAACCCCTCCAAAATGACTCCACAACTTAAATCTTGGCCCTCAGTCTCCGGCAGCTGGAATGTACCTGGCCAAGGCAGCGGCCAGTGCGACATGAAGGCAGAGGGTGCTAAGAATCCCCGGAGGACCGGACTAGGCTGCCATCTGATGCTGACCTTGGCAACGTACAATGGACGCTCCCTATCTTCTGATTCAAGGCTTCTTGAATTGGAAGAGGAACTACAAAGGATCAAGTGGGACATCGTGGGGCTAAGTGAGGTAAGGAGAAAAGGAGAAGATCTCATCGAACTGAAAAGTGGACATCTCTTCTACTATCGTGGGACAGATACCGGCAGAACTAGTGGTGTTGGATTTATAATAAACAAGAAACTGAAGGATAAAGTTGTAGAAGTTGAAAGTTCCTCTGACAGAGCTGCACGACTCGTTATCCAACTATCGAGAAGATACCAGGCTCAGATTATTCAAACTTATGCACCCACCACAAGTCATCCTGAAGAAGAAATTGAAGAATTTTATGAGGAAATTTGTCATCTAAATAATAAAGGTAAGCAGCACTTGAAAATAATTATGGGAGATTTCAATGCAAAAGTAGGGCAACGGCAACAGAATGAAACTTCAGTAGGTAAATTCGGTCACGGCAACAGAAACCAGCGTGGAAATACTCTCGTTGAGTTTGCAGAGGCAGAAGGGTTTTTCATCTTGAACTCCTTCTTCAAGAAAAAGCCACACAGGAAATGGACATGGAGACATCCAAATGGGACGACAAGTGAAATTGATTTTATTATGTGTAACAAAAAATTCGTCATAGAAGACTGCAGTGTGCTAAACAAGTTCAACACAGGTAGTGACCATAGATTGGTGAGATGTAAGATGCACCTCAACACTAAACTTGAACGTGGCAAGCTCATAAGACAAACAAAATCTATTGACATAACCAACCTTAAAAAACACCATAATACCTTCAAGTTGGAACTGAAGAACAGGTTCTCTGCTTTAGAAGGCCTAACATCGGAAGAAGTGGACATCTCTGAAGTTAACAGAAAAGTAACCAAAGCTCTTATGGAAACAGCAACAAAATTAGCTGGGTCTAAGAACAAGTTGCATGTAAATAAATTATCAGGAAAAACGAAAATGTTGATGCAAAAAAGAAGAGAGATGAGGACAACTAAAGAAGATGTGACTTCCAAAGTGGAATATATAGAGCTATGCAAGACAGTACGAAAAAGTATCACTGAAGACGTAAGGAAATTCAACTGTGAACTAGTGAGGAAAGCAATTGAAAATAACCAAAGCCTAAAGATAGCGAAGGGACATCTCAGTAAGGGAAGAAAACAGATTATGGCACTGAGAAAAGAAGATGGTTCTGTAACAAGAAATAGAGGCGAAATTTTGACAAGAGTGAAAGATTTCTACTCCAAATTATATGAAAGGGATGATACATGCACTCCAGACATCATGAAAGATACCAGTACCAGAGTTCCTCCAGTCCTTCCAGCAGAAGTTGCACATGCAATCAAGAACATGAAGCGGGGAAAAGCTCCAGGAGAAGATGGAATTACTGTAGACATCATACAAGAAGCAAGTGGAGAAATCGAAACAGTACTCGCCCAAATTTTCACTCGATGCCTTAATGAAGGGAAGATTCCTGAAGATTGGAACACCGCTACAATGATCCTGCTACATAAGAAAGGTAACATTGAGGATCTCGGAAACTACAGACCTATCAGCCAAAGTGTTTATAAAATCTTCACTAAAGTTCTTTCACACCGCTTGAAGGTAACACTGGACATGGCTCAACCGAGAGAACAAGCTGGATTCAGGAGTGGCTACAGCACAATAGATCATATCCATGTGCTGAGAGAACTAATTGAAAGAGCGAGGGAATATGAACTTCCATTGTGCATGGCTTTTATCGATTATGAAAAAGCCTTTGATTCGGTGAAACCATCAGCAGTTACAATGGCTCTGAAAACCTGCGGCATTGAAGATGCATACATTAATATTATTAATAACATCTATGAAAATGCAAGTGCAAAGATTAGGCTGTTTGAAAATACAACACACATAAAAATTGGAAAGGGAGTGAGACAAGGTGACACCATATCTCCGAAGCTCTTTAATGCCACATTGGAGGGTGTTTTTCAGTCACTGAGCTGGGAAAACAAGGGGATAAAGATTAATGGAGATTATCTAACCCACCTTCGTTTTGCTGATGACGTAGTCATTTTTGCAACTAGCCCATCAGAGCTGCAGAGTATGATCCAGGAACTTGCTGACAAGAGTAAAGAAGTGGGATTAAAAATGAACTTTCAGAAGACAAAAGTGATGTTCAATGCTTTTACAAGAAATGAAGATTTATCGATTTTTGGGGAAAAGCTGGAGATAACAGACACGTACGTTTATCTTGGACAGCAGATATCAAGTGAGGGTCACATTGATGAAGAAATTAATCAGCGTACAAAACTTGCCTGGAGAGCTTTTGGAAGAAACAGCATAATTTTCAAGAGCAATATGCCATTATGTCTTAAAAGAAAAGTGTTTGATCAATGCATCCTTCCAGTGCTTACGTATGGTGCAGAGACGTGGACCTTAACTAAAAGAGACATACAAAGGCTGCAGACAACTCAAAGCAGCATGGAGAGGTGCATACTTGGTGTAACCAGGAGAGATAAGAAGAGGAAATCGTGGATCCGAAAAATGACAAGAGTGGAAGACATCATGATCAGAGTTAAATCCCTGAAATGGCAATGGGCTGGACATACTGCCAGAAGGACACATCATCGATGGACAGCCGAAATTTTAGATTGGATTCCAAGGGACAGGAAAAGACCCAGAAGAAGACCACATGGGAGATGGGTGGATGAAATTCGAAAGTATGCAGGGGTGACATGGAGGAGACTGGCACAAGACAGACCGTTGTGGAGGAAACTTGGGGAGACCTTCGTCCAGCAGTGGATTGATAATGGTTGACAATGATGATGATGATGATGTTCGGGAAAATTGTACTGTGGAACAAAACAGTAAGAGTGTAATAGATTTTGTTGTTTATGATCAACATCTAAAACACTTAATTGTTGACACTCGTGTGATGAGAGGTGCAGATGTTGGCTCTGTTCATTACTTGGTAGCAGTGGCGGCTCGTGGCAACTGAAACAGGTGGGGCCAGTAGCCGAAGTCAAACAATGAAATAAAAAAAACTGTCATTATTAGGCCAACTATTCAGACCCCACCCCACCCCTAAGATTCCTTTACTCTGTCTGCCTCTGCTTACCCCCTTGACTCACAATAATGCCCAAATAAGGTACAAATGTGTCAACTATTGTATTGCACACAAATAAAAATGTCCTCAGAATAGAATGCATAACTATTAACAGAAAAATGTTAAAACTCCTTAAATAAATTTTTTACCTTAAAACATATGAGCATTAACTTATGTTAGTTGTGCTTTGTGTTTCTTCAGATTTTTCAATTGAGGAATAATCACAGGATTCACAGGATAAAAAATGTAGTGAAAAAATAAGGAGGGAACATTTCATGAATTTCGTCCCATATAGAATGAGTACCATACTACCATTTGCATTATTTGAAAGGTTTAATCTTTTTTTAAAGAACTTGTGAAACCTAAAAACATATATGTACTCATGTGCAAATTATACTTACATGTTTTCTCATTTATTTATTTATTTTTAACATAGAAAATCATCTTAGTTAAAACTGAAATTAGTTCTGCAAAGCGTTTGTAAACTTCATACTCTTGGAAACTCAAATTCTTGGGCTGATAAAGCACAGAGTTTTTTAAGTGAAGCTTTTCGACTCAAATTCTTGGGCTGATAAGCACAGAGTTTTTTAAGTGAAGCTTTTCGACTCAAATTCTTGGGCTGATGAGCACTGTTTTTTTTTTTTTAAGTGAAGCTTTTCTTCCAGATTTAAAGCAAAGAACGGAGATATTAACAAGCAAAAAAGTCACAACACGAAGGAACAACACATCACCGAGAGAGACACACCAACAGTAAAAACAACTAACTGAACTTTGCTACGACACTTAAAACACTCCCCACCTTTGAGCTTGGTCGGGGTAAGGTTCTCTGTCAACCCACGGCGTTAAGGAAATGGATACACTCCCGGCCAATCAAATTAGCGCGGGGCCAGGTAGATCTGGCCCCCAAGCTTTTCCCTTAGATAATGGTTTTTGAAGGGAAAGGCTTATCACCATGTAGTTAAGAAGTTAAGAGAAAGAATAAGAATCAGGGAAAAAAAAAAAAAAAAATTCTAGAAATAGAAATTTTTAGGTGGGGCCCGGCCCCTCTGGCCCCTTATGACGAACCGCCACTGCTTGGTAGTGTCATGAGTGAAACTGAATGTTGGTTGGAGAAAAAGGAATACGAAGAGGCATAGGATGGAAAGAATAAAGGTTGAAAAGCTCCTTGAAGATCATCAGCATTATTCTAATTTACTCAAAGAATGAAGGAGCTTGAAGCCATATGTGAGGGATGTAGAAAAGAAGGACATGTTTTAAGAACTGTGTTGTTACTGCCACTGAGGAGGTCTGTGGCACCACAATAGTGGGTAACGTTAGAGGTGATGCTCGGTGGAACAGTGAGATTAAAGAAGCAATAAAGAGAAAGCAAGAAGCATATTTGGGGATGTTGCAAGGTATAATTTCTGAGGATGAATATCGATGTAAGAAGTGCAAAGCATCTAAGCTGGTTCGCCAGAGTAAGGCAAAAGATAAGAAGGAAAAGGTGAAAAGGCAGGAATTGGCTTTTTGGAAAGATAGAAAAACTTTCTGAAAGTACATTAGACTCAGGAAAAATAGGGGGAAAAATTCCAAGTTGTGTGAAGAAAAAATTCTAAGTTGATGGGGTGAACACTTCTAGGAGTTATTAGATCAAGAAAGCAAAAGTGATTCTGAGGCAGATGTCACAGTGAGAGATGGAAGCACAGGAGAGATCTCAAGATAAGAGGTGTGCAAAGCTCTAAAATCTCTTCAGAATGGTAAGACTCCAGAAGTAGACGGCATAACTACTGAGATGTTAAAATATGGTGGTGACTCTGTAATTGACTGGTTAACTGAAATTTGCCAGTTGCGCTGGAAGTTAGGAATGGTCCCCCAGGATTCGAAGAACGCTATTATCCTTTGTGTAAGGAAAAAGGTGATGTCATGACTGCAAGAATTATTGTGGTATTAGCTTACTGAGTGTACAAGGGAAAGTGTTTGGTTAGGTTGTTATTGAAAAGGTACAAGGTCTTACATAAGAGAAAGTGTGGGATGGTCAGAATGGTTTTATGCCTGGTAAAGGCTGCACTAACCAAATTTCTGCATTATGCATGATGATTGAAAAATATCTGACTGTTGGTAAGAAAGTTTTTGCTACCTTCATAGATTTAGAAAAAGCATATGACCGAGCAAATAGGACACTTCTGTGGAAGGTACTGAATAAATACAGAATTACTGGGAATCTACTTAATAGTGTAAAAGCCATGTTATGCTGGCAGTAGAGCTTGTGTATGAATGAATGGTGTTGTATCAAAATGGTTTTCCATTGATGCAGGAGTCAGAGAAGGTTGTGTAATGTCACCATGGCTGTTTAATATATTTATGGATGCACGCATGATATACTGGTTTATGTCTTGGCAAATATCCATGCGTGCAGATTGCTGTATGCTGATGATACAGTTCTGTTAGCTGAGAGCAAAAGTGAATTGCAGAGTATGTATGAAGTTTGTATGAAATTCAAATTGAGTATAAATAAGGAAAAAAACTAAAATTATGGTTTTTGAGTGAGAAACTGTTATTACTGAATGCAAGAAAAGTCTAAATGGCACAGTGATTGACCAAGTGAATAAGTTTGTGTATTTAGAAAGCATGTTTGACACAGAGAACAAATTAGATGGTGAAATTAGTAGGCGAGTGAATTCTTCATTGAAAGTCATAGCTGCTTTAGGAGGTTTTCACAGAAATGATGGGTTCTTAAGAGAGCCTCACATGGCTGTGTATGAAAGTGAAATTGTTCCTAATCTGATGTACAGCAGTGAAACCTGGGCATTTCAGAAGAGACATAGGAGTTGTTTGTGTGCTGGAGACAGGTGTTACTTACTAAAAGTTTGTGGCAAGAGACTCTGTGATCAGGTGAAAAATGAAGATGTGCGGCGGTTGTGTAGTGTGAGGCAAAATGTTGTTAATAAAGTGAAGACTAATATTCCTAGGTGGTTTGGCCATGTTGAAAGAATGAGTGATGAGATGCTTACTAAGAAAAATTTTCTGTCCAAGGGGTAGGACACAAAGACAGAGGAAGGCCAAGGAAGTCACAGGAGGGTCAGATTAAGGGCTGTCTGTCTGCATGAGAAAAAGATGAGTATGAAGGTCTTGTGTACGTCATGTGATGGATGCCAGTGAAGCCTGAGTTGTGTCAAAATCGCTGTAAATGGAGAAGTTTGATATGGCAACAGTAAGTAAATAATTTAATCAGTTAAAAATTTATCTGGTAGTTTGTATTTCTTTGTGGAGCTAACCTCTGAATCTCAGAGAACAGCTTGGTGATATGTATGTATGTATAAATGCTATTCTTCTTTATTTTCTGTTTCACACGTTACAACTTTAATATCTTGACCAAGGAAGGCAGTGTGCAATTTATTACTTCTAAGAAGTGGCATTATGTAGTTTATAATGATAACAAAAATGCTGACTCACCATTTCTTTAGTTGAAAATCCCACTTGTTGCAGCCTGAATTAAACAACTGGAATATATATATCACTATCTAATGAATGCATGAGAACTATTGATGAAATGGAATTAATTAAAAACCTTTAAAAATGGAATAAAATAAAAATAAAAATAAAATAAAAGCATGCAAGGAACTTACCCATTATTAAGAAACGTGAAAGCCTGTCAATGTTAACACACCATTTTTAATGACTGCCAAGTTCCTTGGTTCCTTATATTCAAATTTTACTCGATTTTTAAAAGTTTTTACTTCCTACCATTTTATCAACAGTTTTCATACATTCATTAGATAAAGTGATATATATATATATATATATATATATATATCATCATCATCATCATTGTCAACCATTATCAATCCACTGCTGGACGAAGGTCTCCCCAAGTTTCCTCCACAACGGTCTGTCTTGTGCCAGTCTCCTCCATGTCACCCCTGCATACTTTCGAATTTCATCCACCCATCTCCCATGTGGTCTTCTTCTGGGTCTTTTCCTGTCCCTTGGAATCCAATCTAAAATTTCGGCTGTCCATCGATGATCTGTCCTTCTGGCAGTATGTCCAGCCCATTGCCATTTCAGGGATTTAACTCTGATCATGATGTCTTCCACTCTTGTCATTTTTCGGATCCACGATTTCCTCTTTTTATCTCTCCTGGTTACACCAAGTATGCACCTCTCCATGCTTCTTTGAGTTGTCTGCAGCCTTTGTATGTCTCTTTTAGTTAAGGTCCACCTCTCTGCACCATACGTAAGCACTGGAAGGATGCATTGATCAAACACTTTTCTTTTAAGACATAATGGCATATTGCTCTTGAAAATTATGCTGTTTCTTCCAAAAGCTCTCCAGGCAAGTTTTGTACGCCGATTAATTTCTTCATCAATGTGACCCTCACTTGATATCTGCTGTCCAAGATAAACGTACGTGTCTCTTATCTCCAGCTTTTCTCCATCAATCGATAAATCTTCATTTCTTGTAAAAGCATTGAACATCACTTTTGTCTTCTGAAAGTTCATTTTTAATCCCACTTCTCTACTCTTGTCAGCAAGTTCCTGGATCATACTCTGCAGCTCTGATGGGGTAGTTGCAAAAATGACTACGTCATCAGCAAAACGAAGGTGGGTTAGATAATATCCATTAATCTTTATCCCCTTATTTTCCCAGCTCAGCGACTGAAAAACACCCTCCAATGTGGCATTGAAGAGCTTCGGAGATATGGTGTCACCTTGTCTCACTCCCTTTCCAATTTTTACGTGTGTTGTATTTTCAAACAGCCGAATCTTTGCACTTGCATTTTCATAGATGTTATTAATAATATTAATGTATGCATCTTCAATACCACAGGTTTTCAGAGCCATTGTAACTGCTGATGGTTTCACCGAATCAAAGGCTTTTTCATAATCGATAAAAGCCATGCACAATGGAAGTTCATATTCCCTCGCTCTTTCAATTAGTTCTCTCAGTACGTGGATATGATCTATTGTGCTGTAGCCACTCCTGAATCCAGCTTGTTCTCTCGGTTGAGCCATGTCCAGTGTTACCATCAAGCGGTATGAAAGAACTTTAGTGAAGATTTTATAAACTACTGATAGGAGGCTGATAGGTCTGTAGTTTCCGAGATCCTCAATGTCACCTTTCTTATGTAGCAGGATCATTGTAGCGGTGTTCCAATCCTCAGGAATCTTTCATTCATTAAGGCATCGAGTGAAAATTTGGGCGAGTACTGTTTCGATTTCTCCACTTGCTTCTTGTATGATGTCTACAGTAATTCCATCTGCTCCTGGAGCTTTTCCCTGCTTCATGTTCTTGATTGTATGTGCAACTTCTGCTGGAAGGACTGGAGGAACTCTGGTACTGGTATCTTTCATGATGTCTGGAGTGCATGTATCATCCCTTTCATATAATTTGGAGTAGAAATCTTTCACTCTTGTCAAAATTTCGCCTCTATTTCTTGTTACAGAACCATCTTCTTTTCTCAGTGCCATAATCTGTTTTCTTCTCTTACTGAGATGTCCCTTTGCTATCTTTAGGCTTTGGTTGTTTTCAATTGCTTTCCTCACTAGTTCACAGTTGAATTTTCTTACGTCTTCAGTGATACTTTTTCTTACTGTCTTGCATAGCTCTATATATTCCACTTTGGAAGTCACATCTTCTTTAGTTGTCCTCATCTGTCTTCTTTTTTGCATCAACATTTTCGTTTTTCCTGATAATTTGTTTACATGCAACTTGTTCTTAGACCCAGCTAATTTTGTTGCTGTTTCCATAAGAGCTTTGGTTACTTTTCTGTTAACTTCAGAGATGTCCACTTCTTCCGATCTTAGGCCTTCTAAAGCAGAGAACCTGTTCTTCAGTTCCAACTTGAAGGTATTATGGTGTTTTTTAAGGTTGGTTATGTCAATAGATTTTGTTTGTCTTATGAGCTTGCCACGTTCAAGTTTAGTGTTGAGGTGCATCTTACATCTCACCAATCTATGGTCACTACCTGTGTTGAACTTGTTTAGCACACTGCAGTCTTCTATGACGAATTTTTTTGTTACACATAATAAAATCAATTTCACTTGTCGTCCCATTTGGATGTCTCCATGTCCATTTCCTGTGTGGCTTTTTCTTGAAGAAGGAGTTCAAGATGAAAAACCCTTCTGCCTCTGCAAACTCAACGAGAGTATTTCCACGCTGGTTTCTGTTGCCGTGACCGAATTTACATACTGAAGTTTCATTCTGTTGCTGTTGCCCTATTTTTTGCATTGAAATCTCCCATAATTATTTTCAAGTGTTGCTTACCTTTATTATTTAGATGACAAATTTCCTCATAAAATTCTTCAATTTCTTCTTCAGGATGACTTGTGGTGGGTGCATAAGTTTGAATAATCTGAGCCTGGTATCTTTTCGAGAGTTGGATAACAAGTCGTGCAGCTCTGTCAGAGGAACTTTCAACTTCTACAACTTTATCCTTCAGTTTCTTGTTTATTATAAATCCAACACCACTAGTTCTGCCAGTATCTGTCCCACGATAGTAGAAGAGATGTCCACTTTTCAGTTCGATGAGATCTTCTCCTTTTCTCCTTACCTCACTTAGCCCCACGATGTCCCACTTGATCCTTTGTAGTTCCTCTTCCAATTCAAGAAGCCTTGAATCAGAAGATAGGGAGCGTCCATTATACGTAGCCAAGGTCAGCATCAGATGGCAGCCTAGTCCGGTCCTCCGGGGATTCTTAGCACCCTCTGCCTTCATGTCGCACTGGCCGCTGCCTTGGCCAGGTACATTCCAGCTGCCGGAGACTGAGGGCCAAGATTTAAGTTGTGGAATCATTTTGGAGGGGTTTGGCCATAACTCACCACGCTGGCCAAGCGGGTTGGTGAGTGTGGGATAGAATTTCCTCTAATCCTGATGGTATAGTTATACCGCTATTGGCGGTCGTCAGAGCCCCTTTAGTGGGAACAGGATGCACCACGAGAAGGCGGGGTTGACATTTGTCAAGGAGAGGCTGTGATGTTACGCATCACCTGACCTTACATCCCTATATATATATATATATTGTGTGTTTAATTTAAGCTGCAGCAAGCAGGATTTTTAACTAAAAAATGGTGAATCAGCATTTTAGTTATTATAAACTGCATAATGTCACTTCTTAGAAATAACAGGTTGCATGCTGCCTCAGTCAAGACATTAAAGTTATAATGTGTGAAACAAAAGATTAAGAAGAATAGCATATATTCTTCGATGATAATATTAACAATACCACATAATGCAGCAAGCTTAATTCACATATGCTTGAGCTAATTCAAAGGGAAAAAAGAACCTTTTGCAAATGTGGAAAGACAGTCACATGATGGGAGGAGAAAAGACTGAGGCTCTCGCATCTCTTGTCTAGAGTAAAAAGTGGTGGGTCAGGAGAAAATGGGACTCATCTGCACATTACATAGTATATCTGCTAGCAAGTAATTTTCTGCAGTTTTTCTGGTTTTGTTGGTAATACTGCAAAAATTATCATGATACATTTACTAACCAGTTTAATGTAATTTCTTTGATTCACCTCGCATTTCTGGTTTTAATCCAAGAGAGAGAAAAAAAGTCCTTAAGTTTTTATTTCCTTTTTTCAGATATTTACCATTTCCTTTTTTGACCATCAGCATATACAACTGCTTGTAAACCATACAGTTTTAAAGTGCATCTCACAAGATTATGGACAACTGAATTTTTGGAACAAAGGCTAAAGAAAAAGCGTAACAACTATACAAATTTTTATGTTTGAATAAAATTAAAAAGGATAAGTACAATATGGAAAAAAAAAACATAATACACACAGAATTTATGTGAAAAATTAATGTGAAAATGAGGCTGTCTCAAAAGTATGTGAATAACCGATATTTTCCAGTTTATATTCAAATTCCTGATCCATTGTTATGAATTGTTTTGAAACTTGAACAGGCATGCTCTGAACAAGGCAAGGCTTTGCAAAAGTTCCTGCTTCAGGGAGAACCAGCAAAGTTGTATCTGCTGCTGTAATTCATTCACAGCTGAAAAATGATGACCAATTTGCATAGACATCATGTGCTAGGATTTAGGGTCAGGACTCTTGGTTAGCCACCTCATAACAGTCACTTGGTTCTGCCAAAACAGAAAATTCTAGCTCTGGGCATATGACTTAATTGTCTTGGAACTTTAAAACTTGGTGTGGATCAAAGCATTGTCCTGTTGAAATGTCCAATATTTGCCTCATATTGTCTCTGTAATTGGGAGTAAATGGCTTTTCTAGTACTTTTCAATAGTCACCTGATGCTTGCTGACCTTGCAAGAAAGCAATATCAGCCACACCATTATAGCTGAATGCCCCACACACCATGAAAGAGCCGCTCCTAGTTGGTTGAAGAAAGAGCAATGTTCCCACCTCGGGTCATGCCAGTAGTAAGCCCAGCCATCTGGACCATCCAGATTGAATTTCTCATCACTGAATAACACTGTTAATAATCCGTCTTTTCAGTGCTTGTGTGATTTGGCCCACAAAATATGCGCATCTTTGTGGTGTGGCTTTAGCAACAGTGTACAGGGCATAATGTGATAGGTATGAAATGTACTTGACTGCAAACGATGAACTGTAGCCCTTGATACTCAACAGATAACCCACTGCCAATTTGATGTAGAGATTTAATTTGGCTAGAAAAGCTAATTGGAAAATCTCTCAATCATCTTGTTTTGATATCTTCTTTGGACACCCAGAGTATTGTTTTGGAGCAGCATTATCACCTTTTGATATCATTTGATAAATACCAAACCTACTGTGATTCATAAGTCTTGTAAAACTTTCAACTTTCATACCTTAGGCCTTTAAATGCCACATTTTAACAACATCGACTAGAGAAAACTGCACATTGTGTGGCATTTTACTATCAATAGGAAACGAAAAATTTCCCCAAAGTTTTAAAAAGTTCCAAGACAATTAAGTCATATGCCCAGAGCTATAATATGCTGATTTTTTAATTTAATGCTTGAAAAGTTGTCCACATACTTTTGAGACAGCCTCATTTTCACGTAAGTTTCTAAAATTAAACTCTGTGAATATTTTGTGCGGTTTTGAATATTATATAATTATTACTTTTTAATTTTAATTAATTTTATTCATGCACACATTTGTTTGTAGTTGTTACAATTTAACTTAAGTTGTTTTTTCCAAAAATTCAGTTGCCATAAACTTCTAAGATACACTTTAGCTTATAACTGCACAAACGCTTAAAATTTCAACAGAAAAAAAAAAAAAAAAATGAAGACTTACCTCAGCAATGCCCAATGATGCATACATTAGAAACAAACTGAAATACTGTGGTAAATGTTCACCATGTTCGGAGACTTCTTTTTTCAGCAAATGTAGCACAGCAAGTAGAAGGCTATCAGACAGGTTTGTGTTTTGATCAAGAACATGAGCTGTGAATAATTGACACACTTTCAGGAATATTTTGGAAAAACATCACTGATGTGAATTTCAAGTTGCTATCATAATGCTTTACGTGTATAACAGAAATAAAAACATGAAATATGTATGACAAAATATTAAAAATTATTTTTCTTTATTAAGTGTCATAAAGTGCAGTAAATTCAAATTTATTCCACATTTCAGATGGGTTACCTACATTCAGACTATGGGAATAAAATTATTGTGTCTACTTATAGTGTAAGTAAGCACATGATAAATTTAAAGTGCACATAAATCACAGCTTAAATAAACTTAACAGTAAACAAACACTGATTAAAAAGTGAAGCAAAATTAAATTATTTTAGTTGCTGAATTTTTATTTTTGAAAATTATAAATTAACCAAATTGTTACAGTATTTTTCCCTCTTGTTTTTTTTTTTTTTTTCTAGAGAACTTCCAAGTAAATCAAATTTGACAATGCTTAAATAGCACTTAAAAACAAGCATGGTGCAACCTAAAATTTAAACAGGTCTTTAAAAATAATAATTAAAAGTCAGATTAAATTGTAATTCTCTCCACTGACAATTGATACGGTAGGTTCAACATTTTCTCAATTTAAAAATTGTTTTTTCTCCTACTTTCATTGTTTGGGAAACAAACAAGTATGCCAAAGCATGGAGAAACATGGTGATGGATTTTATAAATTACTAAACTGAGCAGCAAGAATGAAAGTACACCAAATTAAAGGCACACAACACACACAACACAACACACACACACACACACACACACACACACACACACACACACAAAAAAAAGCCTTATTTGAGTTTCTATATTCTCATATTTGAAGGCATAGTTGATGCATATGATTTACTTATTGTGCCCCTGTACTTATTTTTTCATGAATATAATGAAATTACTAATTATCTGCAGAATGCTTTTTATTTTCTTAGTTGCCTTCCAAAAAAAAAAATGCTTTAACACGAGAATATTAGGCTACGCTCATTTACTCAGTTGGGGAAAATTACAATCTGAATGATAAATACAATAATTTTCCAAAGAAAAAGACTCAAAACAAGTTTAAAAAGGATATCAATTTTAACTTTCTACATTGCAGTAAATCTGTAAAAAAATTAGGAAATTTCTCATGCATTATGAATTCACACAAATTCATAAGGTGCACTTACCAATGCTAACACACCTGACCTGTCTTTTGAGTCACCTCTTGATAGACCTTTCACTTCCTGGTTAGTTGTTTGCTTGTTGATGCCACCAAGTTCACACACACACACACACACACACACACACACACACACACACACACACACACACACATTGGTTTACCCTGCCTAATGAGTAACCTGGTATTTTACCGACTTTCTGAGTAACCGTTTTTATTCCTCTCAAAATCGGTCAATAACTTACTTTATGTATTTATTTACCCATAGTGTTATATTTAGATGTGTAAGATATATGTAATAGTAATAAAACGCTGTGAGTAACCATGCGTATAGAAACAACTTTCTGAGTAACTGGATAACATCAGTAGAATGCCGCGCATACGAGTAACAAGTGGATTATTTACATTTTCAGACGATCGGGCGGTCGATCATAAACCGGTAGCTGATCATCTTCTCTATACAAACCTGCGGTTAGTATCCCCGGTTGCTAATTAAGTTGCTGGAGATCAGAAAGATCCCCTGAGGAATTACCATCTCTTTACCCCATTGTTAACTATCACATGAAGCGACGAGTGGACGGGAAGGTCCGGTTGGGGCACTGACATTAACGTGGTTATTCATTCTCTTGGCCATCGGCTCAAAGGGTTTAAGAATTCTTATGTTTGGTGTCCGGACTCAATTACACACGAAAAATTACACCGAATGAAATTCCTCAGCAAAAATTACACAAGGAAGAAATTACACAGAAAAAATTGCACAAGTCGGAAATTACACATAGAATGAGTTTAACAACAGATTATACATACAAAGTTTGTAGCCATGATTATACAAAATCACGAAACTAACTTAGACTGTAGACGGTCTCTGGAAGGAGGCGGAGCCCGGGGGTCAGAGCCCCTACACAAAATTTTAGTAAAATCTACAGTTTTTCAATTTAGAACCACCAAATTTGGTAACAGTTTACCAAATTTGGTGGTTCTAAATTGAAAACTGTAGATTTTATGAAAAATGTGTGTGTGTGTGGGGGGGGGGTGTGTGGAGAAGCTGACTTCCCGGGCTAAGACCCCTTCCAAAAACCGTCTACAGTCTAATTTAGAGTTTCATGTGATAGTATACAAAATTTGATGGTTTTAAATTGAAAACTAGATTTTACGAAAATTTTGTATGGGGGCCCCTGATCCCCCCCCCCGGCTCTGACCCCTTCCAAAAACCATCTACAGTCTAAGTTAGAGTTTTATGTTTTTGTATAATCATGCCTACAAATTTTGTATAATTTGCTGTAAAATTCATTCTATGTGTAATTTCCGACTTGTATAATTTTTCGTATAATTTCTTCCGTGTGTAATTTTTGCTGAGGAATTGCATTCCGTGTAATTTCTTCCTGTGTAATTTTATCATGCAACCGTTATGTTTGTAAATGAAAAAACCATTAGAAAGTACCACGTACTCACCAAAAATTATGGTAACCTCCAATGACAACAGACTTCCAACACGTCATTCATCGTGATGTAACTGGGCTTCTGAGGTTAATAGACTTCTTGCTTACGCTTCTTACTTCTGGGTGTGAAACATCGGTTTTTTTTGTTTTGTTTTTCCCTTAGCCTTATGAGATGTTACTCAAAAAGCTTGTCAATTCTATAAAAATCACACATACAACTCATTCATACCATTCAAGTAAAAACTATGTACATAACCTTACATTCATAGGTGATTAAACCTTGGTCAACTGTAATTATCAAACTCCTCCTTCTGTTTCACAACCTCTGCTACTCCCACAGCAATTGTCACACCCATTCAGCCACTCACATCCAATCCTCTAGTACTTTCAACAGGCCTCTGTCATCTTCAGGAGGCAGGTGTGTCTCACCCGCCCACCACAGCTCAAGTGAGCAGAGCCATCGAGGCATGGGCCCCAGTCGCTATCGCTGAATCGTTGTGTCTCTGGCGCCATCTATTGTCCCTGCTGCTCTTTTTTCCCTCTTTCTTTTTACGCTGCTGTTCAAGTTTTATTAGGGCTTTCCATTGTTCGTTTAGGTTACTTGGCTCATTAATGTTGCATAGAGTGAAAGATTTCTACTCCATCATGGAGGACCTATGGGGTCACCACTGTCAACTTTATTTGCTGAAATTATAATGAGTGACATTGAAGAAAAAATAATAAGTAAACTCGAGGATCCACCACTGATATACTGCAGATATGTTGATGACATTTTTCTGTTATCCAGGCTAAAAAATGATGAACTTGAGGACTTGACAAAAAAGTATAGTGAAATTTATCCATCTATAGAACTGACAGTTGAACAAGAACATGACAATACTTTGGCATTTTTGGACATTTTGATTGTTAAAACAGAGGAGAATATGCAATTCAGAGTGCATAGAAAATCTTCATATATCCCAGTACTTATAGCATTTCAGTCATCACATCCACTAACACATAAAAAAAATAGTATTAAAACACTAATTAAAAGAAGTTTAACACACTCATCAATTGAACAGTATAGAAATGAAGAAATTGAATATATTGAAAAACTTGCATATGATTTTGGATACCCTAAACAGGTATTAAAAAATGGATTTATGAAGTAACTCAGAGTTACAATAAGGTCAAGACTGATAAAAAACTTGTAAAATATGTAGGAGCAATACCATATATAGAAAATGTGTCAGCAGAAATTAATAAACTTTGTGGCAAGTATGACATACAGGTAGGAAATCAGGTGCTTACTGTAAAAAATTTAGTGATTAAAAATGAAAAAATTAGCCAATTAGATAGAGCAGGAATTTATGAAATCCCAATAGACCAGCAACCACCTGTGTCGTATATAGGCAGCACCAAGAATAAATTAAAGTATAGATTAAACCAGCATATTAATAATTGGAATAAAAAAGAAGCTAAGACAGCATTGACCCAATACTGTATGGAAAATCAACAATGTCCAAGGTTTGAAGATATTAAAATTATTAAGAGATGTAAAAACGAAAAGCAGTTAAGAATAGCAGAATCAGTATTAATTGAAAGAAAAACAGATCAAGATTATGCAACATTAATGAGCCAAGTAACCTAAACGAACAATGGAAAGCCCTAAAAAAACTTGAACAGCAGCGTAAAAAGAAAGAGGGAAAAAGAGCAGCAGGGACAATAGATGGCGCCAGAGACACAACGACTCAGCGATAGTGACTGGGGCCCATGCCTCGATGGCTCTGCCCACTTGAGCTGTGGTGGGCGGGTGAGACACACCTGCCTCCTGAAGATGACAGAGGCCTGTTGAAAGTACTAGAGGATTGGATGTGAGGGGCTGAATGGGTGTGACAATTGCAGTGGGAGTAGCAGAGGTTGTGAAACAGAAGGAGGAGTTTGATAATTACAGTTGACCAAGGTTTAATCACCTATGAATGTAAGGTTATGTACATAGTTTTTACTTGAATGGTATGAATGAGTTGTATGTGTGAATTTTATAGAATTGACAAGCTTTTTGAGTAACATCTCATAAGGCTAAGGGGAAAAAAACGATGTTTCACACCCGGAAGTAAGAAGCGTAAGCAAGAAGTCTGTTAACCTCAGAAGCCCAGTTACATCACGATGAATGACGTGTTGGAAGTGTGTTGTCATTGGAGGTTACCATAATTTTTTGGTGAGTACGTGGTACTTTCTAATGGTTTTTTCATTTATGAATTGCACGTAAACTATGCGCACTTTGCAAGAGGTTAATACCTTAAAAGTGCAAATATAATAGTTATGTTTGTATGTTTCAGCGGTTAAAATATTTGTAAATAAATTATTTATCTAAGCAAATAACGTAATAACTATCAATAATGTAGAATTAAAATTATGAATAAAAACAAATTACTAGTGGTTTTAACATAATATATATACAACTATTATAAATATTCCGGAATCGTGTCCATGAAGTTGTTAACTTTGAGCATAGGGAGTGCGCGTGTAGTGTGGTTTGCGAAATAGGCTGCTACTGCAGCGACGCAAATAATTATATCCAATCACATTATGACAATGTAAATAGATATTTAATACAACACCGTCCGGGACTCCTGATGGTTTGTACGTCAAAAGCTGATCCACGACGTAGACCGGTTTTGCTTATCAAGAGCTCATCAGAGCACCTATGATCCAGAAATAACGTAAATGCAATCTAGTATTTATATACCTCAATATATGTAAATGAGCTTTCAAAAAGTAAAAACCGTATACATTATGGATCTGCTGTTAAATCATGTACATGATTTGTTCCAGTCTGAGTTAATGTAAATTTTTATCTGATATTTCCCGACAAATTAAGTCTACCCCTGATCATGTGAATTGCTTGTGTGCTATGGAGCAGCCATGTGAGTAACTTCAGGCAGTTACACTAAGAATTTAACACAGTGTTTGAAGATTTTCAAAGAAGAGTTATAGTTTAAAAGCACTCCTTCCTCTTGAGTAACACTTTTTGTTTACACCGTAAATCACGTTCCATGGCATTAATTTATCAAGTTACTCCTTTTGAATAACTACCTTTGCGTTTGAACACTAACACTGCAAGTTCAATCACCCTTCCGAGTAACTCATTCGTTTAAACACCAACACTGAGAGTAACTTGAAGCCATGTGAGTAACTTCAGGCAGTTACACTCAGAATTTAAAACAGTGTTTGAAGATTTTAAAAGAAGAGTTAGATTTTAAAAGCACTCCTTCCTCTTGAGTAACACTTTTTGTTTACACCGTAAATCATGTTCCGTGGCACTAATTTATCATTCCTTTTGAATAACTACATTTGCGTTTGAACACTAACACTGCGAGTTCAACCACTCTTCCGAGTAACTCATTCTTTTAAACACCAACACTGAGAGTAACTTGAAGCCATGTGAGTAACTTCAGGCAGTTACACTCAGAATTTAACACAGTGTTTGAAGATTTTCAAAGAAGAGTTAGATTTTAAAAGCACTCCTTCCTCTTGAGTAACACTTTTTGTTTACACCGTAAATCACGTTCCATGGCATTAATTTATCAAGTTACTCCTTTTGAATAACTACCTTTGCGTTTGAACACTAACACTGCGAGTTCAACCAACATTCCGAGTAACTCATTCGTTTAAACACCAACACTAAGAGTAAATTGAAGCCATGTGAGTAACTTCAGGCAGTTACACTCAGAATTTAACACAGTGCTTGAAGATTTTCAAAGAAGAGTTAGATTTTAAAAGCACTCCTACGTCTTGAGTAACACTTTTTGTTTACACCGTAAATCATGTTCCGTGGCATTAATTTATCATTCCTCTTGAATAACTACATTTGCGTTTGAACACTAACACTGCGAGTTCAACCAACATTCCGAGTAACTCATTCATTTAAACACCAACACTGAGAGTAACTTGAAGCCATGTAAAGAACTTCAACTGCCAGGGATTTATAGTAGTTAACGATATTAAAACAATGGTTGCTTTTTAAAAACTTTTGAGTAACGGTCTTTTCTTGGACCACTAATCAAATTTCCAGGATTTGGTTTAACTTCCTTTCAGAAGAATAAATTCGTTTCAACGTCCTTTTTCTTTTTCTTTTGCAGTTGAAGAAACGGTAAAAAAACTTTGTGGCATTTTTCAATCTTGCTTTTTGCCAACTGGTATTGTACAATGTAGAAATCTCCTATATTGACTGACCTTTAAATAAAATATCTTTAGAAAAGATAGTTAATAGGCACCACATGGTGGTGGCATTAACTATCTTTTCTAAAGAATAGTTTATAGTTAATAGGCACCACACGGTGGTGGCATGAACATTGGTCACTGTTCATGCCGCCACCGTGTGGTGCCTTTCACATTTTGTAGACTATAAAGCTGAAGAAAATAAAAAAATCGAAGTGTATATGTATATAATAATTAACTATCTCCATTGAACTCAGTGCTCAAAATGGAAATTTTGAAGTGCTGGTATGCTCATATTTAGCAGAAAATCTCCAAAACTGAAAAGTAAAAAAATGAAAATCCCCGGAAGGAAAACTTCTTTGTTTGAAAATGGAATTGACAATTCCGTGGAATAGTATTGCACCATAAGTCAGAAACGATGGTGGTCGATTTCAGTTGGTTGGTTTGTGGACCTAAGCGGGCACTATTTATGCTACAACGAGGACTGGGTTTAGACTTGTTTATTATGGGACCAAGGGATTTACCAGAATTGTTTACCACGGGTCCAAGGGATTAACCAGAATTGTTTACCACGGGACCAAGGGATTAACGAGACTTTCGAGCCTCAGCTAATCATTAGTGATTCAGCTGGATTTGAAACCAGAACTTTAAGATCCCGAGCGAGAAGGCAGCCCCCTTCTAATAGGGATTTTCATGAAGTAGAAAGTCGGGCAATTAGAACCTACACAATCAGAATGAATATTCTGTCTTAATAGCAATCGGTAAATTTGTGTTTAATCTATTACTCCCAATTTTTCACTCTATGATGCTCTTCAAATTAAATATATTAAATTAATGATGCTCTTCAAATTAAATATATTAAATGAATGATATAATAGAAATTACAGATATATTTGGTGGTATGATCTGGGGCTTGGAGAAGATGTGGTCATGCGCTTCCTTTACGGTTCCCGCACAGTTGTTTGTTTCTCAAGGGCACGAGACACATAAAAAATTAAGGTTTCTATGTTTAAAAATGCGCGCACGTAAGTCTGGGACAAAAAAAAATAATGTAATAAATGAAAAAAATTCCTTTCTGCAGTTCCCACTACTAAAATTAGTGCCGGTATAAAATATTAGGAAACAAGAATTGTCGGTATGCCATACCGGCGTTTACTGGCCCATTTCAAGAACTGGTTGAACTGAAAAAAACGGTTATACGTCAATTCGTCGCGTTTACAGATTTTGGTTACATACAAAACGAATGCAGGAAAATGTACGATTTCGAACGTCTTTCGCCCTGATCAAATTTATAAGGTTTGGACACTCAGACAGGATAGGAATATTACGCTTTTTCTTTGGCACTAAAAATATTAGACGGTAGACGGTTTTTGGAACGGGTCAGGGCCCAGTTGGTGAGAGTCCCCCATATACAAAATTTTCGTAAAATCTACAGTTTTCAATTCAGAAACACCAAATCTGGTATACTATCTCATGGTACTCTAACTTAGACGCTAGACGGTTTTTGGAAGGGGTTGGAGCCCGGGGGTCAGAGCCCCCCTCATAAAAAATTTCGTAAAATCTACAGTTTTCATTTTAGAACCACTAAATTTGGTGTACTATCTCATGGTACTGTAACTTAGACGGCAGACCGTTTTTGGAACGGGTCAAGGCTCGTGGGTCAGAGCCCCCACATACAAAATTTTCTTAAAAACTACAATTTTCAATTCAGAACCACCAAATCTGGTATACTATCTCATGGTACTCTAACTTAGACGCTAGAGGGTTTTGGGAAGGGGTTGGAGCCCAGGGGGTCATAGCCCTCCCCCTCATTAAAAATTTCATAAAATCTACATTTCAAAATTGTCTTTATTCTTCAAATAAAATCTACAATTTTCAATTTAGAACCACCAAATTTGGTATACTATCTCATGGTACTCTAACTTAGACGGCAAACTGTTTTTGGAACGGGTCAAGGCCTGGGGGGTCAGAGCTCCATACATACAAAATTTTCTTAAAAACTACAGTTTTTAATTCAGAACCACCAAATCTGGTATACTATCCGATCGTACTCTTACTTAGACGCTAGACGATTTTTGGAAGGGGTTGGAGCTCGCGGGGTCAGGGTCCCCCTCATAAAAAAATTTGCATAATCTACAGTTTTAAATTTAGAACCACCATTTGGTATACTATCTCATGGTACTCTAACTTAGACGGTCGACGGTTTTTGGAACGGGTCAAGGCCCGGGGGTCAGAGCCTCCCCCCCATACAAAATTTTCGTAAAATCTACAGTTTTCAATTCAGGACCATCAAATTTGGTATCATGAAACTCTAACTTAGACGCTAGACGGTTTTTGGAAGGGGTTGGAGCCCGGGGGTGAGAGGCCCCCTCCTCATAAAAATTTCGTAAAATCTACAGTTTCCAATTTAGAATTATTAAATTTGGTATACTATCTCATGGTTATCTAACTTAGACGGAGATGGTTTTTGGAAGGGGTCGGGGCCCGTGGTCAAGGGTGGGTGGCCCCATGCAAAATTTTCGTAAAAAGTTCCATATTTTACTCTTAAGATCTGCCACACAATTCAGCACTACAATACCCTATCTACGCTTTAAGGCGCTCTTTGGCCCTTTGAGGCCCTTGCACTATAAACCATCAACCAACCAACTAACCAGCCTACGGTTTAAGTTAGAGACTGTAGATAACAATAAAGTGCAAAAATATGCGTGTAATGGTGTATTAAAAACACAAATCAATATGGTTTAGCTTTCACTACCAACGAGCGGCTTATCAGGAAGAAATATAATGTAATGTAAATAGAAAGTTCCAGATATTCAAAATTCAAACGGTAAGAAAAAGATGATCAATGCCAATGTGAAGTCGTACGAATGCGACATCACATAGGTACATTGCATTTCTGTGTCGCGGGACTCACAGAAACACACGCCAGATGTACAGCAGTTCTATAGATGTCTCCTAGAAGGTAAGTATTCCCATTCCTTTCTTTTTTGTTTCGCAAAATTAAATTAACTAAGTCCAAAAATTTAAAATAAGTTTACTGAAAAATTGCAGGAATATCTTTTTCATTCATTAACTTTCACCCGCTGAACTTGTTTGGTGATTCCACAAATAGTAATAAGTAATATGTACCTGGCAAATAACTGGTATCCCTGCAAGTACAAATTATATTAATGATTTATTTGTGTCCAGTTCAATCTAGTATGTCCATAAGAGTGTTTGGGGCCGTATGAAAAATACATTTCAACGTGTGCCGCTACGGCGGTGGAGTGATCTAGGCGCTGGCTTCTGACCACTCGTCGAGAAAGATCCTGGTTCAAATCCTGGTGAGTCATGGACGTTGTGATTGACTTTTGGCACTGGCTGTCCTCCTTTCCAGGAACCAGTGGCCCAAAATTAGGAATGTCCGACTTCTTATAGGCCACTGAATTGATCACGGTGGTCGTTAAACTCCAACTAAAAAAAAAAAAAAGATTGCGACGTTTCCATTGATATTTGTTGTGGATCGTATAAAAAGTATGTTTTTGATATCAACGTATCCACTTCCATGTAGGCTGGCCATAAAATGTTAGGGGACCGTACAAAATTGCACGTTTGTTTTCACCTTGTCAGGGCTTCGGTATATGGTTGAAGTATACGTAAATATAGTTGGGCCATTTCATCACGTAGTTTGGTTTATATAGAAAATAAAGATAACGTTACATTTTTACTCAGCTACAACACATTAATCCCAAAGGCTATTTCTTGAAATCTTTAATCCGCCATGCTCATATTCACAACGTTAACATAACATGTCAAATTATTAATGTTGCAGGTTTACTCTGTCACAAAACTTTAATTGCAAGACCTTAGGCGTAAACTTTTTTTTAGGAATTTTTAGTCCGACGTATTCATAAGGTTTCGATAACATGCCAAGGTTATGGTACTGCGTTTTGACTGAGGCACAAAAATTAATAAACAGGCCTTAAGCCTTTTTATCAGTTTTCAATCAACCGTGCTGATATACACAACATTTTCAGAGAAAGTCAAGTTTATTGTGTTGCGCTGGGTCACTAATGGCTGAAGTATTTGACTAACATAAGCATAGTTTGCACGTTGCAATCCCATGACATTCCTTCTAGGTCTTCCTCTCTATAGTTTGCTGTTTGTGTTAACCATGGCCGTTTGCTTCCTTTCACTTTTGGAGCACAGGTATGTATATGTTGGGTTTGTTCACTAAGCCGTCTTTGGCATGTCGTTTTTGCATTTCCTAGGGTCTCGTGGCTTCGAGAACGCATTCAGCGAAGCTTTTGTTTCTGGCCAGCTTATTTTGCTGACACACACACACAAAAAAAAACACTGCACTTAACCATCTTTCTCCTAAAGATAATGAATGGTTGGTATTTGTTGCATATTATTCAGGCCTCGTGTCGACTACTTTCAAAGGTTTAGATACATTTGTTTATGAAAAGTTATAGCATGTTGTTGCATTTTCTTGGGTTATTATACTGCTTGTGTAGTACGAGTTTGGAGCTTAATGGTACATTACTTATGTGGATTTCAGAGTTGTTTATGCCATTTTCTGGTATACAACTCATATGGGTTATATATGTGTGTATACACACACGCATCAAGTGAAAACTTAATTATGACCTCCCGTCAAAAATGGATGCCGCCTGTTGACCGCGTGATTTCCGAGAGGACATGATTAGAATACCGACGTAGCATTTATAAGGTGTGAGTAATAAGTAGCAAAATAAAGAGGAGTGTGATGGGTAAATTTCAGGGGGAGAAATTTCGAGATCAAATGCATTCGCAAAAAAAAAAAAAAAAACACCTACTTCTTAGCGCACACCTGCGAACTTTCAGAAGCCGAAATCCATAAAAAAAATAATCGAAATATTCGATGAAATTACTTGTTGCGCTTATTGATTAAATATATCGAACATATCAATTAAAAACGATATGTTACTGATATAATATAACTACAGATGTTTGAATTTTTCGGCACGTTTATTTCGATTAAAATAGAATCTATACATAATTTCTCATTACTATGCTATCAATTTGATCTATAAAGAGATAAAAACTTAATTTTATGGAAGTCCCACCCTTTGACCCCCAAATCCAATAGAATTGTATCCCACGCCGTCACGGAACAAACTAAAATACTTTAAAAAACGAACCATTTTCATACTAGGTTTATCTTACGGAGTGACGGACAGTGAGACAGTCAAATGAAATAAATGAGTGACTGAGGGACACTAATTGGTAAATTATGCTCAACTAAAAACGAAGTGAATATTTTACGTGAATCGCATCCAGTTCATAATAACTTTTAACAAAAGAAGTTACTTTCGTATTTTTTCATCACGCAGTCGACATTAGTTTATGCTTGGCAGTAGAAATATGATTAGTAATATCATTCAACCACGCGAAACGCTGAAATTACATCAACACGTAGTGTAAAATGCGTATTTTTAAATTTTTGAAGATTTTGCAAAACACGGGAATTTCGCAGAATTCGCATCACAGAATGTTTGATAGTTTATAGTAACCCCCCCCCTCCTCCTCCTTATAATGCTGCTCATAGCGAAAAAAAAAATGCAACTAAAACTGTTATAGTAAAACAGCAACAGCTTAAAGAGATGCAATTTGCAGAGGAAAAAATACCGACTACCGAGTTATCCGATTGAGCTGGTCAGCTAGGAAAGCCGAGATCAACTGAAAGTTATCAAAAAATAAAGGTTTAGATTTTAGTTACTAACATCATACGACAAATTAGTATGGACGCCAACATACTAATATCGTTGAATCCAGCGAAGACATCATGCAAATTATCGTACGGACAGACAAACCTGGAGCATATTACAATCTACGATTGGAAAGCGTAGAAAACTTACTGACTTTAAGGACGAGCAAAATAATCGCTGCGGGAGAAGCACTTCATTTTTTGAAGATTTTGCAATATACGAATGAACATTGGATTTTTTTTTTTAATTTCCTAAAATACTGCATTCTTTCGTTAGTAATTGCCAGAGAAGTTACGAAATCATGCCCCAAATGGGTTTTTAATTTCACAAAACTGGCAGGTTTTGTTTAATTTCTACATGTTGGGTATCGATCTGGGCTCAAAAATTCCACAGATTTAAAATCTGCTTGAATTATTTTTCTACGATAACTACGTTCTGAGATAGCATTTCAAACTAGGAGTAATAAAGACGTGTTCCAATGGAGGATGCCCGCCCGCCTGTCAACACATCGAGAGATAAACAAGCCCAGCTGCAGCTGTTTACATACCGTTTACGCGCGGTGTAAGTTCTTTAACAAAACAACCCGAAACAGCATGTGGGAAAACTGCAGACAAATGTTCCCAAGTAACTGAGAAGTTTATTTGTAACTTACATTGGTGCTTCAATTTTAATGGATTATGTTAAATAAAAAGTCTTAATGCTGAGTGCAAAATCATCAGAAAAAAATCTGGAAGAATCAAATCTGTAAAATTAACACTCTGCCGGTAAAGCAAGTTGCATTTCCGTAAATTTTACCAGTAAATCAAAACCTGGCAGGTATTTTAGCATTTCGAACCCTTGTCCACCAAACGACAGATAGCATTGGTTTACATAATTATACATGCATGGTTTCATAAGAATAATCCAATAATATACATCACTTTCAAGTTTTTTTAAGGATTCCAATAATTCAGAAAGAACTTTGATAGCTCACAATGCGCGAAAGCTTTGCAAAGGTTGTGATCTCCAATCAAAGATCATGACGTCACATGAAAGGAGAATGCTGTTAGTGAAGAAAACAACAGCATTTTACATACCGTATATACTCGCGTATAAACCGAGCCCCCTAGTTCTTTTTTTCTTCTTTTGATTGGAGGTTTAACGACCATCGTGAGCAACTTAATGGGCTATGAGCAGTCGCTCGTCCCTAATTTAGGGTCACTGGTTCCAGGGAAGGAAGAGAGCCAGTACCGTAAGACAAACACAACATCTATGCCTCACCGGGATTCGAACACGGACCCCTTTCGGACGAATGATCAGAGGCCATTGCTTAGACCAATGCGCCACCGGGCGGCATTCCCCTAGTTCAACAGCTAGAATTTGGCAAAAACGGGGACCTGCGTATAAGCCGTCACTTTTACTTAAAACAAAATAATTTCTTCCAATAACTTTTGGCTTTTACGCGAGTATATATGGTATTTATAATAAAATTTTAAGGTTTTGCCGAAGTGTTAATTTAGTCATCTTGGGAGCAAACGTTGCCGTATGTGCCGCACACGCGTTAACAGCTGTATCCCTATTAAACAGGGGACGCGTAGAAAACAGTCATTTTATGAGCCGATCCCTAAAGTTAAACCATTTGGTTAAATAGAATAGAAATACTGTCTTTAAATTCACATTTTTATCCTACTATAATTTTTAATTTTTCATTCACGTCTTCCAAATATTTTTTCTATTAGGTAAACATTTCATGAATTTAACGATGATGGGGAAAATCCTTCGATCAACCGTTAACAGTGAGCAGTTTTCTTAGAAAATTAGTATCTACAGTAATTCACACTTTTTTTAACAGTAAAATACTTTAAAAATTCGAACACGGACCCCTTTCGGACGAATGATCAGAGGCCATTGCTTAGACCAATGCGCCACCGGGGCGGCATTCCCCTAGTTCAACAGCTAGAATTTGGCAAAAAACGGGGACCTGCGTATAAGCCGTCACTTTTACTTAAAACAAAATAATTTCTTCCAATAACTTTTGGCTTTTACGCGAGTATATATGGTATTTATAATAAAATTTTAAGGTTTTGCCGAAGTGTGTCAATTTAGTCATCTTGGGAGCAAACGTTGCCGTATGTGCCGCACACGCGTTAACAGCTGTATCCCTATTAAACAGGGGACGCGTAGAAAACAGTCATTTTATGAGCCGATCCCTAAAGTTAAACCATTTGGTTAAATAGAATAGAAATACTGTCTTTAAATTCACATTTTTATCCTACTATAATTTTTAATTTTTCATTCACGTCTTCCAAATATTTTTTCTATTAGGTAAACATTTCATGAATTTAACGATGATGGGGAAAATCCTTCGATCAACCGTTAACAGTGAGCAGTTTTCTTAGAAAATTAGTATCTACAGTAATTCACACTTTTTTTTAACAGTAAAATACTTTAAAAAATTGTTTTCGCAAAGAAAAAACACTGCTCTTCCCAGTTTCTAAAAATACGATTAAAATAGTGCATATTTTTATTTTTTTCCTCGTAAACGAAGTTTCTGTGTTACATCTTTGCTATCAAAAGTAAAGAAAAAAAAATGCAGTGCCGAAGACCCGGTGTTTTGTGTTTTCGCACACTACTTAAAAGTTCGTTCTAGTAGCTCAATTGCGGGTGTCATAAATCTGAGGAAAGCTTGTTTATTTTTTGCTTTTATTTCTTTGTTTGAGGGATTGTCTCTGCTGTGGCCTGCCTGCATCTCTTGATGGCATTCAACTCCTCCGCTAGTCGAAGTTCATTCGAGTGAGTCAGTTCCCAGTAGCGTCACATAAACAAGCCTGACAGACTTCAAACGAGCAATACGATCACCGAGAACCCGGCAGTTTATGGAAGAGAAAAAGAAATGCTTTGAAAAGGTTTACTCATCAGTGTGGAAATTTCAAAGAAGAAAAAAAGTAATTACAGAAAACAAATTCAGCATATCAGCAACACCACATACGCACCACATATTAAAAAAAACTTTTATCATCATAATAGCCGCGGCTGTTAACAACGAATTTGCGGTAATTCAATGAGAAAAGTTTTACTGTCCAATGACAATTCTTCACTCGCCAATGGTGAGCTGGGAACCGGAAATTTCGTGCCCCGGGTAAACGCAAGGATTTATCGGACTTCGAAAAAGGACAGATTGGGGGAGCTTGAAGAGAGGGTACCTCGATTCTAAAAACGGCTGAACTGGTGGGTTGTTCGTGATCCGCCGTAGTTAAAGTGCCTCAGGACCGGGGTGAGATTTGTCAAACAACGACTGAGAGGCAAAATGTCTCAGGACAGCGAAAGGTGGATGTGAGAGCAGGGCCGGCCCGTGAAATTGTTCATGCGCGGCAAGGTGAAGGTCTGGCCGCCTTTAGATGAAATTAAGATATCGGTACACCCCCCCCCCCCCACACACACACTTTTCTTGAGGCACGCAGTCCACATAGTGATCGCATTATTTATGTAATAATCTTCCAAAATTAAATGAAAACCTGCACAAATTACCAGTTTGTATTTTGAGGGAGAATCCTGTAAGAATGCACATCAGGAAAAAATACTTCTTACGGGAATACTTCCAAAAAACTTTCAGAACACGCAACAGAAAACCGAAATATTGAAAACTGGCTGTGGAATGTATATCAGAAATGATGACGGGGTATGTATCCTTCATACAGCCGAGGGGAGGGGGAGGGGGCCAAACTAACTTACATGGAAAATTCCCAAATACTGATTTTATACTTGAAAGTTCTCAGGAAATTTCTTTTTTCTATTCGATTAAAACATTAAGTTGGAGTCCCTTGATTAATGTGAGGCTCGAGACAAACCTATTAAGATAGCACTGTATGTTCGAAGGTAACCAAAGAAAACCAGGGATTGAGGAGTTACCTGAATTTTCTGGTGTACGCATTTTTATTTAGTTTCTCTTTTTATTATATCAGCAACCTGGATTTCATTAGCAATCCATATATAAATTCTATAAGGTTTTTTACTGTGAGTCCTATTTTGGAAGAACCGCTGAGCGTAAAGACATGGCTGAGGAATCAAAATAAAGGTCTTGCAATGTAGATGTGCTAGTAGAAGAGAAAAATGAGATCGGGGCAACGGTTCGGTCGTTGTGATGCGGCAAAGTTCCCATGTAAAGTCTATGGGAGAAGCGTGCGGTAGACATTCGATCGCCTGCAGTTGACTTACGCGCCGTTGAAGGCAACAGCCTGGAGGGACTGAGATAGTCCAAAGTCCGAAGTCTCTTTTCTGATCGAACCGTTGCACAAACCAACGCTAGCAGGATTCGTATCAAAGTACTCATCGGAACAGCGAACACTCTCGAAGACCTGATTGCGTTATGCCGTTGGACTGTGTGATGTATACCCTGAAGAGCAAATGAATAAGAGATACCTGTCTAGTAACGTGTGGCACCACCTTTCTCCCTGATGATGGCGGCGATTCGTCTGGGCATGGACTCGACAAGACGCCGGAAGCGTTGGGAAGCCATACGGATCCACGACCCCTGAAAAGCTCTCACAGTTCACGAAGATTTGATGGAGGGAGGTCAGAGCCTCGAACATCTCTCTCGATGGCATCCCAGATGTGCTTGATGGGATTGAGGTCAGGTGACCTAGTTGGCCAAGGAAGCGAGGTCACGTCGGTGGAGTGTTCATCCAACAATTCGGATACAATTTGGGAGCGATGACACGATGCTATAGCGTCTAAAAGGGGAAGTGTGCCGTGCGAACTCAAAAACTGCGTTCGAAATATGTCCCACGCTGCATCGCGGCGCTGCAGACGGTGTCTGTGTCAGAGAATGTGTGTAGCGATGTGCATGTAACCCAAACAACGGGGGTTGAATTAGGATGTAAGTGTACGATTTTCTTAAGTGTGCGATTATGGAAACACCTTTTACGGTTCAGTGAAATGTCTTAAGTCTGCCGTAGAGTGCAGCGTCGTCGTCAATTTAATTTACAATAGAATTCTACATGATTTAAATTGATATGCAACCTCCTCGACGAATGCCTACTAAAACGATAACAAATGGCGTGGATGTGCCAAGAAAGACGTGCTGTTTGGAAAATTTAAATATATCACTCAGTAGCGGCTAGTGGTAAGCTGAGATGGAGGGCCTGCATTCAAATTTTGTAGATATCACTTCGAAAGCTAAGTTACTGAACCTGCTGATGCTGTCCCTTTAATAATAATTTATATATGTACTCGTAGAAATTAACATTTAGTTTTTATATTTAGCAACTGATAGGGAAATTCTAATAACCGATACCTGAATTAGGGAACAGATATCAAGGAGTGGCCATATTTATAAAGAAAATAATCGGCGTATAAAACTTGGTTTGATGCATTATTTCTTAAAAGAAAAGTGTTTGGCATATTTTGTAGTCACAAATCATTTTAATGTGAACTTCGGAATCATACTGCTATCCAGTATTTTCGTGTATATTTCCTCATTGTTTACCTTGTGGAAAGGTACCCATGCATACAGCATACACCGGTACTGCCGGTACTGGGTACTGGCCTCCCGGTAATAAATAAGGGCGTCTTCCTCTCCCTTCCTACTTCGCTTCTGTGTCACTTCGTATTGGGCGCTCTAGCCTAAATCTCCTAGTTTCCTATTTCTAAGGGTTGTTTAAGACCTGGGGTCAGACACTCCCTTCCTAAAATCCTCTACATATGATCATTTGATCATCATCCATGCATACACCATTGCACATCAAAGAAATTAGTTCCACATACATTCCATGCAGGACCCTTATCCTAACGATCTTAACATGATGCTAACGATCCTAACATGACGCTCATTAATCAGTGCATCCTTCCAGTTGTTACGCATAGAGCAGAAGAGACATGGACCTCAACTAAAACAGATATACCGAGGTTGCAGACAACAGAAAAAAAGGATTGAGAGATGCATGTTTGATGTAACCAGGAACAGGAAAGATACAAAGAGGAACTCGTGGATCGGGAAAATTACAAGGATGGAAGACAGCAATGATCAGAATCCCTGAAATTGCAATGGGATGGACATATTTCTAGAAGAAAGAGCCAGCGAGAAATATTAAACTGGATAGCAAGGGACATAAAAAAAAAGGACCCAGAAGATGATGTGGGAGATGGGTGGATGAAATTCGGGAGCAAGAAGAAAACTGGCTCTAAACAGACTTTTGTGGAAGAAACTTGGAGACTGTTATCCAGCAGTGGATTGAGATAGTGGTTGTAAATAATATATAAATGTAGATACTGTAAGAGCAACACACACTCAGTTAAGGGAACCAGTTTTAAAGATAAAAAAATGCGTGTGCCAGTGACAGCGGACATGCACCCAATGTCATATACGCATTTTCAGGTGTCAATTATGACCCCTAGTAGAAATATAATAAATATTTTTCTTCTGATACGCTCCCTTTGGAATTTTGACTTACAGGCATTCTCTTTAATAAATACGAATTGCAAACATATTCCCAGTTTTAATTTTCAAGCTATGATTACAATTTAGTGTAGAACAATTTGTTTTCAAAATTTACCAACTTCGTAAATTTTCTAAACAATTGTGTTTGATTAAATGTTGTGTTTAAAGTAAAGTATAAAGCACTACCTCAAATGAAATGTTCAGCTTATTTGGGAGGGGGGGGGGAAGGGTATGCATATGCAGCAGAAAAGTAAATATAGCCAATGGAGCAACTTCAATGTTTTTTGATGAATAGAAATGTACATGAGTTTAAAAGCGAAAATTTTGGCTGTGCCTGGTAAGTAAAAATATTAATTTTGTGCAAGTATTTCGCTGCAGAAATTAGTCATTTTTTTTTTCATTTTTCAATTTATCCATTACTGAACTTTATTCTTAATCGCAATTTGTTCACATGCCCATTTTGACCAGAAGTAAAACTTTTTGGCAAAAATCTCGGCAACTGAGTATTTGTTGTTAGCAAACACGAATAATCTCCAGTTGTTAGAATTATCATGTTGGATAAAAGTAGGTACAAACCAAAAGTTGAAGGCCCGGAGATGTATTTGCAGCCAACGAAAGACTGCATTGTAGCTACGTCACTCGCAAATAACTCCGAGGACCACTTATATCTGCTGTACCAGCGAGAGCTGCAGCCCCCAGGGACGTTTTATTCAAAGGAAATGAACTGATGTGGGAATAGGCAGTTTCCCACATAAGTTGGTTTCAATAGCAGTCAGAACAGCGCGCAAGCGTTCTTTTCGCTCCCAGTGGCGTTGTGCGGGAAAACTTCCAGCCGAGTTCAGTAAACTTCTCTCTTGATGTGGCATGAAAAAAAACTGCTTTGGATTATTGCAGGAGCCGCTCCTGCTGTATATACAAAAATTGCAAGGCTTTTTTGTATGGGACATTATATTGAATGCTTAAGTGTCAGCGTCGGCGATGTTGGCCAGTGACCATCAGGTACAGTGGCATAACTGTGCTGTGTTTCAAAATGGGGGGTCTGATCACATAATGTATATACACCAGCGATGTTGGTAACCATGCTTAATCGACATCACTGTTTTATTAAGTACACATTATACACGTGTTTGCATTCTATGAAAAATTACAATCTTATATTATTAAATAATTTAGTTGGTTCACATAAAAAGTTCATATCATTATATTCCCGAAACATTTGGGGGATCATTTACATTGGGGATCCCAGACTCTATGAAAATCTGGGGGTCCTGATCCCCCAGTGGTTAGGCCTATGATCAGGTATAAGTAATACCGTGGTTCAACAAATTTAATGCTGCCAGTCAGATACAGAGCCCTCCTTAAAAACAATTTAGGGACAGCTGGCAAAATTTGCTGTTTGAAGTAAATACGTAGGGGCATGTAAATATAAAGTGCTTCCATGTATCTATTCTTCAAACAGTTATACAGAAACAGCTGATATATAGCATAGAAGGGGATGTGTGCCGAGCACTCAGCGTATGTAGTTATTAGCGTGTATATAACAGATATATATAAACGTTGGGTAAGCTTTTCGTATTATTAAGAGGCTTAACAAAAATTATTTTTGTCTGTTACTGACTGGTTTAAAAAACGGTGTGTACCACCTTATTTAAGCACACGCATTTATAATGACATTCCTCTCTGACTGAAGCATAATTTTGGTCATAATGCATGCATCAGAAAATATTTACCAGCAATTGTTCAGAAAAAAAGAAAAAAAAAAAAAGGGCTGATTTGGAGGGATTTTTTTTATACCGTTAGATAAATTTTACTATTAAATGAAGAAATATTGTGGGGGAGCAAATAATTGACCAAGACATTTATTTGTTCTTAATTTCTGAAATTGGAATTATTGCAGTCTCATACTGATATCCCCTCAGTAAATCCAGAAAGGTTTGTCATCCCAGTAAGGTGCGCGCAGTGACACATTGTGCACAATGTAAACATGTAACACCGTTGTGTAATGCCCCTAGTAGTTGGGAATAGGTAATACAGATATAATTTACACCAACTGAAACAAATGTTGAAGCACATGTGGAAAAACTGACCTCTGACGTGGACCGGTGTGGAATATTGAACTCTCATCAGCACGGGGACCAAAAGCTTGCTGATGAGAATTAATCATAAATGGCTTTAGAAATTTCCATACAGAAGCCACGTGTAGTTTGTAATAAAGCAATGTTTTAATCTTACATTGCTTGTAGCATTATTTATTACAATATTACCAAACCTCAGCACATTGGTTAAGATTTATTCAATTTATACAGTGAGGCAAAAGTAAGCATCCCATTTTAAATAGTTTTTTTTTTCGTTTTTATTTTTTATAAAGTAGAAGCTTGATTAATTTATTGTGGGCTGTTATATGTCAAAGGCTAGTGCAGCAGTTGTTGAAATTTTTTATCAAAAACCGTTTCTCAATTGTATAGCGACAGAGAAATTTATCAGCAACAGAACTTGGGAGGGGGATTTAAAAAGTAACATTACACAAAAAATAAATAACACACAACCTGATTTTCAGACATTTTAGAAAATGCAATTGAATCAAAGAGCAAGAATTTGTGAATGCAACTATTAGATGTTTTCACACACAATTAAATTTCCAGAAATAAATTTTATACCTGTTTAGTTTATTTTTTTATTACTTTTACACCACCTTGTAAAGAGTAAATTAGTCACACTTAATCACTCATGGCATTTTACAAGTTTTCTTCAAAATACTGAATTTTGTAATATATAATTCCATCATGGAAGCCCTAGTTAGCAATGCTGAAAATGCCAAAGCTAAATGTTGATTGAAAAAAAAAGTGTGTTTATATCAGATTACCACCAGTGGTTTTGGGATTTGAACATTAAAAATAAAAAAAGATGAAGGGGTGGGGCAGCTTGCTAAAGAATCCCACAGTTCTAAACATTTTTATTGAAAAATAGTAACTCTGCAATATTATTACCACCACACATGTTCCTTAAAATCTTTTTGTATATTAATATCTTATCTGCTGAACTATTCAGTTACTTGGTGGGAGGGGGATTAATTTTTTAAAAATAAATACATTTAAAGAAATGAATTTTGAATCTCTAAATAACTTACCAGTTTTTGTAACTTTCTTTTCTAAGTTTGTTAACAACCTGGACATTTCTTGACCTCATTATAGGCTGGAAAAATTCTTAATGAGTTTGGGTTAAGTTTCTAGGATCACTTATTTGCATATGCATTAGGCTTACTGTCTGCTATGTGCATACATATCATATTTAATGAAGGAAAAGTTAACTAGCCACTGCTACATACTCCCAAAATTATCCATTCTTTTTAATACAGTCATATGCTTATATATGGTAATATATAGTAGATCAGTAAACACAGCAGTGGCTGCTCTGCTTGCTACGAGTTGAACATTGGTAATGTGACTAAGTTCAAGCCCCTGGGTTTGAATGACGGAACCTGTTCTGTTGCAAAGTTCTTATCAGCTGTTAAGGTAGTTTTGAGGAAGCGCGTTGAGGGTTTGAGCTTACTGTGGAGTCGGTATATATTTACTGACTCCACAGTAATTATAAGTGAGAGCTATTGACTGACTCCACATATATTTTCTCTCTCCACATTAGTAAAAAACCTGTCTCTCACTTGCTTCCTCATAAAAAGAACCTCAACACCCAAATCCAGGAACTTCATATTTATTTGCAACGTCTGAGCTTAAGGTACTTCATTTTTTCTCTATTATCATTGTGAATCTTATTAAGTCCCTTTATATAGAAATGCAACCGAGTCAGTAAATAAAATTTTGCAATCTTACATGTCACATCTTTACTGTGTTCTGCACAACCAATGAATTTAATTTTCTTTATCATCAAGATAGCTAGAATATCAATGATACTATCTCTGTGTAGATTTTCGGTGCTGAAATAATGTGAAACAATACCTTCCAGTTGACTGACAAGAACTAGGAGTTCCTTTGATGGATATAATAAGCCACCTTTATCAAATTCTCGTATCAGTGTTCCAGAAAACCTGGCCTTTTCTTCAATACTGCATGTTAAACACATTTTGGTGCAATCTTTGCATTTAGTTATTGAAACACATTTCCTAGCTACATAACCTGCAACATAAATTAGCAACTGGTTATGGGAATTATGTGGGAAAAGGGAAGCACAATCAGAATATGCAGCACTATTCAAGGTATCTTTCACATTATCTAGCATTTCATCACTTAAAAGTTCATTTAAATTTAACAAAACATTAGGTTTGCAACTGATGGTGTCACTTGGCCCAATAAGGGAATTGATGGTTTCTGTTGTGCAGCTAGTAACACACTTTACAGGCTTGGCCAGATTATAAAAACTTAAACACTGAATGGTCACTAAAAATTCTGCTGCAGTGGGGTGGTCATTGTAGCCTGACAGTTGCCGAATAATGCCAAAAATGTTTTCTATTGAGTCTTGACTCAAGCGCGATGTCATGACATACTTGTAAGTTCAAGGTTTCTGTTAGATATTTTAGTAGAGAGATGGTACTGCTTATAGTGACTCGTAATCCTGCAGCTGTGCTAGCACTTAAAAACCCAATCTTCTTATCTCCTGCAAAAGCTTCCCATTTATCTAAATATAACAGAAAATCATTAAGTACTTTGCATCCCTCAGAATCTATGCAGAGACTACTTGATGGACTCCTAGAGGTCATTCCAGTTATTAACTGCATCATCAACTTTATGAAAAATGCAGTTGCATTAGTACTTCCAAACTGTATTTCAATATGATGCTTATAGAGTAAAAGGCCTTTTAATACTTCGTTGCTAAAAAGCTGTAAAGCATAGCTTGCCCTCATTTTCTCAAAGTTTTTCGGGTGAATATGAACGCGTGTAATTTTTGGCATGGCTTTTAGAGTAGTTATGTCAGAGTCCTTCCTCCATGCTGCTTCAACATGCTCTGGTCTTGCTTCTCCTTCGGGCAGAAGAAAACCTCTGGTAACAAATGCGTTCTGTACACATTTTATTAAGTGAGGAAAATCTGATATGAAATGTAAACTTCTAGAACAATCTGTAGGATGCATAATGCTGTATTTAGTTCCAGAACAATCTGCTGATATACCAAATGTCTTCCACATATTCCTGTTCCAAGAAGCCCCATCACATGTAATGAAATCAACAAACAGACCTGCATTTTCAGTGAGAATAACAGCTTCAATAATTAATTTTGCAAGCAAAGTTCCACTTATATTGTTACTTGTGGCAAAAACACCAATTATTTGGGTCCAATCTCCATTTAATGGCTGAAACACCATTACCAGTCCGTGATTACATGGGGTATGCTTAACAGTTTCTGAAGTGTATGGCCCAATATCAACAAACCCTAATATTTCACCAGATGATTTTGCTTGCAGTTTTTCTGTAAGCTTCACTTCATCTATTAATATACCACCATGTCTTGCAAAAGGCTCTATTTCACTTGTTTTCTTTGAAATAGTTTCAAACATCAGTGCATTGAATCCAAAACCACTGTTGTAATTTGAAATATACTTTCTAATAGTTGTTCTATTAGGTAGGATCATGATTTTGTGTTTCCGTATGTGCTCGTACAATTTTGGACTTTTTATGTGCATTAGTAAGCATTCAAGTAACCATTCCTTGGTATATGACATACCTCTTGCAGATTTCCTTTTTGCTGCCTTATAACAATGAATAACCATTTGCTGCTGCTTAATGGGTAATTCAGCTATTTTTTCATTAATGGAAAGTTCTGTAAAATTCTTATTTTTGTTTTGGATTTTTTTTTATGTAATCAGAGAGCGAAATAACTCATTTCTTCAGCCTGTTGATTTTCCGAACTTTATTCTGATACTTATTTTTAAATGTAGCCTTTTTTCTATGATAAGCTATTTTGTGCAAAAGTAAGCGCCGCAGATACTTACATTTGAGGCAAGTCGCTGTTGTTCCTTTCCTTACACATTTTTTTCTGTACAAATTATTCTCAAAAATAACTCCACTTTCAAGGTACTTCCTGTTATTTTCAAATTCTGAAATGGAGCCTGCACCATGACATATTGTTAGCCTATCAGTGTCTCGAATAATGGATTCTAATTCATCTTTAGAAGTAATATTAGAAACTGTGTTCATTTTTAATCCACGTAAATACACTTCACAGGTAAACTCTGGTTCACTTTCGGTTACAACAACCAGTTTTTCAGTTGTCAATGAATTTGACAATTCACATTTGAATGAATGAACATGGAAAATTATGCACTTTGAATTATTAGCAGGTATTTGCTTACCCCAAAATTCTGAAGAAGGTTGATATTCAGAAGGCAGTTCAGTGTAACTCTATGGGAAGTAAATTCCAAGCTATTTAAATTACCATCAGGCTTATCATCGGTTTCCCTAACTTTCCTCTTTTTTGCCAGAGGTTTTGATAAATAATGGGGAAGGTTTGGAAATATTGTTGGAATTGCATCTGGTGTCAAGATGGGCCGATCTCTGGGTATTAACAGTCTCTTCGTTTATTTTATGCACAAAATTTCGAACCACAAATCTCTCATCAAAGTGCAGTTCACATACAGCACTACATTTGTCTAAGTTTTTATCTGCACGGGGAATCAATTTTTGCCATTGCTGTAAAAGTTTATCATTTTTGGGTATTCCAAAAAGCGACAGCTTACTGTTTTTGTACTGAGTATTGCAACCTGGCACAAAACAATGGTTATTTCTCTTCCGCATAATGAGCTAAGTATAACTTATACAAATATTTAGGTAATCCACATTCCTTCTAAAACCTAAAACATAACACGTCTTCGTCTAAATCGCCGCTCTTTTCATAGTAAGCAACACGAATTTAGTTTCCCGCTTCACTCACATTAAGAAAGAGGGAAGGGAAGGCGATCGCAGCGCCATCTACGAAGGAGACAAATTTCGGTATCCACGGCAATCATTACGCATGCTAGGCGCTCGGCACACTTTACCTTCTAGACGCTATAACGATGCATTGTCTTGTTGCAGGATGAGGTCAACAGTGGGATGTTGAAGACGCACAAACGGAAGCAAATGGTCGTCCAGGATATCCCTGTAACGTTGACCTGTGAGGGACGATGTCACACATACCAGGTGTTACCGCGAAATCTCACGATTTCCGATTAACAATTAATTTAAATATTTATAACAATTCCTAAGTAACCGGCAATTTAAATATTTAATGTCCCAACTCCCGGTTTTCTTAAGGAACCCACTCCACAGATTTCATAATTTAATTTAAACAATCGGTTTTCCTTTTTTCTCATTCATTGATAGGAAAGACTAAATTTAAGAGACTAAATTTAAGCACTCTCAATTTTATTATTATTATTTTTGCATTAGGCCCGGAGAAGAAAGGTTGAAACACTTTTTTTTATTTCGCTAAAACCCCCCAAGACTCGTCAAGGCGCGTAGCTGTCATCCCCATATAACATCCTTTTATTTCTTGAGCGCCAGGGAACACATCAACAAAAGCGCAGGAAACCGTGTATGTGACATGAACAAAAGTTGCCTTCGCTGAGAAAGTACTTGGACAGGGAAGGGCTATGAAGGAGCAGTCATCGACTCTTTCACTAAACAGCGTAATAACAATGTAGTGACACTTTCCCTTTCACCCAGCTTGGGCACTCAATTCAAGCAAACGAGTAGGTGGGTCTCTTTTCTGTTGTTAGGAGTGACAGGCCGTCTAAATTCCCAAAATTCCACAACAGGAAAAATTACGTAAGATGACAGGGTAGGTAAATGGCGCCCGACCCCCTTGTACCCCTTTGGACTGCCATAGAAAGTTTGCTAGCCAATCGCGGGCCTGCGAAACAGGGTAACTTCCAATCAAAATTCTCGTTAACACCCACAAATTTAACCCCCTCCCTTTGTAGAAGCGAAACTGAGAAATAAGTAAATATAAGGGAATTGGTTGGGAAAAAGAAAAAAAGAGAGAGGGAGGTAAAGAGAAAGCGGAAGGAGAAAGAAAGAGAGAGAGAGGTTTTTTTTTTTTTTCAGGCTAGAGAGAGGGACATGCGTGGGGAAGGAGGAGAGATGTGGAAGAAATAAACTTCAAAGGTGTCGCGAAAATTTAGGTGAAAGAGATCCATTCCGAGAAGGAAGACGTCGACGACCTAGAGATTGGGTAAGATGAATTTTCACTGTCAGTTTCCCTGTACTGCATGTCCTATGCGAGGTATCATATCCCTTTCCATCTTAAATGGGAAATTTCTCAATAGGTGCACCATGGCAACATTGTAACTGAAAGTTTGCTAGAAGTTCGGACAGTAATAATTTTAAAAGTAATAACTCTTTAGAAATTGGTTTAAATAAATTAATTGCTTCCACCGAAAACATGTATTAGTTTTAAAGCAGCATTTATTCAGAATAAACATTTTATTTAAACGTTAACTTTGTGTCGTAACTTTTATATCTACAGTTTTTCACTTTTTATGTTGTGCATAATACTGTATGTATGAGTATTTACGTTCTAGTAGCTATCTGCTGATCTTAACTTAACTTTTGCGGTACCTAAGTTTAAGCGGAATACCCGCTACGATTTAGGTGAAACACAATGTGTAATTTGTCCGCAACTTTGAGCACGGAATTCCTATAAGGGATAGGAAATCCGACCTCAAAGTTGTCAATTTTCTAGGCGATTTCAATTTTATTTGCCCTGTAAATTCCAGAAGGATTTAATAGTAATAAATATTCCATTGTGGCGAATTGCCGACACAGTGGTTCACGTCCACCGTCGAGAGCGTGGTAATACAGGAGTCTCATTTCAGTCCACGTAAACAGTCCTCAGACGAGAATGCCACCCTCAAAAACTGGAAGAGTACCCTACTGGCAAGAAGGATCCATCGCTTCATGTGGTTTGCGCCGTACTCGTATCCTGCCATCCGTATGTACCAATGTGAATCTCGACTCATCAGTCCAGGCAACATTTTTCCACATGTCTAGGGTCCAATGGCGATGTTCCTGCGCCCATGCTAATCTTTGCACTCTGTGATGTGCGGTCAGCAGCGGTAACCTAGTGGGACGATGGCTTATGTACCCCATAGCGAGGAGATGGTTCTGGATGGTGTGGCCGCTTACACGTTTTTGCGCACCAGCGTTAAATTGCCGAGTGATTTCTTGCACTGTGGCCCGTCCATCCGCTGTTACAATGCGAGCTAGCCGACGATGACCCGCTCATCCACACGCTGTTGTCCACGGCAGTTGACCCTTGCAGGGATAGTTTTACCGGATTCGATGTACTCACGGTGCACCCGTGACACAGTGGCTCGTGAAAAACCAAGTGGCTGCACGACTTCCGAGATGCAGTGACCCATTCGTCGGGCCTTGACAATTTGCCCACGATCAAATGCGCTTAGCTCCTTCATCTTACCCATACTGCATTTGATTCTTACTGATTACCGTCGCATCACTTCTTATATTGTCAGATCGCTGCATACGTCATGCCGTTTCAGTTTACAGGGTCGCTCACAGCGCCACATTTGCATAACGCCAGCTGTCTCGAATTCAATTTCTCTTCAGTGTATATACAATTTAATATTTATTCGATCCAGTTTATTCACATAGGTCGTAGGTAAGACATTTACCATTATCTAAAAATGTAAATAAACATTCCGTTGACCATTGTTAGCGAAAATATTTAGAAAGTACATATTGAATTGTGCTATGTACATCTTCATTCTGTAAGGTTTTTTACTGCGAAACCTATTTTGAGAGAACGGCTAAACGGAAAAATATGGTTCAGGTATCAAAATACAAGTCTTACCATGTAGATGTGCCAGTTGAAGATAAAAACTGAGATCGGGGCAATGCTTCGATCGTGGCGGGGCTGCACAGTTCCCATGTAAAGTCTATGGGAGAAGCGTGCGGCTCTTATCTACATCAGGCGCTAAGTTCAGTGTCAGACTTGGTGTGTGCATGGTGTTCTATGATCAGTCCTAAAGTAAGTAAATACTTTACTGCATACTTACCCTTAACAGAATGTTTCTCCCGCAGAAAAAAAGAAAACGTAAGAGCCTTACTGGAAGGAGTGAGCGATCAATGGGTCGCAACTACACTGCTGGCCACCCAAAATGCAACACCAAGAAGGACAGGAGATAGCAACGCCAGATTTACTGGACACATAACAACAGATACAAAGATGAAACAATTGAGCTTACAGGACCGTGCAACTTGCGGAACACGCAGACACCAATAGTTCGTGTGACCGCCATGGCTGGCAATAACGGCCGCTACACGCCGCGGCATCGAACGAAAGAGGCTATGGATGTGGGCTTGGGGCATATCGGTCCAGGCTGCTTCCACACGTTGCCACAGTTCATCAGGCGTAGCCGAGGGTGGTGCTTGCCGGGCCACTCGGTTGCCGATCAGCGATCAGACGTGTTCGATGGGAGACATATCGGGAGAACAGGCGGGCCACGGCAGCAGTGACACCTGGTGGTCCGTGAAGAATTGTTGCACGATGCATGCCACGTGCGGGCGCGCATTGTCCTGTTGAAACGTGGCCGCTGGCAGGTCCTGCAGGTAAGGGAGGACTATAGGCTCCAAAACGTCGCAGATGTAGCGGTGGTTGTTGAGTGTACTGGCGATGCGTACCAGAGGGGTGCGTGTGTCACATCTAAGTGCGGCCCAAATCATAATGGCAGGCGACGGACCTGTATGGCGATGCATAATGCAGGCGTCATACAGTTTCTCGCCACGGTGCCGCAACACGCCGATCCGACCACCGTGGTGTTGCAGGCACAAGCGGGATTCGTCGGAGAAGGCAATGTCGTGCCATTCCGTATTTCCGGTGCGGCGTTCAACGGCCCACTGCGCCGCACTCGCCGGTGGTGTAACGTCAATGGTAATCGGAGCAATGGGCAGCGTGCAACAAGTCCCCTACCCTGCAGACGACGTCGAACGCTACGTGCTGCCACAGGTTGTTGCGCAACATGCCCTAACTCCTACGCTAACGTTCGTGATATGGCGGTGCGAGCCGTCAATGCTCGCCGCACAACATGCCGGTCCTCTCGCTCGGTGGCGTGCCGCGGCTGCGGCAATCGCTCATGTTGGTCCGTCCGTCCCTACTGCACCACCGAATCTATTCTCGCTTCACTGTGGCTGGATGTCATCCCACACGGGCGCTGATGTCTCGGTACGATAAACCGCTGTCGCGATAAGCCACTATTTGTCCCCTCAGGAACTCCGAAACGCGCTGGAATGACTGACGTATTCTACGCCGAGGCATCAGGAAGCTTCCCATGCACAGGTCCAGCAGCACAACACACTTCCACTACTTACACCCCGCCTTCTGTTCACCCTTCTTATAGTGCTTCTTGGTGGCGTGCCGAGCGCACATGATTTGCATATGCCCTGCAATGCTAATCGTTTGCATGTCCTCTCGCGGGCGACGCATGCTGCGAATTTCAGGCCAATCGGATGCTTCCTTCTTAGTGTTGCATTTTGGGTGGCCAGCAGTGTATATTAAAAACTATTGCGGTTCAAACGATAAAAATTGAGTTCGTTCCGTTTCATACGATTTACTAACGAACGGTTATTTTGAAATTTTGAATTTTCACGGTATTGTTACAACGCTCCCGGAGTGAGATTGTTACAATATGTAAATCAGAAGTAATTAATCTTTTTGTGAGCAGGTAAAATAATAACAAACTTTTTATAGGAACCCTACGTATTGAGGAAGGAGGAACAGCAACAGGTAAAGGGGGTGGCAAACCCCTACACACTCACTTCAGAGTATTCGCTCAGCGCGTCACAGAACCCAGGATAACAAAATGAGAAGACGCGGCCGACGAGGGGGGAGAGAAGCAGGTCCTTTTCCTTCAGAAGGGAACCAGCGCAGAACGGGAAGCAGCTAGTGGCGCAAGAGGGGAGGGGGTGTACTGAGCCCAGCCAAGAACAGCCCACGGGAGCGACGTTCGAAGACAGTATGGCATAACAGCACGTAATCAAAGGAAACGCGTCACATTAGTCACAATTGAGGTTGTAGGAGAATACTATGGATCGAGAAACTACCAAAGCAACAAGCCAACGGCATAGCCAGCAATAGTTAAATAACGAGACAAGGAATAAAGGAAGGATCGGTTCCCAAGCCAAAAGCGCTTTGGGAAAGACATCAAGACCGATGGGAAAAGAGGCTAATTGCAAACAATTTCAGTTACAGGACAAAGTGGGGAAACATTGGGTGACAGCTAGTCCAGTTTTATTGGGGCAAGAGAATTAATGGGAAGAAGCCCGACTAAGGAGATTTTCGTGGAAACAGGAGGTGGAACTGAGAGTTCGATTCTTTAGGGAAGAGCGAATAAGTGCCATCACGAACCATCCTAGAACGAATCACAAAATTAGGAAAGACCGAGTTAAACAGCCTGAGAGGTTAGAGAGTGGGAATGTTATTAGGTAATTTAAGCCGGACACTCGGATTGGGCCAAAGCGTCAAGAATGGAATTTCAGATGATTGGCCATAGAGAAAAAACGAAAGTTAGGTCGGAGCTGGGAGAGCACGATCTACAGGCATTATCCATCGAGTTCCAGAGCGAGTAGGTCGTTCTTGACCTCTCTCGTAAACAAGCATACAATTTATAATGTAGAGTGAAGAAGTTAACTGAAAACCGAGGACCCCGGAGAACGGAGAGCGCTGACTAACCGCAGGACGATGCACCAGAAACAGAACCCAGAGGGAGTTGATCGCTGATGGAGAAGAGAGACGAGAGAGGCAAAGTGACCGACAAGATGGACAGACATATTTTCCGATGATCGCAAGCGCCCAACTAGCCGGGACATGTAAGCGTATCAACAAGGAAAGCGAGCCAACTAAGTGAACACCAGTACATACAGGACATGAATGAACTTTAAGAAAGGGCATAGACTTTTAATATCCGAGAGCAGGATAGACAGGTAACTTCGGAAGTGAGCACTAGGACTTTCGGTGAAGGAAAGGTAAAAGAATGATTTCATTACACTTTAATTATTTTCTCGGAGTTGCAAATAATATGAATAACCTGGATATTTAAGAAATGTATATAATATTACCCCGAGAGGCATTTTACGTATACACGGGGACAGGAATAAGAAGGGAACAGGGAAGTACTGAGGTATATCGGGAAGTCACAATGCATATTTATTTTAAGTAGGAGTTTCCGGGTCTAGCATAGGAGTTAATCACGTGTAATTGGAGGAGGACAATTTACTTACGTAATTAGAAGAAAAGAGAGAGGAAGGTTAAAAGATACCGTAAGAAAGTATGCCAAGTACCGTAACAAAGTATGAATATTGTTTTAGGCGAAACGAAAGAAAATGTGCATAAAGTATAAAAGTTAACTTCTTTTATAGAAGGGTCCTGACCCCTGTAATATCTTTAAGGCACAGATATAATCGAATAAACCATTTTATTTCCAAAAGTATAATTTCTCATGTGCTATTCAATTCTCTGTAGTGTTTTGCTTATGATGTGTGTTTTGCAAGTCCAAGAAATTAAGTAGTAACGAGTGTGAACCAGGCAGCGGTAAAGGTGGTTCATTTTACGAAAGACAACGGGTTTTTCTAACAGGTTAAAAAACTTAAAAGTAAACTTAAATTCTCCAATTCAAGTTCAACATTATTTGAGAGGGAAAATGTTCCAGAATTGACGATCACATAAAAACATTGAGGGCACACATAAGAACTGTGATACCCACAGGACACTGCGTGTGAAACACAAAGCCGGTCTCAGAGGTTGAAGTCTTGTCGGCCCGACGGTGAGTAAACGTGATTTCATAATCTGACGACACCCCACGTAAACTAAACAGTAGGTCCCTAGATTCCACATAATGGATTTGGATCAGCTGTACTTAGTGTGGCTTTTATAATTAACCCAGTTAAAGTTAGTTAAAAGGGCCGCCACAACGGGGGGGGGGGGGGGGGGCTGGTGAAACGGTAGGTCTCTCTCTGTTTATGTAAATTCTCAATATTATTTTATTAATATCTCAAAAATTATTGCGGTTCAAACGATGAAAATGGAGTTCATTCTACAGCAGTTCATATGATTTACTAACAAGTGGCTATGTTGACATTTCCATTTTTTGGGGGTACCGTTTCACCCCCCTCCACACACACTTTGCCTTTGCTTTTTAAATACCTCAATTCATTCCAGTTTATACGATTCACTAACGAATAGCTATTTTGAAATTTTGAATTTCCATGGTGTGTGTGTGGGGGGGAGTAGTGAAACGGTGGGTCCCCAATTTTACCATACTTGTTTTTTAAATATCTCAAAAACTATTGCGGTTCAAATGATAAAAATGGAGTACATTCCGGTTCATACGATTCACTAACGAATGGCTATTTTGAAATTTTTAATTTCCATGGTGTGTGTGTGGGTGGGGGGGGGGGGGTGTGTGAAATGGTCGGTCTCTCGGTATATATGTAAATTCTCAACATTATTTTTTAAATATCTCGAAAACTATTGCGATTCAAACAATAAAAATGGAGTTAATTCCGGTTCATACGATTTACTAACGAATGGCTATTTTGAAATTTGAAATTTCCATTTTCTGGGGATACCATTTGCCCCCTCCCCCCCCACACACACTTTGCTTTTTAAATATCTCAAAAACTATTGTGGTTCAAATGAAAAAAATAGAGTTCAATCTGAGTCATACGTGGTACAAAGGAATGGTTCCAAATTTTTTTTTAAATTCCGGTTGTGGTGAAGGGGTTCATTTCACCAGCCCCCACCCCCACGCACACACACTTTGTTTTTTAAATATCTCAAAAACTATTGTGGTTCAAACGAAAAACGGAGTTCATTCCGGTTCATACGTGGTAAAAACGAATGGTGTCAGAAAAATAAAAAAATTCCGTGGGGTGGGGGGTGGGGGCTGGTGAAATGCACCTCCTTGAAGTGACGTGAAAACCTCCCCAGCAATGCGCCTTGATTTTGACTTAGGTTTGATCATACGGTAGTACCGGATGATCTTTTCTGCACAGCATTAACTCTGACGTCACCTGCCTTACAAGAGAAAGCAGCGAACACGAGAGTTGTCTGCTGTCTATTGACATACAGGCAGTTTGTTGGTAGAAACAGTGCGTTCGCGTAATCACTTCGTATATTTAGTTCTGTAACAAATGAATTTCTAATTATTTGTCTCCGAATTTGATTATCACTAAGTATCAACATACTCTCAGAGAAAGATCTAAAGATTTCTTATGCAAAATTCTGTAAATGAACAAGTGCTCTGGCGTTTCTCAGTTGGGTTGGCCCAGGGACCCAGTATCACTTGGTCCTTCGTTTTTCGTTATTGGCTGCGTATTTTTAAATATATTTGTATGTGATTTTAAATATATATTTTATGAAACATTGGAAATACTTTAATACGGCGGAGATATTTTTATCGCTTCCCAGGATTTTCGAAGATGTTTCCTCCGGTGTATTTTCATTTGCATCTTCAAAATTTTTGGCCACCCATGTAAAGAAATCCTCAGGGCGCTACTGAACAAATGTGAGAAATAACAAATTTGAAAAAAATATATTCGTTTCTTCATGTAGTTATCTTCAAACTTGAATTTTCTAATTTTTTTTTCTTTCTCCATCAGCTGGGAATTAATGTGCCTTACACGAATACGTGTTTTCATGAAAAGTTTAATGCCTCGGCTGAATTTTTGAGGATTTTGTTTTTTGCCTCTGATACGTTTCTCGTAATATTTTTCACTTTTTTTTAAAATTTCATGTTCGCCGTGGACTGAGAGGAACATCCGCTCAATGCTTTTTCTGCGGTAGCCCCACTAGTTTACTTTTACATATCCCTTTTTATAGTCGCCTTCAGCAAAATGTTTGGAGCAAAAAGTAGCATTTTGGTGGACAGTTGCGTACCGGAAAATCTTGAAGCAAACATTTTTTCTAGACCATTTGCAAAATAGCATTCAATTAGTTATTTTGTTTAATTCCTTGTTATTAATTACGTTATAAGCATTTTAAATATTAAGATTCTTTGGAACCTACAGGTATTTTGCGTAAGACCAAAATTATTGCGCTTTGCTGTGTGTAACACAAATCTGCACGTTGTAATTGAAATAATTGCCCTAGTTTTATATCAGTAGAAAATACTACAAAACAGTTACGCAAAAGTTGAACATGTCATGCAAATTTTATTCTTTTAGACAACTACATATAAGGCCGGTCTCTTTGAAACCCCTCGCCATCAGGCCTACAAAACACGTAACTTCTGTGAGAGTGTCTAATGAAATTTTCCATTTTATACGAAAATACAGAACATAAATAAGCAAATAAATAAGCAACAATTGAGAATTATTGCACAAAAACATAAAGAAGCAAAACTACGTAAATTATTTACTTTTATATATAAAAAAACACAACATAATGTCACAATGTTTTGCACATAGTAAAAAAAAATTCTTGACTCTGTTATAAAAACAAAACGACACAGTTCTTTGCATATAGCGAAAAGAACAACTTTCAGTTCATTATATTCTGAAGCAGGCGTGCAAAAACTGTAATGAATAACACCTTATCCTCATTAATAAAACGTTTTCATTCAATTAACTGATATTTCTTTCACATTCTCTTGTTAATATACATTCATTGGAAACTTTGCAATGGTTATGAAAAGGAGGTAGGTAAAAATACCCCTGAAAACTGAAAAGCGGAAAAAATGCCACCGGAAGAAATACCCCCAGAACAAACGGTTCACTGTAAACTGCCACACAGGAACACTGATGTGTGGCAGTGCTCCGGTGTGGCAATTACCGGCAACTCTCCCACACATCTTTCAGCAAATTGGCTACAAAAGTTCAAAGGTGATGGGGGGGGGGGGGGGGGGGTCTATAAAGATTTCCGTTTTTGGGCCTACATTGATAACTGAATTATGAACTCCAAACGAATTTCGCGAAAACGTTCCATGTAGGCCAAGCGAGAATTGTACTTTAATTTGAAGAAATAAATTGCCGAGGATCCGAGGTACACTTGGTTGGGGGAGGGGCTCGACCCTGAACTTCAGTAATATTTTATTCTGGGCCGCTGGAGTCTGTCAGTGTAACTAGGAAGTTCCCCTTGAAGTGTCCGCGAGGTCCATGATCTTGGGGGAGGGGTTCCCCCAAAATATTAAAATGGATGTAGAGCTGTAAAAATTAGTACCCTGCTTTATATCGTGATTCTGAACACGACCACGAATTTTCAGGAGGGTGGGGTACCCCCCCCCAGTTTTTAAGAGCTATTCAGGGGTAACATCGAGGATACACTGACCGACTCGAGAGGTCCAGAATATAAAATTACGGAAGTTGGGGGTAGAGCCCTCCAAACCAAGCACCTCGTATCACTTTCGCAGGCTTCACCAAATTTCTGGGAGAGGGGGGAAGAGCATACATAGCTTACCATTAAACACAAAATGAAGCATAGAAATTGTGAGCAAATCCCTTACCCTGAACACTTGTCTGCGCTCTTAGAAACTTGCACCCAACCTCCTGAAAATTCGTGGTCGTGTGCAGAATCATTATGTAAAGCATGGTTCTAATGTTTACAGCTCTACGTCCATTTTAACATTTTGGGGAGCCCCCTCCCCAAAGCTCACGGACCTCGCGGACGCTTCAAGGGGAACAGCCTGGATACACTGACAGACTTCAGCGGCTCAGAACCTAATATTACGGAAGTTGGGGCTTGAGCCCCCCCCTAACCAAAAGTACCTCGGATCCTCAACAATTTATTTCTTCAAATTAAAGTAAAATTCTCGCTTGGCTTACATGAAACGTTTTCTCGAAATTCGTTTGGAGTTCCCAATTCAGTTCTCAATATAGGCCCAGAAACGGCAATTTTTATAGCCCCCGACCCCCTGAACTTTTGTGGCCAAGTTGCTGAAAGATGTGTGGCAGCGTTGCCGGTAAATTACCACACCAGAACACTGCCACACATCAGTGTTCCTGTGTGGCAGTTTACAGTGAACCGTTTGTTCTGGGGGTATTTCTTCCGGGGGCATTTTTTCCACTTTTCAGTTTTCAGGGGTATTTTCTCCTGGGGTATTTTTACCGTTTGCCATGAAAAAGGGGCCCCAGGTCCTCTGAAGTAACTGCTTTTCCGTCATCCAGTTTTTATAAATTTAAATCTCGGAAAAAACAACCAAAAACTATTTTTATTTTCAATACTTCTTTTAAAGCTGCCGCAAAAATTCCTGACTGTTTCTTTATTCATGTGAAATTTCCGCAAAAAACATCTATCCTTTAAAATGTTTTTGCTGAAGCCGTTACCCTCCCGCCCCCTATCCCCATCCATACGTCCCTGAAAGTATCACCTCGTTTACAGCATAATTTCCATAACCTGCAGAGCTCAGTCACTTTCGGAAATCTGTGGTATGTAACTGGGAATCATTTGGTATTTCTATAATTATTCTTGCAGTCTGCAACAGTGTAGGAACTTGAACGCATCTCGAAAGAATAAACTATTTGCAAACAAACTTAGCAATTCCACTTACTATATATTCACTAAAATTATTCTAGGAGCAGAAAAAAGCAGCTCTTTGAACAAGAGTCAATGAACATTTACGACTGCTTTGACCTTCGGTGCACTAAACTAGCTAATTGTAAGACAGCTGATGTCATCAGACCACCTCTTCACCCCCCCCCCGCCGCGAAGGCGTCATAGGCTTCGGACACGCGGAACCCTACGAACGCCAGCGTGTGACGTCAGTATGTTGGAACGGAGCTGACAGCTGGATGGCTGCAGTGAGGGAATGAAAGCTAATAACGAGCATTTCAGTGGGTCTTGCAAAGAAATATAATAAATGATTCATTCTAGGTATTTAACAGACTTAAATAAAAATCAAGAGAAAAGACTGGGGTATCTGTTAAAGACAAATGAAAATTTTCGTTATACACACAAAATGTGTTTAAATTTTCAGGTCATAATTTTTTTTGTCAACATCTTGCACCATCCAGCAGATGTGTGCATTAAAATATATTTGATCTGCGAGATTACGCAAATAGATCACCTGAAATGAAAAAAGTATTTTTTGTTTTTCATGTTTCCTTCTCTGTTTAAGTTCTTAAATTTCGAACAGCAATAATAAAATCGCAAATTTTTTCGTAAGCTTTTCTTTTCGTTTTTTCTTAAACTTTATTTGCGATGTTTTTGTATCTTTCAAAATCAGTATTTTTTTTTCACGTAAAGCTACTAATGTACTACATTAAAATTATGAACTTTTAATGCGCGAAATTTTAAAAGAACCAGAAAGGTAACACAATGTCCTTATTTCTTTGTACACCATTGTTAAAAATATATGAATTAATGAATATATATTTTTGTATAGTCGTCCCAACTTTTTGAACATCAGATGCCTTTGCATTCTGAATTACTGCTATATATGCACTTATATATTAAATGGTTAGTACACTTTTAATACGTGCTTCCATTTTTAAGTTTTTTATTCTTTAAATCAGTAATTTTCAGAACTCTGTTTTCCTACAATAGTCGTTGCGTAGTCATTTTTTTTTCCTACAATAGTTGCTGTCGTCTTCCGTTAGCTTTCATTTTTAATGTTTTAGTTCTCTCGAATTTTAAAACTTCAACGTATTTTTTAAGGGATGCAGCATTTTCAAGTAGCAATCTATTTTCCTCAGTTATTTTGATACAGGAAGAACAACTGATATCCCCTGATGTTTAATCAACTTCATAACAGAGATCCTGCGTTTCTTGCACACAAATCTTTTTCAGACCTAAAATATCCATCCGATCGAAAGCATTTTTTAAAATATCTCGTTTGTGCGTTCTGTTACTTCGTGGAGTGACAAAGTGTCCGTTTTGTTGACAGTTCGGCAGATTCAGAACAGGCACCGCATTTTCTTTCAGTATTTTTTTCTCCGGGAGTCGAAGTAGGCGATTTATTAAATCATCTTCGTAATCGGAAGAATGCAAATGTTCACAGCAAATTCTAGCATTCGCTACATTCATACAGTCTGACCTATAGCATTTTTTCAGCCGTTCCTTCATCAAATCTGGATTTTTCAAAGCAAATGCATGGTACACAATATACTGACGTTCAGTTTTTTCGTAATGGTTCTTACAAGTAGCCACAACACAACTCGACATTGTTATCAGTATTTCATCGTAAACTAACTGACTAACTGAAGGATTTCTCAAAAAGCAAGTTCTAAAAGCTGAATACTTTTATCCACGAAAAAGCAAAGGAAAGAATGTAGCGTTCGCGGCAGCTCCACGGTTCCAACCGGAGTTCCAACACAGAGACGTCAGAAACAGTCATCTGTCACCGCTGAGGGGATCCATGGCGGCAAAGTTTCTTCAAATGACCAAACCCTAGTGTTCTGCGCGAAGGGGAAGCTTTACAGGGGTCTTATGGGCACAATCTTGTGTGTTAAAGAATCTTGCTTTCGACTGCCTCGTGGGCCAGCCCCTTCTTTATTCTTTCTACAGCCCTGGAAGTAATTGAGCAATTAACAACTTTCTCCCAGTGCTCACGGACAAAGGACGAATTCGCAGCAAGCAGCCCTGGGCAGTAAGCGTCCGAACTAGGAGAGCTTCCTTTCAATGCCCAGTTGTCAAACCGGTTTTATTGCTGCAAGGTTGGGAACACGCTGATAAGCATCGTTTCACACGCCACGATTAACACACCACTAGAAGGCGCAATGCACCAGAGGGTTAAGTTACACAGATTTCGGTCACACACTGTGTGTACGCTGCGAGTAATCTACCCCATCCTTGCGAGTAACTGCTGAAAATGTGCTAAAACCAGCCAGAATGCTACCTAGAGAGGAACCGAAGATTTAACCTTGCGAGTAACCGCTTCAAGTTACTCACAGTGTTGGTGTTTAAACGAATGTTGTTACTCGGAAGGGAGGGTAAACAAGAGCACACACACATATTTGTATATATATATGACAGGGATGTAAGGTCAGGTGATGTATAACATCACAGCCTCTCCTTGACAAATGTCAACCCTGCCTTCTCGTGGTGCATCCTGTTCCCACTAAAGGGGCTCTGACGACCTCCAATAGCGGTATAACTATACCATCGGGATCAGAGGAAATGCTATCCCACACACACCAACCCGCTTGGACAGCATGGTGAGTTATGGCCAAACACCTCCAAAATGACTCTACAACTTAAATCTTGGCCCTCAGTCTCCAGCAGCTGGAATGTACCCGGCCAAGGCAGCGGCCAGTGCGACACGAAGGCAGAGGGTGCTAAGAATCCCCGGAGGACGTGACTAGGCTGCCATCTGATGCTGATCTTGGCTACTTATAATGGACGCTCCCTATCTTCTGATTCAAGGCTTCTTGAATTGGAAGAGGAACTACAAAGGATCAAGTGGGACATCGTCGGGCTAAGTGAGGTAAGGAGAAAAGGAGAAGATCTCATCGAACTGAAAAGTGGACATCTCTTCTACTATCGTGGGACAGATACTGGCAGAAATAGTGGTGTTGGATTTATAATAAACACGAAACTGAAGGATAAAGTTGTAGAAGTTGAAAGTTCCTCTGACAGAGCTGCACGACTCGTTATCCAACTCTCGAGAAGATACCAGGCTCAGATTATTCAAACTTATGCACCCACCACAAGTCATCCTGAAGAAGAAATTGAAGAATTTTATGAGGAAATTCGTCATCTAAATAATAAAGGTAAGCAGCACTTGAAGATAATTATGAGAGATTTCAATGCAAAAATAGGGCAATGGCAACAGAATGAAACTTCAGTAGGTAAATTCGGTCACGGCAACAGAAACCAGTGTGGAAATACTCCCGTTGAGTTTGCAAAGGCAGAAGGGTTTTTCATCTTGAACTCCTTTTTCAAGAAAAAGCCCCACAGGAAATGGACATGGAGACATCCAATTGGGACGACAAGTGAAATTGATTTTATTATGTGTAACAAAAAATTCGCCATCCAAGACTGCAGTGTGCTGAACAAGTTCAACACAGGTAGTGACCATAGATTGGTGAGATGTAAGATGCACCTCAACACTAAACTCGAACGTGGCAAGCTTATAAGACAAACAAAATCTATTGACATAACCAACCTTAAAAAACACCATAATACCTTCAAGTTGGAACTGAAGAACAGATTTTCTGCTTTAGAAGGCCTAACATCGGAAGAAGTGGATATTTCTGAAGTTAACAGAAAAGTAACCAAAGCTCTTATGGAAACAGCAACAAAATTAGCTGGGTCTAAGAACAAGTTGTATGTGAATAAATTATCAGGAAAAACCAAAATGTTGATGCAAAAAAGAAGAGAGATGAGGACAACTAAAGAAGATGTGACTTCCAAAGTGGAATATATAGAGCTATGCAAGACAGTACGAAAAAGTATCACTGAATATGTAAGGAAATTCAACTGTGGGCTAGTGAGGAAAGCAATTGAAAACAACCAAAGCCTAAAGATAGCAAAGGGACATCTGAGTAAGGGAAGAAAACAGATTATGGCACTGAGAAAAGAAGATGGTTCTGTAACGAGAAATAGAGGCGAAATTTTGACAAGAGTGAAAGATTTCTACTCCAAATTATATGAAAGGGATGATACATGTACTCCAGACATAATGAAAGGTGCCAGTACCAGAGTTCTTCCAGTCCTCCCAGCAGAAGTTGCATATGCAATCAAGAACATGAAGCAGGGGAAAGCTCCAGGAGAAGATGGAATTACTGTAGACATCATACAAGAAGCAAGTGGAGAAATCGAAACAGTACTCGCTCAAATTTTCACTCGATGCCTTAATGAAGGGAAGATTCCAGAGGATTGGAACAATACTACAATGATCCTGCTACATAAAAAAGGTGATAATGAGGATCTCAGGAACTACAGACCTATCAGCCTCCTCTCAGTGGTTTATAAAATCTTCACTAAAGTTCCTTCACACCGCTTGAAGGTAACACTGGACATGGCTCAACCGAGAGAACAAGCTGGATTCGGGAGTGTCTACAGCACAATAGATCATATCCACGTACTGAGAGAACTAATTGAAAGAGCGAGGGAATATGAACTTCCATTGTGCATGGCTTTTATCGATTATGAAAAAGTCTTTGATTCGGTGAAACCATCAGCAGTTACAATGCCTCTGAAATCCTGCGGTATTGAAGATGCATACATTAATATTATTAATAACATCTTTGAAAATGCAAGTGCAAAGATTCGACGGTTTGAAAATACAACACACATAAAAATCGGAAAGGGAGTGAGACAAGGTGACACCATATCTCCGAAGCTCTTTAATGCCACATTGGAAAATGTCTTTCAATCACTGAACTGGGAAAACAAAGGGATAAAGATTAATGGAGATTATCTAACCCACCTTCGTTTTGCTGATGACGTAGTCATTTTTGCAACTACCCCACCAGAGCTGCAGAGTATGATCCAGGAACTTGCTGACAAGAGTAAAGAAGTGGGGTTAAAAATGAACTTTCAGAAGACAAAAGTGATGTTTAATGCTTTTACAAGAAATGAAGATTTATTGATTGATGGAGAAAAACTGGAGATAACAGACACATATGTTTATCTTGTACAGCAGATATCAAGTGAGGGTCACATTGATGAACAAATTAATCGATGTACAAAACTTGCCTGGAGAGCTTTTGGAAGAAACAGCATAATTTTCAAGAGCAATATGCCATTATGTCTTAAAAGAAAAGTGTTTGATCAATGCATCCTTCCAGTGCTTACGTATGGTGCAGAGACGTGGACCTTAACTAACAGAGTCATACAAAGGCTGCAGACAACTCAAAGAAGCATGGACAGGTGCATGCTTGGTATAACCAGGAGAGATAAGAAGAGGAACTCGTGGATCCGAAAAATGACAAGAGTGGAAGACATCATGATCAGAGTTAAATCCCTGAAATGGCAATGGGCTGGGCATACTGCCAGAAGGACAGACCATCGATGGACAGGCGAAATTTTAGATTGGATTCCAAGGGACAGGAAAAGACCCAGAAGAAGACCGCATGGGTGACGGGTGGATTAAATTCGAAGATATGCGGGAGTGACATGGAGGAGACTGGCACAAGACAGACTGTTGTGGAGGAAACTTGGGGAGACCTTCGTCCAGCAGTGGATTGATAATGGTTGACAATGATGATGATGATGATGATGATATATATGCCAACATTTCAAAACAAAAAAACAGGAGATTTTTGCGGGATACCATTGAAATACTGAAATAAAGTGTATTTATATGTATATATGCATATCATGTTGTACACACACACAATGCTTTATTTGTATGTGTGCATGTACCCTTGTTGAAAAACACTTAACTAATCACTGTACTTTTAAACAAATAATACAAGACATTAATTAACACTAGATTCCAAATTGAACATTAATACATGACACAACATTGAAAAATAATAAATACCTATATCTTATTCACAGCACTTGTTGATGCCGATTTTGCTTTCTTTAGAATGCACCATCATACTGCTGGTCAAAACACTTTCCTTTCTGGTGACATTTGGTGATCAGCAAATTTTCCAGATTTTCATCTGAGATTGAATATTGAAACTCATTCCTTATTTTTTTTTTATTTTATCTGACTGAATATACGTTCACATTCAGTATTGCTGTGTGGTATAGATAAAATGGAGAGCATGACCATTGCTATTTTGTCAAATAGTCTGTTTCCAAAATTATTTTTAATCTGGTTTACTTGGAACCACTGTTTATCAATTCTGTGTTTTTGCATGATACCAGATGGAAGCTGACTGACCTGTAGTCTACAAAATCAGGTGTGTAATTCATCCATTGCTTCAATGTGATTTTCCTCTCCTAGCAAAACAGGAAGCTTTTTGATAAAAAGGTAATGTTTGAAAATGAAGTATTTTCAATAGATGATATTTGTCACACTTCGGCATTAATGAGAATTTCATCTTTAAATGGAAATTTGTGTATCATTTTTAAATGGAAATTTGTGTATCACAAACAGAAGAAAAATATTTTCTGACATGAGAAAAAAAGCAACAACCTTTTCTTCAGATTTCAGAGAATCTACTATGGTGGTGGTAGAATGCCCAATCACCAGGTTAACATCATCTTTTTGGTGTAATCTATTGTGATAGTTTATGCTCAATAACCCTACAGAACTACCCTGTTTAGCAACTGACGGCTTGATAAATTTTGAAATAATGTTTGCAAACAAATCACACAGCACTGACCTTAAGACATGCATGTGAGGAGCTTGGGACTGTAGCAGTATGTTTACTTTTTTGAAGGTTGGAATTACAGTCAACAGAATTAAACAAAAAGCTTTATTTATACCATCTTTAAGAAAAAGAAATAACCTCTCTTCATGTGAAATAATAGATGAAGGTTCTGTTTCAGTCTTCCATATACTATTCACAGCTTTCATAACCTTTCCACTCTTTTCAGGGAGAGAAGCTTCTGCTGCACATCTTTTTACAGAACCAGGCTTTTGACCACAGACCTTATTACTGATGCACTGCCTTTTGGCTTCTGAAATTGCTTTATCGTGCTTTGGAATTCGGTAGGAATCCAAGCTGCTATATTTTTGTTCTTCGTGATTTCATCCTTAAAAGGCTGACTAATGGAGCACATTGCTCAACCAGTCTTCCCAGGCATTTCCCCAATGAAAGCCAGCAAGTGCACACATGCTTCAATTTATTTTTTTTCACTTCTGTATCATGGAGGTTCTGAAAATTTTTTAATTTCTCTTTCCGTTTCTGCACTTTTCTTCAAATAGTAAAAAACATCTATTAGGACCTTGTCGTCAACTTTTACTGGAAGAACTAGAGCATCTTTCTTAGCCGCTAAATTTATGAGATGGCATTCTTGTATATAAAACATTCTCTTCTTTTAGAATAGCTGCAACTCCAGACTTGCGTCCAATCATAACTGGTGTGTTGTCTGCAGCCAAAGCAATACAGTTTGACAATGGAACATTATGTTGCCTTAGATTACTGATCAAAAGGTTAGCAATATTATGACCTGTGGAATCACCACTCAGCACTGGAGCTGACAAGAAATCACTTTCAATTTCCCCCTGTATCGATGTTAAAATATGTAACTTTCTGCCACTATCATTGCTTCCATCATTAGCGATGCAAAACACTTGAGTTTTTATTGCGGCCACGAACGAGATTTTTCTTTTGCTCCAAATTCCCCAATAATTGCTGTTGTTTTAGTGTGTGCACACCCATAATGTTTAGCAGTGTCACATGGCAGAAACATTTTCCGAAACAAAGCGCCAGCATGATCAGTTCAACTGATCAATAAAATTATGTTCAATTACAATTGACGTAAAATAACACTGAACTCGAAATAAACCGTTCCTTCACTGTCAAAAAACGGACTGATTTTATTATTTTGTGACTGACCACAAGCTCTTTTTTTATGTTTTTTTTTTATTGGAGGTTAACGACCACCGTGAGCAACTCACTTTCTTTAGTTATTTTCTTTATGCTTCTTAGTATGTGGTTAACTAAACCCCTTTACCACCATGGGATATACTTATATCGACAGCACATACTGTACAAAAAGCAAAATTTCAACCTTTCTGGGATTTCGATATGTACTCAAAATCTGTACTGCAAGCCTCCTTGAAGGTCTGTACGTACTGTTTTTTCTTTTCTGCCATTTTTTTAAAACTTACAGCCTCAGTGAAATGTGAAAAATTTACAAACAACAAAATATGAATGAACAACGAATAAAACTCACACCATCACACAAACATACATGCGGCCTGATGTTGCTTTGTTCCAAATGTAAACAGCCACAGCAAACTTGCAGTCACTAACCGCAACATCAAAACTATGCGCTCCGCTCGGTAACGTCGCACTTACGGTTCACTTCGTGCAGCCGCCTGGTCCCTGCCGCACTGAGAGTGGAATCATGGGTAATAAGTCAAGCACCAATGCATTTCGGATTCCGGTGGAATCGTTACCTAGGCTATGACGCAATCAATTCCATACGACAAAATTACACCACCTTTCCACTGAGGGAAGATTTTTTTTTTTTTTTGGAAACATTACAGAATATAAATACATATAATACAAATAAAACCAATTGGGGGAAATTCAGGAAAAACCAGGAGATCACAGCGTAAAATCGAGAGAAAGCATTAAAAACCGGGAATTTACCGGAAAAAACATTAGAGTTGGCAGCTATGGAAATGCTAGCCCACACTCACCAACTTGCTTGGCCACCAGCATGGTGAGTTACTGAAGACATAAGAAAATTCAATTGTGAACTAGTGAGAAAAGAAATTGAAAATAATCAAATCCTGAAGAAAGCAAAGGGACACCTCAGTAAGCGAAGAAAACTAATTATGGCACTGAGAAAAGAAGATGGCTCCATAACAAGAAATAAAGGTGAAAGAATTCTACACAAAACTATATGAAAGGGATGATACATCTATTCCAGCCATTAAGAAAGGTACCAGTGCCAGAGTTCTTCCTGTCCTTCTGGTAGAAGTTACACATGCAATTAAGAACATGGAATGGGGAAAAGCTCCAGGAGAAGATGGAATTACTGTGGACATTATACAAGAAACAAGTGGAGAAATAGAAACTACACTAGCACAAGTTTTCAACTACATGTCTCAATGAAGGAAAAATTTCTGAAAATTGGAACAATGCTACAATGATCCTGCTACATTAAAAGCTGACATTTATTATCTCAGGAACTACAGGACCGTCAGTTTCTTATCAGTGGTATATAAAATCTTCACTAAGGTTCTTCTTGCACATCACTTGAAGATAACATTGGACATGTCTTAACCAAGGGAGCAAGCTGGATTCAGGAGTGGCTACAGCACCATAGATCATATCCATGTAGTGAGAAAACTAACTGAAAGAATGAAGGATTATGAACTCCCATATATGCACGTCATTTATTGATTATGAAAAAACTGATTTCGTGAAACCATCAGCAATTACGAGGCTTTGAAATTATGAAGACAAAAAGAAATATTAAGAATGACTCAAGTGTGGGGTATGGTGGACCTACCACACTTAAGAAGGATGGTCCACCACAGAATCGACCTGGACTTTCTAACCGGCGTATGAGAAGGAGATCTCGGCTGAGTGAATGTAAGATTGGTGTATGGAATACTAGAGGTATAAATGGCAAGATGAGTGAGGTGATTGAGGAAATGAATAAGTATAAACTAGATGTGCTGTGTGTAAGTGAAACCAAAAAGAAGGAAATTGGGGTAGAAGACGTGAATGGCACGGTGAGTGTGTGGTCTGGAGTATTGGATAATATGAGGACAGGCTGGTGTAGGTGTGATTTTAAGTGAAAAGATGAAGAACAACTTGATTCACTATAGTTGCGTAAGAGAATTCTCTGGATTCGTTTGAAAGTGAAACTTCAGAGAATTGTAATTGTTGTAGTGTATGCTCCTAGTGACTCGAAACCTTCTGATAAGAAGGAAGATTTCTGGAATGAGCTAAAAGCTGTTTTGAGCCAGTTTAGTGTTAAAGAAAAAGTTATAATAGCAGGGGATTTCAATGCTAGAGTAGGTGTGCAGAATGCAATTTCTGACAATGTTCTGGGTAAGTTTAATGATCCTTGTGAGAATGATAATGGTGAAAGATTAATTGAACTCTGCATTGAGAATGGTTTGTGTGTATCTAATACATTTTTCAACCACAAATATATACACACATATACTTGGGAAAATCGTACTCTTGGTCAAAAGAGTGTGATAGATTTTGTTGTCTACGATCAGCATTTGAAACACTTAGTTGTTGACACCCGTGTGATGAGAGGTGCAGATGTTGGTTCTGATCATTACTTGGTAGTGTCACGAGTGAAACTTAATGTTGGTTGGAGGAAAAGGAATAGAAAGAGACCCAGGATAGAAAGAATAAAGGTTGATAGGCTCCTTGAAGATCATCAGCCTTATTCTGACTTACTCAGAGAATGACTGAAGGAGGTGAAGTCTGGTGTGAGGGATGTAGAAAAGAAGTGGGAATGTTTTAAGAACTGTGTTGTCACTGCTGCTAAAGAGGTATGTGGCACCACAATAGTGGGTAACAATATAGGTGATGCTTGGTGTAATAGTGAGATTGAAGAGGCAGTAAAGAGAAAGAAGGAAGCCTATTTGGGGATGTTGCAAGGTAGAGTCTCTGTGGATGAATATCGCTCAAAGAAGCGTGAAGCTGCTAAGCTGGTTCGCCACAGTAAGGCAAAAGATAGGAAGGAGAAAGTGGAAAGGCATGAACTGGCTTTTTGGAAAGATAGGAAGTCCTTCTGGAAGTACATGAGACTCAGGAAAAATAAGGGAAACAAAGTTGTAAGTTGTGTGAAGAATGAGATTGGGGAAATGATATGGGAGCCTAATGAGTTAAGTGACAGATGGGGTGACTACTTCTGTGAGTTATTAGATCAGGAAAGCAAAGATGATTCTGAGACAGATGCAGATGATGTCACAATGAGGGATGAAAGCACAGGAGGGATCTCAAGAGAAGAAGTGTGTAAAGCTCTAAAATCTCTTCAGAATGGTAAGGCTCTGGGAGTTGATGGCATAACTGCAGAGATGTTAAATTATGGTGGTGACTATAATTGACTGGTTAAATGAAATTTGCCAGTTGTGCTAGGAGTTAGGAATGGTAGTTCGGGATTGGAAGGATGCTATCAACGTTCCCTTGTATAAGGGAAAAGGTAATCAGACTGAATGCAAGAACTATCGTGGTATTAGCCTACTGAGTGTGCCAGGGAAAGTGTTTGGTAAGGTTGTTATTGAAAAAGTATGGGGTCTTACATCATTGAAAGTGTGGGATGTTCAGAGTGGTTTTATGCCTGGTAAAGGCTGCACTAACCAGATTTTTGCATTACGTACGATGATTGAAAAGTATCTGGCTGTTGGGAAGAAAGTTTTTACTGCCTTCATAGATTTAGAGAAAGCTTATGACCGAGTGAATAGGACACTTTTGTGGAATATATTGAATAAATATGGTGTTACTGGGAATCTACTTAATGGTGTAAAAGCCATGTATGCTGGTAGTAGAGCTTGTGTACGAGTGAATGGTGTTTTATCAAAATGGTTCTCCATTGGTGCAGGAGTTAGACAAGGTTGTGTAATGTCACCATGGCTGTTTAATATATTTATGGATGCATGCATGCATGATGCCAAAATAGATAATAGTGGTTTATGTCTTGGTGATATCCGTGTGTGCAGATTGCTGTATGCTGATGACACTGTCCTGTTGGCAGAGAGCAAAAGTGAGTTGCAGAGTACGTTGACTCGGATGCACGAAGTTCGCATGAAATTCAAACTGAGTATAAATAAGGGAAAAACCAAAGTTATGGTGTTTGAGAGAGGAACGGGTAGCACTGAATGTAATGTAAGTATAAATGGCACTTTGATTGACCAGGTGAGTGAGTTTGTGTATTTAAGAAGCATGTTTGACAGAGAGAACAAGTTAGATGGTGAAATCAGTAGGCGAGTTAATTCTTCTTTGAAAGTCATAGCTGCTCTGGGAGGTTTTCACAGGAATGATGGGTGCTCTAGAGAGTCCCGAATGGCTGTGTATGAAAGTGTAATTGTTCCTACTCTGATGTATGGCAGTGAAACCTGGGTACTGCAGAAGAAACATAGGAGTCGTTTGTGTGCTGGAGAAATGCGATACTTACGTGCGGTTTGTGGCAAGACACGATATGATTGTGTGAAAAATGAAGATGTATTGCAGTTGTGTGATGTGAAGCAAAATGTTTTTAGCAAGGTGGAGACCAATATGCTTCGGTGGTTTGGCCATGTTGAAAGAATGAGTGATGAAATGCTTACTAAGAAAATCTTTTCACCCCAAGTGGCAGGAAGGAAAGGCAGAGGAAGGCCAAGGAAGACATGGGTGGATCAGATTCAGGAGTGTCTGCATGAGAAAAAGATTATGAGTATGAAGTATAAAAGATCTTGTGTACGGCGTGTAATGGATATTAGTGAAGCGCGAGTCGTGTGTCAAGATCGCTGTAAATAGAGAAGTTTGATACAACAACAATAAGTAAAAATATCTGGAAGTTTGTATTTCTTTTTGGAGCTAACCTCTGAATCTCAGAGAACAGCTTAGTGATATGTATGTATGTATGTAATATGAAATTATGTGGTACTGGAGAGGCATACATTTGTATTATTAATAACATCTATGGAAATGCAGGTTCAAAGGTTCAGCTATTTGAGGATACAGCACTAATAAATTGGAAAAGGAGTAAGACAAATGACACGATATCTACCAAATGATTCAATGTCACATTGCTAAGTGTCTTTCAATCATTGAACTGGGAAAAAGAGGGGATAAAGATTAAGAGAGATTATTTAACTCATTTTCATTTTGCTGATGACCTAAAATTTTTTTGCAACTATCCCTTCAGAGCTGCAGAGTATGATCCAGGAACTTGCTGACAGGAGTAAAGAAGTGGGATTAAAAATGAACTTAAAAAAGACAAAACTGACGCACAATGCTTTTGCAAGAAAGGAAGATATTGTGATTGATTGGGAAAAGCTGGAGATAACAGATACTTACATTTATCTTGGGCAGCAGATATCAAGCAAAGGTCACACTGATGAAGAAATTAATTGGCATATAAAACTTGGCTGGAGAGCTTCTGGAAGAAACAGTACAATTTTCCAGAGCATTATGTCTTAAAAGGAAAATGTTTACTCAATGCACATACTTCCAGTTCTTACACATGGAGCAGAGACATGGAACTTAAAAAAAGACAAAAGGCTGCAGACAATAGAAAGAAGCATGGAGTAATGCAGGCTTGGTGCAACCAGGAAAGACAAGAGGAACTCATGGATAAGGAAAATGACAAGAGTGGTAGACATCATGATTAGAGTAAAATCCCTGAAACGACAATGAGCTAGACATGTTGCCAGAATAACAGACCATCAATAGACAACCAAAATTTTAGACTGGATTCCAAAGGACAGAAAAAGACCTAGAAGAAGACCACATGGGAGATATATGGAATAAATTCAAAAATCATACCAGAGCAAGGCTCAAGAGAGAAAGTTGTGGAAGAAACATGGGGAGACCTTCATCCAGCAGTGGATTGATAATGGTTAACAATGATGATATAAGTATATACTCACTACAAGAAACAATTTCAACAGGATCAAAAAACACCAATGCAAATTAGCAGGGAAAAATCATGTAAGAATGCAGAAAATATTGATAATGCTGAGCTTTTGGATTTATCAAGGACCAGCAAAACACAGCATTAACTCATCTCTACAAAGACCTAGTTGAATCTGGGTTTCTGCTATGTCATAAATGTATTTCGGGCAAATGATCCCACAAATCAAAAACATATTCTAAGTCACGGAAAGGTAAAAATTAAGAATTTAGCAATACATTGATGACATACCTGGCCCAACCCACATGACTCATCGTCCACAAATCCAGGAAACCCTAGTACAGAGCCCATGAGCAAAATAAAAAAATATTTAACTATTATTGCCAGACACGTGGAGAATTTATACCATTGAAATGTAATACTAATCTTGGAAAAAACTTCAAAGAAAGGAAATTTTTTTTATATGTACACAGTAGTGTACATATTTGCTGGTCCTTGATAAAGCCAAAGCTCAGCATTATCAATATTTCCTGCATTCTTACATGTTTTTCCCAGCTCGTTTGCATTCATGTTTTTTTCTTTTTTTGGCTCCTGCTGATATTGTTTCTTCTTGTAGTGAGTGTTTTTTCTGAGAATTATTCTCTGTTGCTTTTGCGCATTTGGGTTTTTAGGTAATAATAATGTTTCACATTTTTTTTTATTATTATCATTTTTTTTTGTTCTTGAGTTTGGTTAAAATTATATATACATTTCATTTCTTTTCCATTTGGTTGGTTGCTTTTTCTGGTTTAATTGTTTTGGTTTATGATTATGGAATTTTTTTTTTTTTTTTTTTTTTTTGCAATTCCTGGTTATTTTTGGCTGGTAATTGGTTTCCTTTTTGTAAAAAGTTTAATATATCCCATTGGTATACTTTTTGGTTGGATATTAATTGCTCACTCTCTTCATTTTTTAATTTTTGTTGTGAGGTCGGGCAAATGTGTTTTAGTTTGCTGAGTACGGGTTTTTATTAGTTATCCCTTTTATTGACATTATTCCCCTAAATTTAATTGGTCTTTTTAGCAAACGAAAACAACAGAAACCCACAATTCTCTGGTCTTAGTAGATTAGTGAGTGCTTTCTTGTTGCTTGCCCTTGATGAAGCCGACAAGAGGTCAGTCATTAATATGCTTTCCTGCATTCTTTTATTCGGCACTTTGCATCGTTTGAAGCTAGCCTGGTTCGGATAGTGTATTTGGTTACCGTTGGTCTTTCTATTTTTTTATTTCTCCTGTTCAAAATTATGCTTTGTTTTTCCCTATTCTTATTTGATCTTTCTCTTATGCAGCCTCTGGCGCTAACGAATTTCAAATTTGTTCGATGGTTTTTGTTGTTTAACATTATTTGCTTTTGCTATGTATATGCACGCACACATAGATATTTGAATATTTTCATCTTGCTTATTTTTCATAGTAACCCTTTATGAATATAAATGGATTTTCTAAGAACATGCAACACGATTTGTTTGTACACAAGGAATATCAGAATGCCAACTATACTTCTGTAGAAAAACATACTACATTTCCATCAAAATTCTACAAATATTCACAACATTCCACTTGTGCAGTGAACTAAATGATCTTACTGCAAAGTCAGCATAACAGAAAGTAACTGTTCAGACATTTACGAGTTTGTTTAGATACTCAGTGCGATAAGTATAGTAATAAAATGATAACTTAATGAAGAGTTAAACCTGAAATTACTCGTCCAATGCTACAGTCACTCACAGAAATCTAATTCCCAATTTTTTGTATGTTCACTTCTGTACACAATAAGGAGAGAGATATGAATCATAATTTAAGACAGAACATTGCTCATGGAATTGAGAAAATTATTTCCTACTGGGAAATGGAATATTGCTAGACAGATTTCAGAAAAGTGAGTGAGTTCTGAAAAACAAAACAAGTGTGTAAAGTTTTAACATGAGTGATGGAGAGAGGGAGGCAACAAACATGAACGGGGGAGGGGGTGGGATTAGGCATACAGATCGATGATATTACATTAAGTTTTAAACAGATTAGGCTTATCTGATGAAACAGTGGGCAATTTATGATGAAACTTCTGATGTCATGATACCAAGTAACTGAGGTAGATTAAGTTTCTGTGTCAACTTAATACCTGTATTAGGAGATGCAATATCTTGGATTGGTATCATCAACAAATAATTAACTTTTACTGTTTTCTTTTTATAAATGCTGACATCTTATATATATATATATATATCATCATCATCATTGTCAACCATTATCAATCCACTGCTGGACGAAGGTCTCCCCAAGTTTCCTCCACAACGGTCTGTCTTGTGCCAGTCTCCTCCATGTCACTCCCGCAGTGGAGAAAAACTGGAGATAACAGATACGTATGTTTATCTTGGACAGCAGATATCAAGTGAGGGTCACATTGATGAAGAAATTAATCGGCGTACAAAACTTGCCTGGAGAGCTTTTGGAAGAAACAGCATAATTTTCAAGAGCAATATGCCATTATGTCTTAAAAGAAAAGTGTTTGATCAATGCATCCTTCCAGTGCTTACGTATGGTGCAGAGACGTGGACCTTAACTAAAAGAGACATACAAAGGCTGCAGACAACTCAAAGAAGCATGGACAGGTGCATGCTTGGTATAACCAGGAGAGATAAGAAGAGGAACTCGTGGATCCGAAAAATGACAAGAGTGGAAGACATCATGATCAGAGTTAAATCCCTGAAATGGCAATGGGCTGGACATACTGCCAGAAGGACAGACCATAGATGGACAGCCGAAATTTTAGATTGGATTCCAAGGGACAGGAAAAGACCCAGAAAAAGACCACATGGGATATATATATATATATATATATTCTATAAAGAAGATACCTAAGCAAAAAAAATGCAAATATAATTTTGACTCACACCTAGTACAACATAGAGAAGGTTATGTATCTACCTGTGTGAGTAAAAGGAGAAAAGACAAAAAAATAAAATAAAACAACTGAATGTAGAAGGTGTCGAGAATACTGAGCCTTGGCTTTATCAAGGACCAGCAAAAACTCTGCATTTTCTCACTTCCACAAAGACCTAGTTGGAAATGGGTTTCTGCAAGGCCATAGATGCAAGTAACATTCCCACCTAAAATAGTTTAAAAAATATATATATAAGTCATGTCCTCCGTAGAGTTGCATGACCTAGCACTAGTTAACAATTTCGCTTGCATCCATTAACCTTCATGGCCCGACCCATGCTCTTCATCTGTTACTATTAAACAGAGAGAAGAAGATTAAAGAGAACTCAAGCTGTGAGAGTGACATAATAATTAGAAATGAATTTCAGCCATAACGAAATTCCAAGTTCGTTTGAGAGAGAATTTAAACCTGAAAATCAATGCAAAAGAAATCCAAATTTTACATTGCAATTAAAAAAGGAAATGTTAATTTTTAACGAACAGATTTTTGAAAGTAAACTTGAGTCTAAAACCCCCTACTCTACAACTTATGACAGCACGAAAACGAGAATAAGTTAAAGATAAAAATTAACTAAAGAAAACATTGTGAAAGTTATATACCTTAAACAGTTAGTTGCAACATGTACAAAGTATTTCAGCAGTGCTTTAAGTGCATAATTAATTAGTTATTAAGAACTTAACTACTTTGAAAAAACAGCGCAGAGACAGCGCATAGAAAAGGAACAAGCTTAGCCATCTTCTGTTCCTAGGCACCCCAAAAGACGCTCAAAGTCACAAAGAAAAGAAAGAGTTAAAACCCGCAAAAATGTTAACAGACAAACCAATGCCTAAAAGCTGAAAAGCTAAAAAACGACAGAGAATAAGTACAAACATTGAACTTATAAAACCTAGAACCCAAAAACAAGGAAGAGAGCTTACCTCTTGTGTGACAAAAACTTTTCTCCTCACAAGAGAAGAACATGGTTGACCTCTTCCGCCACTCCCTAGACAGCTGGGGGGCAGTGAGGGTGGGGCTGATGGCCTCCTCATACAGCAAGAAACCAACGCGGAGATTTTAACCAGAGAAAAAAATATATAAACTTAAAACTGTGGATCTGTATGATCAGAAAGAGCAGAATTAACTCTCCAGAATACATGAGAAATATTATAAAATACACGAGCAGTTTATTTAATAATCTTTGCATGTATTAAATCACCTTAGTGAGCTTCTATAGATTAATCAGAATCTTATTAATTTTAATGTTGGTTTTACTATTTTTAGTATAGCTATCCTAGTGATGAATAACTAGTTTTCTTTTTTATTTGTTTTTATTTTCTTTTATAAACAGATTTTTAAGCTTTTTTTTTGTGATTTTGTTTATATTATTTAATTTTTTGTTTTAATAGGACCGTCATATCCATAGCACTAAGGTTCCTTTAGGTAGTTAATAGGCATCCTCTAGCCAACTTCCTTACGGCTTTGATTGGTCAGAATCATATTATTAACTGTGTAGAAAATTAAAGCAGATCTGCCAACCTTACTCTATTATTCAGAATAATTTTTCTTAAAGTTCTTTTGATGAAAGAAGAAGGAATTTCGTTCTCTAGAAAACTTTCTAATAGTATATTAATGTGGTAATTGAAGTACAAATTGTTGCTGCAAATTCTTGAAATTCTTAGGACCTGAGAAATTAGTACATTCTCAATTACTTTGGTTGAAATGTTATTATTCCAGTGTAGATATTTAATTACTTTGAAAGGAAAATTAACTCTTTTATCAAAGAGGCTAATAGATGGGTTACCTCTGTTGAGCTTAATGCTTAAGTCTAGGAACTCAAGTTCCTGATTACTGTGGTTGGTTTTACATAAGTTAAGAGAGCTAGGATAGATATTATCAAAATCACTCTCTATAACTTCTGAATTATTGATACACAGCAGATCATCAATATATCTAAAAGTGTAAAGGTAGTTATCTGAGCAGGTGGGGTGATTTTTAATGAATTTATATTCCTTAAAGAACAGGAATAGATTAGCGATATTCGTGGACGTTGATGTTCCCATTGGAATACCGTTCACTTGCTTATAGAGAGTATTATTATATAAGATATGGTTATTTTTTATGCAGCAATTGAGATAAGAGTTCCAAGTTCCTACATCAACAAATTGGTTAAGTTTAAATTCTGCATACAGCTGCATATTTTTTGTATGATATTGACACACAGGATACACTGTTCCATCACCAATAGTAACAATTTTATTATACAGATGGCATAACTAAAATATTGTATCCTTTCACTGTCATGTGACCAGTCAGGCAAGATGGCCACACATGCTGTGGAGAAGGCATTCTGCATGTTTGAATGAAACAAAACGAATTCTGTTACTATTATGCAATGGCGTTCCAGAACTTGTTTCACAAAATCCCAGTCAAAGAGACAATCCATCTATCTATGACTGGCACAAGAAATCTGAAACAACAAAGTGTTTGTGTTAAGGTAAAAGTCCAGGGAGACACATGTATCTGATGAACAAGGGGAGGGAGTTCATGCCATTTACCAATGCAGCCCCACGAAATCCAAAATAATGGTGGGTGAAGGGTTACAAATTCTCCAACCAACTGTTTGGAAAATTCTGAGGAAGTGGCTGAAAATGACTCCCTACAAACTACAGTTATTGCAAAGTCTAAGTGACAATGACAGAACTGCTAATTGTGATGTCTGTTAAGAAATTCAGGAATGTTTTGAAAATGGTTTTAGTGTGGGCCTAATTTTCAGCAACAAATCAACATTCCACATAAGTGAAAAAGTTAACAATATCATTCACATATGGGGGAATGAAAATCCCAGAACAACAATGGAGCATGGGCAGCAGCATTCCTCAAAGGTTAATGTGTTCTGTGCTATATACTGCAAAAAAGGTGTACGGCCTCCTCGTTTTCCGAGAAAACACTCTAATGAGAAGTTTTTATTTTGCTATGCTGATTATTTGGTCAATGTCTCAACTACATGAAGGCAGTAACAACTTTATTTTCTAAAAAGGTGGAGAACCACTCTACTAGCATCGTGAAATTAGAAATTATCACAATGAAAATCTTCCACAGTGCTAGATTGGTCGTGCAACAGGCGACATGTCACGCACATGGTGGCCACCATAAAGTTCGGATCGAACACCCTGTGACTTTTCGGAGGGGGGGGGGGGGGCTACATCAAAGATAAGGTTTTTGTCCCTTCCCATCTTGTTGTTAATATAACTGAACTGAAACAAAGTATTACAACAGCTATTGCTGGAACAAACTTCAAGAGTTTACCTTCAAAATGGTGCAATATGAGCGTCAATATCTTAAATAGTTTTGTTTTTATAAAGTGTTGAAATTGTTCATTTCATTTAAAATAACCCTGAGTATTAAAAAAACATTTTTTTCTTCATCTGATGAATGGAGGGTAAGGGCATAAAGGCATTCTTGGAAGGAGGTCCAGACATGGCAGACCCTCCTAATGTGCGTATCACTGCTGCACAACAAAACACCTGGAGAATTAATGCAAAGAGTCATTGTTGGGATTGAAGTGCATAGGAAAGTAAATCAGCCTGTATTGGGTAAACTATGCCACCAATCTTTCTGGTGCAAAATGTTTGCAGTCAAAAATTATTGCAGTGTGTTGAGTGGGAATTCATCATTTCCATAAACAGAATGTATAGTCACATGTGGAAATACAAAGAAACTAGAGGGACCACCCCAATGTGCTACAGAACTGTTGAAAAAGTGTGCTCCTAAGTCACACTCTGGAAATTATCACAGAAATCAAATTTCATGCCAGAGACCAAACACTAAACCCACAGAACAACTGCACATAGTGGAGTGACAATCAACCAATTGTATCGTCATTTATTAGGATCTGAAACTGATAAAAGCCCATGCCGAATGTAAAACTTCAAGATGAACTGCAGGTTCCTGTATGAGTGATAACTTGCACAACAGATGGCATTTCATTGTCATTCTAGAGAAAAGCTAGATCTACCTTGATATTTGTAAAAAGGCTCATGTAATTTCTTATATCCTAACAGACAATAAGTCTCATCAAAGGTGGTACATAGAATGTTGTGAAATCATCATGAGTCATTATTATTCAGGGCAAGCCATAGCTTTGAACGGTTTAGAAAAATGCTAAAAACCAACTTCACATACTAACATTCTAACATATACTTATCAAGAGGAGATCTTTGTCTTGCCAGTGTTGAGCAAGAAAAAGTGAAAATGCATCAGGATAGGGACTCCAGCCATAAGCTGTGGACAACATGGTCCCACCTACATGTTCTCCTGAAGAAATCCAGAACACAAGCAATCTCTTTTAAAAAATATTCCTGTGAACAAGCCTGATACATCACCAATGGGTTACTGAGTGGACTGTTTATAAAGGGCTTTGGGTGAATGGTGACAAGAGAAAACTCTATGTATGGGTCATAGACAGCATGCAAAGTGGAGTGCTTGGACCTTTAAAGGTATGTTCCCTGTAGAAAAATGCTTTGGTAGAAACTGATATAACAGATAAACATCACTGTCATCAAACACAGCATGGCAAGAGCATACACACAGCAGTCACAGCATTTAAACCTGCAACAGCTGATGGAAAATTGTTACGAACAACAAGATCAATCTTATTTCTTTAGGGCAATTAATGTCAACTAGTTGTTAAAATTTTCTAGACACAGATTCCTTCAGGAAAAATGGGAGCTACTATTGTCTACTAAAATAGATTTTTTTTTTTTTTTTTTTGCAAATATGTAAGATTCTATTTATTGGCTGACCCTATATTTCTACTTAACAATTTTGCAGATGAACAAATTTCCACATGGAAGATAATCACATACAATAAGAAAAAAAAATTTGCAGAAAACAAAATCAAACTTACTTGCTGTTGCAAACATGGGAGGTGTGTACGGCCCATCATGTAAAGCAAAATGAGCCAAGAATACAATAACTTTAACGAAGGCACTGCGGACCTGAAAAATTAAAACAAATGATATGTGACATTTCATAAGATACTAACATGATTTTCAATTAAAAATTGTCACCTCCACAAAGCTGAATCCACTGAAATAATTTATACATATATATATAAGTGCACAAGAGTGTAGTTTCAACAATTTCACTTCCTACTATACTGAAATGTAAGAAACATGACAGAAAGTGATGTAAGCAACAGAACTTTACATTCTGTGTAGTTACAAAAACACATATCAAAGCATAATTGAACAAGAACTAACCCAATTAAAACCTGTTCCATCACATGATACTGTTAAGTACTTACACAAGAGCAAAGAATTTCTTTCTGGTTTGAGCATGGGCAGTACAAAAAAAAAAAAAAAAAAAAGTTTTAATATAGGCAGATAAGCATTTACAAAAATAATTCAGTAAACCATCACATAGGCAGTCCCCTACTCTTGCACATAATGCATCCCTCAAAATGGGTACAAAAATTGAACAATTAATATGTGTCATAAAGGGAGTTCTGATCCCAGCACTTAAAAATTGCAAAGAAATCCACATTTACACGGAACAAAAAGAACGTTTATACTAATACACAAGTAAGTTTCCTGTACACTTCAGAAGACATTAGTAACTTTAATAACATGCAAAATATGTTTCCCAGGTTTGTTTCACACTACAATGCCCATATCATTCAACATATACAATATTGTAAATCAACAGTGTGCCTATCATAACAGCAATTTGGTTAAAAAATTGCAAGAAAAAATGCATTTGCAAAAATGAAACTGTGATATGAAGGAATGAATCCTTATCATATGAACAAATTTTACAGATTAAAAATTTAGCCAAAGTAAAAATCCAGTAACAAAAGAGAAAATTATGTAAATTAAAACCAGCATAACCACAGCATTGATATAACAGATTGTACAAAGTACAGAGCTGCCCATAAATGATTACCCATTTTATAAATTTAAACAACTTTTTATGAAATGAAGGTAAATACTCACAGTTTGCATTATGCAAAATCTTGAAGGATTAGTTATAGGTTTTTTATTATCACTCTAAAAAGTCCCCACTTCCCCCTCACCTTTTCACAAGATCACTAAACCTCCACATGCGCATCACTGGTAGCCCTAAGCACCAACAATATTCCATTTCATGACATACATTGTACAATGTTTCTGGAGAAACTAACTGCTTTTGCATGCATTTCTTCAAAGTGGTAATGTCCAGAACAAGTATCACATAACTTCAGAAGAAAACACGTTCATGGAATCAGCCTGTTTCACCCAGTCCATCACTGGCTTCAACTCTTGAAGGATTAGTAACAGGCTTTTCTTTTCTTTCTTTTAAACATTAGGGGAACACCTTGCAGATTATACACCTCGCAATGTTGGATACAGTCAACAATCACTTTTTACTTCTACAAGTGCTCATTGAAATCCTTGAGAAATTGTGTAACTTCAAGACTTGTCTACTGGACACAATTCATGGCAAAGCCACATGCTTATCATTATCGAGAACATACATACATATCATTAAGCTGTTCTCTGAGATTCAGGTTAGCTCCTCAAAGAAAGACCATCAGCCAAATAAACATTTAACTGATACATACATACATATCACTAAGCTGTTCTCTGAGATTCAGAGGCTAGTTCCACAAAGAAATACAAACCACTAGATAAATTTTTAACTGATTATTTACTTACTGTTGCCATATCAAACTTCTCAATCTACAGCGATCTTGACACTCTACACGGGCTTCACTGACATCCATTACACGATGTACACAAGACCTTCTATACTTCATACTCATAATCTTTTTCTCATGCAGACACTCCTGAATCTGATCCACCCATGACTTCCTCTGCTTTTCTTTCCTGCCACTTGAGCTGAATTTTTTTCTTTGTAAGCATCTTGTCAATCACTCTTTCAACATGGTCAAACCACCTAAGAATGTTAGTCTCCACCTTGCTAACAACATTTTGCCTCACATTAGTTTACACACCTGCCATACATTGTCATTCCTCACATGATCACAGAGTGTTTGACCACAAACTTTCCATAAGTAAAGCTTGTCTCCAGCACACAAGCAACTTGGGCTGAAATGTCTCTTCTGTGATACGACGTGGTTTGGTTGTTAAAAATATTATTATATTATGATGATGAACTTACTTCTGAAAAAATGCAAATATTACACAATTTTATTTTTAAAAAGAAGAAAATGGCCGGTGATCAATCTAGGGACCCCAATTAAGATTTTTTTTTCATTAACGACTAACACCCCAGGTACGATCCTTAAAAACTCCCAGTAAATGGAAGGTGATTCCACCACCACCGACAAGAGAAATTCACATACGACACAAAATAATTTGATTAAACATATGTTCCAGGTTAACTATAAATTTATTTTGTGCTCCCAGGCACATGTTGGAAAAACACTCGATACAAGGAAACTTCAGGTGGCTAGGCCGAATAAAAAAAGAATTTAGCTATGAATTTTAGAGTCCAGAGCCTGTTAACAGTCCTAAATAATCCTCTCAGAAACCCTGGTCTGCAAACCAAGTAGTTTTCACCTGTGTGGTTTAGAGGATGGAGGAGGTAAGTGGCACAATTTGGTTACCAGCCTGCCTTACAAAAATCATCAAAGAATGTGATCATTCACTCAAAGAGTGTTAAGAGCTTAATGCTCGATGTGCATATCTGATACCTGTTCAACCTTGAGCTAAATGCTCTTTACAATTTAGATGGTTAAGAGTGACATTTTATTCTTTTTTTTCACAACACACTGATTTTGATCAGTTACCTGGAAAAATCTTTTTCTTACTTTACAGTACAGAAAACCAAACAAACAAAAATGTCAAGTCACTTTCCTCTCATTTGAGCTAACGAAAAAAAAACCCTGTTCTAACAGGAAACCAAAATTAATATATTTCAATCCATTTCTTTGGTCACTGGCATTAACTAGACATTTTTACCAAAAAAAAAACCACAATGACATTATATTACATTTGTTGGTTCTGGCCAGACCATCAATTCCAAACATACATTTCGCATTTCCCTATTTTTCTCCCATTTTAATTTCACCTTCCCCCCATTTTTTTTCACCCCTGAATTTTAACCTTTTACATCATTCCATTTCTGATCAAGACACATTTTTTTTTCTTTCAATTTTAGGTGGTCCTCATTTTTTTTTCTTTTTTTTTTCTCTTCGTTTTTCCTCCTCTTTAAATTTTCCTTTTGATGCCGAATTGGAATTGGTGTTTGTGCTGTTGCTACGAGAGCCGGCACGCCGTGGAAACGGGGCCTGATGCGCTTATGATGACATGGTAGGATTTTCCCTCTTCTCCTTCCTTTCTTTTATTCTTTTTCTTACTTACTCCCGATGCCGGCCTTTGAGGAGACTTTCTCTCTCTCACACGGCGACAGGCAGGCGGCAGCGATGTTACCCAGCGGGTTACGAGGCGTAATGCCCGCTATTGCCTCCGGACGATGTCAAGCACTTTTTCGCGCCATCTCGGCAGCAGAGTAAACTTTGAGCCATGAAAAGAATTTGAAAAGAAAAGGATCGTTCCTACCGTTCTTGGGCCACCGCGGCCGCACGTTCCCAGTGCTGGAAGGTTACGGCAGGTTCGGCATCCGGACGTCCGTCGTGCGGACTACCCTCCTTTACTCGATTTTTTTATTTTTTTTATTGTGGGACTCTCCCTTACGAAGTCTGGTATCGAAGTGTCTAGCAGCACGCAAATATTCTCCGCTCCTCGCCGAATCCCTTGCGCACGCGCCCGAAATGGCGAAAGGCAATTGGCCCGAAGTTAAGTCAGAAGGCGGAGAGAAAGACGCAATTCCCAGAAATCGCTCGCTCGCATCTTCTCGGAGTCAGGCTTGAACTTTGACCCACGAAAACGGGCGCTGCGGTGAACCTCGCAGAATTCCGCCCAAATCCCGACGTGTTCCTGTGCCAAGCGAAAAATGCCTTTTCGAAGTAAACAAGAGCATAAATAAATCGGACTTTCTGCACTGGTAAAGCTGGGAAAACGTCCTCACAGATGCCATTCTACGAATTTATCGCTTTTAGAAAAGCGACACCAGAAACTGTAGCCATTTTCGTTCTTTCTTTCTGAACAAAGACTTTTAGAGAACCACCTTTACAAAAATTCATTAAACAAATTAACTAACATTAACGAACATCGTTACAATTAACTTCGTAACGCATAAAAATCGAATTCTCTCTAGCTACAGGTACGACGATCGGAATTACGAAAAATCGCGTAGAGCAACGATTTCTTATTTTGTCCTGATGCATTAAGCCACAATTTTATTATTTTACTAAATGACTATTAAATATCATTGACGATAGCGCACGCGTAATTAACTTAGGAAAGTCACTTCGTTACGGAGCGATCGCCGACCCGCTTTTTTCTAGCAGTCGCTGCATTATACTATCACTAGTTAATACCAAGTAAGATTCATACTAAAACCAACTAAATATTAATACTAAGCAAGATTTTAATTACGAAAGGTTACTAAATTAAGCCCGATACACACAACGATTTTAATACACGCTACTGATATATGGCATAAACACGCGTTTTTTCTCATTAGATACAACTACAATACGATAAAATACCTCGTACACTATATGTTTACAAATTACTTTTCCATTATTAAAGCTTACAGAATAATACAATAAAAGAAATCGCGATAACGACCGTAAATACGGAACTACAACCTTACGATTTTTCTTTTTATCGCTACGTTATCCCGACGATCAATAACGCCGAACGCCGCGGCGTCGCCGATAATTTTAAACTGATACACATCTAACACTATACATATATAAACTGCACTATACACTTAAGAAACTAAGGAAAATCAATTCATATACACTACATCATATACTGCACTAAAATAAACTTCACTAATATCTCTTCCCTGAAAGTAAACAGTGCACTAAAAATGCAATGGAAGGAAGAAAAAAAAACACATTGCATGAAAGAACAACAAAAAAACCAGCAATATAGCATGATGTCAAACTTTCTTAAATCTACTTCCCAGCTAGTTACACATCCCTTAACTAGAAACAGACATCAGAAGGCTAACTTACCTAGACCTATTCACATAAATTTAACTACATACACAGAGATCAACACTTCACAGAGAAATCAGAAAGAAAATAAAATAAATGAAAAGAATTTACTTGATTTTTCTTGACTCTTAAATCTATTTATTTTTTCTAACTCCCTCCTTGCCAAAGGGATTTGAGATCATCTCATGACAAAAATTATCACTCTCATTGAGAGTGCGTGGATCTGGTGATGGGTTTTCCGATCCAAAAATATTGGCCCATTAATTTAGAGATCGGAAAAACGTCAACAGATCATCTGCAATGCCCAGGTTTCCCTGCCGTAAATCAGAGTAGGAACAATTACACTTTCATACACAGTCATAGAACCCATCATTCCTGTGAAAACCTCCTAAAGCAGCTATGACTTTCAATGAAGAATGCACTTGCCTACTAATTTCACCATCTAATTTGTTCTCTCTGACTAACATGCTTCCTAAATACACAAACTCATTCACCTGGTCAATCACTGTGCCATTTAGACTTGCCTTGCATTCAGTATTAACAGTTCCTCGCTCAAAAACCATAACTTTGGTTTTTCCCTTATTTATACTCGGTTAGAATTTCATGCAAACTTCATACATCCGGGACAACATACTCTGCAACTCACTTTGCTTTCTGCTAACAGGACTGTGTCATCAGCATACAGCAATTTGCACACAAGGATACAAACCAGTATTGTCCATCTTGGTATCACGCATGCACACATCCATAAATATATTAAACAGCCATGGTGACATTACACAACCTTGACTGTCACCTGCATCAATGGAAAACCATTTTGATATAACACCATTCACTCGTACACAAGCTCTACTGCCAACATACATGGCTTTACAACATTAAGTAGGTTCCCAGTAACACCATATTCATTCAACACCTTCCACAAAAATGTCCTATTTACTCGGTTGTAAGCTTTCTCTCAATCTATGAAGGCAGTAAAAACTTTCTTACCAACAGCCAGATACTTTGTGATCATCATGCGTAATGCAAAAATTTGGCTAGCGCAGCCTTTACCAGGCATAAAATCACTCTGAACATCCCACACTTTCTCTGAAGTAAGACCTTGTACCTTTTTAATAATGACCTTACCAAACACTTTTCATGGCATACTCTGTAAGCTAATATCACAACAGTTTTTGCAGTCAATCTGATCACCTTTTCCCTTATACAAGGGAACAATGATAGCATCCCTCCAATCCTGAGGTACCATTCCTTACTCCCAGCACAACTGGCAGATTAGAGTTAACCAGTCAATTACAGTCACCACCATATTTCAACATCTCAACAGTTATGCCACCTGCTTCCACAGCCTTACCATTTTGAAGAGATTTTAGAGCTTTACACAACTCTTCTCTTGAGATCTCTCCTGTGCTTCCATCTCTTACTGTGACATCATCTGCTTCTGCCTCAGAATCACCTTTGCATTCTTGACCTAATAACTCACAGAAGTATTTACCCAATCTTTCACTTAACTCATTGGGCTCCCATATAATTTCTCCAATCCCGTTCCTCACACAACTTACAACTTTGTTTTGTTTCCCCTATTTCTCGTGTCTCATATACTTTCAGAAAGTTGTTTTATTGTTCTAAAAAAAAAATTGAGAACATAATATGAGCAAAAACAGCAAGTTACTGATTACCACTACTTTTGTATATGGTTGATTAAACTGTATGTTTTTCTACATGTGGGGAAAGGATACTGTGGTTAACAAGTTCATATTACGTAATCATCTCGGGTTGGGGAGAAATTTCATGCAGCAGAACTACCAATTTACAATTTAATTCATTTAGTCTAATTTTATATATCTATACAATTATTCTATATACTATAATTATTATATATTATAACTTTACATTTACAATACTTTACTTAGTTAAAGTTATTCTGTGAGTGAAGCCTGAGTTGTGTGTAGAGATGGCTATAAATGGAGACATTTGCTACATCACCATCAATGTAAAACTTTTATTTTGGCAGATGAGCTTTCTTTGAGGAGTGAACCTCTGATTCTTTGAACACAGCAATCTACCTGCTGATATCATACCCGTGTGCTGCGCAATCCCAGTGGTCAATGTGAGCCATGGCGGAGCTTCGACTTCGGGCATTTCATCATCGGACATTACTTTCTTTCCAACTCAATATACATACATGAGACCGGCCGATGACAAAAAAAGCTGAACTTTTTAACTGGGTGGAAAATTGGGACACGCGAACGCGCGGTGAGCAAATTCAAATACAGCATATATAGAATATTTAAGAGTACGCTAGCCATATGGAATTATTTTCTGTAAATTATGTAAGTAAATATTAAAGTGAAGCACATTATTATATTCACAATAGAAAAGTACTGTAGGGATTTAAGAACAAAATAAAATGAAATATTTAAAAAAATCAGATTTAAAACTTACATGTGAATCTTTACTAGCTAAATCCTGAGGTGAAAAGTATTTGTCTAGGAAAGTTTGTGAATTTAGTCAAGCAATTAGAAACTTGCAAGAATTAGAAACATATATCCACAGCTTAGTTTTTAGTCATTGAAGAAGTCAATAAAGTATTTCTCATTGTAACCTTATAAAATGGCTTGCAAAATTTTTTGCTTGCATTGTGAATATGGTGACATGAATCTCCATCAACGTCAAGCAAGTGGGGAGATTTTCTCTGCCGAATTCTTGTTTTTAACCCTGTTTTTGAGCCTCTCATGACACATTCTTTCCACTTAGCTTTCAAACAAGCAAAACAAATTCCTTCTTAGAAAGAAAGAATGAAAAAAAAAACGGAAAGCTGCGTCACAAACTTTTTAGAGGCTTCGGCCCGACGTAATACTGGCCCGAAGCCGTGCCTCCCCCCCCCCCCAACTTAGCTTTCAAACATGCAAAACACATTCTTCCTTAGAAAAAAAAAAAGGAAAGAAACAGAGTTGCGTCACGAACTTTGTAAAGCGGCTTCAGGCCGACGTTATCCTAGCCGGGCGCCGTGCTTTCTTTCCACTAAGTTTTCAAACAAGCAGAACACATTCCTCCTCCTTAGAAAAAAAAAAAAAAAGGTTCGTCACGAACATGGTTCAGAGGCATCGGGCAGAAGCAATTCCGGGCAACAGCGAAAGCACGTCCGAACCAACGTAATTCCGGATCACGGCAAAAGAAGCACATCCGAACTAACGTAATTCCGGATCACGGCAAAAGACCGCCAGGCCTACATAATCCCACGGCGTGGCGCCATTCTTCCTTTCCACTTAGCTTTCAAACAAGCAAAACAAATTCCTTCTCTTCGGGGAGGGGGAGGCGGAAGAACGAATTTAAGAAAAGAAAGCTGCGTCACGAACTTTATTTAGATGCTTCAGGTCGACGTAAACCCGGGCCACGGCAAAAGAAGCACGACGGGCATTTGTTTTTTTTTTGTTCACACTTTGAAACAAGCAAAACAAATTCCACCACCTGAGAAAAAAAAAAAAAGACAAAGGGCTGTGTTACGAACTTTGTTCAGAGGCTTTTACGTCGATTATTTACAAAATCAGTAAAACTTTCTTAATAACAGCGAAAATCTGAATATCCATAATTTTTTGTTAGTCACCCGTAATCCCGGGGGAAATCCGTAATAATTACGGAGATTCCGTATTTTTTGGCATCCTCCGTAGGAAGAGGATTCACGAGAGCTTCGATTCTCGAACGATCTCAGAAAAGCGGGAACGCATTCGGGTACATTTGCAAATTACAAGCGAGTTTCTGGCGATGACGTCACGGATAGAATCAAGCGGATAGTTTGGCCCTGACAGAATGCAGAGTGGCGATTTCCCGCAAGACACGGAAAGGGCTGCGGTAGTTTCCCTAACGCACGAAGTAGGCGGAGCTTCCACCCTTTGCGCTGCGATGCTCAAGTGACTGACAACCCATCCATTGTTGACAGCATTAAACGAATTGAGCTCCTGACTCCACCCTCCAACATTTCTTCTTGCCCCCCGCGTCTGCTCCAAAAACAACGCTTTCAGCTAGAAAGCGCTTAGTTCTTTTAGTCCACAAAAAGCGGAATCGCGGAATTCCGCTTTTTTTTCTATAGAACGACGACCCCCCCCATAAAAAATCCTGAAAAATTTCTCTTCATTTTTGCAATGACCTCGAGAATGACCAAAATGATGCCGAAAAAGCGGAATTCCGCGAATTCGCGGAAGAATCTCATGTATGGTTCTTAAGTCAGTATAGTGCTATTTTCTTCATATTAACGTACATAAAGTTTTAAAGGACTTTTTGACTTTCTATGATTTTTGTCATTTAAAGCTTAACATATTAGTCATTTAGGCACATTTTATGGTGAGAGCTTGTTCTCACAAATGCAATTATGTGTAATTTTGGGAGAAAATCTGAACAAATAATCCTAATTTTTTCATGCAATGTTATTTGGAAGAAAACTTTTGTGCGTAACATTAATTTCAACTACATTACTAAAATAATAAATAATGGAGAACTTCAGTGATATTTTTTGGCAATTGTGTGGTCAATAAACTTTCAAAAATGACTGGTCACCATGATGCTAAAACCAAGCACAGACAGCTGATTTCCACAACCCTAATATTAGGTGTACAAATAAGTTTTGAAGCATTTTTTGTGCGACATATACCACTAATTTCCATATCCGACATTCTCCCAACGTTGTTTTCACGTGGCCGTAACTAGTCGAGAGTATAAATGTGACACAGAAGTTTGCCCAACAGTAAAAAGCACTTGCACATGAGTAGGTGAAAGACAGCAAGCGACGCTGCATTTATTTGACACTGCATTCGTTACGAATTTCATCAAGGAAAAAGTGCTGCAAAAGCATGTGCATCGATCTGTTCTGTTCTGGGGGAGAATATTGTATTGAAAAGTACGTGTGAGTTTTGGTTTAGACGATTTAAAGCAGGTGATTTTGACGTCAGCGATCTAGAATGTAGCAGCACCATGCAGAAGGTTGAACAAGAGGAACAGCAACCATTGTTGGATGAAGATTCGTCTCAAATGCAAAAAGAACTAGCTGAACAACTGGAGGTAACTCAACAAACCATTTCCAATCGTTTATGTGCAATGATTTTTCAGAAGGAAGGAAAATGGGTGCCATATGACCTGAGCCAGAGGAACAAGGATGAGTGTGTCATGAAGTGTTTGAATCTGTTGAATAAACAACACAGAAAGCCTTTCCTGTGGAAAATCGTTACGGGTGATGAAAAGTGGATATGGTATGACAATCCCAAACGCAAAAAACACTGGGCACACCCCTGTGAAGTAATGACTTCAACACCGAAGCACAATATTCACTCCAAAACAGTTCTGCTGTGCATCTGGTGGGATATGAAGGGTGTGCTCTATTATGAACTATTGGAACAGGGTCAAACTGTTACTGATGATCGCTACAAGCAACAATTGCTCCAGGAAATCTGTTGGAAACGTCCATTCACAGGTGAAGGATTGCGTCCCGTAAAATTACTGCATGACAACGCTAGGCCGCAAGTTGCGAAATTGGTCAAGGAAACGTTACCGACGCTTGGCTGGGAGGTTTCAGAGCACCCGGCGTGTAGTCTCAACATAGCCCCTTCAGACTATCATTTGTTCCGATCGATGCAACATGGTTTGTCGGCTGTACAGTTCCGGACATGTGACGAAGTGCAAAAATGGGTTGACGACTTCATTACGTCACATGACGAAGTATTCTTTATGGCTGGAATCCATCAGCTGCCCGACTGATGGCGAAAGGTAATAGATAATGAAAGCACATATTTTGATTTGTAAAGTTATTGTTTTCTCTCAAATTACATGTTGCGTTGTCTTAAAACGCTTTAAAACTTATTTGTACATCTAATACAAACATTTAAAAATAGATTATTACAACACACAAAATGTTTTAAGTAAAAATCACAATTTTTTATTGTATTCTACAGAACATAAAATGAAACACAAACCTCAGTACTTGGACACTCTAATAAATATTCACAAAAACGGTGAGGATGGCTGAACAACACATTATTGGCAAACCACCGACGGACATTGCAGCTGCTACGAAGATAAATACACAGTGCATCATACCATTCATTGGCAGGGCCCCTGAAATAAAACAAAACAAAAGGATAAAAGCTATTGAAATAATATGGTAATATCTTTTAGACTAATATGCTGTACTGAATCATGTGAAATGATTGCAAACTTTGAATAACTGCAGAAGCATTATGTGAGTTTACATAATTGCTATGGTAATTAAAAAGCATTTACTATTAAAAAAAGTATACAACAAACACTTTTACTCTTCATTTAATTTTATTACTTCAAATAAAATATCTAATTATTGTTGTTATAAGGTACTTAAACATTTCCTACATTACTCATACGCGGTGAATTCCCTGATATAATTTTTAAATGAATTACAGCACACAAAAACATTTAAATATACTATAAAGCCATCCACAGAAACGATGTAAGCACATGAAACAATGCAAAAATGTTAATCTCTGGGAGAGTAGATGGTAAATTACAGAAATCACAAATGACATTGATTTGGATAGAACAAACTAAGTAATACAAGGGAATGAGGTTATGATACTGACATCAATGATGGGACTGTTGAGGGGTTTTTAAGCACCATATCTGCTGGCCTACGGGACTGTTTCATGTACATATGTTCTGTAATAACTTTCCATCAGCAATAATAATAAAATAATAAACAAATTTGACCACTTCGTTTAAACTGCAGCTTTCTCATTCAGCTTTATATTAATCATGTCAAATACACTGTTCATCAAAAGTTAAGCACGGATCACACAAATCATTATAACTCCAAAACTACGGGAACAAATTTATTCAAATTTAACAAAATCAGACATACAAGTCTTAGGTAAACATCATACAAATATTGGGAAACTTGATTTCATATAGCTCAAACAAACACACTGATGAAAGAAGGTACCCAAAAAAACCCGGAATAAGAAAAACATTTAATGAACACCGAATCGCGCTAGCACGAAATGTGGCCACCTCTGGCATGAATACAAGACTGGAAGCATCAATTCATCCTCAATAAAATAATCCAAAGAGTGAGACGGCAACAATTGCCATTCACACACAACAGCAGTTTGAAGATCACTGAGGTTCCGGGGAGGGGATATGAGGGCCGAAACACACACGCCTCCCAAGGGCATCCCATAGATGTTCTATGGGTTTCTTTAGCCGCTGCTAGTAGGGATTTTCAAATTATCGAATACTGAAGGATGCATTCAAATTGCAAGAGTTTTTATTGAAGAGAATTTAAATGCTTTCTCTAGTAACGGAAATCTGTTTGATAAGGGTGCAATCCTTTCAGTACAATTCCAGTTTGGAGAGGCACAGGCATCTTCAATAGTCAGAAGAGAAAGTGCAAAAGTCGGGAGGCATTTTCTGACATCTCTTTTATGTTCCAAAATTCTGCAGTTTATCGTATGAAAGGCACTACCAATATGACATTTTTCGCCTGAGGAAATAGACAAAAGAAATACCCCAGGACGGTCTAAAAGATCAAGAGGATTTTTGTCTTTAGATATTAATTGGATGGTAGTGGGAGGGGATAGATTGCAAGCCCGTAACCAAAACTTTTTTAAATTTTGGCAAGTTTGCAAGTACAAGAATGATGGTAGGGGATTGAACCAATAAAGGAAAGGGACAGTTTCTGCAGAGGAGAAAGCTGACAGACAAATTATTGATTGGCATCAAACTTTTTGAAAAGTTTTGTGACAATTCTTAGGGGAACAAGGCTAATGTTTCTCTGCCAATTTTCATTCCGATTGCTTTACTCGCTTTTATTTTATTCACATTTTTGTGATCCGTGCTTAACTTTTGATGAGCAGTGTATTTTATATTACAGATATGACCACAATATTCTGATGCTCAGGCACTGTGGCATATATTTTTGCACAACAAATTTGCATCATGAAGTGCTAATAAAGGAAATTCGTATTCAACAAATATTATGGGAACTCATACAAGTTTCCACAAAGAGTAATCCATAAAATTTTATTTTCATTGATAAATTTGGAATTTTTAGGATATTTGTCACATTCTTAAGTAGTAATCTTTTCCCAGCATAATGCCAACTTGCCAAGGAACTGAGGTTCATGAAGTTCCTATTTCAACTTAATACCTGTATTACAAGATGCAATATTTTGGGTTGGTATCATTAACCAAAGTTAACTTTTACTGCTTTCTTTTTATAAATGCTGAAAAGTTACAGTGTGTGTGTGTGTGTGCAAATATATATGTATACAGTTATTACAAATGAAATAGTTTTAAAATTTTATAAAACCAAAACTATGTAAGATATTGACACACACAATACACCGTTTCATCACCAATAGTAATGATTTTTATTATACAGATGGCGTCACTAAAAGATTGCATGTTTTCACTATTACGTGACCAACCAGGCAAGTCACAAATGCTGTGGAGAAGGCATTCTGTGTGCTTGAATGAAGCAAAATGAATTCCATTACCATTGTGCAATGGCATTTTAGAAAATGTTTCAAGAAATCACTGCCAAAAAGAATCCATTTACGACTGGTACAAGAAATCTGAAACAAGGTGTTTGAGTAAAAGTCCAGGGAGACTACATGTATCTGATGAACAAAAGGAGCGTGTTCATGCCATTTACCAATGCAGCCCAAGGAAATCCACAACAATCGCAGGTCGGAACATACAAACTCCACACCTACAGAAAATTTTGAGGAAGTGGCTGAAAATGATTCCCTACAAACTGCAGTTATTGTAAAGCCTAAGTGACAATGACATAACCACATTCAAAATGCTCCTGCATTTCTCTACAGAAATGCAGAAGTGTTTTGAAGAAGATGGTTTTAGAGAGCGTCAAATTTTCAGCAACAAATCGGCATTCCTTGTAAGTGGGAAAGCTAACAAATAACACTTGCATGTGGGGGACTGAAAATCTTAGAGCAAAACTGGAGCAAGGACGTGCAGGGTTCCTCAAAGGTTAATGTGTTCCGCGATATGTCCCATAAAAAAGTGTATGACACCTTCTTTTTCCAAGAAAACATTAATGGGAAGTTCTTATATCGATATGCTAATTATTTGGTTGATGTTTCAACTGCATGAAGACAGTGACTACTTCATTTCCCAACAGGATGGAGCACCACCCCACCAGCATTGAGAAGTTAGAAATTACTTTGATGAAAATCTTCCACAGCGCTGGATTGTCCATGCAACAGGTGACATGTCACTCACATGGTGGCCACTACAAAACCCAGAACTCACACTCTATGACTTTTTTTTTTTTTTTTAATATGGAGGCTAGTCAAAGACAAAGCATTTGCCACTCTCCTTCCTGTTAATTTAGCTGATCTGAAACAACATATCAGAACAACCATTGTTGACACTGCAAGGTGAGTGTTAATATCTTAAATAGCTTTGGTTTTATAAAATGTTGAAACTGTCTATTTCGTTTGTACTAAGCCTGTATATAGAGACACAGACCTTAACTAAGAGGCATGCGAAGGCTGCAGACAACTGAAAGAAACATGGAGAGAAGCATGATTGGTGTAACCAGGAAAGATAAGAAGAGGAACTTGTGGATAAGGAAAATGACAAGAGTGGAAAACATCATGATGAGAGTAAAATTCCTGAAATGGCAATTGGATAAACATATTGCCAGGATGGACCCCCTCATGGAAAACCAAAATTTTAGACTGGATTTCAAGGGACAGGAAAAGGCTCAGAAGAAGACACATGGAAGATGGGGGATGAAATTCGAAAGCATGCAGGAGTGTCATAGAGGAGACCGGCTCCAGCAGACAGTTGTGGAGGAAACCTGGGGAGTCCTTTATTCAGCAGTGGATTGATAACGGTTGACAATGATATATCTGTGCGCACACACACACACACATTTTAATGGACTTCCTGCAATTGTATTTTCTCTGTAATCTTATATAGTTTTTTCTCTTGTAAAAATGTCTTTTAATTAGTCAGTTCTGAGACCCTGAAATATACTGCTTTTGATGGTTAGTAAATAGAAAGAACACACACACACACACCAAAGTAACCAATTAGCCAAAACAATGGCATTGTGTTATATGCTTAATTTGTCATAAATGTGAGTGCCCAGATTTTTCCCAGATGCATTAAATTTTACCTTTAAGATTAGAGCTCAAAACTGTATTGCATAATAGTGTGTTACTTCCTAAGCATAACAAAGCTTATATACAGTCTCTTTTCTTCTTGAATAAATCAAGTTATTTTTCATTTGTTTGGGGGTTTAATGACCACCATGAGCAATTCAATGGGCTGTAAGTAGTCAACTTTCTCTAGTTTTGGGCCTTTGGTTCCAAGTAAGGGAAATAGCCAATGCCGCAAGACAAGCAAGCACATCACCCGTGCTTCATTTGACACTTGAACCTGTGCCCACATGAATGAATGGTCAGAAGCCAGCATTTACACAACTGCACCATTTACGTGGCATAGAGGTTATGAAAAAACAGGATAATAATTATCTGCACAATGCAGATACTCATAATCATGTTGGCATACGCCACCCAGCAAAATTAACAAACACACATAAACACAATGTATGGGTAATGGGTTCTAAACTTAGAAATTCTTGTACCAAACAATTGAGAACTTGATTAGATTACATTATAATTACAGCAGCAAAGAGGATTAGACACAGTTCTCACAAAAAAATTAACTGTATATTAACAATAACATACCTGTGGATATTGGATAATGTAAAGTAAGTACAAATATTTTAGCACCTACATTGTGGGTATGTGCTATTAAAGATGAATATGAGATGAACACTATGAAACATAACAATAACAAGAGCAAAAAAGAATATATATATATATATATATATATATCCTATTAAGAAGCGACCTAAGCAAAAAATATATATATATTTATTTGACTCATACCAAGTACAACATAGAAAAGGTTATGCATCTACTGGTGTGAGTAAAAGGAGAAAAAGTAAAAAAATAAAATAAAACAACTGAATGTAGAAAGTGTCGAGAATACTGAGCCTTGGCTTTATCAAGGACCAGCAAAAACTCTGCATTTTCTCACTTCCACAAAGACCTAGTTGGAAATGGGTTTCTGCAAGGCCATAGATGCAAGTAACAAGCCCACCAAAAATTGTTTTAAAAAATACATATATGTCATGACCTCCGCAGAGTTGTATGACCTAGCTCTAGTTAACAATTTCGCTTGCATCCATAACCTTCATGGCCCGACCCATGCTCTTCATCTGTTACTATTAAACAGAGAGAAGAAGATTAAAGAGAACTCAAGCTGTGAGAGTGACATAATAATTAGAAATAATTTTCAGCTATAACGAAATGCCAAGTTCGCCAGATTGAGAATTTAAACCTGAAAAGCAATGCAAAAGAAATCCAAATTTTTACATTGCAATTAAAAAAGGAAATATTAGTTCTTTAAACCTCAGATTTTTGAAAGAAAACTTGATTCTAAAACCCCCTACTCTACAACTTTTGACAACACAAAAACGAGAATAAATTAAAGACAACAATTAACTAAAGAAAAGCTTTGTGAAAGTTATTTGACATAAACAATTAGTTGCAATATGTACAAAGTATTTCAGTAGTGCTTTAAGTGCATAATTAAGTAGTTATTAAGAACTTAACTACTTTGAAAATACAGCGCAAAGAAAAGGAACTATGCTTAGCCATCTGCTGGGCCTAAGTTTCCTAAAAGACGCGCAAAGTTACCAAGAAAAGAAAGAGTTAAAACCCGCAAAAATGTTAACAGACAAGCCAGTGCCTAAAAGCTGAAAAGCAAAAACAACAGAGAAAAAGTCCAAGAAGTACAAACATTGAACTTATAAAACCTAAAACCCAAAGACAAGGAAGAGAGCTTACCTCTTATGCAACTAAACTTTCTCCTCACAAGAGAAAAACATGGCTGACCTCTTCCCCAAAGGTCCTAACACTTCTGCCACTCCCTAGTCGCTGGGGGGGCAGTGTGGGTGGGGCTGATGGCCTCCTCATACTGAAAGAAACCAACTCGCGGAGATTTTAACCGGAGAAAAAATATATATATACTTAAGACTGTGGATCTGTATGATCAGAAAGAGCAGAATTAACTCTCCAGAATACATGAGAAATATTATAAAATACACAAGTGGTGTATTTAATAATCTTTGCATGTATTAAATCACCTTAGTGAGCTTCTATAGATTATTCAGAATCTTATTAATTTTAATGTTAGTTTTGCTATTTTTAGTATAGCTATCCTAGTGATGAATAACTAGTTTTCTTTTTTATTTGTTTTTATTTTCTTTTATAAACAGATTTTTAAGCTTTTTTTTTTTGTGAATTTTTCTATATTATTTAATTTTTTGTTTTAATAGGACCTTCATATCCATAGCACTAAGGTTCCATTTGGTAGTTAATAGGCATCCTCTAGCCAACTTCCTTACGGCTTTGATTGGTCAGAATCATATTATTAACTGTGTAGAAAATTAAAGCAGATCTGCCAACCTTACTCTATTATTCAGAATAATTTTTCTTAAAGTTCTTTGATAAAAGAAGGAATTTCGTTCTCTAGAAAACTATCTAATAGTATATTAATGTGGTAATTGAAGTCCAAATTGTTGCTGCAAATTCTTGAAATTCTTAGGACCTGAGAAATTAGTACATTCTCAATTACTTTGGTTGATATGTTATTATTCCAGTGTAGAAATTTAATTACTTTGAAAGGAAAATTAACTCTTTTATCAAAGAGGCTAATAGATGGGTTACCTCTGTTGAGCTTAATGCTTAAGTCTAGGAACTCAAGTTCCTGATTACTGTGGTTGGTTTTACATAAGTTAAGAGAGCTAGATAGATATTATCAAAATCACTCTCTATAACTTCTGAATTATTGATACACAGCAGATCATCAATATATCTAAAAGTGTAAAGGTAGTTATCTGAGCAGGTGGGGTGATTTTTAATGAATTTATATTCCTTAAAGAACAGGAATAGATTAGCGATATTCGTGGACGTTGATGTTCCCATTGGAATACCGTTCACTTGCTTATAGAGAGTATTATTATATAAGATATGGTTATTTTTTATGCAGCAATTGAGATAAGAGTTCCAGGCTCCTACATTAACAAATTGGTTAAGTTTAAATTCTGCATACAGCTCTTTAAATGTAGTGATTATATCTGATAGAGGCAGATTAGTATATAGGTTCTCAAAATCATAACTATTAATATCTAAGGGACTTACTTTGAGTATAGTGGAAATTACTTCTGCATTATTATTAATTATCCAAAAATCTCTGTACATCAAATTAGTACAGTTTCTAATGTGTTTCAAAACCTTCTTCAAGATATCTTCAAAAGCAAGATCTATTTTCTTTTATGACTCCTTACTCCACTAGCTATGAACCTGAACTTCACTGGATCTTTATGAAACTTAACCGCTGCAAAAAGAAATGGAAATTCAGGCTCATATCTTCTTGTTTGTGGAATTTTAAGTTTCTTGAAGAATGCCTTAAACCAATTTTCTAACTGCTTGGTAGAATAACTTACGGGCTCGTAGGTTACTCTATTATTGAGTTCCATAGTTAACAATTCAAAATAGAACTTCTTACAGATAATTGCAAAATTATTGCTAGCTTTATCCGTAGTGGTAAAAATAAATAGGTCTTGTAGTTTGGAGAGTGACCTTTTAGCATCTCCAGAGAAAAAGAGATTTCTATCGAAACAAAAGTCCAGACCTGCCAACTCACAAGTGAAGCTATTGATTACGTGATATTTCCATTCTGCGAAGGCCTCAATAGGCTGATTGTATGTTAAACTGGTTTTAGCTTCAATAGCTTCACTTGTGAGTTGGCAAGTCTGGACTTTTGTTTCGATAGAAATCTCTTTTTCTCTGGAGATGCTAAAAGGTCACTCTCCAAACTACAAGACCTATTTATTTTTACCACTACGGATAAAGCTAGCAATAATTTTGCAATTATCTGTAAGAAGTTCTATTTTGAATTGTTAACTATGGAACTCAATAATAGAGTAACCTACGAGCCCGTAAGTTATTCTACCAAGCAGTTAGAAAATCGGTTTAAGGCATTCTTCAAGAAACTTAAAATTCCACAAACTAGAAGATATGAGCCTGAATTTCCATTTCTTTTTGCAACGGTTAAGTTTCATAAAGATCCTGTGAAGTTCAGGTTCATAGCTAGTGGAGTAAGGAGTCATAAAAAGAAAATAGATCTTGCTTTTGAAGATGTCTTAAAGAAGGTTTTGAAACACATTAGAAACTGTACTAATTTGATGTACAGAGATTTTTGGATAATTAATAATAATGCAGAAGTAATTTCTACTATACTCAAAGTATGTCCCTTAGATATTAATAGTTATGATTTTGAGAACCTATATACTAATCTACCTCTATCAGATATAATCACTACCTTTAAAGAGCTGTATGCAGAATTTAAACTTAACCAATTTGTTAATGTAGGAGCTTGGAACTCTTATCTCAATTGCTGCATAAAAAATAACCATATCTTATATAATAATACTCTCTATAAGCAAGTGAACGGTATTCCCATGGGAACATCAACCTCCACGAATATCGCTAATCTATTCCTGTTCTTTAAGGAATATAAATTCATTAAAAATCACCCCACCTGCTCAGATAACTACCTTTACACATTTAGATATATTGATGATCTGCTGTGTATCAATAATTCAGAAGTTATAGAGAGTGATTTTGATAATATTTATCCTAGCTCTCTTAACTTATGTAAAACCAACCACAGTAATCAGGAACTTGAGTTCCTAGACTTAAGCATTAAGCTCAACAGAGGTAACCCATCTATTAGCCTCTTTGATAAAAGAGTTAATTTTCCTTTCAAAGTAATTAAATTTCTACACTGGAATAATAACATATCAACCAAAGTAATTGAGAATGTACTAATTTCTCAGGTTCTAAGAATTTCAAGAATTTGCAGCAACAATTTGGACTTCAATTACCACATTAATATACTATTAGATAGTTTTCTAGAGAACGAAATTCCTTCTTCTTTTATCAAAAGAACTTTAAGAAAAATTATTCTGAATAATAGAGTAAGGTTGGCAGATCTGCTTTAATTTTCTACACAGTTAATAATATGATTCTGACCAATCAAAGCCGTAAGGAAGTTGGCTAGAGGATGCCTATTAACTACCAAATGGAACCTTAGTGCTATGGATATGAAGGTAGTATTAAAACAAAAAATTAAATAATATAGAAAAATTCACACAAACAAAAAAAAGCTTAAAAATCTGTTTATAAAAGAAAATAAAAACAAATAAAAAAGAAAACTAGTTATTCATCACTAGGATAGCTATACTAAAAATAGCAAAACTAACATTAAAATTAATAAGATTCTGAATAATCTATAGAAGCTCACTAAGGTGATTTAATACATGCAAAGATTATTAAATACACCACTTGTGTATTTTATAATATTTCTCATGTATTCTGGAGAGTTAATTCTGCTCTTTCTGATCATACAGATCCACAGTCTTAAGTATATATATATTTTTTCTCCGGTTAAAATCTCCGCGAGTTGGTTTCTTTCAGTATGAGGAGGCCATCAGCCCCACCCACACTGCCCCCCCAGCGACTAGGGAGTGGCAGAAGTGTTAGGACCTTTGGGGAAGAGGTCAGCCATGTTTTTCTCTTGTGAGGAGAAAGTTTAGTTGCATAAGAGGTAAGCTCTCTTCCTTGTCTTTGGGTTTTAGGTTTTATAAGTTCAATGTTTGTACTTCTTGGACTTTTTTCTCTGTTGCAGGGATCATAGCATACTTCTGGAAAATTTTAGGTAGGAATTTTAGGAATTTTAGGAATTTTTAGAAAAATTTTAGGAAAATTTTAGGAGTGTATTTCAATAAAAACTAGATGTATATTTGTATACATCTAGTAAAACAACTTTGTATACATTGTAAAGAGTTTGCTTCACACCCTTCAACCATATATACTGATAGACTGCGCATGACATCAAAATTTCTGGCTCCAACATAAAATCACATGACAACAGTCAAAAAGATGGGTTACACCTGCTGTGCTTATGGTTGCTCTGACCGATATAGTAAAGAAAGTTCTATGATTTTTAATGGGTAAGAAACGAATTAAATACCTAAGTCGATAAAGTTCAATTACTTAACCAGAAACTTGCAGCTATTGATATAAAAATATAGTAACTTAAGAAAAAAATGGAATGCATGTTCCAAATTCTTCGCAAATGTTCATCACATTATAAATCACAAAATGTAAACAACCCGATCATGCATGTATATAGCTCATAAGTAAACTTACCTGAAGAGTTTTCATTATATATGAGGCGCATTCACATAATACACCGAAAACACTGAAGTTCTGCAGTGTAAATTAGTAATCATAACAGCATTTTTACACGAAATTTGGAGTCTGATGATGACGTGCCCAATGTTTGAGCCATGGCGGCTTTGATGCAGCTATTGCCAATGTGCAGTCCATTAGTATATATGGTCGAAGTTAACACCCAAATTTTTTGCATAACGTCTAATGTCTAAAGTTTAAGTATGATTTACTTCTAATGTTCAGTTTTTATCTTTTCACGTGTTATTATCATATTCAAGTATATTTACCACATTCAAGTTTCACTTTGAACATTAATATGCTGTTGAACCAGAAGCAATTCACGATTTTCACAGTAAAGTTTTCAGGTTTCACATTAAATTATAATATCCTAAAAAGGTAATTGAAAACCAAGAACTATGTACAATTGTTCACTGAATTACTTTTTTCATATTATTGTTTTAACCTTTTCCTGATTAGCCTATCTTTTTCTGCTTCTACCACAACTAATTTACTTTCAGTTTTCTTTATTTCAGCTGAACCTTGTATGATCAAGTTAGAGGCAACTGCTATTTCAACAGTATTTTGTTTTTCTACAGCTTTTCTCATTCTTTCTGTTCCCTCTTGAATTATTACTAGGGAGGCTTCTTTATCGTTTTTAAGTCTATTTATTTCTGCATCATTTTCTTTTATTTTGTCATCAAACTCAGCTTTTCTTTTTTCTCTAGCTGCTTTTCCTTATTTTCCCTCTCTTTCTGCTTCCTTTCTTTTACCTTTTTTTATTCTTCTTCCTTCAGCTTATCAACATACTCTTTATAAAATTTATGTGAATCACAAACACTATTTAACAAATTTCTTGTTATGGGAACTTTACTTACACATCCATAGTGTTTAATGGCCCCTTTAACTATTCTTAATGATGTTATAGTTGAGTCTTTTAAGTTAGCCTTGTCCTTCCTTAACAGAGCAGTGTTAACCGAAAATCCCCTTTCTGCATCAGCATTACCATGAGGTAAAACTAAAATTGACTTTATGAGTTTAGCAAGATTTGAGTATTTTTCTTTTCCGCTAGAGTCTTTAATACTAAATATATTACGCCAGTAATGATCAATCCGCACTGGAATATGCCCTTCCTCTGAAAATTTCACTAGTTCATCTAGAGTTGGCTTATCGCAATTTAAAAGTTTCCACTCTTCTCTTACTCTATCAATTTGTTCCTCAGAAAGATGCAAAACACTTGAAATTCTGGTTATTTCCGAAAGTCCTTCAGTGACTGAAAGTTGAGTTGACTCTTTCTTTGGTTCTTTTACCTTTAAAACTTCTATGTCTCTTAGCTTTTGATTGCAGAATGGCAAATTTGACTTTAAATATTTTGTGGTTGCAATTAGTGATGATCTTACATCTAAGAGAAATAATTTCTGCCTGGTCTCCTGAACATTCCTGAGGAGATTTTTTGTCTTCATACCAACTTCTAACTCCCCTAGTTTTTTCCATGAATTTTTGTTTTCAAAATCTACATTCTTTAGGTCTTCTCCAAATTTCCCTGCTATAACATCATCTTGGATAAACTGAGCCATAACATTCCTCATTAAAGTATTTAAATCAGAATATAACTGGTATATTTTTGGTTCTTCACTCTGATAACATAATGAAAACTTTTCAAAATTTTGGTGTGAAAATGAAATTAATGCTAAATAGCAAGGAGTAAGCTCATTTTTCAGGAAACAGTGAATTCTTTTATACCTTGCCGAATTGCGCAGTTGTTTTTCAAATATTTTTTGAGATGGCAAGAAGTTTAAAAAATATTCTGTAATATTTAGCCATTGATCCAAGAGCCTCTGGGCTACAGAACCAACGGTTAACCATCTGTTGCTGACATGACGCAAAAGAAATTTGGCAGTGACCAATGTTATATCCTCGACAGATTTATAATCCTCTCGTCTTGCAGCACTACTCTTTAAAAAGTAATGCATATCAGTAGCAAATTCGTCAAAATCTATATTTAAGCTTGTCAAAAAAATTTTAAATGCATTACTAACAACATGCAGGTTGCAAAAACCTAGTTCCAAAGATTTCTGGCCTGTTTCTTGTTTTACAACTTCATTGAATTTGCGTAAAAAGCACTTATTTACATTTGGGCTGTCCATGGATACACAAATAATTCTGTTCAACGAAATATTGAAGGATGATAACACATCAAGAATTTCTTTTAGCAAAATATCTGCTGTTGCATGACCCAGAAAAACGCTTGTTAGGTATCGGCAAGAAACTGAATTTATTTCTGAAGACCAGTACCTGAGATACACATCCAACTGCCGTTTCACTTGTGTATTTGTAGTTTCATCAAATGCTATAGTAACCTTTCCTGGGCTACTAGATGCAATGTCTTTTTTCAAATCCTCTTCAAAATATTTTGACAATCCATGTGATATCACATAAGCAACTTTTTTTCTTTAAGTTGCATTTTGGCTGCAATAGCAGAATCAGGAAACATTTCTTTGAAAAGTTCAACTGTTTCAGTGCATGAAACAAAAGACATATTGTCCTTAGCAACTTTCATGGCCCATAATGCTTCGGCTTTAGCCAACTGTAAATCATGACTCAGTACTTCACTAATATTTGTTTTGGGCTGAAGATCCCGTCCTCCAAAGGCTTTCAGGATGGACTTATTTTGAAATTTACTTTGAAATTTCTGCAAATGTTTTTTTCCTTTATGATGCGCTTTTACTTGTGAAAAGCCACTATTAGAAATGTTGAAAATTTCTGAACACAATATACACTTAGCAGAAAATATTGTTTCAGTTGCAGAACACCATTCTTTCAACTTCACTCCGTCCAATTCTTTTGGCGAGCCACGCATCTTGAAATTTCGTTTTGGATTTAGGCATCTTAAACACTTGTATTACTAACCAGAAAATGAAAGGGAAGTACAAAAACACGTTCCAATATTGCAAAACCAGACAACTTCCCGAAATTTGGCTGCGAGGATGTCAGAAGATATGGAAAAAAAAAAAAAAAAAAAAAGCAGGTCACCACTAGAGAACTGAACCTGCACACAGCACAGAGAACACCATAAAAGACGTAAAACCAGAAACTATCATACGCATCTCACGCAAGTTCAGTCAAAGCGAGTCGGAGCCGAGATATATTGCGCATCGAAGGTCGCTGTCGCCGACGCATGATCGAAGGTCAATGATCACGTGCTCTACTGCCTGCCAAGATAATACTCAGCTACCATCCCATCGTCATTACCGGAGGTTACGGAAGGAGACCACATGTTTCCTTTTTGCTTCCACCCACCTGCGGTTTACAATAACAAAACATCAGCAGAAAGAGGAGGTTCCACAAGGCATGTACAAAAATAAAGTACGATCTTCTGCGTGCCACGGAGTTCGTCTGCAAAGCGCAAACCAGGGGTGAAAATGACCCCTCCCCTTTTCCCTTAGATCTCTTGTTACTCTCGAAAACTGTTCGAAGGCAAAAATGGAACGCCCGCCCCGAAGCAAGTGCATCTCGATGGCGTCATTTTTCCCTCCCTTCAGCAGCACAGCATATAGGCTGTGTTTCTACAAAAACAGGTCTTTTTACCTTACCGTAATGGTAAATTTATTGGCGTTAATAACGGTTGTGTTTTTAATAAAAATAAGCTTACGAAAATTTTAGGATGAATAGCAAATTTTAGGTCTAATTTTAGGAATTTAAGGAGGGTCACAAAATATTAGGAATTTTAGGAATTTTAGGAGGAATGCGATCCCTGCTGTTGTTTTTTGCTTTTCAGCTTTTAGGCACTGGCTTGTCTGTTAACATTTTTGCGGGTTTTAACTCTTTCTTTTCTTGGTAACTTTGCGCGTCTTTTTAGGAAACTTAGGCCCAGCAGATGGCTAAGCATAGTTCCTTTTCTTTGCGCTGTATTTTCAAAGTAGTTAAGTTCTTAATAACTACTTAATTATGCACTTAAAGCACTACTGAAATACTTTGTACATATTGCAACTAATTGTTTATGTCAAATAACTTTCACAAAGCTTTTCTTTAGTTAATTGTTGTCTTTAATTTATTCTCGTTTTTGTGTTGTCAAAAGTTGTAGAGTAGGGGGTTTTAGAATCAAGTTTTCTTTCAAAAATCTGAGGTTTAAAGAACTAATATTTCCTTTTTTAATTGCAATGTAAAAATTTGGATTTCTTTTGCATTGCTTTTCAGGTTTAAATTCTCAATCTGGCGAACTTGGCATTTCGTTATAGCTGAAAATTATTTCTAATTATTATGTCACTCTCACAGCTTGAGTTCTCTTTAATCTTCTTCTCTCTGTTTAATAGTAACAGATGAAGAGCATGGGTCGGGCCATGAAGGTTATGGATGCAAGCGAAATTGTTAACTAGAGCTAGGTCATACAACTCATGCGGAGGTCATGACATATATGTATTTTTTAAAACAATTTTTGGTGGGCTTGTTACTTGCATCTATGGCCTTGCAGAAACCCATTTCCAACTAGGTCTTTGTGGAAGTGAGAAAATGCAGAGTTTTTGCTGGTCCTTGATAAAGCCAAGGCTCAGTATTCTCGACACTTTCTACATTCAGTTGTTTTATTTTATTTTTTTACTTTTTCTCCTTTTACTCACACCGGTAGATGCATAACCTTTTCTATGTTGTACTTGGTATGAGTCAAATAAATATATATATTTTTTTTGCTTAGGTCGCTTCTTAATAGGATGTGAATTCTGAATTTTCATAACTGCTGCGTTGCGCGTTTTGATCTTCAGGTTATTTTGCAACTTTCGTTTTAAATTCTAAAGTTTTTCCTTAGTTTTCAGTTTTGCTCTTCAGTATAAATATATATATATATATATATATATATGATCATTTAGGGTGTTTCGGTCATGTTATAAATAAGCTCCAGTGAAGGTTAGAATAAGATCTGATATCCTGCTGTTTCTCTAATCTCCAAATTAAAGGCCCCAAAATATTTTCAGGTCAGAAAACCCATCACCAGATCTATACACTTTCAATGAGGTAAAATTTCTTCTCTGAGTGTATCTCAAATCCCTTTGGCAAGGAGGGAGATAGTAAAAAAAAAAAATATCAAGAAGAATAAAGTACTTTCTTTTCCCCTCAATATAATTCCTCTGTGGGAATTTGATCATCTGTGTGTGTGTGTGTGTGTGTGTGTTTGGTTACTTTCATGATGTATAGGTGAAGGTAAGCTTAGCCTATAGCTGCTTGTTGCTATATAAGTGGTACAGTAACTAGGTGAGTTTAGGAAAATAAGTGGTTCAATCAATATTTGTTTGGGATTATGTTATGCTTTTTATTTTACCTCTTTGATGTTGGGAATAAATGCAGAGAAATGACTGAAGTTTTTTTTTAATGTAGTATATTTCAATGCATTTGACGCTTTACTGTACTTTGCATTTTATAAATGTATTAATTATCAGCAACTCAGTGGGAAAATGAATAAAAATTTTCAATGTGATCAAGGCAATAACGTGAAAAAAAAATCCTGCAAACTGTGTGCATGATTAACTTTGCATTTACTGCTGTGTAGTCAATATTTCTTTCTTTGTGTTAACTTGTAAAGCTTTAGAAATGATAGAAATTCATAAACATGTAGTGTATTAAGCCAAAGCCATACAAAAAGCAAAATTCATATTTTACCAAGGGCTTGGGACAAGAGTAAAATAAGTCATTTTAACAGTACAATTTGATCCTTACAAAAAATGGTTGACTAAATCACTGTTTTTAACAAAAAATAGATATAAATGTAGCCATAAAAATAATATGATTCATGGTTAAGGATTATTAAATCAAATCATTATTACCTAAGAGTTTTCTTGGCATGAAAACCAGTGCTAAATAGAAACTTGGTGGCTAATTGAGTACTTATCATGCCTAACTCTTCACCATCGGAAGACTGCAAATGAAAAAAAAAAATTAATGACATCACATTAAAGAAAGGAAGCAACCAAGTTGTTACTACACACATAGATTAGATCCTAAGAAATTAATATAAACCATGCTTTGAAATACATAAAAATTTCATTAAAAATAATTACCAGATTCTGTGTTAACTTCTTTTTAAAAGACACTGTAGATTCATGCTTGGTATCTGCTTTTCAAATAACAAGCGACATAATATTCAGAAAACACTTAAATGCTCTGGTATTTTCACTAGTATACAATACAAAAACTGAGCATCTGATTTCCACCTGCCTGCAACGTAGCTCAACATTTTGTTTGCCTCTTCAAAGCATTCATGTTGTGCTGACACTTGAGTACTACTAATAACAATGCTAAATCTGCTTTTGCAATCACATGCTACCTTATCTGCACTAGCACTCCAACTAGACCCACAACTGGGTATGCCTCACCAAAAGGTTTGCCTAAACTTCCACAAATTTGGATCTAGCTTTTGCCAATGCTCACTAATGCTCAGTTTATGTAGTAATTCCAGAGCGTAGAATATTTCATTTCCACAGGAAATACCTCATCCTAGCTTTAGTTTTTATTTAAATAACACTACTATTTATATGAACCATAAGTTCATTAGAACAGGTAAAAACAACAAATAAAAAAGTTTGAACAAAATGTAAGAAAAAGATTAATATTCTGACAACTCACACAAAATTACATAGGACAAAAAAATAAAAAATAAAAATTGCAAATTCCAATATGGCACCACAAAGAGATTATATAAGTACCAAATGATTTTCTTACAAATATGATTTTCAAGTTAATAGACTATAATCTATTCAGATTAATAAATTGCCTTTTTTTTAATTAGTTGTTGACATACAGTGGAATAAAGTGAAACATTGTTCGCAACCCTCGATAGTTACCCAAAGGTCAGAAACGTTTGCAAGAAAATACACATCTCTTTACTGTATCACCCTCTGATACCAGAAGCTGCCTGCATGTGCAAAGAAAATCCTGGGCTGGTTTACAGATTTCCCACATACTTTTGCACATTCAACAAAACTACAAAAACTTTGTAGCCATTTTAGTAGTGATTTTAAGTGCACTTTCCCAAATTTATACACGTTTTAATGCACTCCCAACACACTGTTCTTTTTAAAAAGCCTCAGCATAATTTTCCTTGTTAGCACATTATCTTTGGTCTAAATACTTCTGATAAGCCTTTCTCTTTCTTTAGAGAGTGCTCCTCAGCTCTACTGTCTACACTTTTCAGTTCTAACATAGTGCCTCATTGCATATCTTTCAGCCTCAGTAAGACATCTTTTACATACATTAGGGGTTAGGTTTTCATTTTGCTAGAACCTTTAGCAATATGCCTATGGAAAACCATCTCGACATCTACATTATTCAGGCCATCAAACCTGATGCATCTTAACATCTTTGCTGGTCTCTGAACTACTTGACAACTGACCTTAAAGAGTAGTTTGTACCTACTAAAAAGTGAACACTGATTTCAAAACTCCAGAAAATTCTATTTTTCTTAAACGACCATGACCCCAAAATCTTGTATCACTCTAAATACCATAACACCCAAAACTGTCTGTTGTTTCACTTCTTTTGTTTAATAACAACAATAATGACTGACGATGACTCCTGCAGATCCCTCATGGTCGAAAAATTTGAAGAACAAGTAAAGACAGGAAATCTGACTTACTCTAGACAGGTGTTTCTAGCAGCTATGGCCGTTTGTACGTATGGGCCTTGGGAGTTAAAGGGTTAAAGTATTCCTTTGAGATCTTTCCATAATGACATGAATTATACTTTTACCCATTTCCAGCATCTATCCATCCAACAAAGTTTTGGATACATCTATGCCTAGTGCCAAGAGAAAATACGAGTCTTTTAGTATTATCATTTACCAAGGAGTTTTCTCTAAATTTTCCTGTTACACCTGATTCCCATGCCATAACTTCTCTAATTCTACAAATCAAATCCCATGAAATAACATTTGAAGAAGGTGGTCTTCCAATCTAAATTTCTTTACTAGTCTATGCATAGTCTGCTACAACTCTTCAGACCATGCACTTCAGTTTGAAAACATACCACACAATATGCACTTTAATGGAGGGTGGATATTAAAAAAAGGCTACACCAGCCTGTTAATCCTTTTTACACTAAAATAAATTGATTAAACCATCCACACAAAACCAAGGTTCTCATTATTTTTCTGACACAAAAAATAAGCACTTTTAAGGGACTAAAAGCACTCCCCTTAAAGGATTTTTTTTTACGGACCTTACCAATTACATATGTAACAATCACAGAAGCTCAACTGAACTATACAAACTGAAGTATACTGTTGAAGTTTGCTACATTTTCCTATAAAATTTAAGAATGTGGAAGCAATAAATTAGAATTTATAAAATTTAAAGGACAGTTCTGCTGTACAAATCAATTTATCTATCTTAAAGAATAATTAAATATGAAATAAAGTACATGTAAAATTTAAAACCATAGTTAAAATTATGATTTCAAGATTTTTGAATTTTTTCTAAAATCACTGCATAGTTTATTTAAACTGCAAAACCAAATTCATGATTACATGTTCAAGATTTGGTCCTTTACTTTTCAAAAAAGATTACTTTTCTAACACAGGCATTCAGATAACACCACATGTCATCATCAACTTTCACTTCAGTGCAAGTAATCTTAAGAAGGAAAGTGCATTGTGTGTACAGTAGTAGTAGTAGATTGGAAAGTGTCAGTTTAAAAAGTGGCAACCCAGGTTATTTTCAAGATTTCAATTTTGTACTTCATTTTCTCATGGCAAAACTGTTGCTTCGACTAGCGAATCCTGTAATGGTTAAACTCAAATTTATTGGAAACTTGAAACTTGGTCGTCCTGGGTGGTGTAGTGGTTAGCATACCTGGGCATTTTTTTCTGGGAGACGCGGGTTTGAGTCCCGCTCCAGGACGATGAAAATTTTCAAGTTTTTGGATATTATCTGACTTACCATCCTTGTCACATTTATGCCAAAAATCGGATTGTCATCTTCAAAATTTGAATAATTGTTATTTGCATGTACAAAAAGGGTAAACACAAAATATCAGTCCCAAGAGATGGTATGGTGATGGGGCTAGTTTGGTGGAATCTACTGGATGTGTTTAATTCAGAGAGCCCATAGACCATTTCCATCTCAATTCATGCAGGTATGACCAACATGTGTCAGTTGACCACCTCCAATTTTTTTTTGAAAAAATTATGGTATCTGCTCCTAATAGAGATATAAAGTATCGCAAAAGGAATTTTCATAAAAAAAATTTGGTCGAGCTACAGCATTTTGAAAATAGGCAAAAAATGCACCTGTGACGAAAATCATGTGAAACACCAAATTTTTAAATGTACACTGCTCCTGAACTTATAACAGGTAGAGAGACTTGAATTTTTCTTTATTTTGAAGTTATTGAATTGGCCTTTCTTCAAATTTACAGAAATTGGTCAAACGAATATTACCAGATAGCAAAAAAAAAAAAAAAAAAATATATATATATATATATATATGTAAGGTCAGGTGATGCGTAACATCACAGCCTCTCCTTGACAAATGTCAACCCCGCCTTCTCGTGGTGCATCCTGTTCCTACTAAAGGGGCTCTGACGACCGCCAATAGCGGTATAACTATACCATCGGTATTAGAGGAAATGCTATCCCACACTCACCAACCCGCTTGGCCAGCGTGGTGAGTTATGGCCAAACCCCTCCAAAATGATTCCACAACTTAAATCTTGGCCCTCAGTCTCCGGCAGCTGGAATGTACCTGGCCAAGGCAGCGGCCAGTGCGACATGAAGGCAGAGGGTGCTAAGAATCCCCGGAGGACCGGACTAGGCTGCCATCTGATGCTGGCCTTGGCAACGTACAATGGACGCTCCCTATCTTCTGATTCATGGCTTCTTGAATTGGAAGAGGAACTACAAAGGATCAAGTGGGATATCGTGGGGCTAAGTGAGGTAAGGAGAAAAGGAGAAGATCTCATCGAACTGAAAAGTAGACATCTCTTCTACTATCGTGAGACAGATACTGGCAAAACTAGTGGTGTTGGATTTATAATAAACAAGAAACTGAAGGATAAAGTTGTAGAAGTTGAAAGTTCCTCTGACAGAGCTGCACGACTTGTTATCCAACTCTCGAAAAGATACCAGGCTCAGATTATTCAAACTTATGCACCCACCACAAGTCATCCTGAAGAAGAAATTGAAGAATTTTATGAGAAAATTTGTCATCTAAATAATAAAGGTAAGCAGCACTTGAAAATAATTATGGGAGATTTCAATGCAAAAATAGGGCAACGGCAACAGAATGAAACTTCAGTAGGTAAATTCGGTCATGGCAACAGAAACCAGCGTGGAAATACTCTCGTTGAGTTTGCAGAGGCGAAAGGGTTTTTCATCTTGAACTCCTTCTTCAAGAAAAAGCCACACAGGAAATGGACATGGAGACATCCAAATGGGACGACAAGTGAAATTGATTTTATTATGTGTAACAAAAAATTCGTCATACAAGACTGCAGTGTGCTAAACAAGTTCAACACAGGTAGTGACCATAGATTGGTGAGATGTAAGATGCACCTCAACACTAAACTTGAACGTGGCAAGCTCATAAGACAAACAAAATGTATTGACATAACCAACCTTAAAAAACACCATAATACCTTCAAGTTGGAACTGAAGAACAGGTTCTCTGCTTTAGAAGGCCTAACATCGGAAGAAGTGGACATCTCTGAAGTTAACAGAAAAGTAACCAAAGCTCTTATGGAAACAGCAACAAAATTAGCTGGGTCTAAGAACAAGTTGCATGTAAATAAATTATCAGGAAAAACGAAAATGTTGATGCAAAAAAGAAGAGAGATGAGGACAACTAAAGATGTGACTTCCAAAGTGGAATATATAGAGCTATGCAAGACAGTACGAAAAAGTATCACTGAAGACGTAAGAAAATTTAACTGTGAACTAGTGAGGAAAGCAATTGAAAACAACCAAAGCCTAAAGATAGCAAAGGGACATCTCAGTAAGGGAAGAAAACAGATTATGGCACTGAGAAAAGAAGATGGTTCTGTAACAAGAAATAGAGGCGAAATTTTGACAAGAGTGAAAGATTTCTACTCCAAATTATATGAAAGGGATGATACATGCACTCCAGACATCATGAAAGATACCAGTACCAGAGTTCCTCCAGTCCTTCCAGCAGAAGTTGCACATGCAATCAAGAACATGAAGCGGGGAAAAGCTCCAGGAGCAGATGGAAATACTGTAGACATCATACAAGAAGCAAGTGGAGAAATCGAAACAGTACTCGCCCAAATTTTTACTCGATGCCTTAATGAAGGAAAGATTCCTGAGGATTGGAACACCGCTACAATGATCCTGCTACATAAGAAAGGTGACATTGAGGATCTCGGAAACTACAGACCTATCAGCCTCCTATCAGTAGTTTATAAAATCTTCACTAAAGTTCTTTCACACCGCTTGAAGGTAACACTGGACATGGCTCAACCGAGAGAACAAGCTGGATTCAGGAGTGGCTACAGCACAATAGATCATATCCATGTGCTGAGAGAACTAATTGAAAGAGCGAGGGAATATGAACTTCCATTGTGCATGGCTTTTATCGATTATGAAAAAGCCTTTGATTCAGTGAAACCATCAGCAGTTACAATGGCTCTGAAAACCTGCGGTTTTGAAGATGCATACATTAATATTATTAATAACATCTATGAAAATGCAAGTGCAAAGATTAGGCTGTTTGAAAATACAACACACATAAAAATTGGAAAGGGAGTGAGACAAGGTGACACCATATCTCCGAAGCTCTTTAATGCCACATTGGAGGGTGTTTTTCAGTCACTGAGCTGGGAAAACAAGGGGATAAAGATTAATGGAGATTATCTAACCCACCTTCGTTTTGCTGATGACGTGGTCATTTTTGCAACTAGCCCATCAGAGCTGCAGAGTATGATCCAGGAACTTGCTGACAAGAGTAAAGAAGTGGGATTAAAAATGAGCTTTCAGAAGACAAAAGTGATGTTCAATGCTTTTACAAGAAATGAAGATTTATCGATTGATGGAGAAAAGCTGGAGATAACAGACACGTACGTTTATCTTGGACAGTAGATATCAAGTGAGGGTCACATTGATAAAGAAATTAATCGGCGTACAAAACTTGCATGGAGAACTTTTGGAAGAAACAGCATAATTTTCAAGAGCAATATGCCATTATGTCTTTAAAAGAAAAGTGTTTGATCAATGCATCCTTCCAGTGCTTACGTATGGTGCAGAGACGTGGACCTTAACTAAAAGAGACATACAAAGGCTGCAGACAACTCAAAGTAGCCTGGAGAGGTGCATGCTTGGTGTAACCAGGAGAGATAAGAAGAGGAACTCGTGGATCCGAAAAATGACAAGAGTGGAAGACATCATGATCAGAGTTAAATCCCTGAAATGGCAATGGGCTGGACATACTGCCAGAAGGACAGATCATCGATGGACAGCCGAAATTTTAGATTGGATTCCAAGAGACAGGAAAAGACCCAGAAGAAGACCTCATGGGAGATGGGTGGATGAAATTCGAAAGTATGCAGGGGTGACATGGAGGAGACTGGCACAAGACAGACCGTTGTGGAGGAAACTTGGGGAGACCTTCGTCCAGCAGTGGATTGATAATGGTTGACAATGATGATGATGATATATAAAATTCTTCAATTTCTTCTTTCAATGCTGCAAGCTTGTAGAGATGCAGGGTGCAAGATTTGTAGGGAATGATGTTAGTGGCTGCAGAAGGTTTTCGATAGACGGAACGAGTAATGGAGAGATCAGCGTTTCTGCAGATAGATACATCCAGGAAATCAATTTTGTGATTTACTTCCTTAGATATAGTGAGCTTGATGGAAGGAAATTTTCTGTAATGGAGTTGATCAGTATCTGTAGCTCAGACTCGGAATGTGGCCAGCTAATGAAAATGTCGTCTACATATCTTAGCCATAGGGAAGGTTGAAAAGGGTGTAGAACCTTCCCTATGGCTAAGATATGTAGACGACATTTTCATTAGCTGGCCACATTCCGAGTCTGAGCTACAGATACTGATCAACTCCATTACAGAAAAATTTCCTTCCATCAAGCTCACTATATCTAAGGAAGTAAATCACAAAATTGATTTCCTGGATGTATCTATCTGCAGAAACGCTGATCTCTCCATTACTCGTTCCGTCTATCGAAAACCTTCTGCAGCCACTAACATCATTCCCTACAAATCTTGCACCCTGCATCTCTACAAGCTTGCAGCATTGAAGTCCTACATCCACAGAGCTCATATCATTTGCAACAACCAACTCTCTCTTCAAGAAGAACTCTCCAAAATTTCTACAATAGCCCTCTCTCATGGTTTCCCTGCTGTTACAGTTAACTCCCTCATAAAGAAATATGAAAACCATTCGAAAATCGAATGCCTCCTTCCTCACAAGAAAGAAGACCTGAAATTCTGTGGTTCTGTTCCTTACCATCCTTCCTATGCTTATAAGTTACAGATCCTTTTTAGAAGTTTTGGTTACCATCTTGCCATTAAATCTACCCCAAACATCTTGAAACTTCTACAAAGGGATAGGGACAAAGTTGAAAGCCTGAACCTCCCAGGAGTTTACTGCATTCCTATCTCTTCTTCTACTGGGGATAACTTATACATTGGAAGCACATACAGGAGCATTAGCCATAGAATTTTAGAACACAGAAAAGATGTTTCGAAAGGCAATCCCAACACTGCCTTGTCTATTTTGACAATGGAAGACACATCTGCAGTTCCCCACTGGAACGAAGCAAAACGAATTGCTTCGTTTGACAATCGTTTTGCCCTCCGTTACCGTGAAAGCATAGAAATTATTTTCAACTCAATGACTTGCAACTCCGAATCTCCTCTCTACATTCCGTTGATCTGGAGATCAATTCTAAGTTTTGGCAACAAAAATAGGAAAAATTCAAATGTAGAATCTGGCAACAATTTTAGTCCTCCATTGGCGTGATGAAGACCTAAGATAAGGTCGAAAGCTTCCAACTTACGAACTTTTTGTAAAAGTTTTAGTTAACGTAACTAGCGTGATCAAGTTACCTTTCTTTGTTAATATTGTTACGTGTTTTGCCCATAATCGTCATATCACTAAGCTGTTCTCTGAGATTCAAAGGGCAGCTCCACAAAGAAATACAAACCACCAGATGAATTTTTAACTGATTATTTACTTACTGTTGCAGTATCAAACTTCTACATTTACAGTGATCTTGACACACAACACGGGCTTCACTGACATCCATCACACAACGTACACAAGACCTTCTTTACTTCATACTCATAATCTTTTTCTCATGCAGAAATTCCTGCATCTGACCCTCCCATGACTTCCTTGGCCTTCCTCCAACCTTTTTCCCTGCCACTTAGGCTGAAATTTTTTTTCTTAGTAAGCATCTCGCCACTTATTCTTTCAGCATGGCCAAACCACCTAAGAATATTAGCCTTCCACCTTGCTAACAACATTTTGCTACACACTATACAACTGCAACACATCTTCATTCCTCACACAATCAGAACGTGACTTGCCACAAATCTCCTGTAAGTAATGCATTTCTCCAGCACACAAATTACTCCTATGTTTCTTCTGTAGTACCCAGGTTTCACTGCCATACATCAGAGTAGGAACAATTCCACTTTCATACACAACCATCCCAAGTAGCACACTCATGCAATTTAACGTAGGCGCAACGCTGTGCCACCGTATTCTATTCCCAATCTGGTAGGCAAGACGTTATCGTTGAATGCTGTACGCAAAGCCAGCGATTTTCTAACTAATGAGCTAGAGAGGGTAAGATTGTCGCTGCATATCGACCTTGAGCCAGCTGTGCGGGGGAGAATTTTACGCCTGCCTTCAGGCTCCCAGGGGAAAAGTTTGGCGCCTGCTTTCACTTGTCGAGCGAGCTGGTTTCACGCACATGCGCTTCACCCAGTTCTCACTTTCCAGAATCTCAGTACACGTGTGTCATCTGTGGTGGACGCTTCATTTCCAACAAAGGTGACTGTCAAACTGTACGTCTCAACAAATCTGAACTGGTAAGTATTATTTCTCGGTAAGACTTTTTTTTATATTCTAGCAACATAATTGAGTTTAAAATTAATGGTGCAAATTTTTTTTTGTAAGTGCTCACCGATATGATATACTAGGTTTAACTTTCTTTTCACTTTCAGAGATGAATTTCGAAAAATATATTGGATCTCTTAGTTAATAATAAATTTTGCACTCAGAAAAGAGTAAATTCGTCACCATTAATTGTTAGTTTTTCCCAGTATGCGGCTATGATCGAGTGATCCCGTAAATAGCCGCCCGTAAAACAATATTTTTTTTTTTTTTGTAAGTGCTGATCGATATGATATACTAGGTTTAACTTTCATTTCATTTTCAGAGCTGAATTTTGAAAAAAATTATTGGATCTCTTAGTTAATAATAAATTTTGCACTCAGAAGAGAGTAAATTCGAGTGACCATTAATTGTTAGTTTTTCCCAGTATGCGGCTGTGATCTCATATATAGTCGCCCGTAAAATAAGTATTTCAGTTGTTTTTGCTTCTGATATTTCTGTTTATTTATTTTATTTTGTATCCCAAAACAACTAAGCATAATGTATCATTATACAAACTTTTCAAAACGACAAAAACTTAGAATTTGTCAAAAGGAAGCGGAGCAGAAACTTCAGCTTGCTAGTTATATTGCAATGGAAGAATCTCAGTGGTATTTTTTTGGAACAAGTAGGTGAACAGCAATCAAATCAAATTTTAAATGACAGAAATATTAATTATGGGGCATCAGAAAATACACCACATGATCAGGTTGTTGTTCAAAATCTCGAGATCGTTCAGCCATTTAGAGTGCCGGTATCAGTTACGCATGTAGAGTCACCTGATACCGGAGTGTCATATGCCTCAAATTGTGAAGCATTTTATGACCCTAGTTGCAATGGGTTTTCATATGCAAATAAATTTTTTGGATTCTTCTAGTGCAGATTCTGACTCTGAGCAGGCAGAGTCCCCAGAGGAATTAGCGGAATAATCTTCGCCAGTGGGCTGTTTCAAATAATGTTGCCCTATCTGCATTAACAGCATTATTGAATATTCTGAGCCCATTTCATCCATACCTCCCAAAGGATGCTAGGACTTTGTTAGAAACCCCAAGACAGACCGCTGTTAAAAAACTTAACAATGTTGAATATTGTCATTTTGGAATTGAAAATGGAATTAAATATGTATTACACAACTGTAAATTAGATCCTCAATCATCATTTTCTCTTAATGTAAATATTGATGGTTTACCTTTACATAAAAGCACAAATAGGCAATTCTGGCCTTTGTTAGGTCAATTAACATCTGTTTCTTCTAAACCATTTGTTATAGGGATGTTTTGTGGTATTGGAAAGCCAGATCCTCTTTCAGATTACCTGCATGATTTTATAAGAGAGTGTGTAAATTTAATGAAAAAGGGCTTGATTCTAAGTAATAGTCATGTAGAATTTAAATTAAATGCTTTCATTTGTGACGCCCCTGCTAGAGCTTTTGTAAAGTGTATTAAATCTCATAATGGGTATAGTGGGTGTGAGCCGCCCCGGTGGCGCAGTGGTCTAAGGCACTGGCCTTTGATCATTCGCCCGTAAGGGTCCGGGTTCGAATCCCGGTGAGGCATGGATGTTGTGTTTGTCTTACGGCACTGGCTCTCTCCCTTCCCTGGAACCAGTGACCCTAAATTAGGGACGGGCGACTGCTTATAGCTCATTGAGTTGCTCACGGTGGTCGTTAAACCTCCAAAAAAAAAAAAAAAAAAAAAAATAGTGGTTGTGACAAGTGCTCCCAATCAGGCACATGGAAAAATAAAATGGTTTTTTTGGAGACCAGTGCACCACTGAGAAGTGATGAAACATTTACAAGTAGAAGTGATGAAGAGCACCATGTACGGTTATCCCCCTTGAAGCATTGCCAATTGGTATGGTAACACAATTCCCTTTAGATTACATGCATTTAGTATGTCTGGGAGTAATGCGTAGTCTTTTATTAACATGGATACAAGGGCCATTGGCTACACGTCAGCCCAGTCGGCTCATTACAGAAATATCCACTTCTTTGCTAAAACTAGCTATTTTTTCACCTAAGGAATTCAGTAGGAAGCCACGCAGCTTAAGTGAAATTCATAGGTGGAAAGCCACAGAATTTTGCACATTCTTGCTATTTACTGGCCCTGTTGTGCTAAAAAAATGGTTCCTAAGCAAATACCCTACATACTCGCGTATAAGTCGACCCCCCCCCACTTTCAGAGGAAAAAAAATCGTAAGAAATCGGAAACTCGCGTATAAGTCGATCCCCCCACTTTCAGAGGAAAAAATCGTAAGAAATCGGAAACTCGCGTATAAGTCGATCCCGGAATGAGAAAAAAAAATGTCAATGAATTTATTCAAAAACATTTGAAAACGAACAAAATTATATATATAATACTAAATTTAATTTGCATACCCAAAAACTTCATCGGAACCCTTCAAAATCCGATTCTGAGTCAGACTCGCAAAACAGTTAAAAAAAGGCTGTCCTTGCCCACATCAGTAATCATAAAAGGGCTAACCAATAGGCTACCATATTAAAAAAAAATAGCAAAACAGAGGAAAAGCAAATGATATGTACTTTTATAGTGTCAGTTTCCTTGACTTTCTAAGAATTCAACTTTTCACAGAGATATCTATTTTTTCTCTGTTGAAGCAGAGTTAAAAAAGCAAAAAAAAAAAAAAAAAAAAAAAAAACCTGGTGTATATTGCATGCCACACCCAGTGTTGTAGATGCATGCATACAAAAATCCTGACACAGCTATGAAAATGATCTTTAATGTTATTTTCATATGTAGTTAATGATACAAAAAATGTATATTTTCTGTGTGTGTGTGGGCCATGTACATATAGCAGTTAATTTTTTTTTAATCATTGCTGTGATGTTTACTGTCATTTAGGTACCACTAACAGCTTATCGTGGAAGTTTGATATCTCATGTTTTTTGGCGAATTATCAGTGGTGAAGCGTCAATGGAAGCAAGGGAAGCATTGCTTTCCCTCGGTTCATGCGCTTTCTTTTGCTTTTGTGTGAATTAAAAATACACATATGTAGCATTAAAATAAAATAAAAATATAACACCAGCATAACGCAGCGGGCACTTTTTTTTCAGTATCTTTTATTTTTAAGAAAGCAAATTCATATTTGTATTTTTACGAAAACAAGAAGAAAATTTCTCGTACGTAAGTCTCTCATTGGAAGCAAAGCAGATAATGAATCCAGCTAAGCCCCAGTATCACGGCATGCCCGCCCGCAGAGTGGATGGCCGCAGCCAGTAATGCTATGCTAAGCATAGAGCGCGAGGAAGCATTCTTCCAAACGCTTCCACAGCGCCGAAGGCAGAAACACACAAGGGAGTTGCAAGGATAAAGCCACTATCTTGAGCATGCGTGTCTTTCAAACAGTCAGTCAGACTCAGTACTCAGAGGACTCCCGTAACAATAGTTTGAAGTTGCAATTTGTCAAAAGTTTTCTGTGTTAGTATAATTAATTGATTCAGTTCCATTAGTAGTTTTATGTCGCACGTATGGTTTAACTTTCAGTAGTTTTATGTCGCACGTTCTTTAGCAGTGACATGCCATTATTTCAGGAATAACACATGTATAAAAGTAAGCGTTACTTTTATTAGTGTAGCTATTTGTTTCTGTGACTCTTCTGAAAAGTGTATAACGAAGTAAATTTCTCCGTCATTTTTGGTCTACGCCAGGATTCGAACCCGAGGCCGCTTATTCCGGAACAAGTCGCTCTACCAACTGAGCTACGCAGACGATTATTCTGATTCCTATCTGCCTTTATGTCGTGTGCGTCCTGCTGGCAGGTACGTCACATCTCCTGGTACGTTACATCATCTCCCCCTTATTTTTTTATTTTTTTTTTGTCGAAGTGCAGGAGAAGGGCTTCTCTTATTTTTCCTATCTCGCGGTGTGGAAATAACATCACACCATTGCGAGATTTTGAACGGTTCGGTCATCCGGATAGTTCGGGCGCCATTATAATGAAGTAAATTTCTCCGTCATTTTTGGTCTACGCCGGGATTTGAACCCGAGGCCGCTTATTCCGGAACAAGTCGCTCTACCAACTGAGCTACGCAGACGATTATTCTGATTCCTATCTGCCTTTATGTCGTGTGCGTCCTGCTGGCAGGTACGTCACATCTCCTGGTACGTTACAAGTGTAAGCGCCATGGAAGCAATTTGTAATTATTTTCGTTGTGTAGGAAGACAACTTTCTTTCCCTTTCAACATTTCCACTGAACATTTTTTTTTTATAAATATTTGCATTTGAACTTCTACATAGACATTTCTTTGGTGGTACCGCGCATGGTCGCGGTGGGGGCGGGGAGGGGTGAGCTGTCTTACGATGCTTTCTGCCATGCTTTATTGCCAATGTAGCATATAAACTACGGGTCACTTGCTAATTTTAATTATTAAAAATTTTCATTTGTATCACTTTTGCCACCTATTTATCGCATATTAACTTCATTGCTTCCCTTAATTACAAAGTCAGGCTTCGCCACTGTGAATTATGGCTAATACAATGAGTCATTGACTCGGAGATTAACTCTGGGTTGAAGTATTAACTTCAGTCAATTCTTGAATTAAATTGTTCTTGCTTATATGAAACAGCAAATTACATTTATACGACAAAGATGTTTTTTTTTATTTTGTTGTTTTTAATCTTCATAAAATACATTTTTGACCCTTGTAGAAAACCAGATATTTTTAATCTTACACTTTCCATGACATTACTGCAATTTTGGAAAGTTAACCATTTGTTTTTGAGCCGTTGATTTCGAGAAGTCAAATATATACTGTACATTTGTTGTATCAGTTTCAGTTTCCTTGACTTTCTAAGAATTCAACTTTTCACAGAGATATCTATTTTTTCTGTTGAGATAGAAAGTATAAAGAAGCAAAAAAAAAAAAAAAAAAAAAAAAAAAAAAAACATTGCATGCCACACCCAGTGTTGTAGATGCATGCATATAAAAATCCTGACACAGCTATGAAAATGATCTTTAATGTTATTTTCATACGTAGTTTATGATACAAAAAATGTATATTTTCTGTGTGTGTGTGGGCCATGTACATAAAGCAGTTAATTTTTTTAATCATTGCTGTGATGTTTACTGTCATTTAGGTACCACTAACAGCTTATCATGCAAGTTTGATATCTCATGGTTTTTGGTGAATTACAGCTAATACAATGAGTCATTGACTCAGAGATGAAGTCTGGGTTGAAGTATTAACTTCAGTCAATTCTTGAATTAAATTATTCTTGCTTATATGAAACAGCAAATTACATTTCTACGACAAATATGATTTTTTTTTAAATTTTGTTAATTTTAATCTTCATAAAATACATTTTTGATCCTTGTAGAAAACCAGATATTTTTAATCTTACACTTTTTATGACATTACTGCAATTTTGGAAAGTTAACCCTACTGCCTTGGTTGCCGAATGGTCTGAGGCTGATCTTCTAATCAATGGCCAAAAATGGTCATTAGTTGAAGGACAGGATGAGGAACTGATTAACCGAGCACTATATCAGGTGTTATTTACACCATTTAATGACCTTCACATCTGCCGTCGTTTACCAGCAGTTGCTTTGGTTTTCATAGTGACGCGTTGGTAATAATATTTTAGCTCTTTGGTGTACTTGTTCATTCTAAAAACTCTGGTTTTCTACAATTTTTAGAGACACCAGTAGATCTTGTACAAATTTGTGTGCAGATTACCAGATTATTTGTATTTTTCTTCCTCTCTCATTTTTTGAGATAAACTGTACATTTTCATTCCCATAGTGTTATTTTCTTTTCTGTTTTTGGAAAAAATGCAACTAAACCAAGTTCTGTGCAAAATTTTTGGAACATCGGATTTTCTGGCATTTCATTCTACTGTTAACAGAACTTATATATACATTTTTGTTATGGTTCTAACGACATAAGTCAGCTAGTTTAACTGTTCTGTAGAAAACAAAATGATTTGTCTGGGCAGGTATTAAGAGGTGGGGGTGGAGGAGGAGAACCTTCAACACCAATTGCCATGTTTTGCTTTCACAGCTAAATAAACAATCTGAATGCAAGAAAAAAAAAGTTAAAAACACAACATTCAGTATGCCTCTTACACAAAAATCTTTTATTAAACTAAAATTTACTGGAAGTAATTTGTGAAGATATCATTCAAGCTAAAAAGTAGTTTTGTGAAGCTACTTCCAAGCGGCATCAAAGGCTGCCTGGATTGACCCATGATGATGTGCAATCCTTAATTTATCATTCCACTCAGTTTGGCTTTACTTTATTGAAATACTATGAAAAATTACTTAACGTACTCTTCCAGAATTGCTACCAGCACAAAATATTCATATTTTTTAAACATCTTTACATAGCATGAAACTTGTCGAAGTTGCATTTTAAAACCAAATAGTCATAACTTTCTTTTACATAAAAATAATTGTTGCTGTAGATAATGTTTCATTAATTAGTTAAAAATAAATTTTTAAGAGGAAAAAAACTACAAACCTCTTCAGTCCAATGTTCCAAAAATTGTACAGTGGAAGCTAGATATAATGCAGGATCCGATCTAGTCCCCCAATCATACTTGTGCATTTATCGAAAAATTTCTGCATACATCATAATGAATAGATTTGTGTAGTAAAAGTAAAAGCAATTTGTCAAAGCCCATTTGAATAATATATTGAATAGGCTCTGAATACTTTAAAAAGCTTTATAAAGAATGTTTAGGAAGCTCCTGTGGCATAGGGCTCAAGGCATTCAGATTCAGATTTGGATATCCGCAGGTAACTCTGTAACGCAGTTATAATCTTGACCCCAAATACCCGCATTATAACAGGCTTCCACTGTATGTTGAGAAGGTACTTGCCCCATCTGAGAAGTTGCCATTTGTTACATTTAATAACTTTTAATTCAATGATGACACATCTTTTATATGCACATTGTAACTATACACCATTTTTACAGCTGTTTCACATTGTTGAATTCACTGAATCTAGGGAGGTTGGTGTTTTGCCAACTATTTGGCTAAACACTTCCAAGGATAAAAGTTACTGGCCACCTTATGTTTCACAAGCACGTGTTGAAAGTAGCGAACAAAAATGTGAAAACCCTTCAGAGGAATGGAAATTATACAATATTAGATGCCTACATTCATTTGGTAAGTAACCTTTTCATTATATACCATTGAATGAACAGTATTTGCCACAAAAAATACTTTTATTACATAAATATTATCTAATGCAAAATATTTAGACCTGTTGTCAATGATTTACTCCAGGACGTGACTGTGGCACACAGAGGCCCACAGCCAGAAAGGTGGTGAGTCCCAGATCAAACCAAAGTCTTTCACTTTGGGGTTTCACATGATACAGACAACATGAGATGTATACTTCCTTCTTAACTTTTACATCTAACGAGGAATCTTTTACATTTCCTCCTAGTCAACAAAATTGCTTATGTAATGGTTGAAAAGTCATAGATTTTTTTAATCTACGACTTTATAATAATTTTTAATTATCTTAGAATTTGTAATAAATTCTAAAGTAAAACTGATTGTGATCTTTTAAGTGAGGCAGAAATTTTAATGAAAAGTAAGAAAGGGTTTTCTAAAAATTGAAACTGCTGCTTTGGAATGAAAGCTTTGAAGATTGTTTAGCAAGATGGTGCAACAAAACCTCGCACAATGGTATTTACACAATAATGATAATAATAATAATGAAAAGTTCTGTAATGATTAGGTCATTTCTGGAATTTATTTTTATAAAATGCTACTTGTTAGAAACAGGGCATCTAGGCTCAGGTTTGTAGCTACTGGAAGGGCATGGAGGGAAACCACCCTCCCAGAATGGTCACTCCAAGGGTGTATATTGTTGATCTGAGGGGTGTAAAAAATTTTAATGCACAACAGGTGAATAAATTTGCTGAAAATTATAACTCAAAAAGAAAGTTATAGACTTCTCAGTATTTTCTTTGGTACAGATTTTAGTTAGCCATATACAGTATTCCATGCAGCTGGTACCGAGTAACCGACTCCATAAGGTGTAACCACCCAAGTAGCACAAAAACGTTTGTAAAACGTTTTAAAACCAGTTCGGGCGAGATGCTGAAAAACGTCACAATATTACGTTTATAAAACGCTAATACGCCTCGTTGATTCAATGGTTTTTCAACCGTTGTTATAACGTTGTAGCACTGTTTTTAAGACGCTTAGATGACATTATTTAAACGTCATATTCCTTTCATTATGACGTTTAGAAACGGTTTCAACGCTTGAATGATGTTATTTAACCGTCATATTCCTTCCCTTATTACGCTTAGAAACGGTTTTAACAACCGTTTAGCAATGTTTGAATGACGTTACTTAAACGTCATATTCCTTCCTTATTACGTTGAGAAACGGTTTTAACAACCGCTTAGCAACGCTTGAATGACGTTATTTAACCGCCTATATTCCTTCCCTTATTACGTTTAGAAACGGTTTTAACCGCTTAGCAACGCTTGAATGACGTTATTTAAACGCCATATTCCTTCCATTATGACGTTGAGAAACGTTTTTAAGAATGTTTAGCAACGTTTAAATGACGTTATTTAAACGCCATATTCTCTCTTTATTACGTTGAGAAACGGTTTTAACAGCCGCGAATTTAGCGACGTTTTATTTTCGATTTTGCAACATATTTTTCCTTTCTGTATTACGTTTAGTAAATGTAACAGCAACGGTTAATCAACGCCTAAATTTCCTCTATTAAACGCTGCTGCCCTTTGTGTATTACGTCAAACGTCGCAAAAAATGTTACCACAACCTTTTATCGAAGGTTATATTCCAGTTTCAAGACTTTTTTTGGCTTTACGTGTGCCGTTGCAAAACGTTAGAACAACGTTTCTATTTCGTTCTTGGGTCATTCCGTATCGACTCAACACAACGACTTGACCATCTCAGATTTTAATGAAATTTGGTACATAGGTGGCCTCTATATAGATTAAGAAAAATACCAAATTTCATCGTCATATATCCACCGGTTTTGAAAATACAGCTATAAAAAGTATAAAAAACACCCCAAAATCGGAAGATTGATGGATTTTTAAATTGTGATTGCAGCTCCCCTAATTAAGATAGAGAGATGGGAAAGGTATCTTTTTGTAGTATTGTTTATGCTATTTTATTTGATGTACAACACCATAGGAATTAATATTTAAAAAAAATTCAAATTTTAAAATTCAAATTTTGAATTTTTCAAAATGTGACTCTCCAAAAAATTCGAAATTTTTTAAAACAATCTTTATATGTTTGGCATTTGATTACATGAGTTGTAACTTGGGATGATAATGGGTTTACTTAAAAGCTATATTCAAATTTAGCCTAACACAAGAGTTTAATGAAAAAAATAAATAAATAAAAAACATGTAATCTGAAAATAAATTTGGGCTAAATCTTTAAAAAGTTTCATCAATAACAATAGATATAGTATTTTTGTTATTTAAAACCATTTATTTAAACAATGTTTTATTTTTAATTAATTTGTTTAAAATCTGAGTCACATGGGCTTAAAAATTTTATTAATTTCATTATTCAGAATTTGTAATAATTCCCAATACAATATAAAAAAATAAAGACTGTGCGGTTATCCTGTAGGCTACATTTTGTTTTGGACAAAACTCTGCATGTTCCGACTTAAAAAACTGATTCTGTTGTTTAGATCATTGGTAACAAGACCCAACAAGCAGCAACTTGCATTCCTACCTTGCAGACCTGTCTGCTTTAGGTTTTGATGGTGATCAGATGTGTTTCTCAGTCTGCTTTAGGTTTTGATGGTGATCAGATGTGTTTCTCAGTCTGCTTTAGGTTTTGATGGTGATCAGATGTGTTTCTCAGTCTGCTTTAGGTTTTGATGGTGATCATGTGTTTCTTGCAGTGAAAGTGATATATGTGTTTGAAAACTTTTTGTGGTTGAAAACTTTAAATTGAATAAAGTACATCCTTTTCAGTTTTGAAACTAGACTTTTATAAATTGAAGCTGTGCAGGATTTTTAGGAAAAATAAAAAGAACAGGTAATGGGAGGCAATTATTTTACTATTTGAATTTTACATTTTATGCACAAATAATCAACAATGGAAAGTACAAGATATGCATTAATACAATGTTTCAATCCATATAGAAATGTGACAGACTGGATGTTGGAAAATTTTGATGACTTATCAAAGAGACTAAAATTTGTGATTCTTGCAGAAAGCAGCTGAAAACTTTAATAATTAGTCAAGAAGCAAATGAAACCTGTGCTGATGAGAAAATGGACGAAAATTTTGCATCTATGTCAGAAGTAATTGAAACACTGAATACTTCGCTCCATGAATTGGGTGAATCAGCTGTCAATAAGAAAAAGCTAAAATCTAAATGTTATGCTTCAACCAAAATTCAAAAAATCAGTTTTGCTATGAAACAGAAGCTTTTTACAAATATTCAAGAATCATCTGATGATGAGGATGAAATACTTCACGACTCTCTTATGGACAATCTTAAAAGTAATTTTTCTAACTGCACTAGAGATAAACAGTTGATGATTTTGACTTGCTTACCAAGAGTCATGGAGTGTTAGGAAAATCATGTAAGAATTCAATGCTCCTAATTATATGGTAAGACAATAAAAAAAATTCTGAAGGAGAAAGGAATTTTGGAAAGCCTTAATAGAAAACCAGGTAAGTCTCTCTCTTCTGAAGTAGTTGTAGTATGATCGTTTTACCAAAGTGATGAAATTAGTCGGGTTTTACCTGGAATGAAAGATTGTGTTTCTGTTAGGACTGAAAACGGAGATAAAGTTTGTCAAACAGGCTGATTTTATGTAATTTGACAATTTGCAAGCACGAAAGTCAGTTTTTCCAAATTCGCAGAGCTCAGACCAAAAAACCGTGTCCTGGTAGGGTCTAGTGGTACTCATACGGTATGTGTTTGCACCACACACCAAAATGTAAAACTGATGATGGAAAATGCAAGAATTGGTTCACTAACGAATGGACAATTATCTTCCTACAAACATTGTCTTGCAAGAGTATTATGCAACCCTACTTCCATAGCTTGTCATTTGGGGAAGTGTCCCACCTGTTCTGGGAACACGGTTTTGAGAACTTGGTTGAAAAACTAACTTTTCGCCAATGGATTACAGTTGATAGATGCAACTTGGAGACATTAGAAAAATCAACTTCAAATTTAATTGATTTGTTTTGCAAAAAACTGTCTGCTTTGGTCAGACATGACTTCATTGCTAAGCTCTTTTATGAATAGTAGTACTAAGGAAAACCTCAAGGACTCAGAATTTCTCATCATTTGTGATTTTCCTAAAAATTATAGTTTTCTTCTTCAAGATGAAGCCCAGAGCTATCACTGGACCAGTGGGCAAGCCACAGTCCACCCATTTGTCATCTATTACAAAACAGAAAAGACTGAACATGCAAGTTTTGTAGTAATTTCTGAATGTTTAGAGCACAACACAATTACACTGTACTGCTTCCAAAAAAAAAAAACCTTATTAACTTCTTGAAAAGTAAGTTTGGTGACAACAGCGTCAAAAAAATGTACTATTTCTCTGACGGGTCTGCAGCCCAGTGCAAAAATCGGAAATTTTTTCACAAACTTTTATGTTTCCATCAAGATGACTTCAACATTGATGCTGAATGGCATTTTTCAGCAACAGCACACGGGAAGGGGCCATGTGATGGCGTTGGTGGAACGGTGAAAAGGTTAGCTGCCCGAGCCAGCTTACAACGCCCTTACGAGAATCCAATTCAAACACCATTTCAGTTGTACGAATGGGCAATTCAGAACATTTTTGTGGCAAACTTTACATATGTAAGTCAAGAAGAATACATAGAAACAGACCAATTTTTGGAAAATCGCCTAAGCAAGTCTCTAACAATACAAGGTACCCAGAAACTTCATGCTTTTATTCCTATCCCATTGAGTAATTCAAAAATAAAAGTGAAGATGTTCTCAGAATCAAACGAGTCAGCTACTGAAAAAGTATCAGCATTACAAGACAGACTGCAAATAACAGAAATGAGTGGTTACATAACCATAATCTATGAAAACAACTGGTGGGTAGCGTATGTTCTACCAAAAGAAGAGAGTGAGAATGAAGTTAAGGTCTCATTTTTACATCCAGCTGGTCCATCTACATCCTTTTCCTACCCTAGCCCACAAGATGTATTATAGCTTCCTGTAAGTTACCTCTTGTGTAAAGTAAATCCTTTGACTCCGACAGGAAGACTCTACAATCTCTCTGAAACAGAAATACACCAAACTATTGAAGCTTTTAAAGACTACATCAAGGATCTACACGTGTGATTTCACTTCAAAACAATGATGCAACTTTTTTTTTAATTTTAGAAGATTCTGCTTTAAGTGACGATCTAAGTTTAAGATTAGGAATATAATTTGCATAAATGTAAACAATTCAATGCCATATGTTATTATTATTTTGATGTGTTTCTTGAGCAGTAATTGAAATTACTTTTTAAAGTCTGTTTATTTTTTTTGTATTGAATTGTGAATTATTACAAATTCTGAATAATGAAATTAATAAAATTTTTAAACCCATGTAGTCTCAGATTTTAAACAAATCAATTAAAAATAAAACATTGTTTAAATAGTTTTAAATAACAAAAATACTATATCTATTGTTATTAATGAAACTTTTTTAGATTTAGCCCAAATTTATGGTTACGTGGGCGAAGCGTACAGCATGTTTGGAAGGTAGGGAGGGGAGGGAGAAATTTTGAGGATTCTTTCGTAACTCATACAAGTTGGTTTTATGGCCACAGTTTACAGTTCGCATTTATAGCTATAAAAAAAATTTTACCAGAAGGAATCTATGAAAGTAAAAAAAAAATCATTTGAGCTGTTTAATTTTATTTTATTACTTTTTTTTTATTTGAAATTCATTTGTAACGCATACGAAAATACAGAAAAATTAAGTGAAATACAATTGGAGCCGTCATTCAATTTACAAAGTACATAATAACAAAATTGTACATGTTTGTTTTGAAAATGTGATTTTCAATTGTATTTTACTGCAAACTTTCCCCACAGTTTTTCCCCAGTCTTGTGACTGGGCAATGCCTTATTTAGCATTGGTTCACCACTAAATTAATCTATCTTTGTTGCATAGCTTAAAGCTGTTAAGCATTTTCGCAGGTTTTGTGTTTTTTCAAACTCCATTATAATATTATTTATTCTTTCGTCTAATTTTATGTAAACTTTTCTCCTTTTTCCAACAGTTTCTCCTAATTCTTTAGACTTTAGCAAAAACGAGACATATTCGGATTCCTCTTTCAGGGTCTTAATTAAAAAATGAACATTTGGTTGCTTTTTGCCAATAATTCTATTTAATTTCGAATTCCAACCTTCTACTGCATTATTTGTCCTATGGCGCTGACCATGAACATTCCAGATCTCGACAGGAATAATAGAATTATCCATCCATTGTTCAACGAAATAATCAAGAAATGTGGATAACTTACCGTTTTTTGGAGTATCTTCCATTATGATAAGCCATGCATCTTCTACATTTGAAAGTGGTATGTAGGCTGATGCCGAACACATTTTGCATATCTTCCTTATCTCTTCATTTGATTTATATTCCGTCACGAGTCCTACTTCCTGGATTTTTCGCCACAAGCATTGATTGTAGTGAAAATTACAACCAGATATTGTTGTTTGAGAGAAGATCATTTTTATTGCTAAAATTGCTGCTACTTCAAAATCTACTTTTATAACTTTTGGTGTCCATTCTGGGCACCAACTTTTTAATTCGCTAAACAAAGCATAATATGTTTCTTCTCGTTTATCGGGTAATAATGCAAATATCACAGGATAAACATTTGTTTCAAGTGCCGTGCTTCCACAATCAACATGCACAGTATACAATTGTGTTAACTGTTTCGGACAACTCTTGAATGTTCCATAAAAAAAAAAGGTGTCTCCACTTGTCAAAAGATGTTTAACGTTTTCACCTGCGAACACGAGAATTCTTTTCCCATAATTATTTGTAAAATCCAATCGAAGAAAACTTTCGTCGTTCGATAGGTGAAGAACATTTTCAGGAAATACAATATCATTACTTTCTGTAGGGTTTTGAGTACTTCCTAATACTTTTCTTCTTTCTGCACACAGTGAAGTTTTGGCATTTCCATATATTGGTACTTCAGTTACTAGGTCATATCCTCTTGAATAAATATTTCTCATTTCTTCTTGAAAAATCCTATGCACTGGCACTTCGTCTCTAACTCTTTTTCTACAGATATCCATTGTCTTTTTTACCTCTATTTCTGCAATATTTGGCACACAAGAATGATCCGTTCGACTTATTATTTCATATTTAAAATTCGTTTTAATACTTCCCCTGCATCTGTTCTTTTTCTCTTTTGTACATAGCCAACTGATACATTCTTTGCTTTTTCTATGCAATCGGTGTTGGTAGCCATCTGCTATCAAACAAGGTTTTCCATTTCTAGTTGATAACAATTCACCAGATTCCATGACAATATAATATGTTCTTCTGAAGGAAATAATTACAAACACTTCAAATCGCAGCGCACAGATGAACGCACACTGAAACGGACCCGGCTAATGACAACCCCAATTGTACGTGTTTGTTACACGTGTTCACCAGCCCTGGAGGCGGCCCGGCCCGCACGTGCAAGGGGGATGGCAACCAGGGGGATAACCCAACCGACGAAGAAGTGTACGCTTCGCCCACGATTTTGGGTGGTACACTTCGCCCACGTACGCTACACCCACTCCACCAAATTTATTTTCAGTTTACATGTTTTTTCATTTTTTTTTTCATTAAACTCTTGTGTTAGGCTAAATTTGAATATAGCTTTTTAAGTAAACCCATTATCATCCCAAGTTACAACTCACGTAATCAAATACCAAACACATAGATTGTTTTAAAAAAATTTCAAATTTTTTGGTGTCGCATTTTGAAAAATTCAAAATTTTAATTTTTTAAATCTTAACCCCTATGGTGTTTGTTGTACATCAAATAAAAGAGCATAAAAAATACTACAAAAAGATACCTTTCCCATCTCTATCTTAATTAGGGGAGCTGCAATCATAATTTAAAAACATATCAATCTTCTGATTATGGGGTGTTTTTGGACATTTTATATAGCTGTATTTTCAAAACCGGTGGCTATATGACGATGAAATTTGATATTTTTCTTAATCTATACAGAGGCCACCTATGTACCAAATTTCATTAAAATCTGAGATGGTGAGATAAAAAATGCCTTCAAATTGTGTTGAGTTGATACGGAATCACTCTTCAAATCTTTTACTTTGCATATTACATTGAAAACAAACGTTTCCATAACGTAGCAAAACCGTTTTAGTAACGTTTGTGCTCCGTAAGAAAGGGACGTACGGTAATGCTTATCTTAAAGCTGCCATGATAATCTGTTGTATACAGTCTCGTTACCTAGTCTACAAAAATTTGGGGTAAATAAATGAAGTTCTTAGCTAACCTAAAAAATCATTTTCATCATATCATAAAATATAATTTTCATCATATGAATGCCCCTTCACAAAACTTTTCTTGTTCCTAATAGTTATTTTACTATCACTTATTTTTGTTGAAGCTTTATAAGGGATGACTTTGTCAGGAAAGTAATGTTATAAAAAAGAAAGCATTTCTATCACAGTTACTAGTGCAACACAATCTCTCACCATTATACAGAGTGTCCAAGAATTATTAAACACATAACAAAATTATGTACAAAAAAAAAAAACTATGAGCATTGTCTGTTTTTCTATGTCACATATTACTAACACGGTTCCTATATTTTTGTATTGCAGAATTGTTACTCCCAGAATCCGATAGATGGCGCTAGGTGCGGCCTGGTGAGGAATTTATGAGAAATGCGCAATCAGTAGTCATGTCATCCATACAGCAGAAGGCGATGTGTGTGTTATGGTTTGCGGAATTAAAGTCTGTCATTAAAGTTAAAAGACGGTACCGTTTAGAGTATGGTTGTAATCCTCCGTCAACAAATTCAACTAAGCGGTGAATGAAACAGTTTAAAGAAACTGGCAATGTGGAACATCGTGGAGGAAACGGTAGGCCTAGCGTCAGAGGTGAGATGGTTGACCAAGCTATGAAAGTTTCCGACGAAACCCCAGGAAATCCATTCATAAAGCAAGCAGAGAACTGTGCATTCCAAAATAGACAGTTCATGATATCTTGCACAAGAAATTAGTTTCATGCTTATAAAATTCAAATAGTGCAAAAGATGCATGCAAATAATCACACTCTGCAATACGATTTTGCTGTGGATATGCTGAATCAAGTGGGAAACGATAAAAACTTTCTAAGTACTGTAATTTTTAGTGATTAATCCACATTTCATGTATGAGGTATTGTTTCACTTCGTAAACTATGTTTTGTTTGGATATGGGGCAGTGAACCGCCTCATGCTGCTATTGAACTGGAACGTGATTCTCCAAAAGTTAATGTGTGGTGCGCCCTATAAAAAAAGAGAAGTGATTGGCCCTTTCTTCTGTGAAAAAACCATAAATGGTGACATTTACTTGGATATGTTAGAAAATTTCCCTATACCCCAGATCAAAAGATATGACGTCGTTTTCCAACAAGACTGCATGCCTTCGCATTGGTCAATGTGTGTACGTAAGTGCCTAAACGAGCATTTCCCCAACAGATGGATTGGGTGTGGTGGTCCCATTCCGTAGCTCCTCGCTTCCCAGATCTAACTCCATTGGATTATTTCATGTGGGGTTATGTGAAGGATGGTGCCTATCAGACACCTTGTACTGATTTGCAGGAACTGAAGCAGCATATCACAGCTGCTATTAATTCCATATCTTTTCAGATGCTTGGCAATACATGGCATGAAATTGAGCATCGCTTGGACGTACTATGAGCAACCAAGGGATCTTACATCGAAATTTATTAACATGTGTAGTTACATTGTAAGTTAGTACAGTCAGTTTCTTTCTATCTGTTTAATGTTTTGTTTTACATAATTTTGTACTGTGTCCAATAATTCTCGGACACCCTGTATATTTTTTGTTCACAAGGTATACGACTTCACAAACTATGTTTTGACTCAAGTCCATTTCACTGGCTTCGTTGTGGCTGTTGCAATTTTCTTGAAAATTCAGTTGCTCATATTTAACTGAACATAAAGTAGACATTTTAATACCACTAACATCTAAGTTATTGCAACATAAAACTGAGTCAGTTGTGTTGTTCATTTAAGAGTTTTTCGGACACATCTGAAATTTAGCTGATAGATTATTAGAAATGTGAGGTGAAATAATGCTGGGAGATAAATCAAGTAGTACTTTCACAGCTTTGTTTTTAATTTTTCTTTTAAGTGTAGCTAAAGGCTATCTGTGCTTCTGCTGCAGATCTGTGTATTTATATCTCAGTTTACGTTTCTTTATCATTTTTTCTGTATTTTTACAGAGGAGCTTTTTACTTTGGTATGTTAGTTGCTTTGTATTTTTTCAGCCCATGTGTATTTGGTTCTTAATCTTTTTTTTCACTAGTTTGCGAATTTAGACTTAATTTTTGGTTATAATTGTCTTAGTATTTCAGGAAGTTTGTTTAGTGTAATGTCCCTAGTTTATATCTTGTGCTTAGAAATTGCAATTTTTAGTTTCCGCTTGAGGGTCCTATTGTGTAACAAACAGTACATAGCATATAAATAATTGTAAGAATCAATTGATTATGCATGTTGAAACACCTTTTTCAAAATTTGTATGCAAATAAGATATGAAAACAGCCACCCAATCTAGTTTGTTCTGTCTTGGGTTAAATTCTGTTGCAACTCATATATACTCATTTCACGAGTAACTCTTTGCATTGTTTGGCCAACCAGAAAAAAATATTTTCTTCTATTGGTTGTTCATTAATGCCATTTGTTGTTGTACTCTGACATTGTGCTGTGCTGTGCTCTTCTCTCTATTTCTGTACATAACATTAACTTCAAGTTCCTAAAATGTATAAGTTCTTTTTTCTGTTTCAATTCATAGGTGGTCACAAAAAGTTATAATGAAACAAATGAACAATTCATGCATTCATTTCATTATTTTCATAGGCTTCAAACACAATTCATGTATTCTGAATCATAAGAAAATATATATATATATATACAGTACTCACAAAAAGTTTGGGATATTATGGTTTCAAAAGGGAAACATGGTGATATGCATATTTAGTGACTACAGGAGATAGGTTATCAGCATAAATTAGCATCATGATGACACATCATGTGGTTGGTGTGTGTGTGTGTGTGCAAGCTCCAATAAAAGTAGCTTCCGAGAAGTAGAAAACAGGTCGTCTCACTGCTTGGACTACAAGTTTGCTGAATGCATTTCCTTCAGAGTAGGATTAACTTGAAAAGATGTCCAGACGACGTTTAAGTATTGACATCAGAAATAGGGTTGTTGACATGTTACATGCAGGTGTACGGCAGATTGATGCAATTGCTGCTGTAGGAGTTTTGCAAGCTAGCTACACACAAAATTTCTACCGAATGGAAATGCTGCAGATCAAGCAGGATTTTTACCCCCCCCCAATAAACAGGTGTGTGTGTGTGTGGGGGGGGGGTACTTAAAAAACCCCAAAAAACACCCACTGCAAACGGTTATTTTATTTTTTTTCCAAAGAAACACATGATTTCTTTTTCTGGTTAATGCTCTTGTACGTTATGTTTTTGCTCCAAGTAATTCCCAAATATATTTTATGACTTCAATACTTGGGCTGTAGAGATAGAATATTTTAAATAAGCAATGTTTATTCACAATTAAATATTTTATTTTAAGATTTTAAATCTACTGTAGTTTCACTGAGCATTTGGCTTGGCTTCATTAGGACAAATGAAGTGCAAACGTTCAAATCATCGTGACATCATCAGCATTCTGACAGTCACTGCTTTTGGCAAGTTGTTTTCACGTGTTTGAAAGAAATCTAGTAGATGTCATGTCGTTGACAAGCCATGAGCAGTTGCACTAGATGTGGAAAGCTTCTAATACATTAAGCTTGATAGTCAAATCAGGTTTATCAATAAGCGTAGCATTTAAAAAAAAAATCTGGTTATTTTCATGACAATGTTGGGCTATAGACGACTTCTTCAGTTCCATACGTAAGTCATGTGTTCCTTCACATGAAAACTTAAAAGCTCTACGGATCTGTCCTATACATGAAAGTCCACATTCACAAGCGATGTGATAAATTCCCCAGTTATGTCTTCAACGTAGTCTTTTGATCCACAAAAATTTGCCTTGTTTATAGATTTCAAAATAACTTTGAAATTTAAACATTTGAAAGTTCCTAAATTTCTGGACAGCTTTGTCTACAACAAAAGGACAATCTATATCAATCTATATCCTGTGTGTGCCACAATTTCTTTAAAAAAAAATCAAACTTTTTTTTTATTTTTTTGTTTTTGTGTTTACTGACCATGGTGAGCAACTCAATGGGCTATAAGCAGTCGCCTGTCCCTAATTTAGGGTCACTGGTTCCAGAGAAGGAAGAGACCCACTGCCGTAAGACAAACACAACATCCATGCCTCACCGGGATTCGAACCCAACCCACTTGGAAGAACCGAACAGTCATAAGCCAGTGCTTAGACCACTGCGGCGGCAAAAATCTAGCTTTTTCTGCAAGGAATCCTCTGTAACGCATAAATGTACTGCACGATATACATGGGTAGAAAACACCAATTTGTTTCCATGACTTTTCTTTATGACTTGTCAACAACATGACACCTACTCGATTTCTTTCAATTGCATGGAGACAATTCACCAAAATCCATGATCATCAACTACCTGATGATGTCACATATGAATGTTTATGCTCCCTTTGTCCTGATGAAGCCGAGCTAAAGGCTCAACAAAACTATAGATCTTAAAATAAATTATTTAATTGTGAATAAATGTTGCTTATTTATTCTATAATTTCACACATGGTTTAATCCTTTAATTCCACTAATATTATATTTACCAACTTGGTGAAGTCACCAACTTGGTTTACTTTCACAGGGTGATCCAGTTGTACTCTACAGAGATCTACTGGTAGGAGGGGAAATACTGATCTGAGGGATATAAGCTCAAGTTTTAAAGCTACAGGAGGTTGTACTTAATTTACACTCATCTGTGTTTTGCATAACATCCCCAACTTTCCTAACTAGAGCCATGAATAACCATACCTGAGTAAAATTTAAAAAGAAAAAAAATCATTTATGCAATTTCTTTATATAATTCAACTGTTTTGAATGCCCTATTATTTCTTAATGTAAATCACATTCAAAAGTTTGCCCTCATTAGTGCTGGTAAATTATGTTTATAAAATTTTATTATGATATACCCCCAAATTTTAATTTATCTTTATATATATTAAGAATCAAGCAAGAAGAAACAAAAAGGGAAGTAAACACTGAAAAACAAGTTACTAGTAAAGTGAAAAGCCAAAATGAGCACAAGCTGCAGTTACAATTAACTGGAATGAAAATTATTAAAAAAAAAAAAAAAAGGAAGAGAAAAAAAGCTAAACCACTGAAGAAACCTATTGAAAGTGCTGTCATCATGGCATTCAACTTTTTCTGTTTATTTTCCGACAGCCAGAAAGACTCCTTTGATTCCCCCCCATCTTTTTTTTTTTTTTTTTTTTTTTTTTTTTTTTTTGCAGTATGGACCCAAACACAGCAAATAGCTCTAATCTCAACTTCGCATGCTCAGTAGATATGTCACTAACTCACTATTATATGCTATGCTACAAATAAATAGTCCAATATAATAATGATAATTTTACTCACAAAATGACTGAATCATACATAGTTGTTTGTGTTATTTACATGAAACTTTCATGTCTGGCTTTACTTTGCAAAAACCTCTTTGCTTCAGAAATTTTTTTGGTGCAATATCGTTTTCAATAGAAATGATGGATAAAGCCGATAGCTGTTCCTGCATCGTTGTAGATCTCAAATAAGTCTTTACAGCTTGAATTTATTAAAACTTCTTTTCCCGCTTTCTACAGACAGGAATTGCAATATTCGAAAGCAAATCCTACTGTTGGGATAACAATGAACCATATCATACTGGAATATGAAGTTTAGAGCTTCTATTGTAGTAGCTGAACTGCATTTGCTCATAAGTGCTTGCAAATGCCTCAGCTCTTCAAACAGTTGCTCCCCATCGATATCTTTTTCTTCACTGTCAGCATCCTTAAGGAATTTTTTCTAACTGAATACACTTTTCTTTTAAAGAATCCCGTCAGGCAATTTCTTCAAATTATAAAGGAAACCCGAAGCGTTGAATAGTTTTTGCAACTGAGTAAATCTTTCCTGAAGGGCAAACAATGCGCTATCAATGAGTGGATAGAAAACCATTGATATATATATGGTTCGCAATCTGTAGGAGCTTTGTGTTGCAGTTTTCATAGTAAAAAGTGTTTTTTTCCCGCTTTACCCTAGGCTGTGGGAATTTGGGATTTATTTCCAAGATGTACATAACAATAAGGCTTGTCACTCAAGCCTTATTGTTATACACTGAGTTGCCACTTTATTATTACCACCCCTCAGTACTTCGTTAAGCCATCTTTTGCCTTTAATACTACGTCGATGTAGATTCTTCGTGGCATGGACTCCACGAGATGTTGATAGGTGGTTTTTGGAATCTAAGACCATGCTTGATGAATAGCACTTTCCAGGAGTGTGAAATTGCAGGGTGTGTATCCAGCTGTTTGATGGCTTGTTCAACTTCATCCCACAAATTCTCAATGGGGTTGAGATCTGGAGATTGTGGGGGCCAGCTAAGCAAAGTAAACTAACCGGCATTTTCCTGAAACCAATCCTGTACAATACGAGCACTATGGCAAGACGCATTATCTCGTTGAAAGTAGCCATCGCCATTGGGATAAACCATCCACATGACAGGATGTACTTGGTCTGCAACGATGTTTAGATATGATGTGCCAGTCAGACGTTGATCAACATGAATTAAAAGGGCCCAAATCAAGCCAGAAAAACATTCCCCAAACCATAACGTTGCCTCCACCAGCTTGAAGGGTTGTAGCAATGCATTTGGGGTCGATGCTTTCGTGCTGTTTCCGCCAAATTTTCACTCGGCCATAGGCATGGTGCAACTGAAAACGTGATTCATCGGACCAAATAATTTTTTTCCAATTATCGACTGTCCAATCCTTATGCTCCTGTGCGAAGTGGAGACATTTTCTCTTGTTAACTGCAGACAGCAAAGGTGTTCGAACAGGCCTCCTTCTGCCATATCCCATCCGTGCCGTGTACGGCGAACAGCGCGTGCACAGATCATTTGAGGGATCCTTGATTAAGATGGTCTGTAATTGCTGCACTGTTGCCTATTACCAGTCTGAACACTCCGGTCCGCCCGAGCAGTCACTAGTCGATGACGAGCACACGTTGCACGTAGAGACCCAGTTTTTTGGCTGACAGTACAGTCTTTAAACACTTTAACAACAGTGGCTCTGGAACATTTCATGAATGCGGCGGTTTCAGTGATACTCGCTCCATGGCTCCGAGCTCTTACAATCGCCCCACGTTGAAAGTCCGTCAATTTGAAAGTTCTTTCGCATACTCGTGGTATGCGAAAGAACGTAGAAAAGCATGTTAGAAAGTACTAACATGCTTTTCTATGTTGTATAGGAAACTGGGGAACTATAACTTTCGGTTCTGGTTTGAACAGCTTTCATTCATAGCTGATTTGCTGTGTCACTGCACTTTTGGTTCTCCTGTGTTAATAGCTTGTTCGCAGGTCAGTTTCTATCTTACTCATACATATCTTTTGCAAATCGAAGAGTTTTTTTCCCAGTTTTTCCTGCCAACAACATACAGGATACAACAAAATAAAGGGTGGATGCTGTGGACCTATTTTCTGTAGCGTATCACTACATTTATTGCTCTCCTGCCAACAACATAACCTCCTTCTCTTGTACTCTTCCGCCCATCATTTTGGTACAGCAAGAAACCTTCCTTTTAAAGGACCAAAGCTTCACATTCTTTGCCGGAGCAATACATTAGGCCTACCGCAGCTTCTCTTCACAGCGTCAGACTCACAGGTCAATATTACGAAAAAAATATATCTTTAAAACACATTTAAAATATGCAATTTTTGCACCATTTGACATTAATTTCCATACACTAAAATCTGTACATCACACTTTTTCCAGGTACTAAAATTTTTTCAATGAAATAATTTAGGACGCTAATCTACACATTTACCACCTGGCCTACCTACCCCTTGGACCGGCCCTGGCTGGAAAACCACAAAGATCGAATCCTTACAGCTACCTCAGGTCTGACCTTAATACTACTAAGAAAATTTGGGAATCTATACAGCAACGTTTAGATAACCGCATTCCATACCCCAGTATACTGGCAGACCTCTGTAATGTGTTGACTAATATGGGACTAACTGCACCAAACACTAATCAATAATGTCACTGCAAGTATGCTTCATAGGTGTCAAGACGTTCTTCGACACATAGGTAGTGTTACTGGATACTGAAATCCAGAGGTTTGGACATTCTCTGAATATACACTTTTGTCTATATTGTGGTACTACTTGTTGTGAGCAGAAATTGCCCATTGAATTGTTTTTGCAAACACACTCTGGCGTTTATGTTACGTGGCTTCACTTCATGCAATATTCCTAACTTTTTGTGACCAGTATATATATATAAATACATACATTGCTGAAAAATGTGTACAATCAAACTGTGACAGTTTGTACGGCTTTTCTACACAGCGTAGCTACGTGATCCAGCCTTTAATCTGTTGCCCTTAACGATCTGATAATAGAAGAGATCCATAATTCAGAGAAAGGCTAATTAGGAAGCACTGGCCTAATCGGAAAAGTATTAATCCGACAGTGAATAGAAATATAGGTTTGTGGCTCTCTAATTTAATTGCTTAGAAAAGATTATTCATTCAGAGAAATCTGAAGATACAGACTCAACTAGCAAATACAAAAATTGGTCTATTACTCTTGCCATTTGGGAACAAACAGCTACAAAATTCAAAGTGAACATTAAATTCAAAACCAGTAGCACCAAAAGTAAACACATATCAAGATGGTTTTGAAGCATTACAGAAACAAAGGAGCAATGATATGTGTTCAAAAATAATATTGTTGAGAGAAAATTAATTCAAATTAGAAAAAAATCCTCATAAAACTATACTTCCAACCAAAGTAGTAGAATGTAAAAGTATGTGCGCACGCCGATAGTTTTCAAATTATTAGCAGATTTTGCCAATATGGGCACATTTGGACGTTTGTGGCCTCTAGATTTTATCAAGGCCTGTTTCTCAGTACATAGGAACTGTATCAAAAGTTTCCTTTACACAGAAGGAATGTAAATTTTATTGCGAGGTTCCTCTTGCAGCAACTAGTTATTAAATTAAAATCTTTTCCTTAAGTAATTTGTAAGTCGACAGTATTTTTTTTTTATTGGAGGCTTAACGACCACCGTGAGCAACTCAATGGGCTATAAGTAGTCGCCCGTTCCTAATTTAGGGTCACTGGTTCCAGGGAAGGGAGGGAGCCAGTGCTGTAAGACAAACACAACATCCATGCCTCACCGAGATTCGAACCCGGACCCCGTTCGGACGAATGATCAGAGGCCATCGCTTAGACCACTGCGCCACTGGGGGCAGCACAGTAATTTTTGAACTAAGCTGTTGAAAATACTATTTATAATTTTTAAAGGTTCATTAATGGAACTGTTTTCTGGGTATAAAATGTTTCTTTTAATTCTCTTGTTTTTATGAGGTTCATAATCCAATATTTTGCCATAAAGGTAAATTTCACACACATATTCAATTGTATTTTGCCGTCATCGGAATTTGTAATGTCCTAATAATTATTTTTTAATTGTTTCTTTAAATTATCTTATATTGTCATCGTGATATGCGGGTTTGCAGCAAGTTTTGTTTCAATGGTTGTGTTCACAGATACATTTTATTTTTATACAACTCTGCTTCCAACTTCTCCCACCCCTGCATTCCTGAAATTTGAACAAAAATTTAGTAAACTGTAACTGGAAAAGCAAAGCAACTGGCCACCTTGCCTGTGACAGGTTCAATAGCATTCCTCTGCTTCATTATTTGATAGGCACAACTCTGATATGTGGAAGGGGGAGATGGGCACATTTGAATGTAAGTGGTACTCCCACAGTCTAACAAAATGTTGCGGATATTTGTATATATTCCATTTGGATACAGATACATTATGATTTCAGTAAGCTTAATTCACATCTGGTATAAAACGTGCATTTTCAAAAAAAAAAAAAGTTAAATTTTTGCATGCCTTACATAGACTTTGAATTGTGACTGACAATATACTTCTTGGCCACAGGACTCTGTGCAGGGTGGGTTTTGAATTTTTTTCAACCTTGAAGCTTTCTGGATTTAATAAGTATCTCTCCAACAGCTTATTCCGTTTGTTACTCTACACACAATATATTTCTTGCAAAAAAACTGGCTGAATGAGCCCTAAGAAATGCTGATCTAATATATGATAACAGTAATATAGAGTATCCTTTATAACTAACATACCAATAAGCTGCGTTTGTAACAATGTTTGTTACACGGAAGCACATTTGAGTAATTAAGTATAAATTCAATACTCTCTAAACATTTGAAGAATTAGAATTTCTTTTACAACTAGCTGCATTTGTTATTTAAAAATCTAACCAAATATTCAGTAGCTCATAAAAATAAAAAGGTCTAAAATTTAGTTTCCTTGAAATATAGTTTTGTTACTCTTTCACGAAAATACAAAATTAAAAACGAATCAGCTGTGTTTAGATCCGAAAATCTAACAAATTCTTTACTACTCCTAGTTTAAAATGCAATCGATGATATATATATCCGTTAAGAAAATACATGAATGTGTTCACGTGTTACGAAACGAATACATGAATGTCTTCATATGTTACGAAACGAATACATGAATGTCTTCATATGTTACGAAACGAATACATGAATGTCTACATATGTTACGAAACGAATACATGAATGTCTTCACGTGTTACAGGAATCTCCACGAGTTACGAAGCGAATACATGAATTGTGTTCGAAATCGAAGCCTATGAATTGAAACAGGAAAAGAACTTACCTTTTAAGAACGATAAAATCCATCGATTAGGCATGCAGCTCTGGACGATCGAGCTTAGCCTTGCCATAGCTCACTGTCCGTAGTACAAGTGACGTAACAGCAGGTTAGAGAACGACGCAGCCGCAGACCAGAAGCTGCTTGAAAACCAATGGAATAAAATCTTCTAGTCGTATAAGCAAAAAAAAAAAAAAAAAAAAAAAAAAAAGGAGGAATTCAATAATCTTTATCAATTATACACAAGCTTACTGTTTTATCAACAGTATAATTTTGTTCTTTTTTGCCTGAATGTAATGTAACGCCAAAGATTAGCTGTGACCTTGCTAACATGACGAAAATGCAACGTTTAGCAAACGTAATGAATGTGACAAAATCGCAACGGTAACGGATGTAACATTTAACAAATGTTTATCAAATGTAGTCTTTGTACGGAAGACCAAATATCAACTTTTGCAACCGAAATGCGACGTCTTTTAAACGTCACGTGCTACTTGGGCATTCATATGCATGAAAGGAGTTATCAAAACAGCAGAGAGCGACATATAAAACAATATGTGGATATGTTCAGCCTCCGCTATCTTTCTCAATAAGTAATATGGGTAATGAGCTAATTAACGATCTTTGCTCTTATAGAGCAATTCCATGTCAGATCAATCACCTTCTTGACCTCACCATTTCTGATTTTGATGAAATTTGGTATGAAGCACACATATGACAAGGTAAGTAATTCTGCCAATTTTCAGATTTTTATTTTGAAAATTGTCCAAGATACACACATAATAAAAATCGAAACTTTCGAAAAAAATGACAAACTCACACACTTATAAATGGCTGTAAATTTTTTCCTAATTGTAGTAGAGTGACAATTCAAACACAGTTGCAAAGCTAAAGGATTGAGCTTTCTATAGATACCATACATGACCATCTTACAACAGATTAAAGTTCCACTGTGACCTTTGACCTTGAATATCTCAAAACGTACCATCTTAAAATATTATGAAAAAAATATATTTTATTGCTACAACATTCTTCTACCCATGTGCCAGATAGGCTGGCACCGCAATGGCAAGGCAGTGTAGGATTAATAGGAGTGTCATGCTGCACCCTTCTGTACGTAAGGCACAGAGACATACCATGCAATAAATATTTCTTACGTTGAGGATTTGTGCTTATTATACATGAAATGTGTATATATTATAACAGATCAACAGATTTATCAGAAATATGCTATGTGACAGCAATTTTACTTGATAGACACAATTTTCAGCAGTAAATAATGTCAACAAATCTTTGAGATCAGAGATTGAAACTCCACCCATTTTAGCCAATGGCAGGGCTTCTTCTTAGCCAATGACAAAGCTTCTTATTAGAGCCAATGACAGGGTTTCTTATTAAATCCAATGGCAAGGCTTCTTATTACAGCCAATGAGAAATCTTACTGGTACACCATTTTACATTTGCTGTTATTTCAATTCTGAGCTTGTGAGTGTGTGGTTATCAATTTATCTGTAACATTGTTAACTGTTTAATTGTTATTTTATTTTATCTTTATTGTTATCTTTATTTAATCAAATTTTTTTTATCAAACTATATTTATTTATCATTTTTTTTTGCAGGTGCTGTTTCATTAACCAAAATGGACTTTGAAAGTCAAATTTTTTGTTGCAATCCTCTGGGTAAAAGCGGACACACAAGGTTTAGAAAGAATCTGAGAAAAGTACAGCCTTGGATGGTTCAGAAATGTCCAAATATAACATTAGAACAGAAAATATGTAGTTCATGCAGAAAATCTATCTCTGAAATGCCAGGTCCTTCATGTATAATTGAAACAGATGCAGAGGCAGAACAACCTCGGTTAAGTGAAGATAATTCAGGAGTGGTGAAGAGTGAGATATGGACTGACAGAGACACAACTTTGGATAGTCTGAATTACGTTACTTTCTCTAGGCAAATCTCCTGTGAAAAAAAAAAAAAAGATTAGATGTTGGACAGTACAGTAAGAAGAAATATCAGAAAATTGGTGAAGTGATAAAAGACTACATAGGTGTTCCAGAATGTGATAATCCTGTGACAGTGTCTGATGAATCGGTCATGATTTCACAGTTGAAAGAAAAATTTCAAGAAACAGACTCTAGCAGTGTTAAAGTCCAAATACTAACAATATTACCTAGAACCTGGAGTATTCGTAAAATTCAGGAAGAATTTGGTGTAACATATTACATGGCACGAAAGTCTAAAAATCTTGTGGAAGAGCAGGGTATTTTAGCAACTCCAAATCCTAGGCCTGGGAAAACTCTCAGTGACATCACAGTTGAAAATGTTATTGCATACTATAATAGTGATGAAGTGAGCCGTTGTTTACCAGGAAAAAAGATTTTGTTACAATGATGGAATCAGGATCAAAAGTACAAAAACAGAAACGTCTTATTCTAGGAAATTTGAAAGAGATATATCAAGGATTTAAAGACAAGAATCCTAATGTCAAAGTACGGTTTTCAAAGTTCTGTGGTTTACGCCCAAAGAGTTGTGTGCTGGCTGGTGCAGGTGAAACACACTGTGTCTGTGTGTGTTGTGCTCATGAAAATGTAAAACTTATGCTAGCAGGGTGCAAATTGGAAGACTTAACTCGTAATGATGAATTACCAGTTAGGACATACAAAGATTGCCTTGCAAGAATAACTTGTAACCCTCCTCTTCCAGAATGCTTCTTCTTCAAGTGTGATTCTTGTCCTGGTATAGCACACTTACTAGAGCAAATAAGTAGCTTATTCACCATGAATGGGATTGATGAAATTCTATATAAATTGTGGACTACAACTGATCGCACAACACTTATGACAGTCTGTAACACTGTAGAAGAATTCCTTGAGACCTTTGAATCAAAAGTGAAATTGCTATTGCCACATTCTTTTATAGCTATTCAGCAGTCATACTTTCTGTCAAATCTGAAAGAAAACCTTGATGATAATCAGTGTGTTGTGTTGTGCGATTTTGCTGAGAACTATTCCTTCATACTGCAGGATGCAGTCCAAGGATACCACTGGAACAATTCCCAAGCTACTATTTACCCTTTCGTCGTGTACTACAAAAGTTCACACACACTTCAGTTGGATCATGTTTCTTTTGTTGTCATCTCAGAATGTCTTAAGCATGACACTATCAGTGTTCACCTTTTCCAGAGCCAATTGTTGCAGTTTATATCATCACATTTTGACAAGAAAGTAGAACACATCTATTACTTCTCAGACGGTGCGGTGCAGCCTCACAGTATAAGAACAGGAAGAATTTTGTCAATCTGTGCCATCATGATGTAGATTTTGGTATCACAGCTGAGTGGCATTTCTTTGCCACCTCACATGGAAAGGGGCCATGTGATGGCGTGGCAGGCACCATTAAGAGATTAGCTGCACGTGCCAGCCTTCAGTGTTCATACAATGACCAAATTATGACACTGCGACAACTGTATGATTGGGCTTCCAGAAACATTCCTTCGTGCCATTTTTAATACAGCACGGACAAGGACTATGAGAACCACAAGGAGTTCCTCGAGATACGTCATGCTAGTGCTCGACCAATTCCTGGTACTCAAAAACTTCACTGTGTAATACCAGTAAGCCGCACAGCTATTAAAACCAAGATGTATTCCAACTCAACTGAATACAAGGTTGAGTCAGTATTGCTAAATCCAATAGAACTGGATCTGGAGGATATTCGTGGCTATGTTATTGTTGAGTATGATAACCAGTGGTGGGTTGGTTGTGTTTTGGATGTGAACATTCATACAGAACAAGTTAAGATAAGTTTTCTGCACCCACACGGACCTTCAGTGTCTTTCACACACCCACAGAAGCCAGATATATTAGAAGTGGATAAAACAGCGGTCATTACGAAGGTTGACCTACGAACATCAACAGGTCGGACATATTTTATGGAGAGAAGCGAAATAGAGATGGTCACTAGCAAGATGGCATCACATTCTTTTGGTTTGCAACTTAATTAACCAAGCGGTTCACTTGTATGTGTACACCACTAATATAACCTGTAACACATTGCGAAATTAATACATACATGCATCTGGAGGACATATACTCCTATTAATCCTACACTGCCTTGCCAGTGCCAGCCTAATATCTGGCACATGGGTAGAAGAATGTTGTTGCAATAAAATATATTTTTTTCGTAATTTTTTAAGATGGCATGTTTTGAGATATTCAAGGTCAAAGGTCACAGTGGATGACCTTGAAACCTTAATCTGTCGTAAGAAGGTCATGTATGGTATCTATAGAAAGCTCAGTGCTTTAGCTTTTGCAGCTGTGTTTCAATTGTCACTGTACTACAACTAGAAAAACAGTTACAACCATTTATAAGAGTGCGAGTTTGTCATTTTTCACGAAAATTTCAATTTTTATTATGTGTGTATCTTGGATAATTTTCAAAATAAAAATCTGAAAATTGGCAGAATTACTTACCTTGTCATATGTGTGCTTCATACCAAATTTCATCAAAATCAGAAATGGTGAGGTCAAAAACTTATTTTTTTTTTATTGATCTGACGTGGAATGTCCCTATAGCAGAAAGTCCCTCTAAGCGCTTAGCTTTGAATGAAAGTTTTCCAAGCCCTTCTCAGAAAGCATCTTTCTATTGTTCATTATCTGATACTCATTTGCTCTGTGCTGGTTCATTTTCTGTTCAGCATTTTTGTGGAGCATTGTGTTATCGGCGTTTACATAACTTCTAGATTTACTTGATACCTACAACCGTTGGCTCTTGCGTATTTACATTTTTAGCAAAATGTTAATACCCAATAGCCTGGGTATTTACTTTTGCAGTAAAGCAATGTGAATAACTGGAAGTGCAATTTTTTTGAATGATCAACATACTTTCCCATAATGGAGGCGTATGAGAAAGTAAACAATTCAAATATTTGAGTGGAAGTGGGGAACTTGGGAACTCAAATGGGCAAATTTTCAAGTGTCACTCCTCCAGAAAATAAGAGCTTGCTCCACTCCTGCCTAGGCTCTGTTGGCCCATGTGTTGACCAGGTTCAAGATTTACCTCAGTATTTCAAAGTAAGGAATGTTACAGTTCTGAATTATAAACCTTAAACCTGATTTGCAAGTATTATTTAGTTATGTACCCTGCAATTTCAAGAAATAGAATATTTTTGCATTCACATTGTAGAATTCTAATTTTATTTCATTAATATTTGCCTCTTACTTTGTTTTGTAAGTTTTTACTTATCTGTATTGAGTCAATAAAGGTCAACTGCCTGTCTGTACTGTGATTCTTTGTGGAGGGAAATTTTAAAAGAACCATCACTTGTCAAAATTCAGTTGTTGTTTTTTAAAGTTTTATGTGCAAGTGAAATTTATCTGAGGTAAGCCTTTTTCAGGGACTATTTCTCTAGAGTATAAGACTTACTGATTTTTGAATGGCTCTTAAAAAAATGCACACACACAAAACCACCCTTTGATAGGTGGGAGTTGAAAGGTTTTTTTCAATTCCAAAACTATTTTAAGAACTCACATTTCTCTATAATTTGAGTTTTTGCTTTTTTTGAGAGCAACATGTTCAAGATGATTCACCTATTTATTAGGGCACAATTATACAGTGCCATTAGTCTTCAGAATTTTTCATTTTCTTTTAACATATTCTGTTGCTTTGGGGTTCCCTTTGATTCCATAAATGACAAAATTTCCTGTCTTTCTAACTTGCCATTAAGTATTTTAATGAAAACTTGATCTGATATATCCTTCACACTAACGTAAAAGGTACTGATTCATACTGTTCCCTATATTTTTATTGCAACCTCAAGGAATTATATACGTGGTTTAGGTAAACAATTGTCATTTATTTTGTAATGAAATTAGCAAAATAGTCTAATAGAATAATTGCCTAACTGCATCAGTCATAGCTGGTTTGTTGAAAACTGCATTGCATATATTTTTGGCTTGTATTTTATATAATGATTTGTTTTCAGGTACATTTGAGAGAGCAAAATTAAAGCTTAGTGATGCTGAAAACACATCAAATCTGAGTGTTGAGGCATCTGATTATGAACCTCAAAACCAACCCAAAAGAGGGGGACTGTAAATTATTTCCCAAGCGACTCAGATGAAGAAGCACCATCTCTTCCTCATGCTCCAAGCATAAGACCACATAACCAATTTATTGATGTGCCTAGTAGGAAAATATCAAGTCCTTACTACAAAGAAAGAAGTCAAAGGCAGCTTAATGAAAAAAATTTTATGCTTCACCACCCGTGTATGTTTCACCACCACAGTATGCCTCAACATCACAGTATGTATCGCCATCACATTATGCATCACCATTGCCATATGCTGCACCGACTTCTGACTGCTCTTGCCACAGAGCCATAATGGCAACACTGACAGACATGCAAAAGCAGCTGCAGAACCATAGCCATCTGCTAGGTCTGCTGCTGCAGAAAAATAATGGTGTGGCAGAAAACATTCAGCTGCCTGAAAATATGCCCCCACTATCATTAACAAAAGTGGAAGACCTGGAGGAAGTCAATGCTCTCCTTCAGGATGACTCAAGCTTTTCAAATTGTGTAAGTATTGTTTTTTTCTGTATTTCATATCTGATAAACTTCAAAATATGTGAGTTAATTTAGTCATGATTTTTCCCCTGAATCTCAGTGGATAGAGAATTTCAGAAAGTGGTATTCACTTTGTCTAACATCACGCAATGTTATAAATTTCAACATTGGTTCTTTTTAGGCAATTGTTTATTTTGTTGCACAGTACTCCTTTAGGCCTTTCAATAGAAGTTCGAGCTTTTTTGTTTCATTTTTGCCTTTCATCTCTATAACCAGTCCAAGTGAAAATGAAGAAATGGGACACTGGTACACAGTGAATGTACAATAATAGTGTTAGAGTGAAATCTGTTTGAAAATCATATTTTGCATATGTGCCATAAAATAATGGATAATTCACTTGTTCAGTTTTTATCTTGTGCGGTAATTATTGTAATAATGTTATTGCACATTGCATTGTGCTTACGTGGAATGCATATACACCATTGAGCGTGAGTTTCCCTAAGTCATTCTAACACAGATTTATGGAAATTAAAAATGCAACATGTGCATGTTATAATAGTTTTGTGAACTCAAATTCTACTGGTCGGTAAAAAGACTGGAGTAACTGACGCATGTTTCAAATCTATACACAAGTCAGTTCCAATGCATTTGCAAGTTTAATTACTGAATTTTGTTTCTTGCTGTATAATGTTTCATACTTCTATTATGTATTTAATGGCACAACTGAACTGTATAAATATCCAGCAATGGAAAGATGTTATATTGATGAACAGAAAGTAATTTCATGTAGCATCTTATGATATACATTTAAATGGTAGCAAAGCACTTCTTATTAGATTTAATGGTATTAAATATTCTATAATATATGGCTTCATATATTGCCTCTTTTTGTTTAAAAATGAGCCCATGTATGATCAGTTATTTTGTAAGCAATTAAATTATTTAGTTCCTGTCTAAAGAACAGCTAAACATATTTCTGTCTACAAGGTAAAATGGTTGAACTACATAATCTTAAATTTTGGATTTATATTTTTGTTTATGGTAGCACTTATTTTGTAAAGGCTACATATGGCTGCAGTGTCCCACATGGCTGTGTATGAAAGTGTAATTGTTATTACTCTGATGTATGGCAGTGAAACCTGGGTACTGCAGAAGAAACATAGGAGTTGTTTGTGTGCTGGAGAAATGAGTTACTTATGGAGGGTTTGTGGCAAGACACGTTCTGATTGTGTGAGAAATGATGATGTGTTGCAGTTGTGTAATGTGAAGCAAAATGTTGTTAGCAAGGTGGAGACTAATATGCTTCGGTGGTTTGGCCATGTAGGAAGAATGAGTGATGAGATGCTTACTAAGAAAATCTTTTTGCCCAAGTGGCAGGAAAGAAAGGCAGAGGAAGGCCAAGGAAGTCATGGGAGGATCACATTCAAGTGTGTCTGCATGAGAAAAAGATTAGGAATATTAAGTATATTTAACATTAATTTTGGTGTTAAGACCAACAACATCATCAGTAGAATGGACAAAAAAGATCGTGATCCAGTGCAACAACAATCCAAATATGGGGTTTACAGCATTCCTTTAAAGAGCAATATCACCAGATCTTTCACCAATCGAGCACGTATGGGACATCATTGGACGAAAACTCCAGCGTCACCCCCAACCAGCATTAACCGTCCCTGTATTGACCGACCAAATGCAACAGGCATGGAACTCCATCCCACAAACTGACATCCAGTACCTGTACGACACAATGCATGAACGTTTGCGTGCTTGCATTCAACATTCTGGCGGTTACACCGGTTATTAATGTACCAGCATTTCACATTTAAAATGGCTCTTCTCTCGCTTACAATAAGCTGTGATCTTGAAACCTTAATCGATTAAATATGTTACCTATACAAATGTATTGCCGCCATTTCATTCCTCTACAACTATTTTTTCGTGGTGTTGGGATTTCTTTTTCCGTCAGTGCATGTGGTCTCGCATTGTCATGGTGGATGTGGATCCTTTTCAGATTCTTGTTCATTCTCTTCCTCCTTATGGCTTCTCTAAGCTTCTTGAGTGTCTCAATGTACCGCTTGCTGGCTCTTGAACTTCTTAGACCTAGGTGAATAGGTGTGACACCATTGCATGGATTGATTCTTTATTCCAATATTCCGGATTGTAAAGATACACCCATGTTTTATTCCCTGTCACCAGATCGGAAAAAAACATGTCTTCATTGGCTTCAAACGCTTCCAGCAAATCAGACAGACTTCCACCTGTCTCTCCTTCAAATCAGGTGTCAACTGCCGAGGTACCCACTTTGCACACACTTTCCAATACCCTAAGTCTTCCACTATCTTCTGTATGGCATTGTGACCACAGTCCAGTTGTGCAACAAGCTCACGGACTGTGATTAATTTCTCTACATGAATCAATTCATCCACTCACTGACTATTCATGTCACTGTTCACAGATCATGGTCTCCCACTGCGTGGTTTGTCGTCAATGCTGGTTTCTTCTTTTTTTAAACTTCTTTATCCATCTGTGCACATTGCTCTGGTCAATGGTGTCATCTCTGTTAACATTCTATAGCCTTCTGTGAATGTCGGACAGAGTGCACCCTTCCTTTGTCAAGAGCTCAATGACAGCATGTAGCTTCTACTTGGAATGCATTATTTCCTGCAATGAAGAAAAAGGGTTAATATCGAGGAACAGTTACTCTATCAACATGTGCAACTGAATGACCTGTGTCAGTTAATAAAAAAGTTATGCCCACTTTTGCATTACTTTTGGTACAAACCTCGTAATTATAAATGTCAACTGCAAGTAAAAATATGAATGGCACTGAGAAAAAATTAAGACTTTATTCAAGATCTTATTTTTTGGCAGCATCATTACATGCTTTTGACTGTCCATCTTTCCACTGTAATTTAAGCCGATGCTGAACTTCACAAAAAAACACAGCGCACGCACACACATAATTTACGATCTTAAAAAAAATGGCTACTGATGGTTGGAAATTTCGGAATGATTTTCTAAACGAAAGTCATACCAACGCAGAATGACACTGGAAACAAACTACCGTTTGCAACCGCCCTATACCTGCCAACTTCCAAAGATCAAAATACAGAAGATTTTAGATAATTTTCCCTAAAATTCAGAAATTTTTAAAGTTTAAGATTAAAAAAAATATGAAAAGGTTCTTTCTTGATGTGTACTACTGTATACTGAAGTGAACCATAGTACAGTGTTAAACTTTACTATGGTATACTATGCCATTAGCTTTAAAAATATATATGTTTTTTTTTTTTTTTTTTTGTGATATAGAGATTATTTATTCTAAACAGAAGTCTAAGAAGAATAACAAAACAAGGCGACATAAAATAAAGGGTGTATCTGAAATAATTTCACTTCTTCAAATATCATTTATTTTTCAAATAAATTTTAGCAATTCACTTCGAAAATCAAATGTGTAGAGGGTAAATTACTTTTATGCTTCTAATGAATAACAAGAAAGATGACATCGAATTTTTGGATGTAATAAGCATGTCTTTTGAATGCATTCTGATGCAAATTAAATTTATCAAAACTAATCAAAATCGATGGAACCGGTTTGAAAAACAATCAATCGGTCCCAATAATCGATAAAACATCCAGAAATAGAAATATCTACTTAGTTCTACCAGTGGCTAAAAAATATGTTACGAAATTTAACAAATGGTGAACAAAAAGTTTCCCATAACACAAGGAAGGTACCAGAGATGAAAAGAATTTCAAATCAAACAGTTAAAAGGAGAAATATAGAAGGAAACATTATATAAGTCTATGTCTGCTAGCGGAAAAATTTTGCATAACAGAAAAGTTTAAAATTATTCTTCATGGAAAAGGTTATGCTAAGGGAAAAGAACTTTTCAAATACGTTTCTCAGGAGCAGACACAGTAAAAAAAAAAAAAAAAAAAGGTTTTGACCTTTTATACAGCTAGCGGGAAATCTTTGTGTTATTTAAAGAGGATAATGCTCCACATCTCTGTTGTGGTGAATGGTATACAGTAAAGAAGAAATTTCTCAATAGCATTTTTAGAAGTGGCGATACAGCTGCAAACTGAAATACATAAACACCACCTACAGACAGAAATGTGAACTACAAAATTACACATATACTAGTTTAAAGTGTTCTACAAGGTAATAGCATCCGGTGTTGAAAGAATTTTTTAAATCAGACATGTAAAAGCAGTGATATTGAGAAAAACAGATTAAACATTTGCGCTCCTAGTGGCGAAATTGTGCATTAGTTTGGAATGAAACACACACACATAGATAGTTAGTAGTATCTGTCCGAAGCAAGTATTTTTTTAATCGGGTTTTTAAGTCTCGCAGATATTGCTGTAAACGGAAATGTGAGCTTATGCCCTAGGGTGGCAGCCTTGTACACTAAGAAAAATTTCAAATTATATGAGAAATATTTCGGCGTGGAAACGCCCTCCAACAAAGAAAGAATTTTTCTAAATGGAGTCTTAGAAGCAGAAATATCGAGAAAAATAACATATGCGTTTACTCATACCAGCAGAAAAACCATGCATTATTTTAAGAAGTATTCTTAAAAGGTTGTTCGATGCGAGCGATATCAGTCCACGAAAGAATTTTTTTCAATCAAGTTTTCAGGAGCTCAAATTTTGCTGCAAATACATTAGGTGCAGAAATTAACACTTATGCCCCCTGGTGGCCAGACCATTCTTTATCAAATATTAGAAATTATATGCAAAGGATTTCCCATCAGGAGCTGTATTCAGTGTAGAAAAAAATTTCAAATCGGAGTTTTAGAAGCAGAGATATTGGGGGAAATACAATTTAACTTTACACCTCCTAGAGGAAAGTCTATGCAATACTTGAAAATTTTGAAATTATATGAGAAACATTTTACACCAGAAACGTTTTCTAACAAAAAAAGGATTTTTTTAAATCCGACTCTTAGAAGAAGAGATATCGACAAAAATCAGATATACATCTACGTCCCCTGGTGGAGAAACCATGCATTATTTTATGAAGAAAATATTCTCAAATGTTTATCAACATGAGCGGTATCGGTCCACGAAAGAATTTTTTTCAATCGAGCTTTTAGAAGCTCAAATTTTTCTGCAAATACCTACGAAGCAGAAATTAACTCTTACGCCCCCTGGTGGACAAACCATATTTTATAAAAAAAATTAAAAATTACAATCAAAATATTTCCCACTAGGAGCTCTATCTGGTGCAGAAAGAATTTTTCAAATCAGAATTTTAGAAGCAGAGATATCAGGGAAAGCGTGATTTACCTTTACTCCCCCATGCGGACAGTTAATGAATTACTTGAAAATTTTGAAATTATATGGAAATCATGTCACACAGGAAACTATCCAACAAAGGAGATTTTTTTTCAAATCGGACTATTAGAAGTAGAGATATTGACAAAAATAAGATATGCATTTACGCCCTGGCGAAGAAACCATGCAATATTTTTAGAAGAAAATATTCTGAAAAGGGATTTATTGACGTGAGTAGTATCGGTCCTTGAAATAATTTTTTCAATCGAGATTTTAGAAGCCCTGATTAGGCTGCAAACATATTAAAAGCAGAAACTAACACTTACGCCCCCTGGCGGCCAAACCATTTTATACCAGGAATTAGAAATTACATGCATCAGGAGATACATACGCTGCAGAAAGAATTTTTCAAATCAGAGTTTTAGAAGCAGAGATATCGGAAGAAACACAATTTACTTTTACACCCCCAAGGGGATCTATGCGTAACTTAAAGAAGTGACCATACCTAAAATAGCTTTTGAAATAAAAAGAATCAAAAGGTAACACAATTTTTTCAATCTGCCATTTGGAAGCAAATATATGGAATTAAATGTGTTTTGAATTTGGCATTTCTGCATTTACACCCTCTGGAGGCAAAATTGTGATTGGTGAAAAAAAAAAAAAATGAAATAAAGGATCATCATTTGCACATTTATAGCTTCCCAATGCAAAAAGAATTTTTGAAATCAGGCAATTGTTTGCAGATATATGGTGTCCACAAGCAGACGGACAAACCGATAACATAAGCACGATATTTTTTCACAAAAGACTTGCTAATAAAGGCACACACAAAATGCTTAGCTACCACTCAAAACTAGAGCATGAAAATACTGCCGGCTTTTGCCCTTCCTTGGCTTCCGGCAACAGCACCTCCTCACTTTAGTTTTCCCCATGGCAGGGACTATATAAAACAAGAAAGATGACACCGAATTTTTGGGTGTAATTAGCACGTCTTTTTAATCCATTGCGATGCAAATTAAATTTATCAAAGCTATTCAAAGTCAATTTAAACCGATGTGGAAAACAATGGTATCTGATAGAAGAAAGAAGTTTTTCTATCAGGTTTTTAATCCCTCAGATATTGCTGTTAACGGAATCATGAGCTTACGCCTTCTGGTTGCAGACTTGTATGTTAAGAAAAATATTAATTTAGATGAGAAACATTTTGCACCGGAAATGCTCTCCAACACAGAAAGATTTTTTCAAATCGGACTCTTAGAAAAAGAGATATCGTTAAAAATAAGATGTGACTTTACGCCCCCTGGTGGGAAAACCATGCATTATTTTAGGAAGAAAAAATTCACAAAAGTTTTTTTTTATATGAGCGGTATGAGTCCAAGAAAAGAAAAAAATTTTAGTTGAGTTTCCAGGAGCCCAGATTTTGCTGCAAATACAACAGAAGCAGAACTTAACACTTATGCTGCCTGGTGGCCAAACCATTCTTTACCAAACATTAGAAATTATATGAAAAATATTTTCCATCAGGCGTTGTATGCGATACAGAAAGAATGTTTCAAAATGGAGTTTTAGAAGCAGAAATAACGCAAAACACACAATTTACCTTTGCACACCCCGGCTGAAAGTCTATGATTTACTTGAAAATTTGAATTTATATGAAAAACATTTCGCATTGGAAGCACTATCCAACAAAGAAGAAATTTTTCAAATCGGACCCCTAGAATTAGAGATATTGACAAAAATAAGACATACATCTACGCCCCTGGCGTAGAAACCATGCATTATTTTAAGAAGAAAATGTTCCTAAAAGGTTTGTCAACATGAGTAGTATCAGTCCACAAATGACTTTTTTTTCAATCGAGATTTTAGAAGCTCATATTTTGATGGAAACACATCAGAAGTGGAAGAATACTTTTGCCCCCTGGTGGCCAAAACCATTTTTTACAAAAATTAGAAACTAAGTGCAAAGATTTCCCATCAGGAGCTGTATCCGCTGCAGAAAGAAATTTTCAAATCTGAGATTTAGAAGCAGAGATATAGGGGAAACACAATTTACCTTTACGACCCCTAGGGAAAAGTCTATGAATTACTTGAAAATTTTGAAATTATATGAAAAACATGTTACACCGGAAACTATCTAATAAAGAAAGAATTTTTCAAATCGGACTATTAGAAGCTGAAATATTGACAAAAATAAGATATACGCCATGCCCCCTGGTGGAGAAACCACGGAATATTTTAAGAAGAAAATACTTCAAAAAGGTTTATCGACTTTGTGGACTGATGCCACATCGGTCCACAAAAGAATTTTTTCAATCGAGATTTTAGAAGCTCAGATTTTATAGCAAATACATCAGAAGCAAAAATTATCACTTACGCCCCCTGATGGACAAAGTATTTACCAAAAATTAGAAATTGTATGCTAAAGATTTTTCATCAGGAGCTATATCCGCTAAAGAAAACGTTTTTCAAATCGGAGTTGTAGAAGAAGAGATATCATGGAAAACGTAATTTCCTTTTAAGGCTCATAGCGGAAAATCTATGCGTAATTTGAACAAGTTAGTAAAATCATGCAATGCATTGATTATGATACGCTTTCCAACATACCAGAAATTATTACTCAAGTTATGTGGATAATGGCTGTGGAATAAATCTCGTTCCTGTGTCCTGACCTTTGACCCCATTTTGATAATATTCAACAGAACCGGTTCACTATACCTCCGGAACAACATGATAAAGTTTTGTCGCAATCCAAGCATTTTAGGTAAGTTATGATGCACATGAGCAATGGAATGGATCCCACTCCAGTGTCCTGACCTTTGACCCCATTTTGCCCATTTTCAATAGGGTTCGTCCCCAGTGGCACCGTACCACATACTAAAATTTCATCGAAATCGAACCATATTTACGCATGTTATGACGCATAAAGGCAATGGAATGGATCCCGCTTTAATGTCCTGACCTTTGACCCCACTTCACCCATTTTCAATAGGGTTCGTCGTCCCCAGGTGGTTCCTTACCACATACTAAAATTTCATTGAAATCGAACCATTTTTACGCAAGTTATGACGCATAAGGGCAATGGTATAAATCCCGCTCTTATGCCCTGCTTGACCTTTGACCCCATTTCGCCCATTTTCAATAGGGTTTGTGCCCAGATGGTTCCCTACCACATACTAAAATTTCATCGAAATCGAACCATATTTACGCATGTTATGACGCATAAAGGCAATGGAATAGATCCCGCTTATGTCCTGACCTTTGACCCCATTCCGCCCATTTTCAAAAGGGTTCGTCTCCAGGTGGTTCCTTACCAAATACTAAAATCTGATCGAAATCGAACCATTTTTACGCAAGTTATGGCGCATAAGGGCAATGGAATATATCCCGCTCTTATGCCCTGCCTGACCTTTGACCCCATTTCCAATAGGGTTCGTGCCCAGGTGGTTCCCTACCACATACAAAAATTTCATCGAAATCGAACCGTATTTGTACATGTTATGATGCATAAAGGTAATGGAATGGATCCAGCTCCTATGTCGTGACCTTTGACTCTATTTCACCCATTTTCAATAGGGTTTGTCCCCAGGTGGTTCCCTATCACATACTAGAATTTCATCGAAATCGAACCATTTTTACGCAAGTTATGACGCATAAAGGCAATGGAATGGATCCCGTTCCCATGTCCTGACCTTTGACCCTGCTTCACCCATTTTCAATAAGGTTCGTCCCCAGGTGGTCCCCTACCACATACTAAAATTTCGTCGAAATCGAACCATTTTCACGTGAGTTATCGTGCGGACGGACGGACGGATGGACAAAGCTGGAGCATATACGCTTCTTCAACCTATGGTTGGAAAGCCTAAAAAAGCAACTATTCCTAAAATACTCTTTGACATAAATGGAATCGAAAGATAAAATAATTTTTTCAATTAAATGTTTAAAAGCAAATATGTGGAATAAAATTTATTTTTGAATTCGACATCATCTGCATTTACGCCATCTAGTGGTGAAATTGTACATCGAAAAAAAAAAAAAAACCGAAAAAAACCCCAACGAAATGAAGGATCATCATTCGTATATTTCAAGCTTCCAAATGCAAAAAGAATTTTCCAAATCGGACTAATAGTTGCAGAGATATCGAGTCTACAGACGGACGGACAAACCGATAATATAAGCACGATCTTTTTTTAAAAAGATGTGCTAAAAAAATTAAGAAAACTATTTTTCTGAATTCTTCACGTAACTGGCTGAAATTTGTACATATACTATAATTGGCTAGGAGATGGTGACCATACAAATTTCAAGTGAATTGGCAAAAATGTTTTTGAATTAGCAGTAAAATGCCAATTACGAATTCTGGGCATGCCAGCCACATGATAATGAGCAAATAAGAAAATTATGGCCCATTTAAAAAGTTTTTAATTGATTTAAGCAAAATTTGGAGGGCTCATTCCTATTATCGATTCATGGTGTTGATCAAAATTTCAGAGATTATCATGAAAAATCCACGGAGATAAACTTTCGTCATTTTTATTCCACTTGAAAAAATCCTTGAGAGAACCACCTACCTGGCTGCTGTGGGCGGGGTTACACGGAGAGGTGCGGTGTGTGCGTCACTGCCTCTTGCCCGCTCTTGCTTCTGAGGTGAGTGGTGAGGTCGCATTTACAACTCGTGACCCCACCCCCACTTGTTCTACAGGGATGGGTGTTTACAAAACAATTTATTTTTGTTTCAGCATTTCTTCTTTCATCTGACAAAAAATCCCTTAGATATAAAATACACCACAAAACTATAGCTAAATTGAAAAAAAAAAAAAAATACTGGCACAATTAAGAAAAAGGTGAGAATAGTGACAAAATTGTGAAAAAGGTAACAAAAAGGGACAAATGTAAAAAAAGGTGACAAATAGTGAGAAAAGTGACTTGCGCCGAGGTCTGCTTATCCCTTTCATAGTCGCCTTCAGCAAAATGTTTGGAGCAAAAAGTAGCATTTTGGACAGTTGCGTACTGGAAAATCTTGGAGCACCCCCCCCCCCCCCAGCAAACATTTTTTCTAGACCATTTTGTGAAATAGCACTCAATTAGTTATTTTGTTTAATTCCTTGTAATTAATTAGGTTATAGGCATTTTAATTTAATAAATAAGATTCTTTAGAACCTAAGAACCTATAGGTATTTTGCGTAAGACCAAAATTATTGCGCTTTACTGTGTGTAACACAAATCTGCACGTTGTAATTGAAATAATTGCCCTAGTTTTATACCAGTAGAAAATACTACAAAACAGTTACACAAAAGTTAGTTTTATACCAGTAGAAAATACTACAAAACAGTTACACAAAACTTGAACATGTCATGCAAATTTTATTCTTTTAGACAACTATATATAAGGCCGGCCTCTTTGAAACCCCTCGCGATCAAGCCTACAAAACACGTAACTTTTTGTGAGAGTGCCTAATGAAATTTTCCGTTTTATACAAAAATAGAGAACATAAGTAAGCAAATAAATAAGCAACAATTGAGAATTATGGCAACAACAAAAAAATGCAAAACTACGTAAATTATTTACTTTTGAATATAAAAAACACAACATAATGTCATAATGTTTTGCACTTAGTAAACAAAAAAATTCTTGACTCTGTTATAAAAACAAAATGACACAGTTCTTTGCATATAGCGAAAAGAACAACTTTCAGTCCATTATATTCTAGCAGGCATGCAAAAAACTGTAATTCATAACACCTTATCCTCATTAATAAAACATTTTTATTCAACGAACTGATACTTCTTTCACATTCCCTTGTTAATATACATTCATTGGAAACTTTGCAATGGATATGAAAAGGGGCCCCAGGTCCTCTGAAGTAACTGCTTTTCCGTCATTCAGTTTTTATAAATTTAAATCTTGGAAAAAACAACCAAAAACTACTTTTATTTTTAATACTTCTTTTAAAGCTGCTGCAAAAAATTCCTGCCAGTTTTTTTATTCATGTGAAATTTCCGCAAAAAACGTCTATACTTTAAAATGTTTTTGCTGAAGCCGTGCCCCCCTCCCCATCTATACGCCCTGAAAGTATCACCTTGTTTACAGTGTAATTTCCATAACCTGCAGAGATCAGTCACTTTCGGAAATCTGTGATATGTAACTGGGGATCCTTTGGTATTTCTATAATTATTCTGCAGTCTGCAACAGTGCAGGAACTTGAAGGCATCTCGAAAGATTAAACTACTTGCAAACAAACTTAGCAATTCCACTTACTATATATTCACTAAAATTATTCTAGAAGCATAAAAAAACAGCTCTTTGATCAAGAGTCAAAGAACATTTACGACTGCTTTGACCTTCGGTGCACTATACTAGCTAGTTGTAAGACAGCTGATGTCATCAGTAATCGGTAAAAAAGTTCGAGACTGTTAATAAACGAGGAAAAAAGTCCGAGATGGGTGTTTTGGTTGTCATCATGGGCATACTAATAATTCGATTTGACATACTGTTTGAATGTTGGGAGTGGGAGGGACATACTTTCATTATTTACCTAGTGTGGTGGGGTTGCCAGAAAACTGCCACACGTTTTTCATTAAGGGGCCGGGCACAAAGTGCTATTCCTCCGAGGAACACTTTATATGTGTGGCAGTTTTCCAAGTTTCTTAACGACGGGAAGGAGCTCCTTTGTTTGTCTGAATTTTCACGCCGGTTCGTACCAGTTTAGGGTGACTGGCCACAAAAGTTCAACAGGAGGAGGGGGGGGTATAAAGATTGCCGTACATTTCTTAAAACTACAGTGTTCAGAAAAGGGCGATAAGGTGGGATTTTTAATAACGCTGCACTTGTGCTTTTTTGGCGCTAAATATTTACAAAACTGGTCAAGTTTGTAATACTTTTCTTTAGTTAATTAATTCATAGGGCCTATACCTTGGCCTTTTTAATAACTTCTCATCCGCCAACTTCATATTCATAACGTTTACGTATCAAATAAAATCAACAGCATTGCGCTTTTGCTTAGGCACCAAATATTAATTTATAGGCGCTAGGCCTAGGCCTTTTTAACAGTTTTTATTCTACCAATATAATACTGACAGCGTTTACACGTCAAATCAAGTTAATAATAATGCGCCTTTACTTAGGCACAAAATATTAATTCAAGAGCCTAGGCCCTTTTACTAGTTTTTTATTTAACCAATGTCATATTCATAACGCTTACACAGCAAATCAAGTTAATAATATTGGGCGTTTACTTAGGCATGGAATATTAATTTAAAAGCCCTACGCCTAGGCTTTTTTATTTGTTTTTACTCCAACGATGTCATATTCACAACATTTACACATCAAATAAAGTTAATAATATTGAGCTTTTACTTAGGCACAAAATATTTATTTTTAGGCCCTCAGCCTAGGACTTTTTGACGGTTTTTAATCCGTTGACTCCATATTCATAACGTTTATTTATCAACTTCAGTTAATAGCATTGCACTTTTACTTAGGCACTAAGTATTAATTCATAGGCCCTAGGTCTAGTAATTAATATTGAATGCCTAAGTAAAAGCAAATGCTATGAACCTGACTTAGTACATAAACTTTATGAATATGATATCGGTAGAATAAAAAGTATTAAAGAGGCTTAGGCCTACGGCCTATGAATTAATACTTAGTGCCTAAGTAAAAGCGCAATGCTATTAATTGAAGTTGATAAATAAACATTATGAATATGGAGTCGACGGACTAAAAACCGTCAAAAGGCCTAGGCCGAGGGCCTAAAAATTAATATTTTGTGCCTAAGTAAAAGCGCAATATTATTAACTTTATTTGATGTGTAAACATTGTGAATATGACATCGGTGGAGTAAAAACAAATAAAAAAGCCTAGGCGTAGGGCTTTTAAATTAATATTTCGTGTCTAAGTAAATGCCCAATATTATTAACTTGATTTGCTGTGTAAGCGTTGTGAATATGACATTGGTTAAATAAAAAACTAGTAAAAGGGCCTAGGCTCTTGAATTAATATTTTGTGCCTAAGTAAAGGCGCATTATTATTAACTTGATTTGACGTGTAAACGCTGTCAGTATTATATTGGTAGAATAAAAACTGTTAAAAAGGCCTAGGCCTAGGGCCTATAAATTAATATTTAGTGCCTAAGCAAAAACGTAATGCTATTGATTTTATTTGATATGTAAACGTTATGAATATGAAATTGGCGGATTAAAAGCTGTTAAAAAGGCCAAGGTATAGGCACTATGAATTAATTAAGTAAAAGAAAAGTATTACAGACTTGACGTGTTATGTAAATATTTAGTGCCTAAGCACAAGTGCACCGTTATTAAAAATCCCACTTTATCGTCCTTTTCTGAACACAGCACGAGTAATGTGCAATTCTATTGTTTCGTCGAACACTGTACTTTTAAGAAATGTACGGTGATCTTTATATCCCCCTCCCTCCAGTTGAACTTTTATGGCCAGTCACCCTAAACTGGTACGAACCGGCATGAAAATTCAGACAAACAAAGGAGCTCCCTCCCGTCGTTAGGTGCCTTGCAAAACTAAAACATAATTAGGAAACTTGAAAAACTGCCACACATTCAAAGTGTTCCTCGGAGGAATAGCACTTTGTGCCCAGCCCCTTAATGAAAAACATGTGGTAGTTTTCCTGTGTGGCGGTTTTCCGGCAACCCCACCACACTAGGTAAATAATGAAAGTATGTCCCCCACTCCCAACATTCAAACAGTATGTCAAATCGACTTATTAGTATGCCCATGATGACAATCAAAACGCCCATCGTGGACTTTTTTCCGCGTTTATCAACAGTCTCAGAATTTTTTTCCTCTGACTTTTTTACCAAGATTCGATGTCATCAGACCACCTATTCTGCAGTCCCGCGAAGGCATCATAGGCTTCGGACACACGGATCCCTACGAACGCCAGCGTGTGACGTCAGTATGTTGAAACGGAGCTGACAGCTGGATGGCTGCAGTGAGGGAATGAAAGCTAATGAGCATTTCAGTGGCTCTTGCAAAGAAATATAATAAATGATTCATTCTAGGTATTTAACAAATTTAAATAAAAATTATGAAAAAAGACTGGGGTATCTGTTAAAGACAAAAATAAAATTTTCGTCATACACACAAAATGCATTTAAATTTTCAGGTCATAAGTTTTTTTGTCAACATCTTGCACCATCCAGCAGATGTGTGCATTAAAATATATTTGATCTGCGAGATCACGCAAATAGATCACCTGAAATAAAAAAAGTATTTTTTGTTTTTCATGTTTCCTTCTCTGTTTAAGTTCTTAAATTTCGAACAGCAACAATAAAATCACAAATTTTTTCATAAGCTTTTTTTTCGTTTTTCCTTAAACTTTATTTGCGGTGTTTTTGTAGTGAGTCTTCGACATCTTTCAAAACAGTAATTTTTTTCACGTAGAGCTACTAATGTACTACATTCAAATTATGAACTTTTAATGAACGAAATTTTAAAAGAACCAGAAAGGTAACACAATGTCCTTATTCCTTTGCACAACATTGTTAAAAATCAAGGAATTAATGAATATATATATTTGTATAGTCGTTCCCACTTTTCGAACATCAGATGCCTTTGCATTCTGAATTACTGCTATATATGCACTTATATATTAAATGGTTAGTACACTTTTAATACGTGCTTCCATTTTTAAGTTTTTTATTCTTTAAATCAGTAATTTTCAGAACTCTGTTTTCCTACAATAGTCGTTGCGTAGCCGTTTTTTTCCCCTACAATAGTCGCTGTCGTCTTCCGTTAGCTTTCATTTTTAACGTTTTAGTTCTCTCGAATTTTAAAAACTTCAACTTATTTTTTAAGGGATGCAACATTTTCAAGTAGCAATCTATTTTCCTCAGTTATTTTGATACAGGAAGAACAACTGATATCCTCTGATGTTTAATCAACTTCATAACAGTGATCCTGCGTTTCTTGCACACAAATCTTTTTCAGAATTAAAATATCCATCTGATCGAAAGCACTTTCTAAAATCTCTCGTTTGTGCTTTCTGTTACTTCATGGAGTGACACAGTGTCCATTTTGTTGACAGTTCGGCAGATTTAGAACAGACACCGCATTTTGTTTCAGTATTTTTTTTCTCCGGGAGTCGAAGTAGGCGATTTTTTAAATCATCTTCGTAATCGGAAGAATGCAAATGTTTACTGTAAATTCTAGCATTCGCTACATTCATAGAGTCTGACCTATAGCATTTTTTCAGCCGTTCCTTCATCAAATCTGGATTTTTCAAAGGAAATGCATGGTACACAATATACTGACGTTCAGTTTTTTTGTAATGGTTCTTACAAGTAGCCACAACACAACTCGACATTGTTATCAGTATTTCATCATAAACTAACTGAACAATTTCTCAAAACGCAAGTCCTAAGAGCTGAATACTTATCCACGAAAAAGGAAAGGAAAGAATGTAGCGTTCGCTGCAGCTTCACGGTTCCAACCCAGTGATGTCAGAAACAGTCATCTGTCACCGCTGAGGGGATCTGTGGTGGCAAAGTTTTTTCAAAGGAAAGACCCAGCCCTGGTATTCTGCACGAAGGGGAAGCTTTACAGGGGTCTTATGGGCACAATCTTGTGTGTTAAAGAACCTTGCTTTTGACTGCCTCATGGGCCAGCCCCTTCCTTATTCTTTCTACAGCCCTGGAAGTAATTGAGCAATTAACAACTTTCTCCCAGTGCTCACGGACAAAGGACGAATTCGCAGCAAGCAGCCCTGGGCAGTAAGCGTCCGAACTAGGAGGGCTTCTTTTCAATGCCCAAGTGTCAAACCGGTTTTATTGCTGCAAGGTTGGGAACACGCTGATAAGTATCGCTTCACACGCCAAGATTAACACACCACTAGAGGGAGTCATGCAGCAGAGGGTTAAGTTACACAGATTTCGGTCACACACTGTGTGTACGCTGCGAGTAATTTACACCATCCTTGCGAGTAACTGCTGAATATGTGCTAAAACCAGACAGAATGCTACCTAGAGAGGAACCGAAGATTTAACCTTGCGAGTAACCGCTTCAAGTTACTCGAAGTGTTGGTGTTTAAACGAATGTTGTTACTTTGAAGGGAGAGTAAACAAGAGCACACACACAACACACACACACAAAACCCATCACTTTTGCCTAAACAAAAAACCTTTCATCAGGGAAGCAAAGACACCTCCTCTGTCCCTGACTTACTAATACATTGAGGCAGGCTGCTCCCACGCGTAGGTGCAAACACATGAGTGACATACTTTATTTGCTTTAACTCGCTCCCCCCGCCATCTTCGAGTTCCAATCCCACGTCACTCATGAGAGCGAAAAACCGTTTTTTTGCTTTTTGTTTTTTTGCATCGAGGTGCAGAAGTGGCGACGAAATGACAGAATTTACGTGCATGCCCTTCCCACAGAACAACGGACAACCACAGCACCGAACTGCCAGCTTCATGTCGAGACTTCAGGCATCAAGCTAGAGTCAAGCTGCATCCGCGAGGAAGACAATATTATCACATTAATTCATTGTTGAAAAGCAATTGTTTTTAGTAAATACTTTTGCCATGAATTGTTTTAATTTTTTTTCTTTTTTTGCTTTGTCGCCTATTAGAACTCAAAATTGAACAGTCTTAAAAATGTCTTCAAAGCTAAACATCCGGAATTCCGGGTAAGAAAGAAACCCAAACCCGGAACACAAACAGCCCTGAACTTACAAATAAACCAGTTTTGCCGCAAGACAGTTCCTACTAAAACAGTAATGAATGGTCATCTCATGAAAAACAAATATGTAAACTCTAACAGAGCAGCCACAATTCAACAGCTGTGTGTACTTAAGCCAAATCACAACAAATGTATTAGTAATGTCTGATAATCTTAGAACAAATTTAGCATTGGAACCATACAATGCTGAAAGAACGACACTAGAAAAGGTCACTGCCATGTTGATGTGTTGGCTTGCATGTAGAGGAAACATTTCTTTTTAAATTTTAGGATACCTAACTGAAATTAGGATAAATATTATGTTTTCTTCATTTTCAATTGGGATCTCTCTCACTTCCACCTATGAGTAAGCTGTTGTGCTCTGTGAAACCCTGTGTGACAACATAACTGGTAAGGGTTGGAAAGGGGCAGGTAGTGACTGGAGGAGCAGGAAACTGTGTGAGGTAACTATCCACCTTTATTTGCTTGGATAAGCATAGGGAGCTAAACAGAGGTCAGTCTATTTCTAGACATTTTTAAAGCATTTCAGAAAATATGACTGTGGCTCTCACAAGAAGAATGTAGAAAGCAGTTTGAGCATTAAAACACTGGGTGAGAAAGCACAGTGCATTTGGAATAATTATTATAGCTCTTTAAATTTTAAAACCAAATTTAACAGCCAAGCAGAAGAAATGATGTACTGGGGTGCAGTGTACAATTTTAAATGGCAATTTTACAGTCATCTAAGTGTGGCTCTTGTGTTATTTATCCCCTTTCCCCTCACATAAAATTCATAGTGTGTAGAGCCAATGTTTTAATATACCATTTAATTTTCCAGTTTTATTTTGTTTCTTCATTTAAAAAAATACTCCAAAACTGTGTGACACATTTTAGCCTGCAAAACTCGTAAGAGCTTATAAAAAAAACAAGCATTGTACTGAAAGTAATGCAAAAGTGGGCATACCTTTTTTATTAACTGACAGAGGTCATTTAAATTGCACATATTGGTAGAGTAACTCTTTCTCAATACAAAGGTATTATTCGACATAGTCTCCATCACAAGCAATGCATTTGCGTCATCGTTGAATCCAACTCTCAAATCCTCTTTTGAAAAAATTCAGGTGTGGACTGTTGTACCCACTTTATTCTTGCCTGTGTCATCAAATCATTTGTCCCCGGAGACTGTCCTTCATTGGACCAAACAGGTGGAAGTCGTAGGATGTCAGATCTGGAATGTATGGTGGATGGGAGGATAACCAACCAGCCTAATTTGCTGATTGCCTGATTTGTTGCCAAAGATGTGTGTGGTCTTGCATTGTCATGGTGAATGTGGATCCTTTTCAGAACCTTGTTCGGTCTCTTACTCCTTATGGCTTCTCTAAGCTTCTTTAGTGTCTCAATGTACCAATCACTGGTCATGGTACAGCCACGTTCAAGAAAGTCAAGGAGAATGACACCCTTTTCATCCCAAAAAACAGTCACCATGACTTTCAGTGCTGATCGCTGGCTTTTGAACGTCTTAAGCCTTGCTTGGTGAAGAGGTGTGACGCCATTTCATGGATTGATTCATTTCCGGATCCTAAAGATATGCCCACATTTCATCCCTTGTCACCAGATCGGAAAAAAATGTGTCTTAATTGGCTTCAAATGCTTCCAGCAGATCAGAGCAGACTTCCATCCTTATCTCCTTCAAATCAGGTGTCAACTGCTGAGGTACCCACTTAGCACACACTTTCCAATACCCTAAGTCTTCCACCATCTTTTGTATAGCATCGTGACCACAGTCCAGTTGTGCAACAAACTCGTGGATTGTGACTTGTATTTCCGGGCGAATTAATTCATCCACTCGCTGACGATTTGTGTTAGTGATCGCAGCTGATCGTCTCCCACTGCATGGCTTATCTTCAATGCTGATTTCCCTTTCTTTAAACTTCATCCATCTGTGCACATTGCTCTTGTCAATGGTGTCATCTCCATAAACATTCTGTAGCCTTCTGTGGATGTCAGATAGCCTGCACCCTTCCTTCATCAAGAACTCAGTGATGGCACATTGCTTCTGCTTGGAATCTATTATTTACCTGCAATGAAGAAAAAGGGTTACTATAGAGGAAGAGTTTATAAAAATGTGCAATTTGAACAACCTCTGTCTGTTAATAAAAAAGTTATGCCCACTTTTGCATTACTTTTGGTACAACCTTCGTACAATGCACCTTTGTTCTAATAGTGAAACTGTGGCACTTTAAAATAGAGAAACAGCTTCATCATTACACCAAACGAAAATTTGATGTCCCCAAATTGCATCCCATTGTTCATATGGTAGTGGTCAGTTATGATAATGCAATCATGGCAGCACTTTTCATGCTTGAAATGCTGTGTAAGTGTGTTTCACAATGAGCACAAAAAATATTCTACAAAAAAAAAAAAAAAAAAAAAAAAAAAAAAAGGAGGAAAAAAAAAAAGAGCCATGTTTTTCAGAATTGCATCATGCTTAATTAATTTACTGAAAGATTGTTAAAATGAAAATGCCGACTGCTTTTGAATTAAGATTAAATTCACTGTTACACTTCAACAGTAGTAAAAGTGAAAATACCACTGCATTTACACATGGACATGACATCTATATATGGACATGGGGATGCACTGACACAACTACAGAACACGCACACATTAATAAAAGCAACTCGATTAAGTTGATAACTTACGGGCTTGTCATGGCCAGGAGGAACAGTGACAAAAGGTCCGTTGCAGCTAATAAGTTTCTTCATAAACTGGAAATATTCTACACAAAATTGATTTCGATTGTGCATGAACTTAATATTTTGCCTTCTAACACTTCTCTCAATAGCGACAGGCATTTGAACCACACATTGCTTGTTGTCAGCTGCAAAAACATAACGAAACTAGCATTACTTAGTTTGCAATACTAATTTCAGAAACTAAAAATACAACTTACACATAACAACACAATAAGTTAAACAATATTTGAAGTTTACAATTTGCCAGTTTAACAGACCACATCCAAAACTTTTACACTTAAGGAAGGCAAGTAAAGTGTTAATTTCATCATTTGGTTTAAGACATAGGAAAGCACCACACCTGCTTGATGTGATCATGAGTGCAAGTTGTGAGATGTAGCCAAGACTGAAAATATTTTGAATATCCTCCCACCACCATGCGCACTCAGATATAAACACAATATACATTAAATATTACAGTATATGTGGTTAAAATTCATTATTAAATCAAAAGCGCATAAAACGACCAAACATTAATGCATATACATGTAAACAAAATTTGATGTCCATGCAAATTGTATTCAGAAAGTTAAATTTGATTATTAGGTAGGAACTACCAGTTGAAATTTAACAAATCTCCAAAATTCCTTATCTTGCAAAAGAAAAAAAAAAAAAAAAAGATCTTGCATAATACTCAAATCCAATCCACATATTTGCTGCTTATACAGCATTTTAAGCACATAATAGAAATATGTTAACCAAATTATTGAAATTGAAATAATTAATACATAACATACCATGGAAGATGTTTCAAATAATCTTTAGTAAATTCTGTTGAATCAAAATAAGTGTTGCACACTTTTAAAAGAGTCATTTAAATTGTAAAATTGCATAAGGATAAAAAAAAAAAATTATAATCAAGATTATGCAAGTCCAACTGTAGTTGTGTACACAGAGAGCTCGTTTCATTAATTCACTTCACCATGATCACAGTTTTATAGTAACCATCACAAATTTTCATAGGTGAATTATTTCTTAAAAAACAACAACTTGTTATTGTGGCACACTTGGATTTTTTAACAGGCAAATTCTCAGCAGCACCTTGTGGTACAGGTCATTTTCTTGTATGCTGGACAGGAGTACTTGATGCACCTTTTTTTGAATCAGTAGGTTTGACAAGTGCAAGAGTAGTTGATGTACTTTCTTTTGAAGCAATATGTTTGGCAATGGAATTACTAGGACACAACTGCTTTGTTAAGCAAGTGGGAACATCTGTTGTTTTCTTAGTAATTGCACATTGAGAAATATTTGAGACTTTATTTCCTTTTGTTGATAGGAATTCCTTGTAAGAGGCATAGGCGGAATGAATTGCACTACACATCTGCGTAGTGGGTTTTAATTCTACAGATTTTATCTTCTTTCTTCATAAGCAGTATTTCACAATAGAAACAGCCTCATAATTTTCCACAGTGAGACAACTTCTATCATCTGTAATAATGTCATCCATGATATTAAATGTCCCTTCAACCAGAGGACCAGAAAAGGTAGACAATAGAGCTCTCACAAAGATTCCTAAATATTTATACCTAATAGTAACACCATCACTCTCCTTCAAATCAAAAATATGTGACCACCAATCACAATCTATCCTTGAACTATCAAAGACAGATTCCTGTGGCTTCCAACTCTGTTATAGCATTATCAAGTGAATACCTTTGAACCTCTTCTAAAAGAAAGCTCCTATCTGAATCATTAATTACTTGAGGCAAGCACTCGCTTAATTTGTCAAATGCTGATAAAGTTGTGTTGCATCTCCGCTGCTTTGGATGCAGTACTGAAAGCCAAATCAACACTTTATTATTGAGCGGCAAGTTTTTAATCATATATATATTGCAGTATTTTGATATGCATGTCTTAAATTTTTATAAAATGCAGAGATCCAATTAACTTTCTTCTTTTGCAACTCTTGTGCTTCTGAGTAAGCAAACTTTCCAACACTCAAATATTTATCAGCAAGTTGTATTTCTGTATTTTTGACATCAACACTCAGAAGTTCAATCACACTGCTCTCTGGAATAAATTCAACTTTGATGAATAATGACAAAAATTCCTTGCACAGGACAAACATTTCATAGTGGATTCGGTGCATCATAGGTGCCTCACACTGAAACATTTTTATGAATGAATGAAACTTGGACAATATACCTCTGTAAAAGTTCAGGAACGAGAATTTTTCCTGGAGGTGGATCAGAGAAAGCAAAATTCTGTCTTTTCGTACTTTACCAGCTTCTGTCTGTTTTTGTTTTGCAAGATGGGACTGAATTACACGTACGCGGCTGCGCTGATCATCAGACACTTTTCGAGTCTTGTAAATATTACTCAAAAGGGCATCTACACTTCCACTCTTCTGTTCCTCATTTGACAAAAAGCTATAATAATACACAATCAAAGCATCACGTAACTCATGGAGTCTGTCGCAAGTGGTTAACATCTGCAGAAAACGCGTTTCAGTGGGCCTTAAAATTTGCTTCGCTGAACTTGAATTTAGCAAAACTTGTACTTCAGAGAATAGCTGTTTGGCCTTGGGAGAATCCTGAATGTCATAATAAACATCGCTTGTAAAACACTCAATAAACGTATTGAATTTCTGAAAAAATTGTTTTGCAGAATTATGCACTATATGCAAAACATCTACATGAATATCCAGAAGATTTGGGGTTTCCCTTCTCATTAAAGTCTCCACTCCGTCCCTACATCCCCGCATCGTGTTGCAGTTATCCATTAGACAACTTATCACTTGCGTGAAGGCTAAGTAATTTTCTGAAAGAAGTTCCTTCACCTTTTGGAAAATGTTGACAGCTGTGGCAACATTTTCTTTTTTTGATCCAAGAAGATCTGCGACTGTTTTCTTTTGCTCCTTATCATAGAATCGTACCATCACATTGATGATCTTGTCCATTGCATTATTCGTAGCTTCATCTATGTTCAAGGAGAAAAAAATTCCCTTCAACTGTTGGACTAACTCCTTTCTTATGCACTTTGCAGTACCATCTGTATTGATGTAGTTTGCAGTCGTCCTGGACATTTTCAATTTAGAAAGTGCTAACTTATCACCTGCAAGATGCTTAGATAGCTTAACTAACTGTGGTGCCAAATTGAATGGCAGCGTGTTTTCGCATAAAAATGCAGTCAGAACCGCTTTCTAATGAGCAATTCTATCTGATATTGATGCTTTGGCCTGAACAGGATCGACTCCAGGCAATGTTTGTTTATGCTGCTGTGCTCGTACACACTTTTGATGATCAGCATCCTTACTGTGTCTGAACAGCACTTTTTTACCATTGCTTCCATAGTTTAACTTTCTGCTGCAGAAAACACAAAAGCTAAATAACGGCACCAAGAACCAAATTTGACGTCATGGGAATCAGTCTCATCTGACCAGTCCAATTGCCACTTATTTTTAACACTGCTATCGTTCAAAGCCGATATATTTTTTGAATCTATGAATTCGATAGCTGACTGCATGTTGAAAAAAAGGAATCACAAATTTATCAATACTTGGTTAATTTCGCATACGTAAATTAATATTGAAATGCGTATGCATACACGCGTAAAATATGGCAAGATCGACTGGTACGATTCATTCCAAAGATTAGCTGTGACCTATGGCGGAAGAGCCAGTGGTGTCTCCACCTAATACAAGCTCAATGGGTGAACCGGTTATGGTGTGTGACGTACACGTAGCGAAGAGAAAGCCAGGGACAGGTGAAGTTGGGTGGGGTTTATGACGTAGGCGAGGATCGGCGTAGAACCTCCAAGAGAGTTGCTCTTCCATTCCTCTTCGACCAGAATGCCCCTCTTACCCAGAATGCATCAGGCACCACTGCTACTCTGAGTTTACGATAAACAAGGTACTACGGTACGAGCGTGGTTGCTGATGGCGTACTTACTTTCCGGAGTAGATCGTATAGATAGAAAGGGAAAAATGAAAAATACATATTTGGAAATTTTATTTTTACTGATATTTTCTTCCGTCCCGCTTCCGTCTTCGGATATTTTCAAAAGACAGAATTCTGTCCTCTGGATGGAAAACTTGCACCCATGGATGTGATGGGAAGTATAAAAGATAGTGTCTTTGATTATTAGGTAGGAACTAATGCAATGCAAGAGGTAAATGCTTCATGAAATATAATATAACTTACACTATCAATTCAACAATATTACCATAGCACTACTTTAAACATATCAATACAATGGTGGTGTCATTAGGTCTAAAATAGGTTTAAATAAAATGCAGTTTGCTGAAAGTTTCCATATTTCAAATCTTAAAAAAAAAAAAAAAAAAAAAAAAGAAACCCTTTAAAGATACACATTCTAATACAATGTGAAAGAATAAATTTGGAAACAATTTAAAAGACATATTTCAAAAAAAGAAACAGAAAAGTGAAATGCTTAATACCTGTAAAAGTACAAGGATTTATGGAAGAACAACACACTGTAATCATAACATATTTTACAGTCAACATTATACATTACAAGAAGGGTTTGCAATCTATACATGGAAGCAGATGGCCCTGTAAAAACAGTTAAGTTTGAAAGAAATCGTGTTTGTTTGTTTTTTAATCTGATTTATAATTTAAATAAGATTTTTTTTATTTAAATTAACTGTTGTGTTTCACTTCAACTTTAAAATATCTCTTTATTCTCCAACATAAACATGAAACAACATTTTCCATGATGAACTTTATGGTATGTATTTTTAAAATTTACGTAGCACTGAATTCATAACAAATAATGAATGAGAATGCAATAAGAAGAAAATGGCATTTCTTAATGTCCTGCATTATGTTTACTCTACTGATTTATGTCTATTCAACACCTCAATGATGTTTTGTATATAAAAAAGATTTATTTTTCATACATTTAAAAATAAATCTGAATGTGCACAACATGCATAAAAGAGAAAAAGTGTGAGTCATTAAACTATTTTATGTAGTTTAAAATTTTTACAACTTATCCATTAAATTTGAATCATAGAAGCCTCAAATAACAGCATATTGATTGAAAAACATGAATTCCAGAATAAATTTTAATGATTTTTTTTTAAAAAGCAAGTGATGAGAGAAACTATTTGTTCAGCAGTTTGAACAAAAGTACAAGTTTCCCTGCTTTTCGAGTTCCTACCTATTTCTTAACTTAGAATGCACAAAGTTAAACGTTGAGAAACTTTTTTCAATTCCAGCCAAAGCACATGTTGCTGTTTGTAATTGCAAAACATTTTCCAGTCCTTTTTTTTTTTTTTTGCTACGGACTCTTTCAATATGGAAAAGAAATTCCACCAGTAAAATTTACTGCAAGCTGCACATTTTCTTCCATAATCGTTTCAAAGAAGGGTGCCAGAAGCTTATTGAGAATAATCAGGAATGTGTCTCTGTATTTTTTACTGGCAAATTGTAAAGCCACTTCTTTCTCAGGCATAATTGTCACATTTAGAGGTGTAATTAGGCATTTCTATGCCCAGAGCAAACCACAAAATATTGTGCCCACACATCTGTCTTTTTTTCTTTTGTTCTTTTGTTTCGGGGTTTAGTGCTCACTGTGAGCAACTCCATGGACCACAGCAGTTTCCTGTCCGAACTTTAGGGGTCCTGGTTCCAGGGGCCCAAAATAAGGGACATCTGCCTCTAACCATGTGTCCAACGTGAATTCGGGCTCGAATCCCAAAGCATGAATGGTGTGTTTTGTCCTACAGCACTGGCTCTCTCCCATAACTGGAGTAAGTGGTTTTAAATTAGACATGCAACTACTTATAGCCCATTGAGTAAGTTGCTCACAGTGGTCGTTAAACTCCTAAGGAACAACAACAAAAGTCAAACTTTGACTATTTTTGCAGCTTTTGCCAACTAGTTTGGACCTTTGGTATCTGCAACAGCAGTAATGATAGAATAGCCCCCAGAAAACCCTCAGTAATGTGAATGGCATCATTATCTTCCAATGTATATACAAGAGTGTGTCTTCATTTCTGAATGTGAACAACTAACAACCATGCACATTTTGAAAAATAAATGTGAATTTTAGTTGCCATAACTGCCGAAACTGGTAAAACATATTATATGCAATTTCTGTAAATGTGCAAGTGACAAAGTACAGCACGAAAAAATTTTTACTAGAAACTGGTGCAAAAGTTTCAATTCTAATTTCAATCGGATTGTAAGCAATGAGTTTTGCACCTGGGACAGCTGCCCCACCCGCCCCACTCTAGTTACGCCTCTGGTCAGACCAGAGGCGTAACTAATGTTTTTGCTTGAAAGTGAAGATCAAACAGAAAGACCAAAAATAATTTGAAGATAAAGCTTGACCATATCTTTTATGAAACAACTTCAATTTCTTTTCACCTAAAATGTCATTTAATATGATTTCCAACTTTTCCACACAACTGCCTCAGAAGTTCTGCAATCATTTCTCTGGACTATCTATTGGCTGTTGGTTGATTTATTGCCAATAAATCATCTGCAGTTTTCTTTATATCCAAATTAATTACCTTTTTTTCTGATTTTAAATTCAATATCGCCATCTTTATTGCTCATCTCTATTGGGCAGTTATTGATGTAACTTCTTAAACAGCTGCACACAAAATTCCAGCATACACTTAGAGGCAATACAAGAGCTAATCCACCGCTTGTTTACATGCCGCTCATTCAAAAAAAAAAAAAAAAAAAAAAAAAAAAAAAAAATCAAGATTTCTGAAATACTTCACAGTTTGTGTAACCTGCTCTTTGATGTTTGAAATCTGTAGGTCTTCTGCTAGAAGGTTTAAAATGTGAGCTGCATATTTCACAACCATACGCGATAACATTTTTTCTCATTTTTGTCATATTTGAAGCATCGTCCATTACAAAACTCCCAATTTTACACAGGAATTTTTTATTTTACTGATTTTAAACTGCATACACATGTTTTCAAGGTAATTCATTGTGGGGCTACCAGAAGTGTCAAAACAATGTCACCTAAATAGACATTACCATCTCAAGTTGTTCAAAGAACAAACAACTCATTCATTGAGGACATTGGACTACCATCTATGCTCATGCAGACTATTTTATCTTTTAAAGACTGACATTTCTTCATTTCATTATCAAAAACCTCATCTAACAAATAACCTGCTGTATCCTGTTGTGTTGGTGACCTTAGTGAAATAGAACCTTAGTGAAATATCAAATGGAGAATTTGAAGAGCAGCTCATTTATACGGTTTGCAGATCAAACATTTTCTTCTGTTCAGCTGAGGTTATTGTCACAAATGAATCCATTTTCAATTTTTTAAAACCTTTTTTCTGGTGTCGCAACTTTAGTGGTTGCTTTGGGTACTAATGGCAGTTTTTTTTTTATGTTAGGATTACCTGGTAGGTGAAGCATCATAAACTTCAGCATATCTTAAATTTGTTGAAATGCTCAGTTGAGGGACATCAAAACTTCCTTTGTATTTAATGAACACAGTGAGCAAATTGTTTTTTATGTGTGCAACAAGTCCCTGGATCTCTTTTAAACACAGTTTGCACTTAGCATGTGTAACCTTTTACACAGTTTTAATTTCTTCAAAATAGTTCCAAACAATATCTTTTTCCCCCTTTCAACCAAGCGGACTCTTCAACACTTGTCCTAAAATGCGCTAAGTACTGAAACCCTTAACCATAAAGTACACTTACAACAGGAAACTAACTGAAAATGGTACTTTCAAAACTGGCATTGGCTCCTGTCTATCTGTTCTTTATCACCCTCTACTACCACCCGCTGAGATAATCCTCCTGTTGAGTTCATGTACAAGAAAGGGAACCCAGGCGAATGTTAAAAGGTCAGATTCCTTTTGCACTGACAAACCCAACTTATAACCTCAATAAATGGAGATTAGTGGTCCTGAGAGCCTGGGACTTTATAATCTCATGGGAAAGGCATAAATCTCACTTTTGAAGTTTTAAAATTATTATTATTATTATTATTACTTTTTTTTTTTTTTTGCCTTTATGGTCACCATTAGAACTGGCACAAAGAAAAATTCTTTGTAAAAAGCAACACATTTACAACAAATAATACAATAATCATTTCAAAAGTTTTGCACACTGTGGGTTATCTCTTAAAAAATGAATTTATTTTACAACATACCTTTACAGGACTTCAAAGAAATCTCCATGTTTCTTTATGACAGCGGCCCAATATTTGGGCAAGTATTGGGTTCCAGTCAGGACACCTACCATTGTTGAGGCGTCTGATTACTTGGGTCACCTCATTAAAAACATTCTGAATCGTACTGAATCGTTTCCCGCAGAGTGGCTTCTTCAGTTTTGGGAACAAGTTATATAGTCTGGTGGGCTTATGTCAGGACTGTATGGAGTGTGGGGAAGCAATTATCACCCATACTTTTCCAGAACATCTCTTACTGTACAGGCAACACGTAGCCTCGTGTTGTTGTGCAAAATGACTCCAGCTTCGAGCATGTTGGGCCTTTTTTGGTGAATCTTTGGGCGCAAAACAGTTTGCAGAAACCTTCTGTAGTATTCTGCTGTTACAGTGGTCACCTTGGGCACTCTGTATGTTGCTATCACTCCAACCTTGTCATAGGCCATAATCATCATCAGCTTAACCTTCAATTGTTAGGCCATCAAATTCTTTCTGGAGAGGTGATTCTGGATGTTTCCACTGAGCGGACCGAGATTTCAGTTCGTTTAAAAGCTCACATCCAGGTTTTGTCTATAGCAACAGTTCTGTCCAAAAACTGCTAGCATTCTGTCTTATACCACTGAAGCAATTCTTCTGCGATCCCTTTGCTAACTGCTCTTCACTCAGATTATGTGGAACCCAATTTGCAGCCATTTTTCTCTTTCGTAATTTTTCAGTTAGGATTCTAAAAACCAAAAATGTAATCATGTTTGCTTCATATGCAATCTCTTCACAAGTTTTCTGACAATATTCTTCAAAATTGCAGTTGACAATAACCACAGAAGTGTCATCCGTTGCATCTGATGGCTGGTAGCTTCTTGAGTCATCTTCGGTGCCTTCCCGACCTTTCTGGAAATGAGAAACCCACCATGACACTGTGCTACGATCCACTACACTAACGCCACAAATTTCACAAAAAAGCTTTATGAATTTCGGTACAGGATTTTCCTCACAAAGTTTCAATTCTAATGTAGGTTTGGTCATCACTACGCGAGATCTGACCTGACACACTTTCTTCCTCCATTTCCAGGCACAATTTTCGGAACAGGAACAAATTAGCCAGCCAACATAGACACAAAGTCTATACTGAAGTCTGACTCACAACTGGTGCAACGATTAGGGCAACGGCATAATCCTACGGGCAGCACCAACACATTGTGGAAAACTTTTGAAATGGCCTACATATTTTAACTTTTACAATATAAAATTATCGAATTCAAAACAAAATGACATGGTTTTAAAAGACATTGCTTCAAACACAGTATTTTTGTTTTGTTTTGTTGTTGTATTTGCTAGAATATCAAATCAAGTTTCCTCTTGTGTTGGTTTCTTCACAGCATTCACTTTCCATTTCTTAATTATCACTTTCTTCTTTTTTTTTTTATTCCCTTACATGACAATAACTTATCTATCATGCAGAAAGAACTTTCAGCCCAAGGACTATGAATGCATGACATCAAAACTTTCACTATTTTATAGAACTTTGAGAATAAGAAAATGAATATTTTGAACAACATGCATCAATTCTTACAAATTTTTCAACTTTGTCACTTTCATTTTCAGAAAATTTCCCCTTACTTATTAAGTTTGAATGCAATCATTTACAAGAGAAAGTAACATTTGACAACAACACAAGATAGGGAGAACATCGCGGAGGGAAAAAAAAATTACAATTATCGGGAAAATCTTTGTTTCATCTAACTTCTGTTTTTGGAAATGGTCAACCCTTTTAAGCTGAAATGAAATTTTATGGAATAAAAGGATATCTAACAACAACACAGGGAAGAAGGAACAATATGAGAGAAAAAAATATGATTATGGAAGAAATCTTCACTCTGTCTTTCAATTTTCGAAAGACGCAATTCCGTCCTCAAATGGAAAATGAATCCCTCACCACCATCACTAATCACCCCAAAATTTCTGTTCAGTTGTGCATTAATCTCCAGAAGGCCTCAAATGATGATAAAAATAATGGAATTCCTTGAATTCATGGAAGAACCACGTGCCTAAAAACTGCAGGGAAATCTTCGTGCCGTCTAAAATTCCATCTTCAGAAATCATTGCCCACAGTTTCCTGCTGAAATACAAACATTTATGCAATAAAATGATATTCAACAATACTGGATAGAGGCAACATTGTGAGAAAAAAGAAATCACGGTTACAGGGAAAATCTTCACTACCTTTGTAACTTCCATTTTTAAAAGATGAAATACCATTCCCAGATGGAAAATAACCCCTCCACACACACACCCCCTAAGCCCATCAAAATTTCTCTCCATTTCTGCATCGATCTTAAGCATAACCCAAATGATGAAAAAAATAAAAAGGAATTCCGCGAATCTGTGGAAGAATCTCGTGCATGTTTATAGAACTGCACCCCCTCCCACACACACACACTCAATAGTTGGAAGGCTCCACAGACAACTTTTGCAATTTTCAGTATGGACAGTTGCTGAGACCTTGAGCATCAGATGATGAAAACACTTCATGATGGAAGTGAAAGGCCTAAGCCAATCTTGAGGTTTAGCTGATGGGAGTCGGGGCTGAGAGTGAAGTAAAAGTGTTTTTATTGTTCATTCTTAATATTCTGAGTTTTAAATAGCTAATGAATTTCTTGCTCTTAATTATTTTTAGTAGAATAGTAAAGCTGTAAGTTCATATGTAAAAAATGTATTGAAAAATAATACTTCATTCATTACCGTGGGGTTTTCAATAACAAAAGGTATGCAAATACCTTAAGTTATGAAGTTTTAAAGTATACATATATATCATCATCATCATCATTGTCAACCATTATCAATCCACTGCTGGACGAAGGTCTCCCCAAGTTTCCTCCACAACGGTCTGTCTTGTGCCAGTCTCCTCCATGTCACTCCCGCATACTTTCGAATTTCATCCACCCATCTTCCATGTGGTCTTCTTCTGGGTCTTTTCCTGTCCCTTGGAATCCAATCTAAAATTTCGGCGGTCCATCGGTGATCTGTCCTTCTGGCAGTATGTCCAGCCCATTGCCATTTCAGGGATTTAACTCTGATCATGATGTCTTCCACTCTTGTCATTTTTCGGATCCACGTGTTCCTCTTCTTATCTCTCCTGGTTACACCAAGCATGCACCTCTCCATGGCTCTTTGAGTTGTCTGCAGCCTTTGTATGTCTCTTTTAGCTAAGGTCCACGTCTCTGCACCATACGTAAGCACTGGAAGGATGCATTGATCAAACACTTTTCTTTTAAGACATAATGGCATATTGCTCTTGAAAATTATGCTGTTTCTTCCAAAAGCTCTCCAGGCAAGTTTTGTACGCCGATTAATTTCTTCACCAATGTGACCCTCACTTGATATCTGCTGTCCAAGATAAACGTACGTGTCTGTTATCTCCAGCTTTTCTCCATCAATCGATAAATCTTCATTTCTTGTAAAAGCATTGTACATCACTTTTGTCTTCTGAAAGTTCATTTTTAATCCCACTTCTTTACTCTTGTCAGCAAGTTCCTGGATCATACTCTGTAGCTCTGATGGGGTAGTTGCAAAAATGACTATGTCATCAGCAAAACGAAGGTGGGTTAGATAATCTCCATTAATCTTTATCCCTTTGTTTTCCCAGTTCAGTGATTGAAAGACATTTTCCAATGTGGCATTAAAGAGCTTCGGAGATATGGTGTCACCTTGTCTCACTCCTTTTCCAATTTTTATGTGTGTTGTATTTTCAAACAGCCGAATCTTTGCACTTGCATTTTCATAGATGTTATTAATAATATTAATGTATGCATCTTCAATACCGCAGGATTTCAGAGCCATTGCAACTGCTGATGGTTTCACCGAATCAAAGGCTTTTTCATAATCGATAAAAGCCATGCACAATGGAAGTTCATATTCCCTCGCTCTTTCAATTAGTTCTCTCAGCACATGGATATGATCTATTGTGCTGTAGCCACTCCTGAATCCAGCTTGTTCTCTCGGTTGAGCCATGTCCAGTGTTACCTTCAAGCGGTGTGAAAGAACTTTAGTGAAGATTTTATAAACTACTGATAGGAGGCTGATAGGTCTGTAGTTTCCGAGATCCTCAATGTCACCTTTTCTTATGTAGCAGGATCATTGTAGCGGTGTTCCAATCCTCAGGAATCTTTCCTTCATTAAGGCATCGAGTGAAAATTTGGGCGAGTACTGTTTCGATTTCTCCACTTGCTTCTTGTATGATGTCTACAGTAATTCCATCTTCTCCTGGAGCTTTTCCCCGCTTCATGTTCTTGATTGCATGTGCAACTTCTGCTGGAAGGACTGGAGGAACTCTGGTACTGGTATCTTTCATGATGTCTGGAGTGCATGTATCATCCCTTTCATATAATTTGGAGTAGAAATCTTTCACTCTTGTCAAAATTTCGCCTCTATTTCTTGTTACAGAACCATCTTCTTTTCTCAGTGCCATAATCTGTTTTCTTCCCTTACTGAGATGTCCCTTTGCTATCTTTAGGCTTTGGTTGTTTTCAATTGCTTTCCTCACTAGTTCACAGTTGAATTTTCTTACGTCTTCAGTGATACTTTTTCTTACTGTCTTGCATAGCTCTATATATTCCACTTTGGAAGTCACATCTTCTTTAGTTGTCCTCATCTCTCTTCTTTTTTGCATCAACATTTTCGTTTTTCCTGATAATTTATTTACATGCAACTTGTTCTTAGACCCAGCTAATTTTGTTGCTGTTTGCATAAGAGCTTTGGTTACTTTTCTGTTAACTTCAGAGATGTCCACTTCTTCCGATGTTAGGCCTTCTAAAGCAGAGAACCTGTTCTTCAGTTCCAACTTGAAGGTATTATGGTGTTTTTTAAGGTTGGTTATGTCAATAGATTTTGTTTGTCTTATGAGCTTGCCACGTTCAAGTTTAGTGTTGAGGTGCATCTTACATCTCACCAATCTATGGTCACTACCTGTGTTGAACTTGTTTAGCACACTGCAGTCTTCTATGACGAATTTTTTGTTACACATAATAAAATCAATTTCACTTGTCGTCCCATTTGGATGTCTCCATGTCCATTTCCTGTGTGGCTTTTTCTTGAAGAAGGAGTTCAAGATGAAAAACCCTACTGCCTCTGCAAACTCAACGAGAGTATTTCCACGCTGGTTTCTGTTGCCGTGACCGAATTTACCTACTGAAGTTTCATTCTGTTGCCGTTGCCCTATTTTTGCATTGAAATCTCCCATAATTATTTTCAAGTGCTGCTTACCTTTATTATTTAGATGACAAATTTCCTCATAAAATTCTTCAATTTCTTTTTCAGGATGACTTGTGGTGGGTGCATAAGTTTGAATAATCTGAGCCTGGTATCTTTTCGAGAGTTGGATAACAAGTCGTGCAGCTCTGTCAGAGGAACTTTCAACTTCTACAACTTTATCCTTCAGTTTCTTGTTTATTATAAATCCAACACCACTAGTTCTGCCAGTATCTGTCCCACGATAGTAGAAGAGATGTCCACTTTTCAGTTCAATGAGATCTTCTCCTTTTCTCCTTACCTCACTTAGCCCCACGATGTCCCACTTGATCCTTTGTAGTTCCTCTTCCAATTCAAGAAGCCTTGAATCAGAAGATAGGGAGCGTCCATTGTACGTAGCCAAGGTCAGCATCAGATGGCAGCCTAGTCCGGTCCTCCGGGGATTCTTAGCACCCTCTGCCTTCATGTCGCACTGGCCACTGCCTTGGCCAGGTACATTCCAGCTGCCGGAGACTGAGGGCCAAGATTTAAGTTGTGGAATCATTTTGGAGGGGTTTGGCCATAACTCACCACGCTGGCCAAGCGGGTTGGTGAGTGTGGGATAGCATTTCCTCTAATCCCGATGGTATAGTTATACCGCTATTGGCGGTCGTCAGAGCCCCTTTAGTGGGAACAGGATGCACCACGAGAAGGCGGGGTTGACATTTGTCAAGGAGAGGCTGTGATGTTACGCATCACCTGACCTTACATCCCATACATATATATACAGGGTGGGAAATTAGAAAAATATCCTAGGAGCAAAATGGTTCCTATAGCTGAAATTCTAGGAGCCGTTCCTTGCTGTGCTCCCCAGCCAGCCCAGCAAGGAACTGGCTCCAGTGGTAGCACATTCCCCACCTTGTTCAACTATGGAACTAGATAAAAAAATCGGAAAACTATCTTCACGAATTCTTAATAAAACTGGCTGAAATCTTTATACACAGGATAAGTAGATAACAGAAGCCCACCCTGAAAATTTCATGTGAATCGGTAAAATACTTTCTTAATTACCCACGAAAATTTTTATTAAGAACCGTATTTTTCAGCATATAATTTGCAGACGGAAAAATTCAGCGTGATAGAAAAAAAGTCGGTGTATAATCCGCAGACAAAATTCATAGTAAAAGTAAAAAAAAACATGTAATCCACAACAGAGTTTCACAATATATAGTACAAAAAAGTAATCGCCAATATTTTCACCAACACTTTTTTTCTCCATCGCCAAAACGATTTCTTTTTCGCAAATTGCAAAGAATGCGATCGGCAGCGCAACCCCCTCCGTATTCATAAGGCGTAGGCGCACAATTTTTTTTTTTTGAATTGAAGGTTTAACGACCACCGTAAGCAACTCAATGGGCTATAAGCACTCGCCCGTCCCTAATTTAGCTCCACTGGTTCCAGGGAAGAAAGAGAGCCAGTACAGTGCCATAAGACAAAACACAAAATTTTGTTAGTGACCTGATCGTAGCTCCCGTTACGCAATTTTTGGATGGCTTCAGAAATCCGGAATTTTCATAAATCTGGCACTCGTCCGGTCCCGTTGATGCCGGATTTTCGAGGTTTTACTGTATAAATATACTTTCTTTCCATTTAATGAGTTTAAAAAACTTATAAAATCGTGAATTTTTTTGAAAATTTAAAAAAGTTAGTTACGATACCCCGCAACTTTCAAACGGTTGTGATATGTATTTTTAATTTCTGTGGCAATCGCGCTGTAACGCTGAGTAATGTTTAAAATTACATCAACAACTGAAACACTGGTTTTCAGATCGTAAATAATTTGTAATAGTGTCGAAGTTCTCCAGTCTTGGAGCTGAAAGGAAAATAAACAAGTGGTGTTGGAAATTCGGGAAGAGTGTGTGTGTGTGGGGTGACATCGTGGGTCAGAGCAGCACGTCTCAATGTTTTATGGAATGGAAACCGCACTCCGCTATTCAAGGTCAACGCGCTTTGCTCTAGTTTCCTCCTCTTCACTTTTACAAAGCAGCAATCCCTTCCCAGAGAGGAAATGTCTACCCACATACACACAGACATTTTTGCCAAAGCCAAGGGGCAAGCGGAGATATGTTGATGGAGTGACACTGCATATTATCTTCGAACACGTGGCGGCATTCTTAAAGCTTCACTTTGAAGTTTACGGGGGATGGGGGCTCTGTATTATCTGCACCGTCGTATAATCGGCAGTGTCTAGAATTTGAACTTTCAGGAACAGATAATCCGCGGATTATGTGCCGGAAAATACGGCACTTTTATGCACAACAAATTCTTAATAAAAATTTCCATGCCTAATTTAAAATGTATTTAACCAATTTAGGAGCAGTTTGGAGGGCCTTTCGTATAAATGATTTATGGTGTTTGTAAAAAATTCTACCAGTTACGTGGAAAATTCACATAGATACTTTTTTTTTTTTTTTTTTTTGACAGGCTGTTTAGTTAGAATGGCAGGAAATGCCAAACACCCCATCTCCCATGCTGATACTCCCCCTTAACGGCTGCTCTTCTTTCCCCCCCCTCTCCTCCCCCCACAGCCCACACTCTACCTCTGAAGCTGATTTCCCCCCATCCCTTTCTTAAGGCTTGCTCCCCTTCCCCACCCCCAGTAGTGCCATCGAAGATCACAGTAGCACGCACCTGCATTCCTCACGGGACTTTTACGTACACTCCCCTAGTTCAGCACATGCTAGCAGCGAGGTTAAACTTATTTCTCCCTACCCCAATATACTTTTAACCACACACCACTGGGAACTTTTTAAAAAAGAAAGATAAATACAGCATTTGAAAATTACTACATACGCATGTTAAAAAAGAAAAATCAAAAATTTATGCAGTCGCAAATTAGCTCCCAGGTTTAAAATACTGGTCGCAAAACGTAAAATTGTGGTCGCATTTTGCTCCTGGCGACCGCTAATTTCCCACCCTGTATATATAGTCGTACTTTAATTTTTGTATTGATGCATTACAGCTGTTTTTAAGTAGAATTATTTTTTTAATATTTTAATAAAAGCTTTAATGGTTAAAAAGAATTAAAATGGTATAATTAGTGCTTCACTTGAGTCCATGATGACTGTCTGAGATTATATGTGCATCATGTATACGTATCTACAAGACAGTCATTAAGAGGTGAGTTTATAACTCTAAATTTCTTTGATGACTAAAAATTATAATGAAAACAGAATTGAACCTGTTTTTCCAACATTTTTTTTAGTAACACTTTAGACAAATAAGAGAATAATTTGAAAATGTATATATCAAGCAAAACAACATTTTAAGTGCTGCAAAAATAAACATGCTCAACTTGTCTGCTTCTAATTTGAAGTTCAAAGAAGATCCTAGGTTCAAATCTTTTAGAAGTGTTGCACCTGATTTTGAGGAAATTTAAAGGTGAATTTCATTCTTTTTGACAACAGTATTCTCTGATCTGGTGACTCTAAAAAATTAATACATAGCCAGTGGAAAAGGGTTTTATTAAAGATTTTATTTTGCCTTAATGCTGAGGATGCTGCCACATTTCTGTGAAGTCATGCAACACTTTCTGCTTTCAGTTTGTGTGTATGTTTCACAAAATTGTGTCATATGCTGTGCAATCAGTTAGTGACGTTTTTAAAAATTATGATGAGTCACGTACACCCAATATTGCTTTACTTGAACTGATTCAGTTAAATTCATGATGGGGAGTGACGACTATCAATAGAACAGACGGTTCAGGACAATAGCCATAAGTCCAATACTGGGGGATGAGTGTCAGAACTAAATATAAACCCTTTTTCAAAAACTACCAAGTTAACTTTGTGGAGTTATTAATGCAGGAAATTAAAAAAAAAAAAAAGTAAATTGAGAGGAACTCATCAGGAAATTTCTTCAAAATTGTGTGTCCAACTTTTTAAAAGATTAGCAGTGTAGGAATATGTCTTTCTTGTTAAATTGACAATCTCAATGAACCTCCCTTCCCTAAAAAAAAAAACTCCTCTGACATTCAGTTTTAACATAAAGAAATTTATTAGTTAACACCTGCACATATAATAAGACTGCATATACGAGACTGAAGAGGATAAAAAAATACCAAAGCTTTTTAACTGGGTGAAAAAATCAGCACTCATAACTAAAAAAAATGTGAATTAATGCAGCATGAACAAGACTGAATCATTTACTGTAATTTATTTATGGAAATATTAAACTTCATTACATTACTTTATTTACTATGAAACTATTGAATTCGAAACAAAAGAAATGGTTTTAAAAGACATTGCTTTAAATGCATTTTTTTTTTCTCTTGTACTTGCTCTACATCAGCTGAAGTTCCCTCTTGTGAACAAGCCTTGCTTTCTTCTCAGAAACTTGCACAGCCACATTTGTCTTTCCTTGACTTGTGGGTGCACTGCATCCACTGCTTAACTTATTTTTCTGCTGATCTCCCTCCTCTCCATTTCTTCACTGTATTGTCACTTTCCTTTCTATGCTCTCAGGTTGCTACGATTTGAACCATCCCCATCAGGCTGAATGAACTTTTAGCTTAAGAACCATAAGTGCATAATATCAAATCTTTCACTATTTTAAATAAATGGTGTACTTTGAAGAATATGAATACTTTTGAACACCATGCATCAATTGCAGATTTTCTAACTTTGTCACTTCTGCTCTCAGAAATTACCCCTACCTTATCAAACTAAAATGCAAACATTCATGAGGGAAAAAATAACATTTAACAACAGCACAGGATAGTGGGGACATTGCAGGGGGGGGGGAGGGAAACACGATTACAGGAAAAGTTTTTCTCTGTCTAAATTCTGTTTTCAGAAATTGTGGCTGCTTCCAGCTGAAATAAAAACATATATGCAATAATATATTTAACTACAACACTAGACACAGGCAACATAAGGGGGAGGGAGTAAATACAGGAAAAACATCTTCAGTCTGTTTAACTTCCATTTTCTGAAGTTTTGAAAGACAGAATATAGTCCCCAGATGGAAAATGACTCCTCCCAAATAATGATGAAAAAAGTGAAATTCCATGGGAAAATATCAAGCCTGAGCTTTGCAATGTGTTGTTAATAAGGGTACTTAAAACTGTGCATTGGCTGTCATAGCCCAGTTGTGTTACTGTATATCCAATGGGTATTGTAGAAACTTTTGTAGGACATCTGTAGCTGATTGCCAACATTATCCTATCCACTGTGACCCTGTGTTTCAAACATATGAGAGAGATGATGTTCACCTCAAACCTCAACTGCTCATTTACGGCCACATTTCTCCTGCAAGTTCTGATGTAGTCCTTGTACACTACTGCAATGATCACATATGGAAATCTCAGACATTCAGCAATCTCAGAAATGGAGCACTCCATCTTCCTTGCGTCCCTACAGTGAAGCCTCCATTGGCGGACACCTCCGAACAATGTTAACCTCCAAGCAATGAAAAGTTTTGGTTGGTACAGAACAGCTAGCATAGGATTAACATTAATGATAACCTCTGAATGACAAAACCTCTTAACTGCGGTCAACGAGCACTCCAGTCAGTCCAGAAGGAGATCTAACAGACACCTTGTCCTTCACAATTTTACGTAGTTCCTTGGGCATTTTGGCGAAAGGAATAAGATAGGAATAAAGATTGTTGCTAAAGGAACTGTGCCCCCAGCCCGATGAGTTGGATTACGGCAGGTACAACAGTGTGCTTAAGTGAAACTAAAGGTGTTAAAGTAGAGTTCTATAACTCCTGTATATATTTCAGTAGACCCCGGTTGCAGGGGTGGTTGATGGTGCATGGACTGTTGCCAGTCGTTGACAGTATTTCTTGGTTTGGTCCCTGTTTTTCTGGAGCGTGGCCAGCTAATTGTGCAGTTACACTTCACCATCGTAACATTTTTTTCCTCTCCCATAGCGTACCCTAAATCCAATCTTCTAGCTTGCTATTTCTAAGATGTTTAAGACCAGACATTGCTATCCTAAAATACTCTACGCTGTGATTCAGTTACTTTATTATTATTTTGAGTTTTATTCATCAATCAGCATTTAGAGAAAGCACTGCATTTTCTTTTTTGTGCATTAAATTTATACACTTATTTGTTTTGTACAAACACAATGGACAAACAATGTCAACTTAGGCCTAACCTCCGAATAACAGCTACCTCCCAACAACAGTCACTTTTTCCCATTTCAAGTAGTGACCATTATTCGGAGGTTTCACTGTATTTGCCCATGATCACACTTGCACAGGTTGATGTGTGTTAGCCCTTATAAGAGTAGCAGGTTTCAATTTGAAAACAAGAGCCCTTTAGCCTATGTAAATGTATTGTTCAAGCATATTATAAACCCACGTCAGTCTCTAACCCAAAGTTTTGCCACTCATCCTGTCCAGATGAATACAAGTCTGCATTTTTCAGATCATGAGTTCAAAGAGCTTGTGCTGTTTACTTTCATGTCTCCACCAGGCAATCCAAACTGGATAAAATAATAGATCTAGCCACTGAAGAAGGATATACCTACGAACATACTCAGTGCCATCAAAAAGATCAAGGAGACGCTCCGACGCAGATGCACTAATCTATCCACCCAACTCCAGTACCTGGGAGCAATACCCTATATTCCAGGGACTTCTTATATCCTTAAGAGTGCCCTAACAAAGGTTGGACTCGGTGCAACCATAAGATCTCCTACATTCTTATATGGTATGCTTACAAGATGTTCAGATAGACTTCCAATCACCAATGAGGCTCAAGTTTATGCCATATCACTGTTACAGCTCTATTATACCCAACGACATCATATTGGAATGACAAAATGTTCGTTCAGGACCAGAATCAGTAAACATAAAAGAGACTAAGGAAAGTATAACATCCAGAGCTCTTACCAGGGACGTGAGTTTCAAGTCTGCAGCTCCTATGTGGGATGGTATTGAAACATTAGGTCCCTACTCCAACCCAAAAGCCTTCCGAGAAACCCTGGAAATCATAACTTGCTGTGATTTGTGCAACAATAGCAGCTACTAAGAATTGCTAAATAAAACAAATGGATCCAATGCCTTATTTTTTATGCCTTCTAAATGACCATGTGAATGCCTTAATCATGATTTTTTGCCTTCCAAATGGCCACAGGCCCAACCAAACACCTTGTGACTTCAGATTCAGAACACATACCATATTTAATCATTTTTTCTTGTTTTGTCAAGTTACTCATATATAATTGTAACATTTTAATATTCAGTTTCTTTTGTGCTGTTAGCCTTGAAAAAGCAATCCATTGATGAGCGTAAGCTTGGTAAAATATCTGTTTAATTCCTTACGCTAATAAATGGATACTCTATACGTTTTACTAGCCTTTTACTTAAAATTTTCAATTCTTCAGCAGGTCTGATAAGATAAAATATGTGCAAATAAAATGTCTATTGAATATTATATCTTTCAGCAATATTGAAAACTACCACAGTATTTGTTTCATATGAACTTTGGCACCTAACATTATTCTAAATGGGATATTAGTGGACAACCATATCCACACATACTTGAATATCTTAAAATATGTAGTCAAAAGGATGAGAAAATGCACATTATTAAAAACCAAGTTTTGTTTTTAATTCAAGTACTGTTACCTAAAAACATTGGATTTTATAACTGATTAAAGAATATCCTTGGTGAAAATGAGAGAAAAGCATTTTTTCCCTGTTTCTAACAAAAGGACTCAGTGGAAGATATTTAAACATATAATAATACATCAAATTCTAAAAATATAATGCAGCACATTCACTTTGTTACAGAAACCCAAATCCATTTTAAAATTTCTGACAAAGGGTTTTGAGGTTTTCGAAAACAGGAGTATACTTACACAATGTTAGTTCATTTAGACTACGAGCGATGCTTTCCTCGATGTCGAATCTTTTGATAAAAGAGAATGTATGCATTCCACCAACGCTTTTGTCTTCGGTAAGACATTCTTTTCAGCATGTGATCAAAGACCTCGCCCATGTAGTCACCACCGAAACATTGGTTCTTCATCTCCTAAATTAATGATAACATTTCTCAGCAAAAGTTTTTTTTCTTCTTTAAACAAAACATTTCACTTTTTATGGATTCTTAAAGAAATATATAAAATCATAGCTACAGAAAGAAAGTGAATAGTTTAGGTAAGGTTCTGACTGGGTAAAATTACACAGATTAAAACAACAACAAATTCAACCAGCACAAAAGAGTATCCCATGGCTCATTACACCCAGGGATGACAATCTTAGAAATTTATTTCTTTATACAGAAAATACGATGCATATAATATTAGCTGTCTTATAAGTTTTTGACCCAGTTTTTGTCTTATAAGTGTTTGACCCAGTTTTTGTCTTATAAGTTTTTGACCCAGTTTTTGTCTTACAAGTTTTTGACCCACCTAAAGTTTAGATTAAACATAAATATATACACTTTGTGTATTACATACTATATAGAGAATAACAAAACAAATTAAATAAAAAAATCAGACTAATTTTATATTGCAAAACAATCATTAATTCCAGATAATCATTTAGTGCTACATTATTGCAGTCTCCTGTGTGTTAACTGAGGAATCTGACTACACTTTTTAAATAAGCCACTTCATATCAATGTATTTAGCAGCAGGGATGTATGTGTTTTTGCACAGCCATGCCAGAAAAACAACTAGGATGGCAGAAATTTTTGACTGTTTCAAGCAACATGCATAAGCACATGCTAACATCATCACCATCATCATCACTAAGATGTTTTCTGAGATTCAGAGGTTAGCTCCACAAAGAAATACAAACTACCAGATAATTTTTACTTACTATTGCCATATCAAACTTCTCCATTTACATCCATCTTGACACACAACTCGGGCTTCACTGACATCCATCACACGCCGTACACAAGTTCTTCTATACTTCATGTAAGTCAAATTTGGCACATTGCCTATTAATTTCTTTACTGACACCTTCCAAGTAAGAGAATGCACCTATATACTTTAATTTATTTTTTCTCACTTTTCCTTGATTGTAGATTTCTTGGTCTTCATTTCTCTTAGCCATATGTTTTTTATTCTCATATATCCATTTTTTAATAAGCTTATTAGAGTTACCATATTCTGGAGATATTTTCAAAATAAAATCAAGCTCTTGATTCTTTAGCCAATTATTAGAGGTGTGCGTATACGCTCTTCGAATCAAGTTTACTATGCTATTTTTTTTTTATGTATAACAGGATGGTGCGAGGAGAATGGAATGAGTACCAGAAAGTACGTTGCTTTACTGAAAACAGTGTATTCAAACTTATTTTTTTTTTTTTAAGTAGAATGTCTAAAAATGACAGACTATTATTCACTTTAAATTCAAGCGTCAGTTCAATGGTGTTGCAGATTACATTGAATCGATGAGCTAGATCCTGTAGCTCAGTATTGTTGAGTTTTGAAATAATGATGATGTCATCAACATACCGAGCATATAGTAATGGTTTTTCAGGTAGAGTTTGAATAATTTTTCTTTCGATGTATGCCATTATCACTTCTGCGTATAGCGCCAATAATGGGAATCCCATAATGCTGCCTTGAGTTTGTTTAAAAATACTTCTCTCAAATTGGAAGATATTGGTTTCTTTAATGAAATATAATGTATCCTTTAATTCTTTCAGTTGTGTCACATTTAGCTCTTTATTTATATTTAATTGTTGCATGATCAACTCGATGGCTAGGTCAACAGGAGTATTAAGGTATAACACTTTAACGTCCATAGATGCCATTGTGATGTTCGTACGGTCTTGATTTATCTTCTTGATCTTTTCTATAAATTCGTAGCTATTCTTTAAGGTAAATTGTTTCCTCATAAAAATTGGGGATAGATAGCTGTATATCTTTTTTTCGAGAAAATGTTTGGCATCCCTGCTCCCATTGGTGGGTTTGCATTTTTTATTTCTGCAGGTAAACTACTATGGTTCCTTACTTTAGCGAGGAAAGTTACTTGTTTGTCTGTGGGATCATTGTTGACACTTTCACACTTTAACTCAGATATCGCTGTCTGCATTTTATCATTATATTTAACCGTGTCCAAAATAACAATTTGTCCTGTCTTGTCCGCTTCTCAAAATTTAATCGCATGGTCTTTACATAAACTTAACAGTTGTTGTCTGTCATACTGCAACTTATTGACCTGGTAGGTTTTTTTTTTTTTTTTTTTTGTGCTTATCGTTATATTCTTTGAGCATAATCCTGAATAATTTAAACCTCATATCGATAGCATGCTCTGGAGGTACTCGATGTACAATATCTTCTAATATTGGAATGTACTCTTCTGTTCTTGGTGTTTTTGGTGGAAAAGCGTATTTCTTCCCAAGTTGTAACACTGCTTTTTCGCTACACGTTAGCATTCTTGATGACTGATTAACATACACTGGATATTCTGTTCTGTCTTCATTTTTCACTTTGATTCCGTCTATTAAAGCATTAAAAATATTTTGCAATCATACTTTCCGCCGTTTTTTGTTGGCCTTCGACGATTTCATTAATTTCTGTAAGCACATTGTCAATGATCAGATTTTTCCACGTGCCCTTAAAATTCTTATATTCCGTATTCTGTATACGGTTCCACAAATTATAGCACTGAATGTAGTTTTGGTAAAGTTGCATTCTTTGATTAGTGATTTCTGCACTCAGTCTTTTCTCTTGACATGTTACTAACAACCTTTTGTCCTTTCCATGAATTGGTTTATTGGTAATCCGTAAGTATTTGAGTATTATTTTAAGGTCTCTACAATTCGTTAAGAACCCGATTTGGATTTCTTCTTTAACCAGCTTAATTTTCTTTTTTATAAACTTCATGATTAAGTTTAGTTCTTTAGGCGTCAGCAGGCTTCTGTACTTCATTATCTATTACGTAACGTTGTTCCGCACGTGGCTGATTCAAATGCAAATGTAACGAATCAATTCATATTAGCAGTTCATATTCTGACTTAGAAATCGATCGGAAAAGGCTACTATTCATTTTTACGTGCATTATTTCAAAAACTTGGAAATATTCTAGTTGAATAATGCTTACCTAGGCATTCCGTTTCTAGCGATCATTCACTTTTCTCGCACGTTTTGTGTCTTCGTTGAAGCTATTGTCCTATTGTCCGTTGTATGTGCAGCTACCTTTCACATCCAACACACTGCTTACTTTGGGTAGACTCAGTAGATCTTCACTTTAGGATTCAACAATTTCAATTCTTTACCGTTATTAATGCTCTAAATTTTTCGCCCAGTCTTTGGGCATCCTCAGGAACGTGACGACTTTTCCATCGATGTTCGTGGTTTATTTCTCGTCAATTGAGTCGATACCCCACGTTGCCATTCGTCGGATACGCTGTTTTAGATACTTTTCTTAATTCAACCTAGCCGGAGCCATCCAGAGCATGCTATCGATATGAGGTTTAACTTATTGAGGATTATGCTCAAAGAATATAACGATAAGCACAAAAAAAAAAAAAAAAAAAAAACTACCAGGTCAATAAGTTGCAGTATGACAGACAACAACTGTTAAGTTTATGTAAAGACCCTGCAATTAAATTTTGAGAAGCTGACAAGACAGGACAAATTGTTATTTTGGACACGGTTGAATATAATGATAAAATGCAGACAGCAATATCTGAGTTAAAGTGCAAAGTGTCAACAATGATCCCACAGACACACAAGTAACTTTCCTCACTAAAGTAAGGAACCAGAGTAGTTTACCTGCAGAAATAAAAATGCGAACGCACCAATGGGAGCATGGATGCCAAATTTTTTTTCGAAAATTAAAACCCATAAAGAAAGCACTCCATTAAGACCGATTCTCTCGAAAAAAATTCCCCTCTCATCAATCTTGAAAAAAAGATATAAAGCTATATATCCCCAATTTTTATGAGGAATCAATTTACCTAAACGAATAGCTACGAATTTTTAGAAAATATCAAGATAAATCAAGACCTTAAGAACGCCACAATAACATCTATGGATGTTAAAGCGTTATACCCTAATACTCCTGTCGAGCTAGCCATCGAGTTGATCATGCAACAATTAAATATAAATAAAGAGCTAAATATGACACAACTGAAAGAATTAAAGGATACATTATATTTCATTAAAGAAAACAATATCTTTCAATTTGAGGGAAGTATTTTTAAACAAACTCAAGGCGGCTCTATGGGATCCCTATTATCGGCGCTATACGCAGAAGTGATAATGGCGTACATCAAAAGAAAAATTATTCAAACTATAATACCTGAAAAACCACTACTATATGCTTGGTATGTTGATGACATCATCATTATTTCAAAACTCAACAATACTGAGCTACAGGATCTAGTTCATCGATTCAATGTAATCTGCAACACCATTGAACTGACGCTTGAATTTGAAGTGAATAATATTCTGTCATTTTTAGACATTCTACTTTAAAAAAATAAAAATAATTTTGAATACACTGTTTTCAGGAAAGCAACGTACATTCCGGTACTCATTCCATACTCCTCGCACCATCCTGTTATAGATATAAAAAAAGCATTGTAAACTTGATTCGAAGAGCGTATACGCACACCTCTAATAATAGGCTAAAGAATCAAGAGCTTGATTTTATCTTGAAAATATCACAACATTATGGTAACCCTAATAAGCTTATTAAAAATGGATATATGAGAATAAAAAACACATGGCTAAGAGAAATCAAGACCAAAAAATTTACAATCAAAGAAAGGTGAGAAAAAATAAATTAAAATATATAGGTGCATTCCCTTACTTGGAAGGTGTCAGTAAGGAAATTAATAGGCAATGTGCCAAATTTGACTTACAACTAGAAAGTTCAGTGAACACCTTGAAAAATCTGTCTATTAACAAAAAAACTGAGAGCAAAATATTAGAGGAATCAGGGTCTTACGAAATTCCCATTGCACACATACCCCCAATATCGTACATAGGGAGTACTAAAAACAGGTTTAAAAAAAAGGCTAAAACAACACATATCTAACTGGCAAAAAAGAAAAAGAAAAAAGAAACAAAAACTGCATTAGTGCAATTCTGTATTGACCACTGAACATTCCCAAAATTCGAAGAAATTGAAATGCTAAAAAGGAATAAAAAATCAGAGACACAAATGAGAATGGAGGAATCGATTCTAATTTATAAAAATAAAACAAGGGTGTGCAAACAGAATGACCCTAATACATTATCTAGCCTTTGGAAAGAGCTAATAAGACAAGAAAAAGAACAACAAAAGAAAAACTGACAAAAAAGACAAGGGGACAAGGGAACAGGAATAGGAAATGAAAAGAAGAAGAATACGGAAAGACGACATCAACGACCATTTGACGAGGGGGAAAAAAAGAAGTTAGAATTAGTGAAACATAAATGATGCCGGCTAGGTTGAATTAAAAAGTATCTAATACAGCGTAATCCGACGAATGGCAACGTCGGGTGTCGGACTCCATTGACGAGAAATAAACCACGAACATCGGTGGAAAAGTCGTCACGCTCCTAAAGATGCCCAAAGACTGCACAAAAAATTTACAGCATCATCAATAACGGTAAAGAATTGAAGTTGTTGAATGCTAAAGTGAAGATCTACTGAATCTGCCCAAAGTAAGCAGTGTGTTGGATGTGAAAGGTAGCTGCACATACAATGGACAATAGGACAATAGCTTCAACAAAGACATGAAACGTGTGAGAAAAGTGAATGATCGCTAGAAACGGAATGCCTAGGTAAGCATTATCCAACTAGAATATTTCCAAGTTTTTTTAAATAATGCACATAAAAATGAATAGTAGCTTTTCCGATCGATTTCTAAGTCGGAATATGAACTGCTAATATGAATTAATTTCTTAATCTTCATTCATAGATAAGTCTATCCTGAGTATCAGATGAAGCTGGAACAAACACAGTGCTCCAAAATTCTCTAATTATATGTTCAATGTTTCAGTAAATATTAAAAAAGAACAGAACGTGAGGTAACAGCTACATTCTTCTTTTCAGCAAAAGTTGAATTATGTAGATGTAGGCTTATTTTTTTTCTTATGAACTGATGCTACCATATTCATTCTCTCTGACCGACCAGTAGAAGCCACCATGAAAGGGGGCACAAAGTCACACAAGTGTGCCAAATCAGAGTGATGCTTGCAGTGTAAGTTACCATTCGCTCTTTCCTCAAAGAATCTGATTGAAATCAGAAACATGAAATAAGTTAAGATATGCATAATAAATAGAAGTAATGGTTGATTTTAATTCAGCTGAGAGATACATTCTAGGGACTGACCAAGTGAAAAATGACCGCCTTTGTTAGGAGACCTCAGCACAGACTTCATTGTAAAAAGTAGTGAGAAAAGTGACATTTTTTTTTTTTTTAGTGACTAAATAGTGACTGCTCAAACAATTGAAAAGTAGACTAAACCATTTAAAACGATAGAACACACACATACAGTACATGGATATAACATATAATTTGCACTTTGAACGGATTTACTTTATTCTTTGCTCAACAGCGAACAATTCACTTTATATTTTGTGATAGAACATATGTTAATCAATGTGATTATCTGTTGTAAAAAACAACAACAATACATTGGATGGGCAGGTGATTCCTTTGAATATTTTTTTATACACTACTGTTTGTGAAAATTGCTACACCAAGAAGGAGGAACCATGCGATTCGAATGAAATTTATACCAAACATTACTGATATGACTGTACATAAGTGATTTAATTTTCGGAACAATACATTAATTTTTACCTGCAAAAATCAGTATCTTGTGAAGACTCTGCAAGCTGCAATAAGAGCTTCGAGACGAGTTGGCATTGAATCTAAAAGGTGTTGGATGGTGTCCTGGGTAATTGCTTGCCAGACAGCGTGTGTACGCGGCCACAGATAACTGGTACTGACCGCTGGAAGGACCTTGATGGGCCAGTTGCCAAGTGACCATATCCCAGACATGTTCAATAGGTGACATGTCTGGTAAACGTGCAGGCCAGGGAAGAAGCGGTATCTGCTGTGCTGCAAAGAGGGCTTGAACATTCCTGGCAACATGAGGTCAGGCATTGTCCTGCTGGAAAATAACGCCTGGAGTGCTACGAAGGAAGGGTATGACTTCTGCCTGTACAACTTCACTGATGTAGTGGTCGCTGGTGATATTGCCCTCAAGTCATAGCAGCCGAGATCGCGAATGTTACCCAATGGCACCCCACAACATCACACTTGGCGTTCGGCCTGTATGACACTCAACAATGCATTCCGAAAGAAGGCGCTCACCACAATACTGTCTAATGCGTATGAGGCCATCATGGTAGTCCAAGCTGAATTGGGACTCATCCAAAAACATGACATGTTGTCAATTAGCATGCCATTGTCTGCATTGAAAACCCATTCCCGCCTGAGGCATCCATGGTTCAGGGTCAAATGAATTTGCTGCAAAGGGATGCATGCAACCAGTCCTCTGTGCAACTGCCACTGCCATGCAGACGAGGTGTCGGCCATTCACGGTGTCATCACACTTCTCGGTCCACTGCTGGATTGTCGATGCATCTGGTACTCCTCAGTCCACTGCCGCCACACGCACATAACTATCACGGCGTTATGTCTCGTCTGAGCCGCAATGCCATGGTACAAAAATGCACTTTCACGCAGACCAATCATTCGTCCCTGTTCAAACTGTCGTATGGTGATATTGCGCCCTTCGTCGTCGCCAAAGCAATATTGAATCCTGGAAACACTTTCACAACTTGCTGTCCAGAATGCATCACTGTTGTGTATCCTAAACAGCCCTCTCTTTATATCACTCACTCGACTGTTCAGGCGGCGCTTGCTGGGCCAAGACATGTGCAATGACTCTGCATTTCTAATCATTTGCATGTCCTAGCCTGCTCTGCATATCCTGTAAGTTTCATGTGATTACCATCATTCCTTCATGGTATTGCAATTTTCACAAACAGTAGTTTATTTTATCAGCATAATGGCATTTGACGATTTATATACTGCACTAGCAAAATAAGTATGCTCTAGAAATGATTACATATACAAACTACCATAGGTTTATACGTATAATGAAAGACTAATAATAAAGAATGAATGGAATGTTTAAAAACAGTACAGTAACCCTTTGCACTTTTAACTCTCTACTGCCTGCATTTTCTTACAATCATTAACAAATTCAATTTTTAACGATGTTTCAACAAATTTGCCTGTTTTAGTTAGATTTAAATGAATTTTTACTTGTAAACTACTCATACACACAAATTTCATCAAACATTTAATTTGTTAGCAGATGTGTTTTACAGTCTGACACTGGTTAGATACCTATTTCAAACATCAATGCAACCGAAAATGGAAGCGCAGAGCAACATAGCAATAAAAAATGCAATTCTGCAGATTTTGGTTATAAATCAAAATGGTGCCAGATAAATTCAAACTATACTGTTTAACACAAATCTGCTGCAATTTTTTAAGCTAATATTAAATTAATGATGTATTTAAATGACAATAAGTTTAATATCCTCACTTACCACATCTGCGAGTAATCTGGGACTGATGTGCTGGTGGTTTCTCTATATTTGGTTATTGGGTTAGCGAAATTGACATGCTTTTTAATACCAATATTATGAAGTTTCAATCATTTTCAACTTTGCTGTCTCATAAAAGTATAATGAGTAAAATTGGGAAGAAGATTTCCTTCCCTACATTATATAAAAGCTCTTTATGTACAGGGTGCTTTTAAGTGAAATCCATAATGAGTCAACACCAAATTTGGAAAATGCAATTTCATGACGGTTTTTAAAAGTCATGCATGTGTGTGCGCATGTGTCCAAGTATGCATGCCTGTGTGGGTACGTGCACATATTAAAGATGGGAGACACTCTGCTTCCCATTTTTTCTACGGAAAAAGTACACCCCTGCCCTTCTGATAGTAACAAAAATCTGACTCATCGAACTTTGACTATGCCTGAAGTAAGCTGAAATACTCAACATTGTGCTAAACAATTTCATTACACACCTTTCTTCAACATTTATATTTGAAAATGTTATATGACTCTATAAGCAGTATAATTTAAATTGCTAAATTAACCATAACATTTTGCAAACAACATTTACACATATATTTCTATGCTAAAACATTTTTTGCTGTAACAGTTCTTTGTGGAGGAGAGCACAAATTGAACCACCTTTTTTTTTAAACTCTTGTACCATTATATGGAAACCACATTTATGTCTTATGTGGTTGGTACATGGAGAATTACTCAGATTGTCACCAGAAAATGAACAATTACTAAATATAAAAAGAAATTCATGACCCCAAAGCAAAATGTACGACTTTTTCTTGACTTTTATTACCCTTTTCTGAATCCATGCCTTTTTCATGGTTTTCATGACTAGTAGACACCCTGAACTCCTATAATTCTGAAAATACAAACACGAATCCACAATTTCTTTACTCATTTATTTTTTGAAGTTTAGAATCCTAATAAAAAATAGGGATTTTACTGCTATTTATGCAACATTTTGAACAGTGCGATGATGATGCTAAAATTAAAAACATTACCGGAAAAACATGAACGCAACAAAATTTGCAGTTTGATAAACTTAATAACTTTGAAAAGATTTAGATAAAAACAAAAATAGTGAGCTCTTCAAGATTTATCCCCCCCCCCCCCCCCCCCAGGGAATCTCGAATCAGAAAAGAAAATTAAAACAAAAACAAACAAAAAATGCTGAAAAAAAGACCATCAGATTTGCCCATTATTTTTGCATTTTTCAACAGAAATTTTGTTTTTTCAGCTTATATTTGAAATTATCCCGATTCACAAGAAGAAAAACAATTCCACAACTTCGCTGACCACCCCAGGTCATGTGGTAAGCAAGTTTTGGTGGTTTATTTTTCAAGGACCAGTTTGGAATAGGAGATGATGGGTTTGATTCCTGTTGCTGACTACCCTGTCCACTGGTTTTCCAGTGTTTTACTTCGACATCCTTACATGAATGGGGGGGGGGGATATAGTTCCCAATGAAGGCAGCCCTGGACACACCCAGTACTACCATGTGCAATAACTGTGCCTGGTTGGGTTTCAACACAAACATCAGAACTTTCACTAAATATTTTATATAAGTTTGCATCTGCCAAACTTTTAGGGATGAGGGGGGGCAATTCAAATTTCCGCACTTCCGCCAAAAATAAAACAGATAGTGAAAATAAAAAATCGAATAAAATTCCACTAGTTCGCATAAAAGTTACAATAATATGAGGGTTGTGCCAAAAGTAATGCAAAAGTGGACATAACTTTTTTATTAACGTTCAAATTGCACATGTTGGTAGAGTAACTCAACATAACATCCAAGTCTCTATCACAAGCGATGCATTTGCATCATTGTTGAACCCAACTCTCAAATCCTCTTTGAAAAAATTCAGGTGTGGACTGTTGTACCCACTTCTTCACAGCCACTTTCATCCTGTGCCATCAAATCATTTTACCCGGAGACTGTTCTTCATTGGACCGAACAGGTGGAAGTTGGATGATGCCAAAGCGCAGCTGTACAGTGGATGGGGGACCATCCCTGGTCTCGCATTGTCATGGTGAATGTGGATCCATTTCAGATTCTTGTTCGTTCTCTTCCTTTTTATGGCTTCTCTAAGCTTCTTGAGTGTCTCAATGTACCGCTTGCTGGTCACGGTATGGCCACGTTCCAGAAAATCAAGAATGACACTCCAGTCATCCCATAAAACAGTCACCATGACTTTCTGAGCTGATCGCTGGCTCTTGAACTTCTTAGGCCTTGGTGAAGAGGTGTGACACCATTCCATGGATTGATTCTTTATTCCAATACTCTGGATCATAAAGATACACCCATGTATCATTCCCTGACACCAGATCGAAAAAAATAAAAAAAAAAATGTCTTCATTGGCTTCAAATGCTTCCAGCAAATCAGAGCAGACTTCCACCCTTCTCTCCTTCAAATCGGGTGTCAACTGCCGAGGTACCCACTTTGCACACACTTTCCAATACCCTAAGTCTTCCACCATCTTCTGTATGGCATTGTGACCACAGTCCAATTGTGCAACAAGCTCACGGATTGTGATTAATTTCTCTGCAAGAATCAATTCATCCACTCACTGACTATTCATGTCACTGTTCACAGATGATGGTCTCCCACTGCGTGGCTTGTCACCAATGCTGGTTTCCTCTTTTTTAAACTTCTTAATCCATCTGTGCACATTGCTCTTGTCAATAGTGTCATCTCTGTAAACATTCTGTAGCCTTCTATGGATGGCGGACAGAGTGCACCCTTCCTTCCTTCCTTCGCCAAGAACTCAATTACAGCATGTTGCTTCTGCTTGGAATGCATTATTTACCTGCAATGAAGAAAAATGGTTACTATAGAAGAACACGTACTCTACCAACATGTGCAGCTGAACGACCTCTGTCAGTTAATAAAAAAGTTATGCCCACTTTTGCATTACTTTTGGTACAACTCTCATAATTAAAAATGTTAACTGCAAGTAAAAAATACGGATGACACCGAGAAAAAAATTAAGACTTCTTCAAGATCTTCATTTTTTGGCAGCATCGTTACATGCTTTTGACTGTCCATCTTTCCGCTGTTTTATGAAGAAAATATTCTCAAATGTTTATCTTCATGAGCGGTATCGATTAACGAATGAATTTTTTCAATCAAACTTTTAGAAGCTCAGATTTTTCTGCAAATACCAACGAAGCAGAAATTAACTCTTACGCCCCTGGTGGACAAACCATATTTTATAAAAAAAATAATTAGAAATTACAATCAAAACATTTTCCACCAGGAGCTCTATCTGGTGCAGGAAGAATTTTTCAAATCAGAGTTTTAGAAGCAGAGATATCAGGGAAAGCACAATTTACCTTTACTCCCCTATCAGATAGTCAATGAACTACTTGAAAATTTTGAAATTATATGGAAATCATGTCGTGCAGGAAACTATCCAACAAAGAAAAATGTTTTCAAAGCTGACAATTAGAAGGAGAGATATTGACAAAAATAAGATACGCATTTACGCCCTGGCGGAGAAACCATGTAATATTTTAAGAAGAAAATATTCTGAAAAGTGATTTATCCACGTGAGTAGTATCGGTGTACGAAATAATTTTTTTAATCGAGATTTTAGAAGCCCTGATTAGGCTGCAAACATATCAGAAGCAGAAATTAACATTTACGCCCCCTGGTGGCCCAACCATTTTGTACCAAAAATTAGAAATTACAGGAAAAATATTTTCCATCAGGAGCTGCATTCGCTGCAGAAAGAATTTTTCAAATCAGAGTTTAAGAAGCGGAGATATTGGGAGAATCGCAATTTACTTTAAAGCCCCCTAGCGGAGAGTCTATGCATAACTTAAAAAAATGACCATACCTAAAATAGTCTTCAACATTAATAGTATCAAAAGGTAAAATAATTTTTTCAATCAGCCGTTTAAAAGCAAATATATGGAATAAAATGTATTCTGAATTTGGCATTTATCCGCATTTACGCTTTCTGGAGGCAAAAGAGATTGGTGGAAAAAAAAAAAAAATCGAAATAAAGGATCATCATTCCCACATTTCAAGCTTCCCAATGTAGAAATAATTTTTGAAATTGGGCAATTTGTTGCAGATATATCGTGTCCACAGACGGACGGACAAATCGATAACATAAGCATGATCTTTTTTACAAACCACGTGATAATAAAGGCACACACAAAATGCCTAGCTACCAATCAAAACTAGAGAATGAAAAGACTGTCGGCTTTCTTCCTTCCTTGGCTCCCAACAACAGCGCCTCCTCACTTTACTTTTCCCCATGGCAGGACTAGATTAAAACAAAAAAAATGACACCGAATTTTCGGGTGTAATCAGCACATCTTATTAATGCATTCTGACGCAAATTAAACTTATCAAAGCCATTCAAATTCAATAGAACCGATATGGAAAACAATGGTATCTGACAGAAGAAAGAACTTTTTCAATCGGGTTTTTAATCCCTCAGATATTGCTGTAAACGGAATTGTGAGCTTATGCCTTCGGGTTGCAGACTTGTGTATCAAGAAAAATATGAGTTTATATGAGAAACATTTCACACCGGAAACGCTCTCCAACACAAAGAATTTTTCAAATTGGACTCTTAGAAAAAGAGTTATCAGTAAAAATAAGATGTGACTTTACGCCACCTGGTGGGAAAACCATGCATTATTTTAGAAAGAAAGAATTCGCAAAAGGTTTTTCCATATGAACGGTATCAGTCCAACAAAAAAAGTTTACTCGAGTTTCCAGGAGCCCAGATTTTACTGCAAATACATCAGAAGCAGAAATTAATACTTATGCCGCCTGGAGGCAAAACCATTCTTTATCAAACATTAGAAATTATATGAAAAATATTTTCCATCAGGTGTTGTATGCGATACAGAAAGAATTTTTTCAAATCTGAGTTTTAGAAGCAGAAATAGTGCAAAAAACGCAAATTTACCTTTGCGTCCCTTAGCGGAAAGTCTATGATTTACTTGAAAATGTTTCCTTTATAGGAAAAACATTTTGCATCAGAAACACTATCCAACAAAGAAGAAATTTTTCAAATCGGACTCCTAGAAGCAGAGATATTGACAAAAATAAAACATACATCTACGCCCCTGGCGTAGAAACCATAAATTATTTTAAGAAGAAAATGTTCCTAAAAGGTTTGTCAACATGAGTAGTATCAGTCCACAAATGACTTTTTTTTTCAATCGAGATTTTAGAAGCTCATATTTTGCTGGAAATACATCAGAAGCGGGAATTAAGACGTACGCCCCTGGTGACCAAACCATTTTTTACAAAAATTAGAAATTATGTGCCAAGGATTTCCCATCAGGAGCTGTATCCGCTGCAGAAAGAAATTTTCAAATCTGAGATTTAGAAGCAGAGATATAGGGGAAACACAATTTACCTTTACGACCCCTAGGGAAAAGTCTATGAATTACTTGAAAATTTTGAAATTATATGAAAAACATGTTACACCGGAAACTATCTAATAAAGAAAGAATTTTTCAAATCGGACCATTAGAAGCTGAGATATTGACAAAAATATGATATACGTCTACCCCCCCCCCCCCGGCGGAGAAACCATGGAATATTTAAAGATGAAAATATTCCGAAAAGGTTTATCAACGTAAGTCGCATCTGTCCACGAAAGAAGTTTTTCAATCGAGATTTTAGAAGCTCAGATTTTACTGCAGATACATCAGAAGCAAAAATTAACCCTTATGCCCCCTGGTGGCCACAGTATTCTTTACCAAAACTTAGAAATTATATGCAACAGATTTTTCACCAGGATCTGTATCCGCTAAAGAAAACGTTTTTCAAACTGGAGTTGTAGAAGAAGAGATATCGGGAAAAACACAGTTTTCTTTAACGCCCTAGCGGAAAATCAATGCGTAATTTGAAATGCAACTATTTCTAAAATACTCTTCGACATAAATGGAATTGAAAGATGAAAGAATTTTTTCAATCGGATGTTTAGAAGCAAATATGTGGAATAAAATGTATTTTTGAATTCCACATCATCTGCATTTACGCCCTCTAGCGGTAAAATTGTACATCATAAAAAAAAAAAAAAAAAAAAAAAACGAAATGAACGATCATCATTCGTATATTTCAAACTTCCCAATGCAAAAAGAATTTTCCAAATCGGACTAATAGTTGCAGAGATATCGAGTCTACGGACGGACAAACCGATAACATAAACACGATCTTTTTTTACAAAAGATGTGTGAAAAGAAAAATTAAGAAAACTATTTTTCCGAATTCTTCACGTAACTGGCTGAAATTTGTACATACACTATAATTGGCTAGGAGATGATGAATTTAAAAATTTAAGTGAATCGGCAAAAAGGTTTTCAAATTTGCCGTAAAATGCTGATTATGAATTCTGGTCATGCCAGCCACATGATAATGAGCAAATAAAAAAAATTATGGCCCATTTAAAAAGTTTTTAATTGATTTACGCGAAATTTGGAGGGCTCATTCCTATTAGCGATTTATGGCGTTAATAAAAATTTCAGAGATTTTCATGAAAAATCCACGGAGATAAACTTTTGTTATTTTTATCCCACTTGAAAAAATCCTTGAGAGAACACACTGGCTGCTGTGGGTGGGGTTATGGGGAGAGCTGCAGTGTGTGCGTTACTGCCTCTTGCCGGAGCTTCGCTCTTGCTGCTGCGGTGAGCGGTGAGTCGCGTTTACAACTCGTGACCACCCACGTGTGTGTTCGACAGGGATGGGTGTTTAATAAAACAATTTATTTTTGTTTCAGGATTTCTTTTTTCATCTGACAAAAAATCCCCTAGACATAAAAACCAACAACGCAAAACTATAGCTAAATTGAAAAATAATATGGGCACACTTAAAAACAAGTTAGTAAAATCATGCAATGCTTTGATTATAATACGCTTTCCAACATACCAGAAATCATTACTCAAGTTATCACTCAAGTTATGAGAATAATGGCTGTGGAATAAATCTCGGTCCTGTGCCCTGACCTTTGATTCCATTTCAATGATATTCAACAGAACCGGTTTGGTATACCTCCGAAATAACATGATAAAGTTTAGTCGCAATCGAAGCATTTTTATGTAAGTTATGATGCATAAGGGCTATGGAATAGATCCCGCTCCTGTGCCCTAACCTTTGACCCCATTTCGCTCATTTTCAATAGAATTCGTCCCCAGGCAAGACCCTACAACATACTAACATTTCATCCAAATCGAAGCATTTTTACGTAAGTTATGATGCATAATGGCGATCGAAGTGATTCCGCTTCTATGTCCTAACTTTTGACCCCATTTCGCCCATTTTCCATAAGGTTTGTCGCCAGGTGGTTTTCTACCACATACTAAAATTTCATCGAAATCGAACGTTTTTTATGTTAGTTATGACACATAAAAGCAGTGGAATGGATCCCGCTCCTATGTACTGAACTTTGACCCCATTTCGTTCACTTTAAATAGGGTACCTTCCCAGGTGATCCCCTACCAGATACTAAAAATTCATCGAAATCGAACAATTTTAACGCGCGTTATTGTGCGGACGGACACAATCACACAACGCGTGACGTAATGAGGCAGATGGGAATAGCGACCATCTGCTCGCAAGAGTATGACGTCATAAAACTTTAATAGGATCCACACACAACGCGTGACGTAATGAGACAGATGGCGTGACCGCGTGCCAACGTTCTCAAACGCGGCGAGATTGTGACGTCATAAGATTTCTGAGCATTGGTAACATTAATGGAATAATGGAACAACGCCATCACTAAAAACATTATAATTTCAGGTGGTTATTTAACCCACTGAACGAATTTTCCTAAAGTCGAGATCAAGCTAAATCGATTTCTAGTACCAGAAAACGGTAGGTTAACGACTGTCATCAAAATTCTTAGAGCTGTTTTCAAAATAAAATGTACATACAAACATAGAAGAATTGCTACTTTAAGGTGGACGTCAAGTAATTTTTCTTCCTATACTTCCAATGGAAAAACTTTTGTACACATTTTCTTCACAATTAATGCGTTCCCAAGGATGAAAATTTGAACATCGATTAAAATATCTTCATTTTATAACTTGCAATACTTAATATTTTCTAAAACATAACCATAATTATGCAATTCAACATTTGTTTGTCTACTGATGTCATGAAAACACAGGTCGCGCCATCTTTTTTCTGGACAATTAATGCGTTCACAAGGATGAAAATTTGAACATTGATTAAAATAGCTTCATTTCATAACTTGGAGTACTTAATATTTTCTAAACCATAAGCGTAATTATGCCAACATTTTTTTGCCCAGTGACGTCATCAAAGTACAGGTCGCGCCATTTTTTCTCTGGTTTCAACACAACCAAATGAAAAGTTATTGATTTTTAATATGATTATGGTTATGTTTTAGAACATATTAAGTTTTCTAAGTTATAATATGAAGTTATTTTAATCAATGTTAAAATTTTCATCCTTGGGAACACATTAATTGTGAAGGAAATGTGTACAAAACTTTTCCATTGGAAGTGTAGGAAGCAAAATTACTTGACGTCCACCTTAATAATATGGGATAAGGGCAATGGAAAGGATCACAATCCTATGTCCTGACCTTTGACCACATTTCGCCCATTTTCAATAGGGTTCGTTCTTAGGTGGTCCCCTACTACATACTGAAATTTCATCGAAATCGAACCATTTTTACGCAAGTTATGACGCATAAGGGCAATGGAATGCATCCCGATCTTATGTCGTGACCTTTGACCCCACTTCACCCATTTTGAACAGGGTTTGTCCCCAGGCGGTCTCCTACCACATAGTAAGCTTTCATTGAAATCAAGCCACATTTACGCAAGTTATGACGCATAAGGGCAATGGAATGATCCCGCTCCTACGTCGTGAACTTTGACCCCGTTTGTCCCATTTTCAATAGGGTTCATCCCTAGGTGGTCCCCTACCACATAATAAAGTTTCACTGAAATCGAACCATATTTACGCAAGTTATGGCGCATAAGGGCAATGGAATGATTTCGCTCCTACGTCGTGACCTTTCACCCCATTTGTCCCATTTTCAACATGGTTCGTCCCTAGGTGGTCCCCTACCACATACTAAAATGTCATCGAAATCGAACCATTTTTACGCCAGTCATCGTGCGGACGGTCGGACAAAGCTGGAGCATATACGCTTCTTCAACCTACGGTTGGAAAGCGTAAAAAGGTGAGAATAGTGACAAAATTTTAAAAAAGGTAACAAAAAGTGACAAATAGTGAGAAAAGTGACTTGCGCCAAGGTCTGTGTTAGCTGCTGGTCATTGCTGTTTCAAAAGCACACGTGCTGCCGGCTGTCGCACAATTTTCACCAGCCAACGGAACTGCGTGGCAGTGACGTTTCAGTGGTTTAAGCATCACGAGATAAATGAGGTAGTTCTGGCAGCTTTGCAAAACCAGGGGTGAACGTCATCCATGCATTCTTGAAGGGATGATAAGGAGGATGCAATTAACATACGATAGCTGCAACTCCAAATTGATCACAATGATTTTAATATTTCTGTCGAATGGAAATGCCAGTTTCAGCAGCTTTTAAACAAGTTTCTTAGTGAATGGAATATTACATTTCATACACTTTTTGAATGGTTTCTTAAGAATGTAATATTACGTACATTTCTGGTGTTCAGATCATGACTGAATTTAAAGCACTACATGTTAGGTTGGAAAGACAGAATGTCTGCAAATGCAAGATAACAGAAAAGAGTTAATTACAATATGTACAAGTACAAATCAGTCTAAAATGTAGTCGTCATCATTTGCCACAACAATGTGCTCCTATCATCTGGGCAGCTGTTAGATACCATCCCGGTAGAATTGTGGTGGCTTGGATGAAAGACGTAAGTGCATGTTCGACATTGTCCCGGTTGGTGAACAGCTACCCGTCCAGGAAATGCTGCAATGACTAGAAAAGGTGGTAGTTGCTCGAGGCAATGTCAGGATATAAGGCTGGGGGCAGCAGCAGCTTCCAGCCCAGGTCCCTGATCCCGTGACAGGTTACCCGTGCTGTGCGAGGTCTCACCCTACCCTGCCATAGGAGTACACCCTTGCTGTTCATTTCAGTGTGAGCGATGCGTGCAGATCGTCAAGCCGATGGCAGTACACATCGGCAGCGATAGTGGTGGTGTCCAGCAGTAGCTCAAAAAACACGACACCCAGCATATACTATCAAACAGACAGCAAAGCCTTATGTGGGCATAAGGCTTCTGATTAGGGTACAACCACTGTTTCCAGGTGCTGACATTATCATACAAGTCCCATTTCTCATCACCTGTCACAATGCAGTTCAAGAATACTTCAACTTGGTCACATGCAAGCAGAGAAACACATACACTCATGTGATTTGTTTTCTGCTAAACTGTGAGTTGATAGGGTACCCAAACTCCCCTCCTGTGCACATTCCCAAGCTGATGCAGGTGCGTGATAAAGCTTGTGTGGGTCGGTTTTCACTTAAGTCTTCAGCATGTCCATATCCACTGTCGCAAGGGGTCTTCCAGGTTTGGGACGGTCTGACAAGTAAAAATTTTCCTCTTGAAACCGTTCAAACTAACAACAGAACTGACAATGTAATATAGCATTGGGATACACGGGTAGTGTTCCTAACAGTACTTGGGAGGTGGGAGGCTACCATGACGAAACTCATACAGCATGCAACGGCGGATGTGCTCCTTGTCCACTTCCAGATTGGCTGGCGCTTACACACTTTGCCTTCTGACGGTAACTGCTACTGACTTAAGCAATCTACCTGCTGATATCATACCCGTGTGCTGCGCAATCCCAGTGGTCAATGTGAGCCATGGCGGAGCTTCGACTTCGGGCATTTCATCATCGGACATTACTTTCTTTCCAACTCAATATACATACATGAGACCGGCCGATGACAAAAAAAGCTGAACTTTTTAACTGGGTGGAAAATTGGGACACGCGAACGCGCGGTGAGCAAATTCAAATACAGCATATATAGAATATTTAAGAGTACGCTAGCCATATGGAATTATTTTCTGTAAATTATGTAAGTAAATATTAAAGTGAAGCACATTATTATATTCACAATAGAAAAGTACTGTAGGGATTTAAGAACAAAATAAAATGAAATATTTAAAAAAATCAGATTTAAAACTTACATGTGAATCTTTACTAGCTAAATCCTGAGGTGAAAAGTATTTGTCTAGGAAAGTTTGTGAATTTAGTCAAGCAATTAGAAACTTGCAAGAATTAGAAACATATATCCACAGCTTAGTTTTTAGTCATTGAAGAAGTCAATAAAGTATTTCTCAATGTAACCTTATAAAATGGCTTGCAAAATTTTTTGCTTGCATTGTGAATATGGTGACATGAATCTCCATCAACGTCAAGCAAGTGGGGAGATTTTCTCTGCCGAATTCTTGTTTTTAACCCTGTTTTTGAGCCTCTCATGACACATTCTTTCCACTTAGCTTTCAAACAAGCAAAACAAATTCCTTCTTAGAAAGAAAGAATGAAAAAAAAAAAAAAACGGAAAGCTGCGTCACAAACTTTTTAGAGGCTTCGGCCCGACGTAATACTGGCCCGAAGCCGTGCCTCCCCCCCCCCCCCCCCAACTTAGCTTTCAAACATGCAAAACACATTCTTCCTTAGAAAAAAAAAAAGGAAAGAAACAGAGTTGCGTCACGATGTTCAGCGGCTTCGGGCCGACGTTATCCTAGCCGCGCGTCGTGCTTTCTTTCCACTAAGTTTTCAAACAAGCAGAACACATTCCTCCTCCTTAAAAAAAAACAAACAAAAAGGTTCGTCACGAACATGGTTCAGAGGCATCGGGCAGAAGCAATTCCGGGCAACAGCGAAAGCACGTCCGAAACAACGTAATTCCGGATCACGGCAAAAGCAGCACATCCGAACAAACGTACTTCCGGATCACGGCAAAAGCAGCACATCCGAACTAACGTAATTCCGGATCACGGGAAAAGAAGCCCATCAGGCCTACATAATCCCGCGGCGCCGTTCTTCCTTTCCACTTAGCTTATAAACAAGCAAAACAAATTCCTTCTCTTCGGAGGGGGGCGGTAGAACGAATTTAAGAAAAGAAAGCTGCGTCACAAACTTTATTTAGATGCTTCAGGTCGACGTAATCCCGGGCCACGGCGAAAGAAGCACGATGGGCATTTTTTTTTTTTTTTTTTGTTCACACTTTGAAACAAGCAGAACAAATTCCGCCACCTGAGAAAAAAAAAAAACAACAAAGGGCTGTGTTACGAACTTTGTTCAGAGGCTTTTACGTCGATTATTTACAAAATCAGTAAAACTTTCTTAATAACAGCGAAAATCTGAATACCCATAATTTTTTTTGTTAGTCACCCGTAATCCCGGGGAAATCCGTAATAATTACGGAGATTCCGTATTTTTTGGCATCCTCCGTAGGAAGAGGATTCACGAGAGCTTCGATTCTCGAACGATCTCAGAAAAGCCGGAACGCATTCGGGTACATTTGCAAATTACAAGAGAGTTCCTGGCGATGACGTCACGGATAGAATCAAGCAGATAGTTTGGCCCTGATAGAATGCAGAGTGGCGATTTCCCGCAAGACACGGAAAGGGCTGCGGTAGTTTCCCTAACGCACGAAGTAGGCGGAGCTTCCACCCTTTGCGCTGCGATGCTCAAGTGACTGACAACCCATCCATTGTTGACAGCATTAAACGAATTGAGCTCCTGACTCCACCCTCCAACATTTCTTCTTGCCCCCCGCGTCTGCTCCAAAAACAACGCTTTCAGCTGGAAAGCGCTTAGTTCTTGTACTCCACAAAAAAGCGGAATCGCGGAATTCCGCTTTTTTTTTCTATAGAACGACCCCCCCCAATCCTTAAAAATTTTCCTTCATTTTTGCAATGACCTCGAGAATGACCAAAATGATGCCGAAAAAAAGCGGAATTCCGCGAATTCGCGGAAGAATCTCATGTATGAATATATAGTTTCATTGAGAAATTTCAATGACCAATCCATGGATAGGTTGACGTGTTACATTAGTCGAGGCCTGGACTTCTAAAGAAAGTATTTTCTTATATGCTGAAACATACAGTAGTACATTATAAACCGAATGGACAAATTAATGTATATACTTACCCAATAATGTCTTATTCCACCTTTTGCACTTACAACAGCAGCCACACATCATGGTAAGGACTTGATGAGGAGCCAAAAACATGGAGGTGGTAATGCTGCCACCCATAAATTGATGATCACCTGCCATAAAACATCCACAGTTGCTAGTTGGGGTTGGCAGGATTAAACACATCTTTCCAATTTGTCCACAAATTCTCAGTGGGATTGACGGCAGGGAATCAGGGGGAAGGAGTTATTCAAGTGTGATAAACTCAAATGAATGCACCTGTAGCCAACTGGTCACCACTTAGGAAGTATACGGTGTGGCATTGTGCTGTTCACGGTGAGGAAAGGGAATCGTTGTGAATGGGAGTAGATGGTGAGCAAGGATGTTCATATACCTTGTGTCAGAGGCTTCAATGGGTACAAGGGGGCCCCCAAGGAAGCCTATGTAAATGCATCTCAAACTGCTACACCACCTCCACTTGACTGTATGACCCAGAATTGGTAAAGTTGGGTCCAACACTTTGCATGGTTTAGGCCACACACGCATTTTCCTGTTGACGTGACAGAGTTGAAACCATGATTCGTTTGACTAGATGACATGTTTCCCATCCTCCAAACACCTGCTGTGATATGCTTTTAAAAACTGCAGCCTAATTTTTTAGTGCTTTGCAGTCAATAAGGAAACAAAATGTGGACATTGACTGCCATAGCAATTTTTTTCTCATGGTACGACGGATAGTCTTTGTGCATAAGCTTGTGGATGTGCCCTCATTAAATTCTGAAGTTAGCTGCGAGATTCGTGATGATACAGGACAATCAACGCTCCCTTGAGAGTCAATTGAATTTTTAAGGCCACATTTCTCCGATTGGTATGAAGTTTTGCTGTATTTCACGTTGTCATGGTATACATTCACAATGGTCTGATGTGAAAATCACAGCAGTGATTGAACAACTGGTCTTCCTCGCACCTACTATCTCGGCAGAGTCAAACTCAATTATGTCACTGCCTTTACACATTACTTTTCAGTGACTGGTTTCTAATATATAGAAACCTGCTCTATGCACTGCCAGTTGCAGAATTCCTTGTGACTCAACAAAATCCTTCTGCTTTGCATATTGTTATTGGGGTGTACATAATAATTTGTCCATTCAGTGCTCTATAATTTAAGTTACTATTCACTATCAGCCACTAGCTTGGTGTTAAACAATCATCAGAATTCCTTTGATGGGTGTCATGAATAAGTACAGTATTACACACAATGCAAACACAAAACAGTACATGGTGAAAAAACGAAGAGAGTAAGTAAACAGCATAAAGAAGAAAGAAGCCACTCCATTCTGCTCACAGATAGTTGAAACAGAAGCTAGATTTCTAGCACCCCAATTGTATTTTTCTGATAAATTGTCTACTCAACAGCACTATTATTAAAATTTTTTGAAAGAAATAGTAAGTTTCAGTATACAATACTAGTTTGAGTTCTTCTCATATTATGACATGCAAAATTAAAGAAGCTGAAAGAAAACTTTGATTCCTGCTTTGTACTTCAAGTAGCAGCTTTTTTCAGTAGTTAATAAAAAAAAAGTTGCATTTAACTGCTAAAAGAACTAGCTTGTGTATCCACAGATGAAACCTGATGCTATACAGATGATTCACTGCAGTCCAGCGCTAAGAAATAACATAAATGGTGTGAATAACTGGAAACAGAATATCATCTGCAACAGTCACGTAACTATTTATGACACATCGACCATTGCATTTAGAATGCAGCGCTTTCTGCAGACCCCACATGCTCACAGTATTAAAGGTGCTAATTTGGATCAAACCTCAAAGTATTAAGTTATGTTCATGGATTAAAAATTTGTAAAGGAAACCAGGCATGCCACTGGATAAACAATGAAATTGTTGTTTACCCAGTGGCACACCCTCACCTGCTGTTCTTTTCTCTACTTTGCCTATTCTTGATCAATAATAAAAGCATTTCATCCACTGCTAAAGGTGAACACTGAATATCTAAAACACTTTTTCTTTTCTTTCGAACAACATTATGTTATTGCTCAAACATTACTGTTATACATGTTGTAAGTGATGATGTTATTTGGTACTGGATGCTTTCATATAATTATTGTATAATAGAATAATAAAGTACAATTATCTAAATAATGAAATTTTGGCGGGCGGTCGTAGTGAGCGATGGGTTTGCCTCCTCGGGGCGCTCCGTGGTAACAATGGCACACACAACAGCAACTAGGGCCTCTCTGAATTTTGGAGAGGTACAAGCTAGTTCTGTGTGACATTGGCGAAAAGACCCCAACTCACTGGGTTTTGTTTCAGAATCCTTAGGTTGAATGACCAACTGGAACCCTCAGCTGTGGGCTAATCCCCCACACTGATGTACTTACCTGATTAAAAAGACAAAAAGAAATATTAAGAATGACTCAAGTGTGGGATATGGTGGACCTACCACACTTGAGAAGGACGGTCCACCACGGAATCGACCTGGACTTTCTAAACGGCGTATGAGAAAGAGATCTCGGCTGAGTGAATGTAAGATTGGTGTATAGAATACTAGAGGTATAAATGGCAAGATGAGTGAGGTGATTGATGAGATGAATAAGTATAGACTGGATGTGCTGTGTGTAAGTGAAACCAAAAAGAAGGAAATTGGGGTAGAAGAAGTGAATGGCACGGTGAGTGTGTGGTCTGGGGTATTTGATAATATGAGAGGACAGGCGAGTGTAGGTGTGATTTTAAGTGAAAAGATGAAGAACAACTTGATTCACTATAGTTGCGTAAGTGAGAGAATTCTCTGGATTCGTTTGAAAGTAAAACTTCAGAGAATTGTAATTATTGTAGTGTATGCTCCTTGTAACCCAGAACCTTCTGATAAAAAGGAAGATTTCTGAAATGAGCTAAAACCTATTTTGAGCCAGTTTGGTGCTAAAGAAAATGCTATAATATCAGGAGATTTCAATGCTAGAGTAGGTGTGCAGAATGCAATTTCTGAAAATGTTCTGGGTAAGTTTAATGATCCTTGTGTGAATGATAATGGTGAAAGATTAATTGAACTCTGCATTGGGAATGGTTTGTGTGTATCTAATACATTTTTCAACCACAAGTATATCCACACATATACTTGGGAGAATCATACTCTTGGTCAAAAGAGTGTGATAGATTTTGTTGTCTACGATCAGCGTTTGAAACACTTAGTTGTTGACACCCGTGTGATGAGAGGTGCTGATGTTGGTTCTGATCACTACTTGGCAGTGTCACGAGTGAAACTTAATGTTGGTTGGAGGAAAAGAAATAGGAAGAGACCCAGGATAGAAAGAATAAAGGTTGATAGGCTCCTTGAAGATCATCAGCGGTATTCTGACTTACTCAGAGAACGACTGAAGGATCTGAATGAAGTCTGGTGAGAGGGATGTAGAAAAGAAGTGGGAATGTTTTAAGAACTGTGTTGTCACTGCTGCTAAAGAGCTCCGTGGCACCACAATAGTGGGAAACAATAGAGGTGATGCTTGGTGGAATAGTGAGATTGAAGAGGCAGTAAAGAAAAAGAAGGAAGCCTATTTGGGGATGTTGCAAGGTAGAGTCTCTGTGGATGAATATCGCTGTAAGAAGCGTGAAGCTGCTAAGCTGGTTCGCCATAGTAAGGCAAAAGATAGGAAGGAGAAAGTGGAAAGGCATGAACTGGCTTTTTGGAAAGATAGGAAGTCCTTCTGGAAGTACATGATACTCAGGAAAAATAGGGGAAACAAAGTTGTAAGTTGTGTGAAGAATGAGATTGGGGAAATGATATGGGAGCCCAATGAGTTAAGTGACAGATGGGGTGAATACTTCTGTGAGTTATTAGATCAGGTCAGGAAAGCAAAGATGATTCTGAGACAGATGCAGATGATGTCACAATGAGGGATAAAAGCACAGGAGGGATCTCAAGAGAAGTGTGTAAAGCTCTAAAATCTCTTCAGAATGGCAAGGCTCCGGGAGTTGATGGCATAACTGCAGAGATGTTGAAATATGGTGGTGACTCTATAATTGACTGGTTAACTGAAATTTGCCATTTGTGCTGGGAGTTAGGAATGGTTCCTCGGGATTGGAAGGATGCTAACATTGTTCCCTTCTTTAAGGGAAAAGGTGATCAGACTGAATGCAAGAACTATCGTGGTATTTGCCTACTGAGTGTGCCAGGGAAAGTGTTTGGTTAGGTTGTTATTGAAAAAGTACGGGTCTTACATCATTGAAAGTGTGGGATGTTCAGAGTGGTTTTATACCTGGCAAAGGCTGCACTAACCAGATTTTTGCATTACGCACGATGATTGAAAAGTATCTGGCTGTTGGGAAGAAAGTTTTTACTGCCTTCATAGATTTAGAGAAAGCTTACGACCGAGCGAATATGACACTTTTGTGAAAGGTATTGAATGAATATGGTGTTACTGGAAATCTACTTAATAGTGTAAAAGCCATGTATGCTGGTTGTAGAGCTTGTGTACGAGTGAATGGTGTTTTATCATAATGGTTTTCCATTGGTGCAGGAGTTAGACAAGGTTGTGTAATGTCACAATGGCTGTTTAATATATTTATGGATGCATGCATGCGTGATGCCAAAATAGATAATAGTGGTTTATGTCTTGGTGATATCCATGTCTGCAGATTGCTGTATGCTGATGACACTGACTGGCCCAGAACCGCCCTTTTAAACTTTTGCTGGAAAGAAATGGAAGAAAAAGTAAGAATAAAAAAATGCTGTCACAATCGAATTTTATGTATAACCACTAAAGATCTGTATAAATCACGTACACTTACACGAAACGTAAGACCAAAAAATGGTTTAAGGTTTATAGGAATACATTAAAATCAAGTAAGAAAAATTGTTTAAGCGGAAGAAACAAAAAGAAATAAAAATATTTCTTGAAAGCGATATTTTTAAAGAAATGCTGATATGGAAAATTTTGCCAAGTGAAAAAAATAACTTACGAAATATAAAAAAAAAGAACTATTTCGGAAAAATAAAATGATAAAATTCCCAAGTAGCGAAAATTACATTCAAAAATAAATCATAGGCTTAGAAATAATACTCGATCGAATTACGAATCACTTAGCTTCGAATATTCGCTCGCTAATATGGATTTCAAACCAAAATCTCCGAACGTTGTTAAATAAAAATTATTTCAGTAGGAAAAATAAAGAATCATCTACGAAAAGGTTTATAATAAAACAAGAAGAATTTGCAAACACACACGCACACACAGTAAAATTCCCTGAAGGGGAAAATGACGCTGACCGGGGAAACATTTAATCTACCAGAACAGCAATGTAGAACGTACATAAAACTATTTATCGAAGAATTGTAAAGAATCTTAAACAATGCATAAAGAAAAACAAATTATTTGAAAAGAAACATTTAAAATATAAAAGTCACCCGAAGGAAATAGAAAGAAAAATTCACAAGATAGGAGATTGAAAGAAAAGTTTCCACAAACACGTGTCAGATAAAAAAAATTGAAACATTTGTAACGTCATCCACCCTCCGTAATGAGATAGCATTGCGAAATACTAATTTAACCATAACGCCAACTCCTCACCCCTATGATGTCATGTTAAGATGGCGCAGTCTTATCTCACAACCCCATTCCGCACCCCCATAATGTTATCAGTCACCCAAGATGGCGTAAATACGACTCTCCACCACTCTATGACCCTCCACCTACTAAAGTGGAGGGTCCCATGTATGTTGACTCGCATGCACGAAGTTTGCATGAAATTCAAACTGAGTACAAATAAGAGAAAACCCAAAGTTATGGTTTTTGAGAGAGGAACTGGTAGCACTGAATTTAATGTAAGTATAAATGGCACTGTGATTGACCAGGTGAGTGAGTTTGTGTATTTAGGAAGCATGTTTGACAGAGAGAACAAGTTGAATGGTGAAATCAGTAGGCGAGTGAATTCTTCTTTGAAAGTCATAGCTGCTCTGAGAGGTTTTCACAGGAATGATGGGTTCTCTAGAGAGTCCCGCATGGCTGTGTATGAAACTGTAATTGTTCCTACTCTGATGTATGGCAGTGAAACCTGGGTACTGCAGAAGAAACACAGGAGTCGTTTGTGAGCTGGAAAAATGTGTTACTTACGTGGGGTTTGTGGCAAGACACGATATGATTGTGCGAGAAATGAAGATGTATTGCAGTTGTGTGATGTGAAGCAAAATGTTGTTAGCAAAGGTGGAGACCAATATGCTTCGGTGGTTTGGCCATGTTGAAAGAATGAGTGATGAAATGCTTACTAAGAAAATCGTTTCAGCCCAAGTGGCAGGAAGGAAGGGCAGAGGAAGGCCAAGGAAGACATCGGATCAGATTCAGGAGTGTCTGCATGAGAAAAAGATTATGAGTATGAAGAATAAAAGATCTTGTGTACGGCGTGTAATGGATATTAGTGAAGCACGAGTTGTATGTCAAGATCGCTGTAAATGGAGAAGTTTGATACGACAACAATAAGTAAAAAATACCTGGAAGTTTGTATTTCTTTTTGGAGCTAACCTCTGAATCTCAGAAAACAGCTTAGTGATATGTATATGTATGTATGTATTAACTTTTGATGATGTTTTAGGTTGTCATTTTTATTCGTGCTCTTGGTTTATGCATTAAGAATATATATATATATATTTTTTTTATCTATATCCAATTACCTGACTCATCCGATCCAGTGCATAAACTGTATCTTTTGTTGATTTAGACAAGCTATGTTCGGAAATTATTGATTTATCATTCACTTCTATTTGATCCACAGTTCAAGTATTTTGTTGAACGTTCATGTCGAAACATTTGGTTTCTTCTATTATAATTCATTTTCTTTTTATTTCTAATAAAGTCCGACTGTCCTTGTCATTTGATCCAGCGCTTAAACTTCTTTCCTTGATGACTCCGATGTACCACATATAGCGCAAATGTTTTACCAAAATCGATGATTAGCATTTATAAAGGGGAGTCCACTTCGCCAAATCATGTAATTGCAATTTGAAGCTAAGGGATCGTAACAGTCCCATTAAAGTATTAAAAATAGTTTCATTTAAGCGCCGGATCGAATGACAATCGGACTTTATTAAAAAGAAAAAGAAAAAAAAATTATAATAGAAGAAACCAAAAGTTTCAACATGAACGTTTAACGAAATATTTGAACTTTGGATAAAAAAGTGAATGATAAATCAATAATTTCCGAACGTAGCTTGACTAAATCAACAAAGGAAGCCGCTCACGCACAGGATCGGATAAGTCAGAATAAGGAACATCGGAGTCATCAAGGAATGATGTTTAAATGCCGGATCGAATGACAAGAACAATCAGACTTTATTAAAAATAAAAATAAAATGAATTATAATAGAAGAAACCAAATGTTTCGACATGAACGTTCAACGAAATACTTGAACTGTGGATCAAATAGAAGTGAAGGATAAATCAATAATTTCCGAACGTAGCTTGTCTAAATCAACAAAAGATACAGTTTACGTACTGGATCGTATAAGTCAGGTAACTGGATATAGATAAAAAAAATATATATATATTCTGAAAGCATAAACCAAGAACACGAAAAAAAAATGACAACCTAAAACATTATCAAGAGTTAATTATTTAGATAATTGTACTTTATTATTCTATTATACAATAATTACATGAAAGCATCCAGTACCAAATGACATCATCACTTACAACGTGTATAACAGTAATGTTTGAGCAATAACATAATGTTGTTCGAAAGAAAATTCAATGTCACATAATAAATATGGTTAACGATATTACGGCAACCATTATATGATTATCTAAAATACTGCCTGCATAAAGTGAACATATCATTCTGTCTCCTGCTGTTAATGCTCAACTGCTGTACCATAATTTTACAGTGAAAAATGAAGCCTGTTTCTTTCTTCATTCATTACTCTTGAATGATTCACATTTGGAAGCTGCTGCTCACAGGCTTCTTTCTTATTTGTTCAAAACCATAGCAGGAATTTTGTGTTTTACAGTTTTCCCCCTTATTCTACAATATCTGTCTAGTTATTTTTATTATTATTATTATTTTTACAGTCATCCTTACAGGATCCAAAATTTTTATTGATTTCGAAACAGTTGCCATTCACTATCTGATCAAAAGTATCCAGAGACATTTGCCTATCCACAAACTACCTCTAACAGGAAAGGAATTAATATCAAGTTGGCCCAGTCTTTGCTATCACAGCCTCTACTCTGCTGGGACATTCCATTTGATTCTGATAAATTGCAGTGGGAATTGTCTTTGATTCTACTTCAAGAGCAGTAGTCAGTTCGGTCACCAATGTTGGGCAATTTCGCTGGGATAGCGGCCGGTGCACTGTGCAGGCCACTCAAGTTCTTTTACACACATCTCATCAAACTATACCTGCACACACCTTGCTTTGTGGACAGTTGATCTTCTAATGTTAGGCTTGTGTGCAGCGGCCCAGCCATGGAAATCCTTTACCTTCTGATCTAGACAAAGCATTATGGTGCTGGTTACAGAGGCATTCCGGAACTCGCTGGCAAGTGTTGCAACTGAGGATAGACTATTTTGGTACACCACATGTTTTAGCACTTGAGGCCCTGCTGAGTCATTTTACATGGCCTATTACCCCCCCCCCCAAGTCAGTTCGTTCCTACAAACCTGCTGCAGTGTGTTACTTGTGAGTCAACAGCGCAAAGAAAACCCACCAATACACTTTAGTCTATCTGTCATTCATCGCATGTGGATAGTGCCGTGTGGTGTAGTCGTGTAAATGGTCAGCTTATACTGCTTGTTTTGTGAGTTGTGGGAGTCATTGCTGTCAGTTTTTCTACTTATAATTGAAGTTTCTTAACCAATCACTGAGGGGTATATACTGTTAGTTAAATACAATTTGAAAGACATGTCAGGCTCTGAATTTCCCAAATATTTGTTAAAGAAACCTGATCTACTGAAGAAAATCTATTCCAGTGAAAAATATAAGTAAAAATGTCCAGCAGACTAAAATCTTTCTTTATTTCTTAAAGTTTTACACATATAAACTCACAAACTGTAAAATTTAAATACATAGTATGTGTATTCATATTTATTTTTGCACAAATTTATTGTGTCCTCCTTTTTCAACAAAAATGTCTTCCCATTTCAAAAAGTCATCTGGTTACCCTGTCCTAGGTGTTTCCACTTCATAATATCATCATCACTTATAGTTGATCAAGGAGCTGAAGCAGAGCAGAAATTTGCCAAACTGACATATTGCTAAGATGGCATACTATGACCATGCCACACTGAAAGTCATTGTACTCTACCATACGGCCCATTCAACTGTTCATTCTTGTCAGGCCACGTGCATCTTTTTTACCTATACGGGCCATGATTGTATATTGGCAAATCCACTACTCAAAACAGGTATCTGGATACTTTTGATAATATAGTGTATTTTATACAGTGTATAAACAAAACTGGTCCAGAGAAAACATACTAAATGTAAAACTTACTGCAAATATGATTTCCATATCTGATATGCAAATTAATTTTCGCAGTGAATCAATAAGTTAAAAAATACACAGGACTAGGGAAAAGTTCGTTATATTTTCTGAAAGTTTACAGGTTTCTTAATGAAACCTTACATTACACCATAGCGAAAAACATTAGTGCGCAGAAAATACCACAAAACTCTGTCCCGAGATGTATGGACAGCATCTTCAATGATATTAAGCTCAGTTTATGTTCATGAGTTCTAATAACTGCATACAGTAATGTTTTCAAATGATGCATTCAAGCACAGTTTTTGTAAATTGACAAATCAAATCTTAAACAAAAGTTTTGCCTTATCGATGAAACGAAAAGGCAAATGCAAAAACGCAGTGAAAAAATGATATCATCTCAATATGGAATTCAACACTACAATACAGTTCTATAATAACTAAACACTGCCACAAGTGAGCAAATTCCAAAACACAGAGCAACAGCACCTTGTAAAAGAGAAGAGAACGACAGTTTAACCTGCAAATAAAGTTTGCTATTACTCAAGATAAACTCTATCCGATTTTCTTTCATTTGCAGCACTTTCCTGTATTAATGCATGAACGTTAAAAAAGAAGAGCACCTCGAAAGTTTTAAGAAAACCCTTGGTACCACTGCATCTTCCCCCATATTAAGGAGAAACACTGTACATAAGAAAATAAAAGAAGGAAGTAATTTTATTATTTATCAATAAAAATTATGAAGTTTGTTTTGCTTTATTATTACCAACAAGAATGCCCACAAAATGGTATGAAAGTAAATGATATCTTGGCACATTTCCATTCACATAAAAAGTGGCCTTGCAGTTGGGACCACCAATTGCAATCAATCTGGATAAGTTTTATGTAATTTAAGATAATGTAGTTTCTGCTGCAGAGAGCAGATTTCTTTTTTTCTTTCTTTTCTTTAATTTATATCCGCAGACACCAAATTCCAAAACCTTTGGCATTGTTAAACAAATTCACTGCTTAAATTAAAAACTGGGTGGCACAATATCTACAATGCAGAAAATGTTTAGCATTGTTTATTTCATACATGAGACTGACCAAGAAACAAACAAGTTGAACCTTTTAACTGGATGAAAAATTAGAATATGTGATGAGAAAGTGGTAATATAACATAGCACGAGATGGAATTGTTCAATGTAATTCATTCATATAAATATTAAAAGGAGCACACTGCTTTTCTTTCAAAATATAAAATTATTGAATTCAAAACAAAATAATGTGGTTTTAAAAGACGTTGCTTCAAAAACAGTTTTTGTTGTTGTTGCTCAAGTGTGGGATATGGTGGACCTACCACACTTGAGAAGGACGGTCCACCACGGAATCGACCTGGACTTTCTAAACGGCGTATGAGAAAGAGATCTCGGCTGAGTGAATGCAAGATTGGTGTATGGAATAATAGAGGTATAAATGGCAAGATGAGTGAGGTGATTGAGGAGATGAATAAGTATAGACTGGATGTGCTGTGTGTAAGTGAAACTAAAAAGAAGGAAATTGGGGTAGAAGAAGTGAATGGCACTGTGAGTGTGTGGTCTGGAGTATTGGATAATATGAGAGGACAGGCTGGTGTAGGTGTGATTTTTGGCACTGTGAGTGTGTGGTCTGGAGTATTGGATAATATGAGAGGACAGGCTGGTGTAGGTGTGATTTTAAGTGAAAAGATAAGGAACAACTTGATTCACTATAGTTGCGTAAGTGAGAGAATTCTCTGGATTCGTTTGAAAGTGAAACTTCAGAGAATTGTAATTGTTGTAGTGTATGCTCCTTGAGACTTGGAACCTTCTGATAAGAAGGAAGATTTCTGGAATGAGCTAAAAGAGCCAGTTTGAGCCAGTTTGGTGCTAAAGAAAAAGTTATAATAGCAGGGGATTTCAATGCTAGAGTAGGTGTGCAGAATGCAATTTCTGAAAATGTTCTGGGTAAGTTTAATGATCCTTGTGTGAATGATAATCGTGAAAGACTAATTGAACTCTGCATTGAGAATGGTTTGTGTATATCTAATACATTTTTCAACCACAAGTATATCCACACATATACTTGGGAAAATCGTACTCTTGGTCAAAAGAGTGTGACAGATTTTGTTGTCTACGATCAGCGTTTGAAACACTTAGTTGTTGACACCCGTGTGATGAGAGGTGCTGATGTTGGTTCTGATCACTACTTGGCAGTGTCACGAGTGAAACTTAATGTTGGTTGGAGGAAAAGAAATAGGAAGAGACCCAGGATAGAAAGAATAAAGGTTGATAGGCTCCTTGAAGGTCATCAGCGGTATTCTGACTTACTCAGAGAACGACTGAAGGATCTGAATGAAGTCTGGTGAGAGGGATGTAGAAAAGAAGTGGGAATGTTTTAAGAACTGTGTTGTCACTGCGGCTAAAGAGGTCTGTGGCACCACAATAGTGGGTAACAATAGAGGTGATACCTGGTGGAATAGTGAGATTGAAGAGGCAGTAAAGAGAAAGAAGGAAGCCTATTTGGGGATGTTGCAAGGTAGAGTCTCTGTGGATGAATATCGCTGTAAGAAGCGTGAAGCTGCTAAGCTGGTTAGCCACAGTAAGGCAAAAGATAGGAAGGAGAAAGTGGAAAGGCATGAACTGGCTTTTCGGAAAGATAGGAAGTCCTTCTGGAAGTACATGAGACTCAGGAAAAATAGGGGAAACAAAGTTGTAAGTTGTGTGAAGAATGAGATTGGGGAAATGATATGGGAGCCCAATGAGTTAAGTGCCAGATGGGGTGAATACTTCTGTGAGTTATTTGATCAGGAAAGCAAAGATGATTCCAAGACAGTAGCAGATGATGTCACAATGAGGGATGAAAGCACAGGAGGGATCTCAATTGAAGAAGTGTGTAAAGCTCTAAAATCTCTTCAGAATGGTAAGGCTCCGGGAGTTGATGGCATAACTGCCGAGATGTTGAAATATGGTGGTGACTCTATAATTGACTGGTTAACTGAAAATTGCCAATTGTGCTGGGAGTTAGGAGTGGTCCCTCGGGATTGGAAGGATGTTATCATTGTTCCCTTGTATAAGGGAAAAGGTGATCAGACTGAATGCAAGAACTATCGTGGTATTTGCCTACTGAGTGTGCCAGGGAAAGTGTTTGGTTAGGTTGTTATTGAAAAAGTACGGGTCTTACATCATTGAAAGTGTGGGATGTTCAGAGTGGTTTTATACCTGGCAAAGGCTGCACTAACCAGATTTTTGCATTACGCACAATGATTGAAAAGTATCTGGCTGTTGGGAAGAAAGTTTTTACTGCCTTCATAGATTTAGAGAAAGCTTACGACCGAGTGAATAGGACACTTTTGTGGAAGGTATTGAATGAATATGGTGTTACTGGGAATCTACTTAACAGTGTAAAAGCCATGTATGCTGGTAGTAGAGCTTGTGTACGGTTGAATGGTTTTCCATTGGTGCAGGAGTCAGACAAGGTTGTGTAATGTCACCATGGCTGTTTAATATATTTATGGATGCATGTATGCGTGATGCCAAAATAGATAATAGTGGTTTATGTCTTGGTGATATCCATGTGTGCAGATTGCTGTATGCTGATGACACTGTCCTGTTGGCAGAGAGGAAAAGTGAGTTGCAGAGTATGTTGACTCGGATGCACGAAGTTTGCATGAAATTCAAACTGAGTATAAATAAGGAAAAACCAAAGTTATGGTGTTTGAGAGAGGAACAGGTAGCACTGAATGTAATGTAAGTATAAATGGCACTGTGATTGACCAGGTGAGTGAGTTTGTGTATTTAAGGAAGCATGTTTGACAGGGAGAACAAGTTGGATGGTGAAATCAGTAGGCGAGTGAACTCTTCTTTGAAAGTCATAGCTGCTCTGGGAGGTTTTCACAGGAATGATGGGTGCTCTAGAGAGTCCCGGATGGCTGTGTATGAAAGTGTAATTGTTCCTACTCTGATGTATGGTAGTGAAACCTGGATACTACAGAAGAAACATAGGAGTCATTTGTGTGCTGGAGAAATGTGTTACTTACGTGGGGTTTGTGGCAAGACACGATATGATTGTGTGAGAAATGAAGATGTATTGCAGCTGTGTGATGTGAAGCAAAATGTTGTTAGCAAGGTGGAGACCAATATGCCGCAGTGATTTGGCCATGTTGAAAGAATGAGTGATGAAATGCTTACTAAGAAAATCTTTTCAGGCCAAGTGGCAGGAAGGAAAGGCAGAGGAAAGCCAAGGAAGACATTGGTGGATCAGATTCAGGAGTGTCTGCATGAGAAAAAGATTATGAGTATGAAGTATAAAAGATCTTGTGTACGGCGTGTAATGGATATCAGTGAAGCACGCGTTGTATATCAAGATCGATGTAAATGGAGAAGCTTGATACGACAACAATAAGTAAAAATGTCTGGAAGTTTGTATTTCTTCTTGGAGTTAACCTCTGAATCTCAGAGAACAGCTTAGTGATATGTATGTATGTATGTACTTGCCAGAACATTAACTTAAGTTTCCTCTTGTATTGCTTTATTCTCCCAAAGTTCCATGGCCATGTTTGTCTTTTGTTGCCTCTGCATCTGCACAGAATTCATTGCTTAATTTCATTTTGTGTTGATATTATTCTGCTTCTCATTTCTACACTGTTGCTTTTTTTCTTTTCTTTTTTTATTCCCTCATATGATAATAATATCCACCATGCTGAAAGAACTTTCAGCTTGAGAACCATAATGCACGATTTCACTATTTCAGATAACTTTGAGAATATAACTACTTTGAAAACCATTCGATTGCATCAATTCTTATAAATTCCCTCTCCCTTATCAATCTAAATGCAAACATTTATGAGGGTAAGTAAGATTTAACAGCACAGGACAGTGAGAACATCACAGAGGAAATAAAAAATTATGATTATGGAAGAAATCTTAGCTTCGTCAGACTTTCGTTTTCAGGAACCCCCTCTTTTTAAGCTAAAATGCAATATTTATGAAATACTAGGCAGAAGAAACACCACGAGAGAAAATTTTTGATTACAGGAAAAACCTTCACTCTATCTAACTTCCGTGTGTGAAGGGTTTGGAAGATGGAAATCCGTCCTCAAACGGAAAACGAATCACCACCATCACCAATCCCTCAAAATTTCTGCTCAGTTGTGCATTGATCTCAAGAATGCCCCAAATGATAACGGAAATTGTGGAATTTCTCGAATACACAGAAGAATCTCATGCCTGAAGACTACAGGGAAATCTTCGTGCCAGCTTATGTTCCGTTTTTGGAAATCGCTACCCACAGTTCCATGATGGACACATGCATTTATGCAATAAAATTATATTTAACAATAATACTGGGCAGAGTCAACATCGCAATAAAAAGAAAAAAATTATGATTACAGGAAAAGTCTTTACTCCGTTTAACTTCAGTTTTCGAAAGTTTTGGTCAACGAAATACAGCGCTCAGATGGAAAACGACTCTCCCTCCCCCTATTAATCCTCCAAAAATTTCTTTTCATTTGTGCATCAATTTTGAGAATGACCCCCCCCCCCCAAAGCTGAATTCCGCAAAAGAATCTCATGTACGTTATTTGCAGTAATTCGATGCTGCACAAACACCACTGAAACACAAATTATATTTGCACTTTATTTTAGCATCTAAACAGTATAACAGAACTGAATGCAAGTATTACATGAAACAACATTTGCAATTGTTTAGTGCCATTCAGACACAAGTAAAATAGATCTGCCACCCAAACACTACTTCACTGTAACTCATTTGAAAATTTTGAATACCTGCACCATTCGATTAACCTTAGTGAAGTTTAGGTATGAAGAATACAGACTATTCTGTTCTTTATATTACATACAGCCACATACCTCATCATCTTCCATCTTGCACTCCATAACTTCGCCATCATCAAATTTGTACCATTTGTAAGTGCCATCACTATGCCTAGGCAAATAAAAGAAATCAATTTATATATATATATATATATATATATTTTTAATTTTTGTTTGTTTTTCGTGGTTATTTACAGCTCTGTATATATATTCATGGATCAAAAACACACATCTAACAGAACTCTGATATATCAACCAATCATAAAGGACAAAAGAGTGTTTTACAGCAAGCTAAAAGCTTATCTTCAGTAAATGGACACTGAAAGTGGATATTTAAAATTCAGTTCCAATATTTTAAAAATGGGAAGCTGAAAATAGTTTTACAGTATTCAAAAAATTCATGCATATGTTCACAAACTGTCATATTGCATCACAGAAAACAAACAACAACAAAAAGTTACAATTTTTAAAAATGTTTCACAAGACTGGACTGCCAAAGAAAAAAGGGCTCTGTTCTGACAATAGGTAACTGTAGTGCTGTGTCACCAAGTAGCATCTATCAGCAGATTGAAAAAAAAAAAAAAACTAACTTGCTTGTATTAGAGTAATTGCCTCCAAGAAAGTTATTGCACAAACCCATTACTCTTTTCGATTCACTTGTACTGTACCCATTAACAGCTACAATCTGTTTACTGAGCAAACAAATGCATATCAGATGTCATAAGATTAAGATGCATATTGCACACAAAACAGCATGTTCTTTAAAAAGCCTTTGGTATGTACCCTCAATAAAAGAAATTCGTACCAATTCTATAAAATTCACAACCCAGAAGACATAAAAATTTGACATCCAACTGTTGTAGAAACTCTTTTTGGACAAAGGAACTGATTGATGCTACATGAGTATGACATAACTCCGAAACCTAAAGCCTGATTATGGCTTCCATAACATGCATACTTCTGTTGGGAAGGCTGGGACTTCTCATTTATTTCAAAATATATGTATATACAATCTTAAGGATTGGTTGCACAATAATATACAAACAAAACAATGTTTCTGCTTTCTGCCTCATATGACTTACAAGATTAGGCACTTAAAGAATCACGTGGAAGCATAATCCCCTGTGAACGCATGTTAAATCCATTGTTACCAGATTTGAGAAGGAACATCCAAATAATGGGGATATGATACAGTGAGTCCAAAATGCAAGGATTAACGCAAAGGTAAATTTCTTAACTATTGCAAAACCTGAGTTTCAGCAATCTACACGTAGCATTTAGAAAGCTTATTCACTGTTCCCTTTTCTTTTCAACCTAACATTTGGTTAAGGTTCATTGATGATATTATCCTCATCTGGCCATATATCAAGAATTTATTATCAAGGGTGCCCAGGGGGAAGAGGGGGGTGGGGGTGGGGGTGCTCGAGCCTAGCAGTTGGTATAGCCAAATTTTTTAAAAATTTAAAACACTAAAATAGACGAAACCTTTTTTTAAAATAATAAGTTATTAATGATTGATTGTATCAATTATTTTTGTTGTATTTTAGTATCTTGTGCATTTACTCAAATGTTTGACAACCTTGAAGGAGGTAAGAATTTCTCTTTCCTCCCCCCACCCCCTCCCTAAAAGTACTCATATGGGTGCCACTCCACTGTTTATTATTGACCCTCATGTCATCAAATTCTTCCAACTTCCCCAATATTAAATTCACTTCAACTGAGCAAGTAAATAATAGTATCATTTTTCTAGATGTAAAGATAAACATTAATTCAAGCTTTTCTCGACTTATAGGTCTACAGGAAAATCTTCAGATTCCTCAATATGTTCCTTCCATTTGCATACTTTTGCAAAATACACATACATGAGACTGACGAATAAAAAAAAAAGCTGAACTTTTAGCCGTGTGAATATAATGCAGCATGAGCAAGACAGAATTGTTCACTGAAATTTATTTAATTAAATATTAAACTGAATCACATCACTGTACTCAATACATATAATTATATACACTGCTGGACAATTGCTAAGGACGGATCGTAAACGGCTATATAGAGCATAAAAAAGTAAGTGTGGTTGGATGCCAAGTGAAATAAAATAATGTCAGAATACTAGGACATTACAAGAAAGATAATTTATTGTGCTTTAAAATTAAGAAGGCTGTGGAACGTGTTCAAGGGACAAACAGGCCATTTTGTGCAGAATACGTAAACGTGAAAAAAATGCAATTACCGTCGGCAGGCGTTCCGGCGTAAGATGTCAATACGGGATATGGCCACCATGGAGGGCGATGCAAGATTCCACACGTCGTGTCATGCTTTGCACAACATTATCAAGCAGCTGTTGGGGTAATTTATCCCATTCCTCTGTCAGTGCACGGATGAGGGTGTCCTTGTTTATTGGAGGGCATTGGCGACCAGCAAGACTCCTCCCCAAAGCATCCCACACATTTTCAATGGGATTCAGATCTGGAGAACGTGCTGGCCATACGAGGCACTGAATATCCTCGCTCTCAAGACACTCCTGGACAGCGACTGTTCGATGACATGTTGGGTTGTCGGGCATGAAAATGAATCTATCACCGACAGCACCACAGAACATGCAAACATGAGGGAGCAGAACATCATTAATGTATCGTTGGCCAGTCATAGTCCCAGTTGGAAGCACATAGAGGGACGTACAGCCATTGATCATGATCCAAGCGCATACCATGACACTACATGTCGGATATCGGTCCCTTTCCTGTATGTTTGCTGGACAATATGCAGTACCACTATCACGCGAGATTAGTTGCCGTCGACAATCAGACGATAGACTGTATCTACTCTCATCTGAGAAGAGGACAGCAGACCAGTCGCTATTAGTCCAATTGCGATGTTGATGGCACCATTGCAAACGGGCGGTACGGTGACGTCTGGACAATGGGATGCACACAACAGGACGGCGGGCGTACAGTCCTCCTTCATGCAAACGTCTGGCGACAATTTTTCGGGAGATCCGCTTGCCAGTAGCAGGCATAAACTGATTTTCTACCTGACTAGCTGTGCTGCGCTGGTGTCTTTTTCTTGATAGCACTATGTACCAATCTTCTGCATGTGTCGTACTGCGAACACGACCTCCCCCGTGACGTTTGCTACACTCTCCATTTGTTTGAAATGATTTCCAAAGCCTTGAAAAAACACTGTGGCTGACGTCGAACTCCTTGGCAACATCTGTTATTTTTCGCCCTTCTTTAATCTTGCCAATAACACGGCCACATGTAAAATCATGTAGGAGATGTCGGGAAGACATACTGAAAATTGCAAGTTCGTCAATTGATTCTTTCCCTTTCAACTTTGCGTTTCAACAACAACAGTCAATACGCGTCAAATCCTTTATATCTCTTATCAGCGCTATGACGTCACGAACAAGTTCAGCAATCCAAAATTTGCATACGCACAACACGTCTTACTGTATCCCGCACTTATGCTAATTTCCACATTTTCCTGCCTTCCATTTTATGGTTGCTATCGTTGCTATTGTCATCCGTCCTTAGCAATTGTCCGGCAGTGTATATTGAATTGGAAGAGGAACTACAAAGGATCAAGTGGGACATCATCGGGCTAAGTGAGGTAAGGAGAAAAGGAGAAGATCTCATTGAACTGAAAAGTGGACATCTCTTCTACTATCGTGGGACAGATACTGGCAAAACCAGTGGTGTTGGATTTATAATAAATAAGAAACTGAAGAATAAAGTTGCAGAAGTTGAAAGTTCCTCTGACAGAGCTGCACAACTCGTTATCCAACTCTCGAGAAAAAGGATGGTTCTGTAACAAGAAATAGAGGCGAAATTTTGACAAGAGTGAAAGATTTCTACTCCAAATTATATGAAAGGGATGATACATGTACTCCAGACATCATGGAAGGTACCAGTACCAGAATTCTTCTAGTCCTCCCAGCAGAAGTTTCACATGCAATCAAGTACATGAAGCAGGGAAAAACTCCAGGAGAAGATGGAATTACTGTACACATCATACAAGCAAGTGGAGAAATCGAAACAGTACTTGCCCAAACTTTCACTCGATGCCTTAATGAAGGGAAGATTCCTGAGGATTGGAACAACGCTACAATGATCTTGCTACATAAACAAGGTTACATTGAGGATCTCAGGAACTACAGACCTATCAGCGGTTTATAAAATCTTCACTAAAGTTCTTTCACACCGCTTGATGGTGACACTGGACATGGCTCAACCGAGAGAACAAGCTGGATTCAGGAGTGGCTACAGCACAATAGATCATATCCACGTACTGAGAGAACTAATTGAAAGAGCGAGGGAATATGAACTTCCATTCTGCATGGCTTTTAACGATTATGAAAAAGCCTTTGATTCAGTGAAACCAACAGGAGTTACAACGGCTCTGAAATCATGCGGTATTGAAGATGCATACATTAAAATTATTAATAACATCTATGAAAATGCAAGTGCAAAGATTTGGCTGTTTGAAAATACAACACACGTAAAAATTGGAAAGGGCGTGAGACAAGGTGACACCATATCTCTGAAGCTTTTTAGTGCCACATTGGAAAATATCGTTCAATCACTGAACTGGGAAAACAAAGGGATAAAGATTAATGGAGATTATCTAACCCACCTTCATTTTGCTGATGATGTAGTCATGTTTGCAACTCCACCAACAGAGCTGCAGAGTATGATCCAGGAACTTGCTGACAAGAGTAAAGAAGTGGGATTAAAAATGAACTTTCAGAAGACAAAAGTGATGTTCAATGCTTTTACAAGAAATGAAGATTTATCGATTGTTGGAGAAAAGCTGGAGATAACAGACACGTACGTTTATCTTGGACAGCAGATATCAAGTGAGGGTCACATTGATGAAGAAATTAATCGGCATATAAAACTTGCCTGGAGAGCTTTTGGAAGAAACAGCATAATTTTCAAGAGCAATATGCCATTATGTCTTAAAAGAAAAGTGTTTGATCAATGCATCCTTCCAGTGCTTACGTATGGGGCAGAGACGTGGACCTTAACTAAAAGAGACATACAAAGGCTGCAGACAACTCAAAGCAGCATGGAGAGGTGCATGCTTGGTGTAACCAGGAGAGATAAGAAGAGGAACTTGTGAATCCGAAAAATGACAAGAGTGGAAGACATCATGGTCAGAGTAAAATCCCTGAAATGGCAATGGGCTGGACATAGTGCCAGAAGGACAGACCATCGATGGACAGCCGAAATTTTAGATTGGATTCCAAGGGACAGGAAAAACCCAGAAGAAGACCACATGGGAGATGGGTGGATGAAATTCTAAAGTATGCGGGAGTGACATGGAGAAGATCGGCACAAGACAGACCGTTGTGGAGGAAACTTGGGGAGACTTTCGTCCAGCAGTAGATTGATAATAATTGACAATGATGATATATATATATAAGTCAAACTCTCTACACCTTCAACCAAGAACTTCCCGTAGAAATCCCTAAATCCCACTAAATTAACGCACGCAAACTAAAATTAAAACTCTCACAATTCAAATACAACAATAATAATAATAATAATAAAAATAATAATAATAATAATAATTTTAAACACTTGGGTTCGGGTACCGGGAGCCACTCATCAGGGAAAGACTCCCTGCCCCCCGAACACCTTTAAAAGATTTTATATATATATATATACACACACACTATACTCGGGGCAAACTTAACCTGTCATTGGAAGGAAGGCTACAGAGTGTATACTTCCACTGCATAAAATAGTTCCGGTCTAAAAGCTCGTACTCCAGCTTCAACTGGCACTTAGAAAGGACACAGATGTTCAATACGTTCTGTGTGTGTGTGTGCATTTAAAAAATTCAGATCTCAGTTTCAGCGGCATTTCTAAAAAATACAGATATTCGTGCTTTAGTGACGTCACTGATGGTTCTCTGTCACAGCATTCTTGTTTGGGTCAGAGTTAAGCTGTCAACCCAGGGGATATTTATTGCTGTGGGGGGTGGGGGGTCATTAGTGGAAGGATGAGGGCGAAAAAGTGTTTCTGAGGGCATTTCGCGTTTCTCCCCTGGTTTCTCCTTCTTGATTGTTGTTTTAAAACACTCTTCTGTCTTTTCGGTTTTTCCGAATGGCATCTGCCGGTCACTCGAGTGTATTTCAGCCGCATAAAGCTGGGAAACCACTACGAAGCTCTGCTAAGGTGATCGTTATGAATGTTTTCACTAAATTGATGGAAAAACATTCGCCGAATAAATCAAATGAATTAACAGTTCTTACGGCAGAACTCACTGGCGTTTCAAGTCGCAACACCACTGCGAGAATGAAGGTAGAATTTAGTACTGAAGTACCTCAGACCCATCGGCAATTTATTTCTTCAAATTAAAATACAATTCTCGCTTGGCTTACATAGAACGTTTTCTCGAAATTAGTTTGGAGTTCCCAATTCAGTTCTCAATATAGGCCAAGAAACGGCCATCTTTTCCTTTTGAACTTTTGTGCGCAGTTGCCTTAAACGTGTATGAACCGGCATGAAAATTCAGACAAATGAAAGAGTTCCTTCCCCTGCCACACATAATTCGGAAACTTGGAAAACTGCCACACATTCAAAGTTTTCCTCGGAGGAACAGCAATTTGTGCCCGGCCCATCAATGAAAAACATGTGGCGATTTTCCAATGTGTGGCAATTTTCCAAGTTGCTGAAAGATGTGTGGCAGTTTACAGTGAACCCTAAAATATCATTTACCACAGAGACGGGCTCTTGTCCAGTACTTATGGCAACACGGGGTAGTTAAAAATGTATACACATTTAACGGATGTCTGTTATAAAAAAAAATCTAATCAAGGCAAAATTTTTGAAAGAACGAAATTTTACGCATAACTGATGACATGGTAAAAATACTTTTAATTAAATCCCGCAGTTGGTAATCTTCAAGCAGTAAGTATAAATATATGAAATATATAAAAAAAAATGGAAAAATATGTGAAAACAAAATTAGGCCACTTAAGACTTCTTCCCGTGTTTAGCAAAGATAATTTCATTTTAAAAGTAAGAAAGAAAGAAACGTTACACGTTCTGTAACATCTCAAAAAAAAAAAAAAAAAAAAAAAGGTAAGAGAGGGAGAAATAAACTGCTTGTCTACCGGTCTGCAAAGCGCGCGACGGTGGGGAGGGGTTAAAATAGAGGGGTTTGGTAAGGGATCACGGTGACAGACAGCCAGCCCTGAGGGCTTGTGGGAGAAGTTTTCTGAGAGAAGGTTAATTACACACCATTAGTGCGGAGTAATACTGGGAGTGAAAAGGTCACCGTAGCTTCGGCCTCATTGCCAGGATAGCTTTGCCCCGAGTATAGTATGTTCATAAAGTTCCGGAATAAATATTTGCCAAACGTCTGTGAATTACGTCATTCCCCGCTGAGCAAGCGAAGAGCATCATGTGACCGACCAGCCAGAACCGGTTTGATCCAGATCCAACATGTACAGCGTATGTGCGTAGTTCGTGATTATAGGCAAACAAGGCTCTCCGTCGTGAGAACAACGATGTTGAATTTTTTAACAGCGTTCAGGTGTAAAATTTTGTGTTCTGACCGGAAAATCTTCCGCCAAGTCTTTTCAGATTTATAAGTCAGCGTACGGTGAGATTGCGATGAGTCGAACTAGAGTTTATGAGTGGCATCAACGATTCGAAAACGGGCGACAGAGTATCCAGGATGACGAGAGGTCAGGACGACCTTCAACATCTACAACGGATGAACAAATCGCCATTGTCAAAGAAATTGTGAAAAATGACCGTCGAAAAATTGTTGCAGTGATTGCAAAAGTTGCCATGCCATTTTAACAGAGAAACTGGGCATGCATCACCTGTGCCAACAAATTGTTCCCAAAAACCTGACAAGAAAAAATGGATGAGCGCATGCAAGTTTGCAGGGATAACATCAATGCAGTGGATTCAGATCCCGATCTCTTGAATCAATTGATCACTAGCGATGAGACTTGGCACTTTCTGTACGACCCCCAATCCAAACGACAGTCAAAAGTGTAGAAATCACCGTCGTCACCACGACCAAAAAAGTTCAAGGCTGACTGCTCCAAAGGAAAGATCTTGTTAACAGTTTTCTTCGATTGCAAGGGGGCCGTACACAAGGAATTCCTTCAACATGGACGTGCAGTCACTAAAGAAGAGTACGTCAACGTCTTGAAAGGTCTTCGAGAATCAGTGAGACGCAAGCAACCCGATCTTTGGAAGACCAACTTGTGGGTGCTCCATCGCGATAATGTGCGGGCTCACAGATTGCTCCTGGTGTGCGATTACCTGTCCAAACATCACATTCCCGTTCTTCCACAACCAGCGTATTCTCCTGACCTCGCCCCGTGTGACTTTTCCCCCAGATGAAGAATTTGCTTAAGGGACAAAGCTTCTCAAGTTCTGAAGAACCGCAACGAGTTGCAATGGAGGCACTGGTGGATGTGGCAAAAGAAGGCTTGCCATCTGCATTTAAACCTTTGTATGAGTGCTGGGAAAAATGCACAGTTGCACAGGGTAATTACTTCAAAGGAACACCGCATAAACAGGTATTCTCTGTACTCATTCTTTTTTAAAATAAAAAGTTTCAGAACTTTTTTAACATACTGGTATACATATTACTTTTAACAACAACACAGAATAAATGAATCATCGCGGAGAACCAAAAAAAGTAAGATTACGAGCGAAATCTTTGCTCTCTCCGACTTCCGTTTCTGCTTTCAAGCTGCAATAAAAAAAATTTATGGAATAAAATGATATTTTATGACACTACTGGAGTAGAAGAAACATCGCGGGAATAAAAGAATTGTGATCACGGGAGAAACCTTCACTCTGTCTAACTTCCGTTTTCGAAAGTTTTGGAAGTCAGAATTCTGTCCTCCAACGGAAAACAACCCCTCCCCCACCACCACCACCACCAATCCCTCCCAAATTTCTGTTCAGTTCTGCATCGATCTGGATGGAGAACCATCGAAATGATGATGGAAAAGGCAGAATTTTTCGAATCAATGGAAGAATCTCGTGCCTGAAGATTACAAGGAAATTTTCGCCCCATCTAACTTCCGTTTTCTGAAAATTTTCTTCCATTTTCAAACTGAAATGCAAATATTTATAGAATAAAATTATATTTAACAATAATACGGTGCAGAAGAAACATCCCGAGAAAAACACATCAAGATTACGGGAAATTTTTTCACTCCGTTTAACTTCAGTTTTCGAAAGTTTTGGAAAACGAAATTCCATCCAGAGACCAAAACACGACCCCCCCCCCTAATCCTTCAAAATTTCTCTTCAGTTTTTCATATCTTATGCTTGAATATAAAGTTGTTGTTTTAAAATTCTACATTCATAAAGCTAACCTCATTTGTAACAACCCTGCTTCTCTACAAGAATATCAAAACATTATTACTATTCTTTGTGCACATAAACTTTCCCCTTCCTAAAATAATAGGCTGATCCAAAACTTTAAATCTCATAAAAAGGCCACTAGTTTGGTCTCTGAAAATCATCATCTCCACCATTTTGTAGGTGCCATCCTGTTTGATCCTTCTTACTCTTACAATCTTTGTAAAATCTTTAAGTTCTTTGGAAACTTGCAAGCAGTCAAACTACCTCACAGATTCTGAAACAGATTCTTAGTGATAAGGATCTGATTAACAAACTTAATTTACCTGGTTTTTATTCCATCTAAGTGAACACCTCACAAGGCTTAACTTATTTAACTGCAAGCATTTACTGTAGTATTAAACAGTGTTTGATCTAACACATTTCCAATGTCAAAAAAGGGAATCCTACCACATTGTTATTTTTATTAATGCTACATGACATGTCAGCAGTACTTTACTGACAAAACATATTGCCCCTTCCATGAATCACCAACCCCTCAGGTTTAATAAAGAGTTTAGAAATTTACCTTTGCATTAATCCTTGCAATTCAGATTCACTATCATACCCCCATTATTTGGAAATCTCTTCTCAAACCTAGCAACAACTGATTTAACACGTGTTCACCACCTCGTGTCATCTTCATTCACTGTAAAGCTGATGAAGGTAAAAGTTACTACAAAAACATTCCTCCATTAAACGTTTGTCATGCAATTATAATATTATGTGTTGATTTCTAATATGTAATTTAGAATTTCTTTCACATTTCATAAGTTTTTTTCAAGCTACCAAAACTGCTGAATTGATGTCCAGCACTTTCATCAATCAATTTAGCATAACAATGCTCTTGAAGAGCTAGTTTCTAGTCTTGCAGAACTATTATTTATTTTTTAAATAAAGATTGCATCACATTTTTTCTAAAATGTTTCTTGAATAATTATTCTTCCACTCCTCTGCATTTGCATTACTTAAAAGTGTGCTTAGAAGTGTGCCTGTGGTTAGAATCCCCACAAGGGAGTTAAAAGCAGTAATTTTTCTGAGAAAATTCATAAAGGCAATGCTAAGTTAGGGTGTTGATGACCATAAGTGAGAGAATTTTGAGCAATCTTGTCAATGAGAAAAAACTTTATTTGGCTCTCTAAATCAGGATTTTACTATGCACCAGATCCCACCAAATACTAACAGAAGTTAAAATTACATTAATCAAGAATAATACCGAGTTGTATATAATGTGTCTAATATTAGACCAAATCAAAATGGTTTACAAAAGGCAACTGTGGTAATTAAAAAACTAACTTATTTTAAATATGCATTAAGAAGATAAAGCTTGTACCTTACCTGTGCAAAATATAAGAATAATAATGACCACCACTCGCTTGACCGCTATGTACAACGATGCCAGTTAACTTATACTTGGTGCAAGATGATTCATTTTCTCCATCCAAGTTGTCATCTATTATTTCACCTAAGAATTAACATATGTTATTAAACCATTTGATCAATTGTGCAAAATATATTAAACTTAAGCAACTTATAACACACAGAGTTTTGAAAACTGAAAATGCTTGCTAATCTACAGATGATGTGGAAACATTTGCATTTACTTTACATCTGTTTTGAGGCTGGTAAGGCTGGCTGGTTGGTTAACCCCAAATAGACAAAACTTATGCTTCGCAATAGGCAGGACTGAGGACCCAAGTCACAAGAGAAGGAAGGTAGGTAGGTATACTTTTAATGAAGTAATTCTCTACCCCAGGACCAATGGATTAATACAACTTCTAAAACTGTGTGGGTAGTTTAGCAGCAGAAACTACATGAACTGGAGATAGTCTGATTACATATTGTGCACATTAGTTACCAGCAGTCTCACTGAAGGCACAACATTGGACGTTCAATGATGAATTCTATGAGACTCTCACTTGCATATCTACTAACTACATTATTCATTCCATTTATTAATGCACCCAGTTGGGCTCAACCAACTTACCACAGTTGTGATTATTTTCATGGAGACACAACTACAACCAGGTTATTCATGTGAAATCAACCAATATTGGAAATAAACTGAATGTTTACACATTTGGAAGAAATTTCATACGGTTGGGATTGACAGGAACGTTTACTCACAGATTTCTTTGGAGAAGTTTTACAATTGTAAATTTCTATAATATATATATATATATGAAACAGAGGAAGAAAAATAAAGAGCTAAACTTTTTTTTTTAACTGGGTGAAAAAGTGTGAATATAATGCTGCATGAGACATATGAAAAATTATTAATTTATAATTATTTATTTATGTAAATATTAACATCACAGTATTCACAATATAAAATTACTGAATTCAAAAGAACTGAAATGGTTTTAAAAGATATTGCATATTAAGCCATTTTTTTTCTTGTTTTATTTTGCTGTTATACTTGCTTGTACATCAGTTTCTGCTTTCTCGAGAGCAAGCCCTGCTTTCTTCTTAGCAAGACCCACAGCCATATTTGTCTTTAATCAATTCTGCAACTGCACATCATCTATTGCTAAATTTTTCTTTCTGTAGATGCATTTCCAATTCACATTTCTTTGTCACTTTTTGTTTTTCCCCTTCAGATTTTGGCGAAGTTGGAATCAACTTTAGAAGTGAAACTTCAGATTGGAAGATTTCTGGAAGGAGCTAAAAGCTGTTTTGAGCCAGTTTGGTACTAAAAAGAAAGTTATAAATAGCAGGGGGTATGTTCAGAATGTGATTTTTGATCACATTCCGGGTAAGTTTAATGATCGCTGCACGCAGGGGTCGAAAAATTCAGTCGCCTGGTCGCCCAGGGCGACCAAATAAATTGCCTGGGCCACCATGAAAAACATCACTGAAAAACATGCGTAATCTTCTTCGTATTATTCGCAGATTATCTGTTAAAAAAAGTTACAAATTTAGGTTCTAAGGATTACACGCTGATTCAGATAAAAGCTGATAAAAAAAAAATGTTTTTGTTGATTATCTTATGTTTTGGATCTCGTATGCACTGTGCTGCTTGTGTTTAGTTCATCCTTCGCCATTTTGAACGTCTTTGCTCCTATTTTCCTTTATTGCTATTTATGATATCTTGGAAAGGCAATGTTTCAGTTACACTGTCGAATTTAAACTTCAAGTGAGGGGCACAACTGAGGATATGATCGTGTCATTACGCAATAGTTTTCAAAAAATAAGAAAACTAGCGTGCAGTGATACGCGAAAAGCAGTGGTCTAAAAACGTAAACAAACCCGTCAGCAAACTCCACGGGAGAATACACGGAAGTCCAGCCCTCTTTTTTTTTTTTTTTATGGACCTGTGTGTAAGACAACTCACATACTTTGAAAACAGGATTTTTTCCAAAAACTTTCAACTTACAGGCGAGAATACAGGTAATTCTATTAATTGTTCTGTATCAGTAATGCAATACTCTAGAACTGCATCGGTGTGATAAAATTTTTTGTGCTGTATGGATGCCATACAACACAAAATTTAATTACTACTAAGCTTTATTTATGTCCGGAGATAAAAAATATATTAAAAAGTTACCTTTAAAAATTAGTTTCTTTATTTAATAAGATCGTTTTTTCTTACTTTTTCGGACTCGGGGGTCTTTATGTCTGAAATTCCGCTTCCGGATCAACATTTGTGATGTGCGGATAATATGGCAATTTCTTTTTTTTTTTACTGAATGTTGCACACTGCGGATTATACGCCAGGGCAGATTATACGAAGACAGACCTGCCAACTGTTATGATCTTATTTCATTTAGTACGATAAATCATCATGCAGTACGCTAATATGATTTTGCAGCCAAAAATATGATTTTTTTTAAATAGTCATGTTTTCCCCCATTCAGACAGAAGCCTTGTAGTAGAATCGTGGCGATGGGTGACGTACATCACAGATTTACCTTGGCCCTGCAGACAAAAACGACATCCCCAGAACCCAATTAAACCTTCTTGAAGACTCCCTATCATAGATGCAAGTTTTCTGCCTTTCAAAATTTCCGAAAACGGAAGTTAGGTGTCGTAAGGATTTCTTCCGTAATCGTAATTTTTTTCTCGCAAAGGACGATGTACGTCACAGAATTATTAGGTACTCATCCCCGTAGCAGAATCGTGTCGATGGCTGCTGTACATCGCAGATTTATTTTGTACACATCCCCATAGAAAAATCGTGGCGACGGCCGATGTACATCATAGGTTTATTTCGTACTCACCCCAGTAGCAGAATAGCGGCGACGGCCGCTGTACGTCGCAGTTTATTTTGTACTCATCCCTGTAGAAGAATCGCGGTGAGGTACATTGAATTTTTATTTTGCACTCATCCCCGTAGAAGAATCATAGTGAAGTACTTCGCAGGTTTATTTTGTACTCATCCCCGTAGCAGAATTGCGGCGATGGGGCAACGTACACCGTAGGTTTATTTTGTACTCATTCCCGCAGCAGAATTGCTACGACGGCAGTCGTACATCGCGGTGAGGTACATTTCAGGTTTATTTTGTACTCATCCCCATAGAAGAATCATAGTGATGTACTTTGCAGGTTTATTTTGTACTCATCCCCGTAGAAGAATCGCGGCGATGTACATTTCAGGTTTATTTTGTACTCATCCCCATAGAAGAATCATAGTGATGTACTTTGCAGGTTTATTTTGTACTCATCCCTGTAGCAGAATCACGGCGACGGGGCAACGTACACCGTAGGTTTATTTTGTACTCATTCCTGTAGCAGAATTGCAACGACGGCCGACGTACATGGCAGATTTATTTTGTACTCATCCCCGTAGAAGAATCGCGGCGATGTACATAGCAGGTTTATTTTGTACTCACCCCTGTTGCAGAATCGCGGTAATGGCCGATGTACATCGCAGATTCATTTTCTACTAATCCTCGTAATTGCGACGACGGCCGGGCGTACATACATTGCAGATTTATTTTGGTCCTGCAGACAAAATAAACATCCCCAGAACACTATTAAACCATCTTGCAGACCTCCTAAGTCGCCAGTTTTCCGCCTCACAAAATTTCCGAAAACGGAAGTTAGGCGGAGTTAAGATTTCTTCCGTACTCCTCATTTTTTTCTAATAATCAACAACATAAGTGTTTGCTGATTAGATTTTATTAGTTTGTCAATAAAATTGTGATGTAGGGAAAAAATCCCTTCATTCTTATCATCAGGAATTTATAAAGCTGAAATAGGCTTAAAACATTATCAGCATGCGTCGTGTTACGATTTTCCTATCTGAGTGTTACGTTTTTTGGTTTTGAGAGGTGGGCAGTTCTGCAAAGATAAAAAAGAAAAAAAAGTGGGAATTCCAGGGTCTGCAGATAATACGACAAAAATTCCGGTAATTCAAGAATTTTCGGGCCCAGGAAAAAAAAATGAGTGAGTATAGTTTTTTTTCCCCCTGGGAAAGATAAGCTAAAAGCTAAGGGCAAAAGGAGAAAGCATTCTTTTTTGGACAGCAGTGTACATGACTTTGATTACACCCCCTCCCCCGCTGATCGAGGTCTAATGTCTGGCCACCAGATTTTAGAATATTTTTCTACCCCTGGTTGTGTGAATAACAATGGTGAAAGATTAATTGAACTCTGCATTGAGAATGGTTTGTTTGTATCCAATACATTTTTCAACCACAAGTGTATCCATACATACACTTGGGAAATATTACTCTTGGACAAAAGAGTGCAATAGATTTTGTCGTTTATGATCAACGTCTGAAGCACTTAGTTGTTGACAGTCATGTGATGAGAGGTGCAGTTGTTAGCGCTGATCATTGCTTGTTAATGTCACAAGTGAAACTCAATGTCGGTTGGAGAAAAAGGAATAGGAAGAGGCATAGAAGATGTAGAAAAGAAGTGGAAATGTTTTAAGAACTGTGTTGCCGCTGCTGCTGAAGAAGCCTGCGGTACCACAATACTGGCAACATTAGAGGTGATGCTTTGTGGAACAGTGAGATTAAAAAAATCAGTAAAGAGAAAGAAGGCATCATATTTGGGGATGTTGCAAGATAGCATTTTTAAGGATGAATATCACTGAAAGAAGCATGAGGCAATTAAACTGGTTTGCCAGAGTAAGGTAAAAGTTAAAAAGGAAAATGTGGAAAGCCATGAATTGGCTTTTTGGAAAGACAGAAAAACCTACTAGGAGTACATAAGATATAGGAAAATTATGAGAAATAAAATTTTAAGTTGTGTGAAGAATAAGACTGCAGAAATGATGTGGGAGCCCAATGCGTTAAATAAAAGATGGGGTGAATACTTCTGTGAGTTATTAGATCATGAAAGCGAAGGCCGTTCTGAGGCAGAAGCAGATGGTTGGTTGGTTGCTTGCTTGAGTTTAATGGCGCAAGGGCCATGGTTGGCCAAAGAGCACCAAACAAAGACATCAAAACGAAACGAAATTAATAAAAAACGTACACAAGGTTAAAAACAGGCTGATGCGGTAAAAATGAAATATGAGAGTGAACAAGTTAAAATCTAGAAGAGTTTAAAAAAGTAAATTTCCTGTAAAAATAAAAACACTGCTCTTGTGTCACAGGCTTCGCCGATAATAGTTCGCAGCGTAGCTGCTCCTTCGTCCAACAGATGAGAGTGAAAATGACGAAAACGATGATCACAAAACCGAACGCAAGTACACAAAACATGAAGGACAGTGAGACGACAGTTGCACGCCGCACACACCGGGACACTCTCGCCACACAGCAAAAAGCGGTGAGTAAAACGACAGTGCCCAATGCGGAGACGTGCAAGAACAACTTCCTCACGACGGTTCATCAGCAAACTAGACTTCCATAGTCCGATCTGTGGTTTGATAGAATGCACCTTATTGCTGCCCTGCTGAGACCACAGGGACTGCCACTCGTCCAGGAGAAATGTCCAGATTAAAGGTCTAAAATCGCGGAAAGACAGTGGCAGCCGAACTGGTGACATGGAGGAAACAGGCCTGGCAGGGAGATCTGCCAGCTCGTTACCCCGGATCCCAACATGGCCAGGAACCCAACAGAATCGGACCAGGAATCCAGCACCTTCCAAAGTTCCAAGAAGACGACGGACATCACGGATGACCGGTGAGTCCATGTCCTCTGGAGAAGAAAGGACTTGGATGACGGACTGGGAATCGGAGCAAATCATAGCAAGACGATGAGATCTAGACTGTATGTGACACAAAGCGAGGTGTACCGCACACATCTCTGCCGAAAAGACGGTGGATTCAGGCGGACGCCTCTCAGCATGGGAGGCACCGCCACACACGAATGCGGATCCAACAACCTCACCGGATTTCGACCCGTCAGTAAATACAGGCACGAAATCCGGGAAGAGAGACTGTTTCTCGGCAAAGAGCTGCTGGTACACCAAAGCAGGAGTGGAAGACTTTGGCCACACACAAAGGGAAAGGTCAGCCGTTGCTTGAACCGGCTGCCAAGGCGGTTCATTGTAGAACCGGGTCAAACCAATCCGTGACAAGTCGAGACCAGCATCGCGCACTAAGTTCGACAACCGAATCCCAAACGTCGGAACACAGGAAGGCCGGTGTGAGAATAGGCAGACACATTGCGGTTGGAAAATGGAACCATGCAGTGGATGATCAGGAAGAGACTTCAACTTGGTGAAGAATTGAAGAGACAGCTGCTTACGTCGGATGCATAACGGCGGTTCATGGGCCTCGGCATACAGGCTATGCACGGGATAGGTACGGAAAGCACCAGTGCATAGCCGCAGAGCCTGGTGATGGACAGGATCCAGAGGCCGTAACACTGAAGGACGTGCGGAACCATACGTTATGCATCCGAAGTCTAACTTTGACCGAATCAAAGATGGTAAATGCGAAGCATTGAGCACCTGTCAGCCCCCCAAGATGTTCGAGAGAGGACCTTCAGGATACTCAATGACTTCGTGCATGACACCTTCAAAGACTGGATGTGAGGTCGGAAGGTGAGTGCTCGGTCAAAAGTTAGCCCAAGGAACTTGGCTTCTGACACCACAGAAATGGTGGTACTATCCAGACGGAGGCTGGGGTCTGGGTGAAGGCCCCGTTTGCGGCAAAAATGCACGCAAACGGTCTTCTGGGTCGAGAAGCCAAATCCATTGTGGGACGCCCAGGTAGAGATCTTATTAATGGCCGACTGCAGCTGCCGCTCAATAGTGCGCATGTTGACAGATGCGCAAGAGATCTGCAGATCATCCACGTACATGGAGCCACGAACCGTCGGAGGAAGTAGAGTGAAAATATGATTAACACGAAGGATGAACAATGTCACAGAAAGAAGGGAGCCTTGAGGGACACCCTGTTCTTGTGGGTATAACGCAGAGAGGGTCGATCCGACGCGCACATGGAACATCCGGTTCTGGAGAAATCCGGCATTGAAGGTTGGCAAATTTCCCCTCAACCCGCAGTCATGCAGATCAAAGAGAATGCCGTATCTCCAGGTTCGATCGTAGGCTTTTTCCATATCGAAGAACACGGGAGACCAAGTGCTGACGCCGGACGAACGCCTCCCTGACAGATGTCTCAAGACGAAGATGATGATCTGAGGTGGAACAGAATTTCCGAAATCCACTCTGATGAGGTGAAAGAAGGTGACGTAATTCTAAATAAAAAACCAAACGAAAATTGATGATGCTCTCTAGGACTTTGCAAAGGCAGCTCATCATAGCAATTGGTCAGTAGTTCAACGGGTTAGCGGGATCTTTACCAGGTTTGAGAACAGGAACAACAATGGCAGTGCGCCAAGATTCGGGAAAGACACGCTCGTGCCAGATCCTGTTAAACAGGACCAGCAGACATTCAAGAGAGGACGGAGAAAAGGTGCTTCAGCATTTCTTAATGGATGTTATCCGGTCCGACAGATGTTCGGCCGGATCGATTCAGGGCAATCTTCAGTTCAACGGCAGTCAGCGGGCTGTTATAATCGGCAGCGGAAAACGGTCCAAAGGAAACCTTGGACCGTTCAAGCAGCTGCTGTAACTGCCGGAACGAAGCAGGGTAATTGCGGCTGCTGGACACCGAAGAAAATGCAGCGCCCAGACAGTCAGCAATACCCTGAGCGTCAGCAACCGTTCCTCCACCATTCTCAAGAATGGAGATTTCCCCCAGAAGGGTACTTACCCCGAATCTTGCGGATCCTGTCCCAAACGATCTTAGAGCTGGTAGTGGTGTTAATCCCAGATACGTAGCGTATCCAAGATTCCCGTTGGCTACGACAATGTACCAAACGTGCGTAAGATTTGGCTTTCTTGAAAGCAAGTAGGTTCGCGTCGGTGGGGTACCGACGAAACCTACCCCAAGCCTGACGTTGGGCCTGACGAGTCGCCTTGCAAGTGGAATTCCACCAAGGTCTCAAGCAACGTGGAAGTTTAGTCGACGTTCTAAGTTCTGCCGCTTGCACAATACAATCCGTTACCGCCGCAACAGCTTCATCGATCGAACCCGAGGTGACCATGTCTGGAGTAATGGTCGCTGAAGCCGTGGAATGAGTCCCACTTGGCTCGATCTATAGCCCATCTAGCAGGGCGAGTAGGATGACGGTACCCGTCACCTGCTAGATGGAGAAAGATGGGAAAGTGATCACTGCCAAGGGGATCATCAGACACGCTCCAGGACCAGTCAGGATATAAGGATGGCGAACTCAAGGACAGATCAATGGCTGAGTACGAGCGGGTGGGTTCATGAAAATAAGAGACTGCTCCGGTGTTGTGGAGACAGAGGGACGTGTTGGAGAGAAGGGACTCAACAACACGGCCCCTGGAGTCTCGAGTGGTAGAACCCCACAACGGATTGTGTGGATTAAAATCTCCGAGGAGGAAGAAAGGAGGCGGCAACTGGTCGACTAAATCCTCCAGATCCGAAAGGCTCACAGCTTCAGCTGGTGGCATGTAAACGGAACAGACTGTGAACAGGGTGTTCACAGTATGTCTCACTGCCACTGCCTGCAAAGTTGTCCGAAGGGCAACTGCAGTGACAGGAACACCATGAGGAACAACAACGGCCACTCCTCCGCAGGCGATAACACCGTCCTCATGATCCTTGCGGAAAATAGAATATCTCCGCAGCGGAAAAGTGACCGTTGATCGAAGCTTTGTCTCCTGGAGGCAAACGCACACAGGTCGTCCACACTTCGCTACATTACGGCAAGACTGCTGGGAGTGACCGTAATGCCGGCACTTGAAACATTTCAAGGGGTTCGGAATGTATGGTCGAACACCGAGCCACAAGTACCCCGCCTTGATGGAAGTTGGCAGGGTAGGGGAGTCAAATGTGAGCACGATGTTCCGGGAGGGAATAGACTTCCCATCCCGCCGGAAAAGAATACGGCGAACCCCAGTGACATGTTGTTCCCCAAGTTCTTCCAGCAATTCCTCATCGCTGCATTCCAGCAGGTCGCGGGAGTTGATAACACCGCGAGAGGAATTGAGGAAACCATGGGGAGATATTTGGACTGGAACGTCCAGCAGAACGGTCGTCTCCAACAAGGTGGCACTGTGGCGAGGATTTGAAGTCTCCACAAGAAGATCCCTGACGGGAGCTTCTTAACACTCTTTGGCGAGCCCGCAACGGCCTGAAGAGCCTTATTAATCCAGAAAGGACTCTTCGAACTAAGGGATTGTGCTGGATCAACAGAATGAATTAGAAGAAACAGAGCATTGCAGTTGGAACTGAGTAGTTTCTTAGTGGAGGAGGGCGACCCATCCACCACACGGCGCTTCAAAGGTACAGCATGGGAAACACTTTGGGTTGCCATGAGAAGAAAAATAGATTCGTCCGCCAACCTCCCCACTCACTACTGAGCCCAATGAGGGAGAGCCGGAGGTCCGCAAGTCCAAGAGGACGCAGGACACGGATCTAGGGATAGTCAGCGGATATAGCAAGTTGGTAAGGCAGACACACGCTCGGCGTGCACCCAGACTTTCCCGTGCCCGGAGAACATCCCTTTGGCATGCCCACCCTACCCCCCAAACTCACCCAGCCGAACAGAACGACAAGCCGCTAGAAGTCTGGACGCAACTCGGCCACAGACTTCCTGACCAGGAGTGGGTTAGCTCCCAGCCTCCCGTTTAGGGTGAAGCAGAGGGCAAAGAGGAGTGTTGGCATCGGGAGACACTACAACCCGGCCCCCAAACACCTCAGCCTCCAGCATCCTCATTTCCACCTGTACGGGTCACCGCCCATGGCAAACATGCAGGTAGGTCTAAGCTAACCAGCTCCGGAAAAACAGAAAATGTAACATAAAAGAGAAAAGACAGGGAAGGGAACGAGGAACAAAACCCGGAGCTGGCGCCTCATCACAACCTCAGCAGCCTACAACTGGAGCGGGTACATGTCAATAAATAAACTAAAGACGAAAAAGCAAAATGATAAGAGAAAATCGGCTCGGGCTGTGGGGACGCCATCCCCCATTAGCTGGATGAACAGCTGTCCCTTCGGTTATGTAATCGTTAAAGCCGCAGAGGCAAGAGAAACCGTCACAAGGTCAGCTCGGGCCGTGGGGGCGCCGCTCCGCAAATAACTGGAAAACCAGTTATCCCCGTGCGGGGCAGAAGCAGATGATGTTATAGTGAGAGATGGAAGCACAGAAGGGATCTCAAGAGAAGAGGCATGTAAAGCTCTAAAATATCTTCAAAATGCCAAGGCTCAGGGAGCAGATGGCATTACTGCTGAGCTCTTAAATTAGGGTGGTGACTCTGTAATTGAATGGTTAACTGAAATTTGCCAGTTGTGCTAGGAGTTGGGAGTGTTCCCTCGGGATTGGATGGATGTTATCTTTGTTCTCTTGTATAAGGGAAAAGGTGATCAAACTGAATGCAAGAACTTTCATGGTATTAGCTTGCTGAGTGTGTCAGAGAAAGTGTGGGATGTATAGAGTTGCTTTTATGCCTGGTAAGGGCTGCACTAATCAAATTTTTGCTGCCTTCAGAGATTTAGTGAAAGCTTATAACCAAGTAAATAGGATGTTTCTGTGGAAGGTACTGAATAAATATGGTATCACTGGAAATCTACTTAATCATGTGAAATCCATGTATGTTGGCAGTACAGCCTGTGTACGAGTGAATAGTTTTGCATCAAAATGATTCTTTATTGGTGCAGGAGTCAGACAAGGTTGTGCAATGTCACCATGGTTGTTTCAATATATTTATGGATGTGTGCATGCATGATGCCAAAATAGACAATAGTGGTTTATGTCTCAGTAATATCCGTGTGTGCAGATTGCTTTATGCTGATGACACAATACTGTTGGCAGAGAGCAAAGTGAGTTACAGAGTATGTTGTTTTGGATGTACTAAGTTTGTATGAAATTCAAACTGAGTATAAATAAGGGAAATCCCAAAGTTATGGTTTTTGAGTGAGGAACTGTTAGTACTGAATGCAACGTAGTAGGCAAGTGAATTCTTCATTGAAAGTTATAGCTTTTTTGATTGAGAGGATTTCACAGGAATGCTGGTTCCTTAAGAGAGTCCTAAATGGCAGAGTATGAAAGTGTAATCGTCCTACTCCGATGTATGGCAGTGAAACCTGGATGCTGCAGAAAAGACATAGGAGTGTCGTCTGTATGCTGGAGAGATGTGTTACTTTATGAGAGGTTTGTGGCAAGAAACGTTCTGATCATGTGAGGAATGAAGATATGTTGCAGATGCGTAATGTGAGGCAAAATGTCGGTAAGGTGGAGACTAATATTCTTAGGTGGTTAGGCCATGTGGAAAGAATGAGTGATGAGGTGCTTACTAAGATAATTTTTTTCATCCCAAGTGGCAGGAAAGAAAGGTAGAGAGGAAGGCCAAGGAAATCATGGGAGGATCGGATTCAGGAGTGTCGGCATGAGAAAAAGATTATGAGTATGAAGTATAGAAGGTGTTGTGTACGTCGTGTGATGGATGTCAGTGAAACTCGAACTGTCTGCCAAGATTGCTGTAAACAGAGAAGTTTGATATGGCAACAGTAAATAAATACACAGTGAAACATTTATGTCGTGGATTTTCTTTCTTTGTGGAGCTAACCTCTGAATCTCAGAGAACAGCTCGGTGTGATTGGTTGATTGATTGGAATCAACTATTTCTCCCAAATATCCCATTTTACTGAAGAACTGAATTGCAGACTTACTCCATGTTTTTAGTTTATGGGTCATCATTTGTATAGCCGAATAGGTTTTAATGTTCATTCTTCTTGACTATATGATTAGAATTTCATCCATCATGCTGAAAAAACTTTCGACCTGAGGACCATGAATGCTTGATATAAAAGCTTTCACTACTCTAGAAAAAAGATGTAACTTTGAGGGAAATGCTTTAGATCACGCACCAATTCTTCCAAATATTCCAACATAGACGGTCACTTTCATCTTCCTTATCGGTGAAATGCAAACATTTATAAGTAAAATAACATTTAGCTACATCATGAGATAGTGAGAACATTGCGAGAAGAAAAAAACTATGATTATGGGAGAATCTTTGCTTTGTACAACTTCTGTTTTCTTCAATTTCCCTCAATTTTCAAGCTGAAATACAAATATTTATGGAATAAAATATTTAACAATACAGAGCAAGAGGAACATTGCAAGATGAAAAAAAAAATATATATTTCGGGAGAAAGCTTCACTTTGTCTAACTTCCATTTTCAAGAAGTTTTGGAAGACTAAATTCTGTCTGCAGACAGAAATGCCCCCACCACTAATCCCCTAAAAATTTGCTTTGAGTTTTGCATTGATTTCAAGAATGATCCAAATAATGAAAAGAAAAAAAAAAAAAAAAAAAAAAAAAGCAGAATTCTGCGAATCTGCAAAAGAGCCATGTCCGTATAGATTACTGAAAATTTCAAAATATGAACTGCACACACTCCACGTAATAAGATGCTTACTAGGAAAACTTTTTCAGCCCAAGTGGCCGGCAATAAAGGTAGAGGAAGACCAAAGAAACCATGAGAGAATCAGACTTAGGAATGTCTGCATGAGAAAAAGATAATGAGTATGAAATACAAAAGGCCTTGTGTGTGTTGTGTGGTAGATGTTAGAGAAGCTCGAGTTGTGTGCTGAGATCACTGTAAATGGAGATGTTTGACACAGCAACAGTAAGTTCTTTCTTTGAGGAGCTAACCGTTGAATACCAGAAAACAGCTTAGTGATATGTATGTATGAACTGCACATCATCCTTTAAAGCACATGTTAGTCCTGTTGTAGCTTGATGGGACTGAATGCATGTGTGCTTCAAAATTAGCCAGCAATCAGGGCTCATTCATTTTTTAATTTAAAAATCATCAAAGCAATCAAATTTTTTTTTTGTATATACATTTGGTAAACAGAACATTTTACTATTACTAATGATGTAGTCACATTGCTATTCTAAGCTATTAAGTGATCAGATAGCTTTTATAATTTGGATCCTGACTTTCCAAAAAATTACAATTACATCCTTAAAAGCAACTTGCATTACATTTGTTCTAAGTTAAAATTCAAATTGGTGGCTCACAAAAAACTGAATATGGTGCAGAAAAAAAAAATTCATTAATGAGTGTGGTATTTTGAATTTTTTACTATTGTAGACCTTGTGTTACCTGTAATTTGATAAACACTAAAATGCATTCTTAAAACGTATACAATTCTCAAAAATGTAAAATATCTTGTCACTTGAGCCTATTTAAAGCATAAATTGGGGGGGGGGGGGGATCAAGACAACTTGAGTTAATAAATAAAGTAAAAAAAATTGTAATGTTTACTTACTTTATTAAGGCACTTCAGTGTTAGGTGCACTGTTTACCTTTACCATATGTAACTGGGCTACACTACAGACAAACTTTGTACCACAACATTAGACTGGTGTGACATTTTGGAACCAGCTAAGCTGCTTTCTCAGTTTTGATTGCACTAAAACCGAATGGTGGAAGAGCAGGGTAACTGCCGAATTTTGGAAATGTAATTGCTTTCATGACCAACTAACAAGTCTCACATCACTATTTTTAAAAGACCTGTCTATATCTGTATATAAGGGCACCGTGTGTGTGTGTGGGGGGGGGGGGCAAAACACCAACATTTTCAGGTACCAGCATGAATATTTTTTCAAAAGATATGAGGAGAAAAACATAAGACATAATCTAAAAAAAACTACACACAGAATTGTGACCTTTAATGCTCAAAATTAATATATTATTTCTTAGATGTTCAATATTTCAGTGTAATATCCAAGACCATAACTGGGGAACTTATTATACACTTGAATTAATAGTTGCATTTTGAAATAGGTTTCAAGTTCAGAAAGTTCAGCTTTGTTTTTTAACGTATGCCATTTAATAAGACCACTAATCAATAAATACACTTATAAGCACCCCATGTGAATAAATGCTGTAGCCATGAACATCTTTGATGTTCTCATTAGATTGCATCACGGAATTTCAATCTGTCTGAAGCACTACTACCAACACTGCTGCAGATAGTACCCAACAACTGGTATCTTTATTCTGATTCCATGGTAAGTTTTATATATATGTGTGTGTGTCTGTGTGTGTGAGAGAGAGAGAGAGAGAGAGAGAAGGAGTGAGTGAGTGAGAGAGAGAGAGAGAGAGAGAGAGAGAGAGAGAGAGAGAGAGAGAGAGAGAGAGACACACACACACACTCTTTAATCTGTATATATCAAACTAAAAACCCTCACTGACTCATCACCAAATCTCAGAAACTACTGAACTTAGAACATATAATATGAATCAAAACTTTATTGCAGCACTTCAAAAATTATTTCGTAGATGGTTTATCAAGTCCCCCGCCCACCTTTAAGCTTTCATCCAATTTTTCCCAGATGCAAATCCTTCATGTAGATACATCACGATGTGAAATTTATTGAAATTAGAACTTCTCAATTATTTTAAATCAAACTGATTTTTTACCGAAATGATTTACTTTTAATTAACCAAACAATTAGTTAATTTAAAACTGTTACAGGAAACTTGTACTAATGTGGTTTAGATAAGTTTTTTTTTTAATTGCCTGATTCAAATCAGAAAACCCTGCCAACAATTAAATGAATACTATTTTGTTATTCACTTTCACATCACAGTGCATTATTTTATTGCCATTATTGTTATATAAAGCATAAAATATGGGATTTTTCTTCCCATTCATTCTATCAAAGTGAAACATCCATTTGTGAGGTCAACAGTTTTGTGGTTTGATTCAAACAAATTTCATACTTGGTTTACATTTATATGAATAACAAATGTCATACTTTTAAAAATATCAAGTACAAAGTGCTATATCATAATATGCTTTGAATTTAAACATTTATATTATTGTTTGACATATCAAATGTTAAGGTTTTTTTTGAGTCAAATCAAATTACCAACATTCGTTTTCACTGAAGCAACGGTAACGTCATATAAGTGGTAAGTTGACTGCACTAAAATACCCTATAAATATGCTGGTAGATTTTCATAGTAATTGAAATTTGAAAAAAAAAAAAAGTTTCTTCCTTGAGATCTTAGTGATGGCAACATAATTTTGCTCACGTTTCCAAAAACATCTGACTTGCTAGCTTTTAAATGTACAGTTTCAAACGGAATTGTTTATAAGCTAGGCCCTTTTACATTTATGCTGAAAGTAACAATACATTTTGTTCTGCTTTCTATTATTATTTTGTTCTGTTGTCTATTAATATTTTAATGATGTAAGTGAAGAGTAACGACGTATTTTGATTTGTTTCATGTAGGCTTGAAGTTTTAAATTTACAGTTATGAACGAAATTGCTTATATGTCAATCTGGCAAAATAAGTCAGGCAGACATGTGTTTCCCAAAACAGCGAAGAAATATGCAGTGTACGGCCATTTCAACTGTATATCATGTATATAATCTGTGTTAATATAAAAACGTTCGAAGAATGGGTATTTAGCTAGTATACACACACACACCTTTTTGTACTGTTATAACACTTTGGTGAAAAAAATTGAATTTGGAGAATGGGTTGGCGAAAACTTTACAAAAGCCAGAGCAACCACTGTATACATATACATACAAAGGGTGACAGACAAGTATCCGGATTTTTATTCCTATCGACACAAAACTGTGTGTATGATTGTATGAACGTGTGGAACTATTATGACTACTTTCAGGGAAGCGCGGTAAAAGCAGAGTGGCTTGATACCAATGTTGGGTGGATCAAAAACAATGGCGGCTGTGTTAAGTGTTCAGTTCAAGCATAGTGAAATTTTTAACAAAAGAAGGTGTAAAGGCAGTGGACATTATGAGAAGACTTCGGACGGTGTATGGTGATGCGGCTGTCTCGTTCCAATGTTTATGAATGGGTTACGAAGTTCAAAGATGGTCACGAGAACCTTGAAGATGAGGCACGGTCAGGTAGATCTAACATGGCGGCGACTGATTATACGATTAAACAGAGTAAGACGACTTGCTTAAAGGTGACGGACACATTTGCATTTGTGATATTGCCATGGAATTGGATATCAGTAAAGATTCTGTTGGACGAATTATTCATGAACATCTTGGACGAATTATTCATGATCATCTGTGCCAGATGGGTACCCAGAATGCTTGCAGTGGTGCATAAATGCAAAAGGCTAGACATTTGCAATGAATGGGTACAGTGCTACAATGAAGAGGGTGACACATTCCTGGGATGCATAATCACAGGCGATGAAAAGTGGGTTCATCAGTTCGAACCAGAACAAAATGGCAAAGTATGCAATGGTGTCATCCAAATTCGCCCCCATCAAAGAAGATCAAAGTTGATTCGTCGGCGTCTAAGGTAATGGCTACTGTCTTCTGGGACAAACATGGTACCCTTCTGGTTGAGTACTTGGCAAAAAAATGAAACAATAACTGCAAAGGCCTATGTGAAGACAATGAGAAAACTTGCAGTCTATCCAGGACCAAACAGCCAACATTGAAAAACACTCAAGTGTTGCTTCAGCATGATAACGCTCACTTGCATTTTGCTAAACCAGTGCAAGTAGAAATCGCAAAACAGAGGTGGACCATTCTTCTGCACCCTGCTTACAGTCCAGACTTGGCACCTTCCGATTTTCATGTTTGCGGTCCCTTGAAGGATATCCTTCGTGGCCACCACTATGAGAGCATGGACAATCTGCGAGAGGCTGTCCTTCAATGGATTTGCAACACCCCTGCTGATTTCTTTGTTACTGGAATGAATCAACTTGTTGATTGGGGAGGAAGTGCATTGTGCTCAATGGAGAATATGTGGAAAAGTGACTTTGACTGTTCGTACCACTGCATTACATGTGTGAGTATGACATCTCTGCATCCTGTATTTTTTATTTCTCTTATGTAATTGATAAGAATAAACATCTGGATATTTATCGGACACCCCTTGTATCTCAAGAGAAGAGATGCACTGTGCTGCTCTTTCTCTCTCTTTTTTTATGGAAAAAGTGCTCCCTGCCCTTTTGCTAGTAACAAAAATCTGACCCATCATACTTTCACAGCAGCTAAAATCAGGTGAAACATTAACACTGTGCTACACAATTCATTGTACACATTTATTTACAATTTATACCTGAAAATGCCAAGACTTCATAAACAGAATAATTTAAGTTGATAAATTGATCTAAAATTTTGTAAACATTTTGTACATTCTACGGTAAAACTTTGCTAGCTTTAACAGTTCTTTCATGGGGGAAGGCACAAGAGCCCAGCTTTTTTTAAACATCGATTATTAGATGGAAACTGCATTTATGTCTTACGTGGTTGGTGCATGGAGAATTACTTGGATTGTCGCCAGAAAATAAATATTAAGTTATATTGAAAAAAAAAAAAAAAGCAAAATTTGTTACTTTTTTGTGATTTTTAAGACCAGTACACATGCTGAAAAGGGTCCTTCCCACAATAATGCAGTTGTTGTAAGTAACTGTTGAACCTCAAAAATGTTATCACAAATGGTGTTATCACTTCTGGCAGCATGTACCTTTCACAAATACAGCAGACATGTTCGAGTTATTTCTGTTCGAAACAGATGACTGTTAAATGATCCATCGCTTCTGTTTAATCATCGAGACAGGGATAATTGATGAATATTTCACTAAAGCAAAACGTAGGGTTTAATTTTTTTCTTTAGTAGTTAAATGACTTCCAGTGCAAAGTGAGTCAGGTACATAAGTTAAACAATGAGCAGGTCCCAAAACTTTATTGTAGCACTTCAAAAATTATTTCGTAGTTGGTTTATCAAGTTTTTTTTTCTTTTTCACCCTTTAAGCTACCATCTAATTTTTTTCCAGATGCAAACAGCAATTGAAATAATGCATTCCTTCATCTAGATATATCACTATGTGATATTTATTGAAATTGGAACCTCTATTTTAAATCAAACTGATTTTAACCGAAATGAGTTATTTTTAATTAACTGAATAATTAGTTAATTTCAAACTGTTACAGGAAGCCTGTACTAATGTGGTTTAGATCAGTTTTTTAATTGTCTGATTCAAATCAGAAAACCCTGCCAACAATTAAATGAATACTATTTTGTTATTCACTTTCACATCACAGTGCATTATTTTATTGCCATTATTGTTATATAAAGCATAAACTATGGGATTTTCTTTCCCATTCATTCTATCACAGTGAAACATCTATTTGTGAGGTCAATAGTTTTGCAATTTGATTCAAACAAATTTCATACTTGGTTTACATTTATATGAATAACAAATGTCATGCTTGGTTTATATTTATATGAATAACAAATGTCATGCTTGGTTTATATTTATATGGATGACAAATGTAATTTGTTTTATATTTATATGAATTACAAATGTCTTAGTTGGTTTCAATTTATAGGGGAGTGTACTTGGAATGCTTATCAGGAGGGCCATAAACAAGGATACAAAATTTAAGCCCATCATAAAATGGATAAATGATTTAAATTATGCAAATTCAGAAATGCATGAACATAAATGATAGGCTAGTGAATGGAATAAGAACTGTGTACATATTAAAGATCCTTTGGAATGTTCTTGCATTTCTTAATTTAAGGAGCAAACTTTTTGCGTAACGATATTACCAACAAAAACAAATGAAAATTAATATATCTTAGTAGAAAGATTTGTATCTACTAAGAAAAATAATTAGAAGAGTAAATGCAATGAAATAGATTCCATCCAAGTAAAAATTAAAATATCAATAAGTGACCGTTCACACCACATACAAATCTAAGAGAAGTACTAAATACTGAACAGTCAACCTGAAACAAAGTTTCCATTGTGTAGATGAAGTGTACAGAGAAATCTATTTAAATATTTGGACAAATTATGCTGCTGACTGAGAATAATACCTACCTATGCAGCATTTTGGACATTCATTGATTAGCATGACTGTGGACTAATGCACAAAATATCAACAGTGTATGTCGCAAAAAAAAAAAAAAAAAAAAAAATGTATATGCAGGAAACAAAACAGTAAATGTGAAGCAAATAGGTGCAGAAATAATTTGTTTCTGCCAAATTTTAATTTAATAATAATTCAAAACTAGTCATTCAAGTGAAAAAAAACCCCCTTGGTTTCTCAAATTCACTGAAATACATTCCATATGAATGTGTTTTCGGTGGTGGCAATGGGAAATGTGCAAATATAGAGTTGATGAACGAAGCAGCTGAACTTGGCAAAATCTTCCTTTCTCACAATCAAGGTTAGCCTGAACTTCCACATCAGCTTAAATCTAACTAAAACTGTGTGGTATACCTCAACCAACATGCTACCTTAACAAATTTTTTGTGCCCTACAATAGACAGATTTAAAGATGAATTATTAAAGGAAACTTGTAACACAGCTGCAAATTTAACCCACAGGAAATGGATGCTAGTTGATCACTTCCAGTTTTCCCACAATTACTCAAAACTCTTAACTTTGTGAAGAATTTGCCTTTGAAAACATTTCATTGATTCAAAACAGCAGTCCCACTTTTGTCACATTCAAGAAAATACTGAAAAGGACCAGATCTGGTGATGCTTGAATTCTATGTACTTCAAAGATCAAGCTCACTCATATCATTGTAAACAATATGCAGCTGTTAATAAAAATCCTCTTATTAACATTTCAAGAGTCAAGGTGGACGGTAATAGTACAATTTTGTGCTGTTTTTACAATACCTCAAACACATTTTGTCTTAAAGAATGGATGTGCGAGGAAGAAAAGCAGAAAGTAAAGCCAAAGAATTTCCCTTAAGTAAAAAAATTCAATGGAAGAAATTCTGGAATATTTTTATTTCTACATAATAAAACTACATTTGGCTACAAGTGACACGTTAGTGGAATTAAAAAGCAAACAAACTGCACAGTAACATACCTGCTTCTACAGTAACACTATAAATTAGTTACTAAAATGTTTCAGAAAATAATGTATGAAAAGGAAAGAGTTATACACATATAAAGGCTGGCTGAATGGCAGTAGTGTATTACTGAAAGGCATAACAAACAATGGCAAAACATTCCAAAGGGCAGGAAGAAACTTAAGAAAAACTCAGTATTCTAAGCTTTCAAAATCTTCATTGATTTTATAATGCATATATACTGACGTTACAGTTAACTGGCAATAACTTTCTTTGTGTTGAGCTACTGATCACTTTCTGCCAGTTGATTTATGTGGTTGCACACCCCTCTCCCAAAAAAGCCTGTGGAGTGAATATACTTCTTAGACATAAACAGGTTACACTTCTTTCAGGAATATTTCATAAGTACTGGGGTTAGATTATGCTTTATATTTAACAAACTCTCAGTAAACCACACATTCGTTTATAATACGTGACTTTGTTTTGCTAACAAGTGCACACAATTTAACAGTTAAACATGGAAATGAAAGCCACATGCCAAGATTATAAAAGCAAAATTCAAAGGGAGAGGTGAGCAACATGTTTCTGAGCTAAAGCAGTAAATGTCAAACCTTTTAAGAAAAATGAATGGAAAAATGCATAAAACAACAACACTAGATAAAATTTAATTTGCAAACTTTGCAAGCCAAACTGTGTGCTGCTCTATGTTCCACAAAATTCACATAAACTCATTAAAATACATTGATTTTCACATTTCAGAAACACAGAAAAGTATTTGGAATATGAAACAAGTAAGATGTTAAGTATAATTGCCATAATTTTTTATTCCTAGTTGTATATGAATTTATGGCACCTCTATTCATAGTGATTGTGGAATAACTTTTTTATGGGTCTTATAGAGGTTATTTTTCATGAAAGTTGGTTGTCAAATTTTCGAACTAAAGCCTAGTTCGTCATCAGGACTACGTCACTGGAGTACTTGCTGCCACTCAGTTGGAAGAGTCCAACCACAATTATCTTTAATTGTGGCACTTCTTCTTCTTGCTATTTCGATCCCTTCTTCTAGTTTCCTCTTTACTAAGTTTGACTGGTGGGCGATTATTTTCACTGAGTTCCAATTTATGGAGTGTCCACTTGCTTGTATATGTCCGTCTAGCCCTGTTTTGTTACTAATGTTCCTAATAGCTGCTTGGTGTTCTTTCGTTCGGACCTTAATACTTCTCCCTGTTTCTCCTATATAGCTATATACCTGTTTCTCCTATATAGCTTTCTCCTATATAACTCAGTGAAAATAATTGCCCACCAGTCAAACTTAGTAAAGAGGAAACTAGAAGAAGGGATCGAAATAGCAAGAAGAAGAAGTACCACAATTAACGATAACTGCGGTTGGACTCTTCCAACTGAGTGGCAGCAACTACTCCAGTGACGTAGTCCTGATGACGAACTAGGCTTTAGTTCGAAAATTTGACAACCAACTTTCATGAAAAATAACCTCTATAAGACCCGTAAAAAAATTATTCCACAATAATTTTTTAGCCAAAAAAAAAAAAAAACCATGTTTATACAATATTAAGTATCACTCAAAGGAAAGCATTAATCAAAAAAATGAATACCTTCGATTTTTGGGAGACCTCGAACAGTGTAAGGCTCCATGTCTAGCTCTCGAGGAAATTCAAAATAGTCATTGAATTTAACTGCACATTCCCTTTCCCAGTCATAATCAAACCTTTTTAGTTGAATAGCTAAAATTGGAGGAAGTTTTTTTATACAGAGTCGTTTTACAGTGTCCACCTAAACAAAACAAGAAAAACATGATTACAAAATTGTGTACAGTTACAATAAATAATAATAATAATAAAAAAAAATACATACTTTTGAGACATTCACATACACCAACTACAGTTAACTTACCTTTTTGTTACATTTTTCACAATGGTATGCATTAGCACCTTCCAGCAAGTCGCCTTTAACATACTGCTCTAGTGAAGCAAGTAGGTTACTGTGGTTCCTAATGTCTATATTTAAGGTAGTGAACGATTCTTCCCTGAAATACCTATATAAAGCAGAAAAACAAGTGGTTACTTTGCAAGCTGCAAATTAAAAGAAAAAAACAAACTATTACCAAATTTATAACAATGTTTCAAAGTAATTAAGCGTGATATATTAATGATGGTTTCAAGATGAATAGAAATCTCATTTCTGAAAAATTTATTAAAAACACTTACAAATTTGTAAGGTTGAGATTCTAGTCTCTTCTTTAAACTAATAAACTTTATAGCAATTCTTTCACTGAATCAGAGACACTAAAATTATTTGTAGCTTGAAAGCTCTTTGGTGTACTATGTACTTTTTAGCATTACATTTCGTGAAACTATGTTTTGAAACTTATAGAATATTTATTTTAATGACATCATACATGCCATGAAATTAACATTTTTTTCTCCAATAAAAAACTATTAATAACACAGTTTAAAGCAGGTGATGCTACTAAAGCAACCATGCATATATAACAAATATTTGAAAGGCATAGTATTTATACCAATAATCATGCACATTTTATTCGGTGCTGAACATTTTAAGTGATAGCACACTGAAAGTATTGCGAACTGTTTACTTGTTGTTACATGACAAACACTAGTGATGGAATTTTAAAGCTCTCTCTTCCTTTTCATTGGCTGAATCTCATCAAGCATTAGAAAATTGATAAACATGGTGCATTCAACATGTATGCCTGTTTATGAATGCATATTTTGACTGATCCACATTTTTTAGTTTGACCAAATTTAAAAATATAAATCATTTATACTACAAGGTGATTCAAAAGTCCCCGAACTCTGAATGCAAATATTTCTACCACAAATATAGTGATGTATAACTATTTTTACATACTGTTATTTGACACTCATGCTCACAGGTAATAAAAACCACTTTACAATAGATGCTGGAATTGTCCACCATTCTGTTGAAGACACAAATCCACCCGACGATACATGTTGGCGGACACTTTTTTCAGCGTGTTGGCTGGTATGTCCCTCACGGCTGTAATGATTTTTTTCCACAGGTCCTGTACCGTCTTAGGGTTGTTGTGGTAAACTGTGTCTTTCTGATAGCCCCACAAATAAAAGTCTGGAGAGCAAGGTGGCCAAAGTTTTTTCAAGATTAATCGATCGTGGAAGAACTCACGGAGCATCTCCATTGTGTCATTTGATGTGTGGCACGTTGCTCTATCTTGTTGAAGCCAACAGTAACATTCGTGTTCTTCCAGCATCGCTACAGATTGATGGATGATGTCTGCATACACAGTGGAATTTACAGTTGTGTAAAAAAAAAAAAAAAAAAAAAAGGCCCTTCAATTTGTTGTCTAGACATGGCGCACTACTCTTCAACTTTCTGCCAGTGAAGTCCAACCTAATGCAATGCGTGTGGATTCCCCACAGCCCACATGCGAGTGTTTTGGTGATTGACATATCCATTGAAAGGAAACCATGCCGCGTCACTGAACAAAAGTGTTGTTAAGCTGGTTAGTCACATTGTTGCGCGTGAAACTCTTGAACTATTGGCAGTAGGGAATGCACTTTCCTGAGTTCAAAGGATGTAGCTCTTGCACTACTCGAATTCTGTATGACCGTAGCTTTAGATGTTTAGTAGCCTTCTGGTAGGCTGGATACGCTGCTGCTAACTCTTCAGACAGCCGCCGAAGTGACTTCCAGGGAGAGCGCTGCAGGGAAATGTGAATTTTCTTCCAGAAACGTGGTTGTCACCACGGATGGCAGGCCACTTTTAGGCTTATCCTGAACACTGCCTGTCCCGCGAAACCAGCTCGCAAGGTCATACACAGTTGTTTTCCCTGGTATAGGAGCATCAGGAAACTTCCTCTGAAAGAGCTGGATGCAACGTTGGCAAGATTTTCTCGCAAAATAAACTTCTAACAAAGAGGCTCTGTTCTTGCATGAAACTTGGGGCCGACTGAACGTTACTGCTTGCTAGCGCCCACGTAAGCAATATGTGGTGCAGCTCGTTCCCCGAGGTCACACACAACAGCCACAAGCAGCAATACTCTGATATCTTTTATGGTTTTACAACAAATACGTTTTAAAAATAAGAGTTTGGGGACTTTTGAATCACCCTGTATTTTATGTTTCTTTCCTGCTTAAATTTAAGTAGTGTATTTTCATGTTACCCAAAAAAAAAAAAAAAAAAAAAAAAAGTCAGTCAAAGCAACATTTATCAATACTTTTACATCTGAAATCAAATTCAGAATTAACAATGTCAAATTCTGAAAAACTATTCCACACAGACATGAACATTTATGAATTTATGATACAGAGGAACAACTTGTTGTTGTTGCTCAGTATCATAAATTCATAAATGTTCATGTCAGAGCAACAACAAGTTAGGTTTATCCTCCTGCAGCAACAACTGTTGTTGCTCTGAAAATGTATCGCAAATTCCTAATTCATACAATGTAGCTTTGAATCAGGAACAGCCCTGGTTTTACGTATTCAGAGCAATAATGAATTACCATGTGATATCAACATCAAGTGCGGCTATTGTAAATTGTGCACACCTATCTTCTGCACGTAATCTGTAAAAATTTGCCAGTAATGGGGAAATCCTAAAGGTAAGCATTGGGTGTCAGGACTCGTATCTCAGCAATGATGTACGACAGTCACCAGTTCACGCACCAGTACAACAGCGGTGCAGTACAGCCTATTTCCACATGCACCACAACTTGTGTCACCTGGGGTTCTACAGCCGTAGACCAACGAGGGTATGCATGATGACACTCAGTTATCATAAACACCACTTTACATTGGCCAAGGAAATTTGCCAGTGGATTTTCGACAGATGGAAGAAGGTCATCTGGAGTCTGTTTTCCTGCTGTACTACGCTAATGGTGTGGTTAGCATACGGCATAAACAGCATGAAGCCCTATCCCCTAGTTGCACAGTTGGGGTTCAACAGGTTGGTGAAGGTGTTGTTCTGGTCTGGGAAGCTTTTTCCTGGCAGACCCTAGGTCTGTTGGTTATCATTTAAAAAAACTGAACGGTGGACGCTACAGGGTCCTATCAGCCAACTTCCATATCTGCAGGAGGATAAACCAGACCACAGAGCCATCTTTCAACAGGACACTGTGTTATCAGGCTCACAACTACAGAGTGGCTGGAGGAACACGACAATGAATTCACCACATTACCTTGGTCCCCAAACTCCACTGACTGTAACCTAACTGAGCATTTGTGGTACAATAGAATGGGGTGTAAAAACTGCTGATCCTCCTCCATGAAATGAGCCTAAACTGACAGAGTTGCTGCAGCAGACATGGGTCAAGTTATGTATGGAGAATGTTCGATACCTTGTAGAATGTGTTCCCAGGTGCCTGTGAGCATTGCTTGCACAGAAAGGTTGACCAACGCGTTATTAGGCAGGTGTTCCTAATACAAAGCTGACTGACATGTATATGTCAGTGTATGTGAGTGTGTGCGTGCACATAATTAACAAGTTTTAAATAAAGATGCAGAGAAGTAACACACTGGATCACATTACTTATTACACATGTCCCTCCCTAAAACATAGTTAAAATCAAGGTTAATAGACAGTAAGGTTTGCTCATTCTGCCTCGCCTGCGGGGGAGTACCGCTCCCTTACGTAGTGACATCACTGTACAGGATGGGGCAGCCAACAGGATAGCTAGACCGTTGATATCACTGAAGCACTCGCTGAAGAAATAACCATTTTGAATTTAAACAGGCTTTGAATATAAAAACTTGCAACCAAGATGCAAAAAAAAAAAAGCGCATCTGAATACATGCAGAAAAAACTAACAGCCTTGTGAATATTTTACTTAGAGTAAACCGAGATGTGTGCAATATTTTTCGAATCTGTTTAATCTAAACAAGATGTTGGCATGTCACTAAGGAAAAGGCAGGGATAATGATCATACATTTTAAGTTTTATTATATGCAACTGTCATATTGTTTCTAAATAAATTCATAAGAAGGGGAAAAAAATCAAGAGATTAAGTGTCCCGGAAGGTTTAAACTTGGTACAGCAGTGCCTTTTAGCGTTTTGCAGACAAGCAAACCCGAAAGTTCATTCTTTAAATCACGTTCATAGTGTTCCTCGGAAAAACGTTTGAACAAATAGCTGAATTCATTTCGTTGAAACTGTCAGCTCGTTTGCACCTCAATTTCCACATTTTGTCAAAGCCCTCTAGAAAAATCTATGGTCATGAATGCCATTCTTTCTGGTTTTCGAATAATGATTTGGACACATTACAACCACCAGGCATATTCAGCGTTTTCAGTTTTCATGTATAACCAGGAAAAAGCAAATTAGTTTGCTATAAAATAAGAGCTTCAAATTCTCCAACGTGAGGTACAATGTATAATAGCTTTTAGATCGTAAGAACGGGAGCAAGCAGCCTCAGGCCACAGTGTGGGGAGATAGGAGCTGTCCTGGACCGTGACCTCACGAAGACGACCCACGAGACAGTGACCACCGGAAGTGTTGGATAAACATAACCTTGGTTAAAATTGCTATGCTACAGCTGATTTGAGTAGGTGAAATAAATAAACAAGAGAGAGGAATCTAAATGGATGTGCTAAAAACTAAACATTTCATGCTGCCAGTACAATTAAAAAATGTCGAAGGATCGAAATTGAACATAAATGGCAAAAAAAAAAAAAAAAACCTTCCCTTTATATCAAGCTGAAATGTCTGTACCTTCCCCTCTGATTTACAAAACAAACTGGTGTCTCTTTCAAAAAGAAATGAAAATTTGCACCATATTTTAGCAGATGCTTCAATATCAACCAATCGTCTTAACAGTAAAGGCAATACTGAAGATAAAATTGAAATTAAATACCAGCACTAATTAACAATTGGATGATATTTCTCATTAAAAAGTTAAGATGCTTTAATACCCTTGTCTTCCACATAACACCTGTGAGCAATTTTGAGATTTGATATGGTGGCAATTTAAGCATTTATGGGGCACTCCACATCACATTAGTTGATCTATGACACCATTAATCTTACAACTTCAAACGATTAAAAATTTCACTTTCTTAAACCATACAGATATTAATCCTTGATATAGAACCTAAATCCCCAGATATTAAACAGGAAGTGGCTCCAGATCTGAGTCTTGGGTTGTTGTGGTGGATCATTATCTCAATGGGTATCAAAGCACATACCTAATAACCTTCAGAAACCGAAATCCGTAAAAAAAAATTAATGGATATGTTCGATGAAAATTTTAATCGATATATTCAATGAAATTACTTGTCATGCATATTGATTAAATGTACTGTGCATATTGATTAAATGTACTGTGCATATTGATTAAATGTGCTGAACATATCGATTAAAAAACAATATGTTATCTAAACAAGTATCAACTTTTAATTGATATGACTACAGATGTTTGAATTTATCGGCACATTTATTTCGATTAAAATAGAATCTACGCACAATTTCTCATTACTATGCTATCATTATGATCACAGTAACCGTGCAAAGAGATGCAATTTGCAGAGGAAAAACAATACCGCAACACATTAATTTGGTTGAATCAAGCCAAGATATTTTTATGCACGTTATCGAGAGACAAACAAAGCACGGTTGGAAAGCATAAAAACTTACTAACAGAAGAGCAAAATAAATCATTGCTAGAGAAGCACTGGCTGGAATGAACATTGGACTTACCTTTTGTTTCTTTTAACTTCCTCTTATAGTAGCATTCTTTTGTTAGGTCAAATTTATTACCAGAGAAGAAGTTACAAAACCATGCCCCAATGCATTTTTAATTTCACAAAACTGACAGCTTTTGCTTAATTTTATAATGTTGGGTATCGATCTGGGCTTAAAAATTACACAGATTTAAAATCTGTTTGAATTTTTTTCTATGATAACTACGTTCTGAGATCGCATTTCAAACTGGGAGTAGTAAAGACATGTGTTCCTAAATGCGTGTGTGCTCCAGCCTCCAATGCAAGTCACACCCCACTTTGGCCTCCTGAGAAGTTGCGACATGGGGGACGAAGGACGAACAATGCATTACATGAAAAAAAGAATGGGGGAAAGCAGTGAGAGAGAGAGAGAGAGAGAGAGAGAGAGAGAGAGAGAGAGAGAGAGAGAGAACTAACCCCAGCTGGTTGTTATCCTTATCAGTTTACGCGTGGCGCAAGTTTTAGTGTTTAAAACAAATGCAAGACTTAACACATGGGAAAACTGCGGCAAATGTTCCCACATAAACACATAACGAATAAGCTTATTATAATAACTGAAAAGTTATTCGTAACTTACATCAGCGCTTTACTTTGAACGGATTAAGTTAAATAAAAAAGTTTTAATAGTGGGTGCAAAATCATCAGAAAAAGGAAAATCTCAGGAATTCACAAAATCCGTAAAATTAACATTTTGCCGGTTAAACCGTAAAACAAGTCATGTTTCTGTAAATTTTATGGGTAAATCATAAAACTTGGCAGGTATGAAAGCACTTCATTTTACTGTCAGCCTTTTGCAACTTAAAACCAGGAATCTGTCATGTCGCTTTAAAATTATGAAGAACAAGAAGAGGTTTGATTAGAAAATAATGTATGAGAAAATGTCATCTACCAAAATCTTGTAAAAACACTACAGTATAACTAAAAGAATGACAAACAAATCTAAGTAAGACCCGATAGTAATAAAAATGATAAATTCAAAAGCAGTTTAATCGAGGATTTCAGGTGTTACCAATTGAAAGTCACTGTAAAAGAACATACAGTAATACTTAGTATTCCAGATTTCTGTGAGATTTGGTAGGAAAGTGCAAGTACACAGAACCCCCCTTAATCCTCCTAATTTCAGCTCTTTGGAAACAGATGGGTGTTTTTAGAGAAATAAGAGTTTCTACACATGGCAATGGTGGTTAAAAATAAGATCCTAAAAACATAATTATAAAAACTTTTATTCTGAAATAACTCATTTGGTAAAAAAGACTAAAACACACTGGCTTCATACACTATACAAATCAGTGCAGGGCTAGAAGCATGGTAAAGCTATCAGGTCAGTATGCCACAAGAAGAGAAGAGAACCAACACTATTTGCAACTTTGTCTGCAAGTATGAGTTCATACTGAAGGTGTCTGAAACTGCCAAAGAATTTACTGCATTAAAATGCATACATATATATTATTAAGCTGTTCTCTGAGATTCAGAGGTTAGCTCCTCAAAGAAAGAAAAACTGTCAGATAAATGTTTAACTGATGGAATGAGAATTTACTTTCTGTTGGTGTATCAAATGTCTCCATTTACAGTGATCTTGGTACACAGCTCGAGTGTCGCTGACATCCATCACACGACACACACAAGAAGATGGAATAGAACACTGCATTTTAATACTGCATTAAAATGCAGTGTTCTATTCCATCATCATAATACATGCTATAAATAACATACAGTATAGAGTTGACGGTGAATGCTAATATTCATGTCACTTTGCTACTAGTAGCATGGTACATAAAACTCAACAGGCTATTACAGTACAATACTAAGGTCCTTTTTCCAGTGATCAAGTTTCTTTCCAGCTTTGCAAAACCTCTAGTGAGACATAGAAAACTCCTGACAGTTAGGCACTATTGGGACTTGAGCCATTCCATATTCATGGAAATTCCTAACTGTTTGATGGGCAAACCTCAAGTAATCCCACATTTACTGCATATTATAAAATTCTATTTTGGAACACACCACAAACATTTGCAGTAATGTCCTAAAGAATTAACAAAATATTTAATACTATTATATTGTTTTTGTACATACTCCATTATGCTTCATTCTATATAAACAACAAGTACAAAATAGTATAGTAGCAATACATTAAAACAAAACTAATGCAAATTTCAAATGCTGAAATATTTCACTGTAATTGCCATTCATACAACAAAAATGAATATTTACTTACAGTATATAAAACAACTTTCACTTATAATTAATATCTGTTGTAATTATTCCACTGTTGCCTTAACTGGATATAGGACCACCAGCGTTTCAATTCTATACATATCTACTACTTAAAAGTAATCGAGGTAGTTGCCTCTGATGCATGATCTTGATAAGAAGAATCACACACAATACAAATTCATCGGCTGAATTTAAAGACTTTATTGTATATAGTTTGAGGTATAAGAACTTTCAGGTTTCCCTAGAACCCATCGTCAGATACATAAACAGAAGAAGAATTTGTACTGTGTGTGCTTCTTTTTATCAAGATCGTGCATACATTACATTTACTATTTCTGCATGAATTTGAATTTCCTAATATCTACTAATGTCTTACCTGGTGAAATCAAAGGAGCAGAAATGTTCTTTGACAGCCTTATGAACACCCTCAGATCTGTTTAGCTGATGTTGCTAATTTCTAATGAAAACTAAGCAGGTCATTATGAAGATTCATGACTACTGCAGCTCCGTCTTGGGCTCTAGCTTTATTCAAATTCAACAAAATTTTGTGTATGAATTCATCAGTCTGACAAAATGTCTCATTACTCTCCTGTTTTTCTGTTTCCTTTGTTTCACTTTACTGATGGTATTCACAGAGAAAGTACCATCATAACTTTCAAAATTTAAAATGAAAGTGAACATGAAATTCCTTCAAGTCTTTCTAACAGAATAATATTTCCAAACACAAAGCAAGCTCGAAACTTACTTTCCATTTGCATTCTGCTAATTAATATCTGAATAAAAAATCTCCAATCAATCTTCAAATTCAGAATAGTTTCCTCTGAACTTCAAATTTACCTGTCAATCTTGTAACATACAAATTCTATTTCAAACTCTATGCTTTTATTTACTAACGACAAAAAATACCACTTTGTATGACTTAAAATGTCTAGTTTATACGACTAACTCATAAAATCTGCACAAATAATGGTCGCGGCCAGTTTACCAATCCAGCAGCAATTGTAAAATCTCAAAGGCTTGTCAAACGGTGAAACCATGCCAGCTCGTACACGATATGGGAATAGATAACATGAAATGCATCACCAAGTTTTCACATTTCTCAACATTTCTTTGTTTCACTATTACCAACCACATTGTTGGTTGAATTTTGGTAATTCCTCCCTACACACTGATTCATCTAAGCTTCCTACACCCAGTCCTGTGCATTTATAATACATGGTGAACACTGTATTCCTATGCTATACTTAATGTATAGCTGTCTTTTTTTTTTTTTTTTTTTTTTTTTTTTTTTTTTGTGGGAGAGGGTGGAAGCACTTATTCTACTTTCTCAATGGACAGTAATAGAGCTCAAACAACAGTAGGTGGGCTTCCATGGTAAGTGAGCCATTTGATTATGAAAGAATTTGCTTAATGATGCTCCAAGGCCTTCAGGCCTGTCAGTCAGCTGGTTTAATAGCTCTTGCCTGTAGTTCTTCTGCGTGGATCAGTTTATCCTATACGTCGGATGAAGGGTGGGTGGATTGGTAAACAAACTTTAGATGCACTTAGAACCTGTGATTTGTCACAACAGCATATCTCAACTTTGAAATGATATAAGCAATGAATTTATTTCTATGCAGTTAAAAACAACAGCAATTCACTTTTTCATAGTTTCACTAAAAAGAAATATACAGCAAACCAAGTACTTATAATTTCCTTTAAATCATTCATGCACTGAGATTTTGCAACAGCAAAATTTACAGACCTGTGTGGACAATCTTTACAAATTTTCTGATCTGCAAAAGAACCACCGAATATTCTGGACAGTATGCAAGGTTTATTCAGAAGTTTAAAGGCTTCATCCAGGCTGTCTACCAAGCTATTGAAGAATTCTAATGCGTCATGCTGCTCTCTCAAATTCACAGGTTCTCCCCATAGTCTGAAAAGGGCATCACAAACTTAGTAACATGCAAAAGGGATTTAACAATATTCCTTTAGTAACACAGATGAAAACTAAAATTCAACATATTAACAGTTTTAGTTTTCAGAGAATAACAGAAAAAACAACAACTGTAAAGCACTTATTACTAAATGCAATTTCATAACAATTAAAGTACTACCATCAGATTATTTAAATTAAAACAAATACAGAACAATCTCAACATGTATATTTACTAAGAATGAACAAATGAACTGCAATACTCTAGGCATGGATAGGGAGATCTGATATCCAATTATAAGTCACGGTTTTGTGAAAGCTTGAAATTAAATAACAACAGTAATCTTAATTATATGAGGATTACGCTTACAAAGATTACAGCCTCACAAAAAACACTATTTTCTACTGATATTTTTCTCCAGTTATTCCATATTATATTTTTTGAAGTATCAATAGTTATTTTGAAACTTTTAAAAATTGCAGCATGCAAAATAATGAACTTTTTAGTGTAAAAGTGCATTAAAAGGCTAAAAGCACTGGTAAAAGTGGGTTTCTAAATTTTTTTTTGGCCACTGTCTAGGAATAAATGCACTAAAAAACACTTTTGAAACATATATGAGGAGATCACAAGTAAATTAGTACCAAAAACATGTGCATACAAACTGAAATCTACATTCAGGGTTCCCACTCTTTTTCTCCCATAAAAAATAAGCACTTTTTAAGGACTTTTAAGCACCTATTGAAAATTTTTTAAGGACCTCGGCAATTACACACACTCTAGCTTTATATACATATAGAAGAAAATGTATGTTAAATACATTTTCTTCTATATGCATACACTGAGTGGCCACTTTATTATGGCCACCTGACAGTTTTAAGCAAATGAGCTATGACTGCACGCTGTTGCCGCCTGAGGGTGAGGCTAGAATAAAAAGGGAAAGCTTAGTGCTTGCGACAGTAGAAGTGATTTTTGGGTAACGAGATGGGTAAAAAATGCAATTTGATGGACTTTCAACGTGGGATGATTGTAGGAGCTCGGAGCCATGGAGCGAGTATCACCGAAACCGCTGCATTCGTGAAATGTTCTAGAGCAGCTGTTGTTAAAATGTTTAAAGACTGGACTGTCAGCCAAAAAACTGGGTCTCTATGAGCAACGTGTGGTTGTAATCGACTAGTGACTGCTCAGGCGGAATGAAGAGTGTCCAGACTGGTAACAGACAACAAAAGGGCAACAGTGCATCAAATTACATACAATCTTAATCAAGCTTCCCCTCAAATTACCTCTGCACACACTGTTCGCCGTACACTGCATCGGATGGGCTATGGCAGCTGAAGGCCTGTGGGTGATTCCATGCCAAATCAACCAGTCACTCGAACTGACCATTTCTGATTTTAATGAAACCTTCAGGGATCATTCTCCCTAGTGACATAAATGAGAATATATTTTTAACAATTTTTTTATCTTATTGGGTTTTCATGTAATTAATTTTTAAAATTTTGAAAAATAATTTTTTGGCTTGCATAAACCTTTTTAATCTTGAATTTCTAAAGTTCCATAAAGCCTAGAGAGTTGTTTGACCCCTCATTTTAAAGAGAATTTCATAAGTTTTAATTTGATATGCAACTTGACTATGTTTGGTGAAAAAAATTAAGATAAGTGTTTTTTAAAATTAAATATATATATGTTTTTTGTAATATTATAAGCTTTAAATCCTGAAACTTTTAGAGTGGGATCTCAATGGGATCAGGAGTTACGGTACCAATGGTATTGCTTTAAATACCAGTTAGGGCTACATTGCTACCTTTAACTTTTGTAAGGTAAAAAAAAAAAAAAAAAAATACATTGGCTGTAAGGTAACCAATTTACATTGGGTCTATTACAGATAATGATTTACTAAACCCTGCAACGGTAGCCCTAGTGAAAGAATTCTATCAAAATGATGAGGTTAGTCGTCAAATGCCTGGTAAAGATTTTGTTTCAGTCAAAAAAGATGACAAACGTGTACATGTTCAAAAGTATTTAATTCTAAGTACATTAAAATAATCATATGTACTATTTAAGGAGCATTACCCTGGTCAGAGAATTGGAACTTCTAAATTTTGTGAGCTTCGTCCCAAGCATTGTGTTCTTTCTGGGTCCAGTGAGACACATTCTGTGCGTGTTTGCACAATACATCAGAATGCCAAATTAATGATGGCTCAGTGTAAAATACCTGAATTGACAAATGGTAAACTCCCGATTAAAACATACAAAGATGTAAGAAGCAATATAATTTGCAAAACACCAACATCTAAATGTTACTTCGCAAATAATGTTAATTGCCCAGGAAGTGATGATTAGAAGGCTCGGTTTGAAGAAGCTTTTGAGCTTCATAGCATTGAAAATGTGAGTTTCAAACAATGGATGCAGATTGATAACAAGTGTGTCCTGAAATTATTATAAAACCGACAGAGGGGTTTTTAGATTATTTGTTTCAGAGTTTGCCAAAACTTTTAAGACACTCTTTCATTGCTACTTAACAGTCTTCCTATTTGCAACACTTGAAAGAAAATCTACCTCAAAACCAATGCATTGTACTTTGTGATTTTGCTGAAAATTATGCATTTGTGCTTCAAGATTTTGCACAAGGCTTTCATTGGAACAATGCTCAAGCAACAATACATCTGTTTGTTATATACACTGAAGAGTAATTGAATTAGAGATACCTGTCTAGTAATGTGTAGCACCACCTTTCGCCCTGATGACAGCGGCAATTCGTCTCGGCATGGACTCGACAAGACACTGGAGGCGTTGGGATGCCATATGGATCCACGACCCCTGAAAAAGCTCCTACAGTTCACGAAGATTTGATGGAGAGGGGTCAGAGCCTTGAACATTTCTCTCGATAGCATCCCAGATGTGCTCAATGGGATTGAGGTCAGGTGACCTAGCTGGCCAAGGAAGAGAGGTCACGTCGGTGGAGTGTTCATCCAACCATTTGGATACAATTCGGGAGCGATGGCACGGTGCATTATGGTGTTGTTGCAGGATGAGGTCCCCAGAGGGATGTTGAAGACGCACAAACGGGAGCAAATGGTCGTCCAGGATATCCCGGTAACATTGACCTGTGAGGGACGATGTCACACGTACCAGAGGTCCCATTTCAGTCCACGTAAACAGTCCCCAGATGAGAATGCCACCCCAACCAGTTTGAAGAGTACCCTGCTGGCAAGAAGGATCCATCGCTTCATGTGGTTTGCGCCGTACTCGTATCCTGCCATCTGCATGTACCAACATGAATCTCGACTCATCAGTCTAGGCAACATTTTTCCACATGTCTAGGGTCCAGTGGCGACGTTCCCGCACCCATGCTAATCTTTGCACCCTGTGATGTGCAGTCAGCAGCGGTACCCTTGTGGGACGATGGCTTCGGTACCCCATAGCAAGGAGATGGTACTGGATGGTGTGGCTGCTTACACGTTTTGTGCACCAGCTTTAAATTACTGAGTGATTTCTTGCACTGTGGCCCGCCTATCCGCTGTTACAATGCGAGCTAGCCGACGATGACCCCGCTCATCCACACGCTGTTGTCTATGGCAGTTGGCCCTTGCAGGGATGGTTTTACCGGATTCGATGTACTCATGGTGCACCCATGACACAGTGGCTTGTGAAAATCGCAGTGCCTGCACGTCTTCAGAGATGGAGTGACCCCATTCGTCGGGCCCAGACAATTTGCCCATGATCAAATGCGCTTAGATCCTTCGTCTTACTCATACTGCATCCGACTCTTACTGATTCCCGTCGCATCACTTCTTATATTGTCGGATCGCTGTATACGTCATGTCGTTTCCGTTTACAAGGCTGCCCACAGCGCCACATTTGCATAACGCCAGCTGTCTCTAATTCAATTGCTCTTCAGTGCACTATGTTGATGAGGAAACCAAAAAGTTGGCGCACCTGAGCTTAGTTATGCTTTCTGATTGTATGGTGTATGATACAGTTGCTGTTCATTTGTTTCAATGCCTCATGATTGACTTTCTTAAACACAATCTGCCCCATAAACCCAAAAAGCTGAATTATTTTTCAGATGGAGCATCATCACAGTACAAAAACAAATCAAACTTTCTCAATCTCTGCCATCATGAGAAAGATTTTGGCATCAAGGCGGAATGGAACTTCTTTGCATCGTCACATGGAAAAAATGCATGTGATGGTGTCGGAGGAACTGTTAAACGATTAGCGGCATTGGCCAGTCTACGAATGGTCTACAATGATCAAATTATGACCCTCACCAACTTTATGATTGTGCTAAAGATAATATTGTCAACATCAGTTTTTTGAAAAAACCATGAGGAATAACTACTCACCATAAAGATCATGGTAACCTCCAATGGACCAAACACTTCCAACACGTCATTCAGGAAGTGTTTGGTCCATTGGAGGTTACCATGATCTTTATGGTGAGTAGTTATTCCTCATGGTTTTTTCATTTATGAATTGCACGTAAACTATGCGCACTTTGCAAGAGGGTAATACCTTAAAAGTGCAAATATAATAATCAGTTTTTTGTATTCCACTACAGACGAATGCGTGGCAGAGGAAAAGACCTTGTAGAGTAGGTTTGAAACAGCAACAACAATAAAGGGTACTCAACAATTTCACAGTTACAATCTTGTGAATGAGACTAGAGTTTTAGTGAAAAGCTACTCATTTTCAGAGGAATCAAGTGTAGAAATAGTTTCAGCTGATGACACTGATGATGATCTGGACATTAATGACATTGTTGGCTTTTTTACATGCCAATACTCAGACAAGTGGTGGTTAGGTTGTGTGTTAGAAACAGAAGGAGATGAAGTAAAAATAAGTTTTTTTGGAACCACATGGCCCGTCTCCATCTTTCAAATACCCACAATTTACTGGCATACTAGTTGTGCATAAAAGCGAGGTTTTAACAAAAGTTGATCCTACAACAGTTACAGGAAGAGTTTATCGACTTACAGACTCAGAAACCAAAGGGGCAAACAAGAACTTATTTATTAAATTAAAAAAGAACTAACAGGTTGCTATTTCGGCGAAACTACAACTCTGAGTGTTAACTAAACATTTTTTTATTAATTTTACACCAGGTAAAACTCTTAGCCTGTTGAGACTGTCCTTCCCTTGTTTTATGTTTGACTATGTATTATATGATGTATTACGTAGAATTTAAAACTCAGTGTCTGTTATCATGTAAACACACTAAAACGAGAATTATAATCCATTATTACTTGTACAGTAACTTTAAGTTTTTTGCCATAGCTCCCGATCCCATTGAGATCCCACTCTAAAAGTTTCAGGATTTAAAAGCTTAAAATATTAAAAAAAAACATATTTTTTTTTTCAAAATAAAAAAAACAAAACACTATTTTATTTTATTTTAAATATTTTTTTCTTCACAAAGCATAGTGAAGTTTCATATCAAATTAAAACTTGTGAAATTCTCTTTAAAATGAGGGGTCAAACAACTCTCTAGGCGCTATAGAACTTGAAAAATTCAAGATTGAAGAAGTTTAGGCAAGCCAAAAAACGACGATTTTACAAAATTTAAAAAATTAATTACACGAAAACCCAATGATATAAAAAAAATTTAAAAATTAATTACACGAAAACCCAATGATATAAAAAAATTTTAAAAATATATTCTCATTTATATCATTAGGGAGAATGATCCCTGGTTTCATTGAAATCTGAGATGTCAGGTTGAATATTGAAATTTTTTGGTTGATTTGGCATGGAATGACCCCTGTTCGCACACCTTTGCTGTCTGCAGTTAACAAGAGAAAACACCTCCAGTTTGCAAGGATTGGACAGTCTATAATTGAAAACAAATTATGTGGTCCGATGAATCACGTTTTCACTTGCAACATACTTATGGCCGAGTGAGAATTTGGCGGAAACAGCACAAAAGCATGGACCCCAAATGCATTGCTACAACCCTTCAAGCTGGTGGAGGCAACGCTATGGTTTGGGGAACATTTTCCTGGCATACTTTGGGTCCTTTAATTCGTGTTAATCAATGTCTGACTGGCACATCATATCTAAACATTGTTGCATCCTGTCATAAGGATGGTTTACCCCAATGGCGATGGCTACTTTCAGCAAGATAATGTGTCCTGCCAGAGTGCTCGTATTGTACAGGATTGGTTTCAGGAACATGCCGGTGAGTTTACTTTGCTTAGGTGGCCTCCACAATCTCCAGATCTCAACCCCATTGAGAATTTGTGGGATGAAGTTGAACGAGCCATCAGACAGCTGGATCCACAACCCTGCAATCTCACACTCCTGGAAAGTGCTATTCATCAAGCATGGTCTCAGATTCTACAAGCCACCTATCAACATCTCGTGGAGTCCATGCCATGAAGAATCGACGCAGTATTAAAGGCAAAAGGTGGCCCAACGAAGTACTGAGGGGGTGGTCAGGTCATAATAAAGTGGCCACTCAGTGTATAAAGACACCAACTTTTTTTTTTTCTCAGTGTCTAGGCTCCAAATATTAATTAGGTATAGCATTTCATATGAACTCACGTGCTCCACGAAAACGACCGATCGAGTTTATGGGCAAATGTGGAAAAATTGAAAAAAAAAAAAAAAAAGTCTGAACAAAATAAAAAATAAACACCTTTAAGCACTTCGAACAAAATAAAAAATAAGCACTTTTAAGCACCGCAAAAAAAAAGCACTTTTTAAGGACTTTTAAGGATTTATAAGCACCGTGGGAACCCTGACATTAATATGATATATATATAACAGGATGCAGGTAAAACATATACACACACACACACACACACGTGGCTATACTTCCAAACCTGGCCCGCTCTGCGTGATAAAGCAATTATAGATTGGTTGATAGATGGCAGCATGTTAGTGCTTACTATTACATGATAGCTCCAGTTGTAGTGTGTGTGTTTTTTAGAGGGAGACGTTAGTTATTTTGACGCCACTTTTTTTTTTTTTTTTTTTTTTTACTGCGCCTGAAGTAAGTTGAAATACTTAACACTGTCCTAAATAATTTCATTACACACCTTTCAACATTTATATTTGAAAAACGCTATGACTTTATAAGCAGTATGATTTAAACTGACCACAACATTTTGTACATATATTTCTATGCTAAAATATTTTTTCCTTTAACTGTTTTCTTTGAGGAGGAAAACACAAGTGTCCTCTTTTTAAACCTTGGATTGTTACATGGAACCCAAATTTATGTCTTTTGTGGTTGGTGCATGGAGAATTACTTAAGGTGTTGCCAAAAAGTGAACAATCAGTGAAAATAAAAATAAATTCATGAGCTCAAAGCAAATATCATGACTTTTCCTTGACTTTCATAATTAGTATATACACTGTAGGGATGAGGACACTTGCATTTCATGGTGTGAATGTCAGGGATTGCTTTCCATATCAAGATTTTTCAAGGGTCTTCAAAGGACTCTCCAAGTGGATTTGTCTCATCATTTTGGACAATTAAGGTGTTGGATGAATAACGTTTCAAGCATTTTTCAAATATGTTTTCTTGTACTCTGGAGATATGGTTCCATATTCCTCATATTCCTTTTGATATCCTCATGATGTGGAGAGCAACTGGCATCCACTCAAACATAAGCTAACAGAGGGGGAAAAAAATCATTTGGCAGACTACATTCTGGAATATTTATTCCAATAGAAATAAATGTCCTCTTCCTTCAGAACACTAATTTGAGGTGAGGATTCACATAATCAGACAGTTCTTCCTTGGCCGGTAATCAGTGTACTCGAGCCCGCTCTGCTTGATATAGTGATTACAGATTGGCTAAAAGGTGGCAGCATGTCAGCACTATATCTATCTTGTTTTGTAACTATTTTGGCTGGCACTTAAAATGACCTTATCCCTCTGAAATATTTTATTGGAAGGAAAAGTTTTGTTTCCTCATGAAGTGGAACCAATCTATCTACAAGAATAATTTAAGAACATTGATTGCCTAAAAGAGAAGAATGGTCTGACGATGCAAATGAACACCTCAAAGCAGTGTTCTGAGGAAAGACTAATTTTATCAGATTAAATATTCCACAATATGGTCTGCTAAATGAATGTCTTGATTCCCCTATGCTAGCTTAGGTTTGAGTGGATGTCAATTGCTGTCCACATCATGATGGCATGAAGAGGAATATGAGGATTATGGAAATACATCCCGAAGTGTACTGGAACACAGATAATCTGTGATACATTCTCTTTCTGACACCTGAATTGCTCAAAATGATGAAACAAATCCACTCAGTCATAGGGTGCCATTCAAACCCAAAAATGCGTGTATCTTGTTCCTAGCAATTTCATCTAAAAACCTTGTCCAATTCCACATCTTACAGCAAAAGAATACCGAAAAACCGAGTAAACAAAGTTGTCGAAACAACTTATTAGCTTCCGCTGGAAACACACACACACTAAAAATACACCAGAGCTATCACGAAATATTGAGCGCTGATGTGTTGCCATCTATCGCCCGATCTGTAATCACTATAGAGCACAGAGTGGGCCAGGGTTGGAAGTATAGCCAACAAAATTACTTTTGTCCTTTTACAAAAAGATTTTTGATGATTCAAGGTAAGACTTTGGATATGAAGTAACAATAGGGTGGACCCGAAATAACAATGGACTTGACCTTGTTGGTAGGTGTTTTAACACACTGCACATCTTGCCCTACATACACTTCCAAAATTCACAAAAACTTCAGAACTCTGACAAATACACATGACTTGAGAGAAAAAAAAAATATTCTTTATAGTATATCACAGACTTTTGGGAGACAAGGTACAAAACATTTTTTTTTTTTTTAATTTAAGGTTTAACAACCACTGTGAGCAATTCAATGGGCTATGTGCAGTTACCCGTTCCTAATTTAGGGTCGTTGGTTCCAGGGAAGGGAGAGAACCAGTGCTGTAAAACAAACACAACACCCATGCCTCACTGGGATTTGAACCTGTACCCTTCTCATACGAATGGTCATAAGCCAGCGCTTAGACACTCTGCCACTAAGGTGGCCACAAAGAAGTACCCCTATTGGTACAGCTACGTCAAGGCACTCAAAAGAGTAACAAGAATATGAAGTGATGAAACAAATGCCCTCAAAATAACAATTTCTTCCATAGAATGTGAATTCCTTTTCCTTTGGGATCAAATTCTGTAGGGTAGGAATGAAGTATATTTCACATGCACCAATCTAATTATACACCTGCAAATGCACCTATACTCCAAGAAGAAATACGATAAATGTAAGAGAACATTTCCACTTTTTTTCTCTCTTTCAGTTGTGAATGTACATGTTTGTGAGGACTATGCAATTTGACGGGAATAACAAACTCACACCAGAAAGAGGAAGCTTCATGATATTTTTTAACCTTGCAATGTAGGAATCTACAAAAAAAAAAAAAAAAAAAAAAAATCCAGTGACAAAAACTTTTAACCAGTGAACCTAGCTAGAAAGGTGGAAAAAAACTTCAACTGCAGTTGCCACAATTGAATTAAAGAGAGCATTTAAACAACAATGACTTTTAAAACAGCAGATGCAGTGACAAAGACAAAGTACAACCTCTAGTTAGAAAATATTTAATTTGGAAAAATGTTACATGTGAGGATAATATTGTTCATGTTTCCAACTAGCTTTTCATAAAATGATGTTTGCTATCTGATCTTTAGAATCTGAAGTATTGTTAACCAAAAAATCAAAATTTACACCATATCATCATCATCATCATTGTCAACCATTATCAATCCACTGCTGGACGAAGATCTCCCCAAGTTTCCTCCACAATGGTCTGTCTTGTGCCAGTCCCCTCCATGTCACCCCTGCATACTTTCGAATTTCATCCACCCATCTCCCATGTGGTCTTTTTCTGGGTCTTTTCCTGTCCCTTGGAATCCAATTTAAAATTTCGGCTGTCCATCGATGATCTGTCCTTCTGTCAGTATGTCCAGCCCATTGCCATTTCAGGGATTTAACTCTGATCATGATGTCTTTCACTCTTGTCATTTTCATCATCCACGAGTTCTTCTTCTTATCTCTCCTGGTTACACCAAGCATGCACCTCTCCATGCTTCTTTTAGTTGTCTGCAGCCTTTGTATGTCTCTTTTAGTTAAGGTCCACGTCTCTGCACCATACGTAAGCACTGGAAGGATGCATTGATCAAACACTTTTATTTTAAGACATAATGGCATATTGCTCTTGAAAATTATGCTGTTTCTTCCAAAAGCTCTCCAAGCAAGTTTTGTACGCCGATTAATTTCTTCATCAATGTGACCCTCGCTAGATATCTGCTGTCCAAGATAAACGTACATGTCTGTTATCTCCAGTTTTTCTCCAGCAATCGATAAATCTTCATTTCTTGTAAAAGCATTGAACATCACTTTTGTCTTCTAAAAGTTCATTTTTAATCCCACTTCTTTACTCTTGTCACCAAGTTCCTGGGTCATACTCTGCAGCTCTGATGGGGTAGTTGCAAAAATGACTATGTCATCAGCAAAACGAAGGTGGGTTAGATAATCTCCATTAATCTTTATCCCTTTGTTTTCCCAGTTTAGCGATTGAAAGACATTTTCCAATGTGGCGTTAAAGAGCTTCGGAGATATGGTGTCCCCTTGTCTCACTCCCTTTCCAATTTTTATGTGTGTTGTATTTTCAAACAGCTGAATCTTTGCACTTGCATTTTCATAGATGTTATTAATAATATTAATGTATGCATCTTCAATGCCACAGGATTTCAGAGCCATTGTAACTGCTGATGGTTTCACTGAATTAAAGGCTTTTTCATAATCGATAAAAGCCATGCACAATGGAAGTTCATATTCCCTCGCTCTTTCAATTAGTTCTCTCAGTACGTGGATATGATCTATTGTGCTGTAGCCACTCCTGAATCCAGCTTGTTCTCTCGGTTGAGCCATGTCCAGTGTTAACTTCAAGCGGTGTGAAAGAACTTTAGTGAAGATTTTATAAACCACTGATAGGAGGCTGATAGGTCTGTAGTTTCCGAGATCCTCAATGTCACCTTTTTTATGTAGCAGGATCATTGTAGCGGTGTTCCAATCCTCAGGAATCTTCCCTTCATTAAGGCATCGAGTGAAAATTTTGGCGAGTACTGTTTCGATTTCTCAGCTTGCTTCTTGTATGATGTCTACAGTAATTTCATCTTCTCCTGGAGCTTTCCCCCGCTTCATGTTCTTGATTGCATGTGCAACTTCTGCTGGAAGGACTGGAGGAACTCTGGTACTAGTACCTTTCATGATGTCTGGAGTGCATGTATCATCCCTTTCATATAATTTGGAGTAGAAATCTTTCACTCTTATCAAAATTTCGCCTCTATTTCTTGTTACAGAACCATCTTCTTTTCTCAGTGCCATAATCTGTTTTCTTCCCTTACTGAGATGTCCCTTTGCTATCTTTAGGCTTTGGTAGTTTTCAATTGCTTTTCTCACTAGCTCACAGTTGAATTTTCTTACGTCTTCAGTGATACTTTTTCTTACTGTCTTGCATAGCTCTATATATTCCACTTTGGAAGTCATATCTTCTTTAGTTGTCCTCATCTCTCTTCTTTTTTGCATCAACATTTTGGTTTTTCCTGATAATTTGTTCACATGCAACTTGTTCTTAGACCCAGCTAATTTTACTAATATATATCAAATACGTGGAGACAATGTAAATGGACGATGTCATTGTTATTTCCATGTTATTTTTTAAACAACGCATAGCGACTGATAAATTGTATTCCGGCACCGCTGGGATCGAACCCCAGAACTCTCGATAACTAGTCGAGTGCGTTCGAATTTACGCTACGGCGCCAACAATTCTCAGCGCCATGCGTGGTTTTTCAGTCAGCATCTGACTACACCTCATAAAATTCACCAGCTAATTTAGTTGCTGTTTCCATAAGAGCTTTGGTTACTTTTCTGTTAACTTCAGAAATATCCACTTCTTCCGATGTTAGGCCTTCTAAAGCAGAGAACCTGTTCTTTAGTTCCAACTTGAAGGTATTATGGTGTTTTTTAAGGTTGGTTATTTCAATAGATTTTGTTTGTCTTATGAGCTTTCCACGTTCGAGTTTAGTGTTGAGGTGCATCTTACATCTCACCAATCTATGGTCACTACCTGTGTTAAACTTGTTTAGCACACTGCAGTCTCCTGTGACGAATTTTTTTGTTACTCATAATAAAATCAATTTCACTTGTCGTCCCATTTGGATGTCTCCAAGTCCATTTCCTGTGTGGCTTTTTCTTGAAGAAGGAGTTCAAGATGAAAAACCTTTCTGCCTCTGCAAACTCAACGAGAGTATTTCCACACTGGTTTCTGTTGCTGTGACCGAATTTACCTACTGAAGTTTCATTCTGTTGCCGTTGCCCTATTTTTGCATTGAAATCTCCCATAATTATTTTCAAGTGCTGCTTACCTTTATTATTTAGATGACAAATTTCCTCATAAAATTCTTCAATTTCTTCTTCAGGATGACTTGTGGTGGGTGCATAAGTTCGAATAATCTGAGCCTTGTATCTTTTCGAGAATTGGATAACAAGTCGTACAGCTCTGTCAGAGGAACTTTTAACTTCTACAACTTTATCCTTCAGTTTCTTGTTTATTATAAATCCAACACCACTAGTTCTGCCAGTATCTGTCCCACGATAGCAGAAGAGATGTCCACTTTTCAGTTCAATGAGATCTTCTCCTCATTAAGTCCGACGATGTCCCACTTAATTCTTTGTAGTTCGTCTTCCAATTAAAGAAGCCTTGAATCAGAACATAGGGAGCGTCCATTATATGTAGCCAAGGTCAGCATCAGATCGCAGCCTAGTCCGGTCCTCCGAGTGTTCTTAGCACCCCCTGCCTTCATGTCGCACTGGCCGCTACCTTGGCCAGGTACATTCCAGCTGCCGGAGACTGAGGGCCAAGATTTAAGTTGTGGAATCATTTTGGAGGGGTTTGGCCATAACTCACCACGCTGGCCAAGCGGGTTGGTGAGTGTGGGATAGCATTTCCTCTAATCCCGATGGTATAGTTATACCGCTATTGGCGGTCGTCAGAGCCCCTTTAGTGGGAACAGGATGCACCACGAGAAGGCGGGGTTGACATTTGTCAAGGAGAGGCTGTGATGTAAGCTGCCTAAAGCAGATCTCAGCACAGACTTCATTGTAAAAAGTAGTGAGAAAAGTGACTTTTTTGGAGAAAAAAGTGAGAAAAGTGACCAATTTTTTTTTTCTAGTGACTAAATAGTGACTGCTCAAATAATTGAAAACCAGACTAAACCGTTTAAAATGATAGAACACACACACACACATACAGTATATGGATAGAACATATAATTTGCACTTTGAACGGATTTACTTTATTCTTTGCTCAACAGCGAACAATTCACTTTATAATTTGTGATAGAACATATGTTAATCAATGTGTTTCAGTATACTGGATGGGCAGGTGATACCTTTTAATAATTTTTTATACACTACTGTTTGTGAAAATTGCAACACCAAGAAGGAGGAACCATGCGATTCGAATGAAATTTATACCAAACATTACTGATATGACTGTACATAAGTGATTTAATTTTCGGAACAATACAATAATTTTTACCTGCAAAAATCAGTATCTTGTGAAGCCTCTGCAAGCTGTAATAAGAGCTTCGAGACGGATTGGCATTGAATCGAAAAGGTGTTGGATGGTGTCCTGGGTAATTGCTTGCCGGGCAGCGTGCCACAGATAACTGGTACTGACCGCAGGAGGACTTTGATGGGCCAGTTGCCAAGTGACTATATCCCAGACATGTTCAATAGGTGACATGTCAGGTAAACGTGCAGGCCAGGCCAGGGAAGAAGCGGTATCTGCTGTGCTGCAAAGAGGGCTTGAACATTCCTGGCAACATGAGTTCTAGCATTGTCCTGCTGGAATATAATGCCTGGAGTGCTACGAAGGAAGGGTATGACTTCTGCCTGTACAACTTCACTGATGCTGGTGATATTGCCCTCAAGTCATAGCAGCCGAGATCGCGAATGTTACCCAATGGCACCCCACACCATCACACTTGGCGTTCGGCCTGTATGGCACTCAACAATGCATGCCGATAGAAGGCGCTCACCACAATACCATCTAATGCGTATGAGGCCATCATGGTAGTCCAAGCTGAATCGGGACTCATCCAAAAACATGACATGTTATCAATTAGCAAGCCATTGTCTGCATTGAAAACCCCATTCCAGCCTGAGGCGTCCATGGTTCAGGGTCAAAGGGATGCATGTAACCAGTCCTCTGTGCAACGGACGCGTCGAACTGTGGAGGCAGACAATGCCACCCCTGTTTCAGTGCTCCACTGTTGTGCTAACACTTGCGAATATGCGGAACGGTTCCACTGCCATGCGGACGCGGTGTCGTCACATTTCTCAGTCCACTGCCGGATTGTCGATGCACCTGGTTCTCCTCAGTCCACTGCCACCACATGCACATCACTATCATGGCGTTATGTCTCCCCAAGCCGCAAGGCCACGGTACAAAAATGCACCTTCACGCAGACCAATAATTTGATCTTGTTCACACTGTCGTATGGTGATATTGCGCCCTTCGTCGTTGCCAAAGCATTATTGTATCCTGGAGACACTTTCACAACTTGTTGTCTGCGATGCACTACTGGTGTGCATCCTAAACAGCCCTCTCTTTATATCCCTCACTCGACTGTTCAGGCGGCACTTGCTGGGCCAAGACATGCGCAATGACTCCGCATTTCTAATCATTTGCATGTCCTAGCCTGCTCTGCATATCCTGTAAGTTTCATGTGATTACCATCATTCCTTCATGGTATTGCAATTTTCACAAACAGTAGTTTATTTTATCAGCATGATGGCATTTGACGATTTATATACTGCACTAGCAAAATAAGTATGCTCTAGAAATGATTACATATACAAACTACCATAGGTCTATACGTATAATGAAAGACTAATAATAAAGAATAAATGTAATGTTTAAAAAAAGTACAGCAACCCTTTTCAGTTTTAACTCTCCACTGCCTACATTTTCTTACAATCATATTAGCAAATTCAATTTTCAATGATGTTCCGACAAATTTGCCTGTTTTAGTTAGATTTAAATGAATTTTTACTTGTAAACTCCTCATACACAAACATTTCATCAAACCTTTAATTTGTTAGCAGATATGTTTTACAGTCTGACACCTGTTAGATAACTATTTCAAACATCACTGCAATCGAAAATGGAAGCACAGAGCAACGTAGCAATAAAAAATGCAATTCTGCAGATTTTGGTTATAAATCAAAATGGCGCCAGATAAATTCAAACTATACTGTTTAACACAAATCTGTTGCAACTTTTTAAGCCAATATTAAATTAATGATGTATTTAAATGTCAATAAGTTTAATATCCTCACTTACCACATCTGCGAGTAATCTGGGACTGATGTGCTGGTGGTTTCTCTATATTTGGTTGTTGGGTTAGCTTTTTAATGTCAACATTATGAAGTTTCAATCATTTTCAACTTTGCTGTCTCATAAAAGTATAATGAGTAAAATTGGGAAGCAGATTTCCTTTCCTACATTATATAAAGGCTCTTTATGTACAGGGTGCTCTTAAGTGAAATCCATAATGAGTCAACAGAGTCTACGACAGGAAATTTGATTTTGTAACTGCAATTAGCAAGAAATGTAGATTTAGGAAAGAATAAAACTCCATGGTGTCAACCAAATTTGGAAAATGCAATTTCATGACCAATTAACAATTTTCATGACGGTTTTTAAAAGTCATGTATGTGTGTGTGTGCGTATGTGTCCAAGTATGCATGCATGTGTAGGTACCTACATATATTAAAGATGGGAGACACTCTGCTTCCCATTTTTCTACGGAAAAAGTACACCCCTGCCCTTCTGCTAGTAACAAAAATCTGACTCATCAAATTTTGACTACGCCTGAAGCAAGCTGAAATACTCAACAGTACTAAACAATTTCATTACACACGTTTCTTCAACATTTATATTTGAAAATGCCAATGACTATAAGCAGTATTATTTAAATTGCCAAATTGACCATAACATTTTGCAAACAACATTTACACGTATAATTCTATGCTAAAACATTTTTTGCTGTAACAGTTCTTTGTGGAGGAGAGCACAAATTGTACCCCCTTTTTTTTAAACTCTTGTACCATTATATGGAAACCACATTTATGTCTTATGTGGTTGGTGCATAGAGAATTACTCAGATTGTCACCAGAAAATGAACAATTACTAAATATAAAAAGAAATTCATGACCCCAAAGCAAAATTTGTGACTTTTTCTTGACTTTTATTACCCTTTTCTGAATTCGTGACTTTTTCATGATTTTCATGACTAGTAGACACCCTGAACTCCTACAAATCTGAAAATACAAACACGAATCCACAATTTCTTTACTCATTTATTTTTTAAGTTTAAAATCCTAATAAAAAAAGGGGATTTTACTACTATTTATGAAATATTTTGAAAACTGCGATGATGATGCTAAAAGTAAAAACATTACCGGAAAAAAACATGAATGCAACAAAATTTGCAGTTTCGCAAACTTAATAACCTTGAAAAGATTTAGATAAAAGCAAAAAAGAAAAATGGTGAGCTCTTCACGATTTACCCCCACCCACACACACACACACACACACACAAAGGAATCTCAAATCAGAAAATTAAATTAAAACAAAAACAAACAAAAAAATGCTGAAAAAAAGAGCATCAGATTTGCCCACTATTTCTGCATTTTTCAACAGAAATTTTGTTTTTTCAGCTTATATTTAAAATTATCCCGATTCACATGAAGAAAACAATTCCACAACTTCACTGACCAGCCCAGGTCACGTGGTAAGCAACGTTTTGGTGGTTTATTTTTCAAGGACCAGTTTGGAATAGGAGATGATGGGTTTGATTCCCGTTGCTGACTACCCTGTCCGCTAGTTCCCCAGTGTTTTCCTTCGACATCCTTATGTAAATAAGGGGAGGGGATAGTTCCCATTGAAGCTGGCCCTGGACACACCCAGACCCTCCTCACCCAACACTACCATGTGTAATAACCGTGCCCGGTCGGGTTTCAACACTTAAACATCAGAACTTTCACTAAATATTTTATACAAGATTGCGTCCGCCAAACTTTTATGATGGGGGGCGGAGGGGGGATGGGTCAATTCAAATGTCTGCACTTCCGCCAAAAATAAAACAGATAGTGAAAAAAGAAAAAATTCGAATAAAATTCCACTAGTTCTCATAAAAGTTAAAATAATATGAGGGTTGTGCCGAAAGTAATGCAATAGTGGACATAACTTTTTTATTAACTGAGTGGGCATAACTTTTTTATTAACGTTCAAATTGAACATGCTGGTAGAATAACTCAACATAGTCTTCATCACAAGCGATGCATTTGGATCATCGTTGAACTCAACTCTCGAATCCTCTTTGAAAAAATTCAGGTGTGGACTGTTGTACCCACTTCTTCACAGCCACTTTCATCTCGTCTGTGCCATCAAATTGTCCCCGGAGACTGTTCTTTATTGGACCGAACAGGTGAAAGTTGGATGATGCCACAGCGCGGCTGTATAGTGGATGGGGACCACTGACCAGCTTAATTTGCTGATCACCTGATTTGTTCTCAAAGATGTATCTGGTCTCGCATTGTCATGGTGAATGTGAATCCTTTTCAGATTCTGGTTCGCTCTCTTCCTTATGGCTTCTCTAAGCTTCTTGAGTGTCTCAATGTACCGCTTGCTGGTCACGGTATGGCCACATTCCAGAAAATCAAGAATGACACCCCTGTCATCCCAAAAAACAGTCACCCTGACTTTCTGAGCAGATAACTGGCTCTTGAACTTCTTAGGCCTTCTTGGTGAAGAGGTGTGACACCATTCCATGGATTGATTCTTTATTTCAATATTACGGATCATAAAGATGCACCCATGTTTCATTCCCTGTCACCAGATCAGAAAAAAACATGTCTTCATTGGCTTCAAACACTTCCAGCAAATCAGAGCAGACTTCCAGCCTTCTGTGTCAACAGCCGAGGTCCCCACTTTGCACACACTTTCCAATTCCCTAAGTCTTCCACCATCTTCTGTATGGCATTGTGACCACAGTCCAGTTGTGCAACAAGCTCATGGATTGTGATTCATTTCTCCACATGAATCAATTCCACTCACTGACTATTCGTGTCACTGGTCACAGATGATGGTCTCCCATTGTGTGGCTTGTCGTCAATGCTGGTTTCCTCTTTCTTTAAACTTCTTTATCCATCTGTGCACATTGCTCTTGTCGATTGTGTCACCTCTGTAAACATTCTGTAGCCTTCTGTGGATGTCCCACAGAGTTTACCCTTCCTTCCTTCGTCAAGAACTGAATGACAGCACGTTGCTTCTGCTCGGAATGCATTATGGTTACTATATAGGAACAGTTATTCTACCAACATGTGCAACTGAATGACCTGTGTCAGTTAATAAAAAAGTTATTCCCACTTTTGCATTACTTTCGGTACAACCCTCATAATTAAAAATGTTAACTGCAAGTAAAAATATGGATGGCACTAAGAAAAAATTAAGACTTCTTCAAGATCTTCATTTTTTTTGGCTGCATTGTTACATGCTTTTGACTGTCCATCTTTCCGCTGTTTTACAAAGAAAATATTATCAAATGTTTATCAACATGAGCAGTATCGGTCCACGAAAGAATTTTTTCAATTTAGCTTTTAGAAGCTTAGATTTTTCTGCAAATACCTACGAAGCAGAAATTAACTCTTATGTCCCCTGGTGGGCAAACCATATTTTATTAAAAAAAATTAGAAATTAAAATCAAAATGTTTCCCACCAAGAGCTCTATCTGGTGCAGGAAGAATTTTTTAAATCAGAGTTTTAGGAAGCAGAGATATCAGGAAAAGCGCAATTTACTTTTACTCCCTCTAACGGACAGTCAATGAATTACTTGAAAATTTTGAAATTATATGGAAATCAACAAAGAAAAAATTTTTCAAATTGGACTATTAGAAGTAGAAATATTGACAAAAATAAGATTTTCCTTTACGCCCCCTGGTGGAGAAACCATGTAATATTTTAAGAAGAAAATATTCTGAAAAGGGATTTATCAATGTGAGTAGTATCGGTGCACGAAATAATTTTTTTAATCAAGATTTTAGAAGCCCTGATTAGGCTGCAAACATATCAGAAGCAGAAATTAACACTTATGCCCTCTGGTGGCCAAACTATTTTGTACCAAAAATTAGAAATTACATGAAAAATATTTTCCATTAGGAGCTGCATCTGCTGCAGAAAGAATTTTTCAAATCAGAGTTTTAGAAGCAGAGATATCGGGAGAAACACAATTTACATTTACGCCTCCTAACGGATAACTATGCGTAGCTTAAAGAAGTGACCATACCTAAAATAGTCTTCGACATAAATAGAATAAAAAAGTAAAATAATTTTTTCAATCGGCCATTTAAAAGCAAATATATGGAATAAAATGTATTTTGAATTTGGCATTATCCGCATTTACGCTTTCTGGAGGCAAAATTGTGATTGGTGAAAAAAATATATATATATGAAATAAAGGATCATCATTCCCACATTTCAAGCTTCCCAATGCAAAAAGAATTTCTGAAATTAGGCAACTGGTTGCAGATATATGGTGTCCACAGACGGACGGACAAACCAACAACATAAGCACGATCTTTTTTACAAACCACGTGCTAATAAAGGCACACACAAAATGCCTAGCTACTAATCAAAACTAGAGCATGAAAAGACAGCCGGCTTCCTTTCTACTTGGGCTCCCAGCAACAGCGCCTCCTCGCTTTAGTTTTCTCCATGGCAGGACTAGATAAAACAAGAAATATGACACCGAATTTTCGGATGTGATAAGCACGTCTTTTTAATCCATTCTGACGCAAATTAAATTTATCAAAGCTATTCAAAGTCGATGGAACCGATATAGAAAACAATGGTATCTGACAGAAGAAAGTTTTTCAATCAGGTTTTTAATCCCTCAGATAATGCTGTAAACGGAATTGTGAGCTTATGCCTTCTGGTTGCAGACTTGTGTGTTAAGAAAAATATGAACTTATATGAGAAACATTTTGCACCGGAAACACTCTCCTACACACAAAGATTTTTTAAATTGGACTCTTATAAAAAGGGTTATCGATAAAAATAAGACGTGACTTTATGCTCCCTGGTGGGAAAACCATGCATTATTTTAGGAAGAAAGAATTCGCAAAAGGTTTTTCCATATGAGCGGTATCAGTCGAAGAAAAAAAAACATTTTTAGTCGAGTTTCCAGGAGCCCAGATTTTGCTGCAAATACATCGAAAGCAGAAATTAACACTTATGCCGCCTGGTGGCGAAACCATTCTTTATCAAACATTAGAAAATATATGAAAAATATTTTCCATCAGGTATTGTATGCGATACAGAAAGAATTTTTCAAATCTGAGTTTTAGAAGTAGAAATAGCGCAAAAAATGCAATTTACCTTTGCGCCCTTTAGCGGAAAGTCTATGATTTACTTGAAAATTTTTAATTTATTTGAAAAACATTTCGCATCAGAAACACTATCCAACAAAGAAGAAACTTTTCAAATCAGACTCCTAGAAGTAGAGATATTGACAAAAATAAGACATACATCTACGCCCCCTGGGGTAAAAACCATGCATTATTTTAAGAAGAAAATGTTCCTAAAAGGTTTGTTAACATGAGTAGTATTGGTTCACAAATGACTTTTTTTTTCAATCAAGATTTTAGAAGCTCATATTTTGCTGGAAATACATCAGAAGCGGAAATTAAGACTTACGCCCCCTGGTGGCCAAACCATTTTTTACAAAAAATTAGGAATTATGTGCAAAGGATTTCCCATCAGGAGCTGTATCCGCTGCAGAAAGAAATTTTCAAATCGGAGATTTAAAAGCAGAAATATAGGGGATGGGGGGAACGCAATTTACCTTTACGCCCTCTAGGGAAAAGTCTATGAATTACTTGAAAATTTTGAAATTATATGAAAAACATGTCACACTGGAAACTATCTAATAAAGAAAGAATTTTTCAAATTGGACCATTAGAAGCTGAGATATTGACACAAATAAGATATATGTCTACGCCCCTGGCGGAGAAACCATGGAATATTTTAAGAAGAAAATACTCTGAAAAGGTTTATCGACGTAAGTGGCATCGGTCCATGAAAGAACTTTTTTAATCGAGATTTTAGAAGCTCAGATTTTAAAGCAAATACATCCCAAGCAAAAATTAACACTTACACCCTGGTGGCCAAAGTATTCTTTACCAAAACTTAGAAATTATATGCAAAAGATTTTTCATCAGGACCTGTATCCACTAAAGAAAACGTTTTTCAAATTGGAGTTGTAGAAGAAGAGATATCGGGAAAAACACAATTTACTTTAACGCCCCTAGCAGAAAATCTATGCGTAATTTGAAAAAGCAACTATTTCTAAAATACTCTTCGACATAAATGGAATTGAAAGATGAAAGAATTTTTTCAATCGGATGTTTAGAAGCAAATATGTGGAATAAAATGTATTTTTGAATTCAACATCATCTGCATTTACGCCCTCTAGCGGTAAAATTGTACATCTAAAAAAAAAAATGAACGATCATCATTTGTATATTCCCAACTTCCCAATGCAAAAAGAATTTTCCAAATCGGGCTAATAGTTGCAGAGATATTGAGTCTACGGACAGACAAACCGATAACATAAGCACAATCTTTTTTTACAAAAGACGTGCGAAAAAGAAAAATTAAGAAAACTCTTTTTCCGAATTCTTCACGTAACTGGCTGAAATTTGTACATACACTATAATTGGCTAGGAGATGATGACCTTAAAAATTTAAGTGAATCGGCAAAAAGGTTTTCAAATTTGCAGTAAAATGCCGATTACGAATTCTGGTCATGCCAGTCACATGATAAAGAGCAAATAAAAAAAATATGGCCCATTTAAAAAGTTTTTAATGGATTTACGCGAAATTTGGAGGGCTCATTCCTATTAGCGATTTATGGCGTTGATCAAAATTTCAGAGGTTTTCGTGAAAAATCCACGGAGATAAACTTTTGTCATTTTCATCCTACTTGAAAAATTCCTTGAGAGAACCTGCTGGCTGCTGTGGGCGGGGTTACGGGGAGAGGTGCAGTGTGTGCGTCACTGCCTCTTGCCAGAGCCACGCTGTTGCTTCCTTACGAAGCTCGCTCTTGCTGCTATGGTGAGTGGTGAGTCGCGTTTACAACTTGTGACCCCACCCACATGTGTGTTTGACACGGATGGGTGTTTAACAAAACAATTGATTTTTGTTTCAGGATTTCTTTTTTCATCAGACAAAAAATCCCCTAGATATCAAAAACAACAACGCAAAACTTTAGCTAAATTTAAAAAAAATATGGGCACATTTAAGAAAAAAGGTGAGAATAGTGACAAAATTTTAAAAAAGGTAACAAAAAGTGGCAAATTGAAAAAAGGTGACAAATAGTGAGAAAAGTGACTTGCGCCGAGGTCTGAATAAATGTATCAAAAAGACAATTATCAGTATTTCTTTTACGCATTACAGTGCATTAATGAAGCTGTGCACTGCTCTATGTCTTTCCATATAAAGAACTACTTGAAGCAAGATTCCCTAAGTTTTACTATAATTTGGCTATTTAAAAAACACATCTTACACTTTTGAATTGAAGAAATTAATCAGTCCTTCCCTTAAATCATTTTTACTATTCCTTTACTTTTTGATATTTGGAACAACTTCTCTTTGTTGCTAATATCAAATTGAATGAGGGAGAAGTTCAAAAATTAGAAGAAAGATTTTTTTTACTTTCTTTTCCCTTTTCTATACACATATTAACATAATTTGCTCTTTAAAAGCCACAGTTCTTTGTTCCTTTGCAGAAATGTTGCATTGAAAATAAATAAAATGCTGAACATATTGCTCCAAAAATCCAGCAAACTAACAAGCTCGGACACTGTAAAACCAAACATTATACCAAAGTCACTACTGTTGCAAGGATGAAGGTCATAACTTTTCAAAACTGCTACTCTTTGGTCCTAGACCCTTTTCTTCAGTATGACAATAGGTCCGAGAAGAGAACTTTATTCCCATTAATTCAACACATATTTTTATTTTCTTGGCTTATCTTTTGCCAATACATAATTGACAAGAGGGCATGGTTTCATTCTGAATGGGAAGATTGGGAGAGTGTGCATGTGGAACAGATGGACACACAAACCAGGCGTAGGAGCGAGAAAAAATCAGGACACAGTTTTTCTTAAATTTCAGGACATATTTAGCTGGGAGGTAAATTAAATAAAATATTGGTAATAATGCAGAAATTGTTCTTCTTTCACCAAAAAACTACATAAATTATGGCTTGATTGTTAGCAGGAAGTTGTTTTCACGACAGCTTTCTTTTTTCAACATGGGAAACGGCTCCTGCTGTCACTGAAATTTTGTCCAGCCAATCAGCCTTATTTCTATAAAATCATAGTAAGAGTGCTTCACTAAAATAAAATTTTTTGGTACTTACAACTTGGAAAACTTTATTAACATTTGGAAATTTTGTCTTCAAGTTCTACTATTGATTTATGTATTTATTTCAATTTGTTGGTTGTTTTTTCTAGTTCTATATTTCCTGTTGATAATCATTTTGGGCAACGTTTATGTTGCTCATGCTGTTTTTTTTTATTGCACTGTCCTATTTTTTTTAAGCTTCAGCCCAGAGTTTATGAGCAGTTTTCTGGTCATCCATTAAGGAATTTTCTTCTCTTAAGTTTGGACAGCTGATCAAGCCTCACACACTTATTTTGCTTTTCCAAAGTCTGCATAGTTTGTTCTTCGGCCTTTCTTTTAGCATTTCTTTGCATCCTTTCCTCTTCTTTCTGCTGTTCCAAGTAGGAGGCATATTGTGTGTAAGCCTACTTTACACTATTTTTGAGGCGTTTAGTTATGGGTATTGAAAGTATGGAGTTATTGTGCAATCAAATCACTTCTTTGCAGATGCGTAATGATCTGATAGATAGCTCTGAAAGTGGCACTCTTTCTTTTGTGACAATGCTGTTGTTCTGGGAAAAGACCCTTTCAGGAGGTGCATTTCCATGTGACAATGTCAAACATGTCTTCACCAGGGCTGATAATGAACTGTATTTTAGTAAACCTGCAGAATATTTAATGCTAGCCACTGCTGACCAATACTTACAAATATCATTATTTTCTTCGTAACTTTTACAATGAGCTGACATGTCCTCATACATGTACAGCGACCACTCTGTATTTATCTTATCACACACACTGTCAGTTTTGGTGACTTTAAACATGTGATGACTCAGGCATTTCACAGCATTTTTTGCACTTCTCTTCTTCTGAAACAAAGGATGAATAGATTGGATGTCTCGTAGAAGAAAGTTATTCAGTGGTAGCTTTTTTAACAAATATTCTGTTGCAGCTGTGAAACAGCTTCTTATCCCCAGTAACACTTTCTTCTCATTTATGTTTTTGTTCTGTGCCAGAATATGGTTGGCACTACTACCAACATCAATTTTGTCCAAAGGAAACCAATAGTCACTTTTCTGAAAGTTAACTTTTAAAAGTTTAGATCCTTCTTTTGTGCCAACTACATCAGGTTTTAAAAATTTTAACATTATACTGCGCACCAGTTCATTTAGTTTGCTGTATAACACGTGAATCATGGGTTCTTCATTCTGTAAAACCTTGAGGTATGGCATAAATATATTTGTAAAAATAAAAAAGCACAAAATTCAAGTAAATAATAGTATGGGGATGCTTCAATTGGGAAAGTATTTGATCGTACCTAAAACCAAGTTTCACATTTTTCTGCTTTGGAAAGTATGTACAAAAATACTCAATTAATGCAGAATACTGTTCAATAATTCTCTCACAAACAGGACTTAGGGTTAACCACCTGCTCTCAACATAACAAAGGAAAACATTTTTAGCTGCACAACCCATTAGGTTTTCTAATTGTATATTGTGACAATCTTCCCTTCGACAAGCAGACATTTTGAACCACTGATAAATACCAGTAGCAAGAGTATCAATATCAATGTGAAGTTTATCTAGTCCTTTCTTCAGAGCACCATGCATCACATGCAAACAGCAGGTCCCAAAATCAATCAAGTCAGGAAATGAGTGCAAGTTCAATTCAGCATTCAATTTTTTGTGAGCAGACAGGTTTTCATTCAGACCATCCATAGAGCATTGCAACATCTTTTCTAAACTTAGCCCATGTGAAGATATGAAATCTAAAATTAATTTTACAATTTTATCTCTTCTGTATGTCCCAAGAATTTAGTCACAGTATGAAGTTACAATTTTTGTACAGCTTTCTCACCAATATGATATATGAGTGTCAAATTGCTTCTTTACCTGGACTGTAATTGCTTCATCAAAATAAATGGTATAAAAGGAAGTCCCAGTATCACAAAAAAGATTCGCTTTGAAGTATGAAGCTAAGCCAAAGTTCACCACATAAAAAAAAAATTTATCAGACAACTTCAGACATTTTGCAATGGCGGAATCATCAAAAACAGAAGAATATACTTCGGCTAAGTCACCAAATGACTGAAATGAATAATTGCTCTTAACAGCTAGTATTATTAGTAGAGCTTCTGCTTTCAAAACTTTATCACTTATTGAAGTTGCTTGCCAGAGTTGGACACTTTTACTGATTACCTGTAAAACATTATGTGATGATTGGACACTTTTACTGGTTAACTGTGAAACATTATTTGATGTTTGGAAAATGAACTGTCTAGACATACTTCTGGCAGCTGCTTTATGCTTCTTCCCATCTGCATGTGAAAGCACTTGCAAAAATCTCATATTGGCAATGCTAAAGCCCTTGTTGCACAGAACGCACATGGCCGAAAAGATATCGTCATTAGCACGGCACCAATTTTTCACTAAGTCCCCATTTCGGTCTTTCTTGTTATTTTCAAACCAAGGTGATGAAAACTTCGTTTTCCGCAGCATTTCAATGAGAACTTAAACAAGATGGATAATGGAATATGCTGTATGTTATCAAATTTGACACAGCACTGCAAAAACAGCAGAAAAAATTTGGTACAAAAAAGACGACACTCGTATACATCAATCAAGAAAAACATCCTTGTGGCACGTCCTCTGTTTGAAACTCTGTCGTTTCAGTTATGGTATTGGTTTCAGGGCACAGGAACAAGCAAAAGCCACAGCTACACATAAACCAAAGTCATCAGTGCTTTAAACCCCGCCTCTTCCTATGGAGGGTGATGGTCAACAAGTGTCTCGGCGCAACAAATTAGGGCAAAAATCCATGCAAAATTACGGATGTTTTTTACAGCAAAATGCCGAGAAACGTCGAATTTTACTAATGCCGAGATGCCAACATCTGAAGGAAGTTATCAGTAGTTTTTCTGAAGTGAAGTCAAGTTTCCACATTAAAATTTGCAGGGTAGCATGCATATTTCCCCGAGTGCACTGCTACATTTTGATCTGGATGGAGGACAATACTTGGATAAATTTTGCAACATACCTAAGTACCGTTAAAATGGAAAAAAACTTTGTAAATACACAAAAAATACATGCCAGTTCAACTCTGCCTTTTAATGTTATATTAATAAATATATTATGCCACACACTTATGATTATTTCCCCCCGTTTTTTAGAGTGAAAATGCCGACCGCAATCGTACTTTCGTCGGTGGGTGATTGAAAAATCAACAGCACACAGGGAACAAAACCCATGGTTTTTGGATACCCGAGACGATTTTAGACACAGAAATTCTCGCGAATAACTCTCCTTGAATTTTTGACAACTTTTTGCTTTTTAGATCCGAGAATATTAGTACAGGCAAGTGGCCGTTTATTCGTCGCTATCCCAAGTAAATTCGCACACGACAAACACGATAGGAGCAAAGACCAACGGCACACAGAACAATTAACTTTGAAAGGTTTCATAGCTTTATTATGCGGATAAATAGAAAATTAGCATTAAATGCTGATGATATGAAAAAACTAATCAAAAAGGTATTTTAAATTGCATAAATAAATCAATTCTGAAAAAAAGGATAACATAAAAAGGCAATGCAAATAGAAAAAATTACAATAAAAATCCATGCAACATTTGATTAACACAATAGAAGTTTTCTGCTAGATGCAGGGAAATAAAATGTCACAACTTAATACGCAAGTGAGCAATGAAGATAAAATCATCAAATAAAAAACAAAAGGATTAAAACTGAAATTAAAAGATTCCCAACAAAGAATGATCTAGGGTAAACAATATTTAAAACAAGCTATTAAGGAAGAAAGTTCTTGTGAATCTGACAAGATAAAATAAAACACCCCTCTGTTTAGCAGAATATTTTTATGAGAGAAGAAAAAAGTGCACTTCGCAGATCTGTCAAAGTAACATAAACAAACGCTCGCTCGCTGCTGACAGCGAGGAGCGTGAGAAAATATGTCACATTTGGCACGCACGCGCAGTAGTAACAATCAAGAGGAAAAAAAGGGAAAAACAAGCAGGTGTTTCGCAACAAGCATCACTTCAAAGCGTCAGAAAAACCATTATGTTAAACATTTGACAAATAGAAATATATACATCAAAAGCAAGATAAGGCTGTTTGGGACAATTGCATGATTAAGGCGTAAACATAAAACACATTTTTTAAAGGTTCATGACAGAAAAGTTGAAGGAGTACACAACACTTTTACAACGTTAAATACAATATAATCTAGAAAGAATCAATATTAATTAATTACGATATTTAATTTTGAAGACAATATGATAAGGATAAAGAAGCGAATGCATGCAGCTGCTGCTGTTCTGGTGAGAAGTTTTCTTTGGCTGTTTGCCAAAGACAGAGGGAGAGATTTTCTCTTACTCCGGGCAAATAACAGCTGTGCATGAAGAACATCAGCTCCCGTTGAGCAAACATGCTTGCTGTGTGACGGCTTCGTGATGTTACCACAAAAATCACTACACTTGACCATGCGACTTTTTTTTTAATTAAATTTTCCGGAAATATCCAAGATTTTTGAAAAAAAAAACGCAGTTTTTCACACCTTCTCCGTAAGTTCGTAGTTTGAACATGATATCCGTAGAAATCCATAGTACATAGATATTTCATAGTACATATGTTAGATATTTTGGAGGATCCATAGTACTTGGCATCTCTACTAATGGTGTTACTATTTCGAAGAATCAGAAGGGCAGAGGACCTCCAAAGGGTCACGCAAAGACGGCAAAGCGAGGTTACTGAGTGACGGGATAAGCCAGATAAGCGGTGCCATACTGCTCGAGCTACTGGGGCACAAAGATAACAGCAAAGCGAGGTTTGAATGCTGGGATAAGAATCATGTGACTTCCATTTGATCCTCGGGAACCTTGTTGCGCAGAGACCAGTTCACGGCAGATCCTCGGACAAACTCACAAAAGCAGAAATGCTTTCACATGGCACGCTGCAGCTGACAGTTCTTGGAGATGACATCCCTCAAGAGCTCTGTTACTCTCGTTTTTAATTTATTTAAAATTTAACGACCACCGTGAGCAACTCAACGCACTCTTGTTCCAGTTCTTTTTATTTATGTGGTACTTGTAAATGCTGGATGATGAATCACTATACAAAAGTTTACAGTTTATTAATAAAATTTCAAAAATTTCAGGATTACATTCAAATTTTCAGGATATAGAACAAAAATAAGGACATTTCGGGACAAAAAAATAAAAATCAGGAATTTCAGGACAACTCCGACCCTGACTGACTCTCTCTCTCTCTCTCTCTCTCTCTCTCTCTCTCTCTCTCTCACACACACACAGTAATGGAAATGGGAATTATTCGCTGCCAGAACCCAACATACAAGCAAATGCCATAAAAAATTTAATATGCACAAACCCTTTTTCAATAGATATACAACCATAAAAAAATTTCATTATTAAACTTTAAAATGAAATACATTTGGCTGAAGTCAGAGCTGTTTTCTTTATCGAGAGGTACGTTTCTTATTGAAAAGACCATTTGATCACTGGTGCAATTAAAAGTGTCCGCTATTAATAAACATTGCAGAAAAAAAGCTCGTATCTGAGGCAGAGATATGCAATTGTCATCGAAAAAAATAATGAAACTCAGCTTTGTTTGAAATATTCATTTATTTAAACTGAAATATCTATTATAATTTTGATTAGAAAACATAAAAATTAATTACTAAAATATTTTCCAGTTTCCAGACCATCTGGCAAACCATGGAGGAGTTCTGTAGTAGATTTGCAATACTTTTCTGTTGTGTCTGAACTTCCGAGACACGTAAATGCTCCAACTTCGACGAATTAACTAAGTTTGTTACTGTAAAATCCCAAACATTGGTAAATCCTAGGTTTGACCGGTAAATCCTAGTATTTACCATACTAAGGTGGTAACAGTCCGAACATTACTTGGCCAGATGGTCAGCGATCAGCTCCTGTCGTAAACTTCACTCTCACCAAATACCTTATTAGAGCAGAAGGAAAAAAATTATTTTTGAAATGAGAAACAATTCATACAATATGGCGTCATTAATTAAAATGTATAATGCATTGCAAAATGTTTTATTCAAATTAAATGCTCCCTTTCTTTTGGTGTTGCATCGCTACTGGAACAGGATTCCACTGCATTTCGGCCCATTTCTACCACTGTTTATATACATATATAAATATATATATACGGTTTGGATGATACAGAGATGCCAACCTGAGAAAGGGCTCATCAGTAAAAAAAATTCCGAAGTTTTCAGTAAAACCCGCTTCGACCTTCAGTAAGATTTTCAATATATCAAAAATATTTATTTTAAGATCTCAGAATCGTTTATAACTTTTTTTTAATAAAATGAGTAAGTTCAAAAATGTAGTTTTATTCAAAGCCGTAAGGAAGTTGGCTAGAGGATGCCTATTAACTACCTAAAGGAACCTTAGTGCTATGGATATGACGGTCCTATTAAAACAAAAAAATTAAATAATATAAACAAAATCACAAAAAAAGCTTAAAAATCTGTTTATAAAAGAAAATAAAAACAAATAAAAAAGAAAACTAGTTATTCATCACTAGGATAGCTATACTAAAAATAGTAAAACCAACATTAAAATTAATAAGATTCTGATTAATCTATAGAAGCTCACTAAGGTGATTTAATACATGCAAAGATTATTAAATAAACTGCTCGTGTATTTTATAATATTTCTCATGTATTCTGGAGAGTTAATTCTGCTCATTCTGATCATACAGATCCACAGTCTTAAGTTTATATTTTTTTTTCTCTGGTTAAAATCTCCGCGCGTTGGTTTCTTGCTGTATGAGGAGGCCATCAGCCCCACCCTCACTGCCCCCCAGCGTCTAGGGAGTGGCGGAAGAGGTCAGCCATGTTCTCCTCTTGTGAGGAGAAAAGTTTTTGTAACACAAGAGGTAAGCTCTCTTCCTTGTTTTTGGGCTCTAGGTTTTATAAGTTCAATGTTAGTACTTCATGTACCTTTTCTCTGTATTTTTTTAGCTTTTCAGCTTTTAAGCATTGGTTTGTCTGTTAACATTTATGCGGGTTTTAACTCTTACTTTTCTTTGTAACTTTGAGCGTCTTTTGTGGTACCTAGGAACAGAAGATGGCTAAGCTTGTTCCTTTTCTATGCGCTGTCTATGCGCTGTTTTTTCAAAGTAGTTAAGTTCTTAATAACTAATTAATTATGCACTTAAAGCACTGCTGAAATACTTTGTACATATTGCGACTAACTGTTTAAGGTATATAACTTTCACAAAGTTTTCTTTAGTTAATTATTATCTTTAACTTATTCTCGTTTTCGTGCTGTCATAAGTTGTAGAGTAGGGGTTTTAGACTCAAGTTTTCTTTCAAAAATCTGTTCGTTATAAATTAACATTTCCTTTTTTAATTGCAATGTAAAATTTGTTTTTCAGGTTTAAATTCTCTCTCAAACGAACTTGGAATTTCGTTATAGCTGAAAATCATTTCTATTTATTATGTCACTCTCACAGCTTGAGTTCTCTTTAATCTTCTTCTCTCTGTTTAATAGTAACAGATGAAGAGCATGGGTCGGGCCATGAAGGTTAATGGATGCAAGCGAAATTGTTAACTAGTGCTAGGTCATGCTACTCTACGGAGGACATGACTTATATATATATATTTTAAACTATTTTAGGTGGGAATGTTACTTGCATCTATGGCCTTGCAGAAACCCATTTCCAACTAGGTCTTTGTGGAAGTGAGAAAATGCAGAGTTTTTGCTGGTCCTTGATAAAGCCAAGGCTCAGTATTCTCGACACCTTCTACATTCAGTTGTTTTATTTTATTTTTTTTTCTTTTCTCCTTTTACTCACACAGGTAGATACATAACCTTTTCTATGTTGTACTAGGTGTGAGTCAAAATTATATTTGTATATTTTTTTTGCTTAGGTATCTTTATAGAATGTGAATTCTGAATTTTCAAAACTGCTGCGTTGCGCGTTTTGATTTTCAGGTTATTTTGCACCCTTCGTTCTAAATTCTAAAATTTTTTCCTTAGTCTTCAGTTTTGCTCTTAAGTATATATATATATATATATATATATATATATATATATATATATATATATATATATATTCTATAAAGAAGATACCTAAGCATAAAAAATACACATATAATTTTGACTCACATCAAGTACAACATAGAAAAGGTTATGTATCTACCTGTGTGAGTAAAAGGAGAAAAGTTAAAAAAAATAAAATAAAACAACTGAATGTAGAAGGTGTCGAGAATACTGAGCCTTGGCTTTATCAAGGACCAGCAAAAACTCTGCATTTTCTCACTTCCACAAAGACCTAGTTGGAAATGGGTTTCTGCAAGGCCATAGATTCAAGTAACATTCCCACCTAAAATAGTTTTAAAATATATATATATGTCATGTCCTCCGCAGAGTTGCATGACCTAGCACTAGTTAACAATTTCGCTTGCATCCATTAACCTTCCTGGCCCGACCCATGCTCTTCATCTGTTACTATTAAACAGAGAGAAGAAGATTAAAGAGAACTCAAGCTGTGAGAGTGACATAATAATTAGAAGTAATTTTCAGCTATAACGAAATGCCAAGTTCGCCTGAGAGAGAATTTAAGCTGGAAAATCAATGCAAAAGAAATCCAAATTTTTACACTGCAATTTAAAAAAAGGAAATATTAATTTTTAAAAAACAGATTTTTGAAAGAAAACTTGAGTCTAAAACCCCTACTCTACAACTTATGACAGCACGAAAACGAGAATAAGTTAAAGACAATAATTAACTAAAGAAAACATTGTGAAAGTTATATGCCTTAAACAGTTAGTTGCAATATGTACAAAGTATTTCAGCAGTGCTTTAAGTGCATAATTAATTAGTTATTAAGAACTTAACTACTTTGAAAATACACCGCATAGAAAAGGAACAAGCTTAGCCATCTTCTGTTCCTAGGTGCCCCAAAAGACGCGCAAAGTTACAAAGAAAAGAAAGAGTTAAAACCCGCAAAAATGTTAACAGACAAGCCAGTGCCTAAAAGCTGAAAAGCTAAAAAACAACAAAGAAAAAGTACATGAAGTACAAACATTGAACTTATAAAACCTAGAAACCAAAAACAAGGAAGAGAGCTTACCTCTTGTGTGACGAAAACTTTCTCCTCACAAGAGTAAAACATGGCTGACCTCTTCCGCCACTCCCTAGTCACTGGGGGCAGAGAGGGTGGGGCTGACGGCCTCCTCAAACAGAAAGAAGCCAACTCGCGGAGATTTTAACCAGAGAAAAAAATATATAAACATAAGACTGTGGATCTGTATGATCAGAAAGAGCAGAATTAACTCTCCAGAATACATGAGAAATATTATAAAATACACGAGTAGTGTACCCAATAATCTTTGCATGTATTAAATCACCTTAGTGAGCTTCTATAGATTAATCAGAATCTTATTAATTTTAATGTTGGTTTTACTATTTTTAGTATAGCTATCCTAGTGATGAATAACTAGTTTTCTTTTTTATTTGTTTTTATTTTCTTTTATAACCAGATTTTTAAGCTTTTTTTTTGTGATTTTGTTTATATTATTTAATTTTTTTGTTTTAATAGGACCTTCATATCCATAGCACTAAGGTTCCTTTAGGTAGTTAATAGGCATCCTCTAGCCAACTTCCTTACGGCTTTGATTGGTCAGAATCATATTATTAACTGTGTAGAAAATTAAAGCAGATCTGCCAACCTTATTCAGAATAATTTTTCTTAAAGTTCTTTTGATGAAAGAAGAAGGAATTCCGTTCTCTAGAAAACTATCTAATAGTATATTAATGTGGTAATTGAAGTCCAAATTGTTGCTGCAAATTCTTGAAATTCTTAGGACCTGAGAAATTAGTACATTCTCAATTACTTTGGTTGAAATGTTATTATTCCAGTGTAGATATTTAATTACTTTGAAAGGAAAATTAACTCTTTTATCAAAGAGGCTAATAGATGGGTTACCTCTGTTGAGCTTAATGCTTAAGTCTAGGAACTCAAGTTCCTGATTACTGTGGTTGGTTTTACATAAGTTAAGAGAGCTAGGATAGATATTATCAAAATCACTCTCTATAACTTCAGAATTATTGATACACAGCAGATCACCAATATATCTAAAAGTGTAAAGGTAGTTATCTGAGCAGGTGGGGTGATTTTTAATGAATTTATATTCCTTAAAGAACAGGAATAGATTAGCGATATTCGTGGACGTTGATGTTCCCATGGGAATACCGTTCACTTGCTTATAGAGAGTATTATTATATAAGATATGGTTATTTTTTATGCAGCAATTGAGATAAGAGTTCCAAGTTCCTACGTTAACAAATTGGTTAAGTTTAAATTCTGCATACAGCTCTTTAAAGGTAATGATTATATCTGATAGAGGCAGATTAGTATATAGGTTTTCAAAATCATAACTATTAATATCTAGGGGACAAACTTTGAGTATAGTAGAAATTACTTCTGCATTATTATTAATTATCCAAAAATCTCTGTACATCAAGTTAGAACAGTTTCTAATGTGTTTCAAAACCTTCTTTAAGACATCTTCAAAAGCAAGATCTATTTTCTTTTTATGACTTCTTACTCCACTAGCTTTGGCTCGCCAGCCCCAACATACGAGCTATAGAGGCATCACGGCGTGGCGGGTGACACCCCACATGCGAGATATTCGTCGAAAAAGAAACGTCTTGCGAGCTTCGACATGCGAGCTATAGAGAAGTCATCGGCATGGAAAGTGACACCCAACAAGCAAGATATTCGGCGCAAAGAAATGTCTCACAAACTCTGACATACGAGCTATAGAGGCATCATAGGCATGGCGGATGACATGCAAGCTATTCAGCGAAGACGAAATTCCTTGAGAGTGGCGACATGCGAGCTATAGAGGAGTCATCAGCATGGTGGGTGACACCCGACATGCCGATGACATTTCTTTTTATCTATTGAGTGAGAAAGAAATGTCTCGTGAGCACGAGCCCCGACATGCGAGCTATAGAGGCGTGACACCCGAGCTATACGGCGAAAAAGAAATTCCTTGCAGGCGCCGACGTGCTAGCTATGAAAGCATCGTAGGCGTGGCGGGTAACACCTAACACGCAAGCTACTCGGAGATTTCGTAATGTCAGATGTCACCCAACAGTAAAGCAGAAAGAGTTAAAACGTTTGCACCGGAATTTTCACAAGCACAAAGCCACATGTAATCAATCTAAAGAATTTGCAAAAGGCCACTGAGCTGAGCTCCCTCTCGGCATTTGTGCATGGCACTCTAAAATGGCTGCACGGGGAATCACGTGACAAATAGCATACAAGAAGCTTCACCTCCGTTGGCGGGGAAGTCAGAACATCGAAGGCGTATAAGGAACTACCTGTAATGTGCGCTTTTTCAACCAAAAGATGGCAAAAAATACGAAAATGGTGTACGTGGGCTTTTCCGCAGTTTTGGGTGACTTCCGTAAAATCGTAAGATGAAGTGAAAATCCATACATACTACGGAAAATCCGTAAAATTTGGCATCACTGATGATATGGGCCCAATAATGTTATTAAACAGCAGACCACAGGCAACCGCATCAACTCCTAAGTAAAAAAGTACATTGTTTCTTATCTCTCTGACAAAAAATTAGATGCGAGTTTTTCACCAACGAGAATAACTTACTAGCAAAACTTCTAATGATGTTGAAAACACATTTCTGATTCACAACCACATGAATGTGATTAAACATTTTTAAAGGATTTAAACCTTTCCCAAGTACTTTCAAAGGTCTTGAAAGCAACACTTTCAATTTTCAAACACATCACACAGCTTTCCACAAGTGAGTAAATTCTAATGCACCCACTAACACAGCACTTATTACAGTTTTCTAGTTGTGCGCTCCTATTTGTGTCTGCACTAGAAGAACAATTAAGTGTTCATCATTTTTTTATGCTCTCCATCTGTTTGGTATTCTACATGCCAAACAGCTGAAAAGTACTATTATATCTGGATAGAAGCAGAAGTTTCCTTTATTCCATTTGGCCTTTTTAAGACCAAACAAACAGCACAATACTTGACTATTTCTCCGACATGTACACATGGCATACAGAAAATGTTCCATCTTCAATGCTGTTAACAGAAAGCATGACCATCATTTTCCAGAAAAAATAAAAATGAATCACCACTGCTTTTTATTCAAAAACATTTTCAACACTGCAATTTAATAAAATGTTGGGAGAAACTTTCTGAATTTATAACCTTGTACATATAAACACTTCATCATGATTTTTTTTTGTAAATTTAATGAATACAACTTACTTGAAATGTTTCCAAAATCCCCTAGGAACATAATACTGAAGATTGCTGCAAGACAGATGAACAAATATGGCCTGAACCTGTTTCAAAACACCAAGGTTGTATTCTTTTTTTGTTTCTTCTCGTGCTCTCCCCTTCTCGTCAAAGTTTTCACTTTCGCTTGTTTCTGTATAACTTTGCTGCTGAGAGAACAGGAAGAGAGAGAACCTACACTGAAGAGTTATGATCTCATCAATAATGAAACACTTTAACTTCTTAGTTCCAATTAGGAATAAAAAAACAGAAAAGAAAAAAGAACATTGTACAAAATGCAATTGATCTACCAAAATTTAAAATTTCCCATAGTTTCAATACTTAATGAGTTGTAACTGAGTAATGGCTGTAAGGATCATTATATCAGCACAGACTACAACATATTTTACTGACACATTTAACTGGATTTCCATCTTAAAAAGAACCCACCTTGTTTATAATATTGTAACTAGGTGAAAATTCTTAGGTTATTGAATAGCCTGAAGATGAACAAAGTTGCAAACAGATCAACCCCGTCTCCCTCACATTCTTTTGAGATTTTTACAATACATATTTTGTGGGCATAGTTTACGCAATAACGAGTTAGGCCAAAAAAGGCAAAACTTCAAATATGTAAATATTAAAGTTGAATTATTATTATTTTTTTTTTAAATAATCTGCAACTTAGATTACTTCTGTATTTGAACCAAATCAGATATCTGGAACATCAAATGCATACCACAAATATTAAACACATACACAGAATCTGTATTTAATTATAATAAAGCATAATGTTCCTGATTATTACAATAATGCAATATACAAAGCAAAAAGTGAACATTTCAATTAAAAAGTTTCATAATATTTTGCAATTATTACTCCAGTGGAGGGGAAAAAAACTGTTGAAGAAATTTTCTACTTCTGTGACATTAATATGAATGCATGTTCAGGGAGGCTACAAAATCATGAAAAAAAAATTCCCAGACTTTTCCAGGTTTTCCAGGTGAAAATGCACTTTTTTCCTTGATCACAGCATACAAATCAGAAAAGTTAATGAATACAAAGGCAAATAATAAAAAAACTTTTTTACTGCTATTTTTACAAATGAAGTCAACTCTTGATAACACTGAATTTCTGATAACTCAAAAAAAAGTAAAATTCCTTGCAAGTGCCCTAGGCACATAATGAAGTTATGGTCTTGATAAGTCAAAAAAATTTTAGTGGCCAACGTGATAACTCAAAACATTCTTGTTTAAAAATAAAAAAAATAGCCCATAAAATGCAAACAACATCAGGATTTGATGCACAACTCATTCATAACAATAGACAACAAAAGCAAACATTCCACACTGACCACTTTAACCTTGGAAAGTGACTTCCCTCTGAAATAATTCTGCCACCACTCAGCCAGGGACAGACTGCAACTACACTCCTTGCAGCACATCTTCAATTTCCACCAATAAGTAATCAAAAAGTAATTTTTAATTAACATTCAAAAAGAATTTCAGACTGGCATCTTACCATTCGACCTAATAGACAGATGGTGTTCAGTAGCACTTTTTGTTAATTTTATGTTGCATATTCTTGTTCTGAACAAATTTAAGCTTTGTTTCATAAAACTTATTTTTCTAAACTTGTGGCTTCAAATCACAAGTGGAACACATTGTCCTTTGCTGATGAAATCAGTTATTAAAGATGTTGAAGGCAGCCAAAGAAAAAAATTGTACAGCATTTTGTAATACTGGAAAGCACAATGTCTACAATTCTAAAAAATAAAAAAGTGATTTATATTCCTCTTTTTTTAAAAGGAAGCCTCATCAAAAAGAAAGAAAAAAAAAGAAATGTGCAGAGTATTAGAATATTTGAGGGATGCTTAATGGAATTGAAATATGTATTCAGTTAGAGATAAAGATGTGAATTCGACATGTAGAGACAAAAATCAGAATTCCACAATGCTTGACAGACAGGAAATCCAAGAAGTGAACGTGCAGCGCACAAACCTCTACTTACCATATGATCATACTGCCTCAAAAATTGCAGTTTACGACAAGATGAGACCAAAGAAGGGAGGGTGGTGGGGGGTGGAAAGCTGAACATTTTAACTGGTGAAAAATCAAAACGGACAGCAAGAATGCAGACTACTGTTTGTCTTTTGTTGACTGCAACTGCACAGCATCGATTGCTTAATTTTTCTTTCTGCTGTTATCATTCTCTCCCTACTTCTTCATTGTCGCTTTTCTTTCTTTTCTTGATTTTTGTGCTGTCTGATAACAACCATCAGCCTGACGACCATGAGTGCATGATATCAAAGCTTCAACTATTTCAGATAAATGGTGTAACTTTGGGAATATTAATACTTTTGAACACCATATATCAATTTTAACAAATTTTCCAACTTCGGCACTTCCGTTTTCGGGAATTTCCTTCTTCCCTTATCAAGATTAAATGCAAAAACTTATGGGGCGGGGGATATTTAACAACGCTGGAGAGTGGGAACATCATTGGGGGGAATAGCGATTACGGGAATAGCGATTACGGGAATTCCGTCCGGCTTCCGGTTTTAAAAATTTTCCTCCTATTTTCAAGGTGAAATGCAAAATTTTTTGCAGTAAAAGCTTACATCTATCACCCCACACACACACAATTCTGTTTACCTGTGCATCGATCTCCTGAGTGGTCAACATAAAGAAAAAGGCGGAATTTCTCGAATTCGCGGAAGAACCTCCAGCCTGAAGATTAGGAGGCAATTTTTGCGGCGTCTAACTTCCATTTCCACAAATTCTTGCCTACAGTTTCAAGCTGAAATACGAACATATATGCCATAAAATGATATTTAACAAGAATACTAGACACAAACGCAACATCTGGAGAAAAAAATTACGATTAGGGCAAATTCTTTTTATTCCATTTAACTACTTTTTTTCGAAAGCTTTGAAACACGAAATGCCGTCCCCAGACGGAAAATGACCCAACCCCCAAATTCTCTTCAGTTTTGCATCAATCATGATAGCGATCTAAATGATGACTAAAAAAAAAAAACCGGAGAATTCCGGGAATCCGCTTAAGAATTTTATGTATATAATAAAATAATAGCAAAATATATTTTTTTAAACAAATGAAAATTCGTAGAATCCGTAGTTAGACAACTAAATCGGTAGAAAATATGAACATTCCGTGTAATTGGCATGCATAACAGTTGTATAATAGGCACCACGTGATCCGCACCTATCATGTTAATCGTGAATCGTAATTTCCGACAAAAAACTGCGATTCACAGGACCGACTCAGAAATCCAAAGATGCAAGATAAAAATGATCGTTTTATTGAAACAGTAACTGTCATTTTGAAGCACTTTTAAGTAAAAAAAGAACTAAAATCGTTAGCTGTTGCTGCATTATCGCAGTTCATTAGTTAAGACTAAAAAATCTGTTGAAATTGCGGACAGTCCATAGCATTGTCTTATTTCTGAATACGTTTCAACTGAACACCGAAAAAACCTTAACTAAAACAATCAGCGCACCAAAACTAGGCGATGCAATTCGCAGAATGGCTACATGCTAAGGAATAGCTCTGCGCGATTCCTGAGAGTCGCGGATTCTCACACCGCGTAGGTTTCCGCACACGCAAATAGTAACGCCTTCCTTGCGTCATATTTTCTGTCAAAAACTTCTTAGTAAATGAAAAAATATATATTCTTACAATCTTTTTGCAGTCTTCTATCTCACTGTGACGTTATATTTTTTTCTGTTACCGCATTTTTGGTGCTTTTACAATAACACCACCTCTCCTGACAATTACCTGGCGGACTTTTTAAAACGACGCACCGTTTTTTGTTTTTTTTTACTGGTGTCCGCAGCACCTAAATTTATAACCTTTTAATAGATAATCTATGAATTACACAACAAAAATTAGGGCATTTACTGCAATATATTACGAAATCTCAACTAAGAAGAAAATTAGGTGCCACAGCCCGAATTTTAGGCGCCTGGGCGACTTGGCGCCCGGGATTTTTCGAGCCCTGGACATACCGATAACAGAAGCACAATCTTTTTTTACAAAAGACGTGCTAAAAAGACAAAGCTTGCAAAATTTGCTGAAAACCCGGCTGGTCTTCTGCAAAGGACGTCTCCTCAAGGTCACTCCTAAAGCCGAACCCGAGAAAAAGTGGAGCGTACGTAACATCACGATCTCCGATATCAAACTTTTGTACCCAAACAATCAGAAGGAAAAAGAAATAATGCACACAGCGGGCATCCATCCGATGCAAAAGGTACTTCAAAGCACACAAAGTAAATAATTTATACTATTACACTTCGTAAATAAAAGAGAAAATATGACTTTTAAACATGAATTAAAAACAATCTGATTCCGAAATTGTTTTCTTCCTTTTTTTTTTAAACACATTATTATATCTCTTTTCGATTTTTTTATCGTGTGCACACACATAATTCAGTCTGAATTATGTATATTTACAACAACATGAAGCCATTCCAGAAACATTGTGCTGGCATTAGGGGCAGACACGGAATTGTGGATTGATTGACCAACGGTGTGTTGGAGCCTGAGTCAAAGAAAACATGGCCATTTAGACGATAAAACTACTTCGTTTTAATAAAATAGTATACAGACATAAAGCTCGCAAATATATTTGGCTAAAACAACATCCAATGTTTTATTATTTTATAGCTGGCAAGATGAGCTAGGACGACGGAAATAAAAATTCCAGACTTTGTTCGATTTGCCACAAATTTCCCTGACTTTTTCATGACTTTTCCCGATCGAAGGAAATTCCCTGACTTTTCCCGATTTTTCATATTTTCCAGGTCTGTTGCCACCCTGATGTTAACAAGGACAGGCAACACACCAGAATAAATCAAGCCTGATGTGAAATCTGAAAAAGAAAATAATAAATAAAATAAAAATAAAAAATCCAGTTACCAAAATAAAGTGAATGTTTACTTGCTTGTATAATGAATACATGTACTTTCTGAGATATGACAAAGAACAAATTATCAAGAATTGACTTTACATATTATTTTGAATTGCAGTTTACTTTAACAATGCAAAAGTCACATCAGAACATTAATTTACAAATATCATTGTCGACACAAATGTGCTGTATTTTCACTGTTTCCCACATAGAAAAACTTGAAAAATTACATTGCTCTGGAGGGGAATCAAACCTGCATCTTCCGATTTCCGGTTTGAGCATGCTATCCATTACACCACCCAGGACAACAAAGTTCCAAGCAACTGAAGCTAAGCAGATGTAGCTAAGAAATCTAAGTATCGTTCAGATTTGTGCTAGTAGAAGCAATCCACCAATGCTTCCTCAGATCACAACATAACATTTTCTCACATCCAGAAATGGATGTAGGCCACAATTCCAATGCTTCAGAAAACATCACATATCAGTGTGAAATGAATCTCCCTGAAGCAAAAAATTCTTTACATGTACTTCCATCTGTATGTGAAGAATTATTTCTTCAAGGAGATTCATTTCCTACTGATATGTAGGAATTAATTTACAAAGTAAGCAAAATCATAGGATGAACAGCATTGTCTTTTTTTTCTGGGTCAATGTCCTGTGCTTTAATGCATGGGGGGGGTCTGTATATTTCCTTACAGAGATAGTGTTTTTTAGAAACAAATCACACAATATGAAAAAGCAGCTAAAATTCCATTATAAATATTTCACCATTGGATTCCACAATATCAAATTTGATATATGAACCTAATTTGTACACTTGTTGGATGTCATGACAAATTCATCAGTGAGCATCTTGTGTGTGTGTGGGGGGGGAGGGGATTTTTGAGTACACTGTTAGAATCTATGTTAATCTAATTAATTCATCAGTACCTTTCTAGCACCAGTTAAGCAGCATACAGGTCAGTAAGTAGCTAGCAAATTTATATGATTATTGCCAGAAAATGTTTAAATTTTTGAAATGTATTCTGCTACTTAATATTCAAATTTGTTATAATTAATAAGTCTATTTATTAAGGGCTTCCAGGAACCGAATTTGCTTTCTCATTATTGTATAACTAACTACAAGAAAAATATCCTGTCCCTGAGTGGGTACAAACAAACTAACAGTGTTTTACCTTGTTTTCCATTTGTTCTTCTCCAGAAAAATCTTCATTTGAATCTGTGGCAGCGCCTTCCACACTTAGTATGCTGGTCCTGATGTCTTCAACCATGTACAACTAGATAAATAAAACAGTCTACATTACACAGCAGGCACAAAAAAAAAAAAAAAAAAAAAAAAAAAAAAAGCACATGTTAACATGTGAAAGCAAACAGTTAAAAACTGTATAGGGTCATTTTGTGTCAAATCAACCAACAAAATGATTTTCAACCTGACCCCTTTTGATTTCTTTGAAATTTGGTGTGATTATTATGCATGTAGACTATGCATAAATCCCAAATTTTAGCTCTATCCACCCACAGAGTTTCAAATTACATGACCTAGAAATTTAAAAAACTGTGACCTCGGGACAATTATCAGGTAGTCTGGGCTCTAGAAGGTTGGAATTTGTGTCTTTTTATAGTTTTTTATATGAGCTTTTAAATCACATGCTGAAAAATAAAATAAATTTATGTTGACCTATTAAGGTCACATAAATAACCTTTGGGATGTAAGGTCAGGTGATGCGTAACATCACAGCCTCTCCTTGACAAATGTCAACCCCGCCTTCTCTTGGTGTATCCTGTTCCCACTAAAGGGGCTCTGACGACCGCCAATAGCGGTATAACTATACCATAGGGATTAGAGGAAATGCTATCCCACACTCACCAACCCGCTTGGCCAGCGCGGTGAGTTATGGCCAAACCCCTCTACAATGACTCCACAACTTAAATCTTGGCCCTCAGTCTCCGGCAGTTGGAATGTACCTGGCCAAGGCAGCGGCCAGTGCGACATGAAAGCAGAGGGTGCTAAGAATCCCCTGAGGACCGGACTAGGCTGCCATCTGATGCTGACCTTGGCTACGTATAATGGACGCTCCCTATCTTCTGATTCAAGGCTTCTTGAATTGGAAGAGGAACTACAAAGGATCAAGTGGGACTTCGTTGGGATAAGTGAGGGTAGGAGAAAAGGAGATCTCATTGAACTGAAAAGTGGACATCTCTTCTACTATCGTGGAACAGATACAGGCAAAACTAGTGGTGTTGGATTTATAATAAACAAGAAACTGAAGGATAAAGTTATAGAAGTTGAAAGTTCCTCTGACAGAGCTGCACGACTCGTTATCCAACTCTCGAGAAGATACAAGGCTCAGATTATTCAAACTTATGCACCCACCACAAGTCACCCTGAAGAAGAAATTGAAGAATTTTATGAGGAAATTCGTCATCTAAATAATAAAGGTAAGCAGCACTTGAAAATAATTATGGGAGATTTCAATGTAAAAATAGGGCAACAGCAACAGAATGAAACTTCAGTAGGTAAATTTGGTTACGGCAACAGAAACCAGCGTGGAAATACTCTCATTGAGTTTGCAGAGGCAGAAGGGTTTTTAATTATGAACTCCTTTTTCAAGAAAAAGCCACACAGGAAATGGACATGGAGACATCCAAATGGGACGACAAGTGAAATTGATTTTATTATGTGTAACAAAAAATTCATCATAGAAGACTGCAGTGTGCTAAACAAGTTCAACACAGGTAGTGACCATAGATTGGTGAGATGTAAGATGCACCTCAACACTAAACTCGAACGTGGAAAGCTCATAAGGCAAACAAAATGTATTGACATAACCAACCTTAAAAAACACCAAAATACCTTCAAGTTGGAGCTGAAGAACAGATTCTCTGCTTTAGAAGGCCTAACATCGGAAGAAGTGGATATTTCTGAAGTTAACAGAAAATTAACCAAAGCTCTTATGGAAACAGCAACAAAATTAACTGGGTCTAAGAACAAGTTGCATGTGAACAAATTATCAGGAAAAACCAAAATGTTGATGCAAAAAAGAAGAGAGATGAGGACAACTAATAAAGATGTGACTTCCAAAGTGGAATATATAGATACAGTACAAAAAAGTATCACTGAAGAGGTAAGGAAATTCAACTGTGAACTAGTGAGGAAAGCAATTGAAAACAACCAAAGCCTAAAGATAGCAAAAGGACATCTCAGTAAGGGAAGAAAACAGATTATGGCACTGAGAAAAGAAGATGGTTCTGTAACAAGAAATAGAGGTGAAATTTTGACAAGAGTGAAAGATTTCTACTCCAAATTATATGAAAGGAATGATACATGTACTCCAGACATCATGAAAGGTACCAGAGTTCTTCCAGTCCTCCCAGCAGAAGTTGCACATGCAATCAAGAACATGAAGCGGGGAAAAGCTCCAGGAGAAGATGGAATTACTGTAGACATCATACAAGAAGCAAGTTGAGAAATCGAAACAGTGCTCACCGAAATTTTCACTCGATGCCTTAATGAAGGGAAGATTCCTGAGGATTGGAACAACGCTACAATGATCCTGCTACATAAAAAAGGTGGCATTGAGGATCTCAGGAACTACAGACCTATCAGCCTCCTATCAGTGGTTTATAAAATTTTCACTAAAGTTCTTTCACACCGTTTGAAGGTAACACTGGACAAGCCTCAACCGAGAGAACAATCTGGATTCAGGAGTGGCTACAGCACAATGGATCATATCCACGTACTGAGAGAACTAATTGAAAGAGCGGGGGAATGTGAACTTCCATTGTGTATGGCTTTTATCGATTATGAAAAAGCCTTTGATTTGGTGAAACAGTCAGCAGTTACAATGGCTCTGAAATCCTGCGGTATTGAAGATGCATACATTAATATTATTAATAGCATCTATGAAAATGCAAGTGCAAAGATTCGGCTGTTTGAAAATACAACACACATAAAAATTGGAAAGGGAGTGAGACAAGGTGACACCATATCTCCGAAGCTCTTTAATGCCACATTGGAAAATGTCTTTCAATCACTGAACTGGGAAAACAAAGGGATAAAGATTAATGGAGATTATCTAACCCACCTTCGTTTTGCTGATGACATAGTCATTTTTGCAACTATCCCATCAGAGTTGCAGAGTATGATCCAGGAACTTGCTGACAAGAGTAAAGAAGTGGGATTAAAAATGAACTTTCAGAAGACAAAAGTGATGTACAATGCTTTTACAAGAAATGAAGATTTATCGATTGATGGAGAAAAGCTGGAGATAAGAGACACGTACGTTTATCTTGGACAGCAGATATCAAGTGAGGGTCACATTGATGAAGAAATTAATCGATGTACAAAACTTGCCTGGAGAGCTTTTGGAAGAAACAGCATAATTTTCAAGAGCAATATGCCATTATGTCTTAAAAGAAAAGTGTTTGATCAATGCATCCTTCCAGTGCTTACGTATGGTGCAGAGACGTGGACCTTAACTAAAAGAGACATACAAAAGCTGCAGACAACTCAAAGTAGCATGGAGAGGTGCATGCTTGGTGTAACCAGGAGAGATAAGAAGAGGAACTTGTGGATCCGAAAAATGACAAGAGTGGAAGACATCATGATCAGAGTTAAATCCCTGAAATGGCAATGGGCTGGACATACTGCCAGCAGGACAGATCATCGATGGACAGCCAAAATATTAGATTGGATTCCAAGGGACAGGAAAAGACCCAGAAGAAGACCACATGGAAGATGGGTGGATGAAATTCGAAAGTATGCGGGAGTGACAAGGAGGAGACTGGCACAAGACAGACCGTTGTGGAGGAAACTTGGGGAGACCTTCATCCAGCAGTGGATTGATAATGGTTGACAATGATGAAATAACCTTTGACCCTGAATATTTAAAAAGACTCATTTTAAAATTTTGGGGGAAAAAATGATATGGCATTGGCACAGTTTTGTTTACTAGTGTGCCAACTTTCAAGATGGGACTGCATCTGAAAGTTATTTTATTATTTATAAAACATTTACCTGAAGTGAATCTCGACCAAAATTTCTGCCAAAGTAACTAAATGACATTTTGCAAGTGTTTGGGCAATTAATTAGCAAGTTTAACCCAAATTATTTTTAAAATGCAAAGTTTATCCATCACATGATACAAAATAAATGCACCTTTCCATTGCAGTTGTGTGTGTGAGAGAGAGAAAGGGGAGGGGCTGCTGGAAGTAAAAATGGAAGAGCTGTTTTAAGACTCAAACATTAAAATCTGAAATGACGTTTTGGTGACCCCCCCCCCCCTCTCCCTCTCTCTCTCTCTCTCTCTCTCTTCTTGGTTCCTTAATAGCAGAGGACTACTAGTTCCCTGATTTTTCGAGGTTTAAAAACACTAGTTTCAATCCCTGAGACTCCCCTGATTCTTTTGGCACCAAGTTTTCCCCCTTATATTTTGCTGCGTTCATGGGATGGCATACAAACCCTGCTATCCCTTCTAAACTAGAAAACACCTTGGGGTTTGACCAATAGTGGGTTTAGTTTCAGTTTGCTTTTGACTTTCATTATGTAATCACAGCTATATTTACTTTCATTAGTCAAATACAACAGTCAGTTGCAGCCATCTCACACTTATGGTTTCATTCCGTTACCTGTACAGGAAGTCTTTAATATGTTATACTCTAAGCTGTTATGCTCCTCTTCTCTCTCTTTCTCTTTCTTCTGGTCTTGAAAGATTACACCATAGATATATTGCATGAAAATAAGTAGTTTCTTCACCAAAAAAAGCAGGTATTTTTCTTCTGGGAAATTGTTGCTAAATCCCACCCTCTTTAAGTGTTAAAATGTATGAGATTTAAGACCTTTCTTGTAATTCTTTTCAAGAAAAGGGACACTATAATGTGAAAAAGAATATATGTTCTGTTCCTTAGAGTGAATGATTAAACTTTCTATTCATAAAAGAATCTGTGACAAGTTATGAAAAAATCTTTCAAAGATTAAATATGCTTGTGAACTTTGAACTGATGAAAGCCAGTCATGCTCACAAATTGATGAAGCACATACGTAACCTATCATAAGCCATAGTTAGTAGCGAAAGAGAAATAAGTAAGAAAATTTCTGAAAGTGCAATAGAAATTTTGAATGTATCTTTACAGTTAGTTAAACTCCTGTATAAAAGAAAAAAATGCATGAACAAACACATCCTTATGCAACTTTGAAAAAATTGCACACTTTTCATAGAAGAAAGACATGTTAATCCTCTTCTGATGCTGCAATCCCAACATCTGACCTGAAAACAGAAATTATTGCTCAGCTTAAAAAAATGTTAAATGATACAAAGTGAAGAGCTCAGAAGCTGCAGATTCTTACAGTATGACCAAAAAGTTGGACTGGAAATAGAGAAGAAGAAGAGGTACAACATTAAATTATTTCAAAGGTTGGAAAATAACTCATGAATATCAACACCTACTGTAGCTACAGTCCTGAGGAAGGGCAGGATTACTACCTGAAAATTTAACTTGAAAATATTCTTTTATTCCTTAGTAAAAACCCATAATTTAAAGATATATGCAGCTTATTCAGTTCAGGAATAGCCATGTCAATTACTATTACCAAATTTTGAAGATGTGAAGCTGTCTTTTGGTGTAAAATATGACATGGATAGTAAGTCAGTTAATATCCGAAAACTTGAAAAATTCTTGTCTTAGAGTAGGAATCGAACCCGCATCTCCTGGACAGCACCCAAGTATGCTAACCACTACACCACCCTGAATGACCAAGTCTCAAGTTTTCAATTAATTTGAATATAACCATCACTGGATTTGCTTGTTGAAGCAACCAGATTTCATGTTTAGCAAATCTGGAGGTTAAGAATTCTATCCCATGATTGCCCGGAGGAGCAGATAAATCATGAATGGAATACAGGATTACACCATACAATCAAATTTTGAAGATGTGAATCCATTTTTTGGTGTAAATATGACATGGTTGGTAAGTCAGACAATATCCGAAAACTTGAAAATTTTGTCATCCTGGAGCGGGAATCGAACCTGTGTCTCCCAGATAGGGTTGAGTATGCTAACCACTACACCACCACCCAGAATGACCAAGTTTCTGATTAAGTTGAATATAACCATCACAAGATTCGCTAACTGAAGCAACTGGCATTCATGTTTAGCAAATCTGGAGGTTAAGAATTCTATTCCGTGATTGTCTGGAGGAGAAGAAAATTTCGTTCTGGGATGTTGTAGTGAGTGGTTAGCATACTTGGGCACTATTTGGGAGACGAGGGTTCAATTTTCGCTCCAGGATGACAAAGTTTTCGGATATTACCTGACTTACCATCCATGTCATATTTACACCAAAAAATGGATTCACATCTTCAAAATTTCTATTATATGGTGTAATCCCGCATTCCATTCATGATATTATTACCAAGTTGGAGTTTTCAAAACTTGCAGGATGAATTCAGTATTTCAAATTACTTGGCAAAAAATCACAAAACTACTTGTAAAAAGAGAAAGTTGAGAGGAACTGGGAATTTCATCAACTCGAAACCTAAAGCCAGGAAAAATATTAATACAGGAGACAGCTGATCTGGTACAAAAATTTTATTGCCATGATTATGTTGGCAAGTGGGTACCAGGGAAAAAGATTGTTACAGTAATGGTATTAGCTGAAAAAACAGATTAAAAAACAAACAAACTATTGAAGATAAACATCCCATTTACAGCTCTAAAGAACTGCATTGCAAGAGTTATATGCAATCCTTTACTTCCAGCATGCTACTTCAGTAAACACCAATTTTCTCCAGGATCAGATTTACTGAATAGGTTCATTATTGATCTTGTGGAAATGACATTGATTCTGTGCCATTTACGCAGTGAGTATCTATTAACCAAACCTCTCTTGAAATGGATAAAATCAGCACAGTTTGCTGATTTTTTATTCTTTTAAGACTAAAGCCCTGCTGTTATATTTCTTTTTTTATACCAGTTTTAGTTCCTTTTTTTTATTGAAGGTTTAAACCTTCAACCACCATAAGCAACTCAATGGGCTATAAGCAGTTGCTTGTCCCTAATTTAGGGCCACTGGTTCCAGGGAAGGGAGATAGCCAGTGCCATAACACAAACACAACATCCATGCCTCACTGGGATTCAAACCCAGACCCTTCTCAGACAAATGGTCATAAGCCAGTACTCAGACCACTGAGCCACCAGGGCGGTCATTTTTAGTTAAAGAATGATAGTCGCTAAAGGTTTACTACTTAGCATATGATGGAGATACCTTCTGACTGATGAATCCTCCCAATTTAAATTGGCTATTAAACCTAAAACACTCTTATCTTTCATTATGTTATTTTGAGGCCATTTTTGGTGATGGCATATTTCATTTCAATGTTTTATAATGATTTCATTGCAGTCCCAACTTGGAAGTTGGCATACTAGTAAATAAAACTCTAAAGATTCCAGACAATTTTTTTTTTGAAATTTTAAATTAGTTTTTTTTTTAACTATTCAAGATCAATGGTATTTCTGTGATTTTGAGAAGGTCAACCTAATTTTTTTTTAGCACGTATTTTGAAAAAAAAAAAGATTGTGCTTATGTTACAGGTTTGTCTATTCTCTTCCATCTGTGGACACCATATTTCTGCAACTATTAGTCCGATTTGAAAAATTCTTTTTGCATTGGGAAGCTTTTTGCACCTTAATTTTTTTTTCTTTTTATGATTCACAATTTTGTTGCTAGAGGGCGTAAATGCAGATGATATTGAATTCAAAATACATTTTATTCCACATATTTGCTTCTAAACTTCTCATTGAATTTTTTTTTTTTTTACCTTTTCATTCTATTTTATGTAGAACACTATTTTAGGTATAGTCACCTTTTCAAGTTCTGCATACATTTTCCGCTAGGAGGCGTAAACGTAAATTTCATTTTCCTCGATATCTCTGTTTCGAAAACTCCGATTTGAAAATTTTTTTCTGCAGCAGATACAGTTCTTGATGGGAAAATCCTTTGCATGTAATTTCTAATTTTTGGTAACAACGGTTAGCCACCAGGGGGCATAAGTGATAATTTCTGTTTCTGATGTACATGCAGAAAAATCTGAGCTTCTAAAATTTCGATTGAAAAAATTTGTTCATGGATGGATGCCATTCATATGAGTCCATAAACCTTTTCGGAATATTTTCTTAAAATGGTGCATGGTTTTTCCGCTAGACAGAGTAGATGTATATCTTATTTTTGTCAATATCCCTGCTTCTAATGGTCCGATTTGAAAAATTCCTTCTTTGTTGGGTAAAGTTTCTGGTGCGACATGTTTTCAATTAATTTCAAAATTTTCAAGCAATACAAAGACTTTCTTGTAAGCGGGCGTTAACATAAATTGCATTTCCCCCCATATCTCTGCTTCTAAAGCTTCGATTTGAAAAGTTTTTTCTGCACCGGATACAGCTTTAACTGGGAAATCTTTTGCGCATAATTTCTAACTTTTGTTAAAAAATGGTTTGGCCACCAGGGAGCATATGTCGGGGCATGAAATTACCAGTCGCCAGCTCGTCATTGGCGAGTAAAACTTTTCTTATTGAATTATCGCAATTTCACTGTTAACAGCCGCGGCTATTATGATGATAAAAGTTTTTTTTTTTTTTTTTAAGTTTTTTTTAAATATGCAGCACATACGTGGTGCTACTGATATGCTGAGTTTGTTTTCTGTAATGACTTTTTTCCCCCCGCTGAAATTTCCACACTGATTAGTACACCTTTTTAAAGCATTTTTTTTTTTCACTTCCATAAACTGCCGGGTTCTCGGTGCTCGTATATTGCTAGTTTGAAGTCTGTAAAGATCACCATGCAGGCTTGTTTATGTGCCACTACTGGGAAACTGACTCACTCGAATGAACTTTGACCAGCGGGGGTTGGGGTAGATCCCATCAAGAGATGCAGGCAGGCCACAGCAGAGACAATCCCTCAAACAAAGAAAGAAAAGCAAAATATAAACAAGCGTCCCTCAGATTTATGATACCAGCAATTGCGCTACTAGAACGAACTTTTAAGCAGTGCGTGAAAACACAAAAGACATAACAGAGAAACTTCGTTTACAGGGGGAAATAAAAATATGCACTATTTTAATCATATTTTTAGAAACTGGGAAGTGCAGTGTTTTTCTTTGCGAAAACAATTTTTGTTAAGTATTTTACTGTTAAAAAAAAAAGTTTGAATCACTGTAGATACTAATTTTCTAAAAAAAATGCTCACTGTCAAATGCTGATCAGAGGATATTCACTGTCATCGTTAAATTCATGAAATGCTAACAGAAAAAATATTTGGAAGAAGTGAATGAATAATAGAAAATTACAGCAGGATAAAAATGTGAATTTAAACACAGTATTTCTATCCTATGTAACCAAATGGTTTAACTTTAGGGATCGGCTCATAAAATTACTGTTTTCTACGTGTCCCCAGTTTAATAGGGCTACAGCTGTTAACGCGTGTGCAGCACATACGACAATGTTTGCTCCCAAGATGACTAAATTATCACTTCGGCAAAACCTTAAAATTTTATTATAAATACTATATATACTCGCGTAAAAGCCGAAAGTTTTTGGAAGAAATTCTTTTTTAAAGTGAAATTGTCGGCTTATATGTAGGTCCCGGATTCGGTTTATACGCGAGTATATGCGGTATGTAAAATGCTGTTTTTTTCCACTAGCCGCATTCTCCTTTCATGTGACGTCATGATCATTGATTGCAGATCGCAACCTTTGCAAAGCCTTCATGCATTGTGAGCTATCAAAGTTCTTTCTGACGATGAGTGGAAGTTTTTATCGTGCTAATTAAGATTTACCAGTAGACCATATTGCTGTCTTAAGCACGAAGAACAAGACGTAACTCATTTCAACACGAAATAAACCAAGTCGAATCATCGCAAGTTGTGAAAACATCTTTACTTACGAAAAGTAAAACTTGAAAAGGTTAAAATGATTAAAACAATGTGCGAGATCTTTTGGGTCTGTCTTTTACAGACCCATCCTCAGGCACAACAAGAAACTCACACGGGGCACGCTGGCTTATATACACACCTCTGTGCATCAGCAAGATACAACACATGCGCCGTACTACAAGGTCGGGTGTGCTTTACACAGAAAGTAACAAATGAAAACATGTACAAATGCATGAAAAGAAATACAAATGGCAGTAAGTAAGTAATCAAAACATATTTACAGTTGAAGTGGGGTTCTCCAGCAGGAACCTCCAAGGAGCAGGTATGATTTGCGGGGTTTATTCATAACAACATTGTTCGGCAAAATCATAAATATATAAACTCTCGAAAAAGAGCACTGCAGTTTTAGTTCTGGCCGAGCACAATAATTTGGCATCATTCCATAGTGGGAAAGAATCGCCTTTGTTGGCTGTTCGGGCTAAGGTCGTTGCGGATGAATGGGTGCGAACATTGTATTTATGTTCGGAGATTCTCATCCCGAGTGACCGACAAGTTGATCAGATGTGGGCTGTCATAGGGAGAGAATCACCAACAGATTGTAGTGGCACGGAATATACACCATATTTTTCCATGATTGATACATGGTCACGATCACTCTTGACCAAGTTGAAAAGGAGTTCGGAAAAAATACCGAAACTGTAGTTGAACTTACGACACGTTTTATAGAATGTGGATACTATGGTGGGGTGGTAAGGAATAGAGCCAATAAACATGATGACAGGCAATTCACGTTGGGTTCGGAGTGTGGTAGAGCTATGGCTCTGAAACTTGCGAAGAGTTTTAATGAAATATCGGTGGGGATATCCGGACGACTCGGCCATGGTGGAAATGTGCTGAAGTTCTAGTGAGAGACCAGGGTTTGATGAGGAGTGTGTATAGGCTCGACGAATCAGAGAATGAAGTGAACCGGATTTATAACTGTTAGGAGTAAACAAGTTATATGGGATCATCACTGGAACAAACGTTGGCTTGTGATTAACTGAGGTATGAATGCGGCCCCCTGGGATGCGTCTCAACAGTATATCCAGGTAAGGCAAGGAATCAGAAGATTCAATTTCTAAGGTGAAGGTAATCGAAGTGAGAACGAAGCAATGAGATTCTGTAAAGGCACGTAAATCAGGAAGGGAGTATTGCCAAAGTAACAAAACATCATCAACATACCGGGTGTAAAGCAGGGGTTGGAAAGGTCCATTGGTAAGTACAGTATTTTCAACATGTTGTAAGACAATCTCGGCCAATACGGAAGAAAGAGGTGATCCCATTGGTGTACCATGATCTTGGCGGTAAATGATATTATTAAACTTAAAATAAGTTCGGTTTTTAATAAGAGTGAGGGCTGATACAATGGCATTGCATTCAGAAGGTTGTGAGGCCAAGCTAGGTAGCTGTGGAGTGATTAAATCTATGGCTGTGTCCACAGGGACGTTGGGAAAGAGGGAAACAACATCAAGGCTTGCCATTAAGAATGGCAAGTCAGAATGAACAGTATGTATTCTATCTAGGGCTTGGGTAGAACTGTGAATTGAATACCTGGATTGTTGAGTTAGAGGGGTGAGGAGGGATGCAAGTGATTTTTCCAAGTTACGTGTTGGGTTTGCATAGCCAGACACTAAAGGTGTCTGGCTATGAACAATTCTTTCTGAATTGAAAAGTCAGAATGAACAATTCTTTCTGAATTGGTGGAATCCTTAAAAAAAATTGAAAGTGATGTATATTATTGGATTTTTCTTATGAAACCATGCTTGTCCCAAGTAGCACAAAAACGTTTGTAAAACGTTTTGAAACCAGTTCGGCGAGACGTTGAAAAAACGTCACAATATTACGTTTATAAAACGCTAATACGTCTCGTTGATTCAATGGTTTTTCAACCGTTGTTATAACATTGTAGCACTGTCTTTATGACGTTATTTAAACGTCATATTCCTTTCATTATGACGTTTAGAAACGGTTTTAACAACCGTTTAGCACCGTTTGAATGACGTTACTTAAACGTCATATTCCTTCCCTTATTACGTTGAGAAACGGTTTTAACAACTGCTTAGCAACGTTTGAATGACGTTATTTAAATGTCATATTCCTTCCATTATGATGTTGAGAAACGTTTTTAAGAACGTTTAGCAACGTTTAAATGATGTTATTTAAACGTCGTATTCCCTCTTTATTACGTTGAGAACCGGTTTTAACAACCGTTTAGCGACATTTTATTTTCAATTTTACAATGTATTTTTCCTTTCTGTATTACGTTTAGTAAATGTACCAGCAACGGTTAATCAACGTCTAAATTTTTTCTATTAAACGTTGCTGTCCTTTGTGTATTACGTCAAACGTCGCAAAAACGTTACCACAACGTTTTATCGAAGGTTATATTCCAGTTTCAAGACTTTTTTTTTTTTTTGGCTTTACGTGTGCCGTTGCAAAATGTTAGAACAACGTTTCTATTTCGTTCTTGGGTCATTCCGTATCGACTCAACACAACGACTTGACTTGACCATCTCAGATTTTAATGAAATTTGGTACATAGGTGGCCTCTATATAAAGAAAAATACCAAATTTCATCGTCATATATCCACCGGTTTTGAAAATACAGCTATAAAAAGTATTAAAAACACCCCAAAATCAGAAGATTGATGGGTTTTTAAATTGTGATTGCAGCTCTCCTAATTAAGATAGAGAGATGGGAAAGGTATCTTTTTGTAGTATTGTTTATGCTATTTTATTTGATGTACAACACCATAGGGGTTAATGTTTAAAAAAATTCAAATTTTAAAATTCAAATTTTGAATTTTCAAAATGTGACTCTCCAAAAAATTCGAAATTTTTTTAAAACAATCTTTATATGTTTGGCATTTGATTACATGAGTTGTAACTTGGAATGATTATGGGTTTACTTAAAAAGCTATATTCAAATTTAGCCTAACACAAGAGTTTAATGAAAAAAATAAATAAATAAAAAAACATGTAATCTGAAAATAAATTTGGGCTAAATCTTTAAAAAGTTTCATTAATAACAATAGATATAGTATTTTTGTTATTTAAAACCATTTATTTAAACAATGTTTTATTTTTAATTAATTTGTTTAAAATCTGAGTCACATGGGCTTAAAAATTTTATTAATTTCATTATTCAGAATTTGTAATAATTCCCAATACAATATAAAAAAATAAAGACTGTGCAGTTATACTGTAGGCTACATTTTGTTTTGGACAAAACTCTGCATGTTGCGACCTAAAAAACTGATTCTGTTGTTTAGATCATTGGTAACAAGACCCAACAAGCAGCAACTTGCATTCCCACCTTGCAGACCTCAGTCTGCTTTAGGTTTTGATAGTGATCAGATGTGTTTCTCAGTCTGCTTTAGGTTTTGATGGTGATCATGTGTTTCTTGCAGTGAAAGTGATGTGTTTGAAAACTTTTGTGGTTGAAAACTTTAAATTGAATAAAGTACATCCTTTTCAGTTTTGAAACTAGACTTTTATAAATTGAAGCTGTGCAGGATTTTTTTAGGAAAAATAAAAAGAACAGGTAATGGGAGGCAATTATTTTACTATTTGAATTTTACATTTTATGCACAAATAATCAACAATGGAAAGTACAAGATATGCATTAATACAATGTTTCAATCCATATAGAAATGTGACAGACTGGATGTTGGAAAATTTTGATGACTTATCAAAGGAGACTAAAATTTGTGATTCTTGCAGAAAGCAGCTGAAAACTTTAATAATTAGTCAAGAAGCAAATGAAACCTGTGCTGATGAGAAAATGGACGAAAATTTTGCATCTATGTCAGAAGTAATTGAAACACTGAATACTTCGCTCCATGAATTGGGTGAATCAGCTGTCAATAAGAAAAAGCTAAAATCTAAATGCTATGCTTCAAGCAAAATTCAAAAAATCAGTTCTGCTATGAAACGGAAGCTTTTTACAAATATTCAAGAATCATCTGATGACGAGGATGAAATACTTCACGACTCTCTTATGGACAATCTTAAAAGTAATTTTTCTAACTGCACTAGAGATAAACAGTTGATGATTTTCACTTGCTTACCAGAGTCATGGAGTGTTAGGAAAATCATGCAAGAATTCAATGCTCCTAATTATATAGTAAGACAATAAAAAAAAAAATTCAGAAGGAGAAAGGAATTTTGGAAAGCCTTAATAGAAAACCAGGTAAGTCTCTCTCTTCTGAAGTAGTTGTAGTACGATCGTTTTACCAAAGTGATGAAATTAGTCGGGTTTTACCTGGAATGAAAGATTGTGTTTCTGTTAGGACAGAAAACGGAAATAAAGTTTAATTGTCAAACAGGCTGATTTTATGTAATTTGACAATTTGAAAACACGAAAGTCAGTTTTTCCAAATTCGCAGAGCTCAGACCAAAAAACCGTGTCCTGGTAGGGTCTAGTGGTACTCATACGGTATGTGTTTGCACCACACACCAAAATGTAAAACTGATGATGGAAAATGCAAGAATTGGTTCACTAACGAATGGACAATTATCTTCCTACAAACATTGTCTTGCAAGAGTATTATGCAACCCTACTTTCATAGATTGTCATTTGGGGAAGTGTCCCACCTGTTCTGGGAACACTGTTGTGAGAACTTGCTTGAAAAACTAACTTTTCGCCAATGGATTACAGTTGATAGATGCAACATGGAGACATTAGAAAAATCAACTTCAAATTTCATTGATTTGTTTTGCGAAAAACTGTCTGCTTTGGTCAGACATGACTTCATTGCTAAGCAGCAAAGCTCTTTTATGAATAGTAGTACTAAGGAAAACCACAAGGACTCAGAATTTCTCATCATTTGTGATTTTCCTAAAAATTATAGTTTTCTTCTTCAAGATGAAGCCCAGAGCTATCACTGGACCAGTGGGCAAGCCACAGTCCACCCATTTGTCATCTATTACAAAACAGAAAAAGACTGAACATGCAAGTTTTGTAGTAATTTCTGAATGTTTAGAGCACAACACAATTACACTGTACGGCTTCCAAAAAAAAAAAAAAAACCTTATTAACTTATTGAAAAGTAAGTTTGGTGACAACAGCGTCAAAAAAATGTACTATTTCTCTGACGGGTCTGCAGCCCAGTGCAAAAATCGGAAATTTTTTCACAAACTTTTATGTTTCCATCAAGATGACTTCAACATTGATGCTGAATGGCATTTTTCAGCAACAGCACACGGGAAGGGGCCATGTGATGGCGTTGGTGGAACGGTGAAAAGGTTAGCTGCCCGAGCCAGCTTACAACGCCCTTACGAGAATCAAATTCAAACACCATTTCAGTTGTACGAATGGGCAATTCAGAACATTTTTGTGGCAAACTTTACATATGTAAGTCAAGAAGAATACATAGAAACAGACCAATTTTTGGAAAATCGCCTAAGCAAGTCTCTAACAATACAAGGTACCCAGAAACTTCATGCTTTTATTCCTATCCCATTGAGTAATTCAAAAATAAAAGTGAAGATGTTCTCAGAATCAAACGAGTCAGCTACTGAAAAAGTATCAGCATTACAAGACAGACTGCAAATAACAGAAATGAGTGGTTACATAACCATAATCTATGAAAACAACTGGTGGGTAGCGTATGTTCTACCAAAAGAAGAGAGTGAGAATGAAGTTAAGGTCTCATTTTTACATCCAGCTGGTCCATCTACATCCTTTTCCTACCCTAGCCCACAAGATGTATTATAGCTTCCTGTAAGTTACGTCTTGTGTAAAGTAAATCCTTTGACTCCAACAGGAAGACTCTACAATCTCTCTGAAACAGAAATACACCAAACTACTGAAGTTTTTAAAAACTATATCAAGGATCTACACGTGTGATTTCACTTCAAAACAATGATGCAACTTTTTTTTTAAATTTAGAAGATTCTGCTTTAAGTGACGCTCTAAGTTTAAGATTAGGAATATAATTTGCATAAATGTAAACAATTCAATGCCATATGTTATTATTATTTTGATGTGTTTCTTGAGCAGTAATTGAAATTACTTTTTAAAGTCTGTTTATTTTTTTTGTATTGAATTGTGAATTATTACAAATTCTGAATAATGAAATTAATAAAATTTTTAAACCCATGTAGTCTCAGATTTTAAACAAATCAATTAAAAATAAAACATTGTTTAAATAAATAGTTTTAAATAACAAAAATACTATATCTATTGTTATTAATGAAACTTTTTTGAGATTTAGCCCAAATTTATTTTCAGTTTACATGTTTTTTTCATTTTTTTCATTAAACTCTTGTGTTAGGCTAAATTTGAATATAGCTTTTTAAGTAAACCCATTAACACCCCAAGTTACAACTCACGTAATCAAATACCAAACATATAGATTGTTTTTTAAAAAATTTCAAATTTTTTGGAGTGACACATTTTGAAAAATTCAAAATTTTAATTTTTTTTAAAATCTTAACCCCTATGGTGTTTGTTGTACATCAAATAAAAGAGCATAAAAAACACTACAAAAAGATACCTTTCCCATCTCTCTATCTTAATTAGGGGAGCAGCAATCATAATTTAAAAACATATCAATCTTCTGATTTTGGGATGTTTTTGGACATTTTATATAGCTGTATTTTCAAAACCGGTGGCTATATGATGATGGAATTTGATATTTTTCTTAATCTATATAGAGGCCACCTATGTACCAAATTTCATTAAAATCTGAGATGGTGAGATAAAAAATGCCTTCAAATTGTGTTGAGTTGATACGGAATCACTCTTCAAATCTTTTACTTTGCATATTACATTGAAAACAAACGTTTCCATAACGTAGTAAAACCATTTAAACGACGTTTCCATAACGTAGCAAAACCGTTTTAGCAACGTTTGTGCTCCTTAAGAGGGACGTACGGTAATGCTTATCTTAAAACTGCCATGATAATCTGTTGTATACAGTCTTGTTACCTAGTCTACAAAAATTTGGGGGTAAATAAATAAATGAAGTTCTTAGCTAACCTAAAAAATCATTTTCATCATATCACAAAATATCATTTTCATCATATGAAGGCCCCTTCACAAAACTTTTCTTATCCTAATAGTTATTTTACTATCACTTATTTTTGTTGAAGCTTTATAAGGGATGACTTTGTTAGGAAAGTAATGTTATAAAAAAGAAAGCATTTCTATCACAGTTACTAGTGCATCACAATCTCTCACCATTATACAGAGTGTCCAAGAATTATTAAACACATTACAAAATAATGTACAAAAAAAAAACTATGAGCATTGTCTGTTTTTCTATGTCACATATTACTAACACGGTTCCTATATTTTTGTATTGCAGAATTTTTAATCCCAGAATCCAATAGATGGCGCTAGGTGTGGCCTGATGAGGAATTTATGAGAAATGCGCAATCAGTAGTCATGTCATCCATACAGCAGAAGGCGATGTGTGTGTTATGGTTTGCGGAATTAAAGTCTGTCATTAAAGTTAAAAGACGGTACAGTTTAGAGTAGGGTTGTAATCCTCCGTCAACAAATTCAACTAAGCGGTGAATGAAACAGTTTAAAGAAACTGGCAATGTGGAACATTGTGGAGGAACCGGTAGGCCTAGCGTCAGAGGTGAGATGGTTGGTTTTTTTTTGTTTTTGTTTTTTTTGTTTGGAGGTTTAACGACCACCGTGAGCAACTCAATGGGCTGTAAGCAGTCGCCCGTCCCTAATTTAGGGTCACTGGTTCCAGGGAAGGGAGAGAGCCAGTGCCGTAAGACAAACACAACATCCATGCCTGACCGGGATTCGAACCTGGACCCCTTACGGACGAATGATCAAAGGCCAGCGCCTTATACCACTGCGCCACCGGGGCGGCTGAGATGGTTGACCAAGCTATGAAAGTTTCTGACGAAGCCCCAGGAAATCCGTTCATAAAGAAAGCAGAGAACTGTGCATTCCAAAATAGACAGTTCACGATATCTTGCCCAAGAAATTAGTTTCATGCTTATAAAATTCAAATAGTGCAAAAGATGCATGCAAATAATCACACTCTGCAATACGATTTTGCTGTGGATATGCTGAATCAAGTGGAAAACGATAAAAACTTTCTTAGTACTGTAATTTTTAGCGATTAATCCACATTTCATGTATGAGGTCTTGTTTCACTTCGTAAACTATGTTTTGTTTGGATATGGGGCAGTGCACCGCCTCATGCTGCTATTGAACTGGAACGTGATTCTCCAAAAGTTAATGTGTGGTGCGCCCTATAAAAAAGAGAAGTGATTGGCCCTTTCTTCTGTGAAAAAACCATAAATGGTGACATTTACTTGGATATGTTAGAAAATTTCCCTATACCCCAGATCAAAAGATATGACGTTGTTTTCCAACAAGACTGCATGCCTTCGCATTGGTCAATGTGTGTACGTAAGTGCCTAAATGAGCATTTCCCCAACAGATGGATTGGGCGTGGTGGTCCCATTCTGTAGCTCCTCGCTCCCCAGATCTAACTCCATTGGATTATTTCATGTGGGGTTATGTGAAGGATCGTGCCTATCAGACGCCTTGTACTGATTTGCAGGAACTGAAGCAGGGTATCACAGCTGCTATAAATTCCATAACTCCTCAGATGCTTGCCAATACATGGCATGAAATCAAGTATCACCTGGACGTACTACGAGCAACCAAGGGATCTCACATCAAAATTTATTAACTTGTGTAGTTACATTGTAAGTTAGTACAGTCAGTTTCTTTCTATCTGTTTAATGTTTTGTTTTACATAATTTTGTACTGTGTCCAATAATTCTCGGACACCCTGTATATTTATTGTTCACAAGGTATACGACTTCACAAACTATGTTTTGACTCAAGTCCATTTCACTGGCTTCGTTGTGGCTGTTGCAATTTTCTTGAAAATTCAGTTGCTCATATTTAACTGAACATAAAGCAGACATTTTAATACCACTAACATCTAAGTTATTGCAACATAAAACTGAGTCAGTTGTGTTGTTCATTTACGAGTTTTTCGGACACATCTGAAATTTAGCTGATATATTATTAGAAATGTGAGGTGAAATAATGCTGGGAGATAAATCAAGTAGTACTTTCACAGTTTTGTTTTTAATTTTTCTTTTAAGTGTAGCTAAAGGCTATCTGTGTTTCTGCTGCAGATCTGTGTATTTATATCTCAGTTTATGTTTCTTTATCATTTTTTCTGTATTTTTACAGAGGAGCCTTTTATTTTGGTATGTTAGTTGCTTTGTATTTTTTCAACCCATGTGTATTTGGTTCTTAATCTTTTTTTCACTAGTTTGCGAATTTAGACTTAATTTTTGGTTATAATTGTCTTAGTATTTGAGGAAGTTTGTTTAGTGTAATGTCCCTAGTTTATATCTTGTGCTTAGAAATTGCAATTTTTAGTTTTCGCTTGAGGGTCCTATTGTGTAACAAACAGTACGTAGCATATAAATAATTGTAAGAATCGATTGATTATGCATTTTGAAACACCTTTTTCAAGAATTTGTATGCAAATAAGATATGAAAACAGCCACCTAATCTAGTTCGTTCTGTCTTGGGTTAAATTCTGTTGCTACTCATACATATATACTCATTTCAAGAGTAACCCTTTGCATTGTTTGGCCAACCAGAAAAAAATATTTTCTTCTATTGGTTGTTCATTAATGCCATTTGTTGTTGTACTCTGACATTGTGCTGTGCTCTTCTCTCTATTTCTGTACATAACATTAACTTCAAGTTCCTAAAATGTATAAGTTCTTTTTCTGTTTCAATTCATAGGTGGTCACAAAAAGTTATAATGAAACAAATGAACAATTCATGCATTCATTTCATTATTTTCATAGGCTTCAAACACAATTCATGTATTCTGAATCATAAGAAAATATATATATATACAGTACTCACAAAAAGTTTGGGATATTATGGTTTCAAAAGGGAAACATGGTGATATGCATATTTAGTGACTACAGGAGATAGGTTATCAGCATAAATTAGCATCATGATGACACATCATGTGGTTGGTGTGTGCGTGTGTGTGTGTGTGTGTGTGTGCAAGCTCCGATAAAAGTAGCTTCCGAGAAGTAGAAAACAGGTCGTCTCACTGCTTGGACTACAAGTTTGCTGAATGCATTTCCTTCAGAGTAGGATTAACTTGAAAAGATGCTCAGATGACGTTTAAGTATTGACATCAGAAATAGGGCTGTTGACATGTTACATGCAGGTGTACGGCAGATTGATGCAGTTGCTGCTTTAGGAGTTTTGCAAGCCAGCTACACACAAAATTTCTACCGAATGGAAATGCTGCAGATCAAGCAGGATTTTTGCCCCCCCAATAAACAGGTGTGTGGGGGGGGGGTTACTTAAAAAAACCACCAACTGCAAACGGTTATTTATTTATTTTTTTCAAAGAAACACATGATTTCTTTTCTGGTTAATGCTCTTGTACGTTATGTTTTTGCTCCAAGTAATTCCCAAATATATTTTATGACTTCAATACTTGGGCTGTAGAGATAGAATATTTTAAATAAGCAATGTTTATTCACAATTAAATATTTTATTTTAAGATTTTAAATCACCTGTAGTTTCACTGAGCATTTGGCTTGGCTTCATTAGGACAAATGGACTGCAAATGTTCAAATCATCGTGACATCATCAGCATTCTGACAGTCACTGCATTCGGCAAGTTGTTTCCACGTGTTTGAAAGAAATCTAGTAGATGTCATGTCGTTGACAAGCCAGGAGCAGTTGCACTATATGTGGAAAGCTTCTAATATATTAAGCTTGATAGTCAAATCAGGTTTATCAATAAGCGTAGCATTTAAAAAAATCTGGTTATTTTCATGACAATGTTGGGCTATAGACGACTTCTTCAGTTCCATACGTAAGTCATGTGTTCCTTCACATGAAAACTTAAAAGCCCTACGGATCTGTCCTATACATGAAAGTCCACATTCAAAAGCGATCTGATAAATTCCCCAGTTATGTCTTCAACGTAGTCTTTTGATCCATAAAAATTTGCCTTGTTTATAGATTTCAAAATAACTTTGAAATTTAAACATTTGAAAGTTCCTAAATTTCTGGACAGCTTTGTCTACAACAAAAGGACAATCTATATCCTGTGTGTGCCACAATTTCTTTAAAAAAAAAATCAAACTTTTTTTAATTTTTTTGTTTTTGTGTTTACTGACCATGGTGAGCAACTCAATGGGCTATAAGCAGTCGCCTGTCCCTAATTTAGGGTCACTGGTTCCAGGGAAGGAAGAGACCCAGTGCCGTAAGACAAACACAACATCCATGCCTCACCATGATTCAAACCCAACCCACTTGGAAAAACCGAACAGTCATAAGCCAGTGCTTAGACCACTGCGGCGGCAAAAATCTAGCTTTTTCTGCAAGGAATCCTCTGTAACGCATAGATGTACTGCACGATATACTTAGGTTGAAAACACCAATTTGTTTCCATGACTTTTCTTTATGACTTGTCAACAACATGACACCTACTCGATTTCTTTCAATTGCATGGAGACAATTCACCAAAATCCATGATCATCAACTACCTGATGATGTCACATATGAATGTTTATGCTCCTTTTGTCCTGATGAAGCCGAGCTAAAGGCTCAACAAAACTATAGATCTTAAAATAAATTATTTAATTGTGAATAAATGTTGCTTATTTATTCTAAAACTTCACACATGGTTTAATCCTTTAATTCCACTAATATTATATTTACCAACTTGGTGAAGTCACCAACTTGGTTTTACTTCCACAGGGTGATCCAGTTGTACTCTACAGAGAGATCTACTGGTAGGAGGGGAATACTGATCTGAGGGATATAAGCTCAAGTTTTAAAGCTACAGGAGGTTGTACTTAATTTACACTCACCTGTGTTTTGCATAACATCCCTAACTTTCCTAACTAGAGCCATGAATAACCAAACCTGAGTAAAATTTAAAAAGAAAAAAAAATCATTTATGCAATTTCTTTATATAATTCAACTGTTTTGAATGCCCTATTATTTCTTAATGTAAATCACATTCAAAAGTTTTCCCTAATTAGTGCTGGTAAATTATGCTCATAAAATTATATTATGATATACCCCCAAATTTTAATTTATCTTTATATATATTAAGAATCAAGCAAGAAGAAACAAAAAGGGAAGTAAACACTGAAAAACAAGTTACTAGTAAAGCGAAAAGCCAAAATGAGCACAAGCTGCAGTTACAATTAACTGGAATGAAAATTATTAAAAAAAAAAAAAAGGAAGAGAAAAAAAGCTAAACCACTGAAGAAACCTATTGAAAGTGCTGTCATCATGGCATTCAACTTTTTCTGTTTTTTTTTTTTCCGACAGCCAGAAAGACTCCTTTGATTCCACCCCAACCCCCTTTATCTTCCTTTTTTTTTTTTTTTTTTTTTTTTTTTTTTTGCAGTATGGACCCAAACACAGCAAATAGCTCTAATCTCAACTTCGCATGCTCAGTAGATATGTCACTAACTCACTATTATATGCTATGCTACAAATAAATAGTCCAATATAATAATGATAATTTTACTCACAAAATGACTAAATCATACATAGTTGTTTGTGTTATTTACGTGAAACTTTCATGTCTGGCTTTACTTTGCAAAAACCTCTTCTTTGCTTCAGAAATTTTTTTGGTGCAATATCGTTTTCAATAGAAATGATGGATAAAGCCGATAGCTGTTCCTGCATCGTTGTGGATCTCAAATAAGTCTTTATCAGCTTTAATTTATTAAAACTTCTTTTCCCGCTTTCTACAGACAGGAATTGCAATATTCGAAAGCAAATCCTACCATTGGGATAACAATGAACCATATCATACTGGAATATGAAGTTTAGAGCTTCTATTGTAGTAGCTGAGCTGCATTTGCTCATAAGTGCTTGCAAATGCCTCAGCTCTTCAAACAGTTGCTAACCATCGATATCTTTTTCTTCACTGTCAGCATCCTTAAGGAATTTTTCTAACTGAATACACTTTTCTTTTAAAGAATCCCCTGTCAGGCAATTTCTTCAAATTATAAAGGAAACCCGAAGCGTTGAAAAGTTTTTGCAACTGAGTAAATCTTTCCTGAATGGCAAACAATGCGCTATCAATGAGTGGATAGAAAATTATTGATTTATATATGGTTCGCAATCTGTAGGAGCTTTGTTGCAGTTTTCATAGTAAAAAGTGTTTTTTTCCGCTTTACCCTAGGCTGTGGAAATTTGGGATTTATTTCCAAGATGTACATAACAATAAGGCTTGTCACTCAAGCCTTATTGTTATACATTGAGTTGCCACTTTATTATGACCACCCCCTCAGTACTTCGTTGGGCCACCTTTTGCCTTTAATACTGCGTCGATGTAGATTCTTCGTGGCATGGACTCCACGAGATGTTGATAGGTGGTTTTTGGAATCTAAGACCATGCTTGATGAATAGCACTTTCCAGGAGTGTGAAATTGCAGGGTTGTGTATCCAGCTGTTTGATGGCTTGTTCAACTTCATCCCACAAATTCTCAATGGGGTTGAGATCTGGAGATTGTGGGGGCCAGTTAAGCAAAGTAAACTAACCGGCATTTTCCTGAAACCAATCCTGTACAATACGAGCACTATAGCAAGACGCATTATCTCGTTGAAAGTAGCCATCGCCATTGGGATAAACCATCCACATGACAGGATGTACTTGGTCTGCAACGATGTTTAGATATGATGTGCCAGTCAGACGTTGATCAACACGAATTAAAGGGCCCAAATCATGCCAGAAAAACATTCTCCAAACCATAAAGTTGCCTCCACCAGCTTGAAGGGTTGTAGCAATGCATTTGAGGTCCATGCTTTCATGCTGTTTTCGCCAAATTCTCACTCGGCCATAGGCATGGTGCAACTGAAAACGTGATTCATCGGACCAAATAATTTTTTTCTAATTATCGACTGTCCAATCCTTATGCTCCTGTGCGAAGTGGAGACATTTTCTCTTGTTAACTGCAGACAGCAAAGGTGTTCGAACAGGCCTCCTTCTGCCAAATCCCATCCGTGCCGTGTACGGCGAACAGTGCGTGCACAGATCATTTGAGGGATCCTTGATTAAGATGGTCTGTAATTGCTGCACTGTTGCCTGGACACTCCGGTCCGCCCGAGCAGTCACTAGTCGATGACGACCACACGTTGCACGTAGAGACCCAGTTTTTTAGCTGACAGTCCAGTCTTTAAACACTTTAACAACAGTGGCCCTGGAACATTTCATGAATGTGGCGGTTTCAGTGATACTCGCTCCATGGCTCTGAGCTCTTACAATCGTCCCACGTTGAAAGTCCGTCAAATTGCATTTTTTACCCATCTCGCAGGGATCATAGCATACTTCTAGAAAATTTTAGGTAGGAATTTTAGGACTTTTTAGAAAAATTTTAGGAAAATTTTAGGAGTGTATTTCAATAAAAACTAGATGTATATTTGTATACATCTAGTAAAACAACTTTGTATACATTGTAAAGAGTTTGCTTCACACCCTTCAACCATATATACTGATAGACTGTGCATGACATCAAAATTTCTTTCTCCAACATAAAATCACATGACAACAGTCAAAAAGATGGGTTACACCTGCTGTGCTTATGGTTGCTCTGAGCGATATAGTAAAGAAAGTTCTATGATTTTTCATGGGTAAGAAACGAATTAAATACCTAAGTCAATAAAGTTTAATTACTTAACCAGAAACTTGCAGCTATTGATATAAAAATATAGTAACTTAAGAAAAAAATAATGGAATGCATGTTCCAAATTCTTCGCAAATGTTCATCACATTATAAATCACAAAATGTAAACAAACCGATCATGCATGTATATAGCTAATAAGTAAACTTACCTGAAGAGTTTTCATTATATATGAGGCGCATTCACATAATACACCGAAAACACTGAAGTTCTGCAGCGTAAACTAGTAACCATAACAGCATTTTTACACGAAATTTGGAGTCTGATGATGACGTGCCCAATGTTTGAGCCATGGCGGCTTTGATGCAGCTAGTGCCAATGCGCAGTCCATTAGTATATATGGTCGAAGTTCACACCCAAATTTTTTGCATAACGTCTAATGTCTAAAGTTTAAGTATGATTTACTTCTAATGTTCAGTTCTTATCTTTTCACGTGTTATTATCATATTCAAGTATATTTACCACATTCAAGTTTCACTTTGAACATTAATATGCTGTTGAACCAGAAGCAATTCACGATTTTCACAGTAAAGTTTTCAGGTTTCACATTAAATTATAATATCCTAAAAAGGTAATTGAAAACCAAGAACTATGTACAATTGTTCACTGAATTACTTTTTTCATATTATTGTTTTAACCTTTTCATGATTAGCCTATCTTTTTCTGCTTCCACCACAACTAATTTACTTTCAGTTTTCTTTATTTCAGCTGAATCTTGTATGATCAAGTTAGAGGCAACTGCTATTTCAACAGTATTTTGTTTTTCTACAGCTTTTCTCATTCTTTCTGTTCCCTCTTGAATTACTGCTAGGGAGGCTTCTTTATCTTTTTTAAGCCTATTTATTTCTGCATCATTTTCTTTTATTTTGTCATCAAACTCAGCTTTTCTTTTTTTCTCTAGCTGCTTTTCCTTATTTTCCCTCTCTTTCTGCTTCCTTTCTTTTACCTTTTTTTATTCTTCTTCCTTCAGCTTATCAACATACTCTTTATAAAATTTATGTGAATCACGAACACTATTTAACAAATTTCTTGTTATGGGAACTTTACTTACACATCCATAGTGTTTAATGGCCCCTTTAACTATTCTTAATGATGTTATAGTTGAGTCTTTTAAGTTAGCCTTGTCCTTCCTTAACAGAGCAGTGTTAACCGAAAATCCCCTTTCTGCATCAGCATTACCATGAGGTAAAACTAATATTGACTTGATGAGTTTAGCAAGATTTGAGTATTTTTCTTTTCCGCTAGAGTCTTTAATACTAAATATATTACGCCAGTAATGATCAATCCACACTGGAAAATGTCCTTCCTCTGAAAATTTCACTAGTTCATCTAGAGTTGGCTTATCGCACTTTAAAAGTTTCCACTCTTCTCTTACTCTATCAATTTGTTCCTCAGAAAGATGCAAAACACTTGAAATTCTGGTTATTTCCGAAAGTCCTTCAGTGACTGAAAGTTGAGTTGACTCTTTCTTTGGTTCTTTTACCTTTAAAACTTCTATGTCTCTTAGCTTTTGATTGCAGAATGGCAAATTTGACTTTAAATATTTTGTGGTTGCAATTAGTGATGATCTTACATCTAAGAGAAATAATTTCTGCCTGGTCTCCTGAACATTCCTGAGGAGATTTTTTGTCTTCATACCAACTTCTAACTCCCCTAGTTTTTTCCATGAATTTTTGTTTTCAAAATCTACATTCTTTAGATCTTCTCCAAATTTCCCTGCAATAACATCATCTTGGATAAACTGAGCCATAACATTCCTCATTAAAGTATTTAAATCAGAATATAACTGGTGTATTTTTGGTTCTTCACTCTAACATAATGAAAATTTTTCAAAATTTTCGTGTGAAAATGAAATTAATGCTAAATAGCAAGGTGTTAGCTCATTTTTCAGGAAACAGTGAATTCTTTTATACCTTGCCGAATTGCGTAGTTGTTTTTCAAATATTTTTTGAGATGTCAAGAAGTTTAAAAAATATTCTGTAATATTTAGCCATTGATCCAAGAGCCTCTGGGCTACAGAACCAACGGTTAAGCATCTGTTGCTGACATGACGCAAAAAAATTTGGCTGTGACCAATGTTATATCCTGGACAGATTTATAATCCTTTCGTCTTGCAGCACTACTCTTTAAAAAGTAATGCATATCAGTAGCAAATTCGTCAAAATCTATATTTAAGCTTGTCAAAAAATTTTTAAATGCATTACTAACAACATGCAGGTTGCAAAAACCTAGTTCCAAAGATTTCTGGCCTGTTTCTTGTTTTACAACTTCATTGAATTTGCGTAAAAAGCACTTATTTACAATTGGGCTGTCCATGGATACACAAATAATTCTGTTCAACGAAATATTGAAGGATGATAACACATCAAGAATTTCTTTTAGCAAAATATCTGCTGTTGCATGACCCAGAAAAACGCTTGTTAGGTATCGGCAAGAAACTGAATTTATTTCTGAAGACCAGTACCTGAGATACACATCCAACTGCCATTTCACTTGTGTGTTTGTAGTTTCAACAAATGCTATAGTAACCTTTCCTGGGCTACTAGATGCAATGTCTTTTTTTTCAAATCCTCTTCAAAATATTTTTACAATCCATGTGATATCACATAAGCAACTTTTTTTCTTTAAGTTGCATTTTGGCTGCAATAGCAGAATCAGGAAACATTTCTTTGAAAAGTTCAACTGTTTCAGTGCATGAAACAAAAGACATATTGTCCTTAGCAACTTTCATGGCCCATAATGCTTCGGCTTTAGCCAACTGTAAATCATGACTCAGTACTTCACTAATATTTATTTTGGGCTGAAGATCCCGTCCTCCAAAGGCTTTCAGGATGGACTTATTTTGAAATTTACTTTGAAATTTCTGCAAATGTTTTTTTCTTTTATGATGCACTTTTACTTGTGAAAAGCCACTATTAGAAATGTTGAAAATTTCTGAACACAATATACACTTAGCAGAAAATATTGTTTCAGTTGCAGAACACCATTCTTTCAACTTCACTCCGTCCAATTCTTTGGCGAGCCACGCATCTTGAAATTTCGTTTTGGATTTAGGCATCTTAAACGCTTGTATTACTAACAAGAAAATGAAAGGGAAGTACAAAAACACGTTCCAATATTGCAAAACCAGACAACTTCCCGAAATTTGGCTGCGAGGATGTCAGAAGATGGAAAAAAAAAAAAGCAGGTCACCACTAGAGAACTGAACCTGCACACAGCACAGAGAACACCATAAAAGACTCAAAACCAGAAACTATCATACGCATCTCACGCAAGTTCAGTCAAAGCGAGTCGGAGCCGAGATATATTGCGCATCAAAGGTCGCTGTCGCCGACGCACGATCGAAGGTCAATGATCACGTGCTCTACTGCCTGCCACGATAACACTCAGCTACCATCCCATCGTCATTACCGGAGGTTACGGAAGGAGACCACATGTTTCCTCTTTGCTTCCACCCACCTGCGGTTTACAATAACAAAACATCAGCAGAAAGAGGAGGTTCCACAAGGCATGTACAAAAATAAAGTACGATCTTCTGCATGCCACGGAGTTCGTCTGCAAAGTGCAAACCAGGGGTGAAAATTACCCCTCCCCTTTTTCCTTAGATCTCTCGTTACTCTCGAAAACTGTCCGAAGGCAAAAAAGTGGAGCGCCCGCCCCGAAGCAAGTGCATCTTGATGGCGTCATTTTTCCCTCTCTTCAGCAGCACAGCATATAGGCTGTGTTTCTACAATAACAGGTCTTTTTACCTTACCGTAATGGTAAATTTATTGGCGTTAATAACGGTTGTGTTTTTAATAAATAAGCTTACGAAAATTTTAGGATGAATAGCAAATTTTAGTTATAATTTTAGGAATTTAAGGAGGGTCACAAAATATTAGGAATTTTAGGAGGAATGTGATCCCTGATCTCGTCACCCAAAAATCACTTCTACTACTGTCGCAAGCACTAAGCTTTCCCTTTTTATACTAGCCTCACCCTCTGGCGGCAACAGCGTGCAGCCATAGCTCATTTGCTTAAAACTGTCAGGTAGTCATAATAAAGTGGCCACTCAGTGTATATAAAAATGTCAACAAACATCGGGAACGAACAAAAAAAAAAAAAAAGGTTCATTTTTTCCCCCTGAAAACCTGTTGTTGGTGGTATATATATAGGAACTCTGCATGTGCCAGAGAAACAACAAAGGAGTATTCAGCTTTCATTTTTGTGGCAAATACAGACTAGCTCATAAAAAGAAAAAAAAAAAGTTAGTGAATAATTTTACTATGTAAGAAAATTTATAAATCTATGGGCATCCCTTCCATTTGGTGGCTGCCTACCTGGCCGGTAAATATGTATATTAGCGTCCTAAATTATTTCGTCGGAAAAATGTCAGTACCTAGAAAAAGTGTGACATAAAGATTTTAGAGTACGGAAATTAATGGCAAATGGTGCAGAAATTTCCTATTTTAAATGTGTTTTAAAGATTTTCTATCGTAATATTGAATTGTGAGTGTGATGCTGTGAAGAGACGCTGCGGTAGGCCTAATGCATCGCCAGAGGTGCATACAAATAAAATGTGACTGCATACACAACCACTGAAACAGAAAACTTGCTGCAAACCCGCAAATCACGATAACAATGGAACGAGATAATTTAAAGAAAAATTAATATAACAGTAAATAATTATTAGAACATTACAGATTCCAGAGAGAGCAAAAGGACATTACGACTGAATCCGCAAAAATGCGTGTAAAATGGACCTTAAGGCCAAAACTTAAAAATTTTTGGACTATGAACTTCATAAAAACAAGAGACTAATTTTTATATCAAGCAAAGCAGTTCTGTTAATGAACCTTCAAAAATTATATATAGCATCTTTAACAACTTAATTCAAATATAGTACTTATAAAATATATAAGGAAAATATTTTATTTTAATAACTGGCAACTGCAAGAGTAACCTGGCAATAAAATAAAAAAATCTTTCTGTATAAATGAAACTTTTGTTACAGTTCCTATATATTGAGAACAGGTCTTGATAAAATCAAGAGGCCAGAAACTTCTGCAAAAACAAAATAACTCTATCGGAAGATGTGAAACATAGTTGAACATTCTCATGTTAAGATAGAATTAAATATATTAATCTTAGTAAAACCTTAAGTGTTTTAATTGCTGTAATAACATTTTTATTTTTTTAATCTACAAGCAAAAACTATCTGCAAAATCTGCTAATAATTTGCAAACTATCCACGTATGGCGTACGCGTGTACGTCTATATTGTGTGACTCTGCGCATCGCTATGGCGACGATGTGAAGCTTTGCTTCATTGAAAGGAAGATTCGCTGCAGCGTTTAATTCACACGCGGACAACTACAAGTCCAAGCGCGTATTTTGTTACCACGAGAGCGAGCCGTGTTATACTCATACGCTACACAATATAGTTCGTTCATGTTTTGTCATTGTTTTTAAAGCGATGTTGAAAAATTTTTCGTTCTTTCGCATACGATTCCTTGATTCAAAACAGAAAGTACTAACATGCTTTTCTATGTTGTACAGGAAACTGGGGAACTATAACTTTCGGTCCTGGTTTGAACATCTTCCATTCATAGCTGATTTGCTGTGTCACTGCACTTTTGGTTCTCCTGTGTTAATAGCTTGTTCGCAGGTCAGTTTCTATCTTACTCATACATATCTTTTGCAAATCGAAGAGTTCTATTCCGGTTTTTCCTGCCAACAACGTACAGGATACAACAAAATAAAGGGTGGATGCTGTGGACCTATTTTCTGTAGCGTATCACTACATTTATTGCTCTCCTGCCAACAACATAACCTCTTTCTCTTGTACTCTTCCGCTCATCATTTTGGCACAGCAACAAACCTTCCTTTTAAAGGACCAAAGCTTCACATTCTTTGCCGGAGCAATACATTAGGCCTACCGCAGCTTCTCTTCACAGCGTCAGACTCACAGGTCAATACTACGAAAAAAATATATCTTTAAAACACATTTAAAATATACAATTTTTGCACCATTTGAAATTAATTTCCATACACTAAAATCTGTACATCGCACTTTTCCCAGGTACTAAAATTTTTTCAACGAAATAATTTAGGACGCTAATCTACACATTTACCACCTGGCCTACCCCTTGGACCGGCCCTGGCTGGAAAACCACAAGATCGAATCTTTACAGCTACCTCAGGTCTGACCTTAATACTACTAAGAAAATTTGGGAATCTATACAGCAACGTTTAGATAACCGCATTCCATACCCCAGTATACTGGCAGACCTCTGTAATGTGTTGACTAATATGGGACTAACTGCACCAAACACTAATCAATAATGTCACTGCAAGTATGCTTCGTAGGTGTTGAGACGTTCTTCGACACATAGGTAGTGTTACTGGATACTGAAATCCAGAGGTTTGGACATTCTCTGAATATACACTTTTGTCTATATTGTGGTACTACTTGTTGTGAGCAGAAATTGCTCATTGAATTGTTTTTGTAAACACACTCTGGTGTTTATGTTACGTGGCTTCACTTCATGCAATATCCCTAACTTTTTGTGACCATTATATATATATACATTGCTGAAAAAAAAATGTGTACAATCAAACTGTGATAGTTTGTACGGCTTTTCTACACAGCGTAGCTATGTGATCCAGCCTTTAATCTGTTGCCCTTAACAATCTGATAATAGAAGAGATCCATAATTCAGAGAAAGGCAAATTAGGAAGCACTGGCCTAATCAGAAAAGTATTAATCCGACAGTGAATAGAAATATTGGTTTGTGTCTCTCTAATTTAATTGCTTAGAAAAGATTATTCATTCAGAGAAATCTGAAGATACAGACTCAAATAGCAAATACAAAAATTGGTCTATTACTCTTGCCATTTGGGAACAAACAGCTACAAAATTCAAAGTGAACATTAAATTCAAAACCAGTAGCACCAAAAGTAAACAGCTATCAAGATGGTTTTGAAGCATTACAGAAACAAAGGAGCAATGATATGTGTTCAAGAATAATATTGTTGAGAGAAAACTAATTCAAATTAGAAAAAAAATCCTCATAAAACTATACTTCCAACCAAAGTAGTAGAATGTAAAAGTATGTGTGCATGCCGATAGTTTTCAAATTTTTAGCAGATTTTGCCAATATGGGCACATTTGGACGTTTGTGGCCTCTAGATTTTATCAAGGCCTGTTTCTCAGTACATAGGAACTGTATCAAAAGTTTCCTTTACACAGAGGGAATTTAAATTTTATTGCCAGGTTCCTCTTGCAGCAACTAGTTATTAAATTAAAACCTGTTCCTTAAGTAATTTGTAAGTCGACAGTAATTTTTTTTTTTTTTTTTTATTGGAGGTTTAACGACCACCGTGAGCAACTCAATGGGCTATAAGCAGTCGCCCGTCCCTAATTTAGGGTCACTGGTTCCAGGAAGGGAGGGAGCCAGTGCTGTAAGACAAACACAACATCCATGCCTCACCGGGATTCGAACCCGGACCCCGTTCGGACGAATGATCAGAGGCCATCGCTTAGACCACTGCGCCACCGGGGGCGGCACAGTAATTTTTGAACTAAGCTGTTGAAAATACTATTTATAATTTTTAAAGGTTCATTAATGGAACTGTTTTCTGGGTATAAAATGCTTCTTTTAATTCTCTTGTTTTTATGAGGTTCATAATCCAAAATTTTGCCATAAAGGTCAATTTCACACACATATTTAATTGTATTTTGCCGTCATCAGAATTTGTAATGTCCTAATAATTATTTTTTATTGTTTCTTTAAATTATCTTATATTGTCATCGTGATATGCGGGTTTGCAGCAAGTTTTGTTTCAATGGTTGTGTTCACTGATACATTTTATTTTTATACAACTCTGCTTCCAACTTCTCCCACCCCTGCATTCCTGAAATTTGAACGAAAATTTAGTAAACTGTAACTGGAAAAGCAAAGCAACTGGCCACCTTGCCTGTGACAGGTTCAATAGCATTCCTCTGCTTCATTATTTGATAGGCACAACTCTGATATGTGGAAGGGGGAGATGGGCACATTTGGATGTAAGTGTGTACTCCCACAGTCTAACAAAATGTTGCATTAGATATTTGTATATATTCCATTTGGATACAGATACATTATGATTCCAGTAAGCTTAATTCACATCTGGTATAAAACGTGCATTTTCAAAAAAAAAAAAAAAAAAAAAAAAAAGTTAAATTTTTGTGTGCCTTATGTAGACTTTGAATTGTGACTGACAATTTACTTCTTGGCCACAGGACTCTGAACAGGGTGGGATTTGAATTTTTTTTTCAACCTTGAAGCTTTCTGGATTTAATAAGTATCTCTTCAACAGCTTATTCCGTTTGTTACTCTACACACAATATATTTCTTGCAAAAAAACTGGCTAAATGAGCCCAAAGAAATGCTGATCTAATATATGATAACAGTAATATAGAGTATCCTTTATAACTAACATACCAATAAGCTGCGTTTGTAACAATGTTTGCTACACAGAGGCACATGGAAGCACATTTGAGTACTTAAGTATAAATTCAATACTCTCTAAACATTTGAAGAATTAGAATTTCTTTTACAACTAGCTGCATTTGTTATTTAAAAATCTAACCAAATATTCAGTAGCTCATAAAAATGAAAAGGTCTAAAATTTCGCTTCCTTGAAATATATTTTTGTTACTCTTTCACGGAAATACAAAATTAAAAACAAAGCAGCTGTGTTTAGATCCGAAAATCTAACAAATTCTTTACTACTCCTAGTTTAAAATGCAGTTGATGATATATATACCTGTTAAGAAAATACATGAATGTGTTCACGTGTTAAGCCTACCTCCACGTGTTACGAAACGAATACACGAATGTCTTCGCGTGTTACGGGAATCTCCACGAGTTACGAAGCGAATACATGAATTGTGTTCGAAATCGAAGCCTATGAATTGAAACAGGAAAAGAACTTACTTTTTAAGAACGATAAAATCCATCGATTAGGCATGCAGCTCTGGACGATCGAGCTTAGCCTTGCCATAACTCACCGTCCGTAGTACAAGTGACGTAACAGCAGGTTAGAGAACGACGCAGCCGCAGACCAGAAGCTGCTTTAAAACCAATGGAATAAAATCTTCTAGTCGTATAAGAAAAAAAAAAAAGGAGGAATTCAATAATCTTTATCAATTATACACAAGCTTACTGTTTTATCAACAGTATAATTTTGTTCTTTTGCCTGAATGTAATGTCACGCCAAAGATTAGCTGTGACCTTGCTAACATGACGAAAATGCAACGTTTAGCAAACGTAATGAATGTGACAAAATCGCAACGGTAACGGATGTAACATTTAACAAAGGTTTATCAAACGTAGTCTTTGTACGAAAGACCAAATATCAACTTTTGCAACCGAAATGCGACGTCTTTTAAACGTCATGTGCTACTTGGGGTATAATTGCGTAAACCAATGCTATCTGTCGTTTGGTGGACAAGGGTTCGAAATGCTAAAATACCTGCCAGGTTTTATGATTTACCCGTAAAATTTACGGAAATGCAACTTGCTTTACCTGCAGAGTGTTAATTTTACAGATTTGACTGTTTCAGATTCTTTTTCTGATGATTTTGCACATAGCATTAAGACTTTTTATTTAACATAATCCATTTAAATTGAAGCACCGATGTAAGTTACAAATAAACTTCTCAGTTACTTGGGAACATTTGTCTGCAGTTTTTCCACGTTTTTTTGGGTTGTTTCAAACGTTAAAGAACTTACACTGCGCGTAAACGGTATGTAAACAGCTGCAGCTGGGTTTGTTTATCTCTCGATGTGTTGACAGGCGGGCGGGCATCCTCCATTGGAACACGTCTTTATTACTCCTAGTTCGAAATGCTATCTCAGAACGTAGTTATCGTAGAAAAATAACTCAAGCAGATTTTAAATCTATGAAAGTTTTGAGCCCAGATCCATACCCATCATGACGAAAAACACCAAAAGCTGCCAGTTTAGTGAAATTAAAAATCCATTTGGGGCATGGTTTTGTAACTTTTCTGGCAATAACTAACGAAAGAATACTGTATTACAGGAAGTTAAAAAAAAAAAAAAAATCCAGTGCTCATTCGACCCAGCGCTTCTCCAGCAATGATTTATTTTGCTGGTCCTTTAGTCAGTAAGTTTTCTACGTTTTCCAACCGTAGATTGAGGAAGTGTATATGTTCCAGATGTGTTTGTCCGTACGATAATTTGCATGATGTTTTGACTGGATTCAACGAAATTAGCATGTTGGGGTCCATACTAATTCGTCGTATGACATTCGTAACTAAAATCTAAACTTTTATTTCTGATAACTTTTATTTGATCACGGCTTTCCTAGTTGACCAGCTCGATCGGATATAACTCGGTAGTCAGCATTTTTTCCTCTGCAAATTGCATCTCTTTAATCTGTTGCTGTTTTACTATAGCAGTTTTAGTTGCATTTTTTTTTTTCAAGTGTCAATAAATTTAGTATTAGTGTTTTACTATAAGCAGCAATATAAGGAGGGGGGAGGGGTAGTATCAACTTTCAAACATTCCGTGATGCGAATTCTGCGAAATTCCCGTGTATTCCAAAGTCTTCAAAAAATTAAAAATACGCATTTTGCACTATGTGTTGTCGTAATTTCAGCGTTTCGCGTGGTGGAATGATATTACCAATCATATTTCTAGTGCCAAGCATAAATCTAATGTTGACTGCATGGGGATAAAATATGAAATTAACTTCCTTTGTTAAAAGTTATTATGAACTGGATGTGATTCACGCAAAATGTTCACTTTGTTTTTAGTTGAGCATAATTTACCAATTAGTGTCCCTCAGTCACTTATTTATTTCATTTGACTGTCTCATTGTCCGTCACTCCGTAAGATAAACCTAATATACAAATGGTTCGTTTTTTAAAACATTTTCGTTTGTTTCATGACGGCATGGGATACAATCTTATTGGATTTGGGGGTCAAAGGGTGGAACTTCCATAAAAAAAAGTTTTTATCTTTTTATAGATCAAAATGATACTCAGATAGCATAGTAATGAGAAATTATGTGTAGATTCTATTTTAACGTGCCGATAAATTCAAACATCTGTAGTCATATTATATCATTAACATATCGTTTTTTAATTGATATGGTCGATATATTTAACCATTACGCGCAACAAGTAATTTCATCGAACATATCGTTTAATTTTTTTTATGGAATTCAGTTTCTGAAAGTTCGCAGGTATGCACTAAGGAGTGGCGAGTGGGTTTTTTTTTTTTTTTTTTGGCAAGTGCATTTGATCTCAAAATTTCTGCCCCTGGCGTAAGTCATAATTTCAGCTTCTGATGTATTTGGACCAATACTACTAATGTCGATAAATTGTGTTTTCTCCGATATCTCTGCTTCCAAACCTCCGATTTGAAAAATTCTTCCCATATCTCATTCAGCTTCTTTAGAAAGAGAAGCAAAAACTAACACTTACGCCCCTTCATCCACGCGCATTGGACATAAGTGTTAATTTCTGCTTCTGATGTGTTTGCACAGCAAAATATGAGCTGCTGAAAACTTGATTGAAACTTTTTTTTTTTTTTGTGGACCAATACCGCTCACATCAGAAAACATGTTGAGAATACTTTTTTCTTAAAACAATGCATGGCTTTTCCGTCAAAGGGCATAGATGCATATCTTATGTTAGTCGATATTTCTGCTTCTAAGAGCCTGATTTAAAAAAATTCTGTCTTTGTTGGAGAGTTTCTGCTGCGAAATGTTTCTCATATAATTTCTAATTTTTCTTAATGCACAAGTTTTTCACCAGAGGGTGGAAGTTCACGTTTCTGTTCACAGCAAAATCTGTGGGAGTAAAACCCGATTGAAAAACTTCTTCCTTCTGTTTTCCATACCAGTTCCATTGACTTTGAATAGCTTTGATAAATTTAATTCGGGTCAGAATGGATTCAAAAGACGTGCTCATTACACCTGAATATTCAGTGTCATCTTTCTTGTTTAATTTTTCAGCACGTGATTTAAAAGCGCATATACAAATGCTATAAAAAGACACAAATTTCAATCTTCTAGCCCAATGATGTAACAAGATGCAACTACTCAAAAGATTGTCTGAAGGTCATGATTTTTTTAATTTTTAGGGTCATGTAATTGCAAGTCTGTGGGTGGACAGAACTAAAATTTGGTATTTATACATAAGTGTGCATGTCCAAGAATCACACCAAATTTAAAAGAAATCAAAAGGGGTCAGGTTGTAAGCATTGTTGATTTGACACGGAATGACCCTATAACAGGAGGTTCTCTGCTTACATGGTTTCAAATTACAGAACTTTTAAAGATATGTGAGTTCCTTTCATGCTTGATTATTAATTCAACAGTCACTCAACAATTGGTGATTCAGTATAAATAGTGTGGCATATCACAAACTGCTGAAATATGTTGTGTGTGAAGAACATTCACACAGGCACTAAGGGATGCTTAAAGGAAGAATGAAATATCATGAATAAAGTAGTTCTGGAAAGAATATGACAGTAAGCTGTTGAGAATATTGAAGCTGCCTAGACTGAAATTACACCATCTACTGTGTTTTGATTGAAAACAGTTTTATCTCCCAGCTTATTTGGGACTCTGAGTTTTAAAGAGGAAGATAAAAATTAATCTTGCTGAAATGAACCAGGAAAGGATTACATCTTGAAGAAAATTATTTCGATGCAACATTACAGTAACACACAAAAGAAATGTGAAATGAAAATTTAGTGGAGCTTGAAGACAGCAAACAAGGAAATGTTTCAGAACAAGAAGCTGAGCCACCATAAAAGATTTAATATCCAGCAGATGACAGAATGTTATAGGGTTTCTTATCCAAACATAAATTAATGATATGACAGACAGAAGAATGAGTCTTTTAGACCTATATCCATTATATTAAGTAGTGAAAATTTACAATCACTTTTACCCCGTTACACTCTGGATGACGGAAGCAAAAGTTTCTCATATTTAGAAGTAAATACTATTGTAAAATAAAATAAAAAACTGTACTCACAAGTTTTGATGGTCCTTTTCCTTTATCATTTTCATCTCGAAGTACATGTAACCTCCTTTTCAGTCACGAAAAACACTGTGTTGACATATTACACAACTGCTGGGACATATGTAAATTTCTTTACAGGTATTCATGTTCTCGACTGCGGACACCCCGAGGACTTCTATGTCACCAGATAAGTATGTAAGGCTTAAAAAGGAAAATCTTGGTTAAAAATCCCAAATGAAGCTTGAAAGAGTCTAAAAACTATGAGATGACAAACTTTAAAAACTCCTAGTTAAAACATCAAGAAACCTCCGGCCATTCTACGGACTCTCGTGTTGTGTCAAAGGACACATCCACTGAAACGGAACTTACAAGTGTTTCGGGCTCATACGCCCATCTTCAGAGTGCAGACCAACTGCAATGGCTTGTCACATAAAGTTCTTTGGAGTTTTCCTCATTCGGCTCCTCCTTCCCTCTCTGTATTGATTCGTTGTCATTATTACGTACTGTGTGCATTAAATTTTTGGTGGAGCCATCTGGTGTCTCTATCAGATATCACACTTTGTTCCTTGATTTCTTTTTTTTCGACGTTAATGAATTTTTTTCATTGCAATGGTATTTTGTTGGGTTGATTTATATTGCAGTTTGTATTTCCAGTTTTTTTTTCAATAATTATAGACCGCAATTCTGATCTCTTTTTCTGTTTGATGTGATTTTAAATGTTTGATATTTTTGAAATCAGGTTCTTTGTTATTTTGTATACAATATTGAGCTAAAGCCAGTTTTTTTTTCTTTTTTTTTTTTTATTCCAATTCATTATATGCTGGTTCACCCTGGTTTTTAACTGATTTTTCGTACTTCATATATAGGTTATTTTTTTATCATTGTTATTAGTCTTTTTTACTGGTATGCTGTACACTCCCACTTTTTCCATTAAATGTCCTTGATCTTTGTTTTTTATTAACATATCTTTTTATGTCTTTACTGATATTCCAGAGTTTTGTATGTTTTAATATCAAGTATTTTTGAAAGTTCAAATGTTTAACATATTGAATTACGATAAACTAAGTATGTAAACAATAATTTATAATAGTTTATTTTAACTTGTAAATACATAGTTTTAGCAATGAATAAATACATGGTTTTAGGCCTCCATTGTGGTTTGGAGTGCGTTCTGCAAAGATAGAAACATGCAACGCATGTTAATGATTTTAAGGTAAGAATTAGTACCTAAAATTCGAGTAACAGCCATAAAAGTACGTTTCACATGAGGTTTTTGAATTTAATGACCTTCACGTTATGTATATATAAACATTAAATGCTATTGTACCTGAACAGTTCAGCAACTTCAACTGTGTGTGTCACCATCACTAGGTTTACAGATCATAAGAATTGCCTTTCACAAGTTTTCACAATCACTGAATAATCAGTGATTATGTTTCAGTTCATTAGTTGCTTTGCACTAGGTCCACCTATGTATGAATTTGTCTAATTACCCCATAATTGCTCGAAAGCAGTTTCTACAGCCATTAGTACTGCAGGCAGGAACCTATTGCAATAATGAAAATATAATAATACACTGCAGAATGAAGATAAACAGCCCAACTCCCTCTGTTTTTGGTGCTCGGCCTTCCTTTGTTTAACTACCAATAGATGGCATGTGTGCATATACTATGACATAGTCAAGCTTAATGGGTGGGGTGGGGGGAACTACTACACTTTACCCATCTTACACACGCAGAAGCAAAATGAATATTGCACATTATGACACTCTTTATACACACTGGTTATCCTTCTCCCATGGTCATATGCAATAACACTTTATCTCATTATTGCACTCTCTCCCCTGTCAATGAGGGCAAATAATAGTCCTGACACAGTAGCATTACATTTAAATAATCTCTGATGGCTATGCTGATATAATACAAATGGGATCTATAACCATGCTCTGCTAACATTATTGCTTTTGCTATTTTGTTTTATCACCACTCTAAAATTCTTCTGGAAGCTATTGAACCTCTGACAGGTTAGAATGTCTAAAGACACATGCAAGATTATTTTTTCTAAAATGGGTTGAAAGTGCGCAATTCATTCTAACCATGTGTTACGACCCACCCCACCATTAATTTAGTAACGAATGGGCATGGTGGATGTATAAAATTAATTAAGTATTAATTATGTTCGAGGCTTTATTGGAGTTTAAAAGTGAAAACAGCAGAGAAAGTTTTATCTGGGGATAGGACAGCAAAGAGGCGAAGAATTCTCCCTCGGGCTGGGTGGTCTGAGTTAGTGCTCTGTTAGGTCATAAATCGTAGGTCGCCGCCGACGCGCCAGTCTAAACAGGGAAAGAGGTACGTTTCAAAGCAGGCCACTTGTAGAAATGAATGAAGATGGGGAACAAAAGGTTGAGTGAATAATCGTAAATTCATCAACTGTTTAGAGCATTTTCGAGTACAAGTGCTCCCTTTTTGTGTGGACTGAGCAGAAAAATAAGGTTTCGTATTTTGGCGCGAAAATAATGAAGAAATTTCAGCAGTTGTCTGTATGTTCTCCAATGTGAAAGGCTGGATTGGATGCCTTGGATCTGCTATATGAATTGGGATAAATGAAGCAGCGAATCTCACCGCATTTGGTAAGAAACAGAGAAGCAAAAACGCAGGGCAGCTGGAGAGGCCAGTTTGTCAAAGACAGTGGAATGCCTAAATCTGCGTAATAAAGCAGCAATTTCTAGGCTGGGTGCCAAATGGAAATTAGCGATTGGTCGGCCCAGTGAAAAGCGATGCTCCAGAGTAGTTAAGAAGACGGCAATTGGAAGTCAGTCTCTCCAAGGAGAAGCGCTGCAAAGATTTGGAACTCTGCCTGGGAACGCAAAGATCGGCATGGTAAATTGTCAGCACTGTCATCCCCAAACAGATGCCGCAAAGGAGGTATGGCGCAGCTCCATCAACAAAAGCCTGGATGTGTGTTTGTGTGAGTACGGTAGTGCCATAGGACGCAGCTCGCGCAATGAAATTTTCCATGTAAAAAGGGAGGTGTGTATCACTTTACTGGTGGCATTAAAGTTTGGATTATTCACCCCATCTGTCACTTAACTCATTGGGCTCCCATATCATTTCCCCAATCTCATTCTTCACACAACTTACAACTTTGTTTCCCCTATTTTTCCTGAGTCTCGTGTACTTCCAGAAGCACTTCCTATCTTTCCAAAAAGCCAGTTCATGCCTTTCCACTTTCTCCTTCCTATCTTTTGCCTTACTGTGGCAAACCAGCTTAGCAGCTTCACGCTTCTTACAGCGATATTCATCCACAGAGACTACCTTGCAACATCCCCAAATAGGCTTCCTTCTTTCTCTTTACTGCCTTTCCAACCTCACTATTCCACCAAGCATCACCTCTATTGTTACCCACTATTGTGGTGCCACAGACCTCTTTAGCAGCAGTGACATCACAGTTCTTAAAACATTCCCACTTCTTTTCTACATCCCTCTCACCAGACTTCAGATCCTTCAGTTGTTCTCTGAGTAAGTCAGAATACCGCTGATGATCTTCAAGGAGCCTATCAACCTTTATTCTTTCTATCCTGGGTCTCTTCCTATTCCTTTTCCTCCAACCAACATTAAGTTTCACTCGTGACGCTACCAAGTAATGATCAGAACCAACATCCACACCTCTCATCACACGGGTGTCAACAACTAAGTGTTTCAAACGCTGATCGTAGACAACAAAATCTATCACACTCTTTTGACCAAGAGTACGATTTTCCCAAGTATATGTGTGGATATACTTGTGGTTGAAAAATGTATTAGATACACACAAATCATTCTCAATGCAGAGTTCAATTAATCTTTCACCATTATCATTCACACAAGGATCATTAAACTTACATAGAACATTGTCAGAAATTGCATTCTGCACACCTACTCTAGCATTGAAATCCCCTGCTATTATAACTTTTTTTAGCACCAAACTGGCTTAAAACAGCTTTTAGCTCATTCCAGAAATCTTCCTTCTTATCATAAGGTTCCGAGTCACAAGGAGCATACACTACAACAATTACAATTCTCTGAAGTTTCACTTTCAAACGAATCCAGAGCATTCTCTCACTTACGCAACTACAGTGAATCAAGTTGTTCTTTATCTTTTCACTTAAAATCACACCTACACCAGCCTGTGCTCTCATATTATCTAATACTCCAGACCACACACTCACCGTGCCATTCACTTCTACCCCAATTTCCTTCGTTTTGGTTTCACTTACCCACAGCACATCCAGTCTATACTTATTCATCTCCTCAATCATCTCACTCATCTTGCCATTTATACCTCTGGTATTCCATACACCAATCTTACATTCACTCAGCCGAGATCTCTTTTTCATACGCCATTTAGAAAGTCCAGGTCGATTCCGTGGTGGACCGTCCATCTCAAGTGTGGTAGGTCCACCATATCCCACACTTGAGTCATTCTTAATATTTCTTTTTGTCTTCTTAATCAGGTAAGTACATCAGTGTGGGGGATTAGCCCACAGCTGAGGGTTCCAGTTGGTCATTCAACCTAAGGATTCTGGAACAAAACCCAGTGAGTTGGGGTCTTTTCGCCAATGTCACACAGAACTAGCTTGCACCTCTCCAAAATTCACAGAGGCCCTAGTTGCTGTTGTGTGTGCCATTGTTACCACGGAGGAGCGCCCCGAGGAGGCAAACCTATCGTTCACTACGACCGCCCGCTGTTACATCTGCTACGCAATTAAGTGAGGAACTGAACTGAGAAATAGTAAGACTGAACTGTTGAATTTAAGTTCATTAAAACCATCTAGCGGGAACACAGTTGGGTCAAAGATGAACCAATGCTTTTGATCAGCATACAACTAATTTTTAGTTGTATGCGTGCCATTGTTATGTTCTTATAGCCATTTAAATGCTTGTTTAGGCAGTCACCAAGTTTGTAGAACACATTATTTGTGTGGCCGCATGTGATTGGTTCAAATTGTTTAAGTGTATGCCCATATAATACAGTCTTCACGCCTAGAACAACGTCTAAGGACCGCAGAAAAGAAATATAATAAATTGCTCGGCTATGGTTGTTAAATTGGTTCACCGCGGTGAAATAGCAGCCGAGACCGTTACATTGTTGGTCAGCAACAGGATCGAGACCACGAACATTACATTTGGTGGCAGCGGCCAAGGTCATCACATTTTGGTGGCAGCTTATGGGATGGCGTATGGCAAGAAGATAATGGCAAGTTTAGCCAAGTATTTAATGCCGAAGAAGACTGGGGGCACTTAAACGTTAAAGTAAAGGAAGAACAAGAGGAAAACGCTCTTGACAGTGCAGTTTGTGATTAGATCCTGCTGTATAACAATGGCACAAATGAAAAAATTGCAAATTGTTCTGGAGAATATAACAAAATTTGTGGTGAAACAGAATGCTGAATTGATTGATCGATTAGATGATATATTCGATGAGCTGGCTGCACGAATAAATGAGAGGTTCGCTGCATTTCAGCAACGGTTAACTGCACAGTGCGAGGATTCGGTACAGCAACGTGAAGATAGGGCTCAGCTATCTGAAAAGAAACAGAAAGCAATCACACAGGTGAACGAAATATCAAGTGAGAGGGGCAAGAAATTTGAAGCCCAAGAAGAGAGATTAACTAAATTGGAAACAAGAGAGCTTGAAGCGAGCCGGACTCACACAAAAATTCAGCAAACTTGTGACATAATGAGTCAGGAGTTTACCAAACAATGTTTAAAGGTTAAAGATTATTTGTTAGAAGAGATTGTGGTGGTCAGGAATCAACAGGCAGGAGCAGGACGGGATAGAGAATATCCGTGTGGCCTGAGAACAAAAGTGTTAGTGCAAAATGCAGATCAAATAGCAAGGGATGTAGTTGGTAAAAAATGCACTAGGGAGGCTTCAGAGCCTGAAGAAAATAGCACATGTGAAGTTGTATGGTTCTGCAGTTGAGGCAGTTTCGCGACGAGTCAGGGCTCAGAGTGAAATGCGGGAAAGAAAAGGAAAGGGATTTTCGCACGAATGAGAATGAGAAAACTGGGAATGTGAAGGTTGTGGGAGAAAAAGAAATCAATCTTTTCCCCGAGTGTGTCAAAGAAAGTGCTGCATGTAGGGTTGCAAGGAAGTGCTCTGAAGAGAGAGAATGCCGAGTTCAGTGAGAAGGAAAAATGCAATAGTTTGGCATCTCTACTGGAACTCGGGAAACAGGAAAAACTGATCGTGTTTTGTTTTGTTCCGTGTGTATTTATGCTACAGGTGTTAAATGCAATAGTGTTTGGGTTCTTTCAGTTCTTGCTCTGGAACTTGAAAGGTGTCCACAGCAAGGGGAGGCTTGCATGTAGCAGTTGAATGATAAGAATTTTTATCATTAGGCAAGACTTCAGGTTACGGACAGGAATGGAATACGGACATGATTTTGGAATTGTAAATAGCATATTGAGTTTGTATAAAAATGTGTTGCATGTGTTATGTAGGCAAAATCTCACGTTTGTCGCAGAGCATAGGCAAAGGGTTAAACTCTGGGAAAGATTGCGCAGCGGCTGGGATTATAATTTTTCAGGATATAATCCGGGTAATACTAAGGGATGTACTGAATGTGTTGTAAGCCTAATGTGTGTGAGTTATGTAAACAGGGAATGGGTTGGTTTAACCCGGGAAATGTATTGCGAAGTATGTGAAGGCATAGCGTTTATGACGAAGTTATGGTTTCGGCCTATTCAACGCAACAGGTGTTCATTTCTGAGCAGTGGTGTTGGCCACTGTCGATGTGCACGGACGAAAGAAATTTCCATGTGCTGGAAATGGCGTCGTGTATATTACTGATCGACATCGACCTATCCTGCCAATCCTGGATTGGTCAAGACGTTTCTCTGTGTCGGAATGGTGGACGCTTGGACCTGTAGCAAGGAAATTCTGTACACGGAAGGATGAGGTAGAGGTTTCCCTCATGAGCGTGGTACAGTGGCTGGGTCGGAAGGAGATAGGTGTTCTCGGTAAGCTGTCTAAATTTCGATGCAAGTTAAGTTAACGGATATCGATGGTGTGTTTACTGCACTACTAAATTTTGTTTAGCCATAGACGTTGTGTCTGAAATGTACCTAGCAATGTGCTTGTAGTGCATGGGTGTTTACACAGTTTTTAGGGAGTGAGCCCTGTGTGAATTTTGGATGTCGGGAAGCATCCTGGTATTAAGCTGTTAAGGAAATTGGGTTGATTTACTTGGGTTGGCGATGTGGTTTGCCAGGTGTTGGTAATGTAGCTGTTTGAATTTTTTCCCTGATGGCTCCGGAGGTGAGAGCGTTGAGATGAGGAATTCCAATCAAAGAGCAACTCATTTCTTTTGCTGTGATGTGATATGAACTTGGCCTAGTGTGGCATTTGCTTTCAGTGTTGCTTGTATAGTGCTTGTATATAGTGCTAGTGTAGTGCTTGTATAGTGCTGTGTTTTATAGTGTAGTACCACTTAAATGTCAGTTGAAGGGGGAATTTCTGATTAGGTCTTCAGGCCTAAATTGAAACATTGTTGTGTGGCAGCGAGAAATTCCATGGGTGTATGGTGGCTGCAAGATTAGGATGACAGGTCTTCAGGCTTAAATTGAGATTTCGTCGGCAGATAATTAAAGAATGTGGGTGGCGCACCTAACGATCTCTAAATTTTTCTGTTTGGCCGAAATGCGTTGTCTCGGAATCAAATTCAGTGATGTGTTTTTGCTCAGGTGAAATTGCATGGAGTTTGGAATTTATGAAAATGTGGGAAATTATGAAATTCCTGGAATTTTGAGAAATGGAACGTTTGAACGGTTATCGGCTGTCTACATGGTTGCCGGGAGGTTAATGAGGCTGCCAGGCCGGCAGTGGAAATGAAGGCACAAGAAATGTGAGAAGTATAAGAATGTTTATAGGCTGGGAAAAGTACGGATTTCAGGCAGGTGACCTGGATTGGAAGGAGCCTATGAGATTTGGTGAGCCACGGGAGGTGAGCTCTGATTAGTGTGCCTTGTGGAAGGCCGATTGATATAAATTTCTGTGCGTTTGAAATTCGGTTCCGGTGCAGGCTGACGATTGATTTTTGTTGCTAGCGTGAGGGCATGAATGAAAAGAATCACGAGAGTTGATTTGCCTGATTTTTCTTATTGTATACATTGCAAGGTTGTTGATGTTGTCATCATGGAATGTGGAATGTTCGTGTAATTCAAGGCATGTGGATTAATTTTTATAGGTTTAGTGCAATACACGTGTAGAATTTGCGCATTACTCGATTAACATTCATGTTGTATTCACTTGGTATTTGGGGTAGTACTAGTTATAAGTGTTTGTGCAGTGTCTGTACAGTGTAGGTGTAGTATCAGTACTGTGTTTGTACCACATTACTGGTATGGAGGGGCAGATGTTGTTGAGGTAGGTCAGATGACCTTGGAAATAATTCAGGTGGGGCGTGTTGAAATTACAAAAGGTATTTCAGGAGTAGCTGTAGGCGCCCGAATGGAAGCGAATGAGGTGATAGGAGACTACAACTTAAGAATTGGTTGGACTAAGGGTAATTAAATTAGTTGGTTCCACCTATGGGAAAAGGTAGCACTCAATCGTTGCATCAGGAATTGTTAGGAACAAAGCGATAGGCCGGTGTTATGACCCACCCCCGCCATTAATTTAGTAATTGATGGGTGTGGTAGATGTATGAAATTAATTAAGTATTAATTACGAGGCTTTACTGGAGTTTAAAAGTGAAAACAGCAGAGAAAGTTTTATCTGGGGATAGGACAGCAAAGAGGCGAAGAATTCTCCCTCGGGCTGGGTGGTCTGAGTTAGTGCTCTGTTAGGTCATAAATCGTAGGTCGCCGCCGACGCGCCAGTCTAAACAGGGAAAGAGGTACGTTTCAAAGCAGGCCACTTGTAGAAATGAATGAAGATGGGGAACAAAAGGTTGAGTGAATAATCGTAAATTCATCAACTGTTTAGAGCATTTTCGAGTACAAGTGCTCCCTTTTTGTGTGGACTGAGCAGAAAAATAAGGTTTCGTATTTTGGCGTGAAAATAATGAAGAAATTTCAGCAGTTGTCTGTATGCTCTCCGATGTGAAAGGCTGGATTGGATGCCTTGGATCTGCTATATGAATTGGGATAAATGAAGCAGCGAATCTCCCTGCATTTGGTAAGAAACGGAGAAGCAAAAACGCAGGGCAGCTGGAGAGGCCAGGTTGCCAAAGACAGCAGAATGCCCAAATCCGCGTAATAAAGCAACAATTTCTAGGCTGGGTGCCTAATGGAAATTAGCGACTGGTTGGCCCAATGAAAAGCAATGCTCCAGAGTAGTTAAGACGATGGTGATTGGAAGTCGGTCACTCCAAGGAGAAGTGCCGCAAAGATTTGGAACTCGGCCTGGGAATGCAAAGATCGGCATGGCAAATCGTCAGCGCGGTCATCCCCAAACAGATGCCGCCAAGGAGGTATGGCGGAGCTCCGTCAACAAAAGCCTGGATGTGTGTTTGTTTGAGTATGGCAGTGTCATGAGACGCAGCTTGCGCAATGAAATTTTTCATGTAAAATGGGAGGTGTGTATCACTTTACTGGTGAAATCAAAGTTTGGATATATTCTTGACAGCATCCATGTAAGTAGAAACACTTTGTTTTTATTGTTACATCTGCTACGCAATTAAGTGAGGAACTGAACAGAGAAATAGTAACACTGAACTGTGGAATTTAAGTTCATTAAAACTATCTAGCGGGAACAGTTAGGCCAAAGATGACCCAACGCTTATGATCAGCATACAACTAATTTTTAGTCGTATGTGTGCCATTGTTATGTTCTTATAGCCATTTAAATGCTTGTTCAGGCAGTCAGCAAGTTTATAGAACACATTATTTGTGTGGCCGCATGTGATTGAATTATTATGCCCATATAATACAGTCTTCGCGCCTAGAACAACGTCTAAGGACTGCGGAAAAGAAATATAATAAATTGCGCGGCTAAGGTTGTTAAATTGGTTGACCACAGTATAACATGGTTCGTACTATTCCAAGCAAAATAAATTCAAGGACTTTTTAAACGCGAATTATCATATGTGTGTACTGTCCGTCAGTCAGTAGGTAGGTATTTTTAGTAAGTTCAGACCATTAATCTTAGCTGGGACTGGCACACTTTCACTGACCTGCCATTACCCCTTCCCCTTACCCACAGTTCGTTTACTTTATTAACTTTGAATTGCCCCTGTGTTTTGGTATTTTTCGAAATCATTTTATCTTGCAAAATATTTTGAAAGGGTACACTATTTTCGTATTCATTTGCTGGTATAACACTTATTGTTTGTTTTAACCTTTTATTTTTGATGCATGACTTTGATGCATTGATGCATAATTTTGATGCAGTGAGGAGAAGAAAGGGTCTATGCATGAAACACAAGCAATTTCTGATAGTTCCACCCTCCAACAAGAATGCGTCCCTAATCCCAGTAAACAGAAGCCCATCACAATTTGTGAATACATTATTATACTTATTTTACTAACATGGCTGATGCTTTACTCTGTAGTGATATCATAGCCAAGGTACCAGCTGTCCACACACTCCCCTGGGTTGAAAGCAAGTTTTGCTCTATATGATTAGCTCGGTGTTTTTATTGGAACTACACCAAAAATCTCCTATACAACTTTTTAGCACAAACAATTATTTTACACATGCTCTTTCATATCATTACTTAACAAACAAAACATTTTTTTCAAGTACTATTTACAAAGCCTTAAACTTTTTCAAGTACTTTCAAGGACTTGAAAATGAACTTTATTCAAGGACTTTTCAAGGTTTTCAAGGAGCGTATGAACCATGTGAAATAGCGGCCAAGACCGTTACATTGGTGGTTAGTGATGGAATCGAGAGCACAAACGTTACATTTGGTGGCAGCGGCCGAGGTCGTAACACATGCCACCTCAAAATCAGTTTGCTTTAACATGGTGCGACTTCCCTGACTACCATGTGAAATTGTTTCCACACATGGAATGAATTCATTGTTGTCCTGGGGATTAACAGCTTCAATGCACCTCTATTATGTGTTCAAACGGTTGGATCCTAAATCACCTTAAGTTACTGTTTCAAAAGAACGTCACTTTTGCAGACCTGCAGACTTCTCAGAACCAAAAAATGTAACACTCAGATAGAAATATTTTAACACATGTGCTGATAACTTTTGAAGCCTATTTCAGCTATATAAGTCCTTGATGATCAGAAGGTAAGGATTTCCCCCTACATCAAGATTTTATTGAGAAACTAATTAAATCTAACTAGGAAAAACTTTTATGTTGTTAATTATTAAATTCAATATTTAACATTTCAAACATTAATTAAATTTAAACAAAAATCTTAATTGTTCAATAAAATGCATTAATATGAAACCATTGGAAAACTATATGTAGCTCATGGATTTTTACTTTCCATTAAAAGCACAGAAACTTTCAATTTCACACATGTAAACTATTAAGAAATCTAACTTTTATTTAAATCAACACATGTGGCCGACTTCACTTTTTTTAAAAATTCAACAGAATATTTTGACTGGAAGGAAAGTCGAGACATACTGGTTTTTCCAGTTAAAAGTTTTTTATATCAATCTTATTTCTCCTTACTAAACTAAAAACTCTTTAACACAAGGCATTACTATCAGGCAAGATTAAAATCCCTAACATGACTTTAAAATGTCTGCTATAAAGAAATTTGCCACAAGAGTTATTTTCTTTTGATAATAAATACCATTGTTCACTAATACTTTTGCTATTTAAAATGTTATCTGGTAATGAGCTATTTGAAATTTTAAAATTCATATTCTATGGCATCAACAGCTTCAAGAAATTGTTTTGACACCTTAAAAGGAGACATGGGTACATATCTATTACATACTGAATTGATGAAAAATAAGACTGTTCTAGAAATATCAACTTGGACATGATTTAATATTTCCAAATTACTTGGGAATTTTGAAATTATATAGTTGCAGCCCTTAATGAAATATTTTTTAACTTTAGAAAAAAAATTGCCTGCTCCTCAGTACTAACTGTTTTAATCAATTCTTTGATTTCAAAACCAACTGATAAATCTGCATAGTCTTTTTGGTTCTCTATTTCATTTTATTTAACATGAAATATTGATTTTGCTTGCTTAATAACACTTACTTTTACAAATCTAATTAGGAGCTCAATAAGAAGCTCAATAAGAAGCTCAATGTCAATATCAGATTTAAGTGTATGCACATGAGGTTCCTCCTGCTGAAACATTATGTTGTATTTTTCAAAAACAATGGCAATGAAACAGTGCATAAGCGTGATTCACAGTTGAACTCAAAAATTAAAAAAAAAAATCCTGTCTTGCTTTTAACCAGTGTTCGTACACTTTTGAGGAAAAAAATTCAAGGACTTTCCAGGAATTTTCCAGGACATACACACACACACACAAAAAAAAAAAAAAAAAAAAAAAATTCTAGGATGATTATTATGTTTTACAGTATGATAGTCAAATTATTTTTTGAGAGTAATTTCAGTTTTAAGTAATAAAAACAATGAAAGATGTAAATGGATAAGTGTGCTTTTTTACTCATTAAAACTCTTCTTAATGTTTTTAATTGTACCCAATAATGCAAAATAAATCATGGTGATGCAATTACCACAAGCCTATCTCAGAAAATCCTTTCCCACAATCTGAAAATGATCTATTCAATCAGTCATTTTAGCTACATCACTATTCTGCACTATCTTCTCATGTAATCAATCTATTATTGATAACAACTAAAATTATTACAAAATAAAGCAAGGGCAGATCCAGAATTTAAGAATGGGAAGGGCACATGTCTAATTAGTTAAAAGAAGAAATATAGAGGAACACATGATACAAGTCTACTCCTGTTAACAGAAGAATGGAGAATAATGGAAAAGTTGAAAACAGGCGAAAAATATTCTTCATGGAAAAAGCTATGCTACTGGAAAAGAACTTTTCAAATATGTTTCCCGGAAGCAGAGATATCGAAAAAAAAAAAAAAGACTTTTGACCTTTACGCTCTAGTGAGAAATTTTTACATTACTTGAAGAGGATAATGCTCCACATCTCTATTGTAGCAAATAGCATACAGTAAAGAAGAAATTCCTCAATAGGGTTTTTACAAGCAGCAATACAGCTCCAAACTGAAATACAAAAACACCACTTAGTGACAGAACTGTGAAGTACAAAATTCCTCATATACTAGCCTAAAGTGTTCTTACAAGGTAAATGGCATCTGGGGCGGAAATAATTTTTAAATCGCTCATGCAGAAGAGGTATTGAGAAAACAGATTAAAATTTAGCAACCCCTAGTGTCGAAATTGTGCATTATTTTGAGAAGAAAATACACGCACAGAGTTTGCATCTTTTTACAAAAGACGTGCTAAAAAAGAGGTAACACTGATTTTTTAAAAGAAATTCAAATATATTTTTAAGCACTAATTTCAAGACTTTTCAAGACAGCTTTAAAAGAACACCATTTTTCCAGGATATTCTAGGCCTTTAAAATGTTATCTTGATTTTCAAGGACTTTCGAGGTTTTTAAGCACCAGTACGCATCCTGTTAACGCATTTTTTACAAGATTTTTTATCACGTTCGGTGTTAACTGCTGTTACTTTAAATTTCTTATTAACAGAAGTCAAATTCACATTTTCTCTCTTTAACATTTCATTGGGTTTACAACTTTCTGATTTTGAATTATCCAATTTTGGAATGGTATACGAACCAGTTCTTGGAGAGAAACAAATCTTTTTTTTTTTTTTCTTTTCATTAGAATGCTCTTCTTGAAAAATTAAAGTTAAGCATTGCCACTGCTGTAACAATCTGTCAAGACATCTACCAAGTGAAAGCCAATGAGTGCAGCCATGCTTTAAAACCTTTTGCATTTCAACATCACACAACTCTTGAATTTTGGTCAAAGCCTATTTCATTTTAAAACGTTTTTCTAGATAATAATATATGTCAATTAAAAGTTCATGAAATAGTACAGGTAAGTTTTCAGCAGATGTTTGTGCTGCCAAATTAACCAAATGGCATAAACATCCAAAAACAAATATATTTGGCTGCTTACCTTTGAAAATGCTGCAACTCCTTTTTTCTTGCAGATCATTACTGGTGTGATGAAATGTTTCTAAAAGGTTTTCATTTGCTTTTAGTTTACGGTCTTATGTTTGTATTTTAAAGTCTTCGAAGTCGTAGCGATATGGAGGGCGTGGTTTACGTAAATTTTCTGCGGTTTCAATGAAGGCATGATTTCTAACTTTGTAAATATCTTTTTCAAGTTGAGTTTTCAAAGCCTTTTACTGCAAGGTTTCATATGTTCGTTCAATTAATTTGTGCATAGTCTTTTGTTCGTATGACTAACTTGTGAAAAAGTCAATTCATTCAGCTCATTATAACTTGTAAGTTTTTGAGGTTAACAAAAGATTGCATAGTTTTTGGTGTTTCAAGTGTTATTACTGAATAAGGATAAGATGAAGCATCAATCCTCTCGTCCGGCAAGATGATAATTGAGCAAACTCTGTGTGCCGGAAATGTAAGAAGCGGAACAATGGGCTACTTTGCATATGTAAGTAGGAGCATTGGTTGCATTTGTTTAACTATATTGAGCACATTTTTGGCAAAGTATTTGCATGGGCTTTCAAGCTTAATCTGTATGTTGCATATTGCAAAATTACTGGTATGTTGTCACACGACAGAGCAAGACAGTTTTCCCACGCAATTCCGTATTGTTGAAATTCATCATTTATTTAATGGCAATATTTTCCGCAGTAGGGGATTCCTTTAACTTTGGCAAAGACAAGAGCTCAGTTTTTACCCCATTTCACAATTCCTTAAAATATGTTATAACGATCGGATACAACTGATCATTGCCACTATGGTTTCCGTCGGTGGACACCGTAAAGGAATTTTTAGTAGCTGCAGCAATGATTTGTTTTTGATTTTCACTCGCCAATTCTTTAATAATAAATGTTGTTTTGGTTTGCCCACAGGAATAATTTTTTGCATCTTTTGAATCTGGAAACATCGCTTGAAATAATGGGTGAGCATGGTCCGCTGTAGCTATCGGGAGATTATTTTCCAAAATGAAAGATGTGATCACTTCTGCTTGAGTTGTCTGCAACTCCCTATTCAGAGTAAAAAACTGACCTACAGGCTTTGTAGACTTGAAGGTCTTGAAATTGTCCTCATGTTTGGCTATTTTCGAATGCCTAACTATATACGTATGCCCGCTATGAGAGATGGAGATATCACAGTTGCACATAACACAAAAAGCGAAAGAGGTACTTGTTTTATATTCTTTTATGAACTCAAACTACTTGCAATACTTTATGGAAAATGTTTGAGATCCGGCTTTCTTCTTTGCAGACATAATTCAATCAATTCGTGAGAACTAAATGGAGATACAGCGAGCGAAAATAAGCAAATTCAGTAAAAATGAATGAAAGACCGCATGCTGTATCCGCACCATGTATCGGTTGTTGCACATGTAAGGGGAGGGAGGTAGCTTTGAATAAACAGATGCTCGCCCACATTCCAGCACTAACCAATCAGCAGCTTTAGTATCATGAAGAGTCGAAAATACGAATCAGTCCTGAACGTTATACAAAACGAGTCGGAATTCGTGCTTTAATTGCTGATTGCACTTGACTTGACCTACTTTATTTCCATTGGGAAAAAAGAGGAAGAGGAATTTGTTAAGAAAATTTGGAAACCACCCCAAGAAAAAAATCTTTTGAAGGGAGAAAAAACAGGTTACACGTAAAAATATCCCAACTTCTGTCTGAATGGGAAAAAATGGGAGAAAACATGACATTTATAAAAAAAATCGTACCTTTGGCAGCAAAATCATATTATCATACTGCAACATGATTTATCTTACTGAATATGATTAAATCGTAACAGTTGGCAGGTCTGCTTTTGCATAGGTGTTGGTCATTTGTGGTGCATTCTTTTTATATCTATGAAGCAATTTTTTTTTTTTTTTTTTTTTTTTTTTTTTGTAGACCCAGCATATCTCTACATAGGAGCACCTTTCAGTTTTCCCTATGCAAATTAACATTTCTCTGCCTTTTGGATGACTGAATTATTTTATTCTTCATTCTATGCAGAGTTCAAAAAATTTGGCAGTCTGATGTCTGAGGCTTTTGTCTTTCAAGTTCAGACTAACAGCAGATTTTTTTGATAGCCTCACATACATGGAAAATATGCGGGAAAATTTTTTCTGACGCAGTATGGTGCAAATAACTGTATAGATATGATTTTTATTTTTTTACTTTTTTAATACTGCTTGCAATATCATTTTATTTAAGGAGCTACATTGCTGTTTGGCGGAGCAATAGAAGTGTGGTGTGTGTGTGAGAGAGAGAGAGAGAGAGATATGGGGGGGGGTGATCAATTGCTTGCTTTCCAGGTTGGTGAACTAGAGGAGAGAAAAACAAAACAACCCATGAGTTTACATGTAGGTGAATGGGTGCTACTGGTAGGGCAGAAATGGTGTTCACAGTTGAAAAGGCATGTTTTTGGTTATAAAAAATTTACAGTCATGAATTTCTGTAAGAAGATAAATATGATACATGCATATGCTGCATACATGAGACCGGCCGATGACAAAAAAAGCTGAACTTTTTAACTGGGTGGAAAATTGGGACACGCGAACGCGCGTCGAGCAAATTCAAATACAGCATATATACAATATTTAAGAGTATGCTAGCCATATGGAATTATTTTCTGTAAATTATGTAAGTAAATATTAAAGTGAAGCACATTATTATATTCACAATAGAAAAGTAGGGATTTAAGAACAAAATAAAATGAAATATTTTAATAAATCAGATTTAAAACTTACATGTGAATCTTTACTAGCTAAATCCTGAGGTGAAAAGTATTTGTCTAGGAAAGTTTGTGAATTTAGTCAAGCAATTAGAAACTTGCAAGAATTAGAAACATATATCCACAGCTTAGTTTTTAGTCATTGAAGAAGTCAATAAAGTATTTCTCAATGTAACCTTATAAAATGGCTTGCAAAATTTTTTGCTTGCATTGTGAATATGGTGACATGAATCTCCATCAACGTCAAGCAAGTGGGGAGATTTTCTCTGCCGAATTCTTGATTTTCACCCTGTTTTTGAGCCTCCCATGACACATTCTTTCCACTTAGCTTTCAAACAAGCAAAACAAATTCCTTCTTAGAAAGAAAGAATAAAATAAAAACCAAAAAAAAAAAAAACGGAAAGCTGCGTCACAAACTTTTTAGAGGCTTTGGCCCGACGTAATAACGGCCCGAAGCCGTGACCCCCCCCCCCCCCCCCCCTTAGCTTTCAAACATGCAAAAAAAAAAAAAAAAAACATTCTTCCTTAGAAAAAAAAAAGAAAAAGAAAGGTAAGAAACGGAGTTGCGTCACGAACTTTGTTCAGCGGCTTCGGGCCGACGTTATCCTAGCCGGGTGCCGTGCTTTCTTTCCACTAAGTTTTCAAACAAGCAGAACACATTCCTCCTCCTTAGAAAAAAAACAAAAAGGTTCGTCACGAACATGGTTCAGAGGCATCGGGCAGACGCAATTCTGGGCAACAGCGAAAGCACGTCCAAACCAACGTAATTCCGGATCACGGCAAAAGAAGCACGTCCGAACCAACGTAATTCCGGATCACGGCAAAAGAAGCCCGCCAGGCCTCATAATTCCGGCGTGGCGCCATTCTTCCTTTCCACTTAGCTTTCAAACAAGCAAAACAAATTCTTTCTCTTCGGGGGGGGGGGGTAGAACGGCTGCGTCACGAACTTTATTCAGATGCTTCAGGTCGACGTAAACCTGAGCCACGGCGAAAGAAGCACGACGGGCATTTTTTTTTTGTTCACACTTTGAAACAAGCAAAACAAATTCCACCACCTGAGAAGAAAAAAAAAGACAAAGGGCTGTGTTACGAACTTTGTTCAGAGGCTTTACGTCGATTATTTACAAAATCAGTAAAACTTTCTTAATAACAGCGAAAATCTGAATATCCATAATTTTTTTGTTAGTCACCCGTAATCCCGGGGAAATCCGTAATAATTACGGAGATTCCGTATTTTTTGGCATCCTCCGTAGGAAGAGGATTCACGAGTGCTTCGATTCTCGAACGATCTCAGAAAAGCGGGAACGCATTCGGGTACATTTGCAAATTACAAGAGAGTTTCTGGCGATGACGTCACGGATAGAATTAAGCAGATAGTTTGGCCCTGATAGAATGCAGAGTGGCGATTTCCCGCAAGACACGGAAAGGGCTGCGGTAGTTTCCCTAACGCACGAAGTAGGCGGAGCTTCCACCCTTTGCGCCGCAATGCTCAAGTGACTGACATCCCATCCATTGTTGACAGCAGTAAACGAATTGAGCTCCTGACTCCACCCTCCAACATTTCTTCTTGCCCCCCGCGTCTGCTCCAAAAACAACGCTTTAAGCTAGAAAGCGTTTATTTCTTTTACTCCACAAAAAAGCGGAATCGCGGAATTCCGCTTTTTTTATTTTCCTATAGAACGACGACCCCCCCCCCCCCTAAAAAATCCTGAAAAATTTCTCTTCATTTTTGCAATGACCTCGAGAATGACCAAAATGATGCCGAAAAAAGCGGAATTCCGCGAATTCGCGGTAGAATCTCATGTATGATGCTGGTCTCATAAAATTTTGATGCAAAAAATGGTGAGAGAACAATGATACAGAGTATCTTTTGAATTTATTCAACCTCCTGCAAAAGTAGTAACTACAATGAAGGAGAAAGTGATTCACAGCAGATCTGTGTCGTGTACTGCTTCCAGCATGATGAAAATACAAAAAGATGAAGAAAGGAAACCAGGACTTAATGTAAAGAATGCAATGTTTGTTTGTGTGGTAGGATGCTTCAAAATATAAGAAAGGATTTTTAACTTGAAACTAGGCAGGTCTGCATACGTTATATTTTATCCTATTTTGTTGAAATACATTCCACGCATAATTTCATTAAATTGAAATGCTTAATATTATTTTGAGAAATATCCCCCTAGTCAGATTTAATGTACAGCTGGAAAGCTTTGAAATATGCTTATGGGTAACCCTCATTTGAGGGAGCCAACAGTGTGTATTGGCTACATCCTCAACAGCTTCTCATGTTCCTTCACTTAAGAAATTTATCATAGGTTCTGCATGTGATAAATACAAACTCATTTCAATTTAGAAATAGGGTTATTGACACATCAGCTGTCACTACAATCTATAAATATAAGAGATATGTACCCTTTGGACATGACATAATTAGTTTCAGTAGTAAGTATTACAAACCATTACAGAGCACCCAAGGCTTTTATAAATTTACTAAATGAAAGCCTGTAAATAATGACGGGGAAAATAAAATTTATGGTACAGAAAATATTTACATTTATTTAGAGTTTCTGAGTTCCACGTCAATAGATGGGGACGTTGGCTCACAGCTTTCTGAAAACTTCCCAAGCAGTCGGTTATGGAATTTGATACGACAGGTTGTCTGTAATGTGTTTTGTAATACCTTTAGTTCCTATTTCGTCAACACTATCTGAAACACAACATTTTTCGTATACACTGACTGTGAACCCGGTATCAATTTTCCCTGTTCTTTTCTGTAAACTATTTTTGCCAGCTCAACACCATGCAGAGCAGCATCATTAATGCTTTGGTGTTTAACTTCATAAAGCATTTTGCATGCGTCAGCAAAAGGATTATTTTGAGACATGAAAGTGCTTAACTCTTGCATCAGACTTGGATTGCACTGGGCGCTTTCCGTAATCTTCATCTTTATTCTTTCATCACCAGCCTCTTTCGGGTCCAATATATACAGTTGAGCAAACTTTCTCTGGTCCCCATTTGCTGGATGCAAGGCTCCTGCTCGTTGGTAAATTTGTCCGTTAATTCGGTAACAGGGACCGTATCCAGGACGCGGAGCAATGTTAGCTCCCATGGACGCAAACGCCAAAGAGCTATTTATTGATCTTATGTTGTCCATGAAATTTCTCGAATGTTGATGCTGAATAACAGGGGCTGATATTATAGCATCTAATTTTTCTTTGCCTTTATGACAGCATTGCGTAAAAAGTTTGCCAGATGGTTGTTCTGCTGCAAATTGTTTTGCATGACAAAATTTGCAAATACTGTCCATGGATGGAACCACAGTTATGAGTGTCTACATTAGGTTCTACAAAGTTAACTGTGTCAAGAACAGCTTGATTTCTAGTTCGTGGATTTTGCAGCGGTTTGTAACACCACGTTTCTGGTGTAATATTCGCGATTGTGACATGTCTGCAATCTGAAGTCGTTTGCGACCTTGTGCGATTTGTTCTGACGTCATATTTGCAATTTGGTGTCGTTCCTGACTTTGTTCAATTTGCTGAGGAGTTATATTTGCTATGTGATGACGATTCCGATTGCATTCTCTTTGCACAGCAGACATATTCTTCGACTCCGCCTTTCGTCTTTTTGCTGCTTCCTTCTGGAAAGCTACTTCATCAGCAGATTTTTTCCGTTTAGGAGGCATATTTTCAGTGTTGTTGTTAAAACTCACGCAAAACAAAGTTGATGATTTGAGACAAATGAACCACAATATGAATCAAATTACTTCGAATCGCACACACCCGGAAAAAAAAACTCTAACTTCGAACAACAAAAAAAAAAAAAAGATGTATACAAAACATTAAACAGGAACGGTTACGGATAACACAGTTTGAACACCGGAATATAAATGTTTGTCTTTTTCTGTTAAACAGCATAATAAAGCATATCAAGGGTATATAAATAATAATAATAATGAATTTTATTTTTTGCTGTTACATTGTAGGCTGCAAAATTTATTATTATTATTTATATACCCTACATGAAATAGAACCAAAATTCCTGACGCAAAGTTTTTGAATCTCTAAGAGTTGACCGTGTGACGTAACGCATCTCTGACGTCATGTGAGAATGATTTGGATTAGATGACGTCACAGCAGCAGCTGTGCTCTTTATTGCTATGACAATAAAACAAAGTCATATACGCGTAGACTGTGTGCGTGTTATGTGATGACGTCACCTACACAAAAACACGAAAAGCAAAGCGTGACGTCACAAACATTTGTTTCTCGGTCGTTGCTATGATGATTTAAAAAGTGGCACGGAGGAGCAAATTATATATTAGATAGTCTAATTTTTTTTTCTTTCTTTTTCTTTTAGTATTTTAAAAGTTGTATGGTTCCATAAGGGTATGCGGTTCCTCAATTAACAAAGGGCTAAAACAAGTATATTAATTTTTTCGTAGATGATAAATTTTAAGCAATTTTAAGCAAAATATATACTTTAATGTATTTTGGAATTGTGGTTAGGAAATAAAACATTTCTAAAGTTATTATTTTCTTAAGTACATACATATAATTAAGCTGTTCTCTGAGATTCAGAGGTTAGCTTATCAAGAAAAGACCATCTGCCAAGTAAACATTTAACTGATGAAACTAGAATTTACTTACTCTTGGTGTATCAAATGTCTCCATTGACAAAGATCTCGGCACACACAGTGATGGAAAGTTGCAAAATCATTTTTGGAGCAGGTAAAATACATTTTTGGAGCAGGTGAAATACATTTTTGGAGCAGATATATTACATTTTTGGTGTAAGTAAACATTTTTTCGGAGCAGGTAAAATACAGATAGAACACACTCTTAAGCAAAACATGTTTTGGAACTTGATGCACCCTACTCAAATTTTAAACATGTTGCATTGAAATGCACATATGCAAAGATTTTAGTTTTCAAATAGATCAAAAAATGTGTAACCATAGCCAGATTCTATTATTATTCCTTCATTTTTAATTTTTTGCTGCTTTTCTCAATATTTAATTGCTCACTTCTATCCTTTTCTTCTAATATTTTAAGATAGCTAGCAAGGTTTTGTTTTGCTTCTTTTAATAGCACTGTCCACTTTCTATTGCACTTACGTCTCTTTTTTTTATGCCACATTCAATGTTCATCTCAGCATTGTTTAACATTTTATGAGAGGAATCCAACTGCTACAAAAGTTCAGCTTTTTCCTGTTTTAAATAATCTTGTGAACATTCGATTTCTTCTCTTTTTCGATTATTTTGCTGCATTTTTCCAGCACTAATCCGCTCTTGATATTTTCCCCAGGATTCTTTATAAGCTAAAAGTTTTTTGGTTGCATTAATTTTACTCACATCTCCATTAAGTCTCTTGACATGATCTTTGTGCTTCTTGATCTCCAGATGACGTCTACAATCATCGTGGCTGCCAAGTGCTAGGCTAAAATCGCAGTCACACGGCTTACAAAACGTGATTCGGCAAAACTTTAGATGCTTCATAAAATGGCCATTCTTTACTACATATATCACGATACACTTGACAATAAGTTTTATCTGACTTCTTCCTTTTTGTTGTCACAGCTGTTTCATTGCTACGTTTCATTTCGTTTTAATCTAAATTAACCCTTTCCACTCAAATAACTTTTCACCCATACTCACCCAGAAGTCAAATTTTTTTTCTTCTTTTCTGCAGTAGAGGCCACAACTTAACAGTGAAAGCTCAGCTTTGGCACGCCAGCCCCGAAATATGAGCTATAGATGCATTACTGTGGCGGGTGACACCTGACACATGAGCTATTTGGCGAAAAAGGTATGTCTCACGAGCGTCGACATATGAGCTATAGAGGCGTCATCGGCATGGAGGGTGACACCAGAGGTATTCGGCAAAAAAAAAAATGTCTTGCAAGCCTCTGCACATGAGCTATAGAGGCATTGTGGGAGTGGTGGATGACACCCGAGCTATTTGGCAAAAAAGAAATGTCTCCAGAGCGCCGACATGAGAGCTATAGAGGCGTCATCAGAATGGAGGGTGACACCCGATATATTCGGCGAAAATGAAATTCCTCATGAGTGCTGACATGCGAGCTATAGAAGTGTCATCGGCGTGGCAGGTGACACCCGCCATGAGAGCTATTCGGCAATTTCAGAATGTCGGATGTCATGGGTTAAAACGTTAGCACCAAAATTTTGACAAGCACAAAACCACATGTAATCAATGTAAAGAGTTTGCAAAACGCGCTGAGCTGAGCTCCCTCTCGGCCTTTGGGCACAACACTCTCAAATGGCTGTATGAAGAATCATGTGACAAAGCTCTGCCTCCATTGGCAGGGGAAGTCAGAACATCGGAGGCGTATAGGGACTATCTGTAAAGTACGTTTTTTTTTTTACCAAAATACGGTAAAAAATAGAAAATTACATACAGGGATCTTGCGTGGGCTTTCGCATAGTTTTTTTAGGTGACTTCCATAAAACTGTCAGATGGAGTGAAAATCTGTTAAAGTTGGCATCTCTGAATACCTACGAATCCTTTAGAAACAGAAACATTGTATCCTGCCACCCTCTGCGCCAACGAAATAGCTAACGAATGACCTTACACTGTATTTACATAATCACGCACCTCGCCCAAAGCGAAAGCCATCCCAAAGAGCAGGGAACGACATACAATGTTTTTTGAGCCATCCCAAAGAGCAGGGAATGACATACGATGCTTTGAGCCATCCCAAAGAGCAGGGAACGACATATAAACAATCTCAATTGCACAACACTCCGAAAGACCACCAAAACCATCTGTAAACAATCTTTATCAGGATTTCATAACATACAGCATTGTTTCTCTTACATACCACGTGATTACAACAAAACTCCTCCTCCATAAGTTCCACCTACATCCCGAAACCTATTCGTCACTTATGCCGAAAAAACAACAAATTAGAAGGTAGGTGAAAACCATTCCAAAATGTTGGTATTGGCAGTATGTGTTGATTAAGCATTGTTAGACGTTTAACCAAATTATGCGTAGACCTTAATAAAGCAACATTCGATTCGCCATTCAGAATGGCATTTATTGCTGTGAAAACATTTTTTCACTTGGCAATTTTTGCTGTGGATTGCCGTTTCGGCGCCATTGGGTGCAAATATATATATTTTTTTTTTTTTTCGTAATTTGTAGCAGTTTGGCTCAAGATAATGAAATCGGCATAGTTCGGCACAAACTTTCCGTCACTGCACACAGCTCAAGCTTCATTAACATTCATCACACGCCACACACAAGACCTTTTGTACTTCATACTCATAATCTTTTTCTCAAGCAGACATTCCTGAATCTGGTCATCCCATGATTTCCTAGGCTTTCCTCTACCTTTCATCCTGACACTTGGGCTGAAAAACTTCTTTTAGTCAGCACCTCATCATTCATTCTTTCAGCATGGCCGAACCATGTAAGAATATTTAGTCTCCACCTTACTAACAGCATTTTGCCTCACATTACACATCTGCAACACATCTTTATTCCTCACATGATCAGAGCATGTCTTATCAACCCCTACCCCCCTCCTGCAAGTAGCATATCTCCCCACGCGCACAAACGAGTACCAAGGTTTCACTGCCATACATCAGAGTAGGAACAATTACACTTTCATACACAGCCATTCAGGACTTCTTCGAGAACCCATCACTACTGTGAAATCCTCCTAAGGTAGCTATGACTTCAACGAAGAATTCACTCGCCTACTAATTTTGCCATCTAATTTGTTCTCTCTGTCAAACATACTTCCTAAATATATAAACTCATTAACTGTGTCAATCTCTGTGCCATTAAGACTTATCTTGCATTCTGTACAAACAGTTCCTTGCTCAAAAACCATAACTTTGGCTTTTCCCTTATTTATACCCTGCTTGAATTTCATACAAGCTTTGTACATCTGGGACAACATACTCTGCAACTCACTTTTGCTCTCTGCCAACAGGATCATGTCATCAGCATACAGCAATCTGCACAAAGGATATTACCAAGACATAAACCAGTATTATCCATTTTGGCATTATGCATGCATGCATCCATAAATATATTAAACAGCTAGATTGACATTACACAACCTTGTCTGACTCCTGCACCAAGAGAAAATCATTTAAATAACACCCCATTCACTTGCACACATGCTCCACTTCCAGCATACATGGCTTTCACACTATTAAGTACATTTCCAGTAATACCATACTTATTCAGTATCTTCCACAGGAGAGTCCTATTTACTTTGTTATAAGCCTTCTCTAAATCTCTGAAGGCAGCAAACACTTTTTTACCAACAAACATAATTTTCAATCCTCATGTGTAATACTAAAATCTGATTAGTTCAGCTTTTACCATGCATAAAACCAATCTGTATATCCTGCACTTTTTCTGATGTAAGACCTTGTACCTTATCAATAATGACCTTCCCAAACACTTTTCCAGGGACACTCAGCAGATTGATACCATGATAGTTCTTGCATTCAGTCTGATCACCTTCTCCCTTGTACAAGGGAACAATGATAGCATCCCTCAAATTCTGAGGGATCATTCCTAACTCTCAACATAACTGGAAAATTTCAGTTAACCAGTCAACCACAGTCACTGCCATATTTCAGCATCTCAGCAGTTATGCCATCAACTCCCAGAGCCTTACCATTCTGAAGATATTTTAGAGCTTTACACACATCTAATCTTGAGATCCCACGAGTGCTTCCATCGCTCACTAAACATATCTGCTTCTGCTTCAGAAATTACTTTTTATTATTTTCTAAAAAATTTCACCTTTTTCGAAAAAACAATCCCCAAAAAGCAGGACTTTAAGTGCATCTTTTGAGCTGCAAATTACATTACTTACATGCATATAATGTAATATGTAAATATCTATTACACAAATTTTGAAGATGACAATCCGATTTTTGGCGTAAATGTGACAAGGATGGTAAGTCATATAATATTCGAAAACTTGAAAATTTTCATAGTCCTGGAGCGGGACTCGAACCCGCGTCTCCCAGAAAACGCCTGGGTATGCTAACCACTACACCACCCAGAACGACCAAGTTTCAAGTTTCCGATCAATTTGAATTGTCATCTTCAAAATTTGTATTATATGGCGTAATCCCGTATTTCTTTCATGATTTATCTATTACACTAAATTCTGCATTGAACGAATGCTAAAATTAATCTTAGATATGTTGAGTTTCTGTCAAGAAAAGACATGAGATTCAACTTTATGCAAATTATCAAATGTCAAATCTGGGTTGTGCGGGGAAACCAACCATACAAATGGGTGACAATTTAATGCTGCAAGACCAATTTCCATGCAGGCAGAAATTCTTGGTGGTGCTGCTGCTGACATAAGGGGAATTTTCAAAGTGGCTGGATCAGATTTCACAAGCTAGTTGGAGGGTTAACAAGTACAAACCAGTCTATTTTGACATAGAAGAAACTCCACTGGAAAATATCAACACACCAGGCTCATAAAAATTTCTGCTACTTTAAATTCCTTAAACGAACTACTACTAAGATCAGCAAGGTGCACCTTGAACCACATAAATAAATACATATGCATACTTATTTTTTATCGAAATCAATATTGAAGTAAATATGTGTTGGGGAAAAAAACATACCTGTTGCAACACAGAATTCATGTAGCAAGTGGCTCCAGCATTCTTAAGGCCCACAAAACCTCTTGAAGGCCTAGGTCCCACAGGAGGCAAATACTCCCATTCCGTTAAAGGAAAATCACTAGCTGGAATTGAAATCCACTCAAATATATATTGAAATCCAATCAAATATATTTTTAGAAAAAAATAAATAAATAAGAGTCACACAAAGGAAGTGTATAATATACTTAATCATAACAAAAAGCACTACGAATTTTCTGAACACATGAAAGCCACTCCAAAACATAACAGTCTTGAAATAATTATGTATTTGTGCTTATGAATGATAAAGAATATACAAAATGAATAAATGGTTGCATTTTACCTTTGGTTCAACTTACTCATACCAATATACACTGATTAAATAGAAGTATTAAAGGTTCAACAAAATATGAGACTCGAAATACAAAATAAAATTTTTAAGAGTGATAAGTACATTTTTAAACAAAAGTATTTACCCCTAGTTAACCGATATACTGGGACAACTTTTCAGAGGTGCCAACCCCCTGACATGCCTACCAATAATCACCAGGCAAAGTCTAGGAGTTTACACTTGTCATGGCAAGAGCATTACCATGAGGAATTAATGTTTATATAAAGTTTGTAATAAACTAAAAAGAAAAATTTGTGTACATTATACAAAAATTACAAAACCAAATTAGAAGTATTATACTTACTTCAGGTCAATGCTCACATAGTGCCTGTCATGTTTCGTGTTTTGCCGAGTTTAAGTCCTTTTGAGATAATTTTTTTATAGCTCACTAATCCAGTAGAAAACACCTTGTTTTATTGTGAGAAGAACACTTTAGGTTCTGACATTCATGGCTGGACAAAATTCAGGGTGATTTTTTTTTACCACACTAAAATTTTTATGTAGAAACATTGCTATGAAGGATCATTGGTTCAGCTAACATTATTTCAGGAAATGCAGAATATTTCGAAGTCCAGATTCATTACTGATCCTAGAAATTTCATGCCATGCAACATCTGATCTATAAGAACACACACTTTCATCAATGCATTTGAACTGATATGCTGCAAACTCTGCATCCGATTTGTGTACTTCTTCAGAATTAAGCACATTTGGAAAGGAAGGTACCAGACACTCGACTGAAGTACACGACAGTTATTTTTGGCAGTGATACATCTGCTATTTCGGCACACTTCAAAAGCTCACTTTTTACTGAAAATATTCTTAGTATGTACTTGCAACCCACTTTGTAAAAACTTCTGACATCAAAATAAAACCTGTTGGAATATTTACTAGAAAAACTACTTGCTTTTATATAAGCTCTTGCTTCAGTTCGAATTACCAGATCACAATCATCTTTTTGGTACTTGCTCTTTGTGAAATCAATATGCATTACTGATGTTGATACTTCTTGATAAAGCAGGTTTTAAAACCTTACCAACAAACCTGTAAAAAAACGAATACATTTCCTGAACAAACAATATACAGCAGGAGCTTCTTGCTGAAAAATGCATTAAAGGAGTGCATTGCTGTGAAATAAACAATATAGTTTGAACAGTTGGTCTTGTATCTGTGAATCACTGAAACAAGAAACGACAAACAACGTGTGCTCACAGGTTTTTAAATTTTATGTGATTCTGTGCCACAAATGGCCTAGCACACGTTGAAATTATTTTTTCCCTTTGAACTTTTGACAAGAACAGCAGCACTTAAAATTGCTCCACACGTATTACTTTAAGTGCACATGTGGCTTTTTGGCAGCCAGCCATGGCAAGAAAAATGCAGGATAACGATTGAAGGATAAACTTTTAAAAATTCAACACCTTTCATTTCACCATTGTATTTGCAAATGACAAACAATTTTTCCACGGAATGCACTTCTTGCTGAATTCAGCAGTCAAAGTTTTGAAAATCTAATACCCTGTGTTGTCGTTAGACTCCAATATAAATAACAATAAAGTCTTGATTTTACCTTCAGTGTTTCATGCAAAGCAGTAACAATACCTTGTTGTGTGTGAGCAGATCAGCTTCCATTTGAGCACAGCCATATTATTTTGCAATATTTGAGTTTGGAAACATCATATGAAACAATTGGTACATGATCAACACTTGAAAGATATGCTCCACTCTGATGAAGTAAACAGCAGTTCTGCATTTTTAATGCCACTTTCAGAGTCCCGTTTTTTTTTTTTTTTTTTTTTTTCAATTGATGTCTTTAACAATTGGCCTGACCAGCATAGACTACCAAAATCCACAGCAATATACATGTATGTGATATTCAGATTTGTATTTTGTTTTATCTAAAACATTTTAGTTTAGCATTATGGGGATTACTAGGGTGAAGCTTATTTTCAGTTGGCAAATTTTTGGGTTTCACACCACCTACCTGTCATAAGGACTGAACATAGGAGTCACTGGGCAAATGCCCGATGGGTCATCGTAAAACTCTGCGATGGGGCTATCCGTATCAATTTATTTCTGTTCAAGAACTGAAACAAATTACAAAGAAATGAGAAATACGGCACAAGCTGAGAAATAGAGTCTGCATAAGCAGAAAGCAGGCACAAAATCTGAAGATTAACAGTGAATTGGATCACTGCTCTGAGGTCCCATAATCACATGCTCTAATCTGCTTTTCGAGGGCATGGTGTTCGTGATGTTGTTTTAACACCTGCTGAAGTCACTGACAGTACCCTCAGGTCAGTGAAAATGGCCACAGCTGTTTACCCAAAAAAAAAAAAAGCTGTAACCATTTACCCAAAAAGGAAGTACAGCACTAAGAACATTTTCTTTTTGTGAGTTGAGATTTTGAAGGTTAACTTTTTTTTTTATATGGATTACTCCAAAAAGTGGAAGTGCGAGGGTGGTTAAGAAAAGAAAAGGAAAAGGGAAGTGAAGCTTCGTGAACAAGACGCTTCATCAACTCGAAATTTAGGCGATATGTTTAATGCCCAGAAGAGAACTAAAACATCTAGTTTGACAGAACAAAAGGAGGTAGATAAAGCTGTGTCTGCTTCCGAAACAAAAGTAATTTCTGTTAGGAATGAAGTGTGAAATTATCCAGAAAAAGGACATTGTTTTGCTGAAGCAACAGTTTGTGTTTGTGACGTGCTTTCACATGATGGGGATGCTCTTTCCAGAGGAACTGGTGTTCATTTTAATGAAGGTTTTTCAACACTGCAAGATGAGGACGTTGCTAATAATGATTTTCTTCTTCCTCTTGAGGTTAGTAAAATTACAATTGACTCCTTTTTTCAAGTTTCACCCTTGTCAACTAGATATTTCCGCCTTGCCTGTTACCGCAAAAAAATTTTACGCAAAAGAGTGGTATGCCTAGACAGTGGCTGTCTTATTCAGAAAAAAAAAAAAAAAAAAGGCGTTACTTTGTTCTGTTTGCTTAGCATATGGAAACAGATATAATCCCAACATTTTTATTCATGGCATGACAGATTGGCGTCATGCAATGCAACGCATTCTTGAACATGAAACTAGGAAACAACACTTTGCATGTGCTGAAGCACATTTGATAAGTTGCCATGGTGGTGATGTGAAAACTTTATTGTTTAAAAAAATGTTATCCAGACGTGAGACAGAAATTTTGAAGAGGAAGAAAATATTAGAAAGAATTGTAGAAATTGTAAAGTTTATTGGCAAACGAGGTCTTCCATTTCGTGGAAATAATGAAAGTGCTGCCATGTTGGAAGATGATAATGTGGATCATGGAAACTTTACTGAATTGTTAAAGTTGCATTCAAAATTTGATGACACTCTAAAAGTGCATTTGGATCGGATAAAGTTATTCAATCAGCTAAAGATGAATTTGATGAAAATGTTCTGAAACGTGGACGTGGAAGTAAAGTCACTTTTATTTCTAAAACAACTGTTGGCTATATTATTGATATTATAGGATCCTTAATGAAAGAAAAAATAGCAGATGAAATTCGTAAGGCTGATATATTTTCTGTTCAGCTTGATACAACACAAGACATCTTTGTAAGGGATCAGTGTTCAATCATTGTTAGATATGTTAATGACAAAGTTGAAGAATGTCTAGTAAGTGTAGTAAACTGCAAATCTGGAACAGGGTTCAACATGTGTGAACTACTGAAATCAGAGATGCTTTCTCTTGGTATTGACATAACAAAATGTATAGGCAATGCGACAGATGGTGCACGAAATATGTAAGGTGAGCACAAAGGCTCCCTTGGTTATCTGGTGCTTCTCCAGGGCAAATACATGTCTGGTGCGATGCAACACAGTCATGCCCAGAGTCTCTGACTTTGTTTGGAACATTAAATTCTTGTGCTACTTTGTTCCGTGATTCTTATTTGCGAATGGATACATGGCAGAGCACAATAGGATCAAGTAACAGGCGATTAATATTTATCGGAAAAACAAGGTGGTGGTCCAAAGATAGATGTTTAAAGTCAGTTTTTGGCATGTATGGCGATTCCACTCAGTCAATGTATGTTGATTTAAGTGACAATGCATAAAATAGTATCATCTGAGAAGTACAATTCTGAAACGAGGTTCATGGCAAGAAGCTTTCAAGAAATACTGTGCAAGTATTCAACAATTCTCACTGACCTGTACCTTCGTATTTTTGAATCAACAACGCCCCTGTCAAATTATCTGCAAACTAAGGGAATGGATGTTCTCCAAGCCCAGCGCATGGTGGACTGTACCTTTATTAAGTTAAAGGATATCCAGCGTGATTTCTTAAGCATGAAGAAAACTGCTGATGAGTTTGTTCTTTGGGCAAATAAGAAATTTGAAGAACAGGAGATCAACGTAGAGATTCTTCCAGAACTACCAGAAAGTAGGGTTCGAAGGAAAAAGAAGACTCTTTCTGAAACTACATATGATGAACCCATTAGTAATGCACAAGATCGTTACCGCATAAATGTGTATAACATTGTTCTTGATGTTCCACATGTCATATTCTAATTTTATTATAAAAAAAAATGTCTATTACTCTGTAGAAGGATTTTTTTCTGCAAGGACACTTAAATTATTTTTTTTTATGGAGTTTCTCAATATTTCTAAAGAGCCAACAGCTTCTATCCCACCCTCCCCCAAGAATTGAGTAGCCACATTAAATTTAATGTAGGTGGTATTAAGGGTGGTAGTTCAGAATTAAAAGATTTTGTTAAACAAGGAAATGATTTTAAATACTTTTAATGGTAATACTGTTGGATTTTTGTTTTTAAGCTGCTTTCATTCTCCCCATCCATAGCAAAAAATATGCTATTAAACTTTACCCTAAACACATACCATGCATCCCGCAGTCCTGGAGCAATACTCACACAAAAAGATGAGCACACAGAGCAGGCTGAGAAGCATCCATTCACAGGAACAAACAATCCCAGAATGCAAGTGTTTCTTAAACAGTTATGATTCTTCATGAAGGAATCATGTGACAGCAAGCTTCTCCGGCTCACACAGAAAAGTTTTTTTTTTCTTTACTTCACCAATCATGACAATCCCATTGGGAGATGCTAGAGTCCTATAGCTACTGGCGATGGAAGATCACTTCTTATTTCTCTTGCAAAATGACTAATCATTTTTTTCTTTAATTGCTTTAGTTTTACAAAATTTTTATAAGTGCATACTATTTTAATTTAAAACAAATGTAGTTGAGCCTTTTTTGTGATACACTCTAAAATCCACAATTTCTTTTTACCTGCCCATAATTCCATATCAGATTGCAGAATCTCCAATGGTTGGTACCTCTGACTTTATTCATGAACTCCTGGAAAATATATGGATAACCTTGGCCATATCAGTTATCCATTTCAAAAGAAATGTTTGATTCAATTCAAGTGAAACTATTGTGTTTGAACACTGTCACCCCACACAGCAATATATCAAGCACAAGTAACGGGGGGGGGGGAGACACTGAAATCTCACGGAGCATACTACTGCTGACGGGGGCATCTGTACTGTGACGATACAAATAAATATCCTCATTATTGAATTAACGTACTCGACCAAAAAACGTACTAAAATGTGTAAAGAAGGTAGGTGTTTATGCAGTGACTTCAGATATCAATACTACTGATGGTTACAGTTATGAAACAAATGTATGCAAAATACATGTACATGGTGTCCATAAATGAATTACACAACTTCATTATGCTATTGAAAAAAACTACAATAAATAACTTACTTTTAATGTCGCAACACATGGCACCAGCAAAAGTTTTTTTTTTTTTTTTTTGCCGTCCCGGTGGCGCAGTGGTCTAAGCACTGGCTTATGACATTTGTCCGTGGAGGGTCTGCGTTCAAATCCTGGTGAGACATGGATGTTGCGGTTGTCTTATGGCACTGGTTTACTGCTTTCCCTGGAATCAATTACCATAAATTAGGGACGGGCGACTGCTGATAGCCCATTGAGCTGTTCATGGTTATTGTTAAATCCAAAAAAAAACGTCATTCGGTCTCCATGTGTGCTCTGTTGGTTGCTTGCAGAATGTCTAAACGATAGTACAGTTCCACCCTTGTATGCTGCAGAATGTCAGGTAACAAGAAGGAAGGGTGCAATAATGTGTTCTTTCAGCTCAGTGATAGATGTAATTTTTTTCTTTGTACACAATGTCCTAAACAAATCCCCCCCCCCAAAAAAAAATTGCATGGGGTAATATCAGGAGAATGGGGTGGCCATGCCGTCAGAGCTCTCACGTCCACAACGCCCTGGAAAATGGTGGTCTAAAGATCTGGTAAATCCAAACACCAATGTGGAGGTGCTTCACCTTGCTGGTAAATGATGTCTTGAATATCCTGGAGTTGTGGAATTGTGAATTGTTCTAACATGTCCAGGAACGTTATGCGATTAATTCAGTGAAGAAAAAGGGCCCTATCACTGTCTTTCATTAAGCCAGCCCAGACATTAACCTTCGGGTTGTCTCGCTCATGTGCTACAACCACATGGAGATTTTCTGTGCCCCAGATTTGGCACTTATGTTTATTCACTCTGCCAGAAACATGAAATGTCGACTTGTCACTGAGGCAGATCTGTGAAAGGAGTGTGGCATCTTTGTCAATGCGATTAAGCATGTCTACAGCAAAAGCTTTTTGACTTAGTTGATCATTTGGTTCAAGTTTTTGCATTAGCTACATTTTATGTGCACATAGGCATAGACGTTTATGCAGAACCTCTTGAACTGTTGCTCATGGTATTTCGAGTTAATGACTGGTGAAAAGGAAGGAATTCATCGAGCTCCTAAGATAAGCCTTATGCATGTCTTCCAGTTTTTTGTCCGAAATGGAAAGTCTCTCAGTGCTTTTTCCTTTCAAGACATTTCCTGTTGCTTTGAATTTATTTACCCATTGTTCGATGCTCCTTTGTGTTGGCGACTGTCTCTTGTACACCATTCTGAAATTACGTTGAACTGTTGTTAGAGATTTTGACTACGCAAACCAAAACTCACACACTGCTTTCTCCACTGAGGAAGCCACGTCTGTTGTATTTCGTGTTTGATGAGATATTTCATTGCATGAGACACCTGTGCCATATATCATCTGAATTAAAAAACTGTAACATAAGTGTTAAAGTTATTGACGTTTTAAGTAAGTTCTCCACTGGGAAGTCATGTCTCTTGACGTTTAAAGTAAGTTTTTTTTTAGATTGTATTTTTTGTAAATAGCACACTGAAGTTGTATGCTTGATTTATTGACACCCTGTACTTTTAATACACTGGTTTTGTTGATATTTCTGCCCCAAACTCAATAATTCCTTTTCTTGTTTACATAGCATGTAAATTTCCTTGCCGTTACTTCAGAACAATTTATGCAACAGTTTTTGCAGTTAAATATACTAAAAATGCCATCCCAGTAGATTATCTTCAGAGAACCAAACAAGTGGCAATCGGACAGTGACAAATCTGGGCTCATCGTTATTCTTGCAGCATTGAAGAAGTTCTTCATAAATGGTTTTCTGAGTTTCTTGCATCAGCATATTTGTAACCCACTGGACATAGGCTTACAATAGAGTTAGCACACTAAGACAGCAAGTCTGCATGCTGGTAAGTTATATGCAATTGTAATTTACCATAATTATGATGTACGAATATATATACCCCAAAGCTGTTTTGGTCCTGATCGTGAAAAGAAAAAATGACATAAGCGAGTACATGACTTTGTTTAATACCATATCTCATCATAACCCTGCAAGTATTCATGTGATCATGTTGATTTTTAATTTCTAGCAGACAGGAAATTGGTTAGAGATAACGAATGACATGCTGTTCTGGTAAATCAGAAGACTGTAGTTATTTATCTTAACATATTACATTGTATGATATCATCAATTTTTTATCTGATCAATAATAATAAAAAAAATGGTAGTAATTCGCCATCACAGAAATTCTTAGTCTCATGTAAACGCATTCACTGGCAACTCTTATCTTTCAGTACTACACTCAATTATGGGGGGGTCAAGTTTTGAAGAGGTGAAAAATTGTCCAAGGGATTGTGACAGGCTGAGTTGTGATTTCAGTATGTCTAACCCATTTCTGTTTCATTATGGAGAAAGTACATCATACCAATACAACCTATTTCAAGCAGAATGATATAACTTGGTAACACTGACCTCGTGTAAACAATGGAGAAATTTTTCTACTCCATGAAAAAAAAAAATTATTCATTTTATAATATAACATGCACTAAACATCATTTATAAAGTGGAACATATGCTGTCTCTAAATTTGGCCTTTCTAAGAATTCCTTCATGATAAAAACAATGTGCATGTGATTTTGTCTAAAGCCAAGAGGGAATACATTTAAGTTTATTTGAAAAAAAAAATCACAATCAATTACACTTGAAATACATGCAACAACTATGTAACTGCATATGTTTACATAGTATGAAAGGGAGGGAAGGGGGACTGACATGCAAGATAGACAACCATAGATTGTTGCATGAAAATAAGCACAAATTAATATTGGGTTGTGTACCATGAAATGTCGTTTCGGCGCCGCAGTTGGTGCTGATGGCGCTGGAGTCAGTGGTAGATGGCGTACTAGCAGGTGCTGGGCAGGGTATAAAGAGTATATCAGCCACCGTCACACCCATAAGCTGTGACGGCAGCGTGCAAGTAGTTTCATGGTGACGCGCCATGGCAACAACACCGAATAGACGTGACTGGCGGTTACTGTAACTGTATGAGTGCAAATTGGGACATAATGCAGTGACAGCCGTATGCAATATCAATGAGGTGGTCAGGAAGGATACCGTTAATAAACATACACTGCAGTGTTGGTTCCAAAAGTTTAATGGTGGAGATATAAACCTTGATGACCAGGAGCTTGCATGCCCCGAGTCTACGGTGAATAATGATGAACTACAGGCACTAGTTAAAGAAAAACCCACGTCAAACGGTGTAAGACCTTGCTGTGCGCCTAAACGTCTGCCGGAAAATTGCGTTGAGCCACCTGCGGGCTATAGGGAAGGTGAAAAAGATCGATCAATGGGTCCCACACGACTTGCTGGACAAACACAAAGAGCAACATTTGAAGGCGTATTCATCATTAGCCACACGTAACTAATGGGACCTGTTTCTGGATCGGATCGTTACCTGCAATGAAAAGTGGATTCTGTATGAGACTTGTCGACGATCTGGGCAGTGGGTTCATGCTGCTGAACTGCCCAAGAAGATGGCAAAACTGGCGTTACGCCCCAAGAGGACTATGGTGACTGTGTGGTAGACATTTCGTGGTGTCGGGCACTACAGCTTTCTGAAACCTGGATCTAGCATTACAGCTCCACCATACTGCCAAGACATTAACGCCATGCACCAAAAATTGCGCAAACAACAGCCTGCCTTGGTGAATAGGAAAGGGCCTATCCTATTGGATGATAATGCACGTCCTTATGTCCAGGGTTCGTACAATTTTGGGGGGAAAAATTCAAGGACTTTCCAGGCCTTTTCCAGGACATATACAAAAAAAATCCAGGATGATTATTACGCTTTACAGTATCATGTTCAAATTATTTTTTAAAGTAATTTAGTTTTAAGTAATAAAAATGATGAAAGATGCAAATGGATAAATGTGCTTTATGCAAATTGATCAAGTTTATCAAGCACAAGACCATAAAGAATAAATTCTGTTCTTATGCCCTGACTTTTGAATTCAAGTTGGACCATTTTCTACAAGGGTAGGTTTCTCCTCCCTGATAACATACCAAAACTTTGTTGCAATCAAACAGATTTTATGTGAGTTAACATTCCTAAGCTTGGAGAACAAATACTGCTCTTATGTCTTGGCCTTTAAATTTAATTTCGACCTTTTTCAAGAGGGTAGGTTTCCAGGTTGTACCCAACAGCATACTAAAATTTTGCCGAAATTCAACCACTTTCATGGGAATTATCGTACAGACAAACCCAAAGCATAAACGTTTCTGCAACCATAGTTCAGAAGTGTTAGGAATTTCGAAAATAAAAGCATAACGAACAGCGCGAAAACTAGCTCATAAATAGAATATTTGAAACTACAGAATGCACTCTCAATTATTAGGGATGGTAGAGGGGAAGGGAATAGAACTGTCCAAAATTAGCATGTTTTCGTTGCGCTAGGGAGCTTAAAAGCACGGCTGAATTCCTTCAGATACCCCCAATGTTCAAATGATTGAAATGTGCTGATGTTCATGGAATGAAATGGTTGATCAGCTATGATGACTGCATAAAAGTTCGGGAGGGGGGGGGGCTTTTTTTTTTTTTAGTTTATTGCAAACGCAATGCAACTACCGCTTACGATCGCGGATATCAGCAACCGAAAATCTGCCATATCACTAAAAGATATAACACACAGCATCCTGTTACAGTGCATTGTAATTGAAAAAAAAAAGGATGTGGAAAAAAGAAACTTTCAGAAATTAAGATCAAGTCATGCGTTTCAAAAAATCCGTTTTCCTTTATAACGTTTAAAAACATGTTTTTGCTTTTTTACCTGTAGTGTAAATAAAAAAACTATGTTGATTTTTTTTTTTTAATGGAATCAGACATCCGTATGTCTGATTGTCTTCATCTGAGTTCACACGTTAGCTACTGTGTACAAGTAGACCTATTTTTTCAGCTCAAAAATGTGTAGTTTTGTATATATTCACAGTATAAGTCATTCCTTATTCCCACACAACTGAATTCAGCATATGCAAAATGAAGAACATCAAGACACGTCCAACACTATGTTTCTGATTGTCTGCTGTTTATATTCAAGAAATGCAAACATGGATCAATGGTGAATGCAGCAACTATGATTTTTATTTATTACCAAGAAAAAAAAAAAAGAGCCGTGAAAGCTGTAAAGCTGAAATGCATATTTCTCTCAACACCCCCCCCCTGCACAAAAACATTCCGATTAAGATCAAACAGCAGGAGGATGCGTCCACACACACACACACACACACACAACCTTTGGAATGACCTGATGGAATGTCTTCTTTTCATTTGGCACATCGCCATAAATCACCACCTGCAGCTCGCTGAACTGTCAAGTTGCACCCTTCCTCCTTCACTTTAACTATAATAGAAAATGTAAAAAAAAAAAAAAAAATGCTCCCCAATTTTCGACAAAAATTACCAAATATACGTCATGATGTTGCAATTTACTAAAATACGTTTGTTTATCTGCTGAATATAGCTTAAATACATTGAAAACTTTTTAATTATAGATGATTTTTTTATTAAAACAGTAACTCAGACGTCTGAATAAAAACGTATGTTTGTAATTCAAATAGAGTCCATATCATCACAGAAAAAAAAAATTTAAGGATAACTCTGTTTAAATAAACCATGGCATCTAAAAAAAATAATTCACTTGTTTTTCCCGTAATTTATAATTACTGTTTCTTTTTCAATCCGATTATGCAACGGAATATTTTTTTTTTTTTTTTTTTCCATCTGCTAAAGTTCTTAACGGAATTTGCACTAGAACTTTATTGTGATGTATCTTAACTACTGTAAAAATTTTACTGTGTTATTTTCAAAATTCGTTAAAATGGATTTCTGAAAATATTCTCCTAGTCCTTTTGAGCTGTGGAAGTGATAAACAGGTGTTTGCTTTCTTCCCAACCAAGGGCTTCAGATCAACACTCCCAGCTGTCAATCAACCGTTGCTATGGTAACACCCTTTCTGCTGGAGGAGGGAGGGTGGCATGCACATAAACAAGAAGAAGATGAATGTGTTGTTCAGGCATACTCCTCACTGGTGGATGCCAGCTGACTTGGTACATACGCGACCCCCTGCAAATGCTAAATGCCTCTTCTTTCCCCTTCCGTTCTCAGTTGTCGATCGGACATCAAGCTCCCCTTCGACCTACTAGTAATCGTCCAATTTTATTGCACTGGAAGTAGTGCCTTTTTTTTTCTTTTTTTCCCCCAGCCAAATTAGGATTTGGAGCACGTCGGAAACCGCTGCCGGTGGTTTCTTTGAGAACAGAGAAAAGGAACTTTAAAAAATGAAGGGGTAACAGTAACACGATTTCCTAAAAGGGCATTTTTTTTAAGCACTAATTTTAAATTTCAAGGCTTTTCAAGACAGCATTAAAACACCGTTTTTCCAGGATATTCCAGGCCTTGAAAACGTAATCATGATTTTCCAGGACTTTCCAGGTTTTCAAGCACGCGTGTGCACCCTGTATGTCACATAGATGACCACCCAGAAGCTGCACCACTTGGGCTACGAGATCCTGTCACATCTGGAGTATAACCCCGATCTCAGCCTTGCAGACTTTCACTTCTTCCGCGGTCTGATGGTCCATCTCACTGGGAAACGCTTCGTCGATTAACAGGCTCTTAATAGTGACTTCCAAATTTTTGTGATGTCCTGACCTGCCGATTTCTACCACAAGGGTATACAGTATATGCACTGCTAACCTGTTGGCAATAATGTATTGATGCCGCGGGCAATTATTTTGACTAAAGGTTGCCATCTCTCTAACAGGTATGTCTCTTTCATTTCACACTCTTCCGAATGACATTTCATATTACACAACCCAATACATTCTGCAGCTGTGGTGGATACTTATGCTTTAGGGTGAGCTCTGTCAAGGAATCTGTCATAATGATGCTGTGAGTTTCCTGTAATAGGTAAGTAAGAATAGTGTAGACTGGTTTAGGAATATCTTAGGCCAATTTCATCACCACGGCACACCACAAAACTAAGAATTTATACCAGCTGTGAGGTCATCAAGCTCCCCATCTTTCACTCAGGAAGGAGGTGGAAAATGAGCTACTAGAAATGTCATTGACAATGGATTAAAGAAACTACCAGGTAAGTTAAAGAAGATGAAACTTGTGTGCATTAATGTAAGGAGAGTCAATGAAAAAAAGGTACAAGGAGCTAAAAAATTCAACCTAGAAACAGAAGCCATTAATGAAACAAAAATGTGAGTTCAAAGAATGTGACCTTGGAAGGCAGATTTAACACGATTTATTTAGTGTAAAGATAGGCCAGGTGCAGGCTAGTGTAGTTTTAGGCTTTTACAGGGCAATGGCTAACAGGGGTTACATGAGAACCTGTTAATCAATAAATTCTCCAGGCTGTATTTTAACTGGATAGCATGATTCTTAAAGTTGTGGTGGTCTACAAGCTAGTGGAAGGTTCTAGTTGTCAAGAAGCAGATTCCTTTTATTGAGGTTTTAAATATAGTAACTAAAACTAAACAGCAGGGAAAAAGTTAATATTCTTGAAAATTTGAATAGTACAGTGGGATACAAAAACAGTAAAACTAAAGACATTATGGGAAAATTTGGAGAGAAACATCTGGAAAATATGAATGGAAAAAGACAAAGCAACTTGTATTTAAAAGCAGTGAACTTATTATTACTACCTTTGGGAACAGAAATTTACATGATGGGAAAAAAAGAGTTATAAGCACAAAAAGTATAATTGATTGTGTCATTGTGGAAAAGACTTAGCAAAATATGATTAAAGGCACTAAGGTTACAGGGAATTTGATACTAGAATTGATAACTTTCTGGTGTCATCTAGTTTTAGAATCAATTGCTTAGTAGCTAAGAAGTCAGACAAGATTTCCCAAAGGGAATTAGAGTGAGTAAGTCAAAATTAAAACCACACCTGGTGATAACACTGAGGTTGAGTGGCATAGGTTTAAAAACTGTACCAGCTCAATCTGCAAGAAGAGCACATGTGGTATGATAGTATGTAAAGATAATGCAACTAGAACACTCCTGTGAAAAGCAGAAGTTAGTTAAGCACTCCCCCCGCAAAACTAGAGCTCGAAAACAACATACGTGAAGTTTTTAAGAATTAGGCCATGAATTAACTGGAAGGCTTACTTATTAAAAGCTCGTCCAAATTCAAAATTATATGTTAGGAATACTAACATTAAGTCACAGAAAACTTGAGGCAATATATGGAAGAAAGCCCCAAGTGCAGTAATAGAGTATTTTTGAGTCTTGTGAACAACTCAGAGAAAGGGAAAAGTCTGAATTTCAAGGTTTACTAGACAAAAGACTGTCAGCTTCTAATGTCATAGGATATACTGAATAAAAATAGAATAATTTTTCAAAAGATTTGTTGAATAGAAATCCAAAGACAAGTGGTCAGGCAGTAAATGATTTATAAGTGAGCTGAGAATATGAATTGGACAACTATTAGTTGCCACGAGGTAATAGATGCCATTCAATCTTTGAAGAGTGGTGAAGCTGCAAGTTTTCAATAAAATTGATCTAGAATTTGTTAGAGTAACAGGTATTATTGGTTAAGCAGGATTTATCAGTTAGCATGGGTAACTGGCTTTGTTTCTAACTGGCAGAGGTCAATCATAGTGTTACAAGAAAGAAAAAAACAACATACTGTACAACTTAATTCTGTATAACTGCTGTGGAATACCTCTCTAGTGTGCCTCATGAAGTTTCTGCATTCACATAAGAAATTAAAATCAGAAAAGTAGAAAATCTTCTGAGTGAAGGACAGAGTGGCTTTAGGAATGGTATGGCATGCCATGGTGATATATTGTACGCTATCTACCAACAAGTAATTGGACACCTGTGATAGCAATGGAAAACGAAGTTTATTCACCTTCAATAGTTGGTAGAGCCTCCACGAGCGGCGATTACAACTGCAACCCTCCAGGGCATACTCTCAAAAAGGCGTTGTACAACGACTAGCGGTATTTTTTTCCACTCGGCTTGGAGAAGACAGGTCAGTCCCTTCACCGATTTCGGACGGTGGGGGCACCCCTTAAGTCGACGCTCCAACTCGTCCCAGAGGTGCTCGACAGGGTTAAGGTCCGGGCTCTGCGCAAGCCAGTCCATTCGATTAATCCCATTGTCACCATACCAAGCCATGGTGAACCTCGCAACATGACAGGTGGCATTGTCATTCTGAAAGTAACATGGATCCACCCCATAAAACTGCCACAACGTAGGAAGCGCATGGTCATCCAAAATGGTGCAGTACGTCTCGGTGTTGAGTCTACCAGGAGTTGCGACCAAGGGTCCCATGCCAAACCAGGAGAAACACCCTTATAGTATAATTCCGCCGCTCAACTTCACCGTTGGCACAATACATTCCGACAGGAGGCGTTCTCCAGGCAGACGCCAAACCCAAAACCCTGCCATTCGAACGCTAGAGTGTGAACCTTCATTCGTCGCTCCAGAGAACCTGTTTTCACTGTTCAATGGTCCACTGTTGAAGTTCTTTGCATCACGTTAGCCGAGCAGCGCTATTGGACTTGGTGATCAAAGGCTTGTGGGCGGCAGCACATCCATGATAACTGAGCAGATTGGCTTTCTTACGGATGGTATTCATTGAAAGAACATTCCCGGATGCCTGTTGAAACTCCTCGTGGATGTGGCCCATCGATTTGGTGCGGTTATTCCGAATTTCTCTGGTCAGCACCCGTCGGTCTTTAACTCCCAGTTTTGTGGGTCTGCCGGGTCAGGGCACATTCCGACAGTCAACTCTCATCTTCCACTCCGAACTGCGTGGCATCTTGCATGCGACTGGTTGTGTTGTTGTTTCCCACACGATATTTAACGGCGGTGGCCGTGACAAGTATCAGGACCGCAGATACCGTCGATTGCAGGGGTTTCCAATTACTTGTTGGTAGATAGTGTATTTGTACTCTCAGATGGCATTCTGAAATGTTTTGTGAGGTGAAGCAAAATCTGAGTTACAACAAAGGCTTCATGAGAAAAGTGGAATATACTAATCCCTACTCTGAATGACAAAAAAGAATTATTTCTACTTTATTTTCTATTTAGATTACTAATTATTTTTTCTAGGATTACTACAGAAAACTGTCAACTTGAACAGAAATTTGCATGGCTTACACAAAAATGAGAAAATAGCTTTTCATGCACATTTCACATAAAATCACTCTTCTTGTCAGTTCTGACAGGATTTTTCTTTTTCATTTGTCCCTTTACCTCTCACTGAATATTAATTTTTAATTAAAAACATTTAAAACCACTAAAATATTAACAAAAAAGTTCTAAAAACAATTTAAGGGAAACTAAAACTAACCAGAAGGAGAAGTCAAAGAGGAAGATTATTTCATATGTATAGGATTTATCACGTGGTCAAAAATGTGAGGTTTTCTTGGTGTCACTTAGATATTCGGAAACTTCAGAGATGTCCATAGAAAATTTTCACAGTTGAACCTAAAAACATTTTCCATACTAATTTCAGAGGGTTATTCTAAAGGAAAAGTCACTAAAGTAACAAAGAACCATAAGCCATCACAGTGCTTGTATCCATGTAACAAATTTCTCACGAAGGGCAGGGCAGATAGGCTATATTTTACAGGATCATTCCACTTAATCTCTTCTCTTGTCAAAAGCCATAACTTTGGTTTTTTCCTTATTTATACTCAGTGTGAAATTTATACAAATTTCCTACATTTAAGACAACAAAACTCTGCAACTCGCTTTTGCTGTCTGTCAACAGAACTGTGTCATTAGCATACAGCAATCTTCACACATCGATATTACTTAAACATAAGCCAGTAATGTCTATTTTGGTATCACACATATACTGAGTGGCCACTTTATTATGACCACCCTCTCAGTATTACGTTGGGTCGCCTTTAATACTGTGTCGATTCTTCGTGGCATGGACTCCACGAGATGTTGATAGGTGGTTTGTGGAATCTGAGACCATGCTTGATGAATAGCACTTTCCAGGAGTGTGAGATTGCAGGGTTGTGGATCCAGCTGTATGATGGCTCGTTCAACTTTATCCCACAAATTCGCAATAGGGTTGAGATCTGGAGTATGTGGGGGCCACCTAAGCAAGGTAAACTCACCGGCTGGCGGCATGGTCCTGAAACCAATCCTGCACAATACGAGCACTATGGCAGGACGCATTATCTTGTTGAAAGTAGCCATCGCCATTGGGATAAACCATCCACACAACAGAATGTACTTGGTCCACAACGATGTTTAGATATGATGTGCCAGTCAGACGTTGATCAACACCAATTAAAGGGCTCAAAGCATGTCAGGAAAACATTCCCCAAACCATAACGTTGCCTCCACCAGCTTGCAGGGTTGTAGCAATGCATTTGAGGTCCATGCTTTCATGCTGTTTTCGCCAAATTCTCACTCGGCCATAGGCATGGTGCAACTGAAAACGTGATTCATCGGACCAAATAATTTTTTTCTAATTATCGACTGTCCAATCCTTATGCTCCTGTGCAAAGTGGAGACATTTTCTCTTGTTAACTGCAGACAGCAAAGGTGTTCGAACAGGCCTCCTTCTGCCATATCCCATCCGTGCCGTGTACGGCGAACAGTGCGTGCACAGATCATTTGAGGGATCCTTGATTAAGATGGTCTGTAATTGCTGCACTGTTGCCTGGACACTCCGGTCCGCCCGAGCAGTCAGTAGTCGATGACGACCACACGTTGCACGTAGAGACCCAGTTTTTTGGCTGACAGTCCAGTCTTTAAACACTTTAACAACAGTGGCCCTGGAGCATTTCATGAATGTGGCGGTTTCAGTGATACTCGCTCCATGGCTCTGAGCTCTTACAATCGTCCCACGTTGAAAGTCCGTCAAATTGCATTTTTTACCCATCTCGTCACCCAAAAATCACTTCTACTACTGTCGCAAGCACTAAGCTTTCCCTTTTTATACTAGCCTCGCCCTCTGGCGGCAACAACGTGCAGCCATAGCTCATTTGCTTAAAACTGCCAGGTGGTCATAATAAAGTGGCCACTCAGTCTATATGCATCCATAAATATGTATATTAAACAGCCATGATGACATTATATACAACCTTATCTGAACTACACCAGTAGAAAACCATTTTGATGAAACACTACTCACTCATACACATATTGTACTACCAGCATACATAGCTTTCACACTTGTAGGCAGATTCCCCATCATACCAGAATTATTCAAAATCTTCCACAGAAGTATTCTGTACATCTTTAAAAACTGGATAACATCTATTTTTTCTTACAATATTGATCATTGAGGGATTTTTTTTTCTTCATCTTTTTTTCTTTTTAGTTTGACATGCGTTGAAAAAACTGTTTTCTTCCTTTTTTTTTAAATTAGTTTTCATACTTGCTACAAATGTTGGTACTTCCCAAAATGACAATGGAAAGCTTCTGTGTTTTTAATTTTTTGTTAATATAACAAGCTTGCTATTTCAGGAACTTTCAGTTATTCATTACAAGTGTATTTCACACTTATCATATTCCAATATGTGACACTTCCTTTGAAGAGCTGTCCAGGTGGATTTGGCGAACCTATTTTATTTCAAGAATACTTTTTCCAATTGGTGGTATCTATTCATTTCTTTTGTGTTAAAACTGAATATTCAAATACAATTCCTAAATTCTTACAGATTGCTTTATTACTTTAGTCAATTTTTTTTATATAGAGAAAACTTCCTGTATATATGTATATATATATTTATATATTTCTTCAATATCAAATGATTTTATTAACATCTTTTATTTCATATCCATAATTTTGAGCTAAAATGAGAAAAAATATTAGTGAAGATGGAGGAAGTTCATTGGCAATCAGCAAAACACACACACACACACACACACATTCTGTGCTCATAGTCATGTGTTGTGCCTCACCTACAACACCTATTTGTTTGGTTGCACAGGTATGATCTGATGATAACTGAATGAATTTTTCACATACGTGCAAACATATTACTATGTTCAAAAAGTTCCGGCACTTTTTTATACTAAAAATGAATGAGTACAGATAATACCTGTTTATGCAGTGTTTCCTTCAAAGAAGTTACCCTGCGCAACTATGCATTTTCCCCAGCGCTCATACAAAGATTTAAATGCAGATTGCAAGCCTTCTTTTGCACATCCTCCAGTGCCTCCGTCGCAGCTCATTGCATTTCTTCGGAATTTGAAAAGCGTCGCCCCTTAAGCAAATTCTTCATCCGGGGAAAAGGGTAAAAGTCAAACAGGGCAAGATCAGTGAAATCAGCTGGTTGTGGAAGAACGGTAATGTGATGTTTGGACAGGTAATCGGACACCAAGAGGAATCTGTGAGCTGGCACATTATCGTGATGGAGCACCACAAGTTGATCTTCCAAAGATCGAGTCGCTTGCGTCTCACTGATTCTCAGAGACATTTCAGGACGTTGATGTACTCTTCTTTAGTGACTGTACAACCATGTTGAAGGGAATTCCTTGTGTACGACCCCTTACAATCGAAGAAAACTGTTAACAAGACCTTTCCGTCGGAACAGTCAGCCTCCAAAGGAAATATCTAAGGTCGTTCTGACCTCTCATCATCCTCGATACTCTGCACCCGTTTTCGAATCGTTGATGCCACTCATAAACTCTAGTTCGACTCATTGCACTCTCCCCGCACACTGACTTAATCATTTGGAAAGTCTCAGCGAAAGATTTTCTGAGCAGAATACAAAATTTTACACTTGAATGCTGTTTAAAATTCGACATCGTTGTCCTCGTAACCGAGAACCTCAAATGCCTGTAATCACGAACTACGCAAATATCCCGTAACGTGTTGGATCTGGATCAAACCAGTTCTGGCTTGTCGGTCACATCATGCTCTTTGCTTGCTCAGCAAGGAATGACGTAATTCACTGACATTTCGCAAATATTAAAAAAGTTCAGGAACTTTTGAACGCAGTAGTATATTTCACGACCATTGTCATTATAAAAACTCAAAATACTGACAATGGCGCATGGAGCAAAACTAACCCATCTGTAGACGCTTCTTTTAACAACATTATACTGTTTTAATTTCTCTCTCTCTCTCTCTCTCTCTCTCTCTCTCTCTCTCTCTCTCTCTCACACACAGGACGATTATTTAAATACTTGCCTTTTAGGGTACCTAAAAGCAAACTACTGCAAGCACACAGTATGTTTCATTTTTAACCTACCAGAATAAAACATTTCTGTAAGCATGTCAGCAAGGAGCTGGAGGTTTGGCACACAGCCACTACATAAGGACACCAAAAGATCAAAGGCAGCCACTACAGAAGAAGGGGATGAGCAAACTGGTATGGCTTGTTCAGAAGGCAATTCACCACCACTACGTTGGGACTGAAGAATCGACTCTGGATGCAGGAAATATGAAGTCTTCCACCAATTCCTGAAATCAAGATTATAGAGCCTGTGAATATTGACATTACTTATTCACTAGATTTTTCCAATACAAAAATAACAATATTTCAAATATTCATTGTACTCTGATTACCACTATTCTTCTGATATTATGAAAATGAAATAAACAAATAAATATATATATATTTATTTCATGAATATATATATATAAACAAAATTTTACTCACAATCAACGAAGAACTCCCCAAGGAAACCCCCGAACCTCCTATGAACTAACGAACGTAAACCAGAACACACACTGTTACAAATATACACACAAAAATAACCATAATAGAAATTACAATGATGGCAAACACATAAGGTTGGAAACCGGGAGCCACTCAACAGGGAAAGACACCCCCAGCCCTAGTTCAGGTTTCATGCGGGTGTTGAATTAACTGAAAAAACAATCTCCAAAATAAGGGTTAAGAATTTTGCAAAATTTAGGACTAGCCACCCGGCCTTTCCTACCTCAACCAAAAATTAAATGTAAGGACTTACCTTAAACAAAGTAACCATAGACACTTTCGCCCTAACAAACAGGAGACCCACACAAACTCAATCCGTTCTTGTCACACTAATCCCAAACCACACGGAAGAAAATGAACAAATGCCATACAAATTTTACATACTTACTACCTACATATCACTAAGCTGTTCTCTGAGATTCGGGGTTAACTCCAAAAAGAAATACGAACTTCCAGATATTTTTACATATTGTTGTCATATCAAACTTCTCCATTTACAGCGATCTTGACATACAACTCGTGCTTCACTAATATCCATTACAGGCCGTACACAAGATCTTTTATACTTCATACTCATAATCTTTTTCTCATGCAGACACTCCTGAATCTGATCCACCCATGTCTTCCTCTGCCTTTCCTTCCTGCCACTTGGGCTGAAAAGATTTTCTTAGTAAGTATTTCATCACTCATTCTTTCAACATGGCCAAACCACCAAACCATATTGGTCTCCACCTTGCTAACAACATTTTGCTTCACATCACACAACTGCAATACATTTTCATTTCTCACACAATCAGATCGTGTCTTGCCAGAAACCCCACATAAGTAACGCATTTATCCAGCACACAAATGACTCCTATGTTTCTTCTGCAGTACCCAGGTTTCACTGCCATACATCAGAGTAAGAACAATTACTGTTTCATACACAGCCATGCGGGACTCTCTAGAGAACCCATCATTCCTGTGAAAACCTCCCAAAGCAGCTATGACTTTCAAAGAAGAATTCACTCGCCTACTGATTTCACCATCCAACTTGTTCTCTCTGTCAAACATGCTTCCTAAATACACAAACTCACTCACCTGGTCAAGCACAGTGCCATTTATACTTTTATTACATTCAGTGCTACCCGTTCCTCTCTCAAACACCATAACTTTGGTCTTTCCCTTATTTATACTCAGTTTGAATTTCATGCAAACTTTGTGCATCCGAGTCAACATACTCTGCAACTCACTTTTGCTCTCTGCCAACACGACAGTGTCATCAGCATACAGCAATCCGCACACACGGATATCACAAAGACATAAACCACTATTATCTATTTGGGCATCACGCATGCATGCATCCATAAATATATTAAACAGCCATGATGACATTACGCAACCTTGTCTAACTCCTGCACCAATGGAAAACCATTTTGATAAAACACCATTCACTCGTACACAAGCTCTACTACCAGCATACATGGCTTTTACACTATTAAGTAGAATCCCAGTAACATCATATTCATTCAATACCTTCCACAAAAGTGTCCTATTCACTTGGTCGTAAGCTTTCTCTAAATCTATGAAGGTAATAAAAACTTTCTTCCCAACAGCCAGATACTTTTCAATCATCGTGCGTGATGCAAAAATCTGGTTAGTGCAGCCTTTACCAGGCATAAAACCACTCTGAACATCCCACACTTTCAATGATGTAAGACCTCGTACTTTTCAATAACAACCTTACCAAACACTTTCCCTGACACACTCAGTAGGCTAATACCACGATAGTTCTTGCATTCAGTCTGATCACCTTTTCCCTTATACAAGGGAACAATGATAGCATCCTTCCAATCCCAAGGGACCATTCATAACTCCTAGCACAACTGGCAAATTTCGGTTTACCAGTCAATTATAGAGTCACCACCATATTTAAACATCTCTGCAGTTATGCCATCAACTCCCGGAGCCTTACCATTCTGAAGAGATTTTAGAGCTTTACACACTTCTTCTCTTGAGATCCCTCCTGTGTTTTCATCCCTCATTGTGACATCATCTGCATCTGTCTCAGAATCATCTTTGCTTTCCTGATCTAATAATTCACAGAAGTATTCACCCCATCTGTCACTTAACTCATTGGGCCCCCATATCATTTCCCCAATCTCATTCTTCACACAACTTACAACTTTTTTCCCCCTATTTTGCTTGAGTCTCATGTACTTCCAAGAAGGACTTCCTATCTTTCCAAAAAGTCAGTTCATGCCTTTCCACTTTCTCCTTCCTATCTTTTGCCTTAGTGTGGTGAACCAGCTTAGCAGCTTCACGCTTCTTACAGCGATATTCATCCACAGAGACTCTACCTTGCAACATCCTTAAGCATCACCTCTATTGTTACCACAATAGGTGATGATCACCTCTATTGTTACCACAATATCACCTCTATTGTTACCACATCCCCAAGCATCACCTCTATTGTTACCCACTATTGTGGGTAACAACATCCCCAAATAGGCTTCCTTCTTTCTCTTTACTGCCTCTTTAATCTCACTATTCCACCAAGCATCACCTCTATTGTTACCCACTATTGTGGTGCCACAAACCTCTTTAGCAGGAGTGACAACACAGTTCTTAAACCATTCCCACTTCTTTTCTACATCCCTCTCACCAGACTTCAGATCCTTCAGTCATTCTCTGAGTAAGTCAGAATACCGCTGATGATCTTCAAGGAGCCTATCAATCTTTATTCTTTCTATCCTGGGTCTCTTCCTGTTCCTTTTCCACCAACCAACATTAAATTTCACTCGTGACACTACCAAGTAATGATCAGAACCAACATCCGCACCTCTCATCACACGGGTGTCAACAACTAAGTGTTTCAAACGCTGATCGTAGACAACAAAATCTATCACACTCTTTTGACCAAGAGTACGATTTTCCCAAGTATATGTGTGGATATACTTGTGGTTGAAAAATGTATTAGATACACACAAACCATTCTCAATGCAGAGTTCAATTAATCTTTCACCATTATCATTCACACAAGGATCATTAAACTTACCCAGAACATTGTCAGAAATTGCATTCTGCACACCTACTCTAGCACTGAAATCCCCTGCTATTATAACTTTTTCTTTAGCACCAAACTGGCTCAAAACAGCCTTTAGCTCATTCCAGAAATCTTCCTTCTTATCAGAAGGTTCCGAGTCACAAGGAGCATACACTACAACAATTACAATTCTCAGGTTTCACTTTCAAACGAATCCAGAGAATTCTCTCACTTACGCAACTATAGTGAATCAAGTTGTTCTTTATCTTTTCACTTAAAATCACACCTACACCCGCCTGTCCTCTCATATTATCCAATACTCCAGACCACACACTCATCGTGCCATTCACTTCTTCTACCCCAATTTCCTTCTTTTTGGTTTCACTTACACACAGCACATCCAGTCTATACTTATTCATCTCCTCAATCACCTCACTCATCTTGCCATTTATACCTTTAGTTTTCCATACACCAATCTTACATTCACTCAGCCGAGATCTCTTTTTCATACGCCATTTAGAAAGTCCAGGTCGATTCCGTGGTGGACCGTCCTTCTCAAGTGTGGTAGGTCCACCATATCCCACGCTTGAGTCATTCTTAATATTTCTTTTTGTCTTTTTAATCAGGTAAGTACATCAGTGTGGGGGATTAGCCCACAGCTGAGGGTTCCAGTTGGTCATTCAACCTAAGGATTCTGGAACAAAACATAGTGAGTTGGGGTCTTTTTGCCAATGTCACACAAAACTAGCTTGTTCCTCTCCAAAATTCACAGAGGCCTTACTTGCTGTTGTGTGTGCCATTGTTACCACGGATGGTTAATGAAAGGTATTAGATGTGGCAATATTGCATAATCTAATTTTGAAAGATTTTCCTGAATTAAAAATAGTCAACAGATTTTCAATATGGAATAGACAATATTTCAAAGGATAATGATTTTTTAAGCAAGAGGAGAAAAGTATTTTTAGTTGCTTTGTAATGTTAGATCTGTTATTACAAATTCTTGTGACTCTAACAAATTGAGAGACAATTATATTCCTAAGAGCGTGATTTGAAATATTTGAATACCAATCACTCATAACATTGGTGTTAAAGTTGAAATGTACCCTTTTATCAAAAACATCTAAACTAATACCCTGTCCCTACAGATGAATGTCCAAATCAAGAAAATATGTATGATCCTTAGTACTCGTCTTACACAGTATCAACCCTGGAGGATAAATGTCCTTCACAGGAACAGAAGGAGGACTGAAGGAAAAGGTAATTAGACCATCTACATATATCTGAATGGAAAAAATGGAAATGAAATGAATTTCTCCTCATAATGTTGAAGGTAAAGGTTCGCCAGTAGACTGGAACAACAAGTGCCCACTGGCACACCCTTCACCTGAATATACAATTGTCTAGTATCATACACAAGGACTGAAGGAAAAGGTGTATATAATTATTTAAAATACAGAAATTACATAAAGTTGTCCAATATTCAAATTCTACTTCCAACTGGTGACCAAATTGATCAAAATAAAGATCCAGAATTCTACGTACATCACTTGAGTCGATTAAAGTAAATAAATTTGAAAAATCATAGGTGGTAATCTCTAAGTCAGTAGTCTACAATTTATAATAATATTGTATTTTTAGCTACAGTTCATAATATTTTCTTCCGAGTCGCCCCGGAACGCTTAACATTGCACTTGCTCTCATCCATTAGTAGTACACTTGCACGTAGTTTGTCTTTCTTGGAATTCAACAGGGGTCGCCACAAGGTATCATTTAGTTGTTTTTTTTATTCATGAATTGTGTTTGGGAAATTTGTATGGCGTTCATTTTCTTCCATGTGGTTTGGGATTAGTGTGTTTAAAGAACGGATTGAGTTTGTGTGGGTCTCCTGTTCGTTAGGACGAAAATGCCTATGGCTACTTTGTTTAAGGTAAGTCCTTATATTTAATTTTTGGTTCAGGTAGGAAAGGCTGGGTGTCTAGTTTTAAATTTTGTAAAATTCTTAACCCTTATTTTGGAGATTGTTTTTCAGTTAATTCAACACCCACATGAAACCTGAACCAGGGCTGGTATATATATATATATATATATATATATATATATATATATATATATATATATATATATAGCAATTGAATTAGAGACAGCTGGCGTTATGCAAATGTGGCGCTGTGGGCGGCCCGGTAAACGGAAACGGCATGATGTATGCAGCGATCCGACAATATAAGGAGTGATGCGACGGGGGTTTGGTCCATTTCACCGAAAACCACTTGACCGAAGGGTCACTTCACCGAAAATCACTTCACCGAAAAGTTCATTTCACCGAAAGGTCGTTTCATCGAAAAGTTCATTTCACCGAAAGTTTATTTCATCGAAAGTTTATTTCACCGAAAAGTTCATTTCGACGAAAGGTCGTTTTGCCGAAATGTTCACTTCACCGAAAGATCACTTTATTGAATGGTCACTTCATCGAAAGATGGTTTTAATCAGCTGCTAATTTCGATCCAAAGGCAATATTCTTTGAATTTGAAACTCAAATTTATTTATTTATTTTCGTGAGATGCAACCTAATGTCGATCTCATCCACAGATTTGTCTCCTAATACCTCAAATATCAGTACTACTCTAAAAACGTGTATTTCAGTAAAATCTCAGGTGCGGAACGGGTGTGCTACATAACGTCAACAGCAAAAAAGTCGATGGGGTCCAGAAAATGTCCACATTGTACTCTTACTTAGACGGTAGACAGTTTCCGAGACTGTTCGGGGCCCGTGATCAAGGGGCCCCCACACAAAATTTCCTAAAATCTACAGTTTTCAATTTAAAACCACCAAATTTGGTATACTATCTTATGGTACTCTAACTTAGACGGTAGACGGTTTCCGGAACGGATCGGGGACCCCCACAAAATTTCCATAAAATCTACAGTTTTTAATTTAGAACCACCAAATTTGATATACTAACTCATGGTACTCTAACTTACACGGTAGACGATATTTGAACGAGGTCGGGGCCCTGGGTCAAGGGGCCCCATACAAAATTTTCGTAAAATCTACAGTTTTTAATTTAGAACCACCAAATTTGGTATACTATTCTTATGGTACTCTAACTTAGACGGTTTCCGGAACGGATCGGGGCCCGTGGTCAAGGGGCCCTACACAAAATTTCCGTAAAACCTACAGTTTTTAATTTAGAACCACCAAATTTGGTAAACTATCTCATGGTACTCTGACTTAGACGGTAAACGGTTTTTGAAAGAGGTCGGGCCCGCGGTCAAGGGGTCCCCATACAAAATTTTCGTAAAATCAACTGTTTTCAATTTAGAACCACCAAATTTGGTATACTACGTCATGGTACTCTAACTTAGACGGTAGATGGTTTTTGGAAGGGATCGGGGCCCAGGGTCAAAGGGCCCCCATACAAATTTTCCTAAAATTGACAGTTTCCATTTAGAACTACCAAATTTGGTATACTACCTCATAGTACTCTAACTCAGTCAGCAGACCATTTTTCGAAAGGGTCGGGGTCAAGGCGGCACCATACAAAATTTTCGTAAAATCTACAGTTTTTAATTTAGAACCACCAAATTTCGTATACTACCTCATAGTACTCTAACTCAGTCCTTAGACCGTTTTAGAAAGGGTAGGGGCTCGGTGTCAATGGGGCCCCACGCAAAATTTTCGTAAAATCTACAGTTTTCAATTTAGAACCACCAAATTTGGTGTACTATCTTATGGTACATTTGTAGATCTTTTAAAGCTATGGTCTTCGGTGAAACAGTAGAATTACAGTAAGAATGATTCTAATTCAGGAAAGGGGGTCTGCTGCTACGACGTTATGGGGCATATACAAATTGCATGTGCAACAGACTTCAGTAAATTTGTAGATCTTTTAAAGCTATGGAGTTTGATGAAACAATAGCTTTATAGTAAGACTGATCTTAATTCAAAAAAGGGGTAGGGCTGGTTTCTTTTTCCCTTTTTGGGTAGGCAAAATTGAAGAGGATTGTCAGCAAATTTGAGATGGCCGTGCTGATATTCATAAGGCTTGCATAAAAAGTTAAACTTTGTGACGTGCCTGCAACGCAGGACGCACATGAGATAAAGGCAGAAGCAGCGAGAGCGTAGGTCCGCGTAGCTCAGTTGGGTGAGCGACTTATTACGGGATGAGGGGAACCGGGTTTGATGCCCGGCGTGGACGGAAATGATGGACAAATTTGCTTCCTTATAGCTTGTCGAATTGCGTTTTCACTCAGGCACAAAATATTAATTAATGTGCTCCAGGCCTTTCTAGTAATTCTCAACCGCCAAGCTCATATTTTTAAAGTTTGCATAACAAATCAAGTTAAAATAATGTTGCTGCTTTGCTCGGTCACGAAACATTAACTGCAAGGTACTAGGCCTAGGCTTTTCTAGCAATTTTCAATACACGAGCTCAGGTTCTGAACGTTTAAATAACAAATCAATGTTATAGTATTGCACTTTTACTTAGGCACAAGACATTAATTAATAGGCCCTAGGCTTAGGCGTTTCTTGCAATTTATAATCCACGAATCTCATATTCAAAGATTTACATTACAAATCAAGTAAAGAATGGTGCTTCTTCACTTAGTCACAAAACATTAATTGCATGGCCCTAGGCCTAGCCAGCTTTAGGCCTTTCTAACAATTTTCAATCCGTGGAGCTAATACTCTTAACGTAACAAATCAAGTTAATAGCATTGCTCCTTTACTCGGTCACGAAATATTAACTGCAAGGCACTAGGCCCTAGCAATTTTCAATCCGCCAAGCTCAGATTCTGAACGTTTGCATAACAAGTCAAGTTAGTAATATTTCTCCTTTGCTCGGTCACGAAACATTAACTGCAGGGCACTAGGCTTATGCCTTTCTAGCAATTTTCAATCCGCCGAGTTCAGATTTTGGACATTTACATAACAAATCAAGGTTATAGTATTGCATTTTTACTTAGGCACGAAACATTAATTAATAGGCCCTAAGCCTATTCCTTTCTTGCAATTTATAATCCACGAAGCTGATATTCAAAAGATGTAATTACAAATCAAGAATGCTGCTCCTTTACTTGGTCATAAAACATCAATTGCAAGGGCCTAGGCGGCCTTTCTAACAATTTTCGATCCCCGGACTAATATTCTTAACGTTTACACAATAAATCAAGTTAACAGCGTTGCTTCTTTGCTCGGACACAAAACATTAACTGCAAGGCACTAGGCATAGGCCTTTCTAGCAATTTATAATCCGCCGAGCTCAGATTCTGAACGTTTACATAACAAGTCAAGGTTATAGCATTGCACTTTACTTATGCACAAAACATTAATTAATAGGCCCTAGGCCTTTCTTAAATTTATAATCCACGAAGTTCATATTTAAAAAGTTTACATAACAAATCAAATAAATAATGTTGTGTTTATTAAAAACTTGTAAAAAGACCTGTTCCAGTGGTAACTTGTCCTAAACTCAGGTCACAAGATTTATAGGAAGATGCAAGAATATTTCAATGTGGTGTCATTAAACAAGTAGTAAAAAGATCTACGAGGGATTTCCCGTGGAGAAATATTCCGTGACCACACAATTTAGAGATGTTTGAATGACAAATCCGTCTACTAAAAGAAAAGAAATTTAAAAGTTCTCCCTGTCCATGGTTGGTGGCACGTGATTTTTTCCGAATTAATTTCATCTAATAAAATTAAATTCATATGGAAAATGAAAAACACAAGTATTGTAAAATCATTTTGTATAGCTTTGACTTGACAAGTTTGAACCACATTCTCGTGTAAATTATTTGAAATTCTAATGATATAATTGTTCGTACTTACAACATTAACAAAACAAGAGCTTCTCTTCAAATTTTATTATTTTAATTAAAAACTTTCAAAAACGACAATTTAAAAATACGGAAATAATTTCATGGCCTCCCCCTCCCTCCCTCCGGTGGCGCAGTGACCTAAGTGATGGCTCCTGACTGCTTTTCCGAGATGGACCCGAGTTCGAATCCCGGTGAGGCATGGACGTTGTGCTTGTCTTATGGCACTGGCTCTCTCCCTTCCCTGGAACCAGTGGCTCTATATTAGGATAAACAAAGGCATCGCTCTTTCCACGTTTTAGCAACACACTGCAACCGAAAAATAGTTATTCGGCCACTGCTGGGGAATCGAATCCCAGATCTCTCGATATCTAGCCGAACGCGTTAGCCTTACACCACGGTGGCCAACAATCCACGGCGCTATTTGTGCTTTTCTGTCAGCTTCTGACATCATAAATCCGTAAGATGGGCTCAGCTATTATTAGGGGTGGGCGACTGCTTACAGTCCAATGAGTTGCTGATGATTGTGTTAAGCCTCAAGAAAAAAATAATAATTGCATGATTTTATTTGCCATTGCTAAGGTAGTTAGTTACATCATGTACATATAACTACTTAATTTAGGAGTTTCAAAATCTATTCTATCGCAAACTTACAATTTGTTGCGATTACAATTGCATATTTTTCCACTTCAGGTATTTTACGTACATTTCAAGTTTGAAATGGTCTCTTTCAGTTATTGTACGGAATTCTCAAAAATAAATACAGTAAATAAATAAATAAATAAATGAAATAAAATAAAAAGTTCCTACAGAAAGTAATTATTTCAACATTGTGTGTAAATATACAAGTATTTATACTGTCTAGTGCCATAAGTGAGAAAAACATCCAATAAAGATTCAATTAAATTATCCAGTTTATGTGTTTGCAGATCCGTCATGCAATACTGTTTTTAAGTTGTTTTCAGCGAATGATAAAGACCTTTATTTTTCATTTATTCATTTATTTTTATTGACTGAGTTTTCTTCATGTGTTGATTAATAAATGGAAAGATAATTGCAACAAAACAAACATTTATTTCATGGAAAATTGGTCCTCGACTTTCGACTTTAAATTTATTTTTCATTTTGTGCTTTCGGGCATACAGTTATTTTCCAAGAATATTTTAAGATATACACAAAGCAACCTGAGAATCCATGAGATGTCAGTCAGTATGTCACTTTCCAAAATAGGAAAATGCGCATAATCACTGGGTGTCATGTGATCTGTAAGAATAGCTCACAATTCCCAAAGCCATCTGAATTCTAGATCTGCCGCTTTTATTAAAGTCCAATCAGTTCACTTTCGAAATGACCCACGGCGTCTTCTCTACATTGTACGCACGGGCGGTGGAACTAATGAAGAAGCATGAGTATAGTTAAGTTTTTCACCCACCCCCTCCTTTGTTCAGCAAGGGAACAATCTCAATATGTGGTTAGACTGTGCTGTTATACATGGTGATCCTCCCCCACGCGACTACCTCTTCAGGAAGCGAGGACAAGGCTATAAAACATCTGGGGACGGGGTTGGTTGGTTGGTTGGTTGATTTTTATGGCGCAAGGGCCATGGTTGGCCAAAGAGCGCCAGACACAAGACAAACAAACAGTATTAAAAATGTGGTAAAAAGCTTAAAATCTGACTGATCATGTAAAACTGAAAAATGAGAACGATGGAAGGGCTAAAAAAGATAATGAAACAAACAGTATTAAAAACATGATACAATGATTAAAATCTAGCTGATTCAGTAAAACTGAGAAATGAGGATGATGATAAGGCTAAAATCTAGATACGTTTAAAATAGTCAATTTCTTTAAAAAACGAAAACACGGCAACAGTATTGCAGTGGTCATTGAGGAGCCGCTGCAGTGTAGCGGCGTCCTCATTCAACAAATGAGAATAAAAGAAATGAAAACGTACATCACGAAAATGAACACAGCCACACAGAAGATGAGTGACGGTGAGTCGGCAATTGCACGCCTCACACATCGGCGCAGTGTCGCCACACAGCAAAAAGCGGTGAGTGAAACGACAATGCCCAATGCGGAGACGCGCAAGCACCACTTCCTCCCTACAGTTCCGACGATATGAGGATTTCCAGACTTCAAGATTAGGTTTAATACAATGCAGTTTATTTTCCATCTCTTGGTCCCACAGACCTTGCCACGTTCGCTTGATATGGTCGCGAACCAGAAAGGGGAAATCCCGGTGAAACAGTGGCAAGGGTGTGACAACCAAAGAGGAAGCAGATCTAGCAGCCGCATCAGCACACTCGTTACCCGAGATTCCAACATGCCCGGGAATCCAGCAAAATTGTATCTGGACACCGGCCTCGAGCAAAGAACAAAGAAGCCTTCATACGGCAAAAGAAAAGGGTGGTCACAGCAGTCCAACGATGGCAATGACTGTACAACACTCAAAGAATCAGTGTACGCCGCAGCCCGTTGATGAGAGCCCAACTGAAGATGAAGTAGTGCAAGATACACAGCATGCATCTCCGCCGAAAACACCGTGGCCTCAGCTGGGATCCGCGCGACAGAGACGTCATCAATACAGACCGCCGCGGATCCAACGACTCCGTGCGTCTTGGAGCCATCAGTGAAAATGGGAGTGTATTCAGAATTGAGGGCACGGTGTTCAGCGAAGAGCTGCTGGTACACTGAAGCAGGGGTTGAGGATTTCTCAAAAGATGTAAAGGTGGTATCAACCATGACACCAAGTGGGTGCCATGGAGGATCCCCAAAGCCCCTGGTCTTTTCAACAAGAGACAAGTCGAGACCTACATCACGGGCTATGGCAGCCATACGAAGACCGAATGTTGAAATGCACGAAGGCCGGTTCCCGAATAAACGAGTATGCTGGGGATGAAAAACTGCATCGTATAAAGGATGGTCTGGAAGAGATCTTAATTCAAGAGGCTTAATTCAAGCGATGGTTCGTTCGCGTCAGCGTAAAGGCTGGGAATTAGAGATGTTCGAAATGTTCCCGAACAAAGACGCAGTGCTTGATGGTGAATAGTGTCCAAAGGCCGGAGAACTGAACGACGAGCAGAGCCATACACGATACAACCATAATCCAGTTTTGACCGTATTAATGAATGGTAAATTCGAAACAAAGACATCCTGTTTGCGCCCCACGAGACTCTCGAAAGGATCTTAAGAATTGATAGAGCCTGCAGACAGGAAATCTTGAGCCGCCGAACGTGCGCACGGAACGTAAGCGCACGGTCGACGGTCAGACCAAGAAACTTGGTCTCCAGCAAAACTGGTATGGCTGCACGGTCTAAATACAGCTCTGGGTCAGGATGGAGGCCACGCCTCCGGCAATGGACACACGTTGTCTTGTCGGGAGAAAGAACGAAACCATTGCTATTCGCCGCTTTAAAGATCTGATTAATTGCAGACTACAACTGCCTTTCAATAAAATGCATGCTTGATGACGAGCAGAAAAGGTGCAAGTCATCAACATAGACAGTAGCCGAAACCGCAGGAGGAAGATTTATGAAAAGAAAATTAATGCGGAGGATGAACAATGTGACAGATAAAATGCAACCTTGAGGAACACCTTGTTCTTGATGGAACGGTGCCGAGAGCGTCATACCCAGGCGCACCTGGAAAACCCGATTGCAAAGAAAATTAACAATGAAAGTTGGAAGATTTCCTCGCAATCCGCATGCGTGGAGGTCACGGATAATACCATGGTGCCACGCTCGATCATAGGCTTTTTCAATATCGAAAAAAACTGAAACCAGGTGCTGCCTATGCACGAATGCCTCGCGCACCGATGTCTCAAGGTGGAGGAGATGATCGTGAGGTGAACGATGACGGCGAAAGCCGCTTTGTGATGGTGAAAGTATTTGATGATATTCTAAAAAATGAACTAACCGGGAATTAACCATGCGTTCAAGAACTTTACACAGACAGCTAGTGAGAGCAATTGGACGATAACTAGAGGGAGACTTGGGATCCTTGCCAGGTTTGGGAAAAGGAAGAACAAAAGCTTTTCGCCAAGATTCCGGGAAACTGTGCTCCGACCAAATACGATTGTATAAGATTAGGAGATTCTCGAGAGACGACTGCGAGAGATGACGGAGCATGTCATAGTGGATGCCATCGGGACCGACAGATGTAGCGCCGGACCGATGCAGAGCCACCCGTAGTTCAACCATGCTGAAGGGGGAGTTATAACTAGTGACGTTAAAAGGCGCAAAGGAGATTCTCTGGCATTCCGCAGTGGATTTAATCCTCAGAAAGGAGGAAGGATACGCCAGGTCACTGGACACGGAGGCAAACGCCTCCCCCAAACAATCAGCAATCTTCCCGACTTCAGCATATGTGCAGCCGTTACTCTCGAGAATGGAGATCTGGTGAGAGCTGTAGTTACCCCAGATCTTACGAATCTTTTCCCACACACTTTTTGAACTGGCACGTGAAGTGAGAGAGGAAACATACTGGATCCAAGACTCCCTCTTGCTACGTCGACGCACCAACCGAGCATAGGATTTTGCTTGTTTGAATGTAACGAGATTAGCATCGGTTGGATAACGCCGAAACGTAGACCAGGCCTTATGTTGAGCTCTCCTAGCCGCTGCGCATTCAGGGGTCCACCAAGGCTTCGGACTTCTGGAGAGTGTCGTCGATGTTTTTGGTATAGAAAGATCAGCTGCCTGAAGAATACAATTTGTGACTTCAAGAACCGCTGCGTCGATTGACTCTTGGGTCACCATTGTAGAAGATATCAATGCTGACGGTGTGAAAACCTCCCATCTCGCACGCTCCATCCTCCACCGAGGAGGGCGGAAGGCAGAAGATGGCAAGTTCGCATGATGCGAGAGCAAAATCAGAAAATGGTCGCTCCCGTGGAGGTCGTTACACACCGTTCACGACCAGTCAGCAATAATCGATGGTGATCCCAAGGCCAAATCGATCGCACTGAAAGATCTTGTCGGCTCATGGAAGTACATGTCAGCACCGGTGTTAAAAAGGCACAAAGAGACCGAGGACAGAAGAGACTCTATGCGACGACCTCTCGTGCTGATGCTGACACTATCCCACAAATAATGATGGGCGTTGAAGTCACCCAGTAAAAGAAAGGGTGAAGGCAGCTGATCGACCAATCTCTCCAGAACAGAGATGCTTACGTTCTCGTCCAGCGGCAGATAGACTCTGCAGACAGTAAGAGGTACAGGCATAGACATACGAACCGCCACGGCCTGCACAGTTGTGGAAACCGCGACGGAAGATACCGGAACCCTGTGAGGGACGAGAATAGCGATACCCCCACAGGCTATATTTCCAGACGAGTTATCTGTCAAAATGCACTGTACCCTCGAACTGAAAGCAGGTCTGATGGTTTAAGTTTTGTTTCCTGTAAACAAAAACACACCGGAGAGTACAATGAAAGCAAATGTTTCACTTCATCAAAACTCGTCCGAAAACTTCGACAGTTCCACTGAATGATTGAAGCCATGGTTATAAATGAAATGAAAATGATCACACGAAGTCAGGCTCCATCACCTCTGATGGGGGTTCCCCCAGATCTGGAGGCGTGTGACCAGAGGCCAAGATAGGAGCATGCTTTGTCCCAAGTGGCTTAACGGGAGGCACACGATGTTGAGTCGTTTGCTGAGATTTTGGAGAAGAAATGCTTTTCTTATCCTGAGCTTTGGTTTTTTTGTTAGAAGAAGTGGCCTGAGTTCCCTTGTCGGTGGTGGGATGGGTCTGCTTCGGCGAAGTGGTGGGTGGCGCTTTCAGACCCCTAGCTCGAGACTGGAGTGCCTCCAGTCCGGCTGCGATGATTTCGTTTACATTGTATGGACATTTAGGGGGGATCTGAATGTCGGTCTGAATGGCAACCGTAGATTTGGCAACCACCACTGAAGCGTATGATCGCCGATCAGATATAACAGGAACCACTCTTCTTCGAGCCTCAGGATAGGAAATATTTTCCACCGTTTTGAGCCTTTGGATTTCTTACTCCTCCTTCCACTTGGGACAATTTTTGGCTGATGCTGCATGTGAACCCTTACAGTTCACACAAAACTCAGCCTCGGCCATACATTCTGACAAAAGATGCTCTGTGGCACCACAGCGTTCACACCTAGGATTGCTCCTGCACGACTGCTGAGAATTGCCGTACGACTGACACCTAAAACATCTCAACGGGTTAGGGATGTACGGGCGTACTTCTAGGTGGAGATACCCTGCCTTGATGGACGTAGGCAGGGAAGGGCTATCAAAAGTTAAAATGATGTTCCGGGATGGGACGGACTGCCCATTCCGCCTGAATAGAATATGCCGCACACCCGTAACGTGTTGACTCCTCAGTTCTTCAAGTAATTCTTCCTCAGCACACTCAACGAGGTCCTGAGAGGAGACAACACCTCGAGATGAATTTAGGTATCCATGGGGTGTTATTTTGACCGGAGTCTCAAGCAGCGTGGTGGTGTTAATAAGTGTGGAACAGTAGGCCACAGTGGACATTTCTACCAGAAGATCTCCAGATTGGAGCTTCTTGACGCTCTTAGGAGAGCTTGCAATGGATTGAAGAGCTTTATTTACCCAAAATGGACTTTTGGCACTCAAAGGTTTTGAAGGGTCCAATGAGTGCACAAAAAAGAATCGAGCATTTGAACAATCAGGCACATGCTTTTTGGCGGAAGGGGATGAGCCTTCCTCATTACCTCTTTTGGTTTTTGATTTGTGGGAAACTTTATTTTCATCCATGGAATAAATTAATAATTCGTCCGCCGACTTCCCCACCCACAATGGAGCCCAACGAGGGAGAACCGGAGGTTCGCAAGCCCAAGTGGACGCAGGACACGGCTCTAGGGATAGCAAGCGGATATAGCAAGTTGATAGGGCAGACATGCGCTCGGCGTGAACCCAGACTTTCCCATGCCTGGGGAACACCCCTTTGGCATGCCCACCCTATTCCCAGACTCACCCTGTCGTGCGAAACGACAAGCCGTTAGAGGTTTGGGCTCCACTTGGCCACAGATCTCATTGACTAGGAGTGGGTTAGTTCCTAGCCGCCCGTTTAGGGTGAAGCAGGGGAGCAAAGAGGAGTGTTGGCATCTGGAGACACTACAAACCGGCCCCCAGAAACCTCAGCCTCCAGCATCCCCTTTTCCAGCTTACGGGTCACCGCACACGGCAAATGTGCAGGTAGGTCTAGCTAACCAGCTCGGAAAAACAAAAGGAACATAAAATGGAGAAGACAGGAAAGAAAAAGATAAACTTAAATCCAGAGCTGACGCATAATCACAACCTCAGCAACCTACAACTGAGGCGGGAGCGTGTCACGTGAAAAAAAAAAAAAAAACATAAAAAAAAAAAATGTGAAAATTCACATCTAGTACATGTCGGCTTGGGCCGTGGGGACGCCATCTCCCAGCAGCTGGATGAACCGCTGTCCCTTCGGTAACATAATCGTACAAGACGAAAAGTAAGATGTTCTGTCACAAGGTCAGCTCGGGCCGTGGGGGCGCCGCTCCCCAAATAACGGGAAAACCAGTTATCCCCGTGCAAGCTGGGAACGGGGTGGTTGATTTGTTATTGTTCCACAGAACGAGACAGTGTGGTCGGTAAAAGAACTTAAAAACTGACTGGATAACCGGGTGGGCATCGTACATCCAGTCAGTTTTCACGCATACTCTGACCAAACTAACAATTTCAGATGAGCTTTTTTTTTTTTCTAATTGACAACTTATTAGTTACAATGTTGGAATGCTAATCATGGGGTCTACGCTTTTCCAAGGGCAGGCGACTAGAGTAAATGAACTATCTGTATACAATCTCTTATTTATTGTTCTGCTAAGAAATAAATATAGAAAGATTTTGCAATATCGTTAATAATAAGAAACATTGCGAATATAAGGGCATTTCTTACTATAAAGATATAGCCCAAAATCAGCATGTTAAATAACCACTGGTGGTACTCCAGATTTTCGCCGTGCTGGAAGGAGCTTCAACTGATTTGCACATTTACAATTTAAAAGACGAGAAAGTGAATACAGAAAGACTGCAATTAACTCCAGGTGTCATAACTTGTATGTACAGGGTGCTTAAAAGATCGCACAAGAACGTGATTAGAACTAATTCTTTTATCAGATCCGCGCAGAGATACTAAGGCATTTACATTTTTACCAAGGCACACCTCTTTACAATTTTTCAAACATACAGAACTGCAAATCTTTTTTTTTTTTCTATTGGAGGTATAACGATGACCATGAGCAACTCAATGGGCTATAAGCAGTCGCCCGTCCCTGATTTGGGGTAAGTGGTTCCAGAGAAGGGGGAGAGACAGTGCCGTACAACAAACACAACATCCATGCCTCACCGGGATTCGAACCCAGACCCCTTTTGGGTGAATGATCAGAGGCCATCGCTTAGACTACTGCGCCACCGGGCGGCTATTGCAAAAAATGGAGTGCAGAAAAATAGTTATCCGATGCGTGCAGACATTTTATGTATAAACAAACATCAGGTTCCTTATACACCCGAGTGTATGAGCGTGCTGGAGTCCGGACATTTGCCCACCCGGACACTTGCCAGTGATGTAGTTCTAAATAAAAAAGTGTCTTAGCGGTGAACGAATTAGTCAAAAATAGCCCGGAAAGAAGACTTTCAAAAGTTTATTTAAGTTTTACTTGTTTCAATCATTTATAATTCTTAATTAAATATTATACATGATTTCGTTAATTTTTCTTAAAACTGCTGAATTTAGGCAATTTAAAACAAATGAATGAATGTTATGTGTGAGTCACATTCCGAGAATATTTTTTTTTTTAATTTCTATAAGAAAGAAAGTGCCTTTGCGGTGCAGGTGATTTTAAATGATTTTTCATATTATGATATTAATAATATTTTAAATATTCAGTGTTTTTGATTGACTTGACATATCAGCCTCCTCTCCTATGAATTAGGGGAGGCAGTAATAGATATCTGCCGCCCCAGTGGCGTAGTGGTCAAAGCACTGGCTTCTGACCATTCGCCCGATCGAATTCGGGTTCGAATCCCGGTGAGGCATGTATGTTGTGTTTGTTCTTACAGCAGTGGTTCTCTCCTTTCTCCAGAGCCAGTGGCTCTAAATTAGGGACAGGCGACTGCTTATAGCCCATCGAGTTGGGTGGACGGAAGAGTCCCCCACAGGAAATTTTTCCCTCTTTCAGAAAAGTCCTCCACCTTTTTCAGTCAGGGAACGTGAACAAATTGCGTTTTGCACAAAATGTGGAACGTGGGGGAGATTTCCGAGGCTGCTATTTCCATTTTCGTGCTGTTTAAAACAAGATACAGCCGCACAACGTGCACAAATATATGGGGGAATATTCCGGGCTCAGCATTTCAAACATTTATCGCTTTTATAGTAAAAAAAAAACTGTCTTGCAAGAAGCTGGATGAGGTGGGGGAAATTTCCGGGTTACTATTTCCACTCTTACCGCGGTTTTGAATGGAAAATGGTCTTGCAGTCAGCAGGCTATCAGAGTGGGGGGAAATTCCGGGTAAGTATTTTGACCGTTACTGCGCTTTTTCGTGAAAAACGGTCTTCAGGCTGACAGGGTGAAGGGGTAAGCCCACCGCTAACGTCACGTCACGCTTGTCTCTTTACGTTTCGGAAACATATTTCCCATTCGGCTGACTTCCCACGAATAACAGTTTCTGAAAACTGTAATCGGAAAGTCCCCCACAGGAAATCTGCCACACATTGGAAAACTCCCACACAGGAAAATTGCCACATGTTTTTCATTAAGGACCGGGCACAAATTGCTGTTTCTCCAAGGAACACTTTGAATGTGTGGCAGTTTTGCAGTGGGGCAGTTTTCCAAGTTTCTGAACTACGTGTGACAGTTTTCCAGTTTTCCTGTGTAGCGGTTTACAGTGAACCGTATCAGATGATTACCGAGAACACTAAATATGTGTTCCCTATTGCACTAGAAATAATTTTATATTTTTGGGATAAAAACACGCCCCCCCTCCTCCTCCCACACAAACACAAGAGAGACATATTGGGTGCCGGCGATATGATATGCCAGCAGAGATAAGTGCAATTTATAAAGCCATAAAATCTTCCAGCAGAACGATTGGACTCATAATTCTGGATATTTCGTCCTTTTTAAATTAAAATCCCCCCCCTCCTCTTTATCCCCAAGGATATTCCGGGTCCGGCGGTAGGCAATGATGATTTTAAAACCCAGAAAATTTGAAAGGCATGGAAATTGTCGTTTACATGCAATACTTCGAATCAACGTTTATTGTAATAAAATACGTGTAGCAATTAAGAAAACGAAAACTCGAAATGATGACACCGGAAATCCCCCCCCCATCCTCCTGAAAGTCGAAATGCCAACCTCGGAATTTTCCCCCACCCTGTCAGCCTGCTGAGTGTAAGGCGGTTTTTCACAAAAAAAGCTCGGTAAGAGTGGAAATACTAACACAGAAATTTCCCCCATCTCATCCAGTTATTTGCAAGACAGTTTTTTACTATAAACAGCGATGAATGTTTGAAATGCTGAGCCCAGAATTCTCCCCCACATATTTGTGCACGTTGTTCGGCTTTCATTTTCAGTAAGAAATTTAGACATGTCCATGATTTTCGGAGCTAAGACTAAGCGGAGAACTAACCACCGGAGAACTGGCCACACCACAAAAATTTTAAGGGCGGTATAAAAAGTGCGTTCTGGGCAGCTCCGTGGCTACGTCTACCCGAGATTGGTTGGTTATCTGACACACATAAAATATCCGTAATTTCGTATTTTCTTATTTACGATATTTTTCTAAAAACTATAACTAAACAAATTCTCTGCGAGTATGAGCAAACCCGGGAAACTTGTCAGGTTGGGGGAGGGGGTTTAAACCTAAAATATGAAATATAAAGAATTTCTGGTCCGATCGGGAGATTTTCAGCCATTGCAAGCTACAAGTCATCGAATTATCTGAGGGCATTGGCTTCCTAAGGAAACTAGTCGGGGGGGGGGGGGCAATACGAAAAGCGTAAAATATCAAGAATTTCTCATGTCTCTTCCGATCGGGAGATCTTCAGCATTTACAAGCTGCAACTTGACAAATTTTATCAGCGCATGTGCACTCTCTGGAAACCTGTCGGCGATGAGAAGGGGAGGGGGGTAATACCAAAAGTGTAAAATATAAAAAATTCCTCGTCCGATCGGGAGATTTTTGGCATTTACAAGCTACAACTCGACATATTATCTGAATGCATGCATGGGGGCAAAAGTGTAAAATATGAACAGGAGATTCTCAGCATTTAGCAGCTACAACTCCGACACACATTATCTGCAGGCATGTGCCTAGTCAGGAAACCTGTCGGGAGAGGAGGGGGGGTTGTAGCTTGTAAATGCTGAAAATCTTCTGATCAGACGAGAAATTCTTCATATTTTACAGTTTTGCCATTAACTCCCCCCCCAGTATGCTGAGTAGGCAGATGCCGTCAGAAAATTTGCCGAGTTACGAGTTGTAGCTTATAAATGCTGAAAATCTTCTGATCGGACGAGAAATTTTCCATATGTTACACTTTTGGCATTACCCCCACGGGTTTGCATAGTAGGCACATGCCCTCAGAAAATGTGTCGAGTTGTACGTAGCTTGTAAATGCTGAAAATCTCCCGATCGGACGAGAATTTTTCATATTTTACAGTTTCGGTAACCCCCCCTACAGGTTTCCAGAGTAGGCACAAGCGCTAAGATAATGTGTCGAATTGTAGCTTGTAATAGCTGAAAACCTCCCGATCGGACCAGAAATGCTTTATATTTTACACTTTTGGTACCCCCCCCCCGACAAGTATCCTGAGTCAGCACATGCGCTCAGATAATTTGCAGAATTGTAGTTTGAAAACCCTGAAATCTTCTGTTGAAATGTAGATCATAAACATTTTTTGTAAAAAATTACGTTAATTGTCGTAATTAAGAAAAGACGAAATTACGGAAACTTTATATGACTCAGATAACCAACCTCTGGGGGTCGTGGGCATGAAGCGGTCAAAAACGCAATTTTTATACACCCCCTTAAAATTTTTGTGGCCAGTTCTCCAGGTGGTCAGTTCTCCGGTGGCCACTACTCTGGTGGCTAGTTCTCCGGTGGCCACTTCTCCGGGTGGCCACTTCTCCCGTGGCCAGTTCTCCTACACCCGATTTGTAGATAATACGTAACTTTGGAGGACGTTTCCGATCAAGTGTAGGAAAATTGGTCACATAAATATTTATGGATTGTATAAAAATTGCACATTGTTTTAGAAATGTTAAAATGTAAGGGACTTCATTTAACATTTCTAAAACAACATTTCGTATACGCTTCTTCAGCCACATGATGAAGAAGCGTATATGCTCAGCCTTGATTGTTTAAAAATACGTATAGATTAAAAAAAAAGACAAAAAGAAAGAAAAATACTGTGGCACAGTGGTCTAAATGCTGGCTTCTGATCATTCGTCCGAGATGAGCCTGGGTTCGAATCCCGTGAGGCATGGATGCTGTTTTTGTCTTACGGTACTGGCTCTCTCCCTTCCCTGGAACCAGTGGCCTTAAATTAGGGACTGGCAACCGCTTATAACCCATTCAGTTGCTCACGGTGGTCGTTAAACCTCAATAAAAAAAATCAAATCAAGTGAATTGCATTGCGCTTTTACTTAAGCACTGAATATCAATTCATAGCTCCTAGGACTACGCCTTTTAAACAGTTTTTATTCTACCAATGCAATATTCACAAAGTTTACACAGCTAATCAACTTAATAATATTGCGCTCTTACTTTGGCACTAAATATTAATTCAATGGCCCTAGGCCTAGGAGGCCTTTTAAACAGTTTTTGTTCTACCGATGTCATATTAGCAATGTTTACATATCAAGTCAAGTTAATAATACTTGCATAACTAGGAAGGATAAGAAGAGGAACTCTTGACTCAGGAAAATATCCAAAGTAGAAGACATCATGATCAAAATAAAATCTCTGAAATGGCAATAGGCCGGACATACTGCTAGAAGAATGGGCCACTGATGGGCTACTGAAGTATTAGACAAGGTACCAAAAAACATGAAAAGACCTGAAAGAAGACCCTGTGGAAGATGGGTGGATGAAATTTGAAAGCATGCCGGAATGACGCGGAAAAACGGGTTCAGACTGACACTTGTGGAAGAAACTTGGGGAGTCCTTGATCCAACAGTGGATTGATAGATTTGAAATTTAAAATTCACGTTAATTTAGATTTTAATAGTGTTATCTGTAACACGTTCACATGCTGTTTTACAAAACACAATAAGATTTATGATCTGACGAAAAAAATCATGCTGATAATCCCCCCACCCCTTCTCATCGTCAAAATATTGTTCCAACGCCGCTGGTCGTAGGACGACAAGCGCTATAAGTTTCAGCAGATAAAATACGAACAGGGCTATAACCGAACAGAGCCATCTGTTGCAGAAAGGAATGCATTAGCAAAAGAGCAATATTAATAAATTGACAGCTCTGCCAGCTGTGTGCTTTAGATGAAATAATTACTTTAAGTTCGTATATTAATATAAAATTATTGCTACAAAGAAGAAAATGTACTAAGACAAATCCACATTCATAGAAGTTGTGCCTTTACTAGGCAAATTGTACTTAACACTGAAGTACACTAAAATGTAAGGCACTGATACAGAAATTCACTAATAACTACATCTGTAAAAAAAAATGCATTTGTTCACAAAGTGCTCGAAATTTACATTAATTACGTCTGCACCCCATTTATAATATTAATGTTGTATTCAATATTTTCTCCATAGACCTATCTGCACCATAGTGAGAAAAGAAAGAGGAAGACGGTCTGCCAAAAGCACGTTCTACGTACAACTTCTTCATTTGGACAATAACCTACCCAGGGAGTAAATATCTTGTAGCGTAGGTTCTGACTTGAGGTAGTTTTTCTGTGCAGGGGACACCATATGTTGTGGTCAAACGGGATGGGCCCACCCACCACTTTGACTGTAATTCTGTTGCTGTGGACAATAAAACAGTTAGGGAGACTGTTTTATTGTCCACAGCAACAGAATTACAGTTAGGGAGCTCTGGGATATGACTGGAAAGAGAATCTTGACATATATTTATGACCACGGACCTTCCTTCGCTTTGATCTAACCTATCACACAAACCCTCGTGGCAACAAACAATGGCGTCTATGAACCCCTTCTCACTTGCAAACATCAGCTGTCGCTTTGTTATTCCTCAAGGAAAACTATTAGAAGATTCTCCTTTTTTTCAAAAATTTTCGTTGATGTCTCTTGAGGCACTGTGATAACTTTCATGTAAACAAGTTGTATTTTTTGTATTTTCAAATCAAGTAGGAAGGAAAGACACATAATATGAAGATAAACATTTGAAAGGCGTGTTATAATGGCACTAATTATTTTGTGCTTTTCATTAAAAATCTGTATTTCATCTCATTTTCGCTAACGGGTATGAAAAAAAAACACGAAAGTATTTTGGTTTTAAGAAATTTTCCTTGATGAAATGGAAAATGTTACGGTTGCTTTAGGATAAAGTGTTCAGTTTTTTGGGAAGTTATCAGGATATGCACTTTTTTTTTGCCAGATCATAAATCTTATTGTGTTTTGTAAAATAGCATATTACATCTCATGTGAACGTACATGCTACAGATAAAACTCTTAAAATATAAATTAACATAAATCTCAAATTTTAAATCTATCAATCCACTGCTGGATGGGCTCCTGAAGCTTCTTTCACCAGTGTCTGTCTGAACTAGTCTCCTCCCTGTCATTCCGGCATGCTTTCAAATTTCATCCTCCCATCTCCAAAGTGGTCTGCTTTAGAGTCTTTTCCTGCCCCTTAGTCAATTCCAATCAAATATCTCTGTTGTTTAACAATGTTCAGCAGTTCATGTAGAGCACCATATCCAGTCCATTGCCATTTGAGAATTCCTTAACGATCTTCTTTAAAATGAAAAACACAAAGGTGAGTTAACTTTTCAACTCTTCTGTGTGAAATCATTTTACAAAGTTGCACTTGAAGCGGTCCTCCCCGAACCCTGCAGGGGCTCCGCACTGCTTTGTTCTAGCAACGGACGCAGTTACCCACGGAACTGCTCGACACCATAATTAACTGCGTAGATCATCACTGTCGGGCCTGTATTGCTGTTCGGAGTAATCACACTCCGTATTGAAGTGCCTTTTCCTATTTCATCTTGATACCTATACTTCTGTATTTTCATATTTGAATTTGTATTTTCATATTTGAATCGCTCATACAAAATTTAAATGCTTTGTATCACATGGTCTTACGTTTTGTTGTTGTTGTTGTTGTTGTTGTTGCATTTGGTCTGAAAAAGCTTACCACCAAATTTCATCCGAATCGGTTGCATACTTTTTGAGTTATCACGATTTTTCAATTTGTTGCTCAGTTTATGGAAACCAGTGTATATATATAATGAACGTTTTGAAAAACAATACTCTAATTATCTCGACCTGAGGTTGAGGCAGATGAGAGATTTATACACCACCACATATTTCTTTGATCACAACGTTTTTCGTGAACGTTAGTTCATCAATGAGAATCTGACCTTGATATGGAGTGTCGCAAACATACACGTGAAAATTCTCATGAGGCCGTGTTCAAATACAGGTTCTTTCAGATAGACTACAACGTGATAAAGTAATTGCCCCTGTAATTTGTCGATTGTCGCTGCAAAAGCTAAAATGATTGGTAACTGATAACGTCGCCTGATGAATGGGAGGCTGGCTTCACTTGGCTACAAAATGATGCGAGGGATCATCGCTCATTCGCTTTAGTTGCTGCCTGTGATGATCTCAGCATCGATGATGTTTGCATGAAGATGCTGCCTGTGATGATCTCAGCATCGATGATGTTTACAACCAGTCATGAGCACACGACTCGTGTGCTATTCAAAAGTCTCTTCCTTGGAAGCAAATTCCGCAGTAACATCACAAATGAGCCAACTTTGATCTTCAAGATGAGCGCTGGAATTCCTGATGGGCATAGCTGACTGACAAACTCAACTGGAAATGAGATCGCACCTTCTGGAACTTCAGCAATCATGCTGTCGACGCTTCGATGACTATTTTCATCACCATGGAGTCGCTTCCGAATTTCACAATTAAGCTCTGTTGTTTATAGTTACATTTTGGGTCGTCAGAATGACTTTCATTGCGATAAAACAAAATACATTGCTCTTTTCACGTTTCAGCAACCCACAGCAACCGAAAAATTGTTATTCGGTCACCGCCGGGAAATAACAGTTTTTCGGTTGCTGTGTGTTGCTAAAACGTGGAAAGAGCGATGTATTTGTTTATTCACCGATGACGCGTATTCAGAGGATTTTCACTTTCATTGCGATGTCAGCAATGTCTTAATCTGTTTGTGTGCGAATTTTATTACCGAAGACTGAGGTGATAACATGCTGATCTTCAACAAACTCATCAGGAAGCACGAGGAGGTCAGTGTCAAGGTCATCAATTCTCGTTGAAATAACGCCGTTGCCCAATCGCGGGACTCAATAATTGGAATCGTCTTGTCCGGCGGTTCTCACGTTGGCAGCTCAACTGCGTCGCTTGATAAAATTTCACAGTGGAGAATTCTTGACACATTCTTCTAAAATATTTTGTAACTCTACCACGTCTAACGATGTTGGTTGTTTGGCAGAAAGTACGTCCATTCGGAGGAAAATCCAGCACGAAAGTTTTTCCTCCGAATGGACGTACATCATTCATCACTTCTGGCAGCAACAAATCGATTATTCTCAATGAGTGTGACGGCAACATTGATTCCCCATCAATGATGATTATTAGTCAAGCTTTTCTCAACTTAGACGAATCATTTGATGGCACTTTCATGCTGGAGACAGAAGTTTCGACAGCTGAAATTGGAATTCTGAATCCACTATGCGACGTTCGACCTCCCTTCAGCAAATCGGCAACGATTCGAGTCGTCGCAAAAGCCAAAACGCTTGCCTTGCCCTCGCAAATTGTTCATCATTGGGTTGTACATCTAAGTCTTGCCGGATACACCAGGACCGTCGATGAAGAAAATCAACTTGCTGCTTTGTCGTCGTTCACAGCAACGATAATTTTACTGAAAATTTCGTGCTATTTTGCATTGAGTGTCAGGGTAAACGCTTAGCTTTTGTTGCTTCATCGTCCAAGTTGAAGATGTGACAACAACTGCTTCTGCAAGTCTAAAATCCGTGCAATTTGTGCCGTGAATTGGAAAACGATTCCGATTTCTTGAAGTGCTTTTTTTTCAGCAATATGACTGTTGCCGCGACAATTATTCTAATTTGGGGCACATTGCTTTTAGTATGGAAATGCTCAAATTCGGGATTCAAATCCCAAATTAATTGTTTTTAATTATGTTAATTAATTAACATAATTAATTAGGTAACTGCTTAATTGGAATAATTTGTAATTAGGTGCACGAACTATCATCCCAACCCAGGCCGCATAGGGAGTCGCTGGGTTCTTTTCTTCTCTTTTCTCCACTTTCCCTTCCGCGGGGGAAAGGAGATCTAAATTGCAAACGCCAGGCAAGGTGCAAAATTTCGTAAACTAGGCGAAAGGTATTTTCTTCCATTCCCGACATGTGAGAAGCAACAGCATTGCGAATTGCATAATGCTTCCGTAACCACAATGGACGCAGTGGTGGCTATACGACGGAAATTTAAGAAAGAAATCTTAAAGCTGGTCAGAAGATAAGGCTAGGCAATAAATGTCACCCAACAGCATTGTCGAAGAACATATTTCAGTCGGGCATATGTGCCTTCGAGCAGTTTTCAAGTTTTAAAAAGGTTTTGCTCTGAGTCTACGATAATAGAACCCAACAACTGGGTGACAGTTACAGCCAAATAAATTTTTAAAGGGCTTAGCTCAGCAGGCCCAGAGAACATCTGCCCCAAAGTAGACACTGGCCAGCCGCAACTGGACAAGCGGTCCACTTGCGTACGAGGGGGAAATCCGGAACCAATGGTGGTGCAAGGGACGTTTTCTCGAGGTAAGGACACGCCTCGCAGCAGGGCGATAAGGGTAAGCGAAAACTAAAATAAAAGAAGAAACTTGAAATTTCACAAAAAGAGAAAAATACGAATGAAAAACGGCCTGAGAAAGAGAGAGACAGACGAGCGAGAGAGAGAGAGAGAGAGAGAGAGAGAGAGAGAGAGAGAGAGAGAGAGAGAGAGAGAGAGAGAGAGAGAGAGAGAGAGAGAGAGAGAGAAGTTGTTTTTGCGAACATGGGGCAGTCACAGTAATTTTGGTCGGAAGAGCCAGCGGTAGGCAAAGAAATGCCGAACTATGCAGAGTTCGTGAAGTCCGTTGACTTGAAATTAGGAACTGTAGAACAGTAAAGTTCTGAGATAACTATCGGCTGTGTTTTATCCACGGAGGATACCAGCCAAAAAAAAAAAACCACGGCCACCAGACAACCAGCGCTTTCCTCAACCGCCGGATCGATCAGCCCAGCAGAAGTTCCATATAGGGTAAGACATCATCCAATTATTTCAATCCCTTGCATGCTGAGTATTCAGTTAATATTTAGATATGAAATAGTATTGCTCACCTCGTACTGGTTGGATTGTTAGGGATATGGGTAGTTTTATATTTTCTCAAGTAAACCATAACTTCCTTTTGTAGAGATGTGTTATAATTTAAACTGGTCCCACCATTAAATTGTTCTAAAATTAAGCATTATACAGCAAATAAATTTTATATTTGTTTTTTTAAATCAACGTGTTTTTCTTCTCGCTGCTTTGCAAACGGGTGCGAGTGTCTGAGTATTAGTTAAAAATAAGCCATAGTTTTCTTCCTTTACAGATACCCCTATTCAAGCATATAACCGAAATGTTAGTTCTTTTTTACATTTAATTTCTTTTGCGGCATATGAGTTCTTGCGACAACCTCGTACGAGCTCATATGAAACACAACGCTTTTAAGTCCCAACGATGAGACTGGGTCGTCTATACTAGGAAACCCAATGTCATTGTTGCCAATCTAGATGATCGAAAATCGCTAACAAAATCTATGCCCCTCAAGTTCCCAATAATAAAGTCTTCAACAATGAACTCCGGAAACAGCTGAGTAGAGATGAAGTAGATCTTTTGGCGAAATTGAAGACGCGGATCAGAGCGAATGTCTGTCGCAATTGTCGTGGCATGCTGAATTTTGATGCTTCCTCTCAGCAGAGAACCCATTCCGTGTCGTCATCAACCAAGCCATGCGCGATTGCTGCTGTTTTGAAGCTTTCATGAAGAATTCCAGTGACGGTCTTTCAATCAATGAAGCTCATTGCACCTTGAACATACTGGAGCAGCAGCCGCAAATGAAATCGCTCATAATTCTTAGGGCTAACACTGTACATTCGATTCAACCTTGTCCCCTCCACGCTGCCTCTGTTTTCAGGCGCTGAACTTTTGATCGTAAACATAATGATATGGCAACTCCAAGCAGTAAAGATGTCTGGAAGCTTCATCAGTCGCGTTAAGCTGGAACCAATCTTTCAGCTGTGTTTTTCTGCCGTCTGCTCACAGTGCTGCCTGACCTTCTTGGAAGTAAACTAATTGTTCATTTGGAAGATGAATGACAAGGCGATGAACTGCATGAGGCCGATCGTGCATGGGGATCTCCAGAAATCTCCACACCGCTTTAGGCGCAGACACAAATCTCGCATCGAGATACTGGCTAATCTCGAATCGAGGTACTGGCTAATCTCGTCATAAATCACATTAGCTTGCGCACCAACATTATAGAATTCAACTGCAGCTTTGTTGTAACTTTTGTAAATGTACTTAAAGATATATTTAATGGCTTTGACTGACTGGCATGATTCAGCATTCTCATAACAATTGAATTTCTTTGTCAAAAATTTGTTGTAAGGAAGGTATAACAAAGGTAAAATTCAGGATTTTAACTTGAATGCCTCTGCGACGTCTGTACAGCGGGTAGCCACTGACATCAATGATCATGTGAGATCTGAACTACTTCGAAACTACTTTATGAACACCTTGTTGGCCATGCAAGGTGCTTTTAGATTCAAAGTACCACATGGGTCATGAATCATTGTTCGAATGACGCTTTCGTGAAGTTTTGGCTCTACTCGACGATCAGGAATCTCAGCACAAACGTATCGAGCGACTTTTTCCGTTGTGTCAATTTTCTAATCATCTCCAAGAACGGTCAAAATGTGTGCATGTGTTCACTTTTGAAACTCGATTGTGTACACAACAGCTTTCACGTGACCAAAAGCGCTATCCTTAGTGATGTCTTCAAGGAGAGCTTTTAAGTTTTATGCTGAATACGGTGCTACTAAATCTGGACGGTCGGAAAGCAGATGCAAATTGCGAAAATGGCGGGAAATTGTTCTGAATCTCTGGCCAATTCGGATCACATGCCATAGTCACAAACAGATCAGGTCTGCCAAATTTAGAGACAATGCCATGGCATCGTGATACCTTTCACTCATGTTGCGAAGCGAACCTTGAAATGAGGATGAAAAAATTAAGGCACGCCCAACACTGACTCCTCTTCAATCAGCAACGTCATTCAAATGAACCATTAAGTCTCGATATTGCTCGACTAGCAAACGGTCTTGCTGACTGCGGATATAGTTCAAGTTGTTGCTTTCAACTTGAAAATAAGAAGCTACAGCACACTGCTGGAACAACTTTCCTCCATGTAAAATTGGATTGAAGCGGTTAACTCTTGCGGTTGTTTGAGATACCTTCCATTGCAGCATCAATACACGCGCATGCTGTTGATTAGGACGATTATCGCGTTGATCTCAATATTTGGTAGCCAGCCTGCTTCACCGAGCGGATAAAACGACGTATAAATCAAAGAAAGGTGACTTGACCACGCTAGTTGCGTTAACTAAAACTTTTACAAAAAGTTCGTAAGTTGGAAGCTTTCGACCTTATCTTAGGTCTTCATCACGCCAATGGAGCTATTGGCGTGATGAAGACCTAAGATAAGGTCGAAAGCTTCCAACTTACGAACTTTTTGTAAAAGTTTTAGTTAACGTAACTAGCGTGATCAAAGTCACCTTTCTTTGTTAATATTGTTACGTGTTTTGCCCATAATCGTCATGTGACGTATAAATCATTGGGTTCAGATGAGGACTCAAAATGTTGAGCTTGATGATTAGTTGCTGGGAATTTCGAGAAGAGATTCAATAGTCGCGCTCCAATGGTGGTTCACCGTCAGCTAACAGGAAAATAATGGCGATCTCATCAACCATAGAAAGACTGTAGCGTCTGCGGGCATTGGCAATTTATCAATTTATGGTCTTCATCAGCAACTCTTTTATTTTCATCAATTTCAACTTCTCGCAGCATGCGATAAGCGTGTGCATACACATTGTTACGACGAATTACCTCATCCAAGAAAGCTACGATATCAGGTTGCTGATTCGCTGGATGATTTATACGCTGTTGATTTGCCAAGCCTGAGTCAATAACATAAAGCACAGCATAAAAGCAACTGCTGTCTTCACTGGGATTCATCTAACCTGTTTGATGATAGATCTGGCTGTGAATTCTGAAGATGTAAAGACCGTTTTCTGCAACATGAGCAAATTTGTGCGCCCAACGATATGAAACTTAAGGCGCTGTTGAAAGAACTAATATTTTCCTTGAAGTGCCGATAATTTGGATGCCGTGAGTTACTTAGCAGATCCTTCAAATCAGGTGGAAACTCACGAACTGCTTGGCCTTCATTCTTAAGCAAAACAGTTACTTTGAAACAGCAATACTTGAGTGTTTGATCGTCAGAGTTCTCAGCACAAAAATTAATAGAATGGTAGAACTGACACTCAACATTCATCGCACCACAATCATGAGCAGGGTCTTGGAACTCGTTAAAGGTTTCATGATTGAGAATAGCAGAACGATGCGATGGACATGATCATTATCTTTAAGCAGCCGGTTCAGCACGTCATAATGCAGCCTCTTCTGGACACTGTGGCTTGCTGACCAAGTCTGATTCATTGAATTCGGGAAACGTCCTGAATACGTTGAGATTCTCGCTCTGCTGATGATTGTCGAGCGCGTTTAGATTGGCGTGAACGTTGTATTTGAGCAGCAGCGTCAAATACAACGTTTAGCAGAGTCTTGATCTTTCATCATAAACAAAGAAAGGTAACTTGATCACGCTAGTTACGTTAACTAAAACTTTTACAAAAAGTTCGTAAGTTGGAAGCTTTCGACCTTATCTTAGGTCTTCATCACGCCAATGGAGGACTAAAATTGTTGCCAGATTCTACATTTGAATTTTTCCTATTTTTGTTGCCAAAACTTAGAATTGATCTCCAGATCAACGGAATGTAGAGAGGAGATTCGGAGTTGCAAGTCATTGAGTTGAAAATAATTTCTATGCTTTCACGGTAACGGAGGGCAAAACGATTGTCAAACGAAGCAATTCGTTTTGCTTCGTTCCAGTGGGGAACTGCAGATGTGTCTTCCATTGTCAAAATAGACAAGGCAGTGTTGGGATTGCCTTTCGAAACATCTTTTCTGTGTTCTAAAATTCTATGGCTAATGCTCCTGTATGTGCTTCCAATGTATAAGTTATCCCCAGTAGAAGAAGAGATAGGAATGCAGTAAACTCCTGGGAGGTTCAGGCTTTCAACTTTGTCCCTATCCCTTTGTAGAAGTTTCAAGATGTTTGGGGTAGATTTAATGGCAAGATGGTAACCAAAACTTCTAAAAAGGATCTGTAACTTATAAGCATAGGAAGGATGGTAGGGAACAGAACCACAGAATTTCAGGTCTTCTTTCTTGTGAGGAAGGAGGCATTCGATTTTCGAATGGTTTTCATATTTCTTTATGAGGGAGTTAACTGTAACAGCAGGGAAACCATGAGAGAGGGCTATTGTAGAAATTTTGGAGAGTTCTTCTTGAAGAGAGAGTTGGTTGTTGCAAATGATATGAGCTCTGTGGATGTAGGACTTCAATGCTGCAAGCTTGTAGAGATGCAGGGTGCAAGATTTGTAGGGAATGATGTTAGTGGCTGCAGAAGGTTTTCGATAGACGGAACGAGTAATGGAGAGATCAGCGTTTCTGCAGATAGATACATCCAGGAAATCAATTTTGTGATTTACTTCCTTAGATATAGTGAGCTTAATGGAAGGAAATTTTTCTGTAATGGAGTTGATCAGTATCTGTAGCTCAGACTCGGAATGTGGCCAGCTAATGAAAATGTCGTCTACATATCTTAACCATAGGGAAGGTTGAAAAGGGTGTAGAGGAATTATGGAAACTTCAATATGTTGCATGTAGATTTCAGCAAGCAGAGGGGAAAGAGGTGAGCCCATGGGGAGACCAGATTGTTGCCTATACACAATTTTGTTGAAAACAAAACAACTGTGTTGATGAATAGTGTGGAAACAATCATAAAGATCTTTGATAAGAGGACCGGGGGTTCAAAATGAAGAATCAATTTCTTCATGAGGAGCATGTAGGAATCAAAATATGGTACAGAGGGAAACAAAGATTCTACATCAAGAGTATACAGATTATCACAAGGGGGAAAGGAATTAGGAAGGTTGTGGATGAAGTTTGAAGTAGAGACAACTGTATGAGGATGGTTGGCTGCCAGGGATTTGCATTTGTGGACCAATCTCTTTTCAAGGTTTACAGCTGGAGAAAACGAATATTCCACTAAAGGTCTGATGGGGTTACCAGCTTTATGCAGTTTCACTTGCAGGAAGAGCCTGGGAGTTCTAAAGTAAGGAGGGGGTGATATATCACCAAGGAAGGATTGAAGAGTTTCTTTCTTAGCTAATCTGTCAACTGAGTTTTTGAGTGAGTTGGTGGTGTCTGACTGTAAAGGGATGCAGTTAGCAGATGTAAGAAAAGAAAGCACTTTTTGGTTTAGAGTTTCTTTACCAATGATGACTGGGCAACCAACTTTATCTGCTTTGCATACGGCTAGGTCATTTTCTTGAATAAATGACCTGAATTCTTTTAAACAAGAGGAAGAGTACTTGATTGGCACAGAATTTTGCTTGGATAAGATAACAGCAGCGTTGGCACGAAGGATAGGCTGCTGAACAGTCTCAGTTCTGTGGATGGCTGATTCTATAACAGAAACAGTTTGTGGAAGATTGATAGGAAGAGCAGGTGAAAATTTTGGGCCTAATGATAAGAATTTATCCAAGCTAGGAGGAATAGTGACAGAAGAAAGATTTACATACTTTGGCTTGTCAGTAGAGGCTGATGACGGAGATGTTGCTCGACTTTTTTGCTTGGAGAGTAGAAAATTGAATTTCTTTGTATGGCGAGCATATTCTTTTACTTCTATTGTTGAGAGAGTTTGGTTGATGCGAACCATGAAAATATCAAGCAAAGCAGGATGAGTGGTAGCAGCCAGTGATTGGTAGCTAATGTAGCAGGAAAGTTCAGTTTTAGCAATGGAGGAACGCAGGTCACGGATAGCGGCAGATAGGAGGTTATGGCTGGTTTGCTGTAGTAACGCACGGCACCGTCCTTTGAAGATGGGTTTGCAGATCTGAAAAGCTTGGGGAAGAATGCCAGAAGTCTTGCAGGAAACAAGAAAACGAAGGCTGCAAAGAGAATTAGTGACTTGAGTCCGAAGTTTCCGGAAGGAAATCCAATCTTTCGTCCAGTCCAAAATAAAATGCCCGGAAGTTGCGTAGCTTTTGAAACATGACGATTATGGGCAAAACACGTAACAATATTAACAAAGAAAGGTAACTTGATCACGCTAGTTACGTTAACTAAAACTTTTACAAAAAGTTCGTAAGTTGGAAGCTTTCGACCTTATCTTAGGTCTTCATCACGCCAATGGAGGACTAAAATTGTTGCCAGATTCTACATTTGAATTTTTCCTATTTTTGTTGCCAAAACTTAGAATTGATCTCCAGATCAACGGAATGTAGAGAGGAGATTCGGAGTTGCAAGTCATTGAGTTGAAAATAATTTCTATGCTTTCACGGTAACGGAGGGCAAAACGATTGTCAAACGAAGCAATTCGTTTTGCTTCGTTCCAGTGGGGAACTGCAGATGTGTCTTCCATTGTCAAAATAGACAAGGCAGTGTTGGGATTGCCTTTCGAAACATCTTTTCTGTGTTCTAAAATTCTATGGCTAATGCTCCTGTATGTGCTTCCAATGTATAAGTTATCCCCAGTAGAAGAAGAGATAGGAATGCAGTAAACTCCTGGGAGGTTCAGGCTTTCAACTTTGTCCCTATCCCTTTGTAGAAGTTTCAAGATGTTTGGGGTAGATTTAATGGCAAGATGGTAACCAAAACTTCTAAAAAGGATCTGTAACTTATAAGCATAGGAAGGATGGTAGGGAACAGAACCACAGAATTTCAGGTCTTCTTTCTTGTGAGGAAGGAGGCATTCGATTTTCGAATGGTTTTCATATTTCTTTATGAGGGAGTTAACTGTAACAGCAGGGAAACCATGAGAGAGGGCTATTGTAGAAATTTTGGAGAGTTCTTCTTGAAGAGAGAGTTGGTTGTTGCAAATGATATGAGCTCTGTGGATGTAGGACTTCAATGCTGCAAGCTTGTAGAGATGCAGGGTGCAAGATTTGTAGGGAATGATGTTAGTGGCTGCAGAAGGTTTTCGATAGACGGAACGAGTAATGGAGAGATCAGCGTTTCTGCAGATAGATACATCCAGGAAATCAATTTTGTGATTTACTTCCTTAGATATAGTGAGCTTAATGGAAGGAAATTTTTCTGTAATGGAGTTGATCAGTATCTGTAGCTCAGACTCGGAATGTGGCCAGCTAATGAAAATGTCGTCTACATATCTTAACCATAGGGAAGGTTGAAAAGGGTGTAGAGGAATTATGGAAACTTCAATATGTTGCATGTAGATTTCAGCAAGCAGAGGGGAAAGAGGTGAGCCCATGGGGAGACCAGATTGTTGCCTATACACAATTTTGTTGAAAACAAAACAACTGTGTTGATGAATAGTGTGGAAACAATCATAAAGATCTTTGATAAGAGGACCGGGGGGTTCAAAATGAAGAATCAATTTCTTCATGAGGAGCATGTAGGAATCAAAATATGGTACAGAGGGAAACAAAGATTCTACATCAAGAGTATACAGATTATCACAAGGGGGAAAGGAATTAGGAAGGTTGTGGATGAAGTTTGAAGTAGAGACAACTGTATGAGGATGGTTGGCTGCCAGGGATTTGCATTTGTGGACCAATCTCTTTTCAAGGTTTACAGCTGGAGAAAACGAATATTCCACTAAAGGTCTGATGGGGTTACCAGCTTTATGCAGTTTCACTTGCAGGAAGAGCCTGGGAGTTCTAAAGTAAGGAGGGGGTGATATATCACCAAGGAAGGATTGAAGAGTTTCTTTCTTAGCTAATCTGTCAACTGAGTTTTTGAGTGAGTTGGTGGTGTCTGACTGTAAAGGGATGCAGTTAGCAGATGTAAGAAAAGAAAGCACTTTTTGGTTTAGAGTTTCTTTACCAATGATGACTGGGCAACCAACTTTATCTGCTTTGCATACGGCTAGGTCATTTTCTTGAATAAATGACCTGAATTCTTTTAAACAAGAGGAAGAGTACTTGATTGGCACAGAATTTTGCTTGGATAAGATAACAGCAGCGTTGGCACGAAGGATAGGCTGCTGAACAGTCTCAGTTCTGTGGATGGCTGATTCTATAACAGAAACAGTTTGTGGAAGATTGATAGGAAGAGCAGGTGAAAATTTTGGGCCTAATGATAAGAATTTATCCAAGCTAGGAGGAATAGTGACAGAAGAAAGATTTACATACTTTGGCTTGTCAGTAGAGGCTGATGACGGAGATGTTGCTCGACTTTTTTGCTTGGAGAGTAGAAAATTGAATTTCTTTGTATGGCGAGCATATTCTTTTACTTCTATTGTTGAGAGAGTTTGGTTGATGCGAACCATGAAAATATCAAGCAAAGCAGGATGAGTGGTAGCAGCCAGTGATTGGTAGCTAATGTAGCAGGAAAGTTCAGTTTTAGCAATGGAGGAACGCAGGTCACGGATAGCGGCAGATAGGAGGTTATGGCTGGTTTGCTGTAGTAACGCACGGCACCGTCCTTTGAAGATGGGTTTGCAGATCTGAAAAGCTTGGGGAAGAATGCCAGAAGTCTTGCAGGAAACAAGAAAACGAAGGCTGCAAAGAGAATTAGTGACTTGAGTCCGAAGTTTCCGGAAGGAAATCCAATCTTTCGTCCAGTCCAAAATAAAATGCCCGGAAGTTGCGTAGCTTTGAAACATGACGATTATGGGCAAAACACGTAACAATATTAACAAAGAAAGGTAACTTGATCACGCTAGTTACGTTAACTAAAACTTTTACAAAAAGTTCGTAAGTTGGAAGCTTTCGACCTTATCTTAGGTCTTCATCACGCCAATGGAGGACTAAAATTGTTGCCAGATTCTACATTTGAATTTTTCCTATTTTTGTTGCCAAAACTTAGAATTGATCTCCAGATCAACGGAATGTAGAGAGGAGATTCGGAGTTGCAAGTCATTGAGTTGAAAATAATTTCTATGCTTTCACGGTAACGGAGGGCAAAACGATTGTCAAACGAAGCAATTCGTTTTGCTTCGTTCCAGTGGGGAACTGCAGATGTGTCTTCCATTGTCAAAATAGACAAGGCAGTGTTGGGATTGCCTTTCGAAACATCTTTTCTGTGTTCTAAAATTCTATGGCTAATGCTCCTGTATGTGCTTCCAATGTATAAGTTATCCCCAGTAGAAGAAGAGATAGGAATGCAGTAAACTCCTGGGAGGTTCAGGCTTTCAACTTTGTCCCTATCCCTTTGTAGAAGTTTCAAGATGTTTGGGGTAGATTTAATGGCAAGATGGTAACCAAAACTTCTAAAAGGATCTGTAACTTATAAGCATAGGAAGGATGGTAGGGAACAGAACCACAGAATTTCAGGTCTTCTTTCTTGTGAGGAAGGAGGCATTCGATTTTCGAATGGTTTTCATATTTCTTTATGAGGGAGTTAACTGTAACAGCAGGGAAACCATGAGAGAGGGCTATTGTAGAAATTTTGGAGAGTTCTTCTTGAAGAGAGAGTTGGTTGTTGCAAATGATATGAGCTCTGTGGATGTAGGACTTCAATGCTGCAAGCTTGTAGAGATGCAGGGTGCAAGATTTGTAGGGAATGATGTTAGTGGCTGCAGAAGGTTTTCGATAGACGGAACGAGTAATGGAGAGATCAGCGTTTCTGCAGATAGATACATCCAGGAAATCAATTTTGTGATTTACTTCCTTAGATATAGTGAGCTTAATGGAAGGAAATTTTTCTGTAATGGAGTTGATCAGTATCTGTAGCTCAGACTCGGAATGTGGCCAGCTAATGAAAATGTCGTCTACATATCTTAACCATAGGGAAGGTTGAAAAGGGTGTAGAGGAATTATGGAAACTTCAATATGTTGCATGTAGATTTCAGCAAGCAGAGGGGAAAGAGGTGAGCCCATGGGGAGACCAGATTGTTGCCTATACACAATTTTGTTGAAAACAAAACAACTGTGTTGATGAATAGTGTGGAAACAATCATAAAGATCTTTGATAAGAGGACCGGGGGTTCAAAATGAAGAATCAATTTCTTCATGAGGAGCATGTAGGAATCAAAATATGGTACAGAGGGAAACAAAGATTCTACATCAAGAGTATACAGATTATCACAAGGGGGAAAGGAATTAGGAAGGTTGTGGATGAAGTTTGAAGTAGAGACAACTGTATGAGGATGGTTGGCTGCCAGGGATTTGCATTTGTGGACCAATCTCTTTTCAAGGTTTACAGCTGGAGAAAACGAATATTCCACTAAAGGTCTGATGGGGTTACCAGCTTTATGCAGTTTCACTTGCAGGAAGAGCCTGGGAGTTCTAAAGTAAGGAGGGGGTGATATATCACCAAGGAAGGATTGAAGAGTTTCTTTCTTAGCTAATCTGTCAACTGAGTTTTTGAGTGAGTTGGTGGTGTCTGACTGTAAAGGGATGCAGTTAGCAGATGTAAGAAAAGAAAGCACTTTTTGGTTTAGAGTTTCTTTACCAATGATGACTGGGCAACCAACTTTATCTGCTTTGCATACGGCTAGGTCATTTTCTTGAATAAATGACCTGAATTCTTTTAAACAAGAGGAAGAGTACTTGATTGGCACAGAATTTTGCTTGGATAAGATAACAGCAGCGTTGGCACGAAGGATAGGCTGCTGAACAGTCTCAGTTCTGTGGATGGCTGATTCTATAACAGAAACAGTTTGTGGAAGATTGATAGGAAGAGCAGGTGAAAATTTTGGGCCTAATGATAAGAATTTATCCAAGCTAGGAGGAATAGTGACAGAAGAAAGATTTACATACTTTGGCTTGTCAGTAGAGGCTGATGACGGAGATGTTGCTCGACTTTTTTGCTTGGAGAGTAGAAAATTGAATTTCTTTGTATGGCGAGCATATTCTTTTACTTCTATTGTTGAGAGAGTTTGGTTGATGCGAACCATGAAAATATCAAGCAAAGCAGGATGAGTGGTAGCAGCCAGTGATTGGTAGCTAATGTAGCAGGAAAGTTCAGTTTTAGCAATGGAGGAACGCAGGTCACGGATAGCGGCAGATAGGAGGTTATGGCTGGTTTGCTGTAGTAACGCACGGCACCGTCCTTTGAAGATGGGTTTGCAGATCTGAAAAGCTTGGGGAAGAATGCCAGAAGTCTTGCAGGAAACAAGAAAACGAAGGCTGCAAAGAGAATTAGTGACTTGAGTCCGAAGTTTCCGGAAGGAAATCCAATCTTTCGTCCAGTCCAAAATAAAATGCCCGGAAGTTGCGTAGCTTTGAAACATGACGATTATGGGCAAAACACGTAACAATATTAACAAAGAAAGGTAACTTGATCACGCTAGTTACGTTAACTAAAACTTTTACAAAAAGTTCGTAAGTTGGAAGCTTTCGACCTTATCTTAGGTCTTCATCACGCCAATGGAGGACTAAAATTGTTGCCAGATTCTACATTTGAATTTTTCCTATTTTTGTTGCCAAAACTTAGAATTGATCTCCAGATCAACGGAATGTAGAGAGGAGATTCGGAGTTGCAAGTCATTGAGTTGAAAATAATTTCTATGCTTTCACGGTAACGGAGGGCAAAACGATTGTCAAACGAAGCAATTCGTTTTGCTTCGTTCCAGTGGGGAACTGCAGATGTGTCTTCCATTGTCAAAATAGACAAGGCAGTGTTGGGATTGCCTTTCGAAACATCTTTTCTGTGTTCTAAAATTCTATGGCTAATGCTCCTGTATGTGCTTCCAATGTATAAGTTATCCCCAGTAGAAGAAGAGATAGGAATGCAGTAAACTCCTGGGAGGTTCAGGCTTTCAACTTTGTCCCTATCCCTTTGTAGAAGTTTCAAGATGTTTGGGGTAGATTTAATGGCAAGATGGTAACCAAAACTTCTAAAAAGGATCTGTAACTTATAAGCATAGGAAGGATGGTAGGGAACAGAACCACAGAATTTCAGGTCTTCTTTCTTGTGAGGAAGGAGGCATTCGATTTTCGAATGGTTTTCATATTTCTTTATGAGGGAGTTAACTGTAACAGCAGGGAAACCATGAGAGAGGGCTATTGTAGAAATTTTGGAGAGTTCTTCTTGAAGAGAGAGTTGGTTGTTGCAAATGATATGAGCTCTGTGGATGTAGGACTTCAATGCTGCAAGCTTGTAGAGATGCAGGGTGCAAGATTTGTAGGGAATGATGTTAGTGGCTGCAGAAGGTTTTCGATAGACGGAACGAGTAATGGAGAGATCAGCGTTTCTGCAGATAGATACATCCAGGAAATCAATTTTGTGATTTACTTCCTTAGATATAGTGAGCTTAATGGAAGGAAATTTTTCTGTAATGGAGTTGATCAGTATCTGTAGCTCAGACTCGGAATGTGGCCAGCTAATGAAAATGTCGTCTACATATCTTAACCATAGGGAAGGTTGAAAAGGGTGTAGAGGAATTATGGAAACTTCAATATGTTGCATGTAGATTTCAGCAAGCAGAGGGGAAAGAGGTGAGCCCATGGGGAGACCAGATTGTTGCCTATACACAATTTTGTTGAAAACAAAACAACTGTGTTGATGAATAGTGTGGAAACAATCATAAAGATCTTTGATAAGAGGACCGGGGGTTCAAAATGAAGAATCAATTTCTTCATGAGGAGCATGTAGGAATCAAAATGAGGAGCATGTAGGAATCATTCTTATCATTAGGCCCAAAATTTTCACCTGCTCTTCCTATCAATCTTCCACAAACTGTTTCTGTTATAGAATCAGCCATCCACAGAACTGAGACTGTTCAGCAGCCTATCCTTCGTGCCAACGCTGCTGTTATCTTATCCAAGCAAAATTCTGTGCCAATCAAGTACTCTTCCTCTTGTTTAAAAGAATTCAGGTCATTTATTCAAGAAAATGACCTAGCCGTATGCAAAGCAGATAAAGTTGGTTGCCCAGTCATCATTGGTAAAGAAACTCTAAACCAAAAAGTGCTTTCTTTTCTTACATCTGCTAACTGCATCCCTTTACAGTCAGACACCACCAACTCACTCAAAAACTCAGTTGACAGATTAGCTAAGAAAGAAACTCTTCAATCCTTCCTTGGTGATATATCACCCCTCCTTACTTTAGAACTCCCAGGCTCTTCCTGCAAGTGAAACTGCATAAAGCTGGTAACCCCATCAGACCTTTAGTGGAATATTCGTTTTCTCCAGCTGTAAACCTTGAAAAGAGATTGGTCCACAAATGCAAATCCCTGGCAGCCAACCATCCTCATACAGTTGTCTCTACTTCAAACTTCATCCACAACCTTCCTAATTCCTTTCCCCTTGTGATAATCTGTATACTCTTGATGTAGAATCTTTGTTTCCCTCTGTACCATATTTTGATTCCTACATGCTCCTCATGAAGAAATTGATTCTTCATTTTGAACCCCCGGTCCTCTTATCAAAGATCTTTATGATTGTTTCCACACTATTCATCAACACAGTTGTTTTGTTTTCAACAAAATTGTGTATAGGCAACAATCTGGTCTCCCCATGGGCTCACCTCTTTCCCCTCTGCTTGCTGAAATCTACATGCAACATATTGAAGTTTCCATAATTCCTCTACACCCTTTTCAACCTTCCCTATGGTTAAGATATGTAGACGACATTTTCATTAGCTGGCCACATTCCGAGTCTGAGCTACAGATACTGATCAACTCCATTACAGAAAAATTTCCTTCCATTAAGCTCACTATATCTAAGGAAGTAAATCACAAAATTGATTTCCTGGATGTATCTATCTGCAGAAACGCTGATCTCTCCATTACTCGTTCCGTCTATCGAAAACCTTCTGCAGCCACTAACATCATTCCCTACAAATCTTGCACCCTGCATCTCTACAAGCTTGCAGCATTGAAGTCCTACATCCACAGAGCTCATATCATTTGCAACAACCAACTCTCTCTTCAAGAAGAACTCTCCAAAATTTCTACAATAGCCCTCTCTCATGGTTTCCCTGCTGTTACAGTTAACTCCCTCATAAAGAAATATGAAAACCATTCGAAAATCGAATGCCTCCTTCCTCACAAGAAAGAAGACCTGAAATTCTGTGGTTCTGTTCCCTACCATCCTTCCTATGCTTATAAGTTACAGATCCTTTTTAGAAGTTTTGGTTACCATCTTGCCATTAAATCTACCCCAAACATCTTGAAACTTCTACAAAGGGATAGGGACAAAGTTGAAAGCCTGAACCTCCCAGGAGTTTACTGCATTCCTATCTCTTCTTCTACTGGGGATAACTTATACATTGGAAGCACATACAGGAGCATTAGCCATAGAATTTTAGAACACAGAAAAGATGTTTCGAAAGGCAATCCCAACACTGCCTTGTCTATTTTGACAATGGAAGACACATCTGCAGTTCCCCACTGGAACGAAGCAAAACGAATTGCTTCGTTTGACAATCGTTTTGCCCTCCGTTACCGTGAAAGCATAGAAATTATTTTCAACTCAATGACTTGCAACTCCGAATCTCCTCTCTACATTCCGTTGATCTGGAGATCAATTCTAAGTTTTGGCAACAAAAATAGGAAAAATTCAAATGTAGAATCTGGCAACAATTTTAGTCCTCCATTGGCGTGATGAAGACCTAAGATAAGGTCGAAAGCTTCCAACTTACGAACTTTTTGTAAAAGTTTTAGTTAACGTAACTAGCGTGATCAAGTTACCTTTCTTTGTTAATATTGTTACGTGTTTTGCCCATAATCGTCATGTTTCAAAGCTACGCAACTTCCGGGCATTTTATTTTGGACTGGACGAAAGATTGGATTTCCTTCCGGAAACTTCGGACTCAAGTCACTAATTCTCTTTGCAGCCTTCGTTTTCTTGTTTCCTGCAAGACTTCTGGCATTCTTCCCCAAGCTTTTCAGATCTGCAAACCCATCTTCAAAGGACGGTGCCGTGCGTTACTACAGCAAACCAGCCATAACCTCCTATCTGCCGCTATCCGTGACCTGCGTTCCTCCATTGCTAAAACTGAACTTTCCTGCTACATTAGCTACCAATCACTGGCTGCTACCACTCATCCTGCTTTGCTTGATATTTTCATGGTTCGCATCAACCAAACTCTCTCAACAATAGAAGTAAAAGAATATGCTCGCCATACAAAGAAATTCAATTTTCTACTCTCCAAGCAAAAAGTCGAGCAACATCTCCGTCATCAGCCTCTACTGACAAGCCAAAGTATGTAAATCTTTCTTCTGTCACTATTCCTCCTAGCTTGGATAAATTCTTATCATTAGGCCCAAAATTTTCACCTGCTCTTCCTATCAATCTTCCACAAACTGTTTCTGTTATAGAATCAGCCATCCACAGAACTGAGACTGTTCAGCAGCCTATCCTTCGTGCCAACGCTGCTGTTATCTTATCCAAGCAAAATTCTGTGCCAATCAAGTACTCTTCCTCTTGTTTAAAAGAATTCAGGTCATTTATTCAAGAAAATGACCTAGCCGTATGCAAAGCAGATAAAGTTGGTTGCCCAGTCATCATTGGTAAAGAAACTCTAAACCAAAAAGTGCTTTCTTTTCTTACATCTGCTAACTGCATCCCTTTACAGTCAGACACCACCAACTCACTCAAAAACTCAGTTGACAGATTAGCTAAGAAAGAAACTCTTCAATCCTTCCTTGGTGATATATCACCCCCTCCTTACTTTAGAACTCCCAGGCTCTTCCTGCAAGTGAAACTGCATAAAGCTGGTAACCCCATCAGACCTTTAGTGGAATATTCGTTTTCTCCAGCTGTAAACCTTGAAAAGAGATTGGTCCACAAATGCAAATCCCTGGCAGCCAACCATCCTCATACAGTTGTCTCTACTTCAAACTTCATCCACAACCTTCCTAATTCCTTTCCCCCTTGTGATAATCTGTATACTCTTGATGTAGAATCTTTGTTTCCCTCTGTACCATATTTTGATTCCTACATGCTCCTCATGAAGAAATTGATTCTTCATTTTGAACCCCCGGTCCTCTTATCAAAGATCTTTATGATTGTTTCCACACTATTCATCAACACAGTTGCTTTGTTTTCAACAAAATTGTGTATAGGCAACAATCTGGTCTCCCCATGGGCTCACCTCTTTCCCCTCTGCTTGCTGAAATCTACATGCAACATATTGAAGTTTCCATAATTCCTCTACACCCTTTTCAACCTTCCCTATGGTTAAGATATGTAGACGACATTTTCATTAGCTGGCCACATTCCGAGTCTGAGCTACAGATACTGATCAACTCCATTACAGAAAAATTTCCTTCCATTAAGCTCACTATATCTAAGGAAGTAAATCACAAAATTGATTTCCTGGATGTATCTATCTGCAGAAACGCTGATCTCTCCATTACTCGTTCCGTCTATCGAAAACCTTCTGCAGCCACTAACATCATTCCCTACAAATCTTGCACCCTGCATCTCTACAAGCTTGCAGCATTGAAGTCCTACATCCACAGAGCTCATATCATTTGCAACAACCAACTCTCTCTTCAAGAAGAACTCTCCAAAATTTCTACAATAGCCCTCTCTCATGGTTTCCCTGCTGTTACAGTTAACTCCCTCATAAAGAAATATGAAAACCATTCGAAAATCGAATGCCTCCTTCCTCACAAGAAAGAAGACCTGAAATTCTGTGGTTCTGTTCCCTACCATCCTTCCTATGCTTATAAGTTACAGATCCTTTTAGAAGTTTTGGTTACCATCTTGCCATTAAATCTACCCCAAACATCTTGAAACTTCTACAAAGGGATAGGGACAAAGTTGAAAGCCTGAACCTCCCAGGAGTTTACTGCATTCCTATCTCTTCTTCTACTGGGGATAACTTATACATTGGAAGCACATACAGGAGCATTAGCCATAGAATTTTAGAACACAGAAAAGATGTTTCGAAAGGCAATCCCAACACTGCCTTGTCTATTTTGACAATGGAAGACACATCTGCAGTTCCCCACTGGAACGAAGCAAAACGAATTGCTTCGTTTGACAATCGTTTTGCCCTCCGTTACCGTGAAAGCATAGAAATTATTTTCAACTCAATGACTTGCAACTCCGAATCTCCTCTCTACATTCCGTTGATCTGGAGATCAATTCTAAGTTTTGGCAACAAAAATAGGAAAAATTCAAATGTAGAATCTGGCAACAATTTTAGTCCTCCATTGGCGTGATGAAGACCTAAGATAAGGTCGAAAGCTTCCAACTTACGAACTTTTGTAAAAGTTTTAGTTAACGTAACTAGCGTGATCAAGTTACCTTTCTTTGTTAATATTGTTACGTGTTTTGCCCATAATCGTCATGTTTCAAAGCTACGCAACTTCCGGGCATTTTATTTTGGACTGGACGAAAGATTGGATTTCCTTCCGGAAACTTCGGACTCAAGTCACTAATTCTCTTTGCAGCCTTCGTTTTCTTGTTTCCTGCAAGACTTCTGGCATTCTTCCCCAAGCTTTTCAGATCTGCAAACCCATCTTCAAAGGACGGTGCCGTGCGTTACTACAGCAAACCAGCCATAACCTCCTATCTGCCGCTATCCGTGACCTGCGTTCCTCCATTGCTAAAACTGAACTTTCCTGCTACATTAGCTACCAATCACTGGCTGCTACCACTCATCCTGCTTTGCTTGATATTTTCATGGTTCGCATCAACCAAACTCTCTCAACAATAGAAGTAAAAGAATATGCTCGCCATACAAAGAAATTCAATTTTCTACTCTCCAAGCAAAAAGTCGAGCAACATCTCCGTCATCAGCCTCTACTGACAAGCCAAAGTATGTAAATCTTTCTTCTGTCACTATTCCTCCTAGCTTGGATAAATTCTTATCATTAGGCCCAAAATTTTCACCTGCTCTTCCTATCAATCTTCCACAAACTGTTTCTGTTATAGAATCAGCCATCCACAGAACTGAGACTGTTCAGCAGCCTATCCTTCGTGCCAACGCTGCTGTTATCTTATCCAAGCAAAATTCTGTGCCAATCAAGTACTCTTCCTCTTGTTTAAAAGAATTCAGGTCATTTATTCAAGAAAATGACCTAGCCGTATGCAAAGCAGATAAAGTTGGTTGCCCAGTCATCATTGGTAAAGAAACTCTAAACCAAAAAGTGCTTTCTTTTCTTACATCTGCTAACTGCATCCCTTTACAGTCAGACACCACCAACTCACTCAAAAACTCAGTTGACAGATTAGCTAAGAAAGAAACTCTTCAATCCTTCCTTGGTGATATATCACCCCCTCCTTACTTTAGAACTCCCAGGCTCTTCCTGCAAGTGAAACTGCATAAAGCTGGTAACCCCATCAGACCTTTAGTGGAATATTCGTTTTCTCCAGCTGTAAACCTTGAAAAGAGATTGGTCCACAAATGCAAATCCCTGGCAGCCAACCATCCTCATACAGTTGTCTCTACTTCAAACTTCATCCACAACCTTCCTAATTCCTTTCCCCCTTGTGATAATCTGTATACTCTTGATGTAGAATCTTTGTTTCCCTCTGTACCATATTTTGATTCCTACATGCTCCTCATGAAGAAATTGATTCTTCATTTTGAACCCCCCGGTCCTCTTATCAAAGATCTTTATGATTGTTTCCACACTATTCATCAACACAGTTGTTTTGTTTTCAACAAAATTGTGTATAGGCAACAATCTGGTCTCCCCATGGGCTCACCTCTTTCCCCTCTGCTTGCTGAAATCTACATGCAACATATTGAAGTTTCCATAATTCCTCTACACCCTTTTCAACCTTCCCTATGGTTAAGATATGTAGACGACATTTTCATTAGCTGGCCACATTCCGAGTCTGAGCTACAGATACTGATCAACTCCATTACAGAAAAATTTCCTTCCATTAAGCTCACTATATCTAAGGAAGTAAATCACAAAATTGATTTCCTGGATGTATCTATCTGCAGAAACGCTGATCTCTCCATTACTCGTTCCGTCTATCGAAAACCTTCTGCAGCCACTAACATCATTCCCTACAAATCTTGCACCCTGCATCTCTACAAGCTTGCAGCATTGAAGTCCTACATCCACAGAGCTCATATCATTTGCAACAACCAACTCTCTCTTCAAGAAGAACTCTCCAAAATTTCTACAATAGCCCTCTCTCATGGTTTCCCTGCTGTTACAGTTAACTCCCTCATAAAGAAATATGAAAACCATTCGAAAATCGAATGCCTCCTTCCTCACAAGAAAGAAGACCTGAAATTCTGTGGTTCTGTTCCCTACCATCCTTCCTATGCTTATAAGTTACAGATCCTTTTTAGAAGTTTTGGTTACCATCTTGCCATTAAATCTACCCCAAACATCTTGAAACTTCTACAAAGGGATAGGGACAAAGTTGAAAGCCTGAACCTCCCAGGAGTTTACTGCATTCCTATCTCTTCTTCTACTGGGGATAACTTATACATTGGAAGCACATACAGGAGCATTAGCCATAGAATTTTAGAACACAGAAAAGATGTTTCGAAAGGCAATCCCAACACTGCCTTGTCTATTTTGACAATGGAAGACACATCTGCAGTTCCCCACTGGAACGAAGCAAAACGAATTGCTTCGTTTGACAATCGTTTTGCCCTCCGTTACCGTGAAAGCATAGAAATTATTTTCAACTCAATGACTTGCAACTCCGAATCTCCTCTCTACATTCCGTTGATCTGGAGATCAATTCTAAGTTTTGGCAACAAAAATAGGAAAAATTCAAATGTAGAATCTGGCAACAATTTTAGTCCTCCATTGGCGTGATGAAGACCTAAGATAAGGTCGAAAGCTTCCAACTTACGAACTTTTTGTAAAAGTTTTAGTTAACGTAACTAGCGTGATCAAGTTACCTTTCTTTGTTAATATTGTTACGTGTTTTGCCCATAATCGTCATGTTTCAAAGCTACGCAACTTCCGGGCATTTTATTTTGGACTGGACGAAAGATTGGATTTCCTTCCGGAAACTTCGGACTCAAGTCACTAATTCTCTTTGCAGCCTTCGTTTTCTTGTTTCCTGCAAGACTTCTGGCATTCTTCCCCAAGCTTTTCAGATCTGCAAACCCATCTTCAAAGGACGGTGCCGTGCGTTACTACAGCAAACCAGCCATAACCTCCTATCTGCCGCTATCCGTGACCTGCGTTCCTCCATTGCTAAAACTGAACTTTCCTGCTACATTAGCTACCAATCACTGGCTGCTACCACTCATCCTGCTTTGCTTGATATTTTCATGGTTCGCATCAACCAAACTCTCTCAACAATAGAAGTAAAAGAATATGCTCGCCATACAAAGAAATTCAATTTTCTACTCTCCAAGCAAAAAAGTCGAGCAACATCTCCGTCATCAGCCTCTACTGACAAGCCAAAGTATGTAAATCTTTCTTCTGTCACTATTCCTCCTAGCTTGGATAAATTCTTATCATTAGGCCCAAAATTTTCACCTGCTCTTCCTATCAATCTTCCACAAACTGTTTCTGTTATAGAATCAGCCATCCACAGAACTGAGACTGTTCAGCAGCCTATCCTTCGTGCCAACGCTGCTGTTATCTTATCCAAGCAAAATTCTGTGCCAATCAAGTACTCTTCCTCTTGTTTAAAAGAATTCAGGTCATTTATTCAAGAAAATGACCTAGCCGTATGCAAAGCAGATAAAGTTGGTTGCCCAGTCATCATTGGTAAAGAAACTCTAAACCAAAAAGTGCTTTCTTTTCTTACATCTGCTAACTGCATCCCTTTACAGTCAGACACCACCAACTCACTCAAAAACTCAGTTGACAGATTAGCTAAGAAAGAAACTCTTCAATCCTTCCTTGGTGATATATCACCCCCTCCTTACTTTAGAACTCCCAGGCTCTTCCTGCAAGTGAAACTGCATAAAGCTGGTAACCCCATCAGACCTTTAGTGGAATATTCGTTTTCTCCAGCTGTAAACCTTGAAAAGAGATTGGTCCACAAATGCAAATCCCTGGCAGCCAACCATCCTCATACAGTTGTCTCTACTTCAAACTTCATCCACAAGCTTCCTAATTCCTTTCCCCCTTGTGATAATCTGTATACTCTTGATGTAGAATCTTTGTTTCCCTCTGTACCATATTTTGATTCCTACATGCTCCTCATGAAGAAATTGATTCTTCATTTTGAACCCCCGGTCCTCTTATCAAAGATCTTTATGATTGTTTCCACACTATTCATCAACACAGTTGCTTTGTTTTCAACAAAATTGTGTATAGGCAACAATCTGGTCTCCCCATGGGCTCACCTCTTTCCCCTCTGCTTGCTGAAATCTACATGCAACATATTGAAGTTTCCATAATTCCTCTACACCCTTTTCAACCTTCCCTATGGTTAAGATATGTAGACGACATTTTCATTAGCTGGCCACATTCCGAGTCTAAGCTACAGATACTGATCAACTCCATTACAGAAAAATTTCCTTCCATTAAGCTCACTATATCTAAGGAAGTAAATCACAAAATTGATTTCCTGGATGTATCTATCTGCAGAAACGCTGATCTCTCCATTACTCGTTCCGTCTATCGAAAACCTTCTGCAGCCACTAACATCATTCCCTACAAATCTTGCACCCTGCATCTCTACAAGCTTGCAGCATTGAAGTCCTACATCCACAGAGCTCATATCATTTGCAACAACCAACTCTCTCTTCAAGAAGAACTCTCCAAAATTTCTACAATAGCCCTCTCTCATGGTTTCCCTGCTGTTACAGTTAACTCCCTCATAAAGAAATATGAAAACCATTCGAAAATCGAATGCCTCCTTCCTCACAAGAAAGAAGACCTGAAATTCTGTGGTTCTGTTCCCTACCATCCTTCCTATGCTTATAAGTTACAGATCCTTTTTAGAAGTTTTGGTTACCATCTTGCCATTAAATCTACCCCAAACATCTTGAAACTTCTACAAAGGGATAGGGACAAAGTTGAAAGCCTGAACCTCCCAGGAGTTTACTGCATTCCTATCTCTTCTTCTACTGGGGATAACTTATACATTGGAAGCACATACAGGAGCATTAGCCATAGAATTTTAGAACACAGAAAAGATGTTTCGAAAGGCAATCCCAACACTGCCTTGTCTATTTTGACAATGGAAGACACATCTGCAGTTCCCCACTGGAACGAAGCAAAACGAATTGCTTCGTTTGACAATCGTTTTGCCCTCCGTTACCGTGAAAGCATAGAAATTATTTTCAACTCAATGACTTGCAACTCCGAATCTCCTCTCTACATTCCGTTGATCTGGAGATCAATTCTAAGTTTTGGCAACAAAAATAGGAAAAATTCAAATGTAGAATCTGGCAACAATTTTAGTCCTCCATTGGCGTGATGAAGACCTAAGATAAGGTCGAAAGCTTCCAACTTACGAACTTTTTGTAAAAGTTTTAGTTAACGTAACTAGCGTGATCAAGTTACCTTTCTTTGTTAATATTGTTACGTGTTTTGCCCATAATCGTCATCTTTCATCATAGCACTTATGGTCTCAAATTGTCATTTAAAAATAACTTTCTTACTTCATTTTTGTTTTTGGTATTTATAGTTATCGAAAAGCATTCATATACACTTTTTGCGCCTTCCAACCTTAGGTTGAAGAAGCGTATATGCTCCAGCGTTGTCCGTCTGTCTGTCTGTCTGTCGGCACGATAACTCGCATAAAAATGGTTCGAACAAATTTTAGTGTGTGGTAGGGACCACCTGGGAACGAACCCTATTGAAAATGGGTGAAATGGGGTCAAAGATCATGACAGAGGAACGGGATCCATGCTATTGATTGACCTTATGCACCATAACTTGCGTAAAGATGTTTCGATTTCGATTAAATTTACCACCTGGGGACAAACCCTGTCAAAAATAGACGCAATGGGGTCAAAGGTCAGGACATAGGAGCGGGATCCATTCCATTGCCCTTATGCGTCATAACTTACGTAAAAATGCTTCGATTGCGACAAAACTTTAGAATATTGTTCCGGACGTATACTGTACTGGTTTTGTTGAAAATCATCCAAAATGGGGGTCAAAGGTCAGGACACAAGAGCGAGATTTATTCCACAGCCATTATTAAATAATTTGAGTAATGATTTCTGGTATGTTGGAAAGCGTATCATAATTAATGTATTGCATGATTTTACTAACTTGTTTTAAAAGCTCATAATTAATATTTGTAAATGTTTCCGAGTAATAAACTCCACAGTGTTAGGTGCATCTTTGGGGGTTTTGTGATAATTCATGTGTGCGCCATTTGGTTTTAGAACGTGTTCACTGAACACTAGGACAGAATTTATTGCATAGAAGACTTACCTGGAAATAGCACTTCATAAGTTCTTCCAAAACTCACAAGAAAACACGGTCAGGTATAAGATACATATGTACTTCTACACGTAAGCAATGGAGGGCTGACAGTTCTTAGGCATAAATATATCAGACACAACAAAGTAGCATTTTCCATGCGTTCGTTCGCCGCACATTAGATGTTTCAATAAGCAGCTGATGAAATATCGAATACAAATAACAGCAGTCAGTCGCAATATTTCTCGGATTTCTTTCTTTTTTTTTTTTTTTTTTTATGAAATCGTTAGAAAGCAGGCCTTTTCTGTGGGGTTCTCGTCCTTCAAAACCCCTCGAAAAATGCATAGTGGCCCTAAATCGCATTGTTTCATTTACTGTAAAAAAGGTCACGCAGATGACAAGCAACTACGTTCACTTGTTCCTGATGTTGCCAGATAGCAGAAATGCGTTAAAATAGTAAAAGCATTTTCGGAAACTTAGAATTGCGCAGTTGCAAATGATAAAATGATATGGTAGTTAAACATAATTTTTTGTTTTCTTTCTTTTTCATTTCGTCTACAAATATAAAGAATTATAAAGAATACCTGGACATATCCTGCAAATTTTTTTTATTTCATTATGAGATCTGATGTGCTGTTTTATCTATATCAGTTTTTTTGTATAATTGAACGTACCTCACTATAAAAGTCAAGACTATAGCTTAAATTTCATTTAAAATTTTTAGGTTTAGGTTCCTTGAATTTATCTGACATAAAATGCGTTAATGGCTCTCGAGAACTTTTTAATTATTCACTATTCAGACTTACGAAATATTAAAATTATTGTAGTTTCACATGCGACAATAACAACTTAAATTTGTGAAAATTTTTTAGGACCTACTATAAACCGAATGGCCCCCGGCATAGGCGCCTTCTAAACATGCACTTTAAGACCGTTCCTTTGAGTCTCTTTTATTAGGCCTTCTAACATGTTTATAAAAAACAAATATTTATATTGTTACTTCAAATCTTTCAAAATGGCCTGAGGCCTAGGTGCCTTTCAGACAGTTTAAAGCTGTTCCATTGAGCCTCTTTTATTAGTTCTTATAAGATGTTTATACAAAACTGATATTTAGGTTGTAACTCAAAGTCTTCCAAAAAGGCCCGCAGCCTAGGTGTCTTGTAAATATCTGACGACTAATGTATTGAGTACATTTTATTAGCTTTCAGGCAGGTCTACACGTACCGAATATTTAGGTTGTAATTCAAAACTTGCGAGAAAAGCCGGCCGCCTACGCTCCTTTTAAACACTTGAAGATCGATCCGTTGGATCCTTTTTTATGAGCTTTTTATTGTAGTTATTACACACAAAATATTAAAATCCTAACTAAAAATTACATGAATTCAAAAACTTCTATATATCGTCTTAAGTCACTAAGACCTGGAGCAGTTTTGGAAGAAACTTTTTTCAAAGAAGACAGTTTTGGAAGAAATTTGGAGAGACTTTCATCCAACAGTGGTTTGATAATGGCCAGCAAAGATGATAATGATGTGTGTGTATCTGTGTGTGTATGTGTGCTTATCCTCCAGAAAAAACAGTACCATTTTGTATATGTGTGTGAATGTGTACTTTTTTCTGGAGAAAAAGATGCCGTTATTCTAAAACACAAGCTGCTGTTGCTAAAGAAGGCCGATGGACCTACAAAAAGCAAATAAATTTATTGAACATTTTTCTTTAAGCCTTATTCTAAAACACAAAGCGAAAATTTTCAGGTCCGGTGTGTTGTGACAGAAGAAAAGCAAAGCGCGTGCCCGCGCACATGCACGCACGCACACCAGGAGCGCCGACTTTACCAAATTATTGAGGGGGGGGGGGTGAAGAGATCTGAAGTGGGTAGAACACGTCTCTCCCATTGTCAGGAGAAATATAAAAAAAAAAAAAAAGGACAAAAAGATAAACTACGAGATCTCACGTATGTTTTAAAAGGCAATTGTAAATGCTGATCAGGAAATGTACAAAGAAACACAAATATTCTTTTGCTGAATATTAATATTTTTAAAAATAAAATTTTGCCTGTGATTTTTTGTCAATGTATCCAAACAGATGTTACTTCCAAACGTTTGTAAAACATATGGGAAAATTAGTTGGCTTACTTTAAACGTACAAAGAAGAAGTGCAAAGAATAAAACGTTAAATAAAGGCACCAGATGTTATACGATTCTGTATTTTTATTTATTTATTCTTGATAACTATTTTAAAAAGTTATCACATATCATGAGAAGAACAAGTCAAACACAATACAGGGGTGGCCATGCAGTTTCTTTTTTTCTTTCATCTTTTTTTTTTTTTTTTTTTTCAATTGAAGGTTTAAGACCACCGTGAGCAACTCAATGGGTTATAAGCAGTCACCCGTCCCTAATTTATGGCCACTGACTCCAGGGAAGGGAGCGAGCCAGTGCTGTAAGACAAACGCAACATCCATGCCTCACCGGGATTCTAACCCGGACCCATCTCGGACGAGAGATCAGAAGCTATCGCTTAGAACACTGCGTCAGCAGGGCGGAATTTGAAAGTGCCGAGCACAACATTGAATTAGCTTTTCAAAATTGTACTTAAAGCGTTTTCCAAAAAGCTGCGAAACATGGTGACGGTCAGCACAAAATCTTCGTAAAAAAAAAAAAAATTGTTAAATTATACATCAACCTCAATTTTTTAAGACGTTTCGTAGGAAGACTCTCCCAGTGAGGGAGACCATGAGATTCCGGGAGGGGACGGGAGGGGGACGGTCCGAAGCTCAGGCTTATATATTATTACTTGCCTATAATTCTCAAAATTTTGAAAATAATTAAAAATAATTAACGAAGTTTGACATATCAGAAATAATTGCCGAAGTTTGGCTTATATACCCAGCAAAAATAGTCTTGTTGGGCCAGCACTGCCAGCAATGGCCCAGCACTATGTTGCCGCTGCCGAACTGTCAATAAAATGTCCAGGCGGCTAAGAGAAGGGCTAGCAGTTCAGGCCAACAGTTGGCACACCATCAGTTGTCATATGACACAACAGGGCCATCAGGTGTCCATCACAGGCAGTAGCTGCCACAAGTGGCCCTTCAGTGGCCCTGCAAGCACGTGCCAGAAATGATGGCTAGCCTGATATGGTCCGCTAGTTTGCCGGTAGTGGCAGCCGGCAACCACATGACGTAACTGGTGGCTTGCCGAATCTTGTCCGCCAATTTCCCAGTAGTAGCCATAAAAAAAACACAAAAAAAAAAAAACAAGGATAACCGCAGTTTCCCAAAGCTACAATTTTTTTTCTACCCTTACGAAACTTGTGAATTACAGCACTGCGCTGAGGAAATTTTCTCAACAGACCGGAAAAACGCCCGTTTGAACCTGAACCAGGGCCGTTGGTGTGGGAGCTCAGTTCTCTACCAACCGAACTAATTTGCCAGGGCAGAGTATGTGCTTGAAGCTGTCTGTTTCGTATGGAATGTTTAATTGAATGTTCCTCTTTCTTTTACAATATTGCGAGGTATTTTTCATAAAAGTCAGTTTCATATAAATCATAAATTAATTTTTTCAACGTAACAATAGTTTTTTTTTACCTTAAGGGAACTTCACTCATTTTCAAGGAGTGTACATACTTAGAGTCACTTTCCAAAGTTTTGTACTGTCCTTGTCGTCTTGAAAAGAGTTTGATGAATAAATATATATTTACCCGGGTCAATGTCACATTCTGTTACATTTTTAACGTCGTATCTTTCCTTTCCGTTGTCCGAAGCTACATTTGTTTTAAAGAGGAAAGATATTTTATTTTACTTCTCGTTATTTTTAGAAGCGAATTCCTCCCTGTCTTGTGTATTCAACCCATGGATGAGTACATTATATCCATATAACGCTGCTTTTTTTTTCTTTCAAATAATTAATAAATTTTGTACTCGTATAACTCTCTTTTTTTTTTTCAACAAATGTTTTTTTAATGGTTTTCCAGGACATTTGTTTCAAGCGGTTTCAAATTTTTTCTTGTTATTCACCCACTCCATTCCATGAATTATTATTCTTGGTAATGGAGTGGGTGTATTTCATGACTGTAATATAGTATTTCATGGCTTAATCTGATATCTTTGTCGACGTGGAATTTAATTTGCCACTCTACATATGGATTTTTTTCTTAATATCCACTAAAATAACACGATGGCGATAGTGTCGTCTTCAACTAACTGGTACCATGGGAGACACAGCAAGTGTTGCTTCTGTGCATGCGCAGTCCCGTTGCTTCCACCTGCTGTTGGGGTTGCAGTGGTTGCCAGCAACGGGCCACTAGTGGCACTTGCTTGGAGGCCCACAATTCAATGCGATGCTGCAGGGCCATCAATGGCTCGCCAACTGATGGCGCTGCTACCAACAGACCGCGACCGGGCCGGGCCGTGATCGGCAGATTTCAGCCAGCAGTGACCCATCACTGCCAGCTGGTGGCCAGCAGTTTCCCAGCACTGGTGTTTTTGCTGGGCAGTGAAAGTCGCCATAGTCACCCAAAAGAAAGGTCAAGTTACGGAAGTCCAAAATGGAAACTGTAAGTGGCGATGTTTATTTGCCCATTTTGGAAGGCTTGGGGAGGAGGATTATTCATGTCAGGCCTAAGTACAAAAACAGGCAATTGTTCCTTCTGCACGATAATGTACGCCCCCCCCCCCCCCCGACAGAATTTCTACAGAGCAGTCACTGTGCAACAATTTTTGGCCCCCGAAAACAAGTGTAGTTGCTGAACCATCCACCCTATTCTCCAGCTTCGTCACCTTGTAACTATACACAGCAATAACAGTCTTGCTGGGCCAGCACTGCCAGCAATGGCCCACCACTATGTTGCCGCTGCCGAACCGTCAATAAAATGTCTGGGCGGCCAACAAGAGGGCCAGCAGTTCAGGCCAACAGCTGGCCAACAGTTGGCACACCATCAGTTGTCATATGTCACAACAGGGCCATCAGTTGTCCATCTCAGGCAGTAGCTGCTGCAAGTGGCCTTTCAGTGGCCCTGCAAGCACGTGCCAGAAATGATGGCTAGCCTAATGTGGTCCGCTAGTTTGCCGGTAGTGGCAGACGGCAACCACGTGACGTAACTGGTCATTTGCCGAATCTTGTCCGCCAATTTCCCAGTAGTAGCCATAATAAAATTTAAAACAAAAATCAAGGACAAACGCAGTTTCCAATAGCTACAATTTTTTTCTACCCTTATGAAACTTGTGAATTACAGCACTGCGCTGAGGAAATTTTCTCAACAGACCGGAAAAACGCCCGCTTGCATCTGAACCAGGGCCGTTGGCGTGATAGCTGAGCTCTCTACCGACCGGACTACTTTGCCACGATTGAGCGTATGCTTGAAGCTGTCTGTTTCGTACGCAGTGTGTAATCGAATGCTTCCCAGTTTCATTTTACAATAGTGCGAGGTATTTTTCATAAAAGTCAGTTTCATATAATTCATAAATTAATTTTTTCAACGTAACAATAGTTTGTTTTTTTTTTTACCTTAAGGGAACTTCACTCATTTTCAAGGAGTATACATACTTAGAATCACTTTCCAAAGTTTCGTACTGTCCTTGTCGTCTTGAAAAGAGATTGTTGGATAAATATATATTTACCCTGGTTCATGTCACATTTTTAACGTTGTGTCTTTCCTTTCCGTTGTCCGAAGCTACATTTGTTTTAAAGAGGAAAGATATTTTTTTTTACTTCTCGTTATTTTTAGAAGCGAATTCCTCCCTGTCTTGTGTATTCAACCCATGGATGAGTGCACCACATAGCATTGCTTTTTTTTTCCCTTTCAAATAATTAATAAATGTTGTATGCGTATAATTCTTTTTTTTCCCCCCAACAAACTTTGTTTTAATGGTTTTTCAGGACATTTGTTTCAAGCGGTTTCAAATTTTTTCTTGTTATTCATCCACTCCATTCCATGAATTGTTATTCATGGGAATGGAGTGGGTGAGTGAATTTCATGGCTGTAATCTAGTATTTCACTGCTTAATCTGATATCTTCGTCGACGTAGAATTTTATTAGGAAATTAATTCGCCTCTCTACATATGGATTTTTTTCCTTAACATCCACTAAAATAACACGGTGGCGATAGCGTCGTCTTCAACTAACTGGTACCATGAGAGACACAGCAAGTGTTGCTTCTGTTCATGTGCAGTCCAGTTGCTTTCACCTGCTGTTGGGGTTGCATGGTTGCCAGCAATGGGCCACTAGTGGCACTTGCTTGGAGGCCCACAATTCACGGCGATGCTGCAGGGCCACCAATGGCTCACCAACTGATAGGGCTGCCAACAACGGACCACTACCGGGCCGTGAGCCGCAGATTTCAGCCAGCAGTGACCCATCACTGCCAGCTGGTGGCCAGCAGTTTCCCAGCACTTGTGTTTTTGCTGGGTACTTTCTTTTCCTTCAATTAAAGATGTCTTTAAAAGAAAATGTTTTTCAAGATATTGAAAGCATTCAAAGAACTGTGACGATATTTCAATGACCACTGCAAGTCTTTCCTTTCCAGTTCTTGTATTAAAGCAGGAGAAGTGTACTTCGAATAAAATATATTCACTTAAGTTTTCCTGGTCTGGTGCCAGTGACTTAATGTAATAAATTTTTTTGTACTTTTTGGGGGGTGGGATGGGGGTGGGGGTGGAGTACGGTTACTATTTTAAAATTTGTCGTAAAAAATAGTTAATGGTAACTAATAAGGAGAATACAATACATTGCTTTCCTTCCGGTGTTTACAAGGGACTTAGGATTTAAGAAAAACCAGATCTAACTACGAAATTGAATGCTTTATTAGAGAAATCCGGGATCTACTCAGTCGACAATGCTAAAATAACACTCAATTTCGTACTACTGCCCTGTCCGAAAAAATTCTATGGAGTTCCGAGAGGAACTTCGTAAAAAAGAGGTTGATCTTTTAGTGCTGTTTAATTCGTAATTGTTTTACAATCTGCTGCTGCTTATTTCGTGATTTGTTTCTTCGAAAGCCAGCATCCAATAAAAACTAAAAATTTCACACATTGAAAGTAAATAAAAGCACAAGTAAATCGGTCTAGCACTACAGCAAGAATGACTTCCTTTCATTCTGTTTTACTGCATGTAGTTTATGCGTGCAGACTGTTATTAACAAACGGAAAAAGGGTCGAAGGTAACTGCAAAGGTGGTAGGTAACCGCAAAAATGCATGACACTGGGAGATGTGTGTGTTTGTTCTGGGTATTCTCTCCGGTGGTACTTTTACTGGAGGTATTTTACCCGCTTTTTCAGTTTTCAGGGGTATTCTCTCCGGGGGTATTTTTTTCCCAGGGGGGTTTTTACCTACATCCACATGTATGTGTATGCGCACGCACGCACGCACGCACGCACGCACACACACACACACACACACACACACACACATACACATTGTTTTTTATTTTGCTTCGTCGTTTCTTTATGGATCAAGTCGTATCCCCCTCCCTCCCCGTATCCCCGTTCCATTGTTCTGAATCCACCTTTGGAAAATATCCGCTGCAAATCCTGACAATTGTTACATTGATGTCGTCTTTTTTCTTGTACCTTTATATCCAACCGAAGAGTGTTTGTGTGTTCTTTTGAGGGAAACAATAAAACATTTTCATTCATTGAACTGATACGTCTTTATATATTCTTTTGTTAATATACATTCATTGGAACCTTTGCTATGGATATGAAAAGGGGCCCCAGATCCTTTGAAATAACTGCTTTTCCGTCATCCAGTTTTTTATAAATTTAAATCTCGGGAAAAACAACAACCAAAAACTACATTTCTTTTTAATGCTTCTTTTAAAGCTGCCGCAAAAAATTCCTGACTATCTCTTTATATTAATGTGAAGTTTCCGCAAAAACGTCTATTCTTTAAAATGTTTTTGCTGAAGCCGTGAACCCCATCCCCTTTCTATACGTCCCTGATTCTGGATTTTTAAAAAAAGTGTCGCCTCGTTTACAGCGTAATTTCCATAACCTGCAGAGCTCAGTCACTTTCGGAAATCTACGGTATGTAATTGGGGATCCTTTGGTATTTCTGTAGTTAATCTTGCAGTCCGCAACAGTGCAGGAACTCGGAGACATCTTGAAAGAATAAACTATTTGCAAACTTAGCTATTCCACTAACTATATATACAGTAAAATTATTCTAAAAGCAGAAAAAAACCCAGCTCTTTAAACAAGAGTCAAATGACACTTGCGACTGCTTTGACCTTCGGTGCACTGAAGTAGTTAGTTCGTAAGGCAGCTGACGTCATCAGACCACCTCCTTCGCAATCCCTCGAAGGGGAAACTTTACAGGGGTCTTTCGGGCACAGTATTGTGTGTTAAAGAACCTTGGGTACAGCCGTTGTATCCTAATAGCCATGAGAAGGAAGTCATATACTGCGGTGTTTGGTACAAAGCCGCCATAGACTCACCGCTCTACTATTGATATTCATTCCCCTTCTTTGTCGACAATAAAACAATTATACTGTTAGGGAGAGACAAGTTCTTAGCTTTTATTTAATGACAGCATAAAGAGAGTACGCCTGTAGGCTATGCCTGAAAATCTTTATTTATGTTTGAAAGACCCCTAGAGGCCGGAAAAATGTTGGTATTCCCCCCGCAAACATCGTCTGATTGCTCGTCATTCAACAAATAAAACGATGCGAGTAGTTTTTCTTTCTTTCTAAGATTTTCACCGATATTTCCTGAGAAGAGACTAACCGAGTTGGAATATGATGAATGCACATCACCCGAGCGGCAGAATTTGGGTGTGGCAGATAGCCCCGATAAAATTTTATCGTTAGTAAATTAACACAGGGATGTAAAAGAAGTAAAAAAAAAAACAACTTTTTACTGTGTTGCATGGCAAGAGAGAGAGAGAGACTAGCAAAAGAAAATGTTTATTAATTACATATAATCAGCATGATTGGAAAGTTACTTTTTAAAATTAGGTTGCTCTACAATTATATCTTTACATTTGGGATTAAGACTGAAGATTTTGAGGATAATATTCATATGTACGTTCTCACATATGGCATTCAGAGTAAATACTAAGATATAAAGGGAAATAAAATGGACTTAATTGATCAGTCTTCAGGTATTTATAAAGCACCTAGGCCGCGGGCCTTTTTGGAAGATTTTAAGTTACAATCTACATAACTGATGCGTGCAAACATGTAAAGCTAGTAGAAAGGTTTCAACTTGTTAGCCTTCAAGTGTTTACATGGTCATGCGCCTAGGCCCTTTTATTATTTTTTAATATCCAGTGCTCATATAGAGTATGTACGTATAATAAGTCAAGATTATCGTACTGTACTTTTACACAGACGTGAAACGTAAATTAATAAGTCCAGGCCATTTCAACACTTTTATAGGAAGTGCTCGAATTCCGAAAATTGATGTAAAAATCAAGTTAATGTTGAGCTTTTACTCAGTCACCAAACATCAAGTAGGCCTGTATTGTTCTTAAAAAAATTTTATCCGCCGTGTTCATATTTATAAAGTGTGCATAACAAGTCAATATATAGTGTCGCGCTTTTAATTAGGCACCAAACATTAATTACAAAGCCATGGGCCTGGCCTTTTTAGAACATTTTAATAAGCGCAACATATTAGCTTGTGCTGATATGTAAAAGTTATGAATATGACACAGCCAGAATAAAAACTGCTAAATCGGCCTAGGCCTACTGCTAAAACGGCCTGTACCTTTAAATTAATATTTCGTGCCTAAGTAAACGCCCAATATTATTAAATTGATTTGCTGTGTAAACGTTGTGAATATCGCATTGGTAGAATAAAAACTGTCAAAAAGGCCTAGGGCCTATAAATTAATATTTCCTCCCTAAGTAAAAGCGCAATATTATTACATTTATTTGTTGTGTAAACGTTGTGAATATGGCATTGATAGAGTAAAAACTATTAAAAAGGCCTAGGGCCTATGAATTAATATTTCAAGACTAAGTAAACGCCAAATATTATTAACATGATTCGTTGTGTAATCGCTGTGAATGTGACATTAGTAGAATAAAAACTGTTAAAAGGGCCTAGGCCTAGGGCCTGTGAATAAATATTTCGTGCCTAAATAAAAGCGCAATATTATTAACTTAATTTGATGTTTAAACGTTGTGAATATGACACTGGTAGAATAAAAACTGCCAAAAGCCTAGGCCTAGGGCCTATGAATTAATATTTCCTCCCTAAGTAAAAACACAACATTAAAACATTTATTTGTTGTGTAAATGTTGTGAATATGGCAGTGATAAAGTAAAAACTATTAAAAAGGCCTAGGCCTAGGGCCTATGAATTAATATTTCGTGCCTAAGTAAACGCCCAATATTATTAACTTGATTTTCTGTGTAAACGTTGTGAATATGGCATTGGTAGAATAAAAACTGGTAAAAGGGCCTAAGCCTAGGCCTGAAGCCTGTGCATAAATATTTCGTGCCTAAATAAAAGCGCAATATTATTAACTTGATTTTATGTGTAAACGTTGTGAATATGACACTGGTAGAATACAAACTGTTAAAAAGGCCTATGCCTGTGGCCTATGACTTTGATATTTAGTGCCTAAGTAGAAGCGCAATGCTATTGACCTGATTTGATACATAAGCATTATGAATATGAAGTCGGCGGATTAAAAGCTGTTAAAAAGGCCGAGGTGTAGTGCCTATGAATTAATTAGGTAAAAAAAAAATTATAAATTTGACATCTTATGTAAATATTTAGTGCCTAAGTGCGGCATTATAAAAAAAATCCCACCTTATTGGTCTTTCCTGAACACAACAATTTTTGCTTGGCTTACGTAGAACGCTTTCACGAAATTTGTTTGGAGTTCCCAACACAATTTTCAATATAGGCCAAGAAGCGGCAATCTGTATACCCCCCCCCCTCCCTCCCACACACACACACTCGAACTTCTGTGGCCGGTTGTCCTAAGTATGAACCGACATGAAAATTCAGACAAACATAAGAGCTCCTTCCCATTGTTGGGCACCTTGGGAAACTGCCACACATAATTCGGAAACTTAGAAAACTGCCACACCAGAAAACTGCCACACATTCAAAGTGTTCCTTGGAGGAATAGCAATTTGTGCCCGGCCCCTTAATGAAAATCATGTGGCAGTTTTCCTGTGTGTGGCAGTTTTCTAAGTTGCTGAAAAGTGTGTGGCAGTTTTCCTGTGTGGCAGTCTCCCTGTGTGGCGGTCTTCCTCCAACCGTTTTTTATATTTTTGTATTTTCTTTTTCTTCTCTCCTTTGCCGGAATCATGGACTGATAACAATTAATGATTCTTTAAGTGATAAATTCGGAACATTGTGAAATTCCCGATTAAACATCTAAGAAGTTCCTGACAGCGCATAGAGAACAGACTGCAATGGGGATGTTACGTTTCGGTGAAGTGATCTTTCGGTGAAACGACCTTTCGGTGAAATGAACCTTTAGGTAAAACGACCTTTCGGTGAAATGAACTTTTCGATGAAATGACCCTTCGGTGAAGTGAACTTTTCGGTGAAATGAACTTTTCGATGAAATGACCTTTCGGTGAAGTGAACTTCGGTGAAATGATCTTTAGGTGAAATGAGCAATACCCTGCGACGGGAATCAGTAAGAGTCGGACGCAGTATGAGTAAGACGAAGGATCTAAGAGCATTTGATCATGGGCAAATTGTCTGGGCCCGACGAATGGGTCACTCCATCTCGGAAGTCGTGCAGGCACAGGGATTTTCACGAGCCACTGTGTCACGTGTGCACCGTGAGTACATCGAATCCGGTAAAACCATCCCTGCAAGGTCCAACTGCCGTGGACAACAGCGTGTGAATGAGCGGGGTCATCGTTGGCTAGCTCGCATTATAACAGCGGACAGACGGGCCACAAGAAATCACTCGGCAATTTAACGCTGGTGCACAAAAACGTGTAAGCAGCCACACCATCCAGAACTATCTCCTCGCTATGGGGTACAGAAGCCATCATCACATGGTGCAAAGATTAGCATGGGTGCGGGAACATCGCCACTGGACACTAGACATGTGGAAAAATGTTGCCTGGACTGATGTGTCGAGATCCATGTTGACACATGCGGATGGCAGGATACGAGTATGGCGCAAACCACATGAAGCGATGAATCCTTCTTGCCAGCAGGGTACTCTTCAAGCTGGTGGGGGCGGCATTCTCGTCTGGGGACTGTTTACGTGGACTGAAATGGGACCCCTGGTACGTGTGACATCGTGCCTCACCAGTCACCGTTACCGGGATATCCTGGAAGACCATTTGCTCCCATTTGTCCGTTTTAACATCCCACTGGGGACCTCATCCTGCAACAAGACAATGCACCGTGCCATCGCTCCCGAATTGTATCCGAATGGTTGGATGAACACTCCACTGATGTGACCTCGCTTCCTTGGCCAGCTAGGTGTCACCTGACCTCAATCCCATCGAGCACATCTGGGATGCCATCGGGAGAGATGTTAGCGCCTCTGACCCCCCCTAATCTTCATGAACTGTGGGAGCTAGTTCAGGGGCCGTGGATCCGTATGGCTTCTCAAAGCTTCTGGTGTCTTGTCGAGTCCATGCCAAGACAAATCGCTGCCGTCATCAGGGCGAAAGGTGGTGCTACACTTTACTAGACAGGTATCTCTAATTCAATTGCTCTTCAGTGTGTGTGTGTATATATAATTGTTCAATTATTTAAAAGGTAAATCCATTATACTTCAGTGACTTTCCCCTTAATCATATTTTGATATTATACAATTTCTGTCAGTGAACACCTGAAAACCTTTCTATAGAGTAACCACTAAAATGATGTATAAGTACAATGGACTGCTAAATATTAGCTCATTAGATGAAAATTAGATTTTTCCTTCATTATGGTTATAACTCTAGGATTAAATGATGGGAAGGTACATAAACAGTGATGGTGGCTATGAGGAATAGCATGTCTTTTTCATAATCCTGAAGTTTCAAAATTTGATGTTCATAACTCCCACTAAAAGATTTTTACTAACAAATATGAACTACTTTCAGTCCACACTTATATACTACATTATCTACTGAAAGCTAATTACTTATTTTTCATAACAAGTGAGAGATGGTCGTTGCAAGAAAGAACGGAGCTCATGCACCAATTTTGAATTTTTTTTTGTCCCCATCAGATAAAAGGATACCAGATTAGCCAGTGCTTAAGCTGATGGCCTTCTGAATTGCAAGAAGATAAACAAAAGTAAAGTGATCAAAACTTAAAGGGCAGGGAATTACAAATTCGTGGATAGGTGAGAGACCACTGCACTTACTCACTCTCTTCTCAGCTGCCAAGGAACTACCAGAAAGCTAAAAAGCTGTATCCAAAATTGAAGGAATATATTGTCTACATTTTGAAATAACTTATTATCACTAAAATGTACCACTTTTCATTTCCAGAATAATGTACAACTAAACTCACTAACTCTGCACGAAGTTCAAGAAAATTAAACAAACTCTTCCTTCCATGAAACATTGTTCGCATAACTTAAAGGTAAAAGGTATTTACTGCTTCATATACAATTGGGAAACTAATTTCCCCAAAGAAATAATTCTTCATAAATACATGGGACTATTATTGGCATTTTTTAACTGTATTCCACATAACCACTTCCTTCAGAAAACTCGAAAATTTTCCCGCTCCTGGACGATGAAAATTTTCAAGTTTTCTGAAGGAAGTGGTTACATGGAATACAGTGAAAATATGCCAATAATAGGTATTCTACGGCTGCTTAAATTTTTAATAAACTTATTCAATTTTATTGACATGTTTCATATCACCTAAACAAGAGCTGGTTGTTTAGAATGCAGTACTTAGACCTACCTTCTTCTACGATAATGATAGTTGGATACAAAGTAAGGCATTCATCATATGGTTGGATTTTCTGTAACAGCATGACAGTGTAAGGGAATTTCCATAACAAATAGATGAATTCAGTGACATGAAAGGATTAGTAATCTTGTGCATTAAAGAAGTCATATCAAAATCCTAGTGACAATACTAGGATGACACAAAAATTACTTTTGTCAAGTTTTCAGGTTGTACACGAACCCATCGTCGGGAGTGGCTCAGAATAGTAGATGCTGCCACTCAAGCGGTAATACCAACCATTTATGTTCATTAATCATGGCAAAATCCTAGTAATGCAATATCTCAAAGAAAGTCTACAAATTGTAAGAAGTGCCATGATTAACGAACATAATGGCTTGCAGACTTGCCAACCTTAACATGAAAAAAATCCTACAAGCATATTTTCGTATGTTCGAAATATCAATGGACATAATTTGAAGCACAAATGTTACGTTAATGCCTATAAAAAATGTTGATTGGATTACATTTATCTGTTTATTTTATTGCTCCATCACAATCATTATTAAAAGTCTACACTTTCAGAACAATCATTAAATATACAATATTATATTCAAGCTTTTTACATTACACCAATATCAGGGATCATAGCATACTTCTGGAAAATTTTAGGTAGGAATTTTAGGAATTTTTGGAAAAATTTTAGGAAAATTTTAGGAGTGTATTTCAATAAAAACTAGATGTATATTTGTATACATCTAGTAAAACAACTTCGTATACATTGTAAAGAGTTTGCTTCACACCCTTCAACCATATATACTGATAGACTGCGCATGACATCAAAATTTCTGGCTCCAACATAAAATCACATAACAACAGTCAAAAAGATGGGTTACACCTGCTGTGCTTATGGTTGCTCTGAGCGATATAGTAAAGGAAGTTCTATGATTTTTCATGGGTAAGAAACGAATTAAATACCTAAGTCAATAAAGTTCAATTACTTAACCAGAAACTTGCAGCTATTGATATAAAAATATAGTAACTTAAGAAAAAAAAATGGAATGCATGTTCCAAATTCTTCGCAAATGTTCATCACATAATGTAAACAACCCGATCATGCATGTATATAGCTCATAAGTAAACTTACCTGAAGAGTTTTCATTATATATGAGGCACATTCACATAATACACCGAAAACACTGAAGTTCTGCAGCATAAATTAGTAATCATAACAGCATTTTTACACAAAATTTGGAGTCTGATGATGACGTGCCCAATGTTGGAGCCATGGCGGCTTTGATGCAGCTATTGCCAATGCTCAGTCCATTAGAATATATGGTCGAAGTTCACACCCAAATTTTTTGCATAACGTCTAATGTCTAAAGTTTAAGTATGATTTACTTCTAATCTTCAGTTCTTATCTTTTCACGTGTTATTATCATATTCAAGTATATTTACCACATTCAAGTTTCACTTTGAACATTAATATGCTGTTGAACCAGAAGCAATTCACGATTTTCACAGTAAAGTTTTCAGGTTTCACATTAAATTATAATATCCTAAAAAGGTAATTGAAAACCAAGAACTATGTACAATTGTTCACTGAATTACTTTTTTCATATTATTGTTTTAACCTTTTCCTGATAAGCCTATCTTTTTCTGCTTCCACCACAACTAATTTACTTTCATTTTTCTTTATTTCAGCTGAACCTTGTATGATCAAGTTAGAGGCAACTACTATTTCAACAGTATTTTGTTTTTCTACAGCTTTTCTCATTCTTTCTGTTCCCTCTTGAATTACTGCTAGGGAGGCTTCTTTATCTTTTTTAAGCCTATTTATTTCTGCATCATTTTCTTTTATTTTGTCATCAAACTCAGCTTTTCTTTTTTTCTCTAGCTGCTTTTCCTTATTTTCCCTCTCTTTCTGCTTCCTTTCTTTTACCTTTTTTGATTCTTCTTCCTTTAGCTTATCAACATACTCTTTATAAAATTTATGTGAATCACGAACACTATTTAACAAATTTCTTGTTATGGGAACTTTACTTACACATCCATAGTGTTTAATGGCCCCTTTAACTATTCTTAATGATGTTATAGTTGAGTCTTTTAAGTTAGCCTTGTCCTTCCTTAACAGAGCAGTGTTAACCGAAAATCCCCTTTCTGCATCAGTATTACCATGAGGTAAAACTAAAATTGACTTGACGAGTTTAGCAAGATTTGAGTATTTTTCTTTTCCGCTAGAGTCTTTAATACTAAATATATTACGCCAGTAATTATCAATCCGCACTGGAATATGCCCTTCCTCTGAAAATTTCACTAGTTCATCTAGAGTTGGCTTATCGCAATTTAAAAGTTTCCACTCTTCTCTTACTCTATCAATTTGTTCCTCAGAAAGATGCAAAACACTTGAAATTCTGGTTATTTCCGAAAGTCCTTCAGTGACTGAAAGTTGAGTTGACTCTTTCTTTGGTTCTTTTACCTTTAAAACTTCTATGTCTCTTAGCTTTTGATTGCAGAATGGCAAATTTGACTTTAAATATTTTGTGGTTGCAATTAGTGATGATCTTACATCTAAGAGAAATAATTTCTGCCTGGTCTCCTGAACATTCCTGAGGAGATTTTTTGTCTTCATACCAACTTCTAACTCCCCTAGTTTTTTCCATGAATTTTTGTTTTCAAAATCTACATTCTTTAGGTCTTCTCCAAATTTCCCTGCAATAACATCATCTTGGATAAACTGAGCCATAACATTCCTCATTAAAGTATTTAAATCAGAATATAACTGGTGTATTTTTGGTTCTTCACTCTGATAACATAATGAGAACTTTTCAAAATTTTCGTGTGAAAATGAAATTAATGCTAAATAGCAAGGAGTTAGCTCATTTTTCAGGAAACAGTGAATTCTTTTATACCTTGCTGAATTGCGTAGTTGTTTTTCAAATATTTTTTGAGATGGCAAGAAGTTTAAAAATATTCTGTAATATTTAGCCATTGATCCAAGAGCCTCTGGGCTACAGAACCAACGGTTAACCATCTGTTGCTGACATGACGCAAATGAAATTTGGCTGTGACCAATGTTATATCCTCGACAGATTTATAATCCTCTCGTCTTGCAGCACTACTCTTTAAAAAGTAATGCATATCAGTAGCAAATTCGTCAAAATCTATATTTAAGCTTGTCAAAAAAAATTTAAATGCATTACTAACAACACGCAGGTTGCAAAAACCTAGTTCCAAAGATTTCTGGCCTGTTTCTTGTTTTACAACTTCATTGAATTTGCGTAAAAAGCACTTATTTACATTTGGGCTGTCCATGGATACACAAATAATTCTGTTCAACGAAATATTGAAGGACGACCCAGAAAAACGTCCTGAATACGATGACCCAGAAAAACGCTTGTTAGGTATCGGCAAGAAACTGAATTTATTTCTGAACACCAGTACCTGAGATACACATCCAACTGCCGTTTTACTTGCGCATTTGTAGTTTCATCAAATACAATAGTAACCTTTCCTGGGCTACTAGATGCAATGTCTTTTTTCAAATCCTCTTCAAAATATTTTGACAATCCATGCAATATCACATAAGCAACTTTTTTTCTTTAAGTTGCATTTTGGCTGCAATAGCAGAATCAGGAAACATTTCTTTGAAAAGTTCAACTGTTTCAGTGCATGAAACAAAAGACATATTGTCCTTAGCAACTTTCATGGCCCATAATGCTTCGGCTTTAGCCAACTATAAATCATGACTCAGTACTTCACTAATATTTGTTTTGGGCTGAAGATCCTGTCCTCCAAAGGCTTTCAGGATGGACTTATTTTGAAATTTACTTTGAAATTTCTGCAAATGTTTTTTTCCTTTATGATGCGCTTTTACTTGTGAAAAGCCACTATTAGAAACATTGAAAATTTCTGAACACAATATACACCTAGCAGAAAATATTGTTTCAGTTGCAGAACACCATTCTTTCAACTTCACTCCGTCCAATTCTTTGGCGAGCCACGCATCTTGAAATTTCGTTTTGGATTTAGGCATCTTAAACACTTGTATTACTAACCAGAAAATGAAAGGGAAGTACAAAAACACGTTCCAATATTGCAAAACCAGACAACTTCCCGAACTTTGGCTGCGAGGATGTCAGAAGATAGAAAAAAAAAAAAAAAAAGCAAGTCACCACTAGAGAACTAAACCTGCACACAGCACACCATAAAAGACACAAAACCAGAAACTATCATACGCATCTCACGCAAGTTCAGTCAAAGCGAGTCGGAGCCGAGATATATTGCGTATCAAAGGTCGCTGTCGCCGACGCACGATCGAAGGTTAATGATCACGTGCTCTACTGCCTGCCACGATAACACTCAGCTACCATCCCATCGTCATTACCGGAGGTTACGGAAGGAGACCACATGTTTCCTCTTTGCTTCCACCCACCTGCGATTTACAATAACAAAACATCAGCAGAAAGAGGAGGTTCCACGAGGCATGTTCAAAAATAAAGTATGATCTTCTGCGTGCCACTGAGTTCGTCTGCAAAGCGCAAACCAGGGGTGAAAATGACCCCTCCCCTTTTCCCTTAGATCTCTTGTTACTCTCAAAAACTGTCCGAAGGCACAAAAGTGGAGCGCCCGCCCCGAAGCAAGTGCATCTCGATGGCGTCATTTTCCCTCCCTTCAGCAGCACACCATATAGGCTGTGTTTCTACAATAACAGGTCTTCTTACCTTACCGTAATGGTAAATTTATTGGCGTTAATAACGGTTATATTTTTAATAAATAAGCTTACAAAAATTTTAGGAAGAATAGCAAATTTTAGTTATAATTTTAGGAATTTAAGGAGGGTCACAAAATATTAGGAATTTTAGGAATTTTAGGAGAAATGCGATCCCTGCAATATGATTCTAATTTTTATGCAGTGCATTTGCTGTACAAGACTTGCACCTCCTAAAAAAATCAGTATCAAATTTCAGTTCAAAGCGTGGTCCTTATTAGATTTTATGATCAACAGATTTTCTAAATGTTTCCTTTGACATTGTTGAACTGAGTACTGGTCTTTGTCACATAACTGAAAATCCTCTCACACTCTGCACTGCTGTGAGGGATTGTTAGTTTGAGAAGCATTGAACATGACAGCCTCTTGAATTTAAATTCTCCATTAGCACTTCTAAGTTTACCTATTAACTGCCACTGAATATCAGCTCGCTCTTCTTCAAGAATTTCGCCTGGAATATCTTCATGCTGAAGACAGCAAAACTCAGACTGGAGGATATCAAATGCTTCATCTTCATTTGGAACTTCTATTGCACTTAGGACAATAGAAGAGTACTTTTCCACACAAAAACTTACTTTAGAAAATGAAGATTTCTCTATTAAGTGAATGTCAGCTACTTCTGCATGAATAAATACTTCATCATCAATAGGGAATTTATGAACCATGTAATTACATGTAGCAACATAAAAGTTTCTCACACAAGAATAAAACATAAAAGTTTTTGAAGCTTTTAAATCTGAAACAAATTTTTCAGTGGACCTACCAAGAACTAAATCTGCATCAGATTTTTGGTTTTCAACTGAGTGATAGTTAATAGCTTTAATTGAAGTCACACTTTTCACAACAGATGGCAAAACAAATTTTGACAGTGTATCTTTAAAGAGATTCAAGAGGATTGATCTGGCCATGTGGATGATGGGCTTATTTGTCTGGAACTGCAAATTTGTTTTGTCAAAATAAATATAAAAACAAACAAATTGCTTTATTCAAATCGTCAGACAAAAACATAAAATTCTTTTTCACGTGTTAGCACCGGCGATACTTTAGGTTGGTTTTGTCGCTCTATGGCTACTTTGGGTTCAGTTCCTTTGACAGAAAAATTATTTTGGTGGACAGGTTTCTTACTAATATTTCCAGAAAGGTCTTCACTTTGCCTCTTTTTAGAGCAATCTGCCACATTTCCAGTTATCTTAGGGATGGTAAAATATTGAAGGCTATCAGTCACAGATTTACACTGCTGCACTTCTTCCTTGAAAAAATTTAGTAATAGATCCCACTGCTCCAACAACCTACCTAAACATTTATTTAGGGAGAGCCATCTCGTTGATACATGTTTTAGTATTTTTTTAGTTTCAGCATCACACATATTTTGAAACTATTCTTTTCTTTTAGAGCTTCTCTGAAAATAATAAAATATATCAATAAAATATTCTTTAATATTACCTGGAAGGCATGCTGCTCTCTTTTCTGCAGCCAAATGAATTAGATGGCATGGGCACCCTATAACAACCAAATGGCTGACATTCCTTTATTAGAAAAGCTGCAACACCATTATATTTGCCCACCATAACAGGTGCATTGTCCACACTCAAGGCAATGCAATTTCCTAATGGAATATTCTCCTCTTCCAAAGAACTGACTATCAATTTGGAAATATTTTCCCCAGTGCTATCCCCAACAAAAACAGGCACTTGAAATAACGAACTTTCAGTTTGATTGCTTTTGGCACTAAATAGTGTTACAAGTGGGTAGTATTTTTCAGACTTATTGCTGCCGTCTGTCGCAATGGAAAATGGGCCGTTCTGCATAGAATGAATAAAGTCCATTTTTGAAGATTTCCCCATTTCGGCAACGACGCACAATGTCTTTGCCCTGGCACATGCTTTTTTTGCAATGTTACTATCGGGGAACATTTGCTTAAAAAGCACACTTGCATGGTCAGCATAGCTTTAAGGTAATTTATGTTCCACGAGGAATGAAGTAAATAAGCCCTCATGACTGATAATGGCATCGGAAGAGTAACTATCTAGAGCAAAATTTAATGTTTTGTTATTTTCCACGCACTTAGAATTGTCCATGCGTTTTTGCGTATGAATGTGATTAACGATATCTCCTTTGCCCTTGTGGACAACGGAAAAATCACACCTACAAATAGAGCAAAAGGCAAATTGTTGGCCCTTCCTTGATCGATTATTATACACGGATAATCTGTTGCATAACACTTCTTTAAAAACAGACTGATATTTTCTACCAGCCATCGCTTGATTAAACACGTGCACAAAAAGTTCTCAGAAATTTCTGTGAAGACAGACGAAGTACATGAAACAAACCAAAATACTACTGCGCACTTCTGATAGAAATCTGTGTCGGTACGTACGGTGCGCGCCAAGGCCAAGTCCGCTCCTACTCTGTGCCTGCAGTGCCAGAGATCACTAGCGGACAGAAAAGTAAACATCGCTACCAACGGCAGAGCAAAACTGCTCGCTGCTGACTCAGAAGGGAAAGGTTGCTTCTCCGCTAATGAGCCGATGCCTTGGAGAACTTCGAACTTTTGCCTCATTACTTTTCATTTACGTTACGGTAGTCATCGAAGTTCTCTGATGCCTTGGAGAACTTCGAACTTTTTCATTACTTTTTCATTTACGCTACGGTAATTATCTAAGTTCTCCGATGCCTTGGAGAACTTCGAACTTTTCTCATTACTTTTTAATTTACGCTATGGAAATCAAGATGGAATCCGGCAATATTAATTTAAAATCCGAAATTCCGGGAAGTGTGATAAAATCCGGCATTGCCTGCCTAAACCCGGAGAGTTGGCACGTCTGGGCTTGGTATTACTGCTTGAGTGGCAGCACCTACTATATTGAGTTCAGTCCTGACGACGGGTTGGTGTGCAACCCTAAAAATTGACAAAAAAATTACTTTTGCGTTATCCTAGTAATGCAGATGTTGGATCCGAGTTTAGTATATTCCCTGTAGAAGACAAATTAGTGAAAACATACTGTGAGATCCCACCTTCTCTTGCATCCAGTGGGAACAAACTTTGTCTTCTTTGAATTTGGCAAACTTCCCTGGTTCACCTTTACTGCATTTGTAACTACGAATTGAACAAGTTGTACACAGGGACTAAAAATGTCCAATTAGAAAAAAGATTACAAGACTAGTTCCAGTTCACTTCACTTTCTTTATGAGTTCAGACAACTGTTTTGGCAAGAATTCTGCTGTCCTCATAAGGCTATTGTGCATAACGCTGACAATCGTATAATCACTCCTCTACTCCTACTTCCCTCGCACTCTTCTGACACAGGAAGAAGTCATCATAAGCAACCACCCTTCTCTTTCTCTCATCCCACTTACTCCCCAAGTACCATGCCTCCCACCAGAAAAGTGTCCAAAAACTGCCTCTTCCTGTATGTACCTATTCAGCACCACTTTTCTTTTGTAATCTGCCCTTGCCATCCTCTGCCACTGGATTTTTGGCAGTTCGAGGTACTAAATACCTGTCTGTAATAGCCCACCAATATATTTGGTGTCATCCATTAAAAAAGCCTTACATATGAAGGTTTTAAGGCAACAACATTGTTGGTGGTCGCCTTCCACAACAGTTTGCTTCGGGGATTATTCGAGCAACATCTTTTGTTGGCAACAATGACGTCTGACTGCCATCCAACTGCTCACAAAAGTTGATATGGAGCATCAGGGTTCCCACTCAAAAGTAGAAAAAAATTCCCTGACTTTTCCAGGTTTTCCAGGTGGTCCTGAGAGTTTTTCCAGAGCGGCAAATCAAATCACATTGCGACAAATTGTTGCATTTCCTTACATTCTTGCGTTCCTTACGAAAGCATACATTTGTTAATTCTTTAAATAACTGTCCTTTATACAATTACCTGCTTTTTTTAATAACAATTAAATGCATGAGGCATATTATTTTTGGTACCGTTGGTTCAAATATTCTTTAAAACATGTAAACCATGTATTTACATGTTTTAAAGAATATTTGAACAAAGACTTAATTTAAATTCTACATATAATGAAATATTTCAATCGATTAGGTGAAATTATACAACTGATTTATCTGTATTTTAACTGCACACAAGTATATAAATAACATTTTAAACGACTCATAACATTTAGGATTCCAGTTAGGTTTAAAAATGCAAGCTGGGAGAATTGTGACTGAAGAGAATAAATTGCCCTTAAATGATACAATGCTGAAGCTTTAAATCCTTTAAGTGCTTATTTTACATATATATTAAACAGCACAGAAGTGTTTGCTGAAATTGAAGTCTAATGGGAATGATAAAATGGCGAGTGTCTGACAGAGTCTCTTAACATTTTGTTAGAGCGGTTCTATCAAATCGATCTACCAATTTGTATTTTCTATTGGAATTTACTTAGAATCTTTAAAGACAAAGCAAAGTAAAACAGTTATTAAAAAATAAAAAAAAAGAAGAGAGAGAGAACAGAAATCGTGACAGCATTTCTGTGTCTGAGGAAAAACGTGTGCCAGTACCATCCCAACGATTTCTAGCAATCAGGGAAAATACTGCTGACATTTAAAAATCAAAATTGTAATTATTTTAGCTAACGTTAGTTCTTGCACTTGGCAATGAGAACATCGAATCTATGCTATTTCAGAGGGGCCAACCTCTAGCAGAACGCATCAGTAATCAATAGGGGATTTTACAGTAATGTTTCAGTAATCGAACACAAACTTTCAGTAATGTAACACGCCATTTTTTTCAAAGTTAAGGACAATATTAGTGTTACTGTGTAACCTGTAATACTTGTATGAGGTGCCTATCGGTAATCACCATACGAACCCTCATCGCTAACGCGTGGAATGGGTATTTCATGAGAAATTAATGCGTGAAATGTGTAATAACTTTATATGTTTACACTATCCTCACAAAAAAATATGAAATTAAATTATCAATATTGTACTTACCTCATGTCATTGCTGACATAAAAACTCCCTTGTTGCTTGTTTTGCAGTGGTATATTCTTTTTCAGAAAACTTTTTATAACACAGCTCACCTGAGGAAAATGCTTTACTTTTCTGTACATGAAGGGCACTTAATGTTTTGGTGCTCATTGTTGGGCAGAAGTATGCGAGGTTTTTCCTTACTATACTAAATATTCTCTACGTAGAGGAATTGCTGTGAGGGATAGTCAATATTGCCAACATTAGTTTAGGCAATGCAGAATACTTGGGAAGACCAGATGAATCCTTCATCTTAGATATTTCATTCCATGCCACATCTGCTCAAGGATATCCAGCTTCATCAATATCAGAGTCTGGGAACATAGCATGAAAGAAGCGACCAGCATGATCACAGATTGCTATAGGTAGGTTATGCTCCACAACGATTGCAGTAAACAGCAATTCAGCGTTTATCACGCTATTTTCATTCTTTTTTGCAAAAAAATTATCCAAAGGCTTTAATCGAGTCTTTAATTTTACACAATCCTGGTGTTTGTTTTAACTGGATATGCCTTCGGCAATCATCTCATCTCATCTCGTCCTACATGGGCTACTGATTACTCTCATATTAGAAGGCACGCAAGGAAACCTTTATTTCAGCATTTTCCATTTCCTTGCTCAAGATTTGGGAGAAAGATTTGGATGTTCCTGGAGAAACCTCTTTGTATATTTATTTGTTTCAGAAACGATAATTCCAAGGATGAAATTGGTAAAAAACAAGTAAAAATATGCAATAGGTGCCACATCAGTTGCAGGATCATGTTTGGGCCCCTGCATCTCATGAAAATCAAAAGGATGCTGAGGTTGTTCATCACTTCCCTCTATTACATCCTCCCATTCACTTTCAGAACTTTCATGATCTGAAGATTCACTATGAAGATCTTCACCTTCTGAAGAAGATATGGTGTGCGTGGCACTGTGGCTAGTTTTCTGGCTTGATGTTGCTTGGCCAATATCACTCTCAGATGATTCAAAATCATCACCATCACTTGGCAAACTTTCACTCTCACTACAAGCCATTTCAAATAACCTTAGAAAAAATTTTCACACAGTAGGAAAAAGCACGTCTGCTAGTCTGAGGAACACGCTGTCAATAAAGTCATCCTCTGCTAACACGAGTTAGGAAAAAGAGGGGGATTCGTAATTCACGGAGTTTTGCGATTGTGTCTGTTTGTTTAGGAAAAAGAAATGAATAATGTGAAGAGCTTCTAGTAATAAAACACCGCACTTCGTTCTCCCGCGCGGTGAAAGTCCTCAAGAAATATAAACATCCGTCATCGCGGGACCACGCGTTGCGACGAGTTGATCATATTGCACTTCGAACGGGGCTCGAAAAAGTGATTTCCGACAGTACGACGTCTTATAATACACCAACAATTCTAAGTGAACAGCCCTGCCTCAACTGCAGTAGGAAACGTTTTGGCCTGTCACACGGAGAAATTGCGTGGGGAACCGATAGCAAGCGCAAACTCTTTTACGATGACACGGCATATTACCCGTAATTTTCGTCGTATTATCCACAGACCGCAAAATTCACATAAAAACAAAAATCCTTCGTATAATCCGCAGACTGTGACATTTAGGAAAAAAATCGCCGTATAATCCGCACATCATAGATGTTGAATCAGAAGCGGAATTTCCGACAGAAAAATCAGTCACATAAACACATCGCTCTTTCCACGTTCCAGAAACACATAGCAACCGAAAAATTGTTTTCAGCCGCCGCCGGGGAATTGAGCCACGGATCTCTCGATATCTAACCGAGCGCGTTAGCTTTACACCACGGTGGCCAACAATCCACGGTGCTATGTGTATTTTTAAGTCAGCTTCTGACATTATAAATCCGTAAGATGGGCTCAGCTACTGAGACGTCTCCATCTGGTGAGTATTATCGGCACTGGTTATATATATTATAGCAGTTAATTCCAAAAGGCGAGATCCAAGGTGAAAATTCTCCAAATACGTGGCGTCAGTAAATAAATATGTCGCTCTTTCCACGTTCCAGAAACACATGAGTCCGAAGAAGTAAGAGAAAAAAAAAACTATTTTATTAAATGAAGAAATTCATTTTTAAAGGCTACTGTTTTATATTTTTATCTCTGAACAGATAAAGGGTGTGGCATCCATAGATCACGCCGATGTAGCTCCAGAGTATTGCATTACACTGCCAATGACGAAAGGCTGATACAGAACAAGTCGTAGAAATACTGTATGTACTCGCGTATAAGTCGAAAATTTTTGGAGGAATTCCTGCTTTCAGAGTTGAGAGATCGTCTTATACGTGGGCCAATAAAAAACCTGTGAATTCTCCCGCGGAATTTACCAACAGATTTGTTTACGTTTTAGATCGCGACACAGAGGCTTTCCGTATGTTGCTGCACGATTGTGTTCTGACCTCAAAACTATCGCGCAGTGACATGATCATATCCTCAATTCTGTCCACCACTTCAAGTTTAAATTCGGCAGTGTAACTGAAACGTTTCCTTTTCAGAGACATCATGATTAGCAATGAAGGAAAACAGCAGCAGCGACGTTCGCCAAAACAACAAAAGCAAACTAGATACAAGGTCGCGCACATGAAATCCGAAAGGAGAAACGCATAGGTTCGTGCAGCAAGCGCTGTGCGTACTTCTTTGGCTTTTTGCCAAAAAACAGAGCCGGCACAACAGTCAGAGCTCTCCTCAACGTTAACAAAATGACCCCTACCGTCCCTCCCCACAACTATCCTGATCTTTCATTACGACATTCCTCCACCTCCTCCCCGCTCCGTACAAACTCCTGAACTGAGGAAAATTCTTCCGAGGGAGTTCCTTTTCCAATTATTACACCTTTCCCTGCACAATCACACTGCAGATTTTTTTAAATCGGAAGGTCTTATATATATATATTTTTTTTAATCGGCGTGTTAACCGCATCGGTGTATAATCCGCAAAACCTATATTTTAAACTTTTTAGCAGATAATCCGCGGATTATACAACGAAAATTACGGTACCATTCTTCCGATAATATCGCTGTTTGACGATATGATTCATGGACATTCCATTTCAAAACGATATGATTGATAAATGATATGATCATTGAGACACCGAAATCCGCAGTCTGATTCGGAAAATATGCGGATCAAAATCGAAGGCCGAGAAATCGGCAGCGTCGCACTAAAAGGGTTTAACAAAAAAGGATATAAAATTGAGATTCTCCAAAACACACTGAATTCCGTAATTCTTCCAACCTGTCCACCGTAATTCCGTAATCTGACAGTCGAAACCGTAATAATTACGGACAATTCGTAATAGTTGGCACCTCTGCTATTTGCTTCTAAATAACGCAGCATAGAATATTTAGACATTGTGCTGTTAAATTTCATAACCAATAAGCTGGCACACAGAGATCCTAATGCCATAACGGCAAAAAAATTAAACCCAGGGATAAAGAAAGAATAATGGAAGCAACAAGTGGGGAAAACTAACAGTTAATACGGAATACCATTTTGCCTGAGAGGCTAAAATTCATATTAGTACTTCCAAAATCCGGAAGTCTTAAAATTAATTGGCTACGTTTGTGACGCAAACATTAGTACTGAACTTTTCTCGCAGGTCACAGTCATTTCCACGCTACGTCAAATAACTTGTACGGGAAACAATTAGAGGAAGTTTTGTGTGCATGTGTGCTCATAAAATCCTCCTAACACTTTTTTGTCAACATAATTTATCATCCTGCGGCGGGTGGCATGTTTATACTTAACAATATCTTTACGAAGGGCAATACATTTGTGCGATGTTGATCAGGCAAAGTGCGAGAAAGGTCTGGAGCCCACTCAGGTCATTTGCAGTAACTCCCCACAAATAACGTCATCCAAAACAGAGACAGAGGCTTTAGCGCCAGCACTGACAAACCTGAAACCAATAGAGCACACGCACGGCAAAGATTTTCATCAGTAGTAACTAGGTAGATTTTTTTTTTTTTTCCCGGCAATGTGAGGGTAAAGATGTGAAATGAATAATTTATGCAAATCTTGTAAGGTGCAGCAACGCAAGAAGAATTTACGATTACAAGAAAATTTCTACCCCGTCTAACTTTTGTACTCGCAATTTTTTTTTTTTTTTCTTATGTATAAGCTGAACCCTTGGGAAAAATTACGAGAGAATGATGAATTTTATATTTCTTATTCTAAATAACGGAGATATTTGCGTTTTTACGGAAAACGGTTCTACTATGCACAAAAAATTCAAAAAATAATATCTTCTAATCTATCAGAAACAAAAAAAATTGAAACTTTCAGGGTTTTTTTTATAACTTGGAGGCAGCTACCCGTAAATAAAATGAAAAAAATCGCACGAATCGGAGATGTGTTGGTGGAAAATTATTTCAGTATCTGACGATTTTGCGTGGAATGACCCAGATGTGAAAATCTATGGTTCCGGGCGTCGGACAACCCTATTTTTCGCAACCAGCCAGCTCTTGCAGTAATACGAATATCGTCTTAAAATAGCTATAAATAAATTTCTTCATGCATTATGAAATAGAAATATGACAGAATAAAAAAAAAATCTCTTTCCGGCCGTAAAACCGGAAGACAACGAATCTAGAAAACGGCCGTGAAATCTGGGAAATATGGTAGGTATGCAATAGTACCAGCTTCATTGCATGGTATTTTTCATATATTTTTTGTCAAAATACTCGTAAGTACTATGAAAAAAATAAATCTTACCCCCTCTTTGAAGAATTTCCTATTTCATAATATTTTCCCTGTTCTAACATTTGAAGGTACATACTTTTCCAACTATACCAATTCTGCTACAGAATTACGAAAGCGAAGCTTTAGTTCGTAAGTGATACGAACCTTTTTCAAAATAAATTAGGTGCCCTCAATTTGCAACATTCATCCACACTGCTGTGAAGGGGGGATTTATTAGGATGACCAACATCCGGCAAAATAAAATGTTTTTGTACGTTTTGATAAAAGACACGTTGAACATGCAAAAGAGGGGGAGCTCAACTTCTAAAGTTTCCAATGAATTTCGGCGAAATTTGAAATGGAACGTTATTTTCATATATCTTGCCCACTGTAAAAATTTCAGTCGGTTATTTAAAAAATTGAGGAAATAGCTTCTTCATAATTTTTTTCCCAGTCTACGCAGAGAACCGGGCACCTACTCAGGAACAAATGACTGCCTCTCTTCGTGAACGCCAGCAGATAAGAGCCTGCGAAATGGGTGTGTGATTAATGGCTTTCTTTCACGCTTTGACATGTATGTTTGTTCGGTTGTAGTTTAGATCATCTAGAGACGGGGAAACCGCAAAGAGACGCACTCCCCTGCACAGCTGCTGCACTTTTTAATCGGTGGGTGGGTTACAGAGTTGCCTCGAAGGATAAAACAACTCGGGATTATTTTAAAACTTAACAATACAGAAATATATTTTCCAAAGTCTGAAACAAAATATTTTTCTGGCAAAATAAAAAATTCCCTGCCTTTATTGTTCCCTGATAAAAAATTCCTGATTTTTATGGAAAAACACAATTTTCCCTGAGTTTTCCCTGATTTTTGGAACAATTTTCAAATTCCCTGAGAATTCCCGGTTTTCCCGGTTTTCCAGGTTGCGTGGGAACCCTGAGCATTTAGATGAGTAAAATGGCAATATATGAAAAGTCTTAGATAAAATATTAATGCTGGAGAATGTACATATCTACAGTGCATAAGGACAAACAGGATATTCATGAATCTTGAACATATTTTTATGGTTTTAGATAGATAAAAAAAAGGTTACAAGGGTCATAAAAAATGATTGATTAACAAATGGACAGAAAATTCAAAAGGGAATTATGAGGCATACTTGCCAATCACTTTTCCACATAATCACCAAATCTGTTCAGGCATTTATCGGAATGCATGACCAACTTGTTTAACCCGGCTCGGTAGAAATCATGTCCCTGCCCATTGATCCAGTTCTCGGCAGCTGTTTTCACATCACTGTCAGAAGAGAACCTTCTTCCAGATAAGTGTTCCTTCAATTTCGGAAAAAGGAAGTAGTCACTGGGTGCCAAATCTCGGCTGTATGGGAGGGGGGGGGGAGCTCCAGACTTCCCACTTGAACTTTTGCAGCAATTCTTGAGTTTTGTGGGCAGTATGGGGCCTGGCATTGTCATGCAGGAAGATGACACTATCACTCAACATGGCAGGCCGTTTGCGTCGGATGGCTTCACGTAGCCTTGTCAAAGTGGCACAATAACGGTATGGCCACGCTCCAGATACTCGATAAGGATAACACCGCATGCATCCCAGAATATGGTTGCCATAACTTTACCGGCAGAGGGTGTAACCTTAAACTTCTTTTCGTTGGTGATCCAGCGTGTTTCCACTCCATACTGGCTCTTTTGGTTGTGGGGGCGAAGTGATGAAGCCAAGTTTCGTCCCCAGTAACAATGTGATCAATGAACTGCTGGCCGTCGGCATGGTAATGCTGCAGAAACTTGAGGCTGCACATCATTCGTGTGGTTTTCTGCTCCTTGGATAATGCATGTGGTACCCAGCGGGCACAAACCTTGGAATATTCCAAAACATCAGAACAGATACGCTGAACGATACCATAGCTGAGTCCCAGCTCTGACACAATTGCACACACAGTTACTCGTCGATCATTTTGAATCATTTCGTCAACTCATGCCGTGTTGATTTCTGTCGTTCACGACAGAAATCAATCATTTCGTCAACTCGCTGCCCTGTTGCGGTTTTCCACATCCTCTCTGCCCGACTGAAAAGAGCGACACCATTTCGCTACATGTTGTCGGCTGATTGTTTCTTCACCATAAACTTCCACTATTTGACTGTGAATTGCAGATGCGGACACATTCTTTGCCCATAAGAACCGAATTACGGCTCGCACCTCCAAGCGGGACCACTTTTCTAAACGTCTTGCCATTTCAATCGCTCTCACGCGTCTGCGAACTTGCACTAACTTCCCAAACAACCGCTGTCAGACAACTAGCGCCATCTGTCTACACTCTGGGCAACAAATGTACCCTCCACACTAATTACTTTTCCAATGCTGCTGCTTGTAACCTTTTTTTTGGATTTGGATCTATCCTCGTACATAAAATATTAACGCAATTAACACAACCTACTTTGCTGGATGATTGCATTTCTTATGGTATTGTAAAATTCAACATGTGGCAGAAACTAATACCAATGAATTTGAACATAAACACATACATAGTGAATTTACTAAAGGCACATAAAGCTGCCACTGCAAGCATGTACATGTTAACAAGTGTTAGTACTTAAATGATTTGATCATACCAGCACAGTATCGGCTTTGGTATGAAAACACATTAACACCACATTAAATTCCATAGTTTACTGTAAGTGATAAATAATACCCTTGTTCTTTATTACCCTGAATGCATAAAATCACAATTTTTAAAATACGAGATTTTAAAATACATGCTATACCACTGGTGCATAACAACCTTAATTTTTGAAGAAAAATCCCTCATTTCTAATTACATGGAATGCAAGAAAGCAGAACTATAAATCAAGAATAAAGTGTAAATCTTACATGCATTCTAAATCCCCTGAATTAGCTTGTTAATTGCACAACAACCAATGGTGGCTGAAAACTGAATCAAGTTGAGGACATTATAAGCATTCATTAAAAACTTATTTACTGCAGTACAAGAGAAAACTTGTTACATCTGCATAGACGTTTCAAAGCACGTGCATGATTTAGTAGAAATTACATTTTTTTTTTTAAGCACCAGAGAACTACATGAGTTAAGCTTAATAAAATACCTTTCAAGCAAACTCCCCCCAGACAAATAGTTAAGTGCATACCTTAATCAGATTTCCTCTTTTGTTGCACTGATCAGCACCAATTTCATACTTTTTTTCTGGTCCTAAAAAAGACACCAATTCCTTGGTAACACCCAAATGGCCTTCTAACAAAGCCTCATCAACCTGACTGTCACCAGTAGTAAGCACCTTTTCCTGGAAAGACGGAGAATACATATATACACATATATGAACACACACACATGCTTTAAACATAGTAATTCTGCATTTTGTAAACCCATACACTCGATTTCTGTTGACCCATGAGTAAGATGCACAATACTTACACAAAGAAATAATGCATGGCATACTATAGTGCATAATGGTACAAATGTTCACATGCACAAAACAATATAGAATTGCATAATCAAACATACTTGAAGGTGTTTTTCTTGAGTAACTAGCCTGGTATGATACACCAGCCAATTGTTGTCCTAATGCAAGATTAATGATTTTGTCATTTTGTGTGTCCAAACAAAATATGGCTAAATTCATACTAAATGTGAACATTTTCTGCATTTAATATTAGAAATAGGTGGCCTTGAGGATCCGCATTGTTTTGAATTAACACTGATTTTTTTTTTTTTTCTTATTTAAAAACTTAGTTTCCACTCTCATTCAACACAACAACAAAGGGGGTGGGAGAGTTATCAGCAAACCACAGCCTGGTATCAATTTCATTTTTCTTATATTGTAATTACTTTTCAAAAAGGGTATAAAGCTAAGCTTTGGACTCTGGATCATCACCTGGTAATCTTTTATTAAATAAAGCTAATGAATTAGATTTTAAAATGAAGGGTTCGGGCAAGGGGTCAGAAAATTGGATTGATTAGCAGACTGAAATGATTAACAGTGTAACGGAATAGGAGAATCTGACAAGCGATTCATGCTTATCATTTAGATAAGAAACATTATATTACAGGTGTCAATCCTTATATTGTATTTCTGTGCAAAGGATTAGATTGATTGGATTGATTAGCAGACTGAAATGATTAACAGTGTAACGGAATAGGAGAATCTAACACGTGATTCATGCTTATCATTTAGATAAGAAACATTATATTACAGGTGTCAATCCTTATATTGTATTTCTGTGCGAAGGATGCTTTTGTTATATTTACCCTCTTTCTTCAAATACATGAGTAGTTATGTGCTTTGAGCTGTACAAATGCATTAACAGAGAGAAGTACAGACACCACCAACTGTTTCCCCATACAGACAGCATTAAGAATATAGAACATTGTTTCACTGAGAGCAAATTTATTATAAAAAGAGGGGGTACGAATTTTCTGTCTTATCTGATACTTTGACACAAACATTTCTACATTATATAGTGCTTTGGCATGTGAGACATATCTATCGCAAAGGCAGTTTTCCAGTTTCATCGATTTCACTATAATTGAATCATTTGGCCAATATTCTCAACATTATAGCTTTTTAAAGTGGAGTCCTCAGCATCTCAGTACATTAAAAATCATGTACAGAATTTGATGCTACATCACAGCACACTGAAAACTTGATAACCCCAGCAACAGTGATGGTATTTGACCGACAAATATATCACACATGGTTCTTCATTCCAACTACACTATCATCTGCATTTAATGAAGTATCAACACTTGTTCACATGACCAAGAACTGCTTGATTTTTAAAATCAAAAACAGGGCCAGTTTCACCAGGGACTATATTATATATGTTACCACTGTCCACGAGCTGAAGGTAATTTCAAATTATATAGCTAGAAATGATATCTTGAAAAATTCTTCAAAACCACCAAAAATTGTGATCAAATATAAAGCAATGATTATTGTTGATTTCCCATATTTAGTTGGCATGTAAGGAAAACTTTTTACGTGCACATGTGAGCCATTTTTCCATTTTCCAGTTGAAGACTTTTAAAGAGAAAGACTTTGGATGGGTACTAGATGAAAAACTATAATGTTGAGGATGAAATTTACATGAAACATAAATAAGAACCACATGATTTAGCAGGACCATGTCTGGAGTCTTGCATTTTACTAAACTGAAATGAATTTTGTTACTTCAGCTACATTTTACCAATCAATTTCAGGAATTGTTATGATCTGATGATTCATAATCAAGGTCATTCCTTTAGGAAGAATGATTATCACTGGGTCAGGTAAGAAAACTTTCATTGCCATTCTTACTAAAACTAGCCATTTAAATCCAAACTGTACCAAAAATTTCTGCACAGTAAGTAAAAATGCTTATAACGAGTACTGAGAACAAAAGAATGTTGATGAAGTTCTTTCTCACATGAAGCACAAATTAATAAAAAAAGAGGGCGGGGGCTCAAATAAGGCATAGGAACTAAAATTGGAACAAGGCTGCAAATTACCACACGTCAAAACAGGCTTGAAAAAGCAACTTGAAATATATCATTATTAAATAATTCAGCTACCAACTGCATTACCATACCTGCAGTAGAATATACATATATAGTTTCCTTCTATCACTCAGTGGAAATAAGGAAGGCAAGTGTGAAAAGTATGCTTTGCAATGATACAATAGTTACTCTGTAGAGATTACACTGTCAGTGTTTAATTACATGGTTTCAGAATGCCACATCTCTTATTTGGCTATTATTTGATTTTGGACTACATCACTTCAAAACTGATGGTTCCTTAAAACGATTGCATTTTTCACATGACATATGCTGGCTGACAAAATCAGAATAATCAACCTAATAGGGTGAATCTAATTTAACAGCAATGAAAACAGAGATGTTAAAAAAGGAATTCTTTGCAGACACGTGGGAGGCAATCCCCCCCCCCCCCTGGAACAAAAGTGCCATATTTAACTGTTTCCATATGCACCATCTATTCAGAAAACTTGAAAATTGTATCAACTTGGAGTGGATATTGAATACATGCCCAATATTCCCATCTAACAATGCCACTGTTACACCACCCAGGAAGACAAATCTCCAAGCAACTGAAGTATCCATGCCCCTGTTGTAAAAACAACCTACCTAATTTATGAAAGGTCTCATGCCCAAAGTGTTAACCCAAGTGCTAATGGCCTACTTGTTATGAAAGCTAAGCAGCAGGCCAAATTTCTCTTTACAAGGAGTTTATGTGTGTCCCTGTTTCAAGAGGGCAAGGCATTATTTTACCCAAGAAAAATTGGAAAGTAAAAAACAAAGATAACTTATACATCACTAAGCTGTTCTCTTGATATTCAGAGATTAGCTCCTCAAAGAAAGCTCATCTACCAGATTCATGTTAAAAACTGATGGTGTTAGATTTGACTTACCACTGATGCATCAAACGTCTCTATTTACAATGATCTCAGCACACAACTCTAGCTTCACTGACATACACATCAAATGTCTTTTCCTCATACAGACTTTCCTGAATCTGGTTGTTCCATGATTTCCTTGGCCTTCCTCTTTGCTTCTTTCCTGCCACTTGGGCTGAATAAATTCTCTCAGTAAGCACCTCGCTACTCATTCTTTCAACACTACCAAATCACCTAAGAATGTGTGTCTCCACCATATTAACAACCAGGAATGTAGCAAGCTTTTCTTATCTGGAAGGGTGATCCTTGAGATTACAACCCTTTGAGTTCAAAAGTTCCTTACTTCCACTCAAATAGTGAGCAGTTTTTACTTCCTCACATTTTTGTTACAGGAAAGTATTATGATCGTTAAAAAACTCACTTCCAGTTTTTGACTTAGTTTCACTCAAAATAAAAACTTAGGTGAATACCCAAAGGCCAACTGTTTTAAGTATCAAGTGAAACATAAAAAGCTATGTGAACACCAACAACACAACAAGTGCAAAAATACAGAATGAAAACAAACCATCGTGGAACGAATGAGTGTCAAACAGTAAACGTAACAATGGGAAGATACTTTCAGAGTTGGGCTTGGAAAAATTCTGTTCACGGTTAAATGCGCAGAAAAACTTTTGGCAACAGAGCACAAATGATTAATTAGCTCTTCATACCTATGATATATTTGGAAAGGTCACGGAGGTTAGGCATATCAGCATATTGTTTTACATATCTCGATCCACTGTTTCGGACAATCCCATATGAGGTGGTCCACAACCCACAGTGCAAGTTTTGTATGCTGGTTAGCTGGCATAGTAGTGCATGCGGCTAACTAAAGTTTTTACAAAAGAAGATACTAAAGTGTATAACTTTGTTTTTGAGTTAAAATATTTGGCAAATTTAGTTACACGTTCATTTCAATTTTTGTACTCCTGAATGTATGAAATTATGCCCCTGGCATGACTATCGTGGAAAAGCAACCTCCCTGTAGCTACAGCCCAGCTAACAACATTTCATTTCACATTACACATCTGCAACACACCTTTGTTCCTTACATAATCACAAAACCCATAAATAATGTATCTTTACAGCACACAAACAATTCCTATGTTTCTTCTGCAATACCCAAGTTTTACAGCCATACATCAGAGTAGGAATGTTTACAATTTCATACACTGTCATTTGGAAACTTTTCAATAACACATCAATCCTGTGAAATCCTCCTATGGAAGCTTCACTTTCAAAGATGAATTAACTCGCCTACTAATTCCACTATCTAATCTGTTTCCTCTGTCAAACATACTTCCAAATTCCAAATCAAATCTGTTTCCTCTGTCAAACATACTTTCTGATTGGTTGGTCTATTTTTGCATGATGATTATCACAATAACAAATGAATGACTAAATATTGTATGGCCTGAAATTTATAATCTACTTACTAGTAATGAGAAAATCAAAGCTGCAGTGGTGACAATAGATTGAATTTATGCATGACTAGGCTTACTGATGAAGTGCCTTTCCATCTGAAAATAAATGACTTCCGAATCCCCACTACTTTGAAATGTTACATATTTCTGCTAGCCCTAATTCAATTACTTTCCATTTAATAATAACCAAGTTATCATAGTGAACTCCACTTTAGTGGAAATCCCTGGTTAAAAATTATGCTGTATTTGCCATTTTTTAAAGGAAAAACAACCCATCTCTGTAAATGTTTCTCAAATGGGGGGGGGGAATGCACATTCTGTTAGCTCTTCAAAAACGCACAGCAAGATATATTTTGCAATTAAATAAAAAAAAAAAAGTAAGAACTTGAAAAAGATAAATGGTTGAAATTTAAACTTACCCTAACATTTTTTAGCCAATCAATTTCATTATTAAGAAGATTTTGTGCAGTTTGCAGGGGACAGCTGCTTGCACATGCATAGTTCAGAAGACGACATAGAAGTTGAAAAAATTCATGAGAATTCTGGGCATATTCTTTAACAGTAGTCTGCAAGAAACATGAACAAGAAAAGATAATTACTTTCTTTGGTATGATACTGAAAAAAAAATATCTTCTGATGTACAACTGAACACTTGTATTAAAACTGCATTTATTTCATTCACAGGTTGGCAGAGCATAGAACACCAATAAGATGAACAGGATCATCAAGAGTGATTCATATAATATTACCAAGAGCAGAGAAACTCATGCTATCAGTATGATCAAGGCTGATGTTTAGTTGAAAGATCTTAGTTGAAACAAATTGTTAAAATTATATGTAATAAATAACTGGCATAAAAACATCCACAACTAATTTAATTTTCTAAATGAAATGGAGACAAAATTTACACCATGTGCTGGATATTTGTCCTACTAGTGGCTAGCTAAACCACATTGCACTCTGTTCACTATGGAAATGACAGCAGCTGACAGTATTTATTTTTTAATGTTTGAGACTTTTATTATTGCTTGCTTCAGGTCTGGTAATTCTGTAGGGATGGCTCTGTACATATGTGTTCATATAATCCCACAACCAAAAGTCTGAAGAAGCTACATCAGGAACTTAAGTGGCCATCCACATGGAAAATGCCAGGAAATTATTTTGTCACTGAAATGCTATTTTAAGATATCCTCTGCTTGTTGGCTTATGTGTGGAAGGCTTGGCTCAGTCTTGCACATAGATGTTCATCATCAATGTGCAAGACTGGAGCCAAGCCAGCCCCTGTCATTTGATGTCCATTTTAAAAGTGTATGGTCCCACATTGTGTCTCTTGTTCCATTCTTTTTTCAAAAAAAAATATAAGGTCTTTATCAATGTGTTTGTGGTGAAGCCACAGCTACTGTCATTTTCATAGATTTCGGACACATGACCATTGATTTTCCTCAGACGAAAAGATATTTCTGTACATTCACTCCACCATAAAGGGTGTGAAATTAGCTTCATCTGTCTAAACGATGTTGCAGAGCCACTGTTCATTGACTTCCACAAGAGACTGCAAGACAAAATCCAAATGCTTGTTATATCACCTTCTTTAAGTTGTTGCACATTGGATAACTTGTTAGAAAACATTTTCATTCTTCTCATCTCCTTCCTCACAGTTGTTTACAGAATGGAAAGTTGGCAGGCAGCAAATCTATGTGCGCAAGAGGTTCCATGGGGATTGGCGATACCTTGCTCCCGTATTGTGTGCCAGATTTCTGCAAATGCTTTGACTGGTACTGGAGTATTATTTTGGGACATCTACAGCAATGGAAACCAAACCTAAGACTAAAATTACTGACCATTTTGATTACAAAAACTGACTTTACTGATTTGGACATAAAAAAAACAGACTAAATACTGACTAAAATTTCTCATTAGGAAAGAAGGGTCAAAAGCATCTTTTTTTTTTTTTTTAATCTGGCCTCCACCATCCCCATAGCCAGCCAACTCACGCTTATTTATTGTTTTAATTGTAATCAACATAAAACTATTACAAAATTACATATAATAATAATAATAATAATAATAATAATAAATAATCAGGAAAATCATTGCACTTTATTATAATAATACTGACATGCTCCTATTCAGCACAAATATACCTAAAACTAGAAAAAGCTTTAAAGTGCAGCTTTCAGAATAATACAAACAAAAGCTTTAAAGTGTACCATTTTCAGAATAATACAAACAAAATGTTTACAACTTTGAATTTTTAAATGTAATGTGGAAAATCATCTAGCTTTCTTTACAAAATTAGGTCATTAAGTCTCACTTTGTTTTTGCTTCTTTAAAAAAAATGTTGTTATAACACTGCTTTTTCGCTTATCAACTGCTTTCTGTACCTTTTCTATGTCTTTAATTTTCTTCACTTCTTGTTCCCTAACTTTCGTAGCACTCTCCAACATTGCTTGGGCCACACTAATTCCCACCAAGTCCTTTTTATTTATTGCTTCTTTTAAGCACTTGCTTGCATCATCCAGTAATCTGTCAACAGTCAATCTTTTCTCCTTTTCTTCCTCTTTTATTTTCTTCAGTGCCTGTTCACCGTGTTCAATATTTAGTTTTTCTTTTTCAAACTTACTCTTCATACTTGCTTGCAACAATTTTTATTTTTCCTGTTCTTCTTGTTTCCTCAGCCACTCTCTTCTCATCTTCACAGTACTGCTTGTATCTGACATGAGCTGTGCGTGCCAATTGAAGAAGTTCCTGAGTGATAATTACAAAGTGAGCCTTCCCCTCAAACACATTCACCACAGCATCTCTTACAGTCAAATAAGAATCCAATGTTCTTTCACACATTTTGCATATTTGCGGTGTCTTCATTCAGGATGTTCCCCGACAATGAGAATCCCCTTTCTACATCCGCATTGCCATGCGAAAGTGCAAGTGCAGCCTTCACAATTTTCTTAACAGTAGGGTATTTCTTTTCTCCAGAGGTATATGTCTTCTCAAAAAACTGACTCCAGTAAACGTCCACTGGGTTCTTGTCACTACCTAATTTTTCTTCTTCTAACGTCAAGAGTTTCCATTCATCAACTAGTGCATGTTCACTGTACTCAATTGGAAGAACTGCAGCTAATTTCACTATGTTTTTGTATGATCCTTCTTTCACCCTCTTTGCAGGATGCAAACATCAAAGATACCACAACACAGGTTTATCCAAAATATGTGTACAAGCAGACACGTAGTGCTTTCTAGCTTTCATGGAAATATAGCATCTTTCTTGAGATATTCACTTTCTCCAGTGTTGAACACTATGTTTTTCAATGGCAAGTAATACTTATCACACAATGCTTCTAGACTCAATGGATCAGCACTAACACAAATTCGATTCATGAGTGTTCGGACGACGTGTGTGTGTGTGTGTGTGAGTGAGAGAGAGAGAGAGAGAGAGAGAGAGAGAGAGAGAGAGAGAGAGAGAGAGAGAGAGAGAGAGAGAGAGAGAGAGAGAGAGAGAGAGAGAGAGAGAGAGAGAGAGAGAGAGAGAGAGAGAGAGAGAGAGAGAGAGAGAGAGAGAGAGAGAGAGAGAGAGAGAGAGAGAGAGAGAGAGAGAGAGAGAGAGAGAGAGAGAGAGAGAGAGAGAGAGAGAGAGAGAGAGAGAGAGAGAGAGAGAGAGAGAGAGAGAGAGAGAGAGAGAGAGAGAGAGAGAGAGAGAGAGAGAGAGAGAGAGAGAGAGAGAGTATATATATATTTGCAAACTGCAATGCCAGCCATCACAGCCCTAAAGGTAGCAATTCTGTGACTGTTAGTGGCATTGCTTCTCAGCTACACATTATTCAATTATGGTTTATACAGCTGCAGCATTTTAAATGCAAAACTAAAACAAATTGCATGTTTTGGTAGAAAAATGCCCTACTGCTTCCAAAAGATTTAGATTCAAGCAATGGTGACATCTTTCCACCATGGAAAATCTTATTTATTTGAGATCTGCACTGATTCGAAGAGAATCACATTCACAGATGCCATACATACAGTATAATCTTTCCACCATGACAAATTGCATATTTTCTTTTTTGGAAGTATTAATTTCAAGAACATAGCATTCAAATAATAAACTTCCTAGGAGCAGTTCATTATTTGAATATATATATATATAGCACCCCAACTTTCAGCTGACAACATGGAAACTGCATTTGTTTCGTATGTATTTGTTACAAAATAATCACATTCAGACAATGTCGTAACAATTCCTTCGCAAGAAATTGCAGCCCCTCCCTCCCTCTCTTTAGATGCACTGATTTCTACAGAATCAGATTTAAATGATGCCATATGTAAAATTTCTGACACTGGAAATAAACACACTGGAAACTTTTTTTTTTCTTAAAGCTCAAACATACTGACTCAAAGGTCAGCACTTCAAACAGTAACATAACCTTATTAGTGTATGAAATAACATATACAGTAAAACCTATTTGAATTACAGCACATGTGCCCGGATTTCTCTATAAACAGACACCTCCTGTGTTAGAGTTAAGTCTTTATTTTTGTAATTTCCTATTGGTGCTGTGTGTTAAGGTCACATATTCTCATTTTCTTATGTCCCTCTTCACCGCATGAACACCAACCATTGAGAGGATGAAACCGAAAATCCCTAAGCTCAGCTTGTGTACTTTGTTCTTACTGTTGGTTTTACATCAAAGCTAAAGTTTGCTCAGTAAGATGGCATCCACCTGCCAAAAGTGCATTGTTTTGATGACGGAAATCTGTCAAAACTATGCCAACAAAACCTTCCATTTAAACCACTGTAAAAACCATGTGAATAAGGCACTGCATATATTCTATGTAGTATAGGTGCAAATTAGCACTCAGCACTCGCCAAATGGCGATTAACTGACAACTTTGGCGATTAAATTTATTTTAGTGGTCGCCAGTTTGGCCATTTGCCATTTCTAGTGCCATTTTACAAATTATAATAATGCAGAAGTAAAAGTACGTGAAACCAGTCCTAACTAAGGATGGGCAAAAAAAACAAAAAAACCCTCAAACGTGTTTGAACATCGAAGTTTTGCCACCGATAATCGGGATGAATGATCATCCCCTGCACTCACGAATTAGACAGCAGATATCGACGTCACACCTGCCAACCTCTCAGAACCGAAAAAAAGTAACACTTGGATAGAAAAATTGTAACACAACGCATGCTGATAATTTTTGAAGCCTATTTCAGCTATATAAATTCTTGATGATGAGAATGTAAGGATTTTTTCTCTACCTCAAAATTGTATTAAGAAACTAATTAAACCTAATCAGCAAATACTTTTATGTTGCTAATTATTAAAAAAAAATTATGATTTTACGATTATGGGAGAAATCCCCACCGCCTAACTTCTGTTTTCGGAAATTTTGAGAGGTGGAAAACTTTTATTTTAGGGAGTCAGCAAGATGGTTTAATCGGGTTCTAGGGATGCTGTTTTTGTCTGTAGGACCAAAATAAATCTGTGATGTGCATCGGCCATCGCTGTGATTCTGCTATGAGGATTAGTAGAAAATGAATCTGCAATGTACGTTGGCCGTTGCCGCGATTCTTCTACGGGAATGGGTACAAAATCAATCCGCGATGTTCATCGGCCATCGGCGCGATTATTCTACGGGGATGAGTGCAAAATAAACCTGCACTGTACGTCGGCCGTCGCTGTTATTCTTCTACGGGAATGAGTACAAAATAAACCTGCTGTGTACGCCGCCAGATTCTTTTACAGGGATGAGTACAAAATAAATCTGCGATGCACATCCACCGTCGCCGCAATTCTTCTAAGGGGATGAGTACAAAATAAATCTGCGATGCACGTCGGCCGTCGCAGCGATTCTGCTACGGAGATGAGTACAAAGTTCACTATGCCTAACTTCCGTTTTCAGAAAGGTGGAAAACTTGCATCTATGATAGGGATTCTGCAAGATGGTTTAATAGGGTTCTGGGGATGTCATTTTTGTCTACAGAACCAAAATAAATCTGCAACGTATGTCGCCCATCGCAGCGATTCTGCTACAAGGCTTCAGTCTGATAAGAGAAAAATGGGGGAAAACATGACTATTTAAAAAAATCATATTAGTGTACTCCAGCATGATTTATCTTACTAAATACGATAAAATCGTAACAGTTGGCAGGTCTGCGACGTGAATGATCATATCATCAAAGAACGATATTATAGAAAAAATAAGAATATACACTAAGAATCCAATTGAGAATAAGTTTGTGTTCACTATAGGCTGCCCACGCAGTTTCACCGCATAAAAGGAGGAAGGCTAATTTTAGCCGAAACTTTTCTTACTACAGTTGAGGCAGGGCTGTTAACATGGGATGGTGGGCAAATTTATATTATGTGACACTGTCGGACAGAAATAACTTTATCGAGCCCTGTTCGAAGTGCAATAACATGCAACTCGCGGTATGGTGACAATGGACAATGGCTGGTTTACTTTTCTTGCAGACAGCGCAGGAGAACGAAATGTGTTTTATTACTAGAAATTCTTCACATTCATTCTTTTTCCCAAACAAATCGACACAATAGCAAAACTCCGCAAATTACCCCCCCCTCCCCACACACACACACACATCTTTTTCCAAACTCGTGTCTTAGCTGAGGATGAACTTCATTGGCAACTTGTTCCTCAGTATTTGCAGATGTGCTTTTTGTCGCAGTTCTGAAAATTTTTGTAAGATTATTTGAAATGGCTAATTGTTGCGAGAGTGAAAGTTTAGTAATGATTTTGAATCACCTTAAAATAACATCAGTCTCTGAGGGTATATTCCAAATTAAAGGAGTTATCCATTATATTTCCTCATTTTTCATTGCAGAAGAAAGAAGTCTTTGAACATTTGTTTTGAATTTACAATTTCTATTTAAGAAAAAAAAAAAAAAAGATTTCATGAAAAGTTATGTTTTTTTTTTAATTCAGTAATCTGAGAAGTACTTACATTTATGGAAATGTTAAGAAGAATCTTATAAAGTTCAGGATAGAGTTTCAGCCCCCAAAATCTTAAAACTTATGGGAAGTACAGCATCTTTTCTTGAAACATACTCTGTAAAAAATTTCTGAAATTCACGGACAACTTTCCGTTATTTCTTTCGTGAATTAATGAAACATATTTCTGACACAACCATTTAGGTGAAATGACGGAGAGAAACCTGAATTCAACGAAATTTTTGTACCACAGGAAAATTCTGAATTTTCAGAAACCTTTCCAAAATTTCTTTTTATATTGACGGTAAGTTACCGTTTTAGAGATGAGTTAACAGAAAATTATGAATTTTCAGAAACCTTTCAGCAATTCCTTTTGTATATTAACAGAAAATATTTGTTCTCACTTTTCCTGTATGACGAGAAATTACTGGCAATAAGAGTGATTGGTGAGAATATTTGAGGTTTGATTAACTTTTTAATTTCCAACCGTCTGTCGACGGATCTGATTTTGAAGTTTCGTAGGTAGATCGGATATTGTGGATAGCATATCCCATGAAATTTGTTTATTGTGGTACAGGATATTTCTTCTCCTTTTCCCTATTTGGTGCACCAGCTGCTTATTATATATTGTGTTACTATAAGTAACTTAACTTATTGTGCAGATGATTACACAATGTCTATGTATCAGTCTTTAGACAACTTAAGACAAAAGCTCTTATAGCTATCAAGAGTAAATTTCATATTAAGTGTTGTTGTTGTGTGTGTGTGTGTGTGTGTGAAACAATACTATAAAAAGTACATTTCACCTTTTTTAAAGATAACTGAAAGTCACTGTCAGTTTAAAAAATCAAGTTGCAAAGCATTTCATTGCTTCGTGAAAAATCCTCCTATAGAAAAAAATATTACCAACCAATTCAGAAAAATAATAAGCTCTAACAGAAAACAAAATTACTAAATCACTCACATTGACAGAAAAAAACAAAAAAACATTTTATCATCGCAGAATTTGTTTTATGATGTGAGACTAGGATCGCCACGCATTTGTGGCTCAGTTGTTAAAGGTGTGAGTTACCTGTTGAGCCAGCTCTCACGACGGGGGCTGACCTCACTGGAAGGATAATCGGGGTAAGTGCTGTACTGGGTCTTTAAATTTTGAGGAATTTCAGTTTAAATACAGAAAACCCTGAAATGAACTTTTCTGAAATAAAAGGAATTTCTGACTATGGAAAACCTGTGAAAATACGGAAGTTAAAATTAACGGGAACTTTTAAAAACGAAAATTTCTGAAAAACACGGATACCCAACGGCAACTTTGCTGCAAGTTATTTTCAGAAATTTTCCATGAATTCACACCTTATTTTTTACAGTGTGCGATTTCTAGGAAAATGGTTTAGCATTTTTGGCATATACACACACATTACATGTGGCACTAAAAGGGTTAAACCTTGATGTTGCAGAAGCCGATAGATCGAAGTTTCATGACCGATGTTGGAAACTGAAAAAATATTTCCTACGTAAAAGTAAATTAATTTATTTTTGTTGCATTCTTGTACAGAGGAAGGGAATATAATCTTTTTATGTTGTGAATTAGATGTTTGGTCGGCAAAATCGTGTTCTTTTCCTCGGTGCTACAGGAAGCGATACATAAAAAAAACAGAGGTTTCCACTGATCCATTGAGCGTCTTAACAAATATTATTGGTTACTCATTATATCGAGCAGAGATTTTACTCACCGATGTGTCCATTTACAGCTGTAGATCGAAAAGTACGAATTTTTCGGCTTATTAGCAAAAATATTGAAACCAAGGTTTTCACTGATACATCGAAAATTTCCACTAATAGAATGGACGTTTTGGGAATAAGTAATTCCAAGGGGAAAAAATTTACAAAATGGTTTTTATTTTGCACAGTGAGTGGCTTCTTTTATGTTCAGATAAAGCCATCCATGTAAATAATAGCAGTTCCATTAAAGTTCTAATTAAGATTTGCTAACTTACTTACCATCCAGCTTTTTTTTTTTTTTTTGCCACTAACTTTTTTCGACTTACCAGCCACTGGCCACTTAGCTAAAATTATAGTCTACACCTATACTATGTAGATAAGTAGTACATATTAGGTGTGTTATATTTATGTATACATACTTTGTAAGTTTATATTACAATAAATCCCCCTTATTTAGCTATGACTGGAGAGCAACATAGTGTTCTTGAATATCTGGAATTTGTGATTTTCCAACAGTACTATGGTCCCAATAAAATCAGATAAACAAGGTTTTACCATTTATATAATTTAAAAAACTGATTACACAAGCACTGCATTTAAATCAATGCCAGTTTTTTTTTTCAAAAATGCTGTGCAAAGAACTACCCCTTTTCAATCAGACTTTAATATGTATCAAAGTCTATGAAAAAGTTTTTGGCACAAATTTTATTAAGTATAACCGTCAGTAGTAAAATAGTATAAAAGAAGCATTTCGGTGCATCACTGGCACCACTGGTTATATCTACACTATGCCATGCAAATCCTGTTGCAAGTAAATTAAATCTTTTGCTTAAAACATGCAGCAGTAACTTTTCTATCCTGATCTTAGTAGGATGATATGTAATTTTCTTAATATAAAATAACTGAAAAAATAAAGCAAAAAATTGGATTCTGAGTAACTCAAATTCAAAATATCCTTCAAACAACCTTGTGCTTTTATACTTACAAGTTTACTTGTTATGTACATTTTAAAACTTTAATCAAGATCTTTGGAATGAGTCCTACTGTTCGTCTATTATGGATTATGTTATAAAACTATCAGCATAAAAAACAAACAACAAAAAAAAAAAACAAGAAAGATGACACCAAATTTTCAGTTAGTTGTAATGAGCAAGTCTTTTGGAATCCTTTTTACATACATATCACCAAGCTGTACTTAGAAATTCAGAGGTTAGCTACACAAAGAAATACAAACCACTAGATAATTTTTACTTACTGTTGCTGTATCAAACTTCTCCATTTACAGTGATCTTGACATTGGAATATGGAAATATTTTGAATATGGAATCCTTTCTGACACAAATAAAATGTTTCAAAGTAAATCATAGCAAAAAAAAAAAAAAAAAAAAAAAAGCTGATTTTTACAATCAATAAAATGTGTAGAAATAGAGCTACTTTCTCCCACTAGCAGTTGAAAAAGTACAAATTGTGCACAAAAAGTTTCTCATAGATGAAGGAAGATATCCGAGACAAAGGGACATTCAAATCGAAAAGTTAGAAGCAGATATAGAGGAAAACATGATGTTAATTTACTACCTAGTTGAAGAATTTTGAATAATTTCTAGAAAGGTAGAAACTATGCAAAAAGTATTTTTCATAGCAAAAGCTATACAAAGGAAAAATTATGTTTTAAATATGTCTCCTGGAAGTAGCGACAGCAAAACAAAGGTTTTGACATTTACACCCCTAGAGGGAAAACTGTACTTTATTTAAAGAGGACGATTATCCTTATCTTTACAACAGCGAATGGCATGGAATAAAAAAAGAAAAATTTCAATACAATATTTAGAAGTGGAGATACAGCTGCAAAAAGAAACACACACTAACCCTACCTAGTGCCATAGCTGTGAGCAACAAAAACCCACACATTCAAAACATTTCACAAGGTAAATAGCAACTGGTGTTAAAAGAATTTTTTAAAATCAAGCTTTTAAGAGTAGAGATAGAGAAAAAAATATTTAACATTGCTGCCGCTTAGCAGAAAAATTTTGCATTATTTTGGGAAGGAAACACCCACAAATATTTTATGTAGTTAATACATAGTATCTGACAGAAAAAGGATTTTTTCAATTGGGTTTTTAGAAGCACATATATTGCTGTAAACACAAGCATGAACTGATGCACTCTAACGGTAAACTAGTGTGATCAGAAAAAATTTAAATTATGTGAAAAAAATTTTGCAACAGAAGTGCTCTTGGACAAAGAATTTTTTTTTTTCAAATTGGACTGTTGGAAGCAGAGATAGAGAAAAATATGACATACATCTACATCCCTGGTGAGAAAACTGCATCATTTTAAACAAAAGATATTTTGCAAAGGCTTTTAATAGTGAGCAGTATCTGACCACGAAAGAATTTTTTTCAACTGGGTTTTCAGAAGTGCAGATATTACAGCAAATACATCAGAAACATAGATAAGCACTTATGCTCTCCAAGTGGCAAAACCATGCTTTACCAAAAATTAGAAATTATATGCAAAACATTTTCCACCAGGAGCTCTGTCAGAGGCAAAAAGCATTTTTCAAATTAATCATTTAAAAACAGAGATATAAAGAAAATTGCAATTTACTTTTACTTCCCCTAGTGGAAAAACTATACACACTGATGGAAAAGTTGCAAAATAATTTTTTTTAGCAGCAAAATGCATTTTTGGACCAGGTAAAATACATTTTTGGAGCAGCAAAATGTGTTTTTGGAGCAGGTGAAATACATTTTTGGTGTAAGAAAACATTTTTTTGGAACAGGTAAAATATTAGTAGATAGAACTCTAAAGCAAAAATGTTTTGGAACTAGATGCACGCTACTCAAATTTAAAACATTTTGAATTGAAATACACACACACACTTGCAAAGATTTTAGTTTTCAAATAGATCAAAAAATTTGTAACCATAGCAGGATTCTACTATTAATAATTTATTTTCCAAAAAATGTTTAATTTTTTGCTGTTTTTCTCAATATATAATTGCTCACTTCTTTTTTCTGATTTTTTAAGATAGTTAGCAATGCTTTGTTTTGCTTCTTTTAATAGTACCTGTCCACTTTCTATTGCACTCATGTCTCATTTTTTTATGCCACATTCAATGTTCATCTCAGCATTGTTAAACATTTTACGAGAGGAATCCAACTGCTGCAAAAGTTAAGCTTCTTCCCATTTTAAATTGCCTCTTCAATTTATTCTCTTTTTCACTTATTTTGCTGCATTTTTTCAGCACTAATCTGCTCTTGATGTTTTTTCCAGTATTCTTTATAAGCTGTCAGAAGTTTTTTGGTTACATTAATTTTTCTCACATCTCCATTAAGTCTCTTGACATGATCTTTGTGCTTCTTGATCTCCACATGACACCTACAATCATTGCGGCCGCCATGCGCCAGGCTAAAATTGCAGCAACGTGGCTTACAAAACGGGATTTGGCAAAACTTTAGATGCTTCATAAAAAGGCCGTTCTTTAAACTAAATATATCACGATACACTTGGCAATAAGTTTTATCTGACTTTGTTCTTTTTGTTGTCATAGCTGTTTTACTGCTACGTTTCATTTCATTTTAATATAAATTAACACTTTCCGCTCGAATAACTTTTCACCCACTCAGCACTGTTTTTTTTTTTCTGCAGTAGAGGCCACAACATAGCAGTGAAAGCTCAGCTTTGGCTCGCCAACTCTGACAGACGAGCTATAGAGGCATCATCGGCGTGCCGGGTGATAGCCGACCTATTCGGCAAAAAAGGAAATGTCTCGTGAGCACCAACATACGAGCTATAGAGGCATCATAGACGTGGCGGATGACACCCAACCTATTCGGCAAAAAAAAAAAATTCTTCGCAAGCGCCTACAGCGAGCCATAGAGGCGTGGCGGATAACACCCAACACGCGAGCTATTCGGCGAAAAGAAATTCCTCGCGAGCGCCTACAAGTGAGTTATAGAGGTGTCATCGGCATGGCGGGTGTCATCAGCATGGCGGGTGACACCCGACACGCCGATGATGTTTTTTTTTCTCTATTGGGTGAAAAAGAAATGTCTCTCTAGCCCCGACATACGAGCTACAGGGGCGTCATCGGTGTAGCGAGTGACACCAGACCTATTTGATGAAAAAGAAATGTCTCGTGAGCACCGACATGCGAGCTATCATAGGCATGGTGGGTTCGCCGATTTCGTAATTTCGGGTGTCACCCGACAGTCGAGTGGAAAGGGTTAAAACGTTTGCACCGAAATCTTCATAAGCACAAAGCCACATGTAATCAATGTAGAGTTAGCAAAAGGTGCAGAGCTGAGCTCCCTCTCAGCTTTTGCGCACAGCACTCTCAAATGGCTACATGGCGAAACACGTGACAAAACTCCGCCTCTGTTGGTGAGGGAAGTCAGAAAATTAAAGGTGTATGGTGACTATCTGTAAAGTGCATTTTTTCGACCAAAAGATGGTAAAAAAGAGAACATTGAGTGCAGGGATCTTGTGTGGTTCTGGGTGACTTCCGTAAAACAGATGATTTGCACAAATTACGGAAAATCCGTAAACATTGGCAACTCTGAATACCTATGAATCCTTTAGAAACCGTGCCATCGTATCCTGCCAGGGAGAGCCATTTTCAGTCTTCCTCTGCATCAACAAAATAGCTAACGACTGACCTTACGCTGTATTTACGTAATTGCGCACCTCGGTCGGAACAAAATAACTGCACCATCCCAAAGAGCAGGGAACGACATATAAACAATCTCAATTGCACAACACTCCGAAAGACCACCAAACCATCTGTAAACAATCTATCAAGATTTCATAATGTACAGCATCATTTCTTCTACATACCACGTGATTACAGCAAAACTCCTGCTCCATAAGCTCAACCTACATCGCGAAACATATTCATCACTTATGCCGAAAAAACAACAAATTAGAAGGTAGGTGAAAAACATTCCGAAATGTTGGGATTGACTGTACGTATCGATTAAGCGGCGTTATACATTTAACCAAATTATGTGTAGACCTTAATAAAACGTCATTCGAATCGCCGTTTTTATTGCCGTGAAAACAATTTTTTCGCTTGGCAGTTTTTGTTGTGGAATGCTGTTTCGGCGCAGTTGGGCAATTTGTAGCAGTTTGGCGCAAGATAATGAAATTGACGCAGTTTGGCGCAAACTTTACACCACTGCTGTACATTACTTGAAAAAGAAACTGCACCGAAAGTAGACTTCATTATAAATGTCATTGAAAGAAAGAAATAATTTTTGCAGAGGATTTGTTTATAAGTAATGGTATGGGATGAAATGCATTATGAATTTGATAGCATATGCATTTATTTTATGCCCTCTAGCAATGAAGTTGACCATTGGGGGGGGTTGAAAGCAAGGATTATCATTCTCACACTTTGGGTTTCCCATTGTAAAATTGATTTTCCCCATTGGACCAACAGTTGTAGAGATACAGTGTCTACAGATTGAAAGAGCAGACAAAGTGATACAATAAAAGCATACTTTTTTTTTTTTTTTTTACAAAGACGTGCTAATAAGAAACACAAAAGTATGTAACTTCAGATTTTCCATATGCTTCATATGCACAACCAGTGTGTCGAAAACTATACAACTAAGTGGAGTCACTATTCAAAATGTTGGATGACTTGACATGAAATGATACATATCAATCATTATCAACTTGAATGAAAGAGTTCCTTGCACTTTAATATTGATATTTTTTTACCATGAGTTGTGTGAAAAGCAATGTTATGAAGAACATCATTGAATGATGACCCAGGTAGCACTTTTGTTGCTATTAACGAAAATTGGTCAGCTGCACACTGACGGATGGATCTACAAAAAAAAAAAAAAAAAAAAACATGGTCACATATTTCAACTACTTATGTATGACAAAATCTTAAATAACAAGCATCAACATAAATTATGTAATTCAGAACAAGGGACAATACAATATTGACATTCACTAGATCAATGTAAAAATCAAACAAACCACGAACTGCATTAACCACACTTAAGAAATTTAGAAGTATAATGTTGGCAAGAAAGTTTTTTTCTGCAAGATGTCAAGATGATTACCGTATATACTCGCGTATAAGTCTAGAAATTTGGGACAAAATGAGAGCTTCAAAGTAATGGGGTCGACTTATACGCGGGGTCTAAAAAAATCGTAAGTCCAAAAGTTCTTCCCGTGAGGCAAAAGGCAATCCATCCAAAAAAAAATGCCGATGCGGTATTAATTACGAAATCGCAACCCTCCGAAAGAAAAAGAAAGAAAGAAAGAAAAAACGCCGATGTGGTAGTTACAAAATCGCAAACCTAAGAATTTCTCCGCGCTTTGAGAAGTCTCCTCTCTCCTGGCTTTGCGTATCCACAGCCCAGTCACAGCAGCGTATAGGAAGCTCCGCCTTTCCGACTACCAGTTGATTGCACTGATCTTCGACGTAACGGCGAAGAATATCACGCGAAGCGTTTTTCTTTGGTAACGGAGCCATGCGACAGCCAGTGTTAGGTGTTGCTTGTTCTTAATCGCACGTGTCTCGCTTCTCCTATTATGGGTGACGCAGATTGTGTAAAGAAACGGATGTCCTATAACGCAGGATTCAAGTTGAAAGTGGTTTCTTTTGCAGAAAATACTAACAACTGTGCTGCTTCACGTCAATTTGGCATAAACAAAAAACTGATTCAAGATTGGCGTAAAAAAACGGACTTGGTGAAAATCGCAAAAGGCGCTGCGCCATGGAACGACATCTTTCCCAGAGCTGGAAAGTGTCTTGAATGATTGCATTGTGGGCTGCAGACAAAATGGTTACATTGTAACGCGAACTGGTATACGTTTGCGAGCAATGAAGCTCGCAAAAGATGAAAAGTTTGCAGCCGCAAATAACACTTTTCGTGCCTCACCAGGTTGGTGCACAAGGTTCATGAACCGCTATGGGTTGTGTCTACGCCAGCGCACCAAAATTGCACAAAAGTTACCTCGTGACCTCGAAGCAAAGATAATGGAATTTCAAAAGTATGTACCGTAATTTTTGGGCTAAGAGCCGCGGCTCTTACGTTACTAAAAGTGAAATTTTTCGGGTGAGCGGCCCTTATGCCGAATTTGTTTTCGATAAGACTTTCTTCCCTCCCTTTTTTTTTTTCATGCAGATGCTTAGTAAATTTTTTTCAAACCACGACTTTTTTTGTTCACGAACTCGACTGGGATCATGTCCCTCCCCCCTTTCTACTCATACGTTAGACAATAACTCCGCTGTCCTGATGTTGGTTTAGGAGGAAAAGTGGGGGAGAACAGGAATGCCTGACTCAAACGCCCTTTGCATGGGGGACGGAATGGGGACATAAGCACACAGACGAGTAGCGTAACGTCCGAGGCTTCTGTGGATAGCGCACCCAGCGGTAACAGCTCAGTGCGCAGTAAATGAAAGTAGGTCAAACCACTTGAAAGAGAGAAAGCCCACCGCCGTTTCGAAGAGTTAACGGCAGATCAGCGAACACGTGCGAAGCAGCTGGTAAAAGGAAACGTCTCTACATGATAAAGAAAGCATAACATAGAAGGAACATATTATTAAAGAAAACATTAATCGAAAGCATAACAAGCGATAATTTATAAGTTAATTACTTCTAAGACGGATTCTATTGCGGTGAACAGAGAACCATCCTGTAGCAGACATCCATATTGAATGGAATTTAGACAATTGTGCGGTTTTACGAGCAATGCGATATTCTAACGGGAGTCTTAAGATTAACTGTGACTTATATTGATTATATAAATGGTTCTGAGCATTTAATAAAGGCAAACAAATAACATCATTAGCATGATTAATAAAAAATGTATAATTAAAAATGTTTGCCAGTATGAAAAAAATAAGTGTGTAAAGCAGATCGACACTGAGTTGCAGAATTAGCCTTTGAAGTATACATATAACCACGTTGGGCGTGAGTTAATTCATGAAAATAAGGAAGATAATTTAGCTTTCTGAGCATCACCACGACTTCACAGGTGCGGCCCTTATGGCAACTTTTGCTTCCAAGATTGCAAAAATTCTCACCTGTGGCTCTTAGTCCGAAAATTACGGTAATTCAAAAGAGAAAAGAGACTGCTTTTTGAACTTTCTCAAATAGGGAACATGGATGAAACCGCCATGTGTTTCGACCTTCCTGGAAATAAGACGGTGAACCAAAAGGGCGAAAAAAATATCTTGATCAAAACGACTGGCCACGAAAAATCCAGTTTCACGGTTGTTCTTTCCTGTTTGGCCGACGGCAGTAAGCTACCTCCGGTAATTATTTTCAAACGCAAAACTCTGCCGAAAAGCGTTGTCTTTCCGTCTGGTGTGCCTGTTCATGCCCATGAAAAAGGATGGATGAACGAATCCGGAACAATTGACTGGTTAAAGAATGTGTGGAACAAAAGGCCGGGTGCACTTTTGAGGAAATCTTTCTCTTTTGGTATGGGATATGTTTGTTGTACACCGTTGTGCAGAAGTGAAAACTGCAGAAAATTCAAAAACAACTCTTTGCTGTCATCCCAGGTGGGTTGACATCTGTTCTTCAACCACTAAATGTCTGCCTTAATAAGCCCTTCAAGGACAATGTGCGGAGGTATTGGGCAGATTGGATAAGTTCCGATTTGCCGACCGAAACCAAGGGCGGAAATCTAAAGAAGCCGGATATCATTTTGATTGCGCGATGGGTCAAGGATGCTTGGGATGCGATACTCTGCGGAAACGATCGTGAAATCATTCAAGAAATGTTGCATTAGTAACAAACTTGATGGCACAGAGGATGATGAGATTTTTATAAGTGATGATGACAGTGATTCTGATGACACAGGCATAGATGGGAATACTGATGTTTATGATGACGCGCCGATGACGGAGAAAGACTTTTTTGAACTGTTTGGCGAGTCTGACTCGGAATCGGATTTTGAAGGGTTCCGATGAAGTTTTTGGGTATGCAAATTAAATTTAGTATTATATATATAATTTTTTTCGTTTTCAAATGTTTTTGAATAAATTCATTGGCATTGTTTTTTTCTCATTCCGGGATCGACTTATACGTGAGTTTCCGATTTCTTACGATTTTTTCCTCTGAAAGTGGGGGGATCGACTTATACGCGAGTTTCCGATTTCTTACGATTTTTTCCTCTGAAAGTGGGGGTCGACTTATACGCGAGTATATACAGTATTTTAGAAATGTTGCACAGTAGATTCCAATTAATCGAGACACATCAGGGACAGAACACTTTAGCCCAATCAGGCGAATGCTCCAATTATGCAAAGCTTTATCCCAAAGTGTTAATTTGGGATGTTTAACAACTGTCCCAAGTAAACGGCTGCCCTGATTAACTGGTGGCCCAATTAACCGGAATCTACTGTATAAAAATGTACCTCTGATGTTTTCCCCTCTTGAGTGTTAAAATGCTGTACTGAGAATGTCCTATAATCAAACTTCAGAATTCCATAAAAACCCTTATCTTTTAAGGTTAATAGCTCTTGTAGCAGAACAGCAAACTGGAAAATGAATTTGAAAATATTAGACAGCATGGCTGGCAGTATGTAAGTTATTTGGGTCAATTGCTTGCATTTAATTTACAAACTACACTCTACCACCAAAAATACTTATTTTCACAAATTCTCGTTTCCTTATCTTTACTACAGTTCTTTTGCCTTTAGAACAAATTTAATGAACAATCTTACTGGTATTATTTATATAATCAACAAAAAGAATTTACATTAAAAGTACTTTCTCAAAGTTTACGAGTACAAGCTGACCATGGGTTAAAGTCTGAGTTCTGTGCTCTCCAAAGTAATTTGGAAGAAGATTATTTAAAGCCCATTCTGTTTCTGAAATCAGTTTTCACATGGTTCTTTGCTTAAAAAGCTTTTTCTACTTCTACATTTTATTAAGGATGGAAATACTTTCAAGATGTTGATGACTACGTGCAAATTTGTGTAAGCAGCACTATAGTCTTTCATGACACATGCCCACAAACTATTTGCTTCAAGTACTACGAGCTCCTCAGCCAAAAGTTTTTGAAATCTCATTTTTGCAGCAGAGTATGTTTTTTTTTTTTTTTTCAGTTTTCTTCAGAAGTCTTGAAAAGGATCAAACAATATTCCTACTAAATTATCACTAAAAGACTCAAATGCTAATTTTTCTGTTGGCCATAACTTTGTATCAAGAATCTGAACACTTGTGATGCTTCTGATTTGTGTATATTTGATGGTCTGTTGTAGGGGTCGTGATGTTGATCGCATTCTTTGCAGTTTGCAAAAATAAATTCTAATAATGGATAAAAATGTTGGCAAAAATATTGGCAATTACCTTTTTTAACCATCTTCTGCTGATTAATTGTAAAGAATATATAATGTATTATTTTTGTGCTATTTAACACTTTGTTTTTTATATTTCCAATAGAGTGAAGAAATGGCAACTTCACATTACATACATACATACATACATACATACATACATATCCCTAAGCTGTTCTCTGATATTCAGAGGTTAGCTCCACAAAGAAATACAAACTACCAGATAATTTTTACTTACTGTTGCCGTATCAAACTTCTCGATATTTTATACTTCACACTCATAATCTTTTCATCATGCAAACACTCCTGCACCTGATTCTCCCATGACTTCCTTGGCCTTCCTCCAACTTTCCTTCCTGCCACTTGGTCTAAAAAGATTTTCTTAGTAAGCATCTCATCATTCATTCTTTCAACATGGCCAAACCACCGAAGCATATTAGTCTCCACCTTGCTAACAACACTTTGCTTCACATTACACAACTGCAACACATCTTCATTCCTCACACAATCAGAAGAGCGTGTCCTGCCACCCCCACCCACTTCCCCCGTAAGTAACGCATTTCTCCAGCACACAAACGAACTTCTGTGTTTCTTCTGTAGTACCCAGGTTTCACTGCCATACATTAGAGTAGGAACAATTACACTTTCATATATAGCCATGCAGGACTCTCTTGAAAACCCATCATTCCTGTGAAATCCACCCAAAGCAGACATGACTTTCAATGAAGAATTCACTTGCCTACAAATATCACCATCCAATTTGTTCTCTCTGTCAAACATGCTTCCTAAACACACAAACTCATTCACCTGGTCAATAACTGTGCCATTTAGACATATATTATATTCAGTACTACCAGTTCCTCTCTCAAAAAACATAACTTTGGGATTTCCCTTATTTATACTGTTTGAATTTCATGCAAACTTCGTACATCTGAGACAACATACTCTGAAACTCACTTTTGCGCTCTGCCAACAGGACAGCGTCATCAGCATACAGCAATCTGCACACACACCAATCACACTTCATGTACACACACCAATCTGCACTTTAGATTACATTTGGCAAAAAAAAAAAAAAACATTGAATTTGGCAAAAACTTTAAAAAAGCCAACTGCTGGTCTGTTGTAAATACAAAAGTTCAGTTTTTCAAAACTTTTTCCCATTTTCTATTCAAACAGCTACATTGAGTTAAAAGGTGTAAGCCCAACTGAATTAATGCAATATTTTTTCAGCTCGTTTCTTATCATCAGTGGCACTCATGCAGGAGATATTGTGCTGCTGACACTGTTTATTCCATTTTACCCTGTCACTGCACAAATAAATTCGTGCGTGTGTGCGTGCGTGTGTGTGTGTGTATGGGGGCTTTTACCAGCAGCCAAAAGTACACTCTAAAAAGGCACATTAGTATAAACAAATGCCCACCCCTTTGCGCCACTTTAAAACTTATCACAAAAACATACTACAAAACTCATATGTATTTCAAATTCATGCAATCACATCACATGCACCATTTTCATAAAAAAAAAACCAAACTAAGTGGTTGTATTTGTTACATGTTTAGTAGCCACTTACAGTTGTTTGTGAGCACACGCAATATGTTTTAACAGAACAGGTGACAGCAAAACACACACAATTTGTCCTGTTGTGATGCAATAGTTGAATTCCTGAACAATAATAATTGTGATAATAAACTGATAGCTGAATTTCCAAAGGATGTCACATTACTATGTAACAGCTAATTCAATGGGTTAGTAACAGAGGTTTTGCATATACCATGAGTGATATTTTCCTTTGCAATATATTCATTATAGTTATACTTTTTTTATTCACAATATAACAGTGCTTTAAAGTTAAAATACAAAACAGAATTTGAGAAATAGGAAAAAAGTTGTGCACTAAAAGAAGTGTTGCAAGAGTAAAAAAATCATAAATATACAGGGTGTCCGATAATTATTGGACACATTACTATATAAAACAAAACATTGAACAGATAGAAAGAAACTGACTGTACTAACTTACAATATAACTACACAAGTTAATAAATTTCGATGTGAGATCCCTTTGTTGCTCATAGTATGTCGAAGTGATACTCAATTTCATGCCATGTATTGGCAAGCATCTGAGGAGTTATGGAATTAATAGCAGCTGTGATACGCTGCTTCAGTTCCTGCAAATCAGTACAAGGTGTCTGATAGACACGACACTTCACATAACCCCCAGGGATCATAGCATACTTCTGGAAAATTTTAGGTAGGAATTTTAGGACTTTTTAGAAAAATTTTAGGAAAATTTTAGGAGTGTATTTCAACAAAGAAAGGTAACTTGATCACGCTAGTTACGTTAACTAAAACTTTTACAAAAAGTTCGTAAGTTGGAAGCTTTCGACCTTATCTTAGGTCTTCATCACGCCAATGGAGGACTAAAATTGTTGCCAGATTCTACATTTGAATTATCCCTAAGCTGTTCTCTGATATTCAGAGGTTAGCTCCACAAAGAAATACAAACTACCAGATAATTTTTTACTTTTTTACTGGACGAAAGATTGGATTTCCTTCCGGAAACTTCGGACTCAAGTCACTAATTCTCTTTGCAGCCTTCGTTTTCTCGTTTCCTGCAAGACTTCTGGCATTCTTCCCCTAGCTTTTCAGATCTGCAAACCCATCTTCAAAGGACGGTGCCGTGCGTTACTACAGCAAACCAGCCATAACCTCCTATCTGCCGCTATCCGTGACCTGCGTTCCTCCATTGCTAAAACTGAACTTTCCTGCTACATTAGCTACCAATCACTGGCTGCTACCACTCATCCTGCTTTGCTTGATATTTTCATGGTTCGCATCAACCAAACCCTCTCAACAATAGAAGTAAAAGAATATGCTCGCCATACAAAGAAATTCAATTTTCTACTCTCCAAGCAAAAAAGTCGAGCAACATCTCCGTCATCAGCCTCTACTGACAAGCCAAAGTATGTAAATCTTTCTTCTGTCACTATTCCTCCTAGCTTGGATAAATTCTTATCATTAGGCCCAAAATTTTCACCTGCTCTTCCTATCAATCTTCCACAAACTGTTTCTGTTATAGAATCAGCCATCCACAGAACTGAGACTGTTCAGCAGCCTATCCTTCGTGCCAACGCTGCTGTTATCTTATCCAAGCAAAATTCTGTGCCAATCAAGTACTCTTCCTCTTGTTTAAAAGAATTCAGGTCATTTATTCAAGAAAATGACCTAGCCGTATGCAAAGCAGATAAAGTTGGTTGCCCAGTCATCATTGGTAAAGAAACTCTAAACCAAAAAGTGCTTTCTTTTCTTACATCTGCTAACTGCATCCCTTTACAGTCAGACACCACCAACTCACTCAAAAACTCAGTTGACAGATTAGCTAAGAAAGAAACTCTTCAATCCTTCCTTGGTGATATATCACCCCCTCCTTACTTTAGAACTCCCAGGCTCTTCCTGCAAGTGAAACTGCATAAAGCTGGTAACCCCATCAGACCTTTAGTGGAATATTCGTTTTCTCCAGCTGTAAACCTTGAAAGGAGATTGGTCCACAAATGCAAATCCCTGGCAGCCAACCATCCTCATACAGTTGTCTCTACTTCAAACTTCATCCACAACCTTCCTAATTCCTTTCCTCCTTGTGATAATCTGTATACTCTTGATGTGGAATCTTTGTTTCCCTCTGTACCATATTTTGATTCCTACATGCTCCTCATGAAGAAATTGATTCTTCATTTTGAACCCCCGGTCCTCTTATCAAAGATCTTTATGATTGTTTCCACACTATTCATCAACACAGTTGTTTTGTTTTCAACAAAATTGTGTATAGGCAACAATCTGGTCTCCCCATGGGCTCACCTCTTTCCCCTCTGCTTGCTGAAATCTACATGCAACATATTGAAGTTTCCATAATTCCTCTATACCCTTTTCAACCTTCCCTATGGTTAAGATATGTAGACGACATTTTCATTAGCTGGCCACATTCCGAGTCTGAGCTACAGATACTGATCAACTCCATTACAGAAAAATTTCCTTCCATTAAGCTCACTATATCTAAGGAAGTAAATCACAAAATTGATTTCCTGGATGTATCTATCTGCAGAAACGCTGATCTCTCCTTTACTCGTTCCGTCTATCGAAAACCTTCTGCAGCCACTAACATCATTCCCTACAAATCTTGCACCCTGCATCTCTACAAGCTTGCAGCATTGAAGTCCTACATCCACAGGGCTCATATCATTTGCAACAACCAACTCTCTCTTCAAGAAGAACTCTCCAAAATTTCTACAATAGCCCTCTCTCATGGTTTCCCTGCTGTTACAGTTAACTCCCTCATAAAGAAATATGAAAACCATTCGAAAATCGAATGCCTCCTTCCTCACAAGAAAGAAGACCTGAAATTCTGTGGTTCTGTTCCTTACCATCCTTCCTATGCTTATAAGTTACAGATCCTTTTTAGAAGTTTTGGTTACCATCTTGCCATTAAATCTACCCCAAACATCTTGAAACTTCTACAAAGGGATAGGGACAAAGTTGAAAGCCTGAACCTCCCAGGAGTTTACTGCATTCCTATCTCTTCTTCTACTGGGGATAACTTATACATTGGAAGCACATACAGGAGCATTAGCCATAGAATTTTAGAACACAGAAAAGATGTTTCGAAAGGCAATCCCAACACTGCCTTGTCTATTTTGACAATGGAAGACACATCTGCAGTTCCCCACTGGAACGAAGCAAAACGAATTGCTTCGTTTGACAATCGTTTTGCCCTCCGTTACCGTGAAAGCATAGAAATTATTTTCAACTCAATGACTTGCAACTCCGAATCTCCTCTCTACATTCCGTTGATCTGGAGATCAATTCTAAGTTTTGGCAACAAAAATAGGAAAAATTCAAATGTAGAATCTGGCAACAATTTTAGTCCTCCATTGGCGTGATGAAGACCTAAGATAAGGTCGAAAGCTTCCAACTTACGAACTTTTTGTAAAAGTTTTAGTTAACGTAACTAGCGTGATCAAGTTACCTTTCTTTGTTAATATTGTTACGTGTTTTGCCCATAATCGTCATGTTTCAAAGCTACGCAACTTCCGGGCATTTTATTTTGGACTGGACGAAAGATTGGATTTCCTTCCGGAAACTTCGGACTCAAGTCACTAATTCTCTTTGCAGCCTTCGTTTTCTCGTTTCCTGCAAGACTTCTGGCATTCTTCCCCAAGCTTTTCAGATCTGCAAACCCATCTTCAAAGGACGGTGCCGTGCGTTACTACAGCAAACCAGCCATAACCTCCTATCTGCCGCTATCCGTGACCTGCGTTCCTCCATTGCTAAAACTGAACTTTCCTGCTACATTAGCTACCAATCACTGGCTGCTACCACTCATCCTGCTTTGCTTGATATTTTCATGGTTCGCATCAACCAAACCCTCTCAACAATAGAAGTAAAAGAATATGCTCGCCATACAAAGAAATTCAATTTTCTACTCTCCAAGCAAAAAAGTCGAGCAACATCTCCGTCATCAGCCTCTACTGACAAGCCAAAGTATGTAAATCTTTCTTCTGTCACTATTCCTCCTAGCTTGGATAAATTCTTATCATTAGGCCCAAAATTTTCACCTGCTCTTCCTATCAATCTTCCACAAACTGTTTCTGTAATAGAATCAGCCATCCACAGAACTGAGACTGTTCAGCAGCCTATCCTTCGTGCCAACGCTGCTGTTATCTTATCCAAGCAAAATTCTGTGCCAATCAAGTACTCTTCCTCTTGTTTAAAAGAATTCAGGTCATTTATTCAAGAAAATGACCTAGCCGTATGCAAAGCAGATAAAGTTGGTTGCCCAGTCATCATTGGTAAAGAAACTCTAAACCAAAAAGTGCTTTCTTTTCTTACATCTGCTAACTGCATCCCTTTACAGTCAGACACCACCAACTCACTCAAAAACTCAATTGACAGATTAGCTAAGAAAGAAACTCTTCAATCCTTCCTTGGTGATATATCACCCCCTCCTTACTTTAGAACTCCCAGGCTCTTCCTGCAAGTGAAACTGCATAAAGCTGGTAACCCCATCAGACCTTTAGTGGAATATTCGTTTTCTCCAGCTGTAAACCTTGAAAGGAGATTGGTCCACAAATGCAAATCCCTGGCAGCCAACCATCCTCATACAGTTGTCTCTACTTCAAACTTCATCCACAACCTTCCTAATTCCTTTCCTCCTTGTGATAATCTGTATACTCTTGATGTGGAATCTTTGTTTCCCTCTGTACCATATTTTGATTCCTACATGCTCCTCATGAAGAAATTGATTCTTCATTTTGAACCCCCGGTCCTCTTATCAAAGATCTTTATGATTGTTTCCACACTATTCATCAACACAGTTGTTTTGTTTTCAACAAAATTGTGTATAGGCAACAATCTGGTCTCCCCATGGGCTCACCTCTTTCCCCTCTGCTTGCTGAAATCTACATGCAACATATTGAAGTTTCCATAATTCCTCTATACCCTTTTCAACCTTCCCTATGGTTAAGATATGTAGACGACATTTTCATTAGCTGGCCACATTCCGAGTCTGAGCTACAGATACTGATCAACTCCATTACAGAAAAATTTCCTTCCATTAAGCTCACTATATCTAAGGAAGTAAATCACAAAATTGATTTCCTGGATGTATCTATCTGCAGAAACGCTGATCTCTCCTTTACTCGTTCCGTCTATCGAAAACCTTCTGCAGCCACTAACATCATTCCCTACAAATCTTGCACCCTGCATCTCTACAAGCTTGCAGCATTGAAGTCCTACATCCACAGGGCTCATATCATTTGCAACAACCAACTCTCTCTTCAAGAAGAACTCTCCAAAAATTTCTACAATAGCCCTCTCTCATGGTTTCCCTGCTGTTACAGTTAACTCCCTCATAAAGAAATATGAAAACCATTCGAAAATCGAATGCCTCCTTCCTCACAAGAAAGAAGACCTGAAATTCTGTGGTTCTGTTCCTTACCATCCTTCCTATGCTTATAAGTTACAGATCCTTTTTAGAAGTTTTGGTTACCATCTTGCCATTAAATCTACCCCAAACATCTTGAAACTTCTACAAAGGGATAGGGACAAAGTTGAAAGCCTGAACCTCCCAGGAGTTTACTGCATTCCTATCTCTTCTTCTACTGGGGATAACTTATACATTGGAAGCACATACAGGAGCATTAGCCATAGAATTTTAGAACACAGAAAAGATGTTTCGAAAGGCAATCCCAACACTGCCTTGTCTATTTTGACAATGGAAGACACATCTGCAGTTCCCCACTGGAACGAAGCAAAACGAATTGCTTCGTTTGACAATCGTTTTGCCCTCCGTTACCGTGAAAGCATAGAAATTATTTTCAACTCAATGACTTGCAACTCCGAATCTCCTCTCTACATTCCGTTGATCTGGAGATCAATTCTAAGTTTTGGCAACAAAAATAGGAAAAATTCAAATGTAGAATCTGGCAACAATTTTAGTCCTCCATTGGCGTGATGAAGACCTAAGATAAGGTCGAAAGCTTCCAACTTACGAACTTTTTGTAAAAGTTTTAGTTAACGTAACTAGCGTGATCAAGTTACCTTTCTTTGTTAATATTGTTACGTGTTTTGCCCATAATCGTCGAGTGTATTTCAATAAAAACTAGATGTATATTTGTATACATCTAGTAAAACAACTTTGTATACATTGTAAAGAGTTTGCTTCACACCCTTCAACCATATATACTGATAGACTGCGCATGACATCAAAATTTCTGGCTCCAACATAAAATCACATGACATCAGTCAAAAAGATGGGTTACACCTGCTGTGCTTATGGTTGCTCTGACCGATATAGTAAAGAAAGTTCTATGATTTTTCATGGGTAAGAAACGAATTAAATACCTAAGTCAATAAAGTTCAATTACTTAACCAGAAACTTGCAGCTATTGATATAAAAATATAGTAACTTAAGAAGAAAAAAAATGGAATGCATGTTCCAAATTCTTCGCAAATGTTCATCACATTATAAATCACAAAATGTAAACAACCCAATCATGCATGTATATAGCTCATAAGTAAACTTACCTGAAGAGTTTTCATTATATATGAGGCACATTCACATAATACACCGAAAACACTGAAGTTCTGCAGCGTAAATTAGTAATCATAACAGCATTTTTACACAAATTTTGGAGTCTGATGATGACGTGCCCAATGTTTGAGCCATGGCGGCTTTGATGCAGCTATTGCCAATGCGCAGTCTATTAGTATATATGGTCGAAGTTCACACCCAAATTTTTTGCATAACGTCTAATGTCTAAAGTTTAAGTATGATTTACTTCTAATGTTCAGTTCTTATCTTTACACGTGTTATTATCATATTCAAGTATATTTACCACATTCAAGTTTCACTTTGAACATTAATATGCTGTTGAACCAGAAGCAATTCACGATTTTCACAGTAAAGTTTTCAGGTTTCACATTAAATTATAATATCCTAAAAAGGTAATTGAAAACCAAGAACTATGTACAATTGTTCACTGAATTACTTTTTTCATATTATTGTTTTAACCTTTTCCTGATAAGCCTATCTTTTTCTGCTTCCACCACAACTAATTTACTTTCAGTTTTCTTTATTTCAGCTGAACCTTGTATGATCAAGTTAGAGGCAACTGCTATTTCAACAGTATTTTGTTTTTCTACAGCTTTTCTCATTCTTTCTGTTCTCTCTTGAATTATTGCTAGGGAGGCTTCTTTATCTTTTTTAAGCCTATTTATTTATGCATCATTTTCTTTTATTTTGTCATCAAACTCAGCTTTTCTTTTCTTCTCTAGCTGCTTTTCCTTATTTTCCCTCTCTTTCTGCTTCCTTTCTTTTACCTTTTTTTATTCTTCTTCCTTCAGCTTATCAATATTACTCTTTATAAAATTTATGTGAATCACGAACACTATTTAACAAATTTCTTGTTATGGGAACTTTACTTACACATCCATAGTGTTTAATGGCCCCTTTAACTATTCTTAATGATGTTATAGTTGAGTCTTTTAAGTTAGCCTTATCCTTCCTTAACAGAGCAGTGTTAACCGAAAATCCCCTTTCTGCATCAGCATTACCACGAGGTAAAACTAAAATTGACTTGATGAGTTTAGCAAGATTTGAGTATTTTTCTTTTCCGCTAGAGTCTTTAATACTAAATATATTACGCCAGTAATGATCAATCCGCACTGGAATATGCCCTTCCTCTGAAAATTTCACTAGTTCATCTAGAGTTGGCTTATCGCAATTTAAAAGTATCCACTCTTCTCTTACTCTATCAATTTGTTCCTCAGAAAGATGCAAAACACTTGAAATTCTGGTTATTTCCGAAAGTCCTTCAGTGACTGAAAGTTGAGTTGACTCTTTCTTTGGTTCTTTTACTTTTAAAACTTCTATGTCTCTTAGCTTTTGATTGCAGAATGGCAAATTTGACTTTAAATATTTTGTGGTTGCAATTAGTGATGATCTTACATCTAAGAGAAATAATTTCTGCCTGGTCTCCTGAACATTCCTGAGGAGATTTTTTTGTCTTCATACCAACTTCTAACTCCCCTAGTTTTCTCCATGAATTTTTGTTTTCAAAATCAACATTCTTTAGGTCTTCTCCAAATTTCCCTGCTATAACATCATCTTGGATAAACTGGATAAACTGAGCCATAACATTTCCTCATTAAAGTATTTAAATCAGAATATAACTGGTGTATTTTTGGTTCTTCACTCTGATAACATAATGAAAATTTTTCAAAATTTTGGTGTGAAAATGAAATTAATGCTAAATAGCAAGGAGTTAGCTCATTTTTCAGGAAACAGTGAATTCTTTTATACCTTGCCGAATTGCATAGTTATTTTTCAAATATTTTTTGAGATGGCAAGAAGTTTAAAAAATATTCTGTAATATTTAGCCATTGATCCAAGAGCCTCTGGGCTACAGAACCAACGGTTAACCATCTGTTGCTGACATGACGCAAAGAAATTTGGCTGTGACCAATGTTATATCCTCGACAGATTTATAATCCTTTTCGTCTTGCAGCACTACTCTTTAAAAAGTAATGCATATCAGTAGCAAATTCGTCAAAATCTATATTTAAGCTTGTCAAAAAAATTTTAAATGCATTACTAACAACATGCAGGTTGCAAAAACCTAGTTCCAAAGATTTCTGGCCTGTTTCTTGTTTTACAACTTCATTGAATTTGCGTAAAAAGCACTTATTTACAATTGGGCTGTCCATGGATACACAAATAATTCTGTTCAACGAAATATTGAAGGATGATAACACATCAAGAATTTCTTTTAGCAAAATATCTGCTGTTGCATGACCCAGAAAAATGCTTGTTAGGTATCGGCAAGAAACTGAATTTATTTCTGAAGACCAGTACCTGAGATACACATCCAACTGCCGTTTCACTTGTGTATTTGTAGTTTCATCAAATGCTATAGTAACCTTTCCTGGGCTACTAGATGCAATGTCTTTTTTCAAATATTCTTCAAAATATTTTGACAATCCATGTGATATCACATAAGCAACTTTTTTCTTTAAGTTGCATTTTGGCTGCAATAGCAGAATCAGGAAACATTTCTTTGAAAAGTTCAACTGTTTCAGTGCATAAAACAAAAGACATTGTCCTTAGCAACTTCCATGGCCCATAATGCTTCGGCTTTAGCCAACTGTAAATCATGACTCAATACTTCACTAATATTTGTTTTGGGCTGAAGATCCCGTCATCCAAAGGCTTTCAGGATGGACTTATTTTGAAATTTACTTTGAAATTTCTGCAAATGTTTTTTTCCTTTATGATGCACTTTTACTTGTGAAAAGCCACTATTAGAAATATTGAAAATTTCTGAACACAATATACACTTACAGACTTGCCAACCTTAAGAAGAAGAAAAATCCTGCAATCTTCTATGAAAGTCCTGCAAGCTTATTTTCGTATGTATGAAATAATTTTTTTTTTTTTTGATTGGAGGTTTAACGACCACCGTGAGCAACTCAATGGGCTATAAGCAGTCGCCCGTCCCTAATTTAGGGTCACTGGTTCCAGGGAAGGGAGAGATCCAGTGCCGTAAGACAAACACAACATCCATGCCTGACCGGGATTCGAACCCGGACCCCTTACGGACGAATGATCAGAGGCCAGCGCCTTAGAACACTGCGCCACCGGGGCAGCTGTTTGAAATATCAATGGACATAATTTGAAGCACTAATGTTACGTTAAGGTATATAAAAAATGTAAAACAATTTCTGTTAACAAATTTTAAAAAAAATTATGTTAAGTTATGCATCGATCTGGAGAATAACTCAAATTAAGACGGAAAAGGAGAAATTCCTCGAAACCGTCGGATTCTCATGCCTAAAGCGAAATTTTTTTGCCGTCGAATTTCCGATTTCGGAAATTTTTCCTCCATTTTTGAACTGAAATACAAATATTTATGGAATAAAATGATATATAACAACAATACTGGACAAAGGCAGCATCACAGGAAAAAAAATTATTGATTACGGGGATAAACCTTTATTTCGTTTACTTCCGTTTCTGTACCGTCCCGATGCGCATTTTTATGAATTGGTAAAATTATTCGATGCGTAGTTTTACGCGCGAGAAAAAAGTTCCCGACGCATATTTTTACGCATCGAGAAAAATTCCCGATCCGTATTTTTACGCATTGGTAAAATTTCGATGCATACTAATCGCGTAATTACGCATTTTGGCGAACTCTGGTCGGCACATCACTTGAGCACTCTACCGCACGATGTCACAAAGCCAGCGAGTCAAAGATGACACCATCGCGTGACACAGCGCTCGTAAGGTCTGTTGGAAAATCTAAGTGGATGGTTGCAGGGGGTTGAAATATTTCGATTGAGCAATCTAAATATTAAAAAAAATTTGTTAAAAAAGACCTCTATCCGTAAATCAGTAAAATTTTATGGGTAATCCGTAAAAGTTGGCAAGTATGCAAGTCTATTTTTAAAATTTCCCCATTTCGGCAACAACGCACGATATTTTTGTCCTGTTACACATGCATGTGTTTGAAATGTTACTATCTGGGAACATTTTCTTGAAAAGCACACTTGCATGGTCAGCACAGCTTAAAAGTAAGTTATGTTACACGAGGAATGAAGTAACCAAGCACTCGGCATGGATAATCGCATCAGAAGATGAACTATCTCGAGCAAAATTGAATGTTTTGTTATTTTCCATGCACTTAGAATTGGCCACGTGTTTTGCATAAGAATGTGATTAACGATTTTCCTTTGCCCTTGCGGACAACGAAAAAAATCACACCTACAAATAGAACAAAATGCAAATCGTTGGCAGTTCCTTGATTTCGATTATACACGGATAATCTGTCGTATACTTCTTAAAAACAGACTGATATTTTCTACCAGCCATCGCTTGATTAAACGCGTGCACAAAAAATTCTCAGAAATTCCTGTTAAGACAGACGAAGTACATGAAACAAACCAAAACACTACCGCGCGCTTACGATAGAAATCTGCGTCGGTAGGCGCCAAGGCCAAGCCCGCTCCTACTCCGTGCGTGCAGCGCCAGAGATCATTACCGGTCGGAGCCGAGATATATTGCGCATCGAAGGTCGCTGTCGCCGACGCACGATCGAAGGTCAATGATCACGTGCTCTACTGCCTGCCACGATAACACTCGGCTACCATCCCACCGTCATTTACCGGAGGTTACGGAAGGAGACCACATGTTTCCTCTTTGCTTCCACCCACCTGCGGTTTACAATAACAAAACATCAGCAGAAAGAGGAGGTTCCACAAGGCATGCACAAATATAAAGTACGCTCTTCTGCGTGCCACGGAGTTCGTCTGCAAAGCGCAAACCAGGGGTGAAAATGACCCCTCCCCTTTTCCTCGAAAACAAACTGTCCGAAGGCACATAAGTGGAGCGCCCGCCCCGAAGCAAGTGCGTCTCGATGGCGTCATTTTCCCTCCCTTCAGCAGCACAGCATATAGGCTGTGTTTCTACAATAACAGGTCTTTTTACCTTACCGTAATGGTAAATTCATTGGCGTTAATAACGGTTGTATTTTTAATAAATAAGCTTACGAAAATTTTAGGAAGCATAGCAAATTTTAAGTATAATTTTAGGAATTTAAGGAAGGTCACAAAATATTAGGAATTTTAGGAGGAATGCGATCCCTGAACCCCACATGAAATAATCCAATGGAGTTAGATCTGGAGAGTGAGGAGGCCACGGAATGGGACAACCATGGCCAATCCATCTGTTGGGGAAATGCTCATTTAGGCACTTATGTACACGCGATGATCAATGCGGAGGCCCGTCTTATCGGAAAACGACGTTGTCATATCTTTTGATCAGGGGTATAGCAAAATTTTCTAGCATATCCAAGTAAATGTCACCATTTATGGTTTTTTCGCAGAAGAAGAAAGGGCCAATCACTTCTCTTTTTGACAGGGCGTACCACACATTAACTTTTGGAGAATCACGTTCCAGTTCAATAGCAGCATGAGGCGGTTCACTGCCCCAAATCCAAAAGTTGTGACGATTCACAATACCTGATACATGAAATGTGGATTCATCACTAAGACTTACAAGTACTGAGAAAGTTTTCGTCGTTTTTCACTGGATTCAGCACATCCACAGTGAAATTGTATCACAGAGTGTGATCATTTACATGCATCTTCTGCACTATTTGAATTTTATAAGCATGCAACTTTAATTTCTTGTGCAAGATATCGTGAACTGTCGATTTCGTAATGCACAGTTCTCTGCTTGCTTTACGAACAGATTTCCTGGGGCTTCGTCGGAAACTTTCATTAACTTGGTCAACCGTCTCACCGCTGACGCTAGGCCTACTAGCTCCTCCACGATGTTCCACATTGCCAGTTTCTTTAAACTGTTTCATCCACCGCTTAATTGAATTCGTTGACAGAGGATTACCACCATACTTTAAATGGTACCGTTTTTTAACTTTAACGGGACTTTAATTCCACAAGGCATAACACACATATCGCCGCCTTCTGTACAGATGACATGACTACTGATTGCACATTTCTCATACATTCCTCATCAGGCCACACCTAGCACCATCTATCGGGTTCTGAGAATAACAATTCCGCAAAGCAAAAATATAGAAACCGTGTTAGTAATACGTGACATAGAAAAACAGACAATGCTCATAGTCTTTTGGTTTTTTTTGCACATAATTTTGTAATGTGTCCAATAATTCTCAGACACCCTGTATAGTACTAAGGTTCATGCGAGTGTAGCCCCTTCCCCCAAATAAAAATGATGATCACAGGCAACATAAAAAAAGGTACCATCAGAAGCTGAAACAACCACCAAATGTAAGATCAGTCAAGGTTAGTTTACTTGGGTCTGGTTCACTTCGTCGACAGGTACATTTCGTTGACACCCAATTCGTCGACCCTATACAGTATATGCAAACAATCGATTCCTAAAAAACCGAAAAAAAGTTCAGAACCACCAAATTTGGTATACTATCTCATGGTACAGTAACTTAAATCGTAGATGGTTTTTGGAAGAGGTAGGGCCCTTCGTAAAATCTACAGTTTTCAATTTAGAACCACCAAATTTTTTATACTATCTCATTGTACTCTAACTTAGACCGTACATGGTTTTTGGAAGGGGTCGGGGCCCGGGGTCAATGGGGCACCATACAAAATTTTAGTAAAATCTCCAGTTTTCAATTTAGAACCACCAAATTTGGTATACTATCTCATTGTACTCTTACATCAACTTAGACCATAGATGGAAGAGGTTGGGGCCCGGAGTCAAGCCACCAACCCCCCCCCTCCCCCTACAACATTTTCGTAAAATCTACAGTTTTCAATTTAGAAACACCAAATTTGGTATACTATCTCATTATACCCTTACACCAACTTAGACCATAGACGGAAGGGGTCGGGGTCCAGGATCAAGGGGGGCCCATACAACATTTTCGTAAAATCTACAGTTTTCAATTTAGAACAACCAAATTTGACTATCTCATGGTATTCTAACTTAGACCGTACATGGTTTTGGAAGGGGTCGGGGCCCGTTGTAAAGGGATCCCCATACAAAATTTACTCAAAAATTTCCATTTTTTTACTTAAGAAGTGCAACACAATTCTGCACTCCAATACCCTATCTGTGAGCTAAGTTATTGGTGGTACTGAATTGAAAACTGTAGATTTTACAAAAATGTTGTATAGGGCCCCCTTGACCCCGGGCCCCGACCCCTTCCAAAAACCATGTACGGCCTAAGTTAGAGTACCGTGAGATAGTATACCAAATTTGGTGGTTCTAAATTGAAAACTGCAGATTTTACGAAAATGTTGTATGGGGCACCCTTCACCCCGGGCCCGGATTCCTTCCGTCTGTGGTCTAAGTTGGTGTAAGAGTACAATGAGATAATATACCAAATTTGGTGGTTCTAAATTAAAAACTGCACACTTTACGAACATTTTGTATGGGGCACCCTTGATCCCGGGCCCTGACCCCTTCCGTCTGTGGTCTAAGTTGGTGTAAGAATACTATGAAATAGTATACCAAATTTTGTGGTTCTAAATTGAAAACTGTAGATTTTACGAAAATGTTTTATGGGGCCCCCTTGACCCCGGGCCCTGACCTCTTCCGTCTATAGTCTAGTTGGTGTGAGAGTACAATGAGATAGTATACCAAATTTAGTGGTTCTAAATTGAAACCAGTAAATTTTACAAAAATGTTGTATGGGGCCCCTTGACCACGGCCCCAGACCTCTTCCGTCTGTGGTCTAAGTTGGTGTAAGAGTATAATGAGATAGTATAAAAAATTTGGTGGTTCTAAATTGAAAAATGTAGATTTTACGAAAATGTTGTATAGGGCCCCCTTGACCCCGACCCCTTCCAAATACCATGTACGGTCTAAGTTAGAGTACCACGAGATAGTATACCAAATTTGGTGATTCTAAATTGAAAACTGTAGATTTTACGAAAATGTTGTATGGGGTCCCCATGACCCCGACCCCCTTCCAAAAACCGTGTACGGTCTAAGTTAGAGTAGTACCATGAGATAGTATACCAAATTGAAAACTGTAGATTTTACGAAAATTTTGAGCAATCGACTGTTTGCATATATAGTGTCGACGAAATGAGTTGTCGATGAAGTGATTGTCGACGAAATGAAAGAGACCGGTTGACTTATCTATGTTCACTTATGCATATGAAGTTCCTGCAAGCTCTGTCGTAAAGCGCCCAACACACAATCATATCACAAAAATGTTCTCCAGTTCAAAAATCACATTAATGAAGAGTAGACACATACCCTCAAACATTTAATGATAATTTTTCACTTACAAGAAAATTAAGAAATGTAATCAAATTTGACCCGTACCCCTCTCCAACACATTCACAGTTCAACTGCGATTTTCCATTTCCATCGACACAAACCACAGTTCCACATTTTCTTACCAGAGAGAGAATTATTTAATTCCCCAGAATTGTTTAATTTTCCTTTTCTAAACTGACAAATTAATTTTCTTTTTATTTCCACAACACACAAAAATAACAGGAGAGCTCTTTCCCCCAAGCATTCAAGGAAACACACACACACACACACACACACACACACACACTATTTGAAAATATTTTTAGGAAACGAAAAACATCAAAAGACAAACATTTAAATATATTCGTAGGAAAAACCTAGCTGACACCAATTAATCCCTTAAAACTATAGGAAAACTTCTTTAATCATAAGCCGAGCATTATTCTCTACATTCAAATAACTCTAAGCTTCGAAATATTGCTTACCGATTTTTACAGATGAGCAGCAAGTCTATTATAAAGAGATGCCATGATTTTTCTTTTATTAGAGAATCCAACGCCTCTGGACATAATGCCAGAGTGACAGTTAATACTTCTAATGCTTCTTTACATAGTTGTATTTCTTCAGGATCTGGAGGCCTGCACACCTTCACAACAGGAGAGAGAGAGAGAGAGAGCAAAAATAGTAAATGATTAAAGAATTTAACAAATTAAATTTTTATTATTTTAAATTCCAAATTTAAACTGATACAAATAGTTTAACATGTTACTTAAATATTCAAATATAATGACAGCATGTATACTAAAAGTATAAGTCTTATCAACATATCTCTATGATACATTACATTCAGGAAAACACCTCACATGTTCACAAGAAAGCAGCTACTTTTTTTTAGCAGGATAAAAATTTTGAACTTCAAAAAATTTAGAAACACCATTCTTCTTAGGAAAAAAAATGGGCAGAATAAAATTTTGCAGATTTCAATTAATACTGCATCACATTACATGATTTTTTTAAATCAAATAGATATACACCACAAATTTATAACAATGCATCTACCTCTACAAAAACTGCTACATACTTTCACTTTATTTAAATAAAACGGACATTTTTGGACAAATGTTTACTAAGTTCAGGTTAAATAAAATAAATCTTATTTAGGTATGTAATACTGTATTTTCATGAAGCTTACTTAATGTGAAAAGAACTAAACTGACACACACAAAACTACTACAAAAAATAAATCACAAATCACACTACAATTTATGTGGTTTAACTGAAACAAATGAGAAGAACCAGTAATTTAGCTGCACAACTGCATTTCATAGGAACTTTACACAAACTCAATGAAACCTAATGCACAAAACTGGCTCCAAACTAGAATGACATGCAAAACTTAACCCGTAACTGCCCAGGTCTGGTATTTGTCACATATCAACCCACGCACAGTCTCACAGATCGACACATTTTTATTGTTTAATTCATGTTAACTTTTTAGAGAGGGAAACAACTACACATGCACGCAGGTTCAAACCTTTCCTGGAAGTAGACTAGAAAAAAGCAATTCGTTTCCAATGCAGTCTACGAGACCGGACGTGGGTTGTTATGGGTTAAGGAAGCCAGGAATTTTCCCAAATATCTCTAAAGTACTTCACACTTCTGAATAAACTTAAACCCTATATAAAGGGTTACACAAATGCAGCAAAATAAAAAACAAAATTCTGTTGGGTATGGAATTAATGAGCAACCATGAATTGTAGAATTTGGAAAGCATGAAGTGATCAATACGGCACAGGGTCATTCTGTATTGCTGGGTAGGCAACATCTTCAATGAACCCAACACAGCCTATACACACACACACACACATACTCAAGAGTTAATTAAGCATGTAATAATTTTCATTTACCTGTAACAACAGTTTTTACTTTATGGTGAGTTCTAGAAGAATGGCAATCTGCTTCTCTCTTCCCCAGACTGTCCTATGCATTACAACTGGGTTAAGGTCAGGAGCTTTGACTGGCCATCTCCTTTTATATCCTCACTTTTATGGAAATTATCAGCCAACTGAACAATTCCAATCAGCAATGTCACCTACAGAAGTAAAACTGGGACCACATGCATTTCTATACCACCTAATATTGGATGCTTATGAAATAATTTCTGTCATTTGGCCATCATGATGCCACTCTTGAGAAGAGGGGTGGATAACCAATGCATGATGCCCCAAACCAGAATACAGACATACAAATTGCATAACTTGCAAGAACTGGGGATTCCTCGGCCTACTGTTTGGCATGTATTGAGGAAATAATTGTGTTACAAGACATACAAATTGCATAACTTGCAAGCACTGAAGCCTTACAGAGGTTTGTAGTTTTCTTAACACAGAGCGACCCCACAGTTGGATTGGTCGGAGTGAAACAGATGACTTGGTGTTACACAGATAACCTCCTCGGTCACCTGATACGACCCCTGTGACCTCTTCCTTTGGGAGTATGTAAAAGATCAGGTGTTTGTGCCTCCTTTGCCCACAACTCTATGCGAACTTACACAATGCATTAAAAAGGATATTGGGCTGATTGTTGGTCTACTTACAGGACACTGTCATCTTAATAGGCACCTTAATTTGATTGGGGTGAAAGAAGATCCACTTTGTAGAGGATGCCATCTAGAAGAGGAGACTCCCTTGCATTATTTTTTTTTTTTTTTTTTTTTTGTGACTGACTTTTTTGCAGCGCTTTGGTACTCATAGCTTGAGACCAAGTGATCTCTCTTTAGTACCAGTCAAGAGCATTCTTGCTTTTGCTTGTGCATCTGGTGTCTTTCGAGATTAGGGCTGGGGATGCACAATAGACCTTGGGTCGCGGTGCTGGGTCATTGTCCCCTCTAGTTACAATTACAATTAAACAACGCATTTTTGCTGCTTTAGAACAGTTACCAATGACACATTAGACCGTATTTGGCAGGAATTTTCATATCATGTTGACATTATATGTGTGACTAAAGGAAGTCATATTGAACATTTGTAAAAAAAACTTATGACATTTTCCCTTTACATTGAGGTACTTATCATTTTGTGTTGTTATTTTTTTGAAATATAAATTTTTGAAATCAGATGATTCTGAATAACCTTGTGTAATTAATAACAAAGGTATCATTTTTCATCATGGCAGGAAAAGTGACATGACACAAATTCTTTTCAGATCTAAAGCCAGTCGGGCTGTATCCTGACTTACCTCAGAACAGAATCTGCCTCTCAGGTTCCAACTATGGTGTCATCTGTTCCACCAGAAAGAAAGAAAGAAAGAAAGAAAGAAAGAAAGAGAGAGAGAGAGAGAGAGAGAGAGAGAGGGGGGGGGCAGTATGCCTATGCTGTACAAGTTTAAGGAGTGGACAAGTGCTACAGGCACAGAGAAACACCCCAATATCAATTAAGAAGCTTTTGTATTTGTGTGTGTTGGGGGGTTGGGGGCATGCACAACAGGCTTAATAAAGGTTCAGTTTTGCAATTGCAGTCTCTCTGGTAATAAGCATCCGTCAGAGCTTGATGAATACATGCTGAAGGAGAGGGTGAAAGCAAATCCCAGTTCACTGGTGAAAGAAACTGCTGTCCAACTCAGATCACTTGTTGGCATTTTTTAGCAAAAGGAAAAATGTCTGAATTCAATGCAAGGCCTTGCTGACATTTACCTTTTTCCATATTTTCTGTGACACACTAACAAAGACTAATTACTAAAACATCTCATAAAATTTAAAATCTTATTTAAAATATGAATGAACTATTTCTTCATCCTGGAACTTGGCAGCATGTTGAAGATGAGTTACAAAATAATTCTGCATTCCTTCTGCAGTGGTGGTGGTGGTGGGGGAGGTAACTTCAAAACGTCCCTTGAATGACGCTGTACATTAATATTTATTAGAACGACTTTTTTTGGTAACATTTTAAAAAGCTCTATTCAAGACCTATAAAACTGAGTTCAATATTATTACATAACAAATACATTTCAAAATTACACAATAACACAATTTCTTTTGGTTTTCAGAAATTTTTCATAAGGGCACAATTTAGGAAGTGTGAATAAAACAATTTCTTTTTTTACAGGTTTTATGAGTATATACTAGTGCACAAAATATCTGAATCAACAATATCAAAGTACAAAATTTTGGCTAATTTATTGACAGAGAATGACTTCAATATATAACTCATTCAATCCGGGGACTAGTAAAGAACTTTCAAGCCCATTGTTTTATATTTGTTTATGAGCGCAGTTATTATATAATGTAATTAGTAAACACTGCTGATGAACAGTAACTTCTCAGATACATCTTTGTCTAGTTGTGAATATCATGGCGTTTTAAAATGCATAGAAGAAGGCATTTAAGATGCTGATTAATTACTTGTGCAATATGGTGTCACGTCAATTCGTCGCGTGCGTCAATTCGTCGCGCTTCAATTCGTCGCGCGTCAATTCATCGACTACGTCAATTCGTCGCGTTTACAGATTTTGGTTACATACAAAACGAATGCAGGAAAACGTACGATTTCGAACATCTTGCTCCCTCATCAAATTTATAAAGTTTGGACACGCAGACAGGATAGGAATATTACGTTTTTCTTTGGCACTAAAAATATTAGACGGTAAACGGTTTTGGAACGGGGCAGGGCCCGGTTGGTCAGAGCCCCCATATACAAAATTTTCGTAAAATCTACAGTTTTCAATTCAGAACCACCAAATCTGGTATACTATCTCGTGGTATTCTAACTTAGACTGTAGACGGTTTTGGGAAGCGGTTGGAGAGGGGGAGGGAGGTTAGGGCCCTCCATACAGAATTGCCGTAAAATATAGTTTTCAATTTAGAACTACCAAATTTGGTATATTATCTCATAGTACTCTAACTTAGACAGTAGACGGTTTTTGGAACGGGTCAGAGGCCCGGTTGGTCAGAGCCCCCCCCATACACAAAATATTCTACAGTTTTCAATTCAGAACCACTAAATCAGGTATCCTATCTCATAGTACTCTAACTTAGACGGTTGTCGGTTTTTGGAACGGGTCAAGGCCCGGGGAGTCAGAGCCCCCCCCCCCCCCCCACAAAATTTTCGTAAAATCTAGTTTTCATTTCAGAACCATCAAATTTGGTATCATGAAACTCTAACTTAGACGCTAGACGTGTTTTTGGAAGGGGTTGGAGCCCGTGGGGTCGGACCCCATCCCCCTCATAAAAAATTTCGTAAAATCTACAGTTTTCATCTTAGAACCACCAAATTTGGTATACTATCTTATGGTACTCTAACTTAGACGGCAGACCGTTTTTGGAACGGGTCAAGGCCTGGGCGGTCAGAGCCCCCCACATACAAAATTTTCTTAAAAACTACAGTTTTCAATTCAGAACCACCTAATCTGGAATACTATCTCATGGTACTCTAACTTAGACGCTAGACGGTTTTTGGAAGGGGTTGGAGCCCGGGGGTCAGATCCCCCCGAATAAAAACTTTTTCGTAAAATCTACAGTTTTCAATTTAGAACCACCAAATTTGGTATACTATCTCATCGTACTCTAACTTAGACACTAGACGGTTTTTGGAAGGGGTTGGAGCTCGCGGGGTCGGGGCCCCCCTCATAAAAAATTTCGTAAAATATACAGTTTTCATCTTAGAACCACCAAATTTGGTATACTATCTTATGGTACTCTAACTTAGACGGCAGACCGTTTTTGGAACGGGTCAAGGCCCTGGGGGTCAGAACCCCCCACATACAAAATTTTCTTAAAAACTACAGTTTTCAATTCAGAACCACCTAATCTGGTATACTATCTCATGGTACTGTAACTTAGACGCTAGACGGTTTTTGGAAGGGGTTGGAGCCCGGGGGTCAGACCCCCTCCGAAATTTTTTTTTTTGTAAAATCTACAGTTTTCAATTTAGAACAACCAAATTTGGTATACTATCTCATGGTACTCTAACTTAGACAGTAGACCGTTTTTGGAACGGATCAAGGGCCGGGGGGTCAGAGCCCCCACAGACAAAATTTTCTTAAAAACTACAGTTTTCAATTCAGAACCACCAAATCTGATATACTATCGCATGGTACTCTAACTTAGACGCTAGACGATTTTTTTAAGGGGTTGCAGCCCGAGGGGTAAGGGCCCGCCTCATATAAAAATTCGCAAAATCTACAGTTTTCAATTTAGAACCACCAAATTTGGTATACTATCTCATGGTACTCTAACTTAGACGGTAGAAGGTTTTTGGAACGGATCAAGGCCCGGGGGTAAGACCCACCCGCCACATACAAAATTTTCTTAAAATCTTTTTATTTCAATTCAGAACCACCAAATTTTTTGTTATGAAACTCTAACTTAGCGGGAGACGGTTTTTGGAATGGGTCGGGGATCGGGGGTCGGAGCAACCCCCCCCCCCCACGTACAAAATTTTAAATTTTCGTAAAATCTACAGTTTTTAATTTAGAACCACCAAATTTGGAATACTATCTCATGGTATTCTAACTTAGACTGTAGACGGTTTTTGGAAAGGGTCGGAGCCCGGGGTTCAGAGCCCCCCCCCTCCCCTCATACGAAATTTCGTAAAATCTAGTTTTCAATTTAGAACCACCAAACTCGGTATACTATATCATGGCACTCTAACTTAGACGGTAGACGGTTTTTGGAACGGGTCGGGGCCCGGGGGTTAGAATGCCCTCCCCGACAAAATTTTCGTAAAATCTACAGTTTTCAATTTAGAACCACCAAATTTGGTATACTATCTCATGGTACTCTAACTTAGACGGTTTTTGGAATAAGTCAAGGCGCGAGGGGTAAGAGCCCCCACATACAAAATTTTCGTAAAATCTATAGTTTTCACATTAGAAATTAGAACCACCAAATTTGGTATCATGAAACTGTAACTTAGACGGGAGACGGTTTTTGGAACGGATCGGGGCCCGGTCGGTAAGAGCAACCCCACCCCCACCCCCCGCCCCCCTCTCCCCAAAGAATTTTCGTAAAATATACCGTTTTCAACTTAGAACCACCAAATTTGGTATACTATCTTATGGTACTCTAACTTAGACGGTAGACGGTTTTTGGAACGGGTCGGGCACGGGGTAAGAGCCCCCCCCCCCCCATAAATTTTTTTCTTAAAAACTAGAGTTTTCAATTTAGAACCACCAAATTTGGTATATTATCTCATGGTACTCTAACTTAGACGGTACATGGTTTTTTGAAAAGGGTCGAAGCCCGGGGTTCAGTGCTCCCCCCCCCTCCATAAAGAATTTCTTGAAATCTACAGTTTTCAATTTAGAACCACCAAATTTGGTATACCATATCATGGTACTCTAACTTAGACCGTAGACGATTTTCGGAACGGGTCGGGGCCCGGGGTATAGATCCTTCCCCCCATACAAAATTTTCGTAAAATCTACAGTTTTCAATTTGGAACAACCAAATTTGGTATACTATCTCATGGTACTCTAACTTAGATGGTAGACGGTTTTGGGAACGGGTCAGGCACGGGGTCAAAGCCCTCCCCATAAAAATTTTTCCTAAAATCTACAGTTTTCAATTTAAAACCACCAAATTTGGTATACTATGTCATGGGACTCTAACTGAGAATGCGGGCGGTTTTTGGAAACAGTAGGAGCAAGGGGTTCAGAGCCCCCCCCCCCCTGCCAATTTTTGTAAAACCTAGAGTTTCGAATTTAGAACGACCAAATTTAGTACACTACCTCGTTGTATTGTAACTTAGACCGCAGACGGAAAGGGTCGGTGCCCGGTGTGAAGGGCGTATTCAAAATTTTCGTAAAAATTGCAATTTTTACTCTTAAGAACTGCATCCCGATACAGCACTCCATTACCTCACCTACGGTCTAGGTTAGAGGCCGTAGATAACAATAAAGTGAAAAAATATCCGGTTCATGATGTATTAAAAACACAAATTAATAAACGTTAGCTTTCACCACCAACGGTTGCCTTATCAGGCAGAAATACAATGTAATGTAAATAATGTAAATTATTTTTTGCTTCGTATAATTAAATTAACTAAATCAAAATATTTAAAATAAGTTTCCTGGAAATTTACTGAAATAGCTTTTTCATTCATTAACTTTCACCAGCTGAACTTGGTGATTTTAGAAATAGTAATATTTACCTGGGAAATACCGGGTACCCCTGCTAGTAAGAACTAAAGATAATGTTACACTTTTAGTCAGGTACAAAACAATAATTAGAAAGCCCTAGGACTGGGCCTGTTTAGCAATTTTCAGTGTGCCGTACTAATTTTCATAATAATTTCATAGAAGTCCAAGATTTTAGCAATGCGCTTTTCTGAGGTTGGAACTATTAAGCAGATCCTAGGCCTAGAGATTTTTGATAGTTTTCAGTCCTCCGAGCTGATATTTATGTAGTTTTCATAGAAAATAAAATGAATTCTGTTTAAATGTTACTCGAGCACAAAGCATTAATAGATACGCCCGAGACCTAGGCATATGCATTTATAGTAATTTTTATAATGCTGTGATTATATGAGGTTTGCATGACAAATCAATTTAAGAGTGTTACGCTTATCAAAAATTATTTAAAAGGCCTAGGCCTAATGGCCAATAATTAGCATTTGGTGCCTAAGTGAAAGCGCAACATTATTAACTTGATTTGTTATGCAAACCTTATAAATACAACCACAGCGATTAAAAGTTACTAAAGAGTTCTTGTAAGCAATATTTTTTGACCGAGTCCAAGTACAATTTACGAAATGTCAACAGGTCAAAATATCTAAAGTAACAATGAAATTTGGAATATTTCTTTTTTTCTTTCTTTTTATTTCAGTTTTGACACTTGTATTAAGTTTTAAAAACATATATTTCTCCTATCGTATACTTTCATTGTGCTTTCAACAGAATTTCTTACCATGTTTTGGGTATTTTGTTTCGTGTGGTTGCAGTTTTTTTAATGTTTTCGGCATTTCATTTTGTGTGGTTACTTCTTTTTATGTTTTGGGCATTTTACTTTGTATGGGTGTTTTTGTTATGTTTTTGTTATTTTCTTTTCTGTGGTGGTTGTAATGTCGACAGGATGAAAAGGGGAAACTACTTGCTTATAATTTTTTTCCAAATACAGCACATGATTTTGTATTGAGTTATACCACTTACTCATTAAGCGACTACAGGTTTCTTTAAATATGAACTTTTTCTTAGAGCCTTTTGTTTCCTCTACCTAGCTTTTTCGGCTCCGCAATTTCTTTTTTTGGTTTTAGAATATTTTCCTTATTATTAATCTATTTTCTCATGCAAACTCTTTATGTAAGGTATGTTTATTCTATCGAAGTATTTTGCAATTATCGTGAAGCCCTGTTGCTGAAGTAAAAAAATATTTCCAACTGAAACAACGCAGTTCAGATATTTTCCTGCTGTTAACTCAAAGAATGAAAACAAAAACAACAAATCTGTGCAATGGTTGAGGCATGAGACAGTACTTACTGGTAACCAGGCAAAGTTTTAAGGAAGAATGAGCTTAAGAATTTCTAACTGCAACAAAAAAAGAGCATCCGCACTGTATCCCTCCCCATCCCCTAGTGCCGGCCTTTGGACGTCTTGAAAGAGAAGTCTTAAGGACACATCTGTATCGTAATTGCCTGAGCATTCGCGACAATCTTCTGGTGTCGTAGTAGAAAAACACACTTCCTACTTCGCCTAAATTGCTTGGATGTAATGCCAACGAACAAAGTTTTGCTCTCGCATTGGATCTCTGTTGCTTTTGATGGAATACTTTCCTCCTGGGGTTCACCGCTTTCACTATAGTCTTCAGGACAGACGGCAATACACCCCAACGTAAAACACCAATTTCACGGCAATTAACTGCAATTAGCGAAAGAGAGGGGCGGTACAGGAAATAAGTCGAACGAGACAGATCTGAACTTATAAAGTCGGGGGAAGGTGTTGCATGAAAAACTGTGTTTGGCTTACAGATCATTTGGCACGTAGGGACGTAGGTTTCGTTTAATATGTCACGGGGTAAACAAATTGTCTTTTCAGTATAACAATTTTCTTTCATACGCATGGTGCAACACAGAAAAAATTTGAATTTATTTTTGAGAATTAGCATGACGCCTACCGGCCCAGAGTACAGCTGCCCAGTCCGCGCCTGCTGCCGCCTCCGGAACCTGGCTCCCGGGTTCTTTGCATCTGTTGATCCCCCGCCTGGAGCGTCCCAGCTGTAAAATACATGTACCTCTGCATTTTGGAAAAACAAAAGATAAGATGCCGATCCTTAAAATTAACCACTTCTTGTGACCGCAGGTACGAAAATCTTGAACTTCGCTTAAACCCTAACTGGAGGAACAAGCTTCCCGTGATTGTCTGTATTTTGAGTGTTTTATTGAATGGTTGCTCGTTAGTTCGTAGTTGACTGGAGAACAGAGAAGGTGCTTGTTGAAACCTTTGTTGTGCGTTGTCAAGTGAGAATAGTGGAAATATATCATTCTAAATATTTTGGAAAGAGAAAGTGCATTGTTTTCCGAAGGCACTATGCAGATGAAGAATGCAACATAAATAGTTAACTCACAAAAAGAAAATGATTTGCTGATATGGAAAGGGTATTTATTTTGCCATAACAGAGTGCGAGGTGATTTACGGTATTGTCACTGTATTGAAAGAAATTATGGAAATTGTACTGGCTTTGCTAGTACTATTCTTATTGGAGATGAACACAGGATGCATAATGAGAAACCACATAATCATGTTCCAAGACCGGAGAAAAGTGATGTTGCTGTTGCAAGAGCGCAAATAAAAGAACGAGCGAGAAATACGGACGAAGCCCTTGCACCAATTATTCAAACCGTGACAATGTCAATGGCTACAGTAAATGCAGCTTACATGCCTAATATGGATGCACTAAGGCAAGTTGTAAAAAGAGAAGACATGCCAAGACATGCCTGCGGAGCCTACGACTTCAGAACGGATCGATGCCCCAATAAATTTACAGGAGAAGATGGTGCAAAATTTCTTGGCAGAGATAGCGTATTTGGACATCAAAGAATTATTTTATTTTTAACAGAGAATAATTTACGAAAGCTTAAAGAAGCACCCCTCTGGATTATGGATGGGACATTTGAAACTTGTCCAACCCTTTTTAGGCAATTATGTTCCATTCATGCTATGGTTGAAACGAATCCAGAGATGCACAGACTTGTCTCACTAGTTTATGGGTTACTTTCCAGCAAGTATAAGGAATATAATACTATTATACAGTATTTTTGCAGGATTTACAAGACTATGCATCAGACTATGATATTCAGCTTGCACCACAATATACGCATAATAATAGATTTTGAAGTAGCTACCGTTATAATGCTGCTAAAAAGAAATTTGTAAGCAGAACACACAAATGTTGTTGGTTTCATCTCGGAAAAAATGTGCTGAGGAATATCCACCCTCTGGCATAGCCTCGGAATATGGGGAAAACAGTGAGTTTGCTCTCAAAGTCAGACATTTGCAAGCACTCGCATTTTTTTCATCTGATGAAATTCCAGCTGCTTTTGAAGAAGTGAAATCAATTTTACTAAAATATGCAGATTCTGCAGTTCAGTGGTTTGAGGAAAATTATGTTCTTGGAAAATTTCGTGGAAGCAGAAGAAACAATCCAAGCAGAAGCCCTCCGCTGTTCCCACCAACAATTTGGTCAGTAAGTGAAAACAATTTATTTGGCTTTCCCAGAACACAAAACGAACTTGAAAGATTAGACAGACGCTGGAATACAATTCTGGGAGAGAAAAAACTGTGACTGTACGAAATAATCAGTGAAATTGCGAAAGAGCAGAGAACAACTACAGCTAAAATCAAAAGAGTGATAGCACAGATTCCAACAAATCCACCCAGAAGAGAAACGCTGGCAAGATAAAAAGGAATTCGAACTTCTTTGGTGCACAGGGACAATGTTAACATGCTGGACTTTTTAAGAGGAATTTCATATAATTCTACCCTTTACTAAAATGTTCTGGCATTTCTCACAAATTGAATTATACCTTTTACTAAACTTGTATTTGAATTTTCAAGAATGTAATTCCGCCGAAGATGCAAGAATGTAAAACACAACGCAAAATTAAAAAAGACAAAATTTTCAAAATAGCATGCCAAAAACATAAAATGTCAAAAAGTAATCCAAAATGTGAAACAAATAGAAATTCAAAATGCAATCCAAAATGCGAAACAAATAAAAATTCAAAATGCAATCACAAGTCACAAGCATTACAAAAATGCAAAACGCTATGTAACAAGTACAACACAAAATAAAACAAATGCCAAAAAAAAAATGCATACGCTTTGTAAAATGTACAAAATAAAATAAATGCCATATTCATAAGGATTTCATGACGAGTCAAGTTAAAAATTAGCTTTTACTTAGACTTCAAATAATAATTACTAGCCTCTACACCTTTTTAAGTCTTTAATAAGTGCAACATCCTTAACCTGACTTGTCATCAAACATTATCAATATGACCATAGCATACAATCACTTAAAAGACTTGTTAATGGATGAATTGAGGAATCACCAAGTTCAGCGGGTGAAAGTTAATGGCTGTTTATAGTTTTGTACTCGAGTAAATACGCAACACAGTAAACTTGACTTTCTCTGAAAATTTTATGTATATGAGCACGGTTGATTGAAAACTGATAAAAAGGCTTAAGGCCTGCTTATTAATTTTTGTGCCTCAGTCAAAACGCAGTACCATAACCTTGGCATGTTATCGAAACCTTATGAATACGTCGGACTAAAAATTCCTAAAAAAGTTTACGCCTAAGGTCTTGTAACTAAAGTTTTGTGACAGGGTAAAACTGAAACATTAATAACTTGACATGTTATGTTAATGTTGTGAATATGAGCACGGCGGATTAAAGATTTCAACATATAGCCTTTGGGATTAATGTGTCGTAGCGGAGTAAAAATGTAACATTATCTTGATTTTCTATATAAACCAAACTACGTGCTGAAATGGCCCAACTATATATACGTATACTTCAACCATATACCGAAGCGCTGACAAGGTGAAAACAAAAGTGCAATTTTTTACGGTCCCCAAACATTTTATGGCCAGCCTACATGGAAGTGGACACGTTGATATCAAAAACATACTTTTTGTACGGTCCACAACAAATAGCAATGGACACGTCGCAATCTTTTTTGGGGGAAGGGGGGTTAACGACCACCGTGATCAATTCAGTGGGCTATAAGCAGTCGGGTGTTCCCAATTTTGGGCCACTGGTTCCTGGGAAGGGGGACAGCCAGTGCCAGAAGTCAAGCACAACGTCCATCATGATTCACCGGGATTTGAACCAGGATCCTTCTCGACAAGTGGTCAGAAGCCAGCGTCTAGATCACTCCGCCGCCGTAGCGGCACACGTTGAAATGTATTTTTCATACGGCCCCAAACACTCTTATGGACATACTAGATTGAACTGGACGCAAATATATCATTAATATAATTTGGACTAGCAGGGATACCAGTTATTTGCCAGGTACATATTACTATTTGTGGAATCACCAAGTTCATCGGGTGAAAGTTAATGAATGAAAAAGATATTCCTGCAATTTTCCAGTAAACTTATTTTAAATTTTTTGATTTAGTTAATTTAATTTTGCGAAACAAAAAAAGAAAGAAAAAGGAATGGGAATACTTACCTTCTAGGAGACATCTATAGAACTGCCGTACATCTGGCGTGTGCTTCTGTGAATCCCGCGACACAGAAATGCAATGTACCTATGTGATGTCGCATGCAAACGACTACGACTTCACATTGGCATTGATCATCTTTTTCTTACCGTTTTGAATTTTGAATATCTGGAACTCTCTGTTTACATTACATTTCTTTCTGATAAGCCGCTCATTGGTAGTGAAAGCTAAACTATATAGATTTGTGTTTTTAATACACCATTAAACGCATATTTTTGCACTTTATTGTTATCTACAATCCCTAACTTAGACCGTAGGTTGGTTAGTTGGTTGGTTGATGGTTTATGGTGCAAGGCCCTCAAAGGGGCAAAGAGCGCCTTAGAACGTAGATAGGGTATTCTTAAGAGTAAAAAACGGAACTTTTTACGAAAATTTTGCATGGGGCTACCTTGACCCGGGCCCCGACCCCTTCCAAAACCGTCTACCGTCTAAGTTAGATAACCATAAGTAGTATACCAAATCTGGTTGTCCTAAATTAAAAACTGTAGAATTTACGAAATTTTTATGAGGAGGGGGAAGGGCTCTCACCCCGGGGTTCCAACTCCTTCCAAAAACCGTCTAGCGTCTAAGTTAGTGTTTCATGATACCAAATTTGGTGGTTCTGAATTGAAAACTGTAGTTTTTAAGAAAATGTTGTATGTCTGTGTGTGTGCGGGGCGGGGGGCTCCAACCCCCAGGGACTTGACCCATCCCAAAAACCGTCGACCGTCTAAGTTAGAGTACGATGAGATAGTATACCAAATTTGGTGGTTCTAAATTGAAAACTGTAGATTTTACGAAAAAGTTTTTATTCGGGGGAGATCTGACCCCTGGGCTCCAACCCCTTCCAAAAACCGTCTAGCGTCTAAGTTAGAGTACCATGAGATAGTATACCAGATTAGGTGGTTCTGAATTGAAAACTGTAGTTTTTAAGAAAATTTTGTTAGTGGGGGCTCTGACCCCCCGGGCCTTAACCTGTTCCAAAAACGGTCTGCCGACTAAGTTAGAGTACCATAAGATAGTATACCAAATTTGGTGGTTCTAAGATGAAAACTGTAGATTTTACGAAATTTTTAATGAGGGGGGGGTCCGACCCCACGGGCTCCTAACCCCTTCCAAAAACTGTCTAGCGTCTAAGTTAGAGTACCATGAGATAGTATACCAAATTTGGTGGTTCTAAATTGAAAACTGTAGATTTTACGAAAGAGTTTTATTCGGGGAGGGGGGTCTGACCCCCCGGGCTTCAACCCCTTCCAAAAACCGTCTAGCGTCTCAGTTAGAGTACCATTAGATAGTATACCAGATTAGGTGGTTCTGAATTGAAAACTGTGGTTTTTAAGAAAATTTTGTATGTGGGGGGCTCTGACCCCCAGGCCTTGACCCGTTCCAAAAACGGTCTGCCGTCTAAGTTAGAGTACCATAAGATAGTATACCAAATTTGGTGGTTCTAAGATGAAAACTGTAGATTTTACGAAATTTTTTATGAAAGGGGGGTCCGACCCCACGGGCTCCAACCCCTTCCAAAAACACGTCTAGCGTCTAAGTTAGAGTTTCATGATACCAAATTTGATGGTTCTGAAATGAAAACTAGATTTTACGAAAATTTTGTATTGGGGGGGGGGCTCTGACTCCCCGGGCCTTGACCCGTTCCAAAAACCGACAACCGTCTAAGTTAGAGTACTATGAGATAGGATACCTGATTTAGTGGTTCTGAATTGAAAACTGTAGAATATTTTGTGTATGGGGGGCTCTGACCAACCGGGCCTCTGACCCGTTCCAAAAACCGTCTACTGTCTAAGTTAGAGTACTATGAGATAATATACCAAATTTGGTAGTTCTAAATTGAAAACTATATTTTACGGCAATTCTGTAGGAGGGGGCTCTAACCCCCCCTCTCCAACCGCTTCCCAAAACAGTCTACAGTCTAAGTTAGAATACCACGAGATAGTATACCAGATTTGGTGGTTCTGAATTGAAAACTGTAGATTTTACGAAAATTTTGTATATGGGGGCTCTGACCAACCGGGCCCTGCCCCGTTCCAAAAACCGTTTACCGTCTAATATTTTTAGTGCCAAAGAAAAACGAATATTCCTATCCTGTCTGCGTGTCCAAACTTTGTAAATTTGATCAGGGAGCAAGATGTTCGAAATCGTACGTTTTCCTGCATTCGTTTTGTATGTAACCAAAATCTGTAAACGCGACGAATTGACGCAGTCGACGAATTGACGTAGGAACCGTGCAATATGATCTTGAAATAACACATGAACTGATCTGTTTAGTCAACTTACCAAATGCTTACGCATATTACAGATGGGTTTTATTGCATGCCACACAATTACATTTATGATAATCTATAGACCCCCCCTCCCCACACACACACACGATTTACAGTGGTGGCAAAAACTGTGGACACTTTTTTGAAATTTTCATGTTTTGCAACTTTGCAGGCTTATACGATATGTTATTTTGCATCAAATTGCAAATGTTTATAAGCCAATTTAAAGAAAATTTAATGCTGAATTCAATACAAAAAACAGAATGCAAATACAGTGCAATTTGGATAATTCGAAGCTGAAGGGACCACAAAAATAATTCGAATTAGGCAAGTTTGAATATGGGCACATTCAAGTACTATAAAAAACAAGATATTTATTTGTAACGTACAAAAAAAAAAAAAGTACAGTACAGTAAATTTAGGGCTGCTTTTTAGAATTTATGTTATGGGTAAAGATAAATTCCTCAAGTTCATCGAGTGAATGAAATAGAGAGTCACTTACATTCTGCTGTCCCTCAATAAACTTCCTTAACTGTTGGAGGTGAACCAATGCCTCTACTGAATTTGTGAGGCGCTCTTCATGAAATTCTGGTTGTTCCAGTTTTTCATCTGAAGATACACAGCAGGCCGTTTTATTCATAACATCAACCAAGATCTCATCATCTGTGATCTCACCACAAACACCTAAATTGTTATCAACATGCACAAAAGTCTCATACAGTACAACACGGCCTACGTCTTCCCAGTACTCCAGTTTGTATGATCTCCTCGCCACCAATAACTCAATTGATGTAGTTGAGACTCATCATTGGGGTGCTGGAAGCCTGCTTTTCTGAAGCAGTTGGCTATAGTTTCAGGTTTAACTTGCTGCTTCATCCAGAACAGTAAGTACCCATATTAAAAGGTAATTGCTGAAAATACGAGATTACGAAAATGGGGGTTTCTTCGAATTAAACAAAAAAAAAGTTCGAATTAAAGGGTTTTTTTAACATCATTTATATATAAAATTCAAGGGACCAAATGAAAAATTCGAATTAACCAAGAATTCAAATTAAAAACGTTCGAATTAGACAAGTTACACTGTATATGCCGTACAAAAAAAGCTACGCAAGGAACACTGCAATCGTGCTGAATATACTGTAATGCACTTACGACTTCAATGTACCATCAGTATTTAGTAGAGTAGCCTTTGTTCTTTAAAACCGCATCACAGTGACGTCTCACTGAGCCAACAAGTGTTTGAAGCTCTGTCTTTGTTATTACGTGGTGCCAGTAAACAATTATAGCCTCAATTAATTGCCTTTTATTACTTTGATGGATGCATCATTCGTAAAAGGCATTTTAAACGATGCCGCAAATGTTCTATCGGGTTCAAGACAGAGCTTTTTCCTGGCCAGGTCAACAATGGAATGGACTTTGTTGTGAACCACTGATTGCATATTTTTGCTGTGTGGCAAGGAGCTGAATCCTGCTGAAAAAGAAATGGTGCATTGTTGGGGAAGAGCTCCCTGATGGAAGGTTACTGTCTTGGTTCTAGGATGGTGTCAATGTATTTTCTTGCTTTCAGCATGCCATCGATTACATGAAGGCGGCCAACATTACTTGCTGCTGTACATGCCCAAATCATGGCGTTTGTTGGGTGCTTTGCATTGGCCTCCATGCAGTCAGGATGTAGTTCTTCTCCTACTCTACGTCTTACATATTTTTGGCCATCACTACTAAATAAAGATATCTTAGTTTCATCACTCCAAATAACTTGCTTCCACTGATCGTCTGTCCACTGCAGTCGCTTCTTGTGCTGCTGTAGATTCAGATATGGCTTTTTTCTTGGAATCCTACCTCTTAGTCCCATATCTGCTAGTTTGCTCCTTACCGTTCTTGAACTGACAGAAACACCAGTTGAACACAATTCAGCTCTGACAGCCTCAGATGAAATTTTTCTGTCCTTCAGACACAGTCTTTTTATTCTTCTGTCATCAACAGCCTTTGAACATTTTTATTCAGCCTTTTCCTGGTTTGTTTTTCAGTGACTTTGTTTCTTGATAACGTAAATAGCACTTTCGTACACCAGATGTTGTCACTGACCCACCTACTTGTCTTGCAATTTTAACATAAGACCAGATTCATGTAATAAAACAATTCTGCTCCTTTTCGTGGGTGACCAATCAATTCCTTTCTTTGGTGCCATTGCTGTACTTATTATCTACATGTTAAATTTAAAGAAACACTAAAAATATTAACACAATCTATAATTATGCTTCACTTACACCACTAAGTCTTTCTTCTACAGAACTAACAGCATAACTGACTTTCCTCAACTTCTCACAAGATGTATTGCAATTACTGATATTTGATTGGTCCCCAGAACAAGGACTGTAATTGGCCAGTAGGGTTTGCAATTAAAATCTGCTTCTTAACTGAATAACATTTGTGTTTCCTTTTTAGACTAAACTAAACAACATTTTTTTTTTTTTTTACTGCATATATTTGCATTCTATTTTTGTATTGAATTCAGCATTAAATTTTCTTTAAATTGACATATAAACATTTGCATTTGGTGCAAAATAACATTTCCTATAATCCTGCAAAGTTGCAAAACATGAAAATTTCAAAAAGTGTTTGACAGTTCTGATAGGTTCTGTTATCAAATCAGATATCAAACTAGCTACAAGCCCACTGTGCTCCAACAGAAGATTATCAATTTATCTTCTGGCTGCTGGATGATTTTTACATGCATTAACTAAGCATAAAAGTGCATTATTTCTATAGTTATTACAAATCAATAAGGAGTTTAACCAATACAGGGGATTACTTCTACAATAACTGAGAAAAAAAGGACGTTTGTTGTAAATCAACCAGGCATGACTGATGTTACATTAATGCTCGATTTTTGAAAATAATCTATTTTTAAAATTAATGGTTTCCCAAACAACAATGGGAATTTATACATGATACCTCAAATATTCAGGTATACCCACCAACTTATAGAAATTATGGCGATTTCCACACCTGAACGATTCCATTCATTCCACTTGGAGTACCCTGTATTACAAAATCTAATTTGTTAGAAACTAAGACACTGAATGCTTTGATTGTTGTCTTGCAAAGTGAAGACAAACAATTGTTGAAATACCTAACTAATAAAATTTCAGAAGTAGTAAAATAAAAGGTTTTTGAAATCATGAAATTTTAGGAGTCTTTTAGAAATCTTTTAGACAATTAAGAAAAGTTTTAAAAGTGAACATTTAAATCTTCCCCAACTTTCAAGGTAAGCTTTCATGACCTTTAAAATACATTTTTTTTTTCACAACTGGTATTTTTATGTACTCTACAACTGTAATTCTCCAAAAATATACAGAATTTAGCAGTAATGCTTTACACATAGGTTCTTCATTTAAGATAAGACAAGATACACACAAACAAACCAGTGCTTCATGCTGATTGGTAATAAAAAATACTTCGAGTTGATAAGTTTAGAAGAAGAATGTATGTACACATTCTTCATAGTTTTAACTTTTTGCGCATTATCACCTCTGCTACTACTTGTCCCATTTTTCGTATCTAAATTAAAACAGGAAATTTGTATTATGAACTCTTATAATTTGAATAAACTATACTAAAAGTATGCTTACCAGTCCATTTCAGTCATTTTCCGCTGACAGACGCTATTGGAAGAAGGCCAGTCAAAACGCAGTTGAATTAAAAGTTGACTATGAATCTTGTCTGAACTGATAGTTCAAAATTAAAAAAATTAAGAGGGTGAAAAAGGCTATGATACGATATAAAAACTTATTACTCCAGTTAAAATTAAAGTTCAGTAAAAAAATATCTCACTGTAATTAGGTTTTTAAATAAAAAGGAAATGAAATTGTATTGTTTTGCTTTTTTCAACTTCACAATGGAAATTGAAAAAAACAAAACAAAACAATATATTACTCTTTTTGGATGTCATTTTGATAAAATCAGTCATATCTTGATTTTTGTGTTTATAAAAAGCCCACTAACATCCCAATTCCAGTTCCGTCAGATTCATATCATCCACAGGCTTACAAAATTTCTGCACTCAGATCTTTTGTTTACAGAGCATTTATGCATTCTAGTAACAAGTTTAAAGAAAGTGAACTTCAATAGATTGAAAAAACAGCAAAAACCTTTGGGTATAATAACCCTTCTGTGATTAAGAGATTAGTTTATAAATATAAAGATCCCACACAGAAAGTAAAAAGCAAACAAAAATTTTGTGGTAAATTTCCCTATATTAAAGATGTAACGAAAGTCATCAAAAAAGAGTGTCATAAACAACAACTGGATTTAGGTATAACTATTAATGACTATAAGAGTCTGATCATTAAAGATCGGGGAAAAAAAAATCTAGATAGCGCAGGTGTATATATAGTATACCGATATACAATCCTAATGATAATTGTACAAAAACTACCTTATAGGAAGTACGAGAATCGCTTAAAAAATAGATTACAGCAGCATATTACAAACTGGAACCCGAAAGAAGAAAAAGTCACCTTAATACAATATTGTATTGAGAAAAAAAACAGTATCCCTCTTTGAAGACAAAAAAGATAGTCTGTAAACATTCTACTGAAAAAAACTAAACAATATGCGGAATCGTTAGTTATAGAAAAAACTAAAAATAATAATTGTAATATTAGCAGTGGTGTGGATCTCCCAATACCTTGGAAAATCTTGATTAAGGAAGATAGACAACAAAAAAGAAGCCCCACACCAAGAGTACACCATTCCTCTGAAGACATCTCAGTATACCCACCACAATGCAATTGTTTTTCGGCATTGGCAACCACAAACTTAAATGGCATCGATGGTCTATGTATGCAGGGTGACGGCGGTCCCCGATGGGTGTGGCAGTATGTGAAAGATGGTAAGAAGGGCAGTAAGTTAGACTTTGTACGCTCCCTGAGAATGGTGAACAGATTTTTTCATCGAAATGCATAGGACATTGACAACTTGCGTTTCTATGGAAATTTCTGCTATTCCTGTGCCCTCATTGGATATTGATTTTGGTGAATAAATATTGCATATTTGTTCGTATTTTAGTAGTCCATTCCAATAATGACTTCCATTGCTTATAGTAAAGGCAATTCATCATGTGTCTTCCTTTGACATTGATTTTGGTGAATGAATATTGGCTATTCATTTTGTATTCATAGTTTTATGCTTCATTACTGTAATGACTTCCATAGTGTATAAAAGGGCGGCTCTGGGCCATTGGAGGATTAATGTTACTTACCACTAGGGCGATAGAATGACCCATCTCTCTTACTCCAACAATGCGTCCAAAGTCGCTCAGATCCCCATGTTTGCCCATGTTTGTCAATTGCGCGCACACCCTGTTGGGAAGCCGTGCTGTCCACCAATTTATTGCGTGCGTTCGGTTTGTGTCTGTTCCATTCTGCGCGGGGAAGGCCACGTCACCTGCCCATCAATAGTATCTCTAATACTTTGTCTACTGAATGTATTTCTACGCAACCAGATGGGAAAACTGCAATATTTTATGCAGAAAGTATGCGCATAAAGTTTTCGTAATGAGAGGTATCTGACAGTGAAAGAACTTTTCAATCGATGTTTCAGAAGCGCAGATACTGCTGCAAATACATCGGAAACGTAAACATACTCTTACATCCTCTAGTGTCAAAACAATTCATCAAAATTTAAGACTATTTGCGGAACGTTTCACACTAGGATATCTATCAGGCACAAAAAAAATAAAAAAAACTGGACATTTAGAAGCAGAGATATTGGATATATCGCAATTTGACTCTTAACCCCCAAGCGAAAAAACCATGGATTACTCGAAAAAGAAACTTTAGTTAAACTAGTCTTCATAATAAATCGCATTGAAAGAAAGAAATAATTTTTTCAATCGGATATTTAGAGGCAAACGTATGGAATAAAATGCTTTTGAATTCATAACATCTGCATGTGCATTCTCTAGCGGCAAAGTTATGCATCAGAAAAGGAATGTAAAGCAAGGATCATTTGTCTCGCATTTCTGGCTTCTAAAAAAAAAAAAAAAAAAAAAAAAAAAAAAAAACAGTTACGAAATCGGACGATTAGTCGCAGAGATATAGTGTCCACAGACAGAAGGACAAAATGATGATGCTCTTAGAGCGTTCTGTTTTACGAAAGACATGCAAAAATAGATTCTGTAGGCCCTGTGATCAACAGCATTTTTACTTTTTCCAGTAGCTCGGTTTCTCAAGTCTCTTAATCTTTGTCTGTGTAAACTGAGCTTTTAAATTAGATTAAAACGAGACTGATTCAGTAATAAAAAAAAGCGTTTGACAAATTCTAGAATTTTTATGATTAACAAGAACTAGGCTTAATGACGAATACTTGAGCTGACGAGAATGCACATAAAGTGAAGACTGATGATGAGGCATAATAATATGTTTGTTCGAAACTGTTCGCAACGGTATGTAGTTCGTCATTTAACGAACAAAATATGTGACTATGTGACTAATGAATCAAACATGGACGTCAAAAGTTGTTGACATGTAATGTTTTGAAACATTAATGAAATTTTCTCTTTGCTTTACAAGTAATTAAACCACTGCGCTTATTTTTAAGTGGTTACACTTAAAAAGTGGGAAGAGTAACCCTTAATCCCAACTTTAACTCCATTTTTCGCTCTTATTGCACTTGCACGAACCCTTTTTCTTCCAAAGCTTAATCCAACAAACACTCACCAACATTGT